>CM051836.1:93739464-95021339 GCA_028451465.1 Erethizon dorsatum | reverse complement strand
TAATAACTTCTGACAGATCTCCATAGCTGGGTGTAGGATGCAGTTAAACTTACCACTCCTGAGAAATTTATATGGCAAAGTATAAGCTTTAACACATTTGGTTGAAAACTTCAGTAGATGCTAAGAAAAGATATGCTGCACAACTCATATTTAGTTCTTTGTGAGAAAATGAAAGCTTACGTAACTCTAAATATCATACATCAGATTTCATCTCCAAAAAAGCACGCTGTATTTAGCCTATCTTCCTGAAATTACTATTCTTAATGACTAAAATCTCTGAGATGAAATTCTTTATGGTTTTGTCCAAGTTTGTGTCTGTGAATGAAATCCATGTGGTGATGGAGTGTGCAGGTGAGCAGAGGAGGGGCCCGTGTGCACCCCCTGCTTCAGCCACCCTGGCCCCAGGGGTGCAGGATTTCCAGGGACCTCACGCTGCTGAGTTCAGCCGACTCCAAGTGCCTGCGAGGTGACCGTGTGTGTGGCATCCGTGGCAAGGCGCAGACTCTCCAACAGCCCAGGCCACTTCCTTCCTTACATCCAGAACCTGGGTCGCTTGCGGAGAGGACAGCAGTGTCCTGAGAAGCGTGGCCTAGCATGGCCTTTCTTCCCGACACTGACGAAGCTGATGAAGGAGAAGAGAAGACGGGCACCAGAGTCTCTGTGTCTTTCCGCCCTGCCTGGGGTCATCGAGAGGCTCAGGGAGAGCGCGTTGGCAGGACGCATGCGTGCCAAGAAGAGAACTAGAAACAGCTCGGTCTACATGTTTGAATTTTCAGTTTGTCTTCAGATGGATGCAGACGACATAGCGTGGATTTATTGCATACAGCATGATGTTTTGAAGGATATATTCACTGTGCAGTGGTTAAATCTAGCCACTCAGCATGTGCGTTAGCTCACACAGGTACCATTTTTGAGGTGGGAAACTTGCTTCCACTTGCTTCTTTCCACCTCTCAGGAACACAGTGTGTCATTGTTAACTCTGTCACTCACGATGCTACACAGTGCACTCCGTGACCATCCCTCCCGTCTACCGTAGCCATGTGCTCTCTGTTGATAGCTCCCCACATCCAATCCCCAGCCCCAGCCTTTGTGACCAGGAGTGAGATCACGCGGCATTGGCTTTCTGTGCCTGGCATATTTCATTTAACATAATCTGCTCCGGGTGAATCCAGATCGTTGCCAATGACGGAATCCCCTCCTTTTCATGGCTAAATAGTATTCTTGCCCATTCATCTGCTGCTGGACAGCTGGATTGATTTCTGGGCTGGGCTCTCATGAGCAGTGCTGAGATGCACAAAGGAGCACCAGTGTCTTCATCAGGCTGATTTCAAATTTGAGAGGTATTTTTCTCCTTTTCTTGAACAAGGAGCCTCCCATTCCCCTCCAGCTGGCCTCCCTGGGCAGGACAGACATGACTGAGAGGTGGGCGCCACCCTCCAGGTCCTGAGTGAGGACAAGTTACTTCACCACTACTTATTTCATTCCACAAATATCTACTGTGTACCTACTATGTGCCAGTCACAGAGCTGGGGCGGGACAAGAGAAGCAATGGTGAGCCAGTGTGCAGCTGCCATCTGGGAATCACAGTCACCTTGAGGGGAAAGGTGTTGACCAAGCAGTTACATGAAGAAAAGTTCTCAGAGTCTGCTGCTGGATCTGAAGCGTCCCCCACCTATCAAAGGTTTGGTCCCCTGCTTGGTACCACGGGGAGATGGTAGAGCCTTTAAGAGGTGTGGCCTACTGGGAGGAAGTTAGGTCATTAGGGGTGTGGCCCAGGAAGGGGACATTGAGACCCCGCCCCTTCTCTTCCTCTTTTTGTTTCCCAGCCACCATGAGAGTAGCTTCCTCCACCACACACTCCTACCACAATGGCCCCAAAGCAACAGGGCCCACTGACCATGGGCTAGAACCTCCAAAACTAAAAAACAAAATAAACCTCTCCTCTCTTTAAATTGATGATCTCAGGTGTTTTGTTACAATGATGAACAGCTGACTGACACAGGACAAGGAGCAATCTGGGAGACACTGTCACATAAGGGGCCAAGCTTGGTGAGAAGTCAGAAGGGCTTCCCTGAGGCATCTGCACAGGAGCTGGGACAGGGAAGATTAGTAGGAACATCCAGATAAAGTGGGACATTGGGAGAGATGTAGGGCTGCCAGATAAACATAGGACACCCTGCTGCATGTGAATTTCAGGTGAATCATGAACACACTAATATTTAGTATAACATCACCATGTTTCATGGGCCGTGCTTGTACTAGAAATATGGCTCACTGTGTATCTGAAATTCAAATTTAACTTTGCCTCCTGTTTGTTAATTTTGAGTATTTGACGACCCAAGGTAGGAAGGGTATTCACAATGCAGGAAGAGCATACACAAAGCCAACATCATAGAAAGAAGTGCAACATAACTGAGAAACCATAGGAGACCACTGTGGCTGGGGGCAGGAAGCCTCAGTTTTCTCATCTGTGAGGTGAGAGTTGTTAGAGGCCATAGCTCACAGCATAACCCATCTGTAAGTGTTTAGCACAGCGCTAGTGCACAGTGAGTGCTCAGCACAGGTCAGACACTACACGCCTTCTCTGCCGTCACTGTCTCCAGCCAATTCTACCTCCCTGCCTCTGGACCCTTGCAATTGCCTCTTAACTGCTTTTAAGAAAAATGTTCAGATTCTGATCCAAGAAAGCCCTAGAAGCTGAAGATTTTGTTTGACCTCAGCTCAAGTTATTTCATGAAAGCATCTGCTATGGTCTGGCTCTGGAATGTCCCTAAAGCCCATGTGGTAGAGGCTTGGTCCCCAGCTCAGTGCCACTGGTAGGTGGGCGGAACTTTAGGGGAAGTTCTTAGGTCTTTGGGGGTGTGTCCTTGGAGGGTAGTCAGGCACCTTGGCCTCTTCCTCGCTTGCTCTTTTGCTTCCTGGCCTCCAGGAGATGAGCAGCTTCCTCCTCCACATGCTCCGGCCATGATGTTTACCCTGCCAAGGCCCAAGAGCCTTGGAGACAACTGTCCACAGACCAAAACACCAGAACCATGAGCCGAATGAGCCCTTTCCTCTTTTAAATTGATTTTGATAGAGTCATGGATAGAGTCATGGAAAGCTAACGTGATATCTGTGCTAATAAGTCCAATAGTGCACACTAACACACTTCTTGGAAGACAGTAACTCATGCGTGAAAATAGCAGCCAGAGAAAGGTCACATGTTTCCAGAGAAAGGTGTGGAGCCAGTTACCGCAGGAGAGGTCTGAAATGGGACTGTTTTCCTGGACATGTTTTGGTCATCTTTTTTGATCATCTCTATGATGTTGTTTTTTAATCTTTTTCTGATCAGTCCAATATCTGAAGTCGTAGGTCTGTTTCTACTGTCTGTTATTTCTGATGGTCATCCCTCATGGAGTCTTATTTTCTTATTTGCTCAATTACATTAGTTAAATGAGTGAACAAATGCTCCCAGAGTCAACCAATGCTATGCTTGTGTTCCAACCAGCAGGAATGGAAAAGAGAGTGTGGGAGTGCTACAGCTGTCCCTCTAGGACTTGTGCAAATCATGTCCCCAACTCTTTGGCCATAACTGGGCCAACTAGCCACAGGTGGCTGCAAACAATGCTGCGAAATAGTCCGCTGTGAAGGTGGCCATGTGCTTAGCCCAAATGCCAGACTTCCATTACCATGGGAAGAGAGGACACAGGATATCTGACTAGCTGGCAGCCTGCCACCAGCCAAGACACAGAAGTCACTGCAAACAGGCTCAGCCGCTCAGCCGGCACCCCCTCCCTACTGGGCTCAGCTCTAGCAAGAAGGAATGAGGATGTGGGGCTGGGAACCAGGGAGCTGGAACGACTAGGATGCTGGGGAGTAGCAGAACAGAAAAACAATCTCGGGATAATTAGGACAAGAAGATAAATGTGATGTTCAATGCCAGTTGCAATGAAAGAGCAAGTTTTCCACTGCAGTTGTTCATAAATTCAAAACAGCTTAAATGAAAGAGAAACAGCTTGGGAAACCTCTGTGAATATAAATATATTCACTCGTGTGTGTGTGTTTGTGTGTGTGTATGTGTGTGTTTATAAGGAGGGAGGGAGAGGAAGAGAGAGACACAGAGACAGAACCAAGAGACAGAGAGATCAGCCTTGCCCAACCTAAAACATCAGAGTTAGATTATGACCGATAATGACGGACAGTGTTGATTTTAATGAGAAAAGTTACCATATTGTTCTTCACGTGTTTGTAGCTCTTTTAAAATCAGCTCTTGCTTTTTGTCTGTATTTATGTCTGCCACTTATGGAGCCACTGAACACTGGGCTGCCATTCAAATAAAAGCAGCCCTGGTGTGTGATCTCTTCTCCTGTCTGCCCCTTGAAGCTAGAGCCAACCACAGCTCCAAGGACGCAGGCCCCACAAAGACTCCGGCTTCTCCTCCAGGGATGTGTGTGCCACCCCAGAAAGGGGTGACCACTGGGACCACCTTCCTGGGTGCAGCCACACCACAAGGCTTAAGGCACTCTGGAGCCTCCCACCTTCGTGTATTAACTGCACGGTGCCAGGCAGCCAAATCAGAAGAACAGACCCTGGAGAAAGGCAGTCCTGAGTTCAAGTTCATCCTCTTCTGCTTCCTATTGGTGTGTGACCATGGGTAAAGGGGCTTCCCTTCCTGCGTGAGGCTCTCATGGGATACTTGGCCACTCTAGTACCAAACACATGATCCTGGACAAGTTGATGCATCTCTCTGAGCCTCAGTTTCATCATATATAAAAGTTAGCATCAAATGTTCACCTTGTAGAGGGCCATAGGTACTTTTGTCCCTTTCTCCTTTCTGGGACAAAATACCTGACACCCCCAATTTAAAAGAAGAAAGGTGTATTGGGACTCATGGTTTTTAAAGAAATTCAGTCCGTAGTCAGCCAAGGCAGGAAGCGCGTGGTAGGAGGGTGTAGCCAAGGAAAGCTGTTCCTATCAGGGCATCCAGGAAGCAGGGAGTGAAGGGAAGAGCCAGGGAGGGAGAGAAACCTTTCCAGGCCACGCTCCATGACCCAGCTCTAACCAGGCCCCACCTAACCGCACACTCAGCTGCTGAACTCATTAATGAATGAACCCCTGATAAGTATAGTGTCCCCAGGATCCAATCGGAAGGAGTCAGAGGAGCCCCAGCCTCCAGGGTAGCACTGTCTCTTGTCCTGGGTGTGCCCTGGGTGTCCCCGAACCCCTCCAGCACAGTCAATGCCTTGGATCAATGATGAGCCTCTGCTCCAGCCCCAGGCCCTTGGTCATGCTTATTAGGGTTATTGCTTGGCTCTGCACCCCTATAGCAACCCCAAGAATGACCGTGCCTTTCCACACGTTGATTGCACTCAAGAGTGCACCCTAAAATCAATGACCCAGAAGAAAAAAACCAGATACATTCTGTTGTTTCATTGTGAAAGGAAAAACATGCACCCTCCATTCCTAGCCGATTGCTTCATAACTTGGTGACTTTATCCGGGCCTCCTAGCCCTCCCCTCCGCCCCAGAGGCCAACCTCGGACAGCCTGGGCCCAGCGCTCAGAGTCAGAGAAGGTGTGAATTCACAGGAATGCGGACACTTCCTCCACACTTCTGGGTTCTTCCCCAACGAGATCATTCCTCTTTACAGGCGGCCCCCAGACATCAGCAGGGGACACATGCACTTTGATTCGCATGCTGACTGCAAATTCGAGACAGGGAAGCCAGCGCATTCTTTTTCTTTCATAAAGAAGGGAGCACATGGATACTGACTCTGGGAAGCTGATCTTGGAGCCAAACCTGGGCTCTGGGTCCCTTCCTAGAATATGAGCTGTCAGATGGGTGCCACCTTCCAGAAGTTACCGGAGCATTGCTCCTGCCCTAGCTGAGGCCATGTGAGCCAGGAGAAAAGTCCGAGGTGGCCCAGGCGCAGGAACGCATGCACACTTTCCTGAGGTGCTCTGCCAGGGCTACTTCTCTGGACTGAGCCCATGAGCTCTGGTGTCCCTCAGATCTGGATGGTGACCCAAATCCACACCCTGCAGCACATGGGCTGAGGTCAGTGTGACCCTCAGCCTTGGAGATGAGGGTCATCAGCCTCCTTTTAGCCAAGGCCACAAGGGAAAGGGTTGCTATCAGGGTAACCTTGGGGTTTGGTTGGGATGGAGGGAGCCAGGCACAGACAACAATAGACAGTTCCTTCTGCACACTGCGTGTTAGGGACGTGCCAAGCCTAACATCACCTTCTGGAACTCTCAGGACAGCAGACAAGGTGGCCTGGTGGTAGCTGTCAGGACCTGGCCCACCCTCAGCCTGCCTGTCTTAGCTATTTTGCTCACTGAGTCAAAATATCCGACACCCAAAGTTAAAGGAGGAAAATTTTATTTAGGCTCACAGTTTGCAGAGGTTTCAGTCTATAGTCAGCTGGCTCAAAGGCAAGGTGGCATGGCAGAGGGGCATTGCAGAGGAGAAAAAGTCCATGGCAGGCAGGCAGGTAAGGGCACATTAACCCAATCTGTGCCTTATATTGCATGCAGGCTGCTCACCCTAGGGTGGACGTAGCACTCACACCCTTAATCCCAGCCAGAACTATGCCAAACCAATCAGTGGACTGATTCACTAATCACACATCCTTGATCCCAGCACCACACACTCTAGATCCAGCCACCTCTGAAAAGCACCCCCCCATGACTTGCATGAGGCTTTGGGGGAACATCGAGACACAGCCATAACCCTGCCTTAGGGCTTCCAAACACACCCACAGCCAGCATCGCAGCCTGAGGGCATCCTTGCCACAATGCCCTGAGGTGGGGCACTCCAGGCAGGCAGGAGCTTCTAGGGCATTACACCCTAAGTACATATTAGTCAGCTGTCCTACTGCTAGACACAATGCCCAACACCCACAATTTAAAGGAGGAGAGGTTTAATTCGACTTGTGTTTTAAGGAGATTTAGTCCATGGTCAGCTGACTCCAAGGCAGGAACATCATGGTGGAAGGGCTTAGTGGAGTAAAGCTGCTTAGTTCATGGCAATAGGAAGCAGAGCAAGGAAACAGTGCCAGAGAGGAAGGGGCCTGGGACCCGATATAGACCCCAAGGACAGGCCTCCATGACACACCCAGAAGTGTGCTCTACCAGTGCCCTGGGCGGCTTCCTAGCCATTCAAGTTGATACATTCAAGCTTTACCACAAGCTTTACTAAGAGGGAGCCTGGCTGGTGCGTAAACACCTTAGGTCCCTGTGCCCGGGGGCAACTCTTGGTTTTCTTCCACACCTGCCAGAGGCCCCTAGGCCCTGCTCACCTTCCCCTGTCCCTCTTTCCTGACTCTCCATCTCCTCTACCCTCAATTCCCAGCTCCCCCCCTCCCTTCCTAGGGCATCACCCAATCAATTTCTTCAATCATATCTAGGTACTGGGGTCTGCCTATGGGAAAACCAGCCTAACGGATAGGGGCAGAGGACACCCCTATATTGTTCTTGGTTAGTAGATGGGGAATCCGTGTTTGGGGCCACCAGTTTGGGGACCCCTTGCTCACAGAAGTGATAGTGGTGGCGGAGCTGGAGGCCAGGTCTGATGTTTATTCCTGTGCTCTCCTCCTGTGTCATGGCCCTACCGCCACCATTTCTCCTTTCTTTGTACTGAGTGTAGTGGCAACAGGACTAAAACCCTTAACAGTGAGACCTTGATATCCAGTTAAAGCCATCCCACCCCACAGCGAAGGGCTCCGTTTAAAGACTTTCACATTTCTTGCGCTTGGTAAGAGGTCATTAGACCGCAGCAGACCTCTTGAGACAGCAACACACCTTTTGGCGCAAGGCCCTTCACTCCTCCAAATGAGTCCCGATCTGACTTCTCTACAAGACATGCATAGGCCTCATTAGCTCCTTATCTAAAGCTAAAATCCTCTGCAAGCCGGAGGGAAATGGCTTTTGTTAAATTGCAACTGTGAACACAATTTTAAACACAATGCAGGTGCTCCCAGAAGATCTACAAGGTGCTAAGTGACCCAAAACAAGACATTCTTTAGATAATCACATTTGCTGCCTAGACCCTTTTCCACATCCTCAAACCCTTATGCAAACCCCAATCTCCCACCCAGACCGCAACTGGAGAAGGAAAGAGGCTGGACGGGGGTCCCCAGCTAGCACACCAGGCCAGGGCACCAGGGGCCAGGAAATCTTTGAAGGAGAGAGGTCTGCCTGCCTTGGCCTTGACAGATGAGGTACTTAGAGCTATGTTGCGGAGACCCAAACCTGTCTCCATTTTCAGGCATCCAGGCTTTGTGGTATCTTTGAGAAAGCTGAAAAAAATTAAGCTTGAAGAAGTTCAGATGCTCATAAGCACTTGGGTATCTCTTCATCTTCCCCCACAACCTTGGCTGGCCTCGCTTCCACACAGCTTGACAGCGCACGCGCAGTGTGGGACTCAGAGGTCCTAAAGTGAAAAGAAACATCGCGGTAACATCCTTGGACCGCCCACGTCCCACTGTGACAAGCACATGTATATTGGAGCAGAGGCCACATCCAGGGTTCTTTGGTGGACTGAAGTTCTAGGCAGGGATTGACGTGGGTCTTCTCAGAGCTCTGGGGTCCTACAGGGCCCTGACCAGGTCTCGGAAAAGGCTGAAGAGGGGACACTTTGTGCTCCTGATCTCCAGAATAGCACTCTCCACCCTCTACTGGTGCTTAATTTATCCTCAAAAAATGTCAGAAGGCGCCCCCTAGAGGCCCGGCCTGGTTCTCCGCTGCCCTGGAGCTCAGGGAGGACAAGGGAGGCGAGAGGAAGTTAGGCAAGGCTTCCTGGAGAAGGTGACAGCTGAGGACGATCTCCCACATGTGTGGACAGTCTCCTGCCAGATTTCACCTCAAGAGGAAGAGACTGAGGTGGAGACAGGTGAGGACAGCAGAGGGGACGTGAGCGTGAGCACAGGCACGGAGGCATGTGCCTGGCGGGATGAGCCGGCGGTCTCCGTGGAGGCCTAGAATGGGCAGAGTCCTAGAACCTGGAATGTTCTAGAGTTCTAGACTGGCCTGGACAGCAGAGCAGAGCTTGGTGACATGGGCCCCGAGAGGATGGCGGGGGCGGGTGGGTGTCCTCAAACTGTGGCCTGTGTGAATGAGGCGGCAGAGAAGGAGGCTGGAGGGAGCAGCCAGGGCACAGAGGGAGACTGAGGCGTGGGGATGGCCCAGCTGTGCTGCAAAGCTCCCATCCACAATGCTGCTGTGGACTCTTCCCATGCATGTGGTCACCCCGTCCTCCTAAGAACCTGGGCAGTGGGTCCCCAGAGGCCCCTTTCATACCTGAGGGCACTGAATGACCCAGGACCCAGGACATGGAGCTGGTGGCCCAAGCCTGTCATCCATAGATGCTCTCACCCCTGCTGACCCTGCCCTGCAGCCCAGGGTCAACCTGGCCTGGAATGAACACATTCCTCCCTCACTTGCTTCCCGGCTCTGTCAACCCCTGACAACACCAGCAAGAGAAGGGCCTAGAAGAGCTGAGGCCAGCTCCGAGGGTGCCAAGTCCTTAATGCTACCCAGCTGTGCCGGGTGGTGGGCCGGGGACCTGGCCTGAGCCACCAGAGGGCCGATGAATCGGGTGGGCTGGACCCAAGCGATGAGTCACGAGCCTGGAGCAGCCAAGAGAGCTGTTTGTCTTTGAGCTCCAGGCGTCACTGAGTGTGCTCTGTGGCTCATAGTGGCTGCTGAGTGGTGGCTGCTGCGGCCAGGCACTCTCTGCCTGTGACAATGTGACAGTCCATCTGTCTACTTTGCATGCTGGGCCTTCCCATCTCATCACCCAGGAATTCAGGAGTGTTTCCTATGAAGTCAATTCTGGCAAAGCTGCCCAGAAAGTCAGATCTTCAAGGTCATTCACTGTCTGAGAATTCTGGGACCAGAGGGTGTGCTGACAAAGCTGATGTGTTTAGTAAGGTGGGCTCCAAAGACCCTCCAAGGGAATCAGAAAGGGAGTGCATCATGGCCCCGACCCCACCGCCATCCCAAGGCAGGGAGGCACGAGGTAGCTGGGCCCAGAGTTGGGGGTGGAAACCAGCTGCAGACCCAGGCCCCAGGTGGGGACCTCAGCCCTCTTCCTCTTTCTCTAGGGATGGCACCCACCTGTGATGCGCTGCTCACAGAGGTGTGTGTGGGATGTCCCAGCTGCCTCCCCTTCAGACAATGGGATGGGTCCAAGAGGAACTCACGACCCAGCTGGACTAACTGTGCCCCCTGCTGGGACCCTCCAGATAGGGACAGGACACAGAAACCCGTCTCCTGGGGCCACAAAGCCTGGGGCTGTGTGTCCTGGGTCACCCTGGTGTAAGGAAACGGAGCCACCACTGTGTGCAAAGAGAGGCCAGCACACAGCTGGAGAGAGGCTGAGTTTCCAGATGGCCTTGGCCTGGGCAGCCTCTGCTCTGCCTGTCCTTGATGACTTGAGCCAGTAGATGTTCCTCTTGGCCTTGGGCTGGTCACTTCTGTGTCCGGTACCCGTAGCCAAAGACACAGTGTGCTCTCTACCACTAGCCGGGATCCAGAGCTCAAAGAATGTGGCATTGCTAGGTCCCCAGGGCCACGCCCACGGCCCAGTGCCATGGACTCTGAGTACTCATCTGCTTACGCTCCTGCCCCCCATCTGAGACTGTAACCCTGGAGGGCGGATCCAACCCATGGGAGGTCCAGGGGAACACGTCTTGGATTGTGTGGTTTGTCCCAGAATGGAGTCACTTGTGTCAAACCCCAACACAATGGACCCAGGAAGGGGGCGCTGTCACACATGTGTGCCTGATAACAAGAACTCTCACCATAGACCACGGGACTGTAGCTTAGGACAAAGGCCACCGCAGCCTTCACAGAAAGTCCTTCCTCGAGGACATCTGTCCAGCAACTGTCTGTCCAATGTGGGCGAGACACCCCCCTGCTCACTGATTCTTGCAGCCAAAGGTAATGGTTTCAAGACAATTTATGCAGTGGTCTCCTTATACCTGTCAACCCCCTCTGCTTCCCGGGCCTCCCTGAACACATCCACAGTCCGCCATGGCTCTCTCGTTCTGTATCACCCTGGCCCACTCTTCCCGATGAAACTTCTTTGCAGCGCCTTTCTGTTGGTATCAGGTTGGCAGCACTTAATGACTAACCCAGTTTGGAAGCCCAATTCAGCAAGGAGGAGGGTGACAGGGATTGCAAGAGGCAGCAGTGACCAAAAGCAGGGGCTACAGCCTCAGGGTTCAGTTCTGCAGCCAGAGGCTTGGGCATGGATGGCAGCTCTGGAGATGGGGAGGAGGCTGAGCCCTGGACAGGGGAGAAGGCCACAGAGGAACGGAAAGGATGGATCCTGCCTGCCAAGCAGAAATTTCCAGGTGGGCATAATGATGCCTGGGCTCTGATGTAGGCCTGGGAGGGCAGTGCCCAGCCTCCACGCCAGGGTAGGCAGGGTGGCGTCTGCAGACACCAGTGTGAGCTCAGCCTCTTCAAGACTCATTTCCCTTTGCCCTGGCACCCTATGAGCCATGCTGACACAGATGTGCAGCCAATCTGGTGAGATGTAAAAGGTGAAGTTGATGCTGGGTGTGGTGGTGCATGCCTATAATCCTAGCACTTGGGAGGCTGAGGCAGGAGGATTGCTATGAGTTTGAAGCCAGCCTGAGCTACATAGTGAGTTCAAGGCCAGCCTGAACTATATAGCAAGATTATTAAAAACAACATCACCACCACCAACAACAACAACAAAAACACCTGACATTTGTAACTTCTCCCCACATCTGCTTCACGTCCTTCCTAGGGAAACCTACAGTGACACCCTGGAAAGATGACCATGTTTAATCTCAGCTCAGCCCAGCTTGGCTGTGGGCCCCTCTTCTCCTCCATCTGGGGTGGGACAGGGTCACTGGCTGGGTCCGTACTTTACTCAGGCAGCACAGAAGGAAAGGAAGAAGGTCACTGGTAAACACTCAGGGTGGAGCCCAGACTGCTGATCTGCCCTCAGGGACAGAGCCTCTTTGCCAGCTGCCCAGAGGAAGACACTGACCATGAAGTGGCGCTGGGCTCTCTGGCATGGACTCTGGAGAAGGCTGGGCCCTATCGCAGGCCAAAGGAGACAAGGACATCCTGGGTACCTCGTGCAGGGAGCCTCTGCATCTTTTCCCGCTTTCCTTAATAGTCTCCAGAACTCACCCCCAGCACAGGCCTTCCAGTGGAGTCTCGGGCTGTACGTGGTGTGTGTGCAGTGTGTACACAATCAGTCCATTAAGCCCTGCAGGTGCCCAGAGGCAGGAGGGACCAGGAGGAAGAGAATGAGTAGGAAGCAAATCCCGGCTCTTCCTGGCAGCCGTGTCTCCCAATCTGTAACCTCACAGGCTGGCAAACAATATTACTTGTGTCAGTGTCACCCAGGCAGGGGTCTCCACAAACTGGCTTGCTTTGAGCCCAGATTTAAACACCAGCAGCGTCTGAAAAACAACGGCTTTTCTGAGACTGGGTGGCCAGTCATCTGGGGACAATGTGACGCCCATTGCTCAGCAAGGCCTTGAATCCCGTGGCCCTGGGCCAGCTCAGCCCGTGCCCTCTCTCCCAGAGGACCCTTCCCTTTGCAGAAGTAGGCGTATGCTGGAGAAGAACAGAATTGGTTTTCGTGAGGCCCAGGCTCAAATCTGAGCATGCTGCTCTCTGTGTGATGAGGAGCACGTTCCCTTCCCTCTCTGGGCCACTTCCGCATCTATGCAGAAGGAGTTTGCCCCGGAGCCTCCGTGGTCCCCACAGCCTCCCAGAGCTAGGAACCCATGGGAGTCTTAATGGAAAGTTCTTCTATGACACTTTATCTTAATTAAGTATAAAAATTAGGAAATTCCAAGCTAAGCTTTCCTGAATTGTGTGGGTAGAAGAAATGTCTAACTCTCTTTTCTTGGCTGAGTCTTTGCAAGCCAAGCGTTTCCAAATGTTTGGCCCAGTCCCTCACCTCGGCCTCCCCCTCCTCGCCTGTCCTCGGGAGGAAGGCTGGGCAGATAAGGGCGGGGGGGCGGGCCCCGGCCAATCAGAGGCCCACTTGGCTGACCACGGATGACCCATTGGCTACGCCTCCTCAACACCTGGGTGACTGGCTGCTCTGGACTTCCCGTGCACCAGATGTGTTTGGCACCCGCCCACTGTCAATCAGGGGTCTGGGTTTGGGAAGCGAGAGAGCTGCACACGAAGGCAAGGGTGATAAGGGTGAGGCCTGGTTAGAAAATACTGAAATTCATCTTGGTCGCCTCCTGGCCAAGAGAACAGGCTGTTCCGTGGTTCCTGAGGATGCAGGGGAGGGAGGGTAGGCCCTGCCGGCAGTGTGGAGCAGCCTCTGCCGCCACCTTGCAGGGGTCCATAAATCCCCTGGGCTCTTTCCTCACGAGGGCTGCTCACCCAAGGAGCAGCACCCAAGGGTGCTGGGCAGGGAATGAATCAGGCCTATTTGCATTTGGAAGTGTGTTTGCTACTTACTGGTTGGGCAAATGGGGCCAGTTTTGGTTCTTGTCTTCATTCATTTTCTGTTGCCGTAACTGAACAGCTAAGACTCTGTAATTTATAAAGAATAGAGGTTAAGTCTGGCCAGAGCCTAAGATTGGGGGTAGGTGGGGGGTTTCATTTGATGAAATCTTCATGCTGCTTCAACTCATGGCTGAGAACAGGACAGCACACTGTTCATAAGATGAAGGGCAGCATTGCTTTATAACAACCAGCTCTCCTGATGACTAATCTGGTTCCACGAGCAAGTGCTGCCTAGAGAGAAGGTCCTTCGTGGCTTCCAGAGAGTTCTACCTCAATAACACAAACACCTCACCTCCCAACGCTGCTGCACCAGGGTGCAGCCCCATGGGAGTTCTGCCAGAGACAAACCCAGTCCAGGCACAGCAGACCTCTTGCCTTGCTGAGGATGGAGAACCATGCTGACATCCCAGGGCTGGCCTGTGATTGGTACAGACCAGTGTGGAGGACCACACAATGAACAGGAACATCGTCAGCATCCTTAGATAGGGCTCCAGAGACCCAAGAATACAAGAGCCCAGCAGAGAAGAAAAGCGAGTATTGATGGGGAGTTCCTGGAGGTCAGAGTCTAGCCATTCCCCTAAACACCTTAAATGTGCTCCCACCAGCCTGCCTAGGACACCAGACAGTGCTCCTGATTTTCCATTCTGGTGGCATGCCACTTGCTGCACTCAGGCATGCTTTGAGAGACACCCACTGTGGTCCTGGGCAGCCACTGTTGAGGACATTGCTCCTTCTTCCCAGTGTCCCACCCCGGAAGACCCGGGGGAGAAGGTTCTCTCAGCATCAGTCCCAGAATGGGCTCCGTCACTCAGCCAGGACGGGCTCTGAGGAGCTGGTTCAGTCTTCCGTTTCAGACATCTGCATCCCAGGCCTGGTCACGTGTTCCTTGGTGCTGGCTGCTGGGCAGGTTAGAGCAGAATCCAGGACCCACCTCTGCCAAGTCTCCTGACTTCATCATCCAAATATTGTGGCCCAATTTTACCCTGCTTACCTTTAATTTCCACCCCCCCACACACACTTTTTATTTCCTTTTGACCTGATTTTCTTTTCTCAGCTCGTTTTTAACCCAATTGGATTTTGTACATTTTTAAGTCACAGTTCTCAGATCTTCTGAGAGCAAAGTTAGAGAAATCACCACAGCACGTGTCACAGGTAGATGGCACCTGTGTGCTCAAACAGGCATGGGTCCCTGTCTGTCTTAGTCCTGGCTAATATTACAAAGTACCTGGACTGGGGAGCTTCCACCCCACCACTATGGAGGCTGGGGGCTGAGATCAAGGTCCCCCTGGTCAGATTCCGGTGAGGGCCCCTTCTGAGTTGCAGATGGCTGACTTGTAGATGCATCCTTGTGGGGACGAGAGCTAGCTGGCTCTGCAACTCTCCTTCTAAGGACACCAATCCCATCCACACTGATCTCTTCCAAAGGCCGCCAACCCCTAACACCTTCTCCATGGGGGTTAAGATCTTAACACTCCTGGCCCTTTCTCCTGCACAGCATGAGCCACACCCACCCCAGCAAATGACATCTAGAAAGCTGCTTTTCCATAGACCCAGGAGCAGGTTTGGCTCCAGGGGAGCCCTGCGTTTGTCCAGTGAATCATCATTCCCTGGTTTCATCCACTGTCATCTTGAGACATCTCGGTAGGTGTGGTGTCATCACCGACACTGCCCCACTCATGCTTCATTTCTCCTAGGTGAGCTCTTATCCATCAGACAGTGTTCCCAAGCGCCTACCTACCTGACCTCTGTGTCTCTTTGGCCTTTGTATTCTTCGTCCCCACAGAGTGGTGGTGAGTGGGAGCTTCTGGGAGGAGATGAGAGTTTGTGGCCAGTGAGAAGTACTGACAGGGTTGTGAACCCCACTTCCATGAGCCTGGGGGAGACTGTGGTGACACCAGCTGTGTCATTCTGAGAGAGTCACCTCCCATCAGTCTCCTCGTCTACTAGAATGGGCAAGAGGGAGGGAATAGGGAGGCTTGGGGGCACAAGGCATTCAGAGCATGAGACACGCCTGCAGTAGATATTTACTGAATACCTACTATGTGCCAGGGCCCTAAGGATGCAATGGTGAGCAAGAGCTTATAGCAGGGGGGACAGACATTAAGGAAATTTATAACAACACAGTGATGGGAATGAAAGCAAGGCAGAGAATAAAACTGGTTGTTGAGCTAGTGATGGGGTGGGTGCTCTAATTTCAGAGTCACAAGCTTGGAGAGGGATCTAGGGAGGTGACCAGGAGGCAGCTCCAAGACGTGGTCCAGATTGTGAGGAGAGAGGTCTCGGGAGTGGGGGATGCTGTAGCCAGGGTGGGAGGAAGGATTGCTGGCCTGCATGTTGGATTCTGTAGTTTTCTGTCATCTGGAGAGGGGGAAATGCAGTCACTGGCCCAATCCAAAGAGTGGAAAATGTCAACGATGCACTGTAGTGATTTGCAGCTGCACGTAATGAAGTGGCCGCGGGATAGCTTCTTGGACACGCCGCCCTGCCCCTCTCCAGACGGAACGTGGAGAAACCTGCCTACTGCGTGTGCAGAGCCCATCATCCGCTGTGGTGCTGCCAGGCAGCTGACAGCTGGTAACGGAACCAAATGTTTCCCAGCCTGGTTCTCAAGGGCAGGGCAAAGTCAATCTTGATTCAAGCCCAAAGAGGGATGGGCAGATCGGAAGACAGATAAGCACACTTGTTTCATTACCTCGCTGCCTGTATTTACAAATAGGGAAATAAATTTGATGGCTGGCTTCCAAAGCTTGGATGTTGTTGCATCCATTACCCTGAAACAGTAGATTACAGTTCAAAAACAGCATGGGCTGCACTTTCCTGTGTGTCCTTCCCAGTGAAGTCCACACGTAAGGTCCAGGGGCAGCACCTGTGTCATTCACAGCCTGGCACTAGGGAGGTGGCAGCCTAGCTTCCCTCTCTAACTCTGCCACCTGCCAGCTTAGTGGCCTTGAAATAGTCACTTGAGTCCTCTGGGAACAGTGAAATCACACACATACAACACGCAGTGCGCAAGGTTGTCATATGAGTCACGGGGTTGTGTAGATTTGCAAGTGGTTTGTAGACTGCAAATGTCCAGGGAAAGTGGTCTTTGGTTAACAGGTAGAAACAGCTTTTTGAGCCAAAGCATTTCCATTGGCCCAGCTCAATCCTTCTTTTACCTTCTGTCCTATGTTCCTGATCGTCATTGGCTCGTTTCACTTTATTTTAGAATTTCTAGTGCAAAACTCAAAGATGCTAATGAAGAAAAAGACAAGCGAATGAATGTACTCCTATCTGAAGATGGATAGTAACCATTGCTTACAGTGCCCAGCCAGACCCCTTTTACCAAGGGGACTACACACCCCCCTCACACACACTGCCCATGACTCTGTGGGCCCTGCTATGGGGACCTGCCCTTTATCCTGAGGAATATATTTGAGGAACTATGCCTTGTCCCAAGCTGACCTGGTACCCTGCAGCCAACTTCAAACTTGTAGAGGTTGCATCCACCTTCCCTCAAAATGAGACCATCCACAGCTCAATGCCGGAAATGTCAAAGCCAGGCTTTCGCTGAGCCTGCAGCTTTGCCACTGCCCTCACCCTCCCTGGCATGCCATGTCCTGAGTCCTTTGTTCTCTTCCTGGTTTTATCTGGAAGTATTCCTCCATCTGCATTACACAAGGCCCCTATCTTGGGTTCTGATCCTGGGGCACCCAACCCAACACATTTGCTACTAGAATTGTCCTAAGAGCAGGAAGCTGGGTGGCAATGGGCCGTCATTGGTGGTAAGCTTTATTCCTGACATGCTGCAGGAGCACAATTGCTGAGAGCCTTATGGGTCTTAACAGGGCAATATACAGGTGAAGGGGGGAGGCACTGGCCTGCGCCAGGTCTTTGAAGCTTGAGAAGCCTGTGGACTGAATGCTTGTATCCTCTTCACTTTGTATGTTGAAGGTCTAAACCCCAATTGTCTGCTACTAGGAGGTGAGGCCTCTGAGAGGTAACTAGGGTTAGATGAGCTCATGAAGGTGGGGCCTTCATGGTGGGGCTTATGCCATTATAAGAAGTCACATAAGAGAAATTCTCTTTCCGCCATGTGAGGAGGCAGCCGGAAGAAACCTGCCTGAAAACCAGGAAGAGTCTTCACCAAGTGCCAAATTGGTTGGCACTGTGACCTTGGACTTCCCGGTCTCTTTAACTATGCAAAATAAATTTCTGTTGTCTAAGGCACCCAGTCTGTCGTGTGTTTGTTATAGCAGCCTGATCTGAGAAAGAGAAGTCGTCTCACCTTCAGACCACAAGTGAGGCCCACGTGTGAGCAGGAGCCCACTGACAGAAGCACTTCTGAGGAATGAGAGGAACAGTGTGCCCCCCAAGACTCCAGGACTGGCGAACACACACCAGCAGGAAGCTGAGCGTCTTCCTGTGAGTGGCCCTTAAAGATGCTGGTCAAGGAGGCGGAATATCAGCTGGGTAAAGGGGTTGTTGTGATGGGGACACTCTCTCTCCCATTTCATAGGATTTAATATATTGGCAAAAGACCCAGGAAATTGTTCCAATATCCTGTTCTTAGAAGCCCACAAAAAGTGATGAACCTAATTATATAGAGATACCAGAGGAGTGACAGAAGGCCGGAAGAAAGAATTAACAAGAAAAGTGAGGAAGTGGGCGTACCATATGGGTCGTCATATCTGACCAGAAAACCAAGAAAGCCTGAAAGACACACCATTTACCAGGGCTGCATGAACTTTCCTGGTAAGAAGGGCATAAGCATCTTTCAGAAACTCTTTAGTGGCTGTGTTCTGCAACCTGGGGCTGATGGTGGAAGACATTGTTATAAATTGGGCTACCCAGTAGGATGGGAATGATAAGATCTCGAAAGAGCAGAGGAGAGGCAGCAGCACAAGGTGGGAATAATGACCCTCAATAAGTAGCCTGGGGTCCCTAACCCATCAATGCCTAGGGATATATTTAATAGGACTTGATATTCCTAAGGTTAAGATAGCTGGGAGGTCAAGAAAATGCATTACTTAAAACCACTGATTGCAAAGGAACCTGAGTTCCCATGGTCAAGACCATGTAACACTTAAGAGTTATAGAAATGCTTCTCTGTGATCTTTCAAAACAAAAGCCTATGGACATTCATTTGGCTAATCATATACCAGGAAAAGGAAATAACAGAAACTTTGGAAAACTGTTAAATACATGATCCAAGCTGACTTCAAAAAGTACCAAAGTGTGATTGTGGCTCTCCTATGAGGATGGAAGCGTCTGAGCATCAGGTGTAAGCAAAGTCTGGACCACGCCGTGGTAGGCCGACTGGGTCAGTTCCCAGGTTCCCGAAGTAGAACCAGAATAGATGAGTTGTTAGAACCTTGGCACTGGAGTGGAACTCCAGTAAGAATCCCTGTAGTAGGAAACACCTGGGAAACAGCCTCTGCTTTTGGCTGGGTTAGTAAATCAAACTCAGTTTCACATATGGGGGATTAGTACCACCCTCAAAGACTTGGACAATAAACAGATGGTTGTCTCTGTGATAGCCCATGGAATTCACCAGCATGGCCTCTGGAGGAACTGGATGGGTCATGGCAGATGACAGACTACCACAAATACAACCAGAAGTAGTCCCAGTTGTAGTTGCTGAGCCACATACACATTGCATCTTTACTGGAACACATTTACCACAGCTTCAGATCTGTCCTACCTGGCTACCAAGGTGCAGAATATGCTATTTTTATTTTGTTAGGAAAAGAAATCAGAAATAGGACGCATGCACATGGGATGGGCAACAGTACACATTCACACCTCCTCCCAGGTCCAAATTCATTCTCCTACGTTCTGTCACAACATGGATTCTGCACCATCTAATGTAGCTCGGAATACCACATTAGTCCCCCATACTGATGGCTTCCTGTTCATTGTACATGATTCCATGGCAAGATGCATAAGTTCCAAAGAGCAGTAACTGCCACCATATAGGCGACATTTTAAAAGGTTCAGTGGAATACAGTACACTGGGACACCCCCACAAAATACTACTGCACAACTCTTGATACACTACACTGGACTTCAGAATTGGCATATTCCACACTGGGAAATCCACCATGGCCTTCCTATCAGACAAAGACAAAGGCTGCTGATTTCAAGTGGAAACCAGATTAAGAAGTAGTCCAGCAGCAGATCTAGGATGTGATACAAGCATTCCTGAGCCAGTGGGCACATGATCCAGAGGACATACAGATCTGGAGATACTGTAGTCAGAAAAGACACTGTTTGGGATATCCACAAACCTAAAAAAGAGAGTCACACTGCAGACCCCTAGGGTTTTGGAGTAAGTCCGTGCATCTGCAGGAGCATACCAAAGCCCACTTGGAAAGTAGGAGCTAGCATGCCTGTAGACCCCAACTGAGATTTCTAACTTTAAGACATTGAGTTATGATGCTGCAGAAGTACCCACTAAGCTAGCACAGTGATACACCTGTAATCCCAGCTACTCAGGAGGCTGAGGTAGGAGGATCACAAGTTCAAAGCCAGCCTGAGCAATTTAGTCAGACACCGTGTCAAATAAAAAATAACAGGGGGTCAGTAGTAGAGTGCTCGCCTAATGTGAGTGAAGCCCTGGGTTTAATCCCTGGTTACATACACACACACACACACACATGCATGCACAAAGTGCCCCTCTCATGCAGCAGAGCCTGACAGCAAAAAGGTGTGCCCAGCACAATCCCCCATTGGAAGGGGTGCACCTAAGACTGGGTGTGAGTCCTGAGAGACCTAGCATGCTGAACGAATGGGACAGCCACTGATGTCACCCACCACTGTGCACCAACATCTCTCCCTAGCTCACACTTATTATCCATGGGTGTCCCTAAGACTGAAGGAGTTCTGTTCATTACAGGTGTGAGGTAGAAATGGGCAGCCACCATACCATAGACCCTCTCAGGCATGGCCCTGAGAGATGGAGGGGACAAAAGCACCCCAAGTCGCCAGAGCTTCCAGTGTCTCGTGAGCTCATCGGCTCTTTGGGGAAAGAGCAATGGGCAGCGGTAAGGAGAGGTGTAGATTCCCAGGCAGTGTCAGGGTCTTATCTGATTGGTCCGTTTCCTTTTGTAATAGAGAAATTGTTCTATTAATAAGTGCTGCTGCTGTTGCTGTTGCTGTTTTAGAAGAGAAAATGTCCCACAACACTTTGCTGCTCTCGAGTCACGGAATTCCTGGCCCCACCTCTCACTGTTCCTGGTTAAGGCGACCCCCGTGAGTCAATGTTCAGGCTGTGTGTGATTCATCCGCTCAGTGTGGGTAGGGACTGTGACTTGGGATGGGACTTTCATGGTTCCATCAATTGCACCTCCATCTTGCAGGGTGTGAAGAAGCCAGCTGCTGTGTTGTAAGCTGTCCCACAGAGAGAGCCACGTGGCCACCGGCTAACACCAGCTCATTCCCTTTGCAGTAGGAGCTACCATGAGATGATTCTGGCTGAGGGGAGTGCGAGCAGAAGCTCCAGCATCCAGCCGAAAAAGAAAACAAGGCCCTCAGTCCAGCAGCATGCAGGGAACAGCCAAGCCCTGTGAGCTTGGAAGTGGATCCCTCCCAGGCAACGCTTGGGTGACCCCACAGCCCCAGCACACACCTCCGTTGCAGCCTTGAGAGACCTGAAGCCAAGGGCCAGCCACACCTCCAGAAGTCACAAGATAATACACGGGAGTCAGTTAAGCTGCCAAGTTGTGGTAGTGTTGCACAACCATTGGTTGTGCAGTCACGCACAACCAATCCAGTGTTCGTTTTCCTCTCTGAAAGCGGGAAAATACATCACCTTCAAGATGCATCCTCAGCCTGTGGAAAGGAAGCCGTCTCTTGTTCCCAGCTGACCTGGTTCTCTATCGATGCTGCAACAGAATAAACAAACTTCTTGGTTTAAAACAACACAACTGTATTCACTTTGTTCCAGGAGTTGGGATTCTGAAACCAGTCTTGCTGGGCAGAAGCCAAGGTACAGATGTGGCAGGGCTGACCCCTCTGCAGGCTGGGAAGCCATTCTCCTTGTCTTTTGCAGCTTCCTGATGACACCTGCCTTCCTTGACTCTTGTCCCTTTTTTCATCTTCCAGGTGTAGCATCCTCAAACCTCTGTTCCCACCATCACATCACTGAGTCTCGTCTCTTCTCCTCCTTTTATAAAGACCTTCACAGTTACATTGAGCCACCCAGACAATCCAGGACGCTTAAATGTTTGTATGTTTAAATGTTTTACTTTTGGGGAGTTTTTTTGAGGCAGGATCCCACTAGTTGTTAAGTTGTCCAGGCTGTCCTTGAACTTGGCATCCTCTTGTCTCAGCCTCCTGAATCCTGGGATTATGGCCATTTACCACAGTGTCCGGCTATATGTGTGTTCTTTTAACCTGCTAAGCTTGTGGTGCGGTGTTGTTACAAAACAGTAAAAAACTTTGGTAGCGATGCTTCTCAACTTAAGATGGGTTATGTTCTAGTAAATCCATCATGAACTGAAAATATCAGAAGCGGAAAATGTATTGTGTCCACCCAACCTACCAACTGTCACAGCCAAGCAGCACAGCCCCTGTAGGGTGTCCATTGCTGCCCCCTCAAGATCACAGGGCCGGGGCTGGTGAGATGGCTCAGCGGCTTAAGTGCCTGCCCGGCAAGCGCAAGGGCCCGAGTTCGACTCCCGGAACCCACATACGAAAAAAGGGCCGGTGATATCGCTCAGCGGCACGGGCACCTGCTGGCGCGCGAGGTCCTGAGGTCGACCCCCCGGTACCCACAAAAAAAAAAAAAGATCACAGGACCAATGGGGACCTGTAACGCACTACCACTGTCTGGAACCACGAGAGGTAAAAAGGGAGAGGGAGAAAATCGCATCGCATGTCTTACCTGGGAAAAGATCACATTTCAAGTTCAAAGTACAGTTTCTTTCTTTTTTTTTTTTTGTGGGTACCGGGGGGTCGACCTCAGGACCTTGTGATCCAGCAGGCCCCCGAGCCGCTGAGCAATATCACTGGCCCTTTTTTCGTATGTGGGTTCCGGGAGTCGAACTCGGGCCCTCGCGCTTGCCAGGCAGGCTCATACACTGCTGAGCATCTCACCGGCCCCAAAGTGCAGTTTCTACTGAACTGCCTATCACTTTTGCTTCAACACAAAGTCAAGAAATCCTAAGCCAAACTGTCATCAAGTCGGGGACTGTCTGTCTTAGTCAAGGTTCTCCAGAGAAACAGAGCCAGGATATGTACAGATATGTAAGGAAGAATTTATTGTGGGAATTAGCACCTGAAGTTATGGACACTAAGTTCCACCATATGGTGTCTATAGGGTAGGGACCAAGAAAGCCCACAGTGTAACTCAGCCCGAGTCCAAAGCCCTGAGAACCAGTAGGGATGACCATGTATCTTCCAGGCTGAGGCCAAAGGCCTGAGATCTGGGGCTTAAGATCTGGGGCTCGTCTGATATAAGTCCTGGAGCCCAAATGGCAGGGAATCAGGAGCTCCATTATCATCTCAGGGCATAAGATGGATGCTACAGCCTCAACAGAAGCAAAAGTGCCCTTCCTCCACCTTCTTGTTCTATCTGGGCCTCCACTGGACTTGCTGACGGCCACCACTGAGTCAAATGTTGGTCCTGTACAGAAACCCCTCATAGACATACCCAGAAATCATGGCTTATCAGCTATCTGGGTATTCTTTAACCCAGTCAAGTTGACATATAAAATTAGCCATCATACTATCTCAAGACCCTTACATTAATCACATGTGCAAATTCCCTTTGCTTGTAAAGGTAAAATATTCACAAGTTTGGAGGATTACTATATGGACATGTAGGGAGGCATTATTCAGCCTACCACACTGGGAGCACAACTGATGCAAATTAGCCAAGAGTTCCATATTAATTAGTTTATTCATTCATCTGTTACCATGTGCTTAGCATGGTGCCAGTCATTGCAAGTAATTAATGATTTCTGTCTTGTAGGACTTGAGAGTAGAAAAAAATAAAAAGGGGAATTGAGAGTAGAAACATCCGAACTGCTGTTGTAAAGGGAAAATTGCAAGTTTGTGTTTCATCAATGCCCATCATACATTTACTGGTTTTTTATTGCTCTTGTAACACACTACAAACTTAGTAGCTTAAACTACACAAATGGAGATTCTTATAGGTTAGAAATCCAAGCTAACATCAAGGTACTCTCAGGATTGCATTCCTCCCCGGAAGCTGCAGGTGAGAACAAGTTTCCTTGACTTTGCAACTTTCCAGGCTGCACATGTTTCTTGGCTCCCTCTTTCCCGCATCTTTACCAGCACCTTTGGTCCTAGGCATGTCCATGCCACGTGTCTCTGCCTCCTTCTTGCGCTCCTAAGCACCCTTGTGATTGCCATAGGCCCTGAGGTAACCCAGGACCACATCTTCATCTCAAAGGCAGCTGCCAGGCACCTTTAACCTCACCTGCCACCTGAGCTCCCCTGCCATGGAACCTTACATAGTGACACGATCTGGGGACTAGGACATGGATGCTTTCAGGTTCATAACTCTGCTGACCGCGCTGTGCCACCTCAGGGCTAGCTTTTAACAGTACTTGTTCCTTAGTCTTCAGAGCAGCCAATACGGTAGGTCCTACACCATCCTTGCTTCACAGATAGGGGACGGTGTGGAGAGGACTTACACTCATTTCCCAAGCTACACAGAGCATCCTGGTCGTATTTGAAACCAGAAAGTTTGGCTGTAAAGCCCACTCTTACAGGCTGTGCACCAAATGCCCCACATGAAATGCGTACTGTATGCCAAACCCCGTGCTGTGTTCTATAAGTTATTGTAAACTGCCAGTTTCCTTCACATAAAGAAGTGGGTTTTCATTAGCACATGCTTACAATGCATAATGAATAACTTCATCGTGGGGAGTTGGTACATGCACATGACACATCTTAGTTCTTTTTATATTACCTTTCGCTCTCTCCATCTCTTGGTCCCCTTCGCATTTGCAAAAGATCTATCTCCCTGTTTCCTGTCATCTTTTATTTTGTTCTTTAACTTACTAATACTTTGGGTTTCTTGTATAAGAGAAGCCGTATGATATTTAAGTTGTGTGCGTGATTTATTTCACTTAACATTATGGTCTCAAGGTGCATCCCTTTTCCTACAAATGACTCAAATGTATCCTTTTTATAGCAGAATAGTACTCCGTTGTATGTAAACACCACATTTCCTTTGGCCATTCATCTGTCATTGGACACATAGGCTGCTTCTAAGATTTAACTATTATGAATTGTGCTGCCATAAACATGGGTATGCATGTAACCCTGGATATTATGTCTTTAACTCTTGTGGGGAGGTACCTAGAAGGGGAATAACTGGGTCAAATGCAGTTCTCATTTTAGTTTTTTGAGGAATCTCTACACTGATCTCCATAGTGGTTGTACTAGTTTATATTCTCACCAACATTGTAGAAGGGTTCCTTTTTCCCTGCAGCCTCTCCAGCACTTGTTATCATTTGATTTCTTGATGACAGCCATTCTTACTGGATTAAGGTGAAAAATGAGTTGCTTTAATTTGCATTACTCTAAAGGACAGCAATATTGAACATTTATTCATGTATTTATTGACATTTTGTACTTCTGAGAACTATTCATTTCAGTTGCCCATTTTTTATTGGGTCTTTCATGTGGGAGGGTCTAGTTATTTTAGTTCTTTATATATTCTAGATATTAATCCTCTGTATGAGGTGCAGCTGGCAAAATTTTTTCCCCATCTTATAGGTTCCCTCCACACTCTATTGGTTGTTTTCTTTGCTGTGCAGACACTTTTTAATTGAAAGAATCTCATTGTTGATTCTTGATGTTATTTCTTTAATTTTGAAGTTCAAAACAGAGAGAAAATTCCCATAGAGGGCTGGGGGGTCCTCATGGAACCCATTCTGTACTTCATGGACCTCATGGTGTTACCATGACCCACCTCTCTGAGGGAGGTGGAATGGAGCATTGCTCCCCTTGGTCAGCCTTTCAGAGCCAGTTTGAGGACTAACAACTGAGCGCCTCTCCAACGCCAGCCTAGGAGGGGGGCCAAATCATCCCTAGGACAGTAAGATGGAAGAATTATAAAACTTTCCCCAGGGCAACATGGCTGGAAAGAGTTCTGCAAGGGGCCCCATGGGTAGAAAATGAGACTCCCTGAAAGCAGGCTTGAAGATCAATAGACGTTTGGTCTAATCCAACTAGGGAAGGCTCAGTTCATTGCAGACACTTTGCTGTACCCAGTGAAGCCTGCAAGCTTGGACCAGAGCGGAATTGTTCTGGAAGCAAAGATGATCTTGAGGCAATTCCCCTGGGGCTCCATCTCTGAGCCCATCACCCCTCGCCCCCCAGTATGGGCAGGAGGAAACATCTGTTAGAAGGTAAAGTTGTCAGCCTGCTCATATGTCCCATGTTTTCATTCTCTTTACAAAGCTTCTCCCCTTCAACTCCTGCAGCACAACTGAGACAGAACTCAAAGTTGTAGTGGAGTTTTTTTTTTTTTTTTTTTTAAATAAATATGGAGAGGACCATGGAACAACATCATGCCATGAGGCTTGGTTATCCTGGCTTCTAAGCTGCTTCTGTCCATCATCTTAGCACCTAAGGCCCGGAAGTCCACCCTGCCACACACAGCTGTCTTGGGTGAGCACTGTAGTCAGCCCCACCTTGCCTGGCTCCCCGGGGGAGGAACTAGCCTTCTTCTTTGGGCTGACAACAGAAAAGCCCTTTAGAGATGATTATGCAGAAAAGTCTTTCATTTATAAAACACACACACGAGGCCCCTCCCAATAACTATGAAGAAAATGCCATTAGGTCTTTTTACAGAGCAGGAAACTGAGGCTTGGGACTTGATGTGATTGCTCCAATTTACACAAGTAGGTAGAGAAGACGAGCCACCTACGCCCTTCCCGCCGGCAGAAACCACACTGCCTCCCTATGACAACAGGAAAAAAGGGCACACAACGTTTCTGGCCTGGCTGCCGCACTCCCTTCTCAAGTCACCACTTAATATTCAGATGTGCAGAATTTCCACACTGGAGAATAAAAACTCCAAAGATTTTCCCTAGAAGGCCGCGAAGCTTAATTTCTCACAAATGGCCGCAAGGATGGAAAAAGTCTCCCAAATTGAGATTGGCGGGAGAGTAGGACCCTTTTTGTCTGATTTTCTTCACTCTTTTCTTGGCACCAGTAGGCTCAGCTCGAGCCAGTGGAAAATTCCCAAGTGCCAAGCAGCTCTCAGATAATCTGCATGCAAAAAAAAAAAAAAAAAGAAAGAAAGAAAGAAAGAAAGAAAGAAAAAAGAAAAAGAAAAAAAGAGAAACCCTTTCCTTTAAGACAGCTCAACAGAGGGTAAGAAGGGCTCCTGCCAAATCATACGTATTTTTTAAGTTCCTGACACCTCTCTGTGGACCAGAATACTTGTACCCCAGCTTCAGCCTGTGGTGGCTTCAGTCTGTCACTGAGACTGGGTCATACCGAAGCCTGACGTAGGGGCTCAAGAGAGCCCCAGACCCAGAGTCTGACCATGCCCAGGCCTGGGCATAAAAATATCATGGAAAAGAGAGAGACAGAGACACAGAGAATGAGAGACTGGCAAACAGTCCCTGTAGATATACTAGAAGACAAACTCTAGTATATGATGCTCTATTCATATGACAAAAGGTATTTTGACTTTATCTCTTGCAATATCATATTAATAACAGTATATTCATTTAGCTAATATTGATTAAGGACCTATGTATCAGGCGCTGCTGAAAACTGAGAATTCAACACAGTGGAGAACTTAAGCAATCTGTGGGCAGGCAGCTTTCATCCTGAAAATGGAGACAAGTGTTAGAAATGGCAGTGAGCTGGGCATAGTGGCACATGCCTGTAATCCCAGCATTCTGGGAGGCTGAGGTAGGAAGGTTGTAAGTTCAAGCCCAGCCTGGGCAACTTTGTGACTTATAGAGACCCTGTCTCAATATTAAATGTAAAAAGGGCTGGAGATGTTGCTCAGTGGGAAGGTCCTGGGTTCAATCCCCAGTAACACACACCCACACCCACACACACACACAAATGAAATGACGATGAGCCAGTGTATTGCAGTACTGTTGAGGGGACGGTGAGGACACATGGGACTGAGAAAGTTGATGTTTATTTGATGTCAATGTTTTTATAAGACATATCCCTACCCATTGTTATTTTAATCTAGCCAAACTTGCAAGGTTCATCACAGGTAGTCATGCCACATTACAGATGAGGACACTGAGGCTCAGAGGAGTTCAGGAGCCAGAAGTGAGGTGTGCCCACCCCACGTCCAGACCCTTGGTCTACACAGCACAACGCTCCTTGGTCCCCAGAGAGTGGCAGAACTGCCGGTCAGGCACCTGCTCAGAGTCCTCAGGGAACTTGGGGCCCAAGAAAGAGATGCAGGAAACTGGCTCAGCAGGACCCCCAAGCAAGCACCCTCACCATCTCCACTGTCCTCAGCTCCCAATCGGCCCATTCCATCCCCATTTCCTGGGGGAAAGAGATCTAGGGGCTCCACAAACACACCTCAGCCCTGTTACACGTATGTCAGAGACCCCAACTCCACCAGGAGCCACCTGCACCCACACCTGGGGGCAGGGGTCTTTTCTGAGATACCTCTCCCCTCCACCTTGGAACCTCTGCCCTGAGGGTAATCAGGGCAGGCTTTCTGGGCACAAGGACCCCCAGCATTGTGCACCGTGGGGCGCTTACCTGCTGACACTCACTGTGGTCCTCTGATGCAGGTCAGAGAAGGGGTTCCGACCTGGCTACCCCACTTTGCTAAGACAGCTCTTGCTTATTAAAGTGGGCTCATTTCTTTGGACTCACTCTTTATCTCATCATCTGGGGTCTCTTTGGGGATAGAACCCTGTGGATTTCAGCCACATTGCTGCAGCTCAAGAATGGATACATTGCAAGACATTTCCAGGTCTCAGAGACGCACATTCATAAAGGCAGGAGGTGGGAATTCAGAGCCCGAGACTCAGCCTTGTAACTTGGGGTCAAATTCCAGCCTTGTTATAATTGGGGCTGCCCCACTGCTATTTGGGTTAATCACAGCTTTCTTGCCTGGCCAGGTAGCCCAACTATCCGTAGCCCAGCTCACACCCAGGGGATTCTTGATAGCTTTTTTGTGCAAAGGTCAGCAGCTCTTTCAAGAACTCATCTCAACATAAAAGAAGAAGACTGAAAACCAAAAAAAGGAACTCAGAGAAAAGAAAGACAACACACCAAGAGAAAAATTTAAATCTGTAATTCTAAGCCTCAGAGCTCAGCATCTGTGAAATAAGACCAGGATGCTACAAAAAGTGAACATTCAAAGAATGCAGACAAGCTCTTACATTTTACAAATATCAGAATAGAAATGAAAGAATTGAGTGAATGAATGAAAGATAAAATAGAAGAAATTTCCTAGGCTAAAACATAGGAGAAAAGAGATTTTAAAAGATTTTTTTAAAAATTAAAAGATCAGTCTAAGCAGCCTAACATCCAACTCGCAGGACATAATAAGAATTCTGAAAAGATAAATGATCAAATCAGCAGTTCAGGGCACTTTCTTACCTGTGAAGCCTGAGTCTCCAGATTAGATGCGTTCACCCAAGACAAACAATAAAAGAATCACACCAAGGTACATGATGATGAAGTTTCTGGGCTACAGGTATAAGGAAAATATCCCAAAAGCCTACAGTAGGAGGAAATCAGAAAGATTCAGACAACCAAGAGGTGTAAGTCAGATTACAGAGAAATGGTCCCCAAGGTTGAGGAAGCCATAATTCCATCTTCAAGCAAACAAACATGGAAGCATAAAGGCAGAATGAAGATATGTCAGACATGCAAGATTTTGAAAAATGTACCTCCCATGCAGCTAGCCTCAGGAAGTTACTAAAAGAGATGTTCAACAAGACAAGAAATAAACTGAGCAAATGGAAGGCATGAACCCCAATAAATTAGGGATTCAACCCAGGAGACAGGCAGAAGGGAAATTCAAAGTTGACTGCTGTGCTTCAGTGGCCTGCAGGTAACCATGGTGTGGAAGGACAATGGTCCCCAGAAGAAATGACTCCCAGGGAGAGGTGGAACTGGGAGATCACCTGGTGTATGTGAATTTGCCAGAATATTTTTGTATTTCTGACAGAGTGAGATTAATTAATAGCAGGCCCACAGTTTTAGTTAAAACACAACAACAGTTAACAACTCCAGGAAAAACAAAAGTTTATACAAGTCAGGAAATGTATTCGAAGTTAGCATGTTATGTGGCATGACTGTGAACACTATTTACCTGGTTACTACAGTAAACACTGAATTTGAGTTAAGCAAAAAATGGCACTCTGATTAGAATAAGTAGAGGAATGAGAGGATACTTAGGGTAAGCAGTGTAAGAATAAATCTTTATCTTTGTAGTAGGAAGTCCACTGACAAAATTTAATACCAAAACTCAAGGATTTTTTTTGTGTAAGATGTTATTTAGAAGGAGGAAGGAAAATGCTAGAAGAAATAACTACAAGTTGAAAATAATTACATTTGGAGAAAAGATTTAGGGTGGGCAGGGGGCAGAGTCTAGGCTGTTCTTTTTCATTCCTAAGCCTTTTAAAACCATTTGACTTTTACAAGTATGTAGCTTCTTTAATAAAAGAAAATCTAAATTAACTTTAAAAACAACTTTTAAAAACTGATAATCTCTACAGAAAGGAGTGGAAAGGTAGGGTTGTTTTTTGTTTTGTTTTGTTTTTGGTGGTTGTTGTTGCTTTTCTTTTGGTTATCCATTGTTTATCCAACAGTGGAAATGTGTTTAAGTACGGCTTGTATTAAAGCAAAAAACTAATTTTTAATGATTAAAAAAATGCATGGTTAGTTAACTTGAACCCAGGACTCTGACCATCAATGGGGACAGGACTGTCATCTAAGGTCAGTGGCGAGGCGCTCGGACCAGCAGGACATGGAGGACTTGGACCAAAAGAGAAAGAGGGGAGGGAATTCCCAGCTGGGAGAAGATGTGGAATATTTGGCCCAAAACAAGAAACCCACACAGAGATTTTGGTTTGAAGCTTTGGAAAACATTTGTTTTCATTCCTCATAAAAAAAATGGATGACGAAGGGAATTATTTGAAATGAGATTTTAACAAGAAAAAAAAACTCATAACATTTCATTAGCATTCTCTTACCAGCCCATTCTTAACAAGTCTGTGGGCTGCATTTAAGAGACTCTGCTTCTTTATGATCTCCAGTGAAGCCACCAACACCCAGGGAGGGGCTGAGTTTGATGTTCACTTTTTTGTTTTTTCTTTCTCTTTTCACGTTCTTCTTCCTTCGAGTCCTATACATGACTCAGTTCTTCGCAACCATTTTCCAGAGTCTGGGGAGCATATTTACGTGTTTGGGGGCGCTCGAAGCAAACTGAGGCCCCTTGCTGTGCACGCGTTGAAAGAGTGTGTGGTCCAGAGTCACACAGGCTTAATCTGAATTCCAGATCTGGTCCTGGAGGAGCTGAGTCCCCCTCCCTGGAATCCAGGGTTCCCCGAAAAGTGGGAACATGACACCCACCTCCCTGTGCTGTTGAGGTGGATGTTAGCTTAAAGAACAATCATGAGGAACCAAGTAGGGCTCGGTAATCAGAAATTACCCTTCCTCCCGCTGCGCCCAGAGAAGTACGCACATGCTGAAGACCTCAGTGCCTCCTACCGTAAATGCATCCAAGCTGGATTTCCTGCATTCCCTGCATTCTGGGCCCTTCTTGGAAGTCCTTCTTGTCATAATTATCTCATGGGCTGATGGTGGCTGGAGAAGATTCCTGTAAGTATTGCAGAATTTCAGGGGTGGGACCTGGCCTAAGGTTCGCGACAGAACAGGATCTAACTCCCTATTATATCTTAAGGCCCCAGTTCAGTCGAGTCTTGAAAAAATGAAAAATAAAAAGGCATCCGCCAGTGGCAGTGCAGAAAGCAGATCCGTGCAGGGTGCAAATGTGATCAGAATGTGTCACTCGTCCACCAGTCCCCATGTCTGGCTGGTTCTGCCTCATTCTTTGCCACAAAACATTCGGCAAACTAAATTGATCAACCTCTCTGGTGGTATCCTCAGCTTTTCCAGCCTCACCGGCTCTATGAGATGAGAGAGCAGTTTGGGGGTGAATCTATGTGTCTCTTCTCCCGCTTTTTCCCCTTCTCGCCTTTCTGCTCCCAGCCGGCTAAGGGAGGGCAGGAAAGAGCAGAAGCCTTGAGTCCTCTGGCTTCTGAGGCCAAGGAGCCCAGGTACAGCAAGGGCTTTTGGAGGTCACACACATCTACTCACTTGACCCTCTAACAGTCCTATAGGCAGGGGCAGGAACTATGGTAATTCCCATTACGCAGATGAAAAGACTGATAACAGAGAGGGGAAGAATGTGCCCAAGCCAGGCATGGTGGCACCTGCCTGGAATCCCATCACTCTGGGAGGCTGAAGCAGGAGGATCACAAGGTTGAGGCCAGGCTGGGCAACTCAGTGATTTAGTGAGACCCTGTCTCAAAATAAAAAATTTTAAAAGGGCTGGGGTGTAGGTCAGTGGGGAGGCTCCATTCCCAGTGCTGAAACAAACAGTGCCCAAGGTCACACAGCCAGTTAGTGAAGGGTCTTTAGGGGATGTCAGAGAGCTTCTCCAACTACAAAGAAAAGGAGGGGGGCTACGTTGTCTGCAGTCTCGGGGCAGCAGAGAGAAGGCGGGGGGCAGAGTCCAGCTTTCTGGTTCACTGTGGGGACTGAATTAGGAAATAAATGTCCTGGCTCATTGAAGACAGGGGAATGATACTTCCTGTCCACCTCTGCCAGAAGCCTGGTCACCCCAATCCCGTCCTGCCTTTGAATCTCCAGTAGCAGGGGAGTGTGGATCAGAGCCAAGAGAACTATGCAGAAACCAGGGCCTACTCCTCCTCTCTTTGCCATCTCCCCCAAATCCGGGTTCCTAGGCTGCAGGGCAGGCCAGGGCAGGGCAAGGCTGCTGCTGGTCAGCACCCACCCTCCTCCTCCTAAGGCTCCCCAGTAACAGCACTAAGGAGGCCCCAGAGGTGAGCTTAGCTTACAAGGGGGCCTGGATCCCCATGCAGCAGCCTGCAGGGCCTGGGGCCACTCACAGCACCTCCCAGAGCCTGGGACTGCTGCGCCCAGCAGGGGAAGAGTAATCCCTCACTGAATTAATGAGTAGCGAAGTCCTACCGTGTGCCAGCGCGGGCCGAGGTGCTGGAGAGATCAGGTATCTGCCCCAAAAGCCCCTGCCCTCATGGAACTGAGACAGGGTTAGGAGGGACGCACAAACCTGTGTGGCCTCTACTGCCCCGGAGCAGCTTATATGAAGAATAACAGAGTGACAAAGAGGGACAGAAAAGGCTTCTCTGAGACACTACAGCAGAAACCTGAGATGGAGAGCAAAATCTACAAACAGCCAAAGGGACATCATGCCAGGAAGGGGAACTGCAAGTGCAAAGGGCCTGAGGCAGGGCAGGGACAGCCAGGAGATCAGAGAAGATACAATGGCTGAGTGACTGCACAAGTCACAAGGACAGAGAGCCGGGTCCGAGAGGGCTTTGTTTCCAGGTAAGGATTATGCATTTTATTGTGAGTGCGATGAGAAGCTATCAAAGACTTCTGGGCTTCAGAGAGAAATGATCTGATTTAAACAGATCTCTCCCACAGCTGCTGCAGGGACCGAATAGGACTGGCCAGCCAGCCAGGTATGGGAGCACCTCTGACCTTCAGTTCCCTCTGCTCTGACCTTGACTTGCCTTCTCATCAAAGAACGATAATAATGCTTCCATGTGCCCTTCTGCTGAAGGGGATTATTAAATAGCACACTGATTGTTAAACCCTGTCCAGCAGTCATATTATTAAAATTATTGCACATGTGTGTGCGTCATCTTTCGTGAATATCTGTTTCTTCTAGGCCTGAGGCTCCACATAGGCAAAGAGTTTGTCTTTGTCCATCCTTGCCCTGTGTCTTGCCACCAGCCCATTTCCTGGCACATAGGTGACGCTCAGTAATAAATCGGTGCCCATGATGAACAGGACAAATGAGCAAGGAGATGACAGAGGGACGGATGGATTAAATATTTCCCAAGGTAATGAGCACCCCGCTCCTGGGAGCATACAAGGAGGCGCAAGAGCTGAGACTGGCCTCGTTCATTCATTCCTTCATTCACTCAACAAACACTGCCCACTGCCCACAGTGAACCGGGCCCCGTGAAGGCACCACCATGAGCCAAACTGGCAAAGCCACTGGTCACATCGCCATGGGGACAAAAGGGGTGTGTGGGAGGATGACAGCCGGGAGGGAAAAGAAAGCAAGGTGAGGAGTAGCGGAGGGGGCCGCGTGGTCACAGAGGAGGTGCGGGTAATGCGTCCTGGAATGAGTCCCTGCCAGAACCCAGGAAAATTCATGTGGGAGACTGCAGAGCCCTCAGCTAGCAGAGGCTTTTGTCCCTGAATGGCTTTAGAAGGACCTGGGGGGACAAGGGTCCCCCACTCTGGACTCATGCAACAAGAGACTGAAATTGGACCAGATCGCCTGTGTGCCCTGCCCCGTCTGTGTGATGCTGGGACTCAGTTTCCACCTGTGGCCCGTCAGGACATGCACTGCGGCTCTCTGTGTGTTCTGCCAGCTCTGATTCCAGTCTGCGTCTGCAAAGGCAGCTACATTTCTCCTCCTCTTTCCAAGCACCTCTTTAGAAAGCCAGCGTCTGCAGGGAAGGGGGCATCCTACTCCACGAAGACTTGTCTCTGAGAAGATGCTCTCCCTGTACTCAGGTGTCTATAGGCTCAGCCCTGCCACCCGGATAGTGGTGCCTATGCGCCCAGGATGAACACTCACAAACCAAGGAGCCCAGGGGGCAGGACAGCTATGCAATTTGTGGGTCCAGTGCAAAATAAAAATTCAGGGCCCTGGGTTCAAAAGCCAGGACAAAGTGCTGTGGAAGGGATGGTCTCCTATAAACCTTTCTCCTTTCTTCGTGATCTCCCTCCCAGGGCTATTTATTGCTATTTAGTGTGGCATTAGGGGATGCTCAGAAGCAAGTGCAGACCCCAAGAATCCCTGCAAACCCCCAAACAGTGATTTGCCAGGGGAGCTCACTCCTAGCTCCTCTTCCTGCCAGCTGATAAATCTGGCCAGAGACAGGAAGCAGAGTCAGGGCTTTATCTCCTCTTTTCCTCCCACTGCCCCAACCCAGGGAAGACAGGTGACCCCAGGGGCATTGCAGTCTCTGTGTTAGGGCAGCCTGGATGCCCAGATCAAAGGGCTCACCCTAGCCAAACAGCCAGTGAGCATGTGTCACTGCCAGCCAGGACAAGGACAGTCCCGTTCACTACGCCCCACAAGGGCAGGGTGCACATGGCCCTGCTTTCCCACCCTGACACCCTGATCCCCACCTGGTGGAAGAGAGCAGGGACACTGGGCAAGAACAGGGAGCAGGAGGCTGGGTAAGGTCTGGGTCACCAAGGAACAGGGACAGGCAGTCCAGAATTGTCCCAAAGAGGCATCAGGGGGCAGGTCCCAGTCCCAAGCACATGCTCCAGTATCTCTTCATCTTTAACACAAATTCAAAGATAAAATGACTCAGAAATTCAAGATGGTGACTGAAATGTTGAACTCTGGTGTATCCTTGGTTTTGTTTTGGTTTGGTATTTGGTTTTTTGTTTGTTTGTTGTTTGTTTTGTTTTGTCTTTTGGCAGTACTGGGGATTGAACCCAGGGCCTTCATACTGAGCGACATCCCCAACCCTTTTTTCATTTTTCATTTTTGAAACAGGGTCTCTCTAAGCTGCCCAGGTTGGGCCTGAACTTGGAATCCTCCTGCCTCAGCCTCCCACAGTGCTGAGAGTCATATGTGCTCTGAGTGCAGGACTCCATACTTTGAGTGCAGGACTGCACTGGTCACACACCCGTGAAGCCAGCCCAACCTGGGAGTTAGATTCAGAAGGGGGTTGGGCTTACCAGGTGGGAGTCAGGCCATAGTCATTCAGAAGGATTATTTCAGAGATGCTGTTCAGTCCTGGTAAGCCTGGCAGGGATGAGGGAACCCACCAGGCTGCAGATCTACCCCATGGCAGGTGAACCCAATTATGGGACCAAGGACCTAAGATCAGTGAGCCCTTCCAAACCATAGATGTTAAGCAACCAACATTTGCAGATGGACTTTCTCCCAGGGCCTCCTTCTCAGCAGACAGTGACATCATTCATGCTTTGGGACATTTCTCATGGGCACGCACACAGCCACCCCGTCCCTCCTCTGGTGGTGTGCCCTCCTGAGACCAGCCCTGGAGCGGTCGGTGTGGTGGGAGGATGGGGCCTGACTTCTCACCCCAGACTCACCCTTCACACTGGTCTGTGAAACGGGACCAGTGAGAAACCTGCTACCCCTACTGAGCCACCCAAAGCCTCATGTGCTCAAAGCAAAGCTTTTAAAAGGACTGTATTATGAGGACGTAGTAGCTAAATGTGCTATTAGGAGGCGGGGCCTGGTGGGAAAAGGCGGTCCCAGGGGCATGGCCTGGAAGTGCCTGTCGCAGCTCCTCCCTTTGCTCTCTGCTTCCTGTCCACCATGCCTTGAGCAGCTTTTCCTCCACCAAGCCCCTTGAGTTCTACTTGCCCTGCTGTTCTGCCCTTGACCCAGGATACTATGGACTGAAACCTCTGCAAACCAGGAGTCAAAATAAACCTCTCCTCCTTTCAGTTGTGGGTGTCAGGTATTGTGTCTCAGCAACAAGAAAATGTCTAAGACAGTCCCTTCCATCCCCTCCTCAAGGGACACCCCCTGGTCCTGTTTGACATACTACCTTACCTGGCTTGGTGGCGATACTTTTCATTTCATTCTTGGTGTCTGCGTTTCTGTTCTCATGAGCTGCTGGGGTAGAAGTTCTCTGCTCAGCCCAGCGTGGTCTTCAGCCCCTCACACTATGCCTGCACAATAAATTTTACTTCCATGAACAAGTGTCCTACCGGCCACAAAAGCCACCTTACACTTTTAATTTAAGAAATTATATTAATCAATTGGAAATCAAATAGAGGAAAGAAAGGGACTAGAAATTGGGGGAGGGGGAAAGAAGAGTAAGAAGAGGCTCCCTAACTTACCTGTGTCCCCCAGGCCCCTACTGTAGAAACCAGGACTCACCTGCTGGAAATGGGGCCACAGCGCAGGCACCCTCTGTATATGGGAGCTCAGGGTACACCTGACCCGGCTCCCCACTCTTGGAAATCAGTGGAGTTTATTGGGCCAGGTGGTCCTCTTGTCTGCTGGACTCCCCTGGGCCAGAGGAGCCCCATTTACCATCACCGAGGAGCTTCCTCTGAATGGATTTCACCCACTGGGAGGCCCAGCTTCTCCTAAGAGCACTGTATGAGGTGCAGACGCTCTACAAGAAAGAGGCCTCCTTGTGCCCTGTGCCGTGAAATTTCCAGCTCAGCCCACACCTCTGGGCTGAGGGCATCAGGAAAAGCTGGAAGTCTGAGCTGGGAGTCTAGGGCCCTTGAGGTCATGACTTGGAGACCTTGGGCATGTTGCTTGACCTCTCTGGACCAATTTGAGGCATCTGCGAAAGGGAATAAAGGCAGCGTGTTCCTTCAGAGACCATGGTGCGGAGCAAGTGAGATAACAAGGCGCTGGCATAGATTATGCTCAGTGCAAGCACTCAAAGTGGGCTGAGGCACTGGACCCCCACGCAGGTCATACTGGCAGCTGGCATAAACACTCTGGGAAGCTCCCAAACCCAGCGTGTCCACTGTCACTCACTGGAGGAGAGGAGACTGGCAGAGCCACTTGGTACAAGAATGGAAGCTTGAATAATCCCAGCTGCTGGGTCGGAGGAGTTTGGCCAGGAGGGGGAGCTGGTGGGAAGCAGGGAAGAATCTGAGATTCAAGTGCCATGTCCCCAAAATGGGCACAGTTCGATGCCCAGGCCTGGAACTGAGACATTTATTCAGAGCATCAGGGAACACCTTCCCTCAGGACATTTCGTCTGTCCCTTCTGATGCCCACCCTGCCCTTGCCAACTCAGTACCTCCTTAAATACTGCCCTCTGGGCATGCGCTGGCCCTCCTGGGTTGGCATCTGGTCTACCTATGCCTTGGGCAGGTGCTTTCACCTCTCTGAGCCGGTGTGCTCATGCATGTGGTGGGATTATAAGGATAACCCTGCCTGGAAGGAAATGGCATCGCTCTCCAGACTTTGGCGCAAGGTCTGGCAGTAGCTGCTCAGTCAGTAGGTGGCAACCAACTTCCTATATTAGGGACCGGGCCTCGGTTTCCCTATGTTGGGAGATGGGTGGATGACAGGGCCTGGATAAAGACTTGAGTTCCCCAGCACACATCTAAGGGCCTGAACAGCTGGCATGCAGCTGGGCAGGGAGCAGCAGCACCTGGTATCACAAGGAGGGGCAGGTGCTCAGAGTCGGGAGCTGCGGTTGACCCTAGATGTCTCCAGTGGATTCTACTGCATAACTGAGGTCCAGCTCCTCCATGCCTGTGTGGCCAGGTAGTGCAGCTGAATTTGAGGTACCCCAGGGCCCGAGCTGCAAGTTGGAGTGCTGGGTCTGTGAGCTGGGGGAGCTGGGGGAGAGGAGAAACATGCATAGTCGTGGGCCTGCTACACTCTTCCAAGGCTGGAAGTTCCTCCCTGAAACCCCTGGGATGGGATAGGATGGGGGGGCATAGGGTGAGAGGGGTTCACTGAGGCTCCTCCAGTGACCACCAGGGGTCCAGATCACAACCACTTTCCATCTTACTGAGGACCACAGATCCTCTTCTTGGACCCCTATTACTCTCCTCTGTGTCCAAGAAGAGCAAAGGGCCTCCTTTCGTGGGCCTTGGACTGGAAACACCAGAGCCCAGTTGCAGCAGCCCTGCCTCTCTGGACTGTGGGGCTTTGCACCTGCCAGGGCCCCTCTAGATATTTTCTTTTTGGTTTTTAGAGACAGAGTCTCAGTATAGCTTAGGCTGGGATGAATTCACTGTGTAGCCCAAGCTGGCCTCAAGCCTGCAACAATCCTCCTGCCTCAACTTCCTGAGGGCTGGGATTACTGGCATGCCACACCTTGCCAGGTTTCCACCAGAGATTTCTTTTCAGCTCTTCTCGGAACTCCATTTCTTTTCTTCCTTTGGTCTGGGCTTGTGTACAAGCTGTCTCCGCAGAGAGGCTTGCCTTGATCACCCTGGAAAATAAGCTCCAACCGGCTTCCCACCAGCAGCGGCCTGTGACTCCCCAGCTTGGAGGCATCTGCTTCCACCTGAAGTTCGGATCCTCTATTCAGGTGTTGGTCTTGCAAAGCGTGGCTGAACGCATTAGTGGGAAAAACAAGCAAACCAACACTGGACCAGAATCGGAGATCCAGCTCTACCTAAACTTTCTGTGTCCTTGACCAAACTGCAGGACCCCTTTCAGCCTCAGTTTCCCAATGAAGACAGTGGGCTGTGGGGACACAAGGGCACCTCTCCATGCAGCAGCCAGAGGAGGTAACCCTGGCCAGCCCTGCAGGGAGGGCAGGGGATTCTGCCCGGGGCTCACCAGCCTCACCGTTGTGATGCATTTCTGCATTCACATCGCAAGCAGCAGGTTGCTGGGAACCCTGTGTGACGATGGCGAGTCACTCAGCCTCTGCCTCGGCTCCCTCACCGAGGTGCGGGTCACAGGAGCGCTTCCTCTGGGTAGATGCAATCGGTCTCAATTCTAGCTTCACAGCGGACAGATAAGTCTTCCACCCTTCCTGTCACCGTGCAAGGGCAGGGCACCCCCTGCTTCCAACTCCACGTACCTCTCTAGCCTCAGACCCCCTTTCCCCACTCCCTCAGAGGAGGGGAAGGGGCGGCCAAAGAGGAACGCAGAGTCTTCGAGTCTCCATTGTGCGCTCTGAGCGCTCCCAATAACGCGTTGCCGCTGCTCCCTCGCCCCAGCCTGGGCGGGATTCCATTCTGGTACCGGGAAACCGAGGTTTAGCTCCCAGCCAAAGGCTGAGTGGTTGGGAGCTCTACTGGGACCTTCACCCGCTGTGTGATCCTGCCCGAGTCTTTTCGCCTCGTGCCTCAGTTTCCTTGTCTATGAAGTGGAGATAATTAATGGTGGCACGCGCATCTAACAGCGAACTTTCGTTGGTGTGACTGAGTGGAGACTTCAGAAAGACCGCTGCGCGGCCAAGGCTTCAGGATAGCTCGGCTGAGGCAGGACAAGGGCAAGCGCGGCAGCAAGGACACCTCCAAGATCACCGCCAGCCTGGAACCACCGGCGACAGACAGGGACAGCGCGCAGAGAGCCCTTTCCCTCCAACTCCCGCCCACCCTGCAGGGCTCATTATTGTGCCCATTGAACAGAGGAGAACTCCCGAGGGGTGAGGGAACCCACCCCAGGTCTAGGCCTGCCTCATACACCGGCTTCCAGTGTTTCTGGCAGGAGGAGCCCCTCACCACCCCCTACGCCCCACCCCGAAGCCCAAGGGAGATCATAGGAGGGAAAATGGGCAGCGAATCTTTCATAAAGTAGCACGGTCAGAGAGACGGTGACGCCCACACTGGGAACCGCCCGGGTGGCGACAGAGAGGCAGGGCGCTTCTGCGGACTCAGGGAAGTGGCCTGGTGGAGGGGAGGCTTTGGAGCCGAGCGGACTCCCTGCATCTCCGAGAACGCCAACTCAGACGGTCGCACGCAGCAAGCGCACGCGTGCACCCACGCAAGCCCCCCTGCGCCAGTGGAGAGACCGACACACACAGACACACACACACACACAGGTCGCCAGGTCTTTCAATCCCTCCACCCGGAAGCGGGGAAAGAGGCGAGCCCTGCTTCCCAGGATCGCGGGTTCTGATGTCGAAGGCTCCACGCCGGAAAAACGGGCAGAAAAGTCCGCCTCGCGGAGCTACTGCCTGGCGGGGCGGAGGTGGTCATGTCGCAGACTAAGAACTTTTCGCGACATCTGCCCTTAATCAGACCCGAATTGAGGGCAGGATTTTGAATTCGCTCCCAGCTCTCCAAAGGCAGGTCTTGGGGGACCCTGGGAGCCGGGCATTAGGGGCAAATTCCAAAACCCTGGGGAAGAAAAGGCGCAGGGACTCGCTAGAGGCCAGCATCCCGAGGGGGGAAGCTGGATTCCAGCCCCGCCTCACAGTCCTTGGTCACCAGATTCCCGGTAGGTGCAAAGCCCCCTGCTTTGATATTCGTCTCTTTTAGGTACTCACAGTCGACATTTATTGCTGGAGGTGCCAAGTATTTCACAGAGCGTTTCAGTTTATTCCCATACCAATAAGAAAACATTCTTGCAAGTCCACACCTTATATCTGGGGAAACAGAGGCTCAGAGAAGTTAAGTAATTTGTCCCAAATCGCACAGCTGATAAGTGCCCAAACCGGGACTCATCCACAGAGAATCGGGTGCCAGGTAGGAGCCCCGAGACCGCCCTGATAGCTGGCTTCTCCTGGCAGCCGGCTTTTCGGTCCCAGCCTGACTTCTGAGGCGGGAGGGACAGTGCAGACCTGGCCCTGGATTCAGCCCAAGCAGGAGCAGGACATCAGGTCTAGCAAGGCCTTCCGAGATGCTCTGCACAGACAGATGTCAGGCCTGCGGGCGAGGTGGGGCCCAGAGGAGCACCCAGGCAGGAGAGAGGAGACTTGCGCGCGCGCGCGCACGCACACACACACACACACACACACACACACACCCTCCTGTCCCGCACTTCTCTCTGTTCAGCCTCTTCCTTCAGTCACTGCATCTGAAGTTTCCCTGCACCTCCTTCCTGGGATTTATCTGAATCCATCTATGTCTGTCTCTGGGTCTCCTCCCTCCCCACAAGATTAGGTGTCTCCCAGGGTCACCAGGTCACCAGGTCTCGGGAATGGGACGTCGGAGGGTGGAATGTTACCCTCTATAAAGTGCAGCTGTGCGTTGTGATGTGTACATTGCGTGCGGGTGCTGGTGGGTGTTTGGTTGTGTGTCAGTTGGGCAAATGTGTGGTTTGGGGTTGCAGAGTGTATTGTGCATCTTGGTTGTGTATGGTTGGTGATGTGCGCTGATAGTGCGTGTGCGGTGTGTGTTGGGTGGGTGTCTGATGGTTGTTCCACGTGCTGCGCGTGTCGGTATTGAGTGTGATTGTCGGGGCGTTGTGCTCACGATGCGTGTTAGCTGCCTGCGTCTGCTCTTGTAGGCTGGAGGGAGCAAGTTCATAGGCGCTCGTAGAGAGCAGGGCTTGGGGCCGCGGGAGGGCGCTGTAGAGGAGCAGCAGGGTGATGCGGGGTCCTCCGGGGCCTGCCAGGGCTGCTGTGTGCCCGCAGGGGACGCAAGCTGGGGAGTAGAGCGGTAGGGATTTCCGGGAGTCCGGGTGGGGACTCGGAAAGCCTTGCGGAGGCGTACCCAGTGGGGGTTTTTGGAGGGGCGTCCGAGGCAGGGACTGTCCCCGGCACGCGGTGGCGCGAGCGGCGGGGAGGGCGGGACGGAGCCAGGGAGGCCGCGCGGCCCTGGGGCCAGGCCAGGCCGGCGCCAGGCGCCGAGTTGAAAGGAGGCCGCGGCCTCTGCTCGCCGCTTCCCATTGCGCCCCCCGAGGGTTCCGGGCGGGGCGCAGGCCTGGACCCAGCTGGGCTCACCTCGGGGTCTGGGGTCACGAAAGGGGACACAACAGTGGGTTGCGCGCTCTCGCTCCCCGCTGCGTGAGTGGCCGTCTTCAGGACGCGAGTGGAGAAGCAAACCCTAAACGAAGCGCGTTTGGTGCAAGCTCTCCAGGCTCCCCGGCCCAGCCTCGCGGGTCAGACGCCGGGATCCCGCCGACCTATACCAAGCTGGGCGCTCCGGGTCCCCTGCGCCACCCGCTGACGTTGCTCTTGCAGCGCAGTCAGAAGCGCGGTCCACAGCCCGAGGCTCTCCTGCAAGGCTGCGCGCGCCGGAGGTGAGATGCCCGTCACTGCTCAAGGGACAGCGCTGCTCGCGATCAGAGGTCCAAGGAGCTAAACTCAGAGCTAAGGCCCAGATCCCCAGCATCTGGTTTTCCAGGGACCATTCTGGCACTAGATGACCCTCAACTTGAGGGGCCTGGGCAGAGCGAGGAGAGTGTGGAATCTATATTCGAATCCCTGCTCTGCCTATTATTAATTAACTGTGTGACCTTGGGAAAACCAGATGACCTCCCTGGGCCGCAGTCCTCCCGGCTGTAAAAATACAGTATTTCTAGGTTTGTGGCGCAGTGCGGAGCCGGCTGCGCGCGGGAACCCACAGCACACAGTAGGCTCTGGATATAAGAGCAGGCTCGTCTCCAGCACAGCCCCCAGCGCGGTGGGTGGCGACGCTGCACCCGGATCCTAAGGTCCTAGGTGGAGCAGGAAACAGATCCACAAAAGATGAGGCTTGGGGCCCCCTGCCCACACTGCCCTGGCTTGTCAACTGGGAACTGAGTTCGGAGGACTAGAGTGGACGAGAAGCGAGCGCAGGGTTCTGCAGCGAATTCCCCCGGGCTCGACGGAAGGTGGCCAGGAGCGTCACACCACACTGGCGTCACCCTACACCAGCGTCACCCACGCCAGCGCGCCGCCCCGATCCAGCCAGCATTTATTGAGCGCTCACACCTTGTGGAGAAAAGGTATTCGGAGACTAATGGGGAGAAAGAAAGGCCCAGACGAGAAAAATTTTAACAAAAAAACCGCAGGGGCCCGGAAGTAGAGGGAAAGGCATCGAGGGGCAGAGTGGCGCGCGGGCGGGGGGGCCCGGGACTGCCGGGCCCCTTCTACGCGGACTGGGCCGCAGCGCGCAGGGGGCGGGGAGGCGCGCCCGCCCGGCCTGCAGCTACCGCCTCGCTGGAGCCGCGGCTCGTCTGCAGAGCGCGAACCGTTGCTCATTACCGCAATTATGTTGTTCTACATTTGCCTGGACCCTAAATTACCAAACTCAGAGGAGCCAGGAGGCCCCAGAGCCCAGGCCGGAGGAGACACCCGATCCCGCCCCGCCATTTCTCTGTCCCCGAGGAGCTGAAAGGATTGTAGCGCTGCAAACACAATCGAGCTGAGAAACCTCAGGCCGGTCGGCATTTCCTGGGAGCCTTCCTAGGATGGTGAGAGATCCCCAGGCCCATTTCCCGGGTGAGGAAACTGAGGCAGAGAGGTGGTGTGAGCTTACCTATCCAAGGTCGGGCAATCAGTAACGGACAGGTTTGGATCACGGGGAACCGCATCCACTTGTCTGATTTCAAGCTCAATACTATTCCTAAGACCAGAGAATCGCCAGAGGTGCTTCAGGAAGGAACCCACGTTTGTTCTAGGGGTGAGGATGCACTGCAGGCGTCATCGGTGAACTGCTTAATTTATAGACAAAAGTAACAAGGGTGGAGGTGACGCTGTCTGCAAGCAGCAATAAGGACAGCGCCAGCTTCAAATGCCTTTGACGGGCCCCATGGCACAGAAGTCTGACACCTGGCCTGTGAAACTCCTCTGGGATGAGGAGTACTAGAACCCAGTCCCCTCTAGACTGTCTACTGTCACACCACAGAAAGTTTGTCTTCTCTTAGGGGAGGCGCTATGACAAGTTCACACCACAGCTGCACTGGAAAGAGACAGAACCTAGGCTCCAGCATCCAGGGCTGGAGGGTCCAAGGGCCTGGAGCCAGCGCTGAGCACATCGGGGCTGGGTCCACACAACCCTGGGCTCTCGGACTTCCTAGGCTGACCTCCAGCCGCGCGACTAGCAAGGGCTCTAGACCTCCTCTTCTCTATCTGAGGAGAGATGGCTGCTCCTCCTTAAGTCCAATGCCAGCTACAGGGTTCTAGGAGCCTTTGATCTACTGCCTCCCCTCTTAACTGCTCCAGGCCAAATTTGCCCAGGACTTTCCTGCATGGAGTTTGGTTGCAAAAGTCACCCACCAGACAGAAGCTAAGAAAGAGGGGCACACATATTTGGTGAGAATTAAATGAGGCTCCCAACACCAAGGAGAACAGAGAGATGTGGGGAACATAATGGGCTTTATTTACTGTCTCTAGCATCCTGCCAACAGGCCTAACTTGGCACTTGTTCAAATACTGTATATTCTCCTCATACCTGAACTTGACTTATTACATAAAAGAAAAGCCAAGTTCGTGAATGCTGTGGAGCAGGGCCTTGCAAAGAAGTTGCCAAGGTGAGAGGGTATGGTCGCCCGGGTTTTCTGTGAAGTTTGATGTCCCTGTGTGGCATGTGTTTCTGTTTTTGTAATAGGGATTGCAGTATGAGTGCAAAGTCGCTCATAGTCTGGCAGCTCAAAATTAGTTCCACAAATCTTCTATCCTGTGATGATTTGGAAGCAAAGCAGTCGCTTCCATCCCCCACCTGGCCTCCCGTGGGAAAACCAGGTTGGGAGGGAGGGGGGAATTGTCTCCTGTAGCTGTCTACAGTCATCAAACCATTTGGGCGATTCACTTTGTTTTCATAGACAGGTTAAAAGGGGAGAGAAAATAAAGAGTCGGTTATGGGTCGCCTGAGCAAGTGTCCATTTCAGCTTAAAGTGAATTGGAAATGGAAAATTGAGCCTAATTATCCTAGGTAATTGCTCCAATTCTCCACTTGACTTTGCTAATGCAGCTCTGTCCTGTGTGTTCCAAATGACACCTGCTGTGTTCCAGTAGATCCTCTTGTCACCTTTGAAAGTCGCTGGGGTAAAGCTATCTTGAAACTGCAAAAGCAACTGTATATGTGAACAATTAAAATTAAAATGCAAGACTGAATCAGCAAAGAAATCATTTCTTGTAGCTTAAAATTAATTTATTTAACAAATATAGCTATAATATAAATGATAATAAAATTTCAAATATACAGTATATTACATAGTACACACAATCCCTTCCAAAGGGAGTTTTGAGAGCCACGAAAATGTACTGATAAATAGAAACAGATTTTTTTTTAATTTTACAATTTTTTTTTCTGTACTGGTGAAAGAGAGATCCCTTCAACCTACCTTCGCAATGCATCTGTGTGCCCTGCCCCCCAAAGCAATGTTTGGCTGTTGGAGCTCTCTTAAATTTTCCAAAGGAAGGGGATGGCACCCATCTCCCCGCGTATTCTTCCTTCTCGAAGACCGTTCTCATTTCTCTGCACTTTTCCTGCTTGGTGTGAGGACAGGGAGCAGCAATGCAGGCGACATGGTGGCCTCTAGTCCTGTTCCACTGCTAATTCTGCTCCAGACCTTGCGTAAATCTCTCGGCCTCTCTGGCCCTAGTTTGCCCATCAGGAACTCGAGGGCGTGTGTAGATCTAGATTTTAGAAAAGTACTAACGGACTCTCCCAGCCACTCTTTTGGGATGGGATCAGACTTCAGAGAGCGAACTCAGGGAGCAACCAGGAGAATCGGGGTGCAGCATGGGGATTAAAGAGAAGGGGCCAAGGCGCTGAGTGGGGAGCGAGTTGTGGTAGGAACCCTGATGCTTGTAGAAGACGTGGGCTGGAGGAATCGGCTGGCACCACAGATGTGCGACACTGGGCCACCTATGTCAGATGGTACATGCTGTAGCCTACATGGGCCGTGTAGAGTCCCACGGGTGCCACCGGGAGTGTGGCGCGCTGGAAGGGGCTGGAGGCACTGTAGAGTGAGGCGCCGGCTGCTGCAGCGACGGCGGCTGGACCACCAAGGGGAAAGGAGAGGCCGAAGGCAGCCGGGGGCAGCATGGGCTTCGCTGCCATCTTCAGTTTCTCCAGCTCGGCCTCCTGCAGTCTCTTGGCCTTGGCGCGGCGGTTCTGGAACCAGATCTTTACCTGCGTCTCCGTGAGGCTGAGGGAGCTGGAGAACTCAGCACGCTCTGCGATGGACAGGTACTGCTTCTGGCGGAACTTGCGCTCCAGAGCCAGCAGCTGCGCGGTGGTAAAGGGCGTCCGTGGCTTACGGTTGGTCTTGTGCTTACGAAGGGTGCAGGCTGGGGGACTCAGCCGCCCTAGGGGGCCGTAAGAGAGAAAGGCAGGGGGTTAAGAGAGTGAGAGCGGTGCTAGAGCATGATCAGCCCACGGAACGGCAACACGCTCAGTGCCAACGCCAGCTCCGGACAACCACCAAGCGCCTTGGTGCTGGGCGCTACAGAAGGCGCTTGAAAAACATTTCTTCAATTCCCACTGCAACCCCACAAGGAAGCCAGTCCTGTCTATTTTTTGCAAATGAACACACTAAGATTCCAGATGAAACATACTTGTCAAGCCCGGTGCCTACGTCCAAGGCAGGCACACAGCTGGGCACAGGTAGAACCACCTTTATGCGGGATGGCAGGTTAACGAGGCCTTTCACAGTGGGGCCCCCACCCACAGCCACTGGCAGAGGGAAGGTGGATGCTAATACGGGCCATGAAACACACAGAAAGAGGCCCTGCACCCAGCCCAACGTCACACCGGGATTTATGCAATCGGCCAGACATGTATCTGTGTCCACCAAGCGCTCAGTGCTGGGTTGGGCCGCCATCTGGCATAGATTCCAGGTCTCCAGATCTCGAAGGCTTCCCCCTGAAACAGCAAGTTGCTGCAGGGTTCTGGGGGGCAGTCCCTGGGTGGGGGAAGTGGCTATCACAGAGGTCGGACTGTGGCCCACCCTCTTAAGTATATCGAGTGCCACTCAGAGCAGTGGAGAAATGGCAGCTTCTTCTAACATCTCCATTCTCTCCTGGGCCTTCAGACACATTTTAATACGTATGATGGCTTCACCTGTGGCTCCATTTGCAGACACCCATGGTGCCCGACTGTCTTTTGAGTTTGGCTTCCGAAAAACCCTCAAGGATGGAGACCACCTGGAGCTAGCACAAGGCTGGCACTGAGCTGCTGTGCACTTCGCCCGCCAGAGCTACACCACTCACCGAACCCAGATAAAACATGCAACAGATTATTTCCAGGACAACCAGAATCCAGTTAACTTTGGGGTCCCTGGGCCCAAGGCCCTAAGCCAAACACTCAAGTCGTGGGGAGGAAGCTCTGCCCACGCAGCAGCTTTCCTAGGGGAAGGTGGATTGGAAAGGATGGTTCACCACGTGGGTTTTGCTTATGCTTTTTTCTCCCCGGCGCCTTTTTTTGGTAATGATCTTTGGTCTCTCCGACCACCAGGATGTGAGTCAAACGAAATCTTGAGCTAACATCCCCTTATTCCCCCGGCTTGCGGGAGGCCACTGTGAGTCCGGGAAGCAGTTGGCCGGGACTCGCTTTCCTCCGGGCCGCCAGAGGGGCAGACACGAGGGAAACGTCACCTTCTCTAGCAGCGACAGCCCAGCGCTGGGCCACCTTCTCTGGCCATTAGGCCCAGGGAGGGGCCGGCTTTTCAAAGACTTTTAATCCCCAGATAAAAATCATTCCTCAGCATCACACCATTGAATTTGTGCTGCTATTATGCTGCGCAAAATAATCGAAGGAAACGAGGAAAACTTGGGAATTTCCCGTGCTCCTGAAATATCTCCGAGGAGTGTTCACTGGGCAGAGAAGCCTCCGCCAGCGAAGCCTTGGAATTACCCTATCCTGGGGCGAGCCGTTAGCGGCTGTTGCCCTTTTCGCTGGCCCAGTCCGAAAGGCTTGGGAGCTTTGGACAAGATAGACGGTGCCTTCCTCAGACTTGGTGCCTGCCCCACCCCCTCCACGGGAACCGGGCTCTCCCTCCCCCTTGATCGGCCATCCACCCAAAGCACCAAGCATCTGCCTCAAACTTGAAAGGCGCAAAGGAACCTCTTGGCAAAGAGATTCAGTGCTTTAAACGGTCGGAGTGGTGGGCAGGCTGTTAAAAGAAAGTGAAACTCCGCGCCCAGGGAAGGATGCCCGGGCCACTATGACCCATCCCATCGTTTGGAGAAATGCAGAGTAACAGGGTTTAAGGTCAGATGGTAAGGTAGGGTCCTTTCGTGCGTGCAGGGAAGGAAGGTGCCCCGGCTTCAGTGTCCTACAAGTGAACTCCCACCCGCAGCGTCACAGCGCCAAGGCGAGAAGCCCGCGAAAATGGACCTCGAGCTGGGCCTCCGCCAGGCCTGGAGTTCTTCCTGGGTGGCAGCCGCCAACCCCCCCGCCCGTGACGCCCCGCAGCGCGGCCTCCAGGTATCCAGCTACAGGTACGCAGACGCCGAGACAGGCAGGCGCCGGCGCGCGCCAGGCGCCCCCGGGGCCCGCACCCCTCCCGGCCTGGCCGCTGCCGGTTCGGCTACTCACTGGCTGGGGGCGGGGAGAAGCGGGGACTCTGCATCCACGGGGTCCTCTCGGGCTTCTCTGGGCTCTCGGCTTTGACCAGCGCATCTTCCGGCAGCTTGAGGAGTCCTCCCACCGAGAAATGGCCGAGGGGCCGAGGCGAGGAGGGCGCGTCTGCCGTGCCCAGTGACCCGGGCCGGGCGCCCAGGGGCTGCACCGAGCCGCCCGCCGCCTGTGCGCCCTCGGGGGCTGCCAGCGCGCACTCCTTGGCCCCGGGCTTCCTGTGATCGGCCATGAGCGCCTCCACGCTGAAGGGCAGCAGCGAAGGGGACACTTTGGGCTTGGCCACCTCCTCCTCTGCGCCCATGGCGGCGGCCACCGTGGCCGGGGCGGCGGCGGGGCCCTGGCCCGCACCTCCCCCCGCCGGCTTGCCGAAGGCGGAGTCCTCCACTTTGACACCGAGTGGCAAAGAAGTCATATCAGCAGCCGGGGCCATGCAGAGCCGGGCCCCCCTCCAGCCGCAGCACAGGCCAGCCGCCGGGCATGGGCTTTGGGCAGGCTGGGAGCGCAGCCGGCTCTGGGAGCGCCCGGGGCCCTGGCCGGGCGGGCTCTCCACGCGCGCCTCCCGCTGCTCCGAAGGCCGGCTCTAGGGCGCTGGGCCTGGCTCCCCGCCGCCGCCGCCGCCCCGCGCAGGCCGAGCTCCCCGGGCGCGCTGGCGGGCTCCGGGTCCGGCGCTGCTCCCCAGAGAACTTGCTAATAAGGCGAGGCCAGCGCGGCGGCGGCCAATCAGCGCGCGAGGGGGCGGGCCCGCAGCGCTCCATTGGGTCGCACTCTTGGGGACGAGCCCCGAGGCGCTCTGGGCCTGGGGGCGCGCGGGGCTGGGGCGGCCGGGGGCGCAGAGGAGGGGAGGGGGCGCCGGGAGACTGCTCCGCGCTAAGGCCTCGGTCGGCCCGGTCCCCGTGCGTCTCCGTCTTCCTGTGTTCCTGGGGGACTTCGTTCTGTTCCCTTCTGTCACCTCCCTCCTCCACTTCTCTTATCGCCCTTGTCCCTCTCCTCCCTTTTTCCTTCACTTTTATTTCCCTCCTTCACCGTTTCTCTTACCATTTCCTTCAGTCTTGCTTTTTCTCTCTGTCCCCCCTCCACGATCTGCGCCCCTTTCTCCAGCCCAAAAATTTGAGTTGGGCTCATTTCTTACAAATTCTTTTCTATGTAAAAAAAAAATGCGCATGGTTATTTGTCCTAGTAGAAAGACATGATAGATAGATAGATAAATAGATAGATAGATAGATAGATAGATAGATAGATAGATAGATAGATAGATTCACAGCTCGTAAGTTTGTTCCTCTGCTTCAGTTTTCACAAGTTTTCCCAGAAGTGGGCCTTTGTGTCTACCCAGGAGTTGGAGTAAAGTTTGCCGAAGGAAGCCGGGCTGCTGTCGGTTCCGTGGGTGCGGGACTAGCTAACAGCATTGCGATCTAGAATTGGTTTACAGGACCAGTCTTTAGCCTCCACCGCTTCTCCCCAACTTTTCTGGGGAGGTTCACGCCTCTTCCAGCGACCCGCTGCGAAAGGAGCAGCCGGATCCTTTTGATAGAGCATTTACTGAAATAAAACCAACAGAAACGTCAACAAAACACAGATCTGGCCTTTAAGTGACCTCAGACGAGGCGTCCGCGGAAACAACAATACTCCCCTATCTCGGGGTCGCTAATCGCCCGGGGGAGAGGCGCATTGTGGGGAGGAGGCCAGGCGAAAGAGGATGGCTCTTGGGAGTGGATCCTCGGGTTCGGCTTGGGAAATTTTGTTTTGCCAATTTCGGAGGAAACGTGATTTTATTTTTGCTGTTGAAAAAGAGGAAAAATGAGTTGGAGTCGTGACTACAAACTCGGGTCGGTCCCGGCTCTTTCTGTGCCTCCTCTATGGTCTCCAATCCCGGCCCAGGCCGGCGGCTCCCGGGGCGCTGGCGAGTGATTGGCGGCTCACCCGGCCGGCCCTTGAGGGCCGCAGGGTTCTAATCTCCAGGAAACACAAGGGGCTGCCGTGGCCGTTGAGGGGTAATTATCCCAGCGCGCAGGGACAGCGAATTCCCCCGCCTTTTAACTGGGCGCAATAAAAGCAGTAGATTAGGGACGTCCAGATTAGGGAAAATGAATTACTAGACCAGGAACTTTATTACCCGGACGGCGTCCGGGGTCTGGCGGGAGGGGTCGGGCTGCGGACTGCAGGCCCCTAGCTGTGTGGAGGCCTCGGGGCGGGTTCGCGAGTACTCGCATCTGTGCGATTTATACCGCCTCTCTTGGTTTCTTCCCGATCCGAGGAGACTGCAGCTCGGGCGCTGGGCTGGGCTTGGGACCTCTGGAGCACTTCGGCCGGGCCGGACACGCTGTGCCCTGGGGCCGCCTGAAGTTTGCCCGAGGATACCCAGGCAGGAGGCTGTGCCGCCCCACGTGAAAGCCAAGCGAGCTGCTGCTCAGCGAGGCTGTAGGCCGAACGCCTCGTTCGCAGCCCAGCGGGGACCACGAAATTCTCTCCCTCGCAGCTCTAATTAAACCGTGGCCTGATAAACCACGCCAACCCTTCAGCCAGAATCTCACTCTGCGCTCGCTGGGGTGAAAGATGGGGAGGAAATAGGTCCTTGGGCTTTTTAGGGCAACATTTTAAAAGCAGCTAGTGTGTCTTTCGACTGGGGCTTTGCTTTATTCTGCCGTTGTCCTGCAACTCAAAATGTTTGGCTCTCAGATCACTTTGAGGATCTGATGAAACTAAGAACGTTCTCGCCGGAAAAGTGCGCATCGGCCGAACTACATCCCTGGCACTGTGCGGACAAGTTCTGGGGGGCTCTGGACCCTTTTGGAGTCAGCCAGGGTTTAGGGTCGAGGGGGGGCTCGAACCCCGAGAGTGGAGCCGAGCGGCACGGAGGGGTCTCTGGCAAAACTCACAGCGGTCGCGGGCGACCGGCGCAGGGGGCCGGGCGGCCTGAGAAGGGCCGCATCGCTAATTGCGGGGATAAACAATCTGTCACGATCCCTCAGCGCGCCTAATAGGCAGACGAGGATGTTGGTTTTAGGCGCCAGCGGCGGCCGGATCAAAGGCTGCAGCCGGCTCAGGGGCCCTTGAAGTCGCGCCCTAGCCTCCAGGGAGCAAACCGCCTGCGCCCCGGCCCCGAGCTGCTTTCCGAGCCGGTCCTCGAGCCCCGCCGTATCCGCATCCTTCGGGGTGCCAGCGTCGCAGTGGAGAGGACGCATGTGCCGACCGCAGGGCTCAGCCTGGAGCGCGCATCCGAACGGCTCGGTGGTCCTGCCGGACCCCGCCACTGAGCTACAGGGAGGAGGTGCTGGGTGGCCGGAGAAGGGAGTCAGAGGAAAGAAATGAAGTGCTTTTCTCCTGGTGCCTGTGGCTGTTTCCCGTGGGAGCACAACACGCGTTGGGGAGCTGTGAGAGGGCGCATCTCTGACTTGGTTTTGTCCGGGCCTTTAGCGATTTCCGGGCTGGTGGGCTCAGGAGATGCAGGGCGGGGGCTGCGCCTGTTATCTCGCCGCCAGCACCAACCCGGGCGCTTCGGCCCCGCGGTTCCCGGCGCGGCCACTGCAGCCCGGATCGCGGCTGTAATTCATGCCTGGCAAGTGCAGGGCTGGCCCGCGGCAGATAAAGCTCAGCCCTGGCGCTCCCGCATCCTCGCCGGCCCCCTCCACTCCCCTTCCCTTGGTCTCCCTCGCCCTAAAGCACTGCCCGCCCCCAACAAAGCGCCTCTGCACCTCGCATCCTAAAGACAGCTTCTCCTGAGACCACTTTCTGGGCAACTAAACTCGTAGTGGGGTTTTTTTCCCGCCCCACTCCAACCCTTGTTTTAAGAATGTGTGCCAAGGCGGGAGCAGGACGGTGTGCTTTCTAGACATTTGTCCCTCTTTGACAAAAATTAACTTTTAGAAGGACCCCGTCTTAAGGATTGCTCCCTCTTTGAGCACTGCCCCATGGATGGGAAGCCTCTACGGGCTGGTCTGTCACTTCAGCATTCGCTGTTGCCTCCCTAGAGTTTTTTATTATGCTCCCCCCTTTTTCCAATGCATTTTGTGGCCTGGGCCCAGGAATCCCTTGTGCATTTTTTAAAATGTGCAGCTCAGTGGGATCCCCCGGCAATTAGGAGCCCCAAACAATCCTCTTTAATAGAATGAATGTGCTATGAAAACCGATTACCCGGAACGATTTATTTTGGTGGGAATTCACCAATCGCCAGGAGGGCGGTGGAGGGGGCCGAGAAGAGGTATTTTCTGTCCGGGTGGGAGTGGGGGGTTGGCGGGAGACAGAAAGCCTTGTCCCCAGATCTGCTAACCTGCAAGGGGCCCCTCACTACCCCGCCGTCTCATCTTTTGGCCTCTGTTGCCTAGAAGTGAAAGGATGGGAGTCAGGTTTGAGAAGCTGCCTGGGAGCCACTGGCTCCGGGAGAATTTCACAGCTTTTCAGAGAAAGCCACCGAAGAGATGAGAAATCTAGCTACTTAAGAGCTCCACCACAGATCCCCAAGCAAGTTGCTTTCTGCAGCCCAGGACCTGAAAGGGATTCCTGTGCCTTCTGAGAGTTTTGGAACCCTTCCTTAGTGCTACATCAAAATAACTGTTCTTTTGAAGTGCTTCCTTCTCTGGAATGCCTCCCCTAAGAGGGCCTGATCTGTGCTGCGGATCTGCCTGTGCGTGGATTTTACCACCACCACCACCACCACCCCCCGCACCAACGAGGAATAGACAGTGTGACCGCAGGACTCGGGCCCCTCCCCGCCCTCCCCCACTTGCTTCCTTGTGTCTTCAAATTCAGGAGGGGTAAGGGGGGCTAGGATCTGGGGAAAAAAGAACCCTCCACCCCCAAATGGCCCAAATTAATGTGATCTCGACAAGAGGGTGCACTTGGGCAAGATGAAAGTGGAGGCCGTCTGGCTCCTCCTAGAGCTCTATAATTATAGATAATATATCCCATTTCAAAGCAATTAGACCAATCAGGCGTAACGAACCACTTTGCTGCCCACGAATAACAAAGGAGCACGGTTATTTAAGCCTGGAGATGTGGGGCAGACCCCCAGGCTCCAGGGGCAACTGAGTGCCCTTCAGCCTGGCCCTGCCCAGCCAGCCAAGGGCCCCAGCTCAGTTGCAGCCTGGCCTGGAGGGCAGGGTTTTGGAGGGGGTGGGGGAGAGAGCTGGGAGTGAGGCCTCCTATGCAGGTATCAAAAACTTCATTTAATTCTCTGCATTCTGGGAAATAGGTATTATTTTCCTTCCAGCCCCCAGATGAAAGAACAGAATCAGAGAGGTTGAGTGTCTTGCTCAGGGTCACACAGTTAGTGGTGTTGCCAAGATCTGAACGCTGGAGAGTCCATACCAACGAAATCCACTTTTTAATCCACTTCTTTCACTGCCAGGAGCGGTCTCTCCCTAGGCATTTCCAAAACGCCAAATGCACTGAAGCACTGTGGGTGTTTGCAGTGTTAGTTGGGACTGCCTCCCCTTTCGCCCCGAATCCAGGAAATGGGTCTTTGGTCCAGCACTTTTACACTCTCTCCTGCTCCACCTCCTCCACCCCCTAGTCCTGGCCGCTGTCAAGCGCTTCCCGAGTTTATCAGAGGTGCAGGATCCCAGCGTATGGAGGGGAACTCGGGCCCCAACTGCTCCCTGAGCATCCTCGAGAGCCAAAGCTTCTGGGGCTCCGTGTGTGCACTCTGAGAGGTGTGGAGATGACGTGGATGCAATGGGGGGGGTCAGGCAGCCCGGTGGAGGCACCCAGGGAGAGGCGTTGAGGCTGAGAATCTGAGTGCAGTGCTGGGTGCCCAGTGAGCCGCAAGGTGGCTGGGCAGCTGGGTGCTCAGTGGGCTGCAAAGCAGGGAAGGAGGAGGCCAGAGAGTGCATCTACCATGCACTGGGGCAGCCTAAGTGTCCCCAACCAGGTGGAGAAAGGAGGGGACAGGAAGGGGACAAGGTGGATGGAGGGTGGGGCCTAGGACCCTCCTTCCTCTGCTTTCCACATTCCTGTCAGTCTCCCCAACTCTGAGTCCTTCTCTAGGCATTTCTGTCTCTGCCTCTCAAAGTCCTCTCCACGCTGCACTCTTGGCGGTTTTCTGTGCCCCTGGGTCACCATTTCACTTGGCTTCTCCACCCTTCAGTGGCTTTCTATGTTTCTCTGTCTCTCGGCCATCTCTGTCCTCCTCCTCCCAGCCAGGATTCAGTATGAACCACTCCCCTCAAGTCACTGGAGCTGTGCCACCTGGTGAATCCCCTCTGTAGCAGTGGCACCTTAGGAAGCAGCCAGAAGTGCCCCTCCCCCATGCCACCCCTGCCCAGGGCTTCCAGCTGGTAGTTTCAATTCTAAGCCTCAATTTCCCTGTCTGGACCAGGGGCTGCACCATGGCCCTCCCCTAAAGGGACATCCTGAGGACCCAAGGAAGACTGGCAAAGACCTCAGCCGGCCTGGCAAATTGAGGAGGTGATATTTTAGAGTCCTTCACTCGCACTGTCCCAGGACCCCAGGATGGATGTGCCTGGAATGGAGCATCCAGGAGGGGGAGGGGGACCGGCGCCTCCTGGGACAGCAGCCATTTCAAAATAGTGTGATGGCCAAGGCTGAGGACAGCACAGTCAAGACAACCCCAGCCACTTCCTTCCAGGAACTTGCTCCCCTCTTACGGGCTCCAAGAAGGACCACCCCTCCTGCCCCAAGTGCCCACCCTCTCACACTGACCCTCCAGCTCCCCTGGGTAGATGAGTGGAGATGGCAGCTTGGAAGTGTGCTGCATACAGTAGGCACTCAATCATTGCTTATGGAGTAAGGACAGAGCCCAGGGAGTTAGAAGTGGTCCAGACCTAGTTGAGGGATGGAGGGACACAGGCAGGAAGCCTAATGCTGCTGAATCCTCCACAGGCTTGTTGTGGGGGGCACTCTAGCCCAATGAAAAGTAGAAATTTGGTGCAAAGCGCAATTTCCATAAATAGGGAAACTGAGCCCAAACTAGAGGCACTTCCCTGGTCTCTGAGCTGGAAAGGGGCAGGACTGTGTTAACACACAGGCTTTCTGGTTGGCTGCCCAGTGCTCATCCCCATCCTGAGAGAGGGCAAGAAACCTGGGCATCGGGGCCTCTCAATCAGGCCTCTACGACCAGTGACCTGCACCCTTGGGCCCCCTAGGAGGGCCACATCCATGCTTGACCAGTGTGCAGATGAGCGGCGCATTCTTACGGTTAGGTTAGTCGCACAGCAGTCCCGAGGGGGGCACTCTCGGCCCCGGCCCCGCAGGCGGGCACGGGGACCCCAGTGGCCTGGGCCTCTGCATGGGGCGGGTGGGCACGGGGTCGGAAAGGCCACAGGCTTTGGGGTTGTGCGTTTCTCTCCCCGGGTTTGGTGCTGCAAATTGGAGGGCCGTGGGACTGCTTCCCTAGCCCCAGGGGACCGGAGCGGCAGGACGGAGCGGGGCGTGACTCCCGCTAAGCCCCGCCCCCTGGAGCAGGCTCCTCCCCACCTCGGGGGCTTGGGCTGCGGCCCCGCGCAGCGACTGTCCCCCCCCCCCGCCCCCCCGCCCTGATCCCGGAAGCTGCATCCCTGTAAGGGGTTGGGACAGCACCCCCGCCCCCCGCCCCGGTCCACCCTTCCTCCCTGAGGCTGTGTGAAGAGGAGCAGCGTCCTGGGACCTGGGAAGAGGTTAATAACGGTCCGCACAATTGAACTTTACCTTTGCCAAGCATGCTTTTGAGCCCTTAACCTGCCTTAACTCATTTAACCTTTCCAGCAACTCTATTTTTATCCTTAGTTGACTCATGGGGAAACAAGTTTAATAGCCCATTCTAGCAAAAACATACATAAAAGCAAAAGTGTTCTTATTATGGAGTCTCCATTTAGGGAGGCTGAGGCAGGAGCATCACAAGTTCGAGTCCCTCCTGGGTGACTTAGCAATAGACACCCTGTCTCAAAACAAAATATATAGAGAGGATGGGGACGATGTAGCTCAGTGTAGAGAGCTCTTGGGTTCAATACACAGTACTGTGGGGAGAAAAGAAGTATGCCAGCACCCCAGTGGGGTTTCAGTGTGCACTGCTACATGGAGGTGCCCTGTTTTGGAAACCTCGGCAGAGAAGAGGTCCTAATGGGTGACCACCAGCAAAGTCAACTTTCTGCCCCAGTTTGGCCCCTGACCCAGCACTCCCCTACCTGGCCCATATTGGGCTGGGGGTGAGGGCAGAGAGCAGAGCCGGGTCAAGGGTGAGGACAGCCCCTCGGAGTGTTGATTCTGTGTTTCTTTCTTTCTTTTCTTTTTTTTTCTTTTTCTTTCTTTTTTTTTTTTTTTTTTTTTTTTTTTTTTTGTGGGTACCGGGGATCAACCTCAGGACCTCGCGCGCCAGCAGGCGCCCGTGCCGCTGAGCGATATCACCGGCCCTTTTGTCACATGTGGGTTCTGGGAGTCAAACTCGGGACCTCGCGCTTGCCAGGCAGGCGCTTACGCAGCTGAGCCATCTCACCGGCCCGATTCTGTATTTCTTGAATGACATTTCTAAAAGAAAACTGAAGTTGCCCCTTGTTGCTAGCCTTGCTGGGGCTCCGATCTCTTTTGAAGCGGCCCAGGAAGATTGTCCTCCACCCCGGGGTGCCTCCTCTCACCCTGGTGAGCCCCTGGGGCTGCCTGTTCCTAGCTGTGCATCCGGAGACAAGCTGGGGAAGCTGGGATGTGCCGAGGAGACTTTCATCCAGAGGCCCTCATTTCCAGAGAGGGCATCCTGACTTAGGCAGCTCCCTCCCCACCTGTCCTGGCCCGCGAGAAAGAATAAGTCCCCCACCCTCCCTGTTCTGGGGTGCAGGACTGCCCCACCTGAGGGGGACCCATCCCATCCCATCCCAGACCCCTGTCTGATCAAATGGTGGGCGCCTGGCCACAGTCCAGTTCAGTGAAAGTAGATCCAGCCTTATCGGGCTCAGGCGGTGGTCCCTGGGGTGGTCCGGCGCTGCCCCAGGGTCCCCATCGGATTTTCCTGCTCAGGCACATGTGTTTAAACAAACCCCCAGGGCCTTCAGTAACCCGAGCCAGCCTGGAGCAGCCAGGTAAGGGAGGCCAGTTCTGATGCTGGGTGGGGGCAGCAGGGACCAGAGGAGGGAAAGGAGCTGAGAGAGAGCAGGGCAAAGCCACCTCTAGAACCCAGCGAATTCTCTGGAGTTTGCACAGTGGGTTCAAATCCCAGCTCCACCCCTTTGGGCTTTGTGGCCTCCAACAAATTACTGGCCCTCTGTGGGCTTCTGTTTAGCATTATGATGACAATGACACAAGTAAAAAAACGCCTCAAAGGTTCTCAGGGGCAGTGTGGGCATGGAAGGATCAGCGAGGAGAGTCTGGCCGCCCAGTGCGTGAGTTTGTGCTGCCACACAGCGCTGCGAGGCAGATAAGGCTGCACGTGAGACAGCCAGGGTCCAGGGAGGTAAACGGCTTAGACCAGCCACATCCCAACCCAGCCTGTGGCCCCAAAGCTAGTGCACGGCGTCCTGCAGGGGTTCCCAGCTCAGACCCCAGGCAGGCTACCCCCCTCTCCCAATCTCCCAATGCTACCCTTGACCCCCAACCCCATCAAGCCTGGCTCTGCCCAATGGGCACACTGGGCTGTTTGCAGCTACCAAAGAAAGTGATACACAACTGCCCCAGGGTACCCGCCCTGGCCATTCCCTCAGCCTGAAATGAGGTTCCCTGTTTCCTTGTTTATCCATCTCTCCCCAGTGGCGCTTCAGCCCCCGAAGAGCAAGTGCTGCCTGTTACTATGTTTTGCATTTGCCCATCTAGCACCCAGCACAGAGCAGAGCACATAGTACACACTTAACAGACATTTTTGGATGACTAATGAAACTTTCACATCCTTGCTGTGGCCTTAGAGAGATTGCTGACCTCCTCTGACTCGGTTTTCTCATCTGTGGTATGGGCCTACTAAGCCTCCCACCTTACCCTCCTGTGAGGAATGAACCAGAGAAGGTGCATGAAGTGTTTGGCACAAGAAGGCTGCAGGAAATTTTGTTTTTGTTTTCCTGGGGACAGAGGACCATAAGCCTTTCAGAAGATTCCTTCTTAGGAAGAGTAATATATCCGGAACAGTTTTGGGTCCAGGTTTTTCTAGCACACCTCGAAGATAAAGCCACTTTTGTCCAACATTTCAACCAAGCTGTGCAGTGACTGTCTGATCTGGCCAAAAGATGTGCCTGTCTTTTGCAGGCAGAAGGACAGGGCCTAGAGAGGTCAAGACACCTACCTGGAGGTCACACAGCTAAGGAGCTCCTTCTCATTCCCAAGAGCTCTCTCGCCCTGCTTTTAATCCCTGCCCAGGGCTGGTGGCTGTGGTTGATAAGCTTGGACCTGTGCCCAGTGTGCCCTAAGGACGGCAGGTCCAACAGCTCCCTGGCAGGACTGGTGTCAGGCCTTTTCCCTCGGAAGAGTGGCAGGATCTGGACAGGCAGAGTGGGAAGGGCAGAGGCACAGGAGGGCAAAGGCAGGGGGCGGCGGGGTGGCGACGGGTGCCCAGGGGGCCGGGGCTGGTGGCTGGTAGGAGGAGGGCACAGGCAGCTCTGGGCTCCCGTCTCCCTTTCCCAGCAATAACAGTCATTACAGCCGCCCTCACCCGCCCTCGAAGCCCTCATTACCTAGTGCTGACAGTCCTTCCAGAGAAAGCAAAGCCACGGGCGCCCACTCCAGTGGTGCACAAGAGTGAGGCCCTACCGGCACTGTCCTGGGGCTGGACCATTGGTGGCCTGTGGGGCTTCCATTTTTCTTTGTTAAGTACCGGGGGATGATCCCAGGGCCTTTGCACTGAGTTTCACCTCCCAGACCTTTTCGATGCTTCATTTTGAGACAGGGTCTCGCTAAGTCAATGAGTTGCCCAGGCTGGGCTCACCCTTGCGATATTTCTGCCTCAGCCTCGCAAGGTGCTGGGATCACAGATGTGCACCACCATGCCTAGATTGGAGCTCGCATCTTGCAAGTGGCTGCAACCACCCTTTGTGCTTTACCCTCCCACATATACATGAAGGCAGCTCCCTCTGGGTGAAGCATTTCTGCTACTGTTCTCAGTAACCCTCACGAGCCCACTGAACAGAGGAGCAAACAGAGGCTGTGGTCTGTAGCTCAGTGGACTGTCTGCTCCTCACCTGCGCAGCACGTGCAGAAAATGAATGGGGTGGTGATCACCCACACTGTGCCTGCCAAGCACCTACTGTGTGTAGGCTCCTCACTGTGTCCCCAGGTTTAATCTCCGTGTCAGCCTGGTCTTGCACTCCATCGGACAAACGGGAAGACAGTGAGAGAGAACAGTAAGGGGCCCAAGGTCATTCAGGGCGCAGGGGCATTTAGCAAAAGCTGTCCTTTGGTGGAGTAGTGGGGAAGGCGTGGGAAACCAACGCAGAAGGAAAAACCCCAGGACTGGCCCTGCCCACACAGGGAGCATTTGGACGGAACTGCCCTGGAGCCCCAAGGGGCCAGGTCTCAGCCAGGGAATGCGCTAGGATGGAAGGGACAGAGGAGAGGACGGAGCACAGCACGCACCAAGGACACCCGCTCCGCTGCGCATGCGCAGAGCCTAAAGGGGCGGGGCCTGCAGAAGGCTCCTCCTCCCAGCACAGCCACCACCTCCTGCTGGATGCCAGGGCTGTGGTGGCAGACACGTGGCTTCCCAGGGAGAACTTTAAAAAATCAGTGCTTGTAACAACGCCATGGAGTACATAATCCCATCAACTGTGACTGGGCATTTATTCTTCCCCTGCAACTGCGAGGTGGCCATCCTGGTGCCCGGCCTTGGGAGAAGGGGTCAGGTGACGACGAAGCTTGGGGAGCGCAGCGGGCATCCGGGCTGCGCGTGCCCAGCCCTGCCACGCGGGACTGTGCAGTGAAGTGGCCTTAGAAGAGGTGTCTTTGTTTCCTAGGACAGCAATGACAAAATGCCACAAACTGGATGACTTCAAACAACAAAATTGGTTTTCCTTACGGTTCTGGAAGCCTGGAAGTCTGGAGCCGCAGGGTCCGAAAGGCCACGCTCCCTCCTAGACTCCGGGGAAAACCCTGTCTTCCTTCTCGTGACGTGGGGCCATCTTTGATGTCCCACAGGTGTCTCCCAGAGCAGCTTCCTGTGTGTCCTGTCCAAAAGTGACTCTTCTTATAAGTCCTCCTCTCCTTATAAGTCTCCCCATCTTAACTTGACGGCTTCTTTCCAAATAAGATCACCTTCCCAGGGACCAGAGGTCAGTACGTCAAAAAAAACTGTGGGGACACAGTTAAATCTGTAACAGCACATGTGTTCCCCTCTTCTACCTGTAGGAAATTCTTCAAGTCACAGCATTAGCTGGACTGGCACCACTGTCCCCATCTCGCGGAAGAGGTGCTAGGGAGGTCAAGAAGGACCCGTAGCAATGCTCGGATCTGAAGCAGAAGCATTCAGAGCCTCACACAGACCCCCCAAGAGCCCCTTGCCTGCTGGGGGGAGGGTGGTCAGGCAGGGGTAAGGCTCAGGCAGGGCAGGTGGCCCTGGTGGGCTGTCCAGACCCTGCTGACTCACAGGGCAAGTGTTAATGCCACTGCCTGGGTGCTGTCAGTTGCCTGGGAGCCGATTAAGATGTCACGGAAGATTATGATGTCAGGTGCAGGAATCACGCTCCAGGAGGGGTGACTGTTGGACTGGGAGGGAGGTTGCCCTAGCAACGGAGATGGGCTGTCCTTGCTGAGCAGCAGCACAGCCTGGTGGGAAGGGCTCTGCAGCTGGGTGACCTGGGTGAGAACTGTCCCTTTTCCGAGCTTCCTGTTAGTCCTCTACAGGATGGGAACCAATGGAATAGCTGAAGGAAATGCCCCCTTGTCTGCAAGCATCTGCCAAGAGTCAGTCCCCAGGGACACCTCAACCCCCAGGCAGGCATGAGCTCCAGAGCAGAGATTTAGGCACAAGCAGGCTCACCAGAGGTGGCAAAGAAAAGGTGCCAAGTGACCCCTCCCCCCGAGTGCTGAGGATGCTCACGTGCAGGCTCACATGGCCGTGCAGACCCTGGGCCCAGCCTGCTCTGTGCCAGTCAGCAGAGGAAGGGCGCCCGCTGCACCCACGTCTCCCAAGCTACTCTAGCAGTGCTGACACAGCACGTGGTCCCTGTGCACTTTCCTCATTCAGCCATCAACCCTGTTTCTCACGTCCTGGATCCCAGAATCCTGTCAAATAAGTTTTCAAATAAATGAAGTGACAAATGGAAGTGTGTTCTCCAATTCCTTCTCTACTCCTCAGAACAGTTTCCTGTCTGAAGTAGAAATACTTTTTCTCTGCACAGCTACCCTTCCCATGGCCCTTAATTCTCATTCTCCTATTTTCTCAAGCCCTGAATTTCACTCATCTACCCATTCACTCACCCATCTACCCACCCACTATTTCACCACCCCATTCACCCAGCTATCCATGTAGCCATCCATCCATCCATCCATCCCTTCCAACATCCATCTATCCCTCATTTTACCCACCCAGTCATTCACTCTCAATCCCATCCATCCATCCACCCACACCTACCCACACATCTCCCCCACACCTGCCCATTCACCCATCCATGCACCCATCAGCAGACAGGCACGGGCACCATGTGTGCGTAGCATAGCTGAGGGACATGCACTGTGCTTGGTCTGAGGGGCCCTCAGGGTCGTCACACTGGGAGCCTGGTCCTAAGAAATTCTCCCTCACTCTTGCAGGGTGAGAGAACGCTCATACGTGTGCTCCCCAGGAGCGTGTGCAGGCTGACCTGGAGAAGGGCAGGCAGGAGGCCACCGAGGAGGGAGAAAGGATGCTCTGGGAGACAGGGAAGGCTCCTGGGGAAACAGAGGACAGAGGACTCTTCTGCCACCCCCAACACAGGCTGGTGTCTCCCACACTTCACAGAGCCCTCATGTAGGTACAGAGAGGTTAAGTTGCTTCCTCAGGGACGCCAAACTGATTTGAGAAGTTCTGACGTCATTGCTTCTAAAAGGCCATACTGGGTGGCTTCTGTGTGTTGCATTCAGCTTCTCTCCAAGACTCCAATGCCATCCGATCTGTGTCCCTGTTCCCTTCCACTCTGGAAGGCCAGTTCCCTGTGGGTCTGGCCCTTGTGTTGTCCCTGCTGTGTCCACAGTGCCAAGAGCATGGTGGGTACTGGCAGCACTTCCCCTGGCCGCTCCTGCTCTCCTTTCCCCTCCCTGTTGCCCCTTCCTGATGGGTTTTGTGTGCCTGCTGTTCTGCCGCCTTTGACCCTGGCTGGGGGTCTGGGTCATGCAGGTGTGTGGACCCCCCAGCCGCACAGCACCCAGGCTTGGTGACTCAGCCGGGGATGGCATTCCAGCTATGCCCTGGAGATCATTTTAGGGACACGGACTGCACAAACAGATAATTGAAAAGATTACCCTGAGACGGGACTCGTGGAAGGCTGATTTACTGTGTGTCATCCCCACTTCAAGGACTTTATTAGAAATTGAAGAATGGCTTTCCAGCCCAAAGCGTGCATAACCTCCAGCAGTCACACATACCAGATAGCCCTGGCTGGCTGCAGTCACTGAGCGCCCAGCTTGCAACCACAGCAGTAGCAGCATCTCAACCTGGGGGCAGAGCCTTCCCTGTCTCCTCTCCTCCCCGTCCCACCTCCCCTTCTCCTCACTCTTCTGCTCCTGGGGGCTGGAGGGCACTGGTCAAGGGCAGGCCCTCATGGCCAGACTGTCCAGGTGAGTGGGGCTGGAAATTTAACCCTCTTATTCAGTTCCATATGTTACAGGGGTTTGGAGGCGGGGCTGCTGGGAGGTGATTAGGATGAGCTGAGGTCATGAGGGACATCCCCATGATGGCACTGGTGGCTTTAGAAGGAGAGGAGGAGAGATGGGCACTGGCAGCTGGCCCTTTCTCCCATGAGAGCCCTGTGCCAGTGTATGATCCAGAGCAAGGCTTCACCAGATGCCCAGCAGGGGCTGGTGCCAGCTGCATGGACCCCCAGCCCCAGCCCTGTGAGCTGAGCAAACCTCCATTCTTTATAAATCACCTGGTCTCAGGTGTTCAGCCATGGCAACAGAAAATGTGCAGGGACAGACGGGGGCTGGGTGGAGAGGGCCACACTCCAGCAGTGGGGCCTATGGCGCCACCGAGTCTTCCTAGCAGCCTTGACCCCTCCCAAGCCCAGCTCCAGAGCCCTCTTTCATGAAACCCCTAGGTTCTGCTCATTCCCATCTGCAAGCAGCCCCATCCCCACCTTTCTGTGGTTCTTGGTTGGCCCTCTGGTCACTGATGTCACCATGTTCAAGGCCAGTGTCCCTGAGGGCAGAGGCACATTTGCTGTGTGGCCATGGGGTGGGCTTGGGGTACAGAAGGGGCAGCAAGGAGGTCAGGGAGTGGGAAAGATGGTGGGGCACTGTGGGGCAGATGACATGTTGGGCCTCGAAGGCCACCAGGAAGACCAGCTGGGGACTGGCCACAACCCAAGTAAGATCAAGCACAGGTGAGCAGCTGTGTGTCTTCGGGCAAAACACTTTACCTCTCTGAACCTGCCATTCCTCCTTTCTAACTCCATCCTACTGGACCAGCAACTTAGGAGAATCACTGGGCAACCCTAATGAAAGAGCCTGCCTGCCCTTGACCTGCTGGGTTGGAATCCTGGGCTAGGCCCCACAATTGCTTCAGCACAACACAGGGCTGGTCCGCCCTGAGCTGGAACCTCAGAAACTGTGAGCCACATGAACTTTTTTTCTTCACAAGTTGACTATGCGGGGTGTTTTGTTATAGTGCCAGAAAGCCAACTAACACATACTCTCGAGGTTACAATCCCCTGCTCTCCCTAGAGCGTTGCTGAGGGCAGTGTGAGACAGTGCATGGGGAGCTGTCGACACAGTGAAGCGCACAGGTACTCTGAGGTCCCTTCTTCTATGCACAGATGACAAAGCTGCAATTGTCGTTCTGGTGGGAAGACTCTGGGCAGATGAAGGGTGTGTTCCGCAGTCACAGGACCCGGCCAGCAGCTGCAGGTGGTGCCTGGTTGGCAGAGTGCTCTCTCCCTGTCTGGGCTCCGAGAAGTCCCGGGGGGACTCGGGGTGGGGCTCCATGCAGCTGGTGACCTCCTCCTCCTCATCGTGTGCTCCCTGTCCCACCCTCGCTGGAGAGGGAGCAGGGCAGGGCCAGGACCTGGCAATCCCCTGACAGCAGACACTGGGGTTCAGGGTGGGAAGCACAGCTTCTGAGTCCCCGCCGTGGAGGAGAGATGCAGGGAAGGGGCCGTCTGACCTCTGAGGCAGTACCCAGAGAGAGCAGAGGGTTGCCAGCTGCCACCAACGTGGAGGAGAGGCAGGAGGGATGTCCCCGAGAGCCAGCAGAGAGGGCGGGGCCTGGCCAACAGCTGGATCTCGGACTGCTGGCCTCCATGTCTTTGTCACTTTCTTTGTTGCTAGGACACTATACCCGAAACCCACAATTTAAAGAACAGATTCATTCGGCTCATGGTTTCAGTCCATGGTTGGCTGTCTCCAAGGCACAAACATCATGGTGGGAGGGCCTGGGTGGGAGAACACTGCTAATGTCATGGTGCACAGGAAGTAGAGAGCGAAAGGAGGAGAAGAGGAAAGAGAGAAACCCTTCCTGTCCACGCCTCCAGTGACCGCCTCTCTCCAGGCCTCATCTCCCTAAAGCAAGTAAGCTACAGCGCCTCCCGTCAAATCACCTTCCAAAAGCCCCACCTCTGAGCGCAGGAGAACTTTAAGAGTCACTCTTGAGCACTCTAAGACTGGGAGATGACACATTTCTGTTGTTTAAAGCCACCCGGGTTGCAGGACTTTGTCCCTCCATCCCAAGGAAAAGGTGGCAGGTTTTGTTTCAGTCTTTGAGGACCCCTGTGAGGAGGGTGTGATATTCCTCATGGCACCTACAAGGAGGCCAAGGCTCAGAAAGGCGAAGTGCCTTCCCCAGGGTCCTCAGCACCCAGAGGTCACCAGGACCCCGAACCGGATGTGTCTGCCTCAAACAGTGCGAGCTCCGTGGGTGACTGAGCAAGCAGCCTGGCTGCTCTCTCTCTGGTCATCTTGAGTGTCCTCAGAACAGATGTACTAACATTGGCCTGTGGCTAGTCATCCGAGAGTTCCTGGGACTGGGACCCTCTTGTCTTCAACTCATGCCCTCCTGCTCCTCAGCATCTGCTCAGGGTGACCTGACAATGTCTGTCAGGTTGCATCATTGAAGGGCCAGGCCCAGGTGCTGTGGTTTGGATCAGGAATGTCCCCCAAAAGCACACGTGTTGAAGGTTTGGTCCCAGTGCGTGGCTGTACAGGGTGGTGGTGGAACCTGTAGGGGGTGGAGCCTATGGGAGGAAGTGACATCATTGGGGCATGGCCTTGGAGGGGACTCTGGGGCACCAGCTCCTTCTTGTCTCTCTGCTTCTGGCTGTCAGGAAGTGACCAGCCTCCTCTGCACAGCCCCCCTGTCATCATATTCTGTGTCACCACAGGCCCAAAGCAGCAGGGCCACGTGGCCATGGACTGAAACCTCTGGCACTGTGAGGCAAAATTCTCTCCTCAGAAGTTGATTTATCTCCTCTGGTCTTTGACACATCTGTGATATGGATGGAAACTGAGGAACACTTTAGGCTCGAGCAACTGCACTCCTCCAGGGGCCTTAGCACCTCACTACCCAAAGCACAGCCCCCAGGCCAGCAGCATCAGCCTCGCCTGGAAATTGGTGAGAAGGGTTAGAATCGGGGGCCCCCAGACTTCCTGAGTGAGAACCTGTGATTTAAGAAGATCCTGAGTGGCCGGACGTTCCCTGGAGTCTGAGAGACTCCTGCTCAGCCTGGCCTGCAGAGCCTGGTGACAGCTATATCCCTCTGGCATCAGGAAAGGCACTGTCCTTTCCTGGTGGAGTCCTGCGCTGACTCCTGGCTCTGCTTCTTGTAGGCTGTGTGACTTCTGGTCAGCTACTCAACCTCTGCACGGCTGTGAACACGCAGGTGACAGCCAAGGGCCCCAAAGCTTGGCGGAGGCTGAGCTGGAGGCGTTCCTGGGACTTGTGGGAAGGTGGCCTGAAGGTCCACCCTCACTGTCACTATTGCCGCCCCACTGTGCATTCCCCCACCCTCTGCCTGGCATGCTGGCCAGAGGCCTGGGTGTGGGGTGCAGGCCCAGGGTGGTGCCCCTGCTCCCTGCTGCCCCCTACCCCCCCCCCGCCACCCCTTTCCCTGGTTCTTCTCTCGGGTGCTTGTCTGTGTCCGTGTTTCTGTCCCTCCTCCTTTCTCACCATGGAAACTGATTTCAATTCTGACCTCACCCAAATGATTACAAAGAGCAGCAGAAAAACCGCAGGCCTGGAATTTGGGCTCAGTCAGTGGCCCAGTTAGAAGCTTCATTTCCTTCCTCTGAGGTGGGGCTGGGCGTCCCCTGAAGTTTCCAAGAGGAGCAACCTGCACCACTCTCTTTGTCCCCCCAGCCTGAGGCCTTCAGGGGAGAGGGGAAGGACATGCCAAGGGCCTGGGGTCAGAGGGCCGTGTGGCTCAAGCTGTCTTCAAAGGCTCAGACCATTGACCTGGGCTCCCTAGCTGCACCTCATCTACTGGGCCCCCCCCCCCCAGCAGCACAGCATTCATGGTAGCTGGGCCAGGGGTCTGGGGAGAGCTGAGCCAAAGACCCACTCACCCCTCGAAATCCATTCGGTTCCCTCTCTGGACCACATTATGTGTGCGTGTTTGGGGGAATGAGGGTGCTGTGCACAGCTTAACCTGGCTTCTTTCATCACCTGGAACTTTCTTTCTCCGTCCTTTATTCTGCCACCAGAGGCAGACCTGGTATCACTTCAGGCCTTTAGAGGGTGGCTTCCACCTCCATCCCTGCTGAGTTCTGAGGCCTGGGAGTGGGATTAGGATTTGCAAAACAGGAGATAAATTTACACTGTTAAAAGGCTTCGTTAAGGAGCCATGGGGGAAGGGGGTGTCTTGTTTCTTGCCCCTGCCCCAGGTCTTTAAAATGAATGTTTTATTCTAATCTATCTGCCAAATTACTTTGCTGGTTGAATTGATGACCAGCATCATAAATAAAAATATTCAGCTTCTCTTAAAGTGCCCATGGAATGGGCCAGCCCAGCCAGGACCCCACAGTCCCAGTGAGTCTTGGTTGCCTCCTTCCCGAGGGGCAGCCCTGTGCAGATCGGCAGAGGGGCCAGGCAGCCTGCCGCGGGCCAAGAAAGCTGCCACCCCGGACCCGAGGCCAGGGTGCTTGGCACTGTTGTCGAATACCTCCCATTTGAACACTCACACACACTCACACACCCATCACAGTCACATAGGAGCACACACGCATACACACGCCCCACCTGCCTGTGCATGCACACTCACAACCCTGAACTACATAATCTTGTAGCACACATGCACATTCACACCCAGACACATGCACACCCACATTCATGCACTCACACCCACTTGCACACCCACATGGCCCGCATGCAAGGCAAGCATACAGGTGACACACCCATGTGCATGCACACACTCACCCACCTCATTTCCCAGCTCCCCAAGGCGGCCAAGGCTACAAGGGATTCCCAGTAGCCTTGGGTCCAGGGTGGCAGCTTTCTTGGCCGGCGGCAGGCTGCCTGGCCCCTCTGCCGATCTGCACAGGGCTGCCCCTCGGGAAGGAGGCAGCCAAGACTCACTGGGACTGTAGGGTCCGGGCTGGGCTGGCCCATTCCGTGGGCACTTCAAGAGAAGCTGAATATTTTTATTTATAATGCTGGTCATCAATTCAACCAACAGCAACAACAATCACTCTGCAGGCAACATCTGTCCATGGAGCAGCCAATTCAAGGCCTTTGGGTTTTGCATAGTACTGGGAGCTGAACCCAGGGCCTCACACATGCCAAGCAAGTGCTCTACCACTGAGCCATAGCCCCAGGCCTTTTTCAATTTCATTTGGAGATGGAGTCTTATGAAGTTGCCCAGGTTGGCCTTGAACTTGCAATCCCCTGGCTCAGCCTCTCGAATACCTGGAATTACAGATGTGCACCACCACACCCAGCTAATTCAGGACCTCTTGACTGGGCAGGGAGCTATTTCACAGGCAGGGAAACTGAGATTCAAAAAGGAAGAAGGCGTTTCTGTGGATCCTGAGGTGGTTGTTGACACAACAGGTAATGGAGCCAAGATCTTTTAGGGTTTCTCAACAATTTGAACCTTGTACATCTAGATTATTCGCCAAACAAAGAAAAGTTAATTGAAGCAGTCACTTCAGCTAACCCACAGTTAGTACTGCATCAGCTCAAAAGTCACCCAGACAGCCTGTCTACAGGGGCTCCCTGATCTTTGCAAACAATCTCTTTTTATCTCAACTTTTTCACAGCAGCTACTGCAACTGCTGCTGTGTCTTGCTCTGATGGTCTTCACTCATCAAGAGTTTCCTCTTTACAGTTATCAGTAGTGCTGATCTCTCTGCCTGAGAGCACGATGGTTTGAAAGTGCACTAAGTGCCGCTGTAGCTGTATTAAGAGGTGGGCCCGGGGTCGGGGGTGTTCAGGGCATGAGGCAATTCCCGCAGGAATAGACTCACACTCTTTTTTTTTTTTTTTTTTTTGGTGGGTACCGGGGGTCGACCTCAGAACCTTGCGTGCCAGCAGGCGCCCATGCCACTGAGCGATATCACCGGCCCTTTTTTCATATGTGGGTACCGGGAGTCGAACTCAGGCCCTCGCGCTTGCCAGGCAGGCGCTTACGCCGCTGAGCCATCTCACCGGCCCCTAGACTCACACTCTTATTGCAGCAGTGGGCTAGTGACTGTGGGAGTGGGTTAATGATTACTAGGGTGAGTTCATAGCTAGGCATGATAATCCTAGCTATTCAGGAGACTGAGGCAAGAGGATCTCAAGTTTAAGGCCAGCCTGGGCAACTTGGCAAGACCTAATCTCAAAAAAAAAAAAAAAAAGTGTGCACACTTTCAGGTTCTTCCGCCTGCCACTGTGGGGTGACAGCACAAAGGCTATCGCCAGACAACAATGCCATGCTCTTGGACCTCGAGTTTCCAGAGCTATGGGCCTAAAGAATCTCAGTTCTTTATATATTATCCAGTCTCTGATATTCTGTCACAGTAGCAGAAAATAGGCTGAGTAATGAGCAGAGGTCCCTTGGTGAGCCAAGGCAGATGTATAGCGTGGACAAGAAAGTAGACTTTTGTTGCGTAAGCATGGAGACTGAGGGACTGTTTGTTACTGCAGCATAACCTATCCTATACTAACTGATGCATTCTTTCTTTAAAAGGTAAACATTTTCGTAGCAGTTTGGCTTATAATAAAATTGAAAGGAAGGTACAGAGGTATTCCATATGCCCTTGTCCCCACATATCATGGCCTCCCCTATTATCAACAACCTTCACCAGAGTGGTACAATTGACAAACCTTCCGTGACACACAATTATCACCCTAAGTCAACATTGTACACTAGAGTTCACTCTTGCTGTTGTACACTCTACATGTAATATACGATGTATGATATAGAAATGACATATATCCACCATTGTAGTGCCAAGCAGACTACAAGGAATCTAGTCATCCCTCTCTCCCCCTACCGCTCATACTTTTGCTCTCTCCATAATTTTGCCTTTTCCAGAATGTCCTAAAACTGGAATCACACAGTATTAGCCTTTTGGGACTGGCTTTTTCACTTGGCAATATGTATTTATGTTTTCTCTGAGTCTTTTTATGGCTCATTTCTTTTTAGTGCTGAATAATATCCTATTGTCTGGATGTCCTGTAGTTTATTTATCCATTCACCCACTGAAAAATGTTTTGATTGCTCCTGTGCTTTGGCAGTTATGAATAAAGCTGTTATAAACATCATGTGTAGGATTTCATATGGACATAAACTTTTAGCTCCTTTGGGTAAATACCGAGGAGCATGATGGCTGGAGTTTATGTAGTTGTATAAGAAATTGCCAAACTGCTTTGGTGAATGTCTGTACCATTTTGCATTCCCACCACAATGAATGAGAGTTCCTGTTCCTCCTCACTTCTCTCTAAGATTTGATATTTTTAGCATTGTGAATTGAGGCCTTACTAATATGTGTGCAGTGGCATCTCACTGCTGGTTTAATTTGCATTTCCTCATGACGTGTTGTGGAGCATGTTTTCATACATTTTTGGCCATCTGTATATCTTGTTTGATGAAATGTCCATTATAGCTTTGGGCCCATTTTTAAATCCAGTTCTTTGTTTTCCCATTATTGGTTTTAATAGTTTCTTTGCATATTTTGGAAAGGTCTTTTATCAGGTATGTGTTTGGCAAATATTTTCTGTCAGTGGTTTGTCTTTTTGTTGTCTTCAATTTGCATCATCTTTGTAGCCCAGGCTGGCCTTGAACTCATGGCAATCCTCCTGCCTCATCCTCCTGAGCAGTAGGATTACAGGCCTGAGCCACCACTTCTGGCTTTGCAGCATCTTTTCAAAGCATAAATTTTTAATTTTGATTAAGTCCAGTTTAACAATCCTTTTTCCCACCAATTATGTCTTTTTGTGGTTTCTAAAAATCATTATCATAGCCGAGATCACCTTGGTTTTGTCCCAAGTTATCTTCTAGGAATTCTATAGTTTGGAGTTGTACACTGAAGGCTGTGATAAATTTTGAGTTAATTTTTATAAAGTATGTAGGGTTTGTGCCTAGATTATTATTATTATTTTGTATAATAATAATAGTTGTCCATTTGTTCCAGCACCATTTGTTGTAAAGACCATCTCTTCTCTACCGCATTGTTCATTGTCAAGATCATTTGATGATATTTGTGGGCATCTATTTCCAGGCTCTCTATTCTGTTCTACACATCTGTCTGTCCTGTGGCCAGCCCACCCTCCACCATGCCAAAGCCAATCTTGTTGACTATATAGCTAGATAGCAAGTTTGAAATTGGGTAGTATTCATCCTCCAACTTTATTCTACCTTAATATTTTGCTGGCTATTCTGTGTCTTTTGCCTCTCCATTTACACTTTAGGATCAGTTTGTTGACATCTGTACAGGAACTTGCTGGGATTCTGAGTGAGATTGCACTGAATCTATAGATTAAATTGGAAACGTCTGACCCTTGATAACACCGAGTCTTTGGACCTACACACAAAGAGCATCTCTCCATTTAGTGAGTTTTTCTTTGATTTCTTTCATCAGTATTTTGGAGTTTTCCTCACATAGATCTTGTCTGTGTTTTACTAGATTTATACCTACATATTTCATTTGGGGGGATGATAATGTAAATGGTAATATGTTTTTAATTTCAAATTGTCCCTGTTCATTTCTGGCATAGAGGATAACAATTGACTTTTTAAATATTAAGTGTATATCCTGCAGCTTTCTTGTGATTGTCAATTAGTTCCAGGAGTTGTGTGTGTGTGTGTGTGTGTGTGTGCACTAATACACTTTGAAAATACCCATTCCCCACTCTTGCTATGTAAGAAGAGACTGCACCTGTTTTGTTAACTGTTGGTTTCTAGCACAACGGGTTTGATGTCAGCACTTGGTAAATGTCTGACACTTAGATGACAACATTAATGAATGAATGCATGAAAGAGGACAGCCAATATCACCACAGCCTTTCGAAACAAGACACATCGGAGAGGAAACCCAGCTCCATTCTGCAATGTAACTTGAAGCAAGCGATGACTTGTCTGAGCCTCGCTTTCATCCCTGTGAAATGGGGACACTGCGTCCCACCTTTCCTGGTGCCCCAGGCACGTCCTGTATGGAGATCATTCGCCTCACATTCTCCACGCTGTGCCTTGGCTGGGTTAGTCCTCATAAACAGGAGCCGAGGGTAGACTTTCTACACAAGCTCCCAGGTCATGCACATGCAGTGGCTGCATTGGAGGAAACTGGCCTCAGTTTCCCCTGGGGAGACCGTGCTCAGTTCAGGGATGCTGGGGGCACTTGCCAGGGCCTCCTGATTTCCTCGTGATAATACTACCGGCGGTGTTCAGTGCTCTCCACACGCCAAGTTGTCCTATAAAGTGGCTCAGGGGCCTCGGCTTACAGTGACCCCACAGGATGTGGTCACCATCCCATTTCACAGAGGAGGAAGCGGCTCAAGAGGGACAGGATCTGCCTAAGCGCAACCAGTCAGGGGGTGACAGGGACCCAGCCAGCATGTGCTATCGGTGCAGACGAGGAGGGCCCTGTGTGGCATCCCGTGGGGGGTCCTCAGATGTTCTGACTGGTGGGAGGGGCTTGCCCAGGTGAAATAGGGTGAAGTTCAGTCTAAACATCGATATTTACTGTATTTACTGTATTTATTTATTTATTTAGTACTGGGAATCGAACTCAGGACCTCACACTTGCCAGGCAGTCACTTGTGCCTCTGAGCTAAAACCCCGGCCCTAATATCTACTTTAAAAAATAGCTTCATCAAAACACAACCAGATACAATAAAATATATGCATTTAAAGTGTGCAGTTTTTAGTTTTGACACCCACTTAACGTTCACTATAGCCCAAATCATGCCCACAGTATTTGTCTTCATCTTCTTTGGCTGCCAGAGCAAAGCACCACAGACAAGGTAGACAGAACAGAAATGTACTTCCGCCCAGTTCTGGAGGCTGGAAGTCCAAGATCAAGATGCCAGAGGACTGGCCCCTGGGGACAGCTCGCTTCCAGGCTTGTGGATGGTGTCTTCTAGCTGTATGCATCCGCAGCTTCTCCTTGAGATCAACCCCTGCCCCCGGGATTGAGCCCAGGGGCTTCTACCACTGAGCTACATCCCCAGCCTCTATTCATTTTATTATTTTGAAACAGGGTCTCACTAAGTTGCCCAGGCTGGCTTTGAATATGTGATCCTTCTGCCTCAGCCTCCTGAGTAGCTGGGATTACAAACATGCACCACTGTGCCCAATCAACCTCCTTTTCTTCTAAGGATCCCAGTCCTGTGGGATTAGACCCAACATTGATGATTTTATTTAACCTCAGTTACCTCCCCAAAGCCACATGGGGGGTTAGGGGCTCCAATAAATGAATTGGGGTAGGCACAATTCAGTCCATAGCAATATGTAACTTTTAGAACCTAACTGCTTAAGCGAGTGTGGGAAGAAATCTTTACTCGTAAAAGTTTATTGTGAAATTTTTATCATAGTGAACAATCAAAACCACTTAAATCCCTAACCACAGGAGAGAGGATAAATAAATGGTGTTGCATCTATATATAGTGAATTATGAGTTATAAACCCACATCGGAAACAGTCCCTGACACTCAGCAAACGCTTAATAAACAAGTTAAAGAGCTATGCTTGCAAAGAGGCACTAAGGATGTGGAGAAATGCTGAAAGGAGAGTGTTCAGTGGAAAAGCTAGGATTAAAGATGCCTTTAAGATTCCAATCCTGGTTATGTTACACAGCAAAATAAGAACAGAGAGAAAAAGCTAGAAAAAAACAATTTTAACAGAGCTTGTCTTGGAATGAAGTTTTGATAGACATTATATGTGTTGCTTTAAATACCTTTCTTTATCTTCCCGGTTCTTTAAAACGAGCACACACTACTTTTATGATGAAAAAAACTGTTGGCCCATCAGAAACAGCACTGAAAGACCTGCTGTGCAGAGTGAGAGGAGAGGCTGCGGCCGGCCGGCGGCTCATGGAGGTGGCCACGGACAGTCAGAAGAAACAGACCAATGTGCGTTCAAATTGAGATTCAAACAATGGGTAATTTTGGGTAATTCGCTTGGACTTCTCTGGGCCTTAGTTTCCACAACTGGACAATGGGTATCACAATGGGTATTTGGGAGCATGCTTGGAGCATTCATCGAGTATGGTTTCATTCCTTCCTCATCTTCCCTGCTTGAGGAAGCTGAGGCTGGGCACTATGGATAGAATATGCGAGGAGCTCCGAGGGCGAAGGACTCAGGACAGCGCAGACACCTGGTGCAGGTGCACAGGGGACTGATCCCTGGGAAGGTACAGGGAAGCAGCATTTCTGAAGGTCCTGGGGTGGACTTGCCCTGTGTGTGGTGGGACCACTCCAGGTGGAGTGAGTGGGATGAGGACAGGAGGCGGCACTGACAGAGGGCGAACCATCTCCCATAGGGCTTTGTAGGTGGGATGATGCGATTCCATCTTTAACCCTGAAGGCAAGGGGAAGCCCCCAAGGGGGAGACTCTGGGACAGATTTCCTGAGGCAGAGTCACCCTTGGCTCAATGAAGAGGAGGGATTGAGACCAGGAGAAAGAAAAGAAGCAAGAGCAAGTGGGGAGCCGCTTTGTCACAGAAGGTGGGCCGTGGGGGATGAGGGGAGCGGGAGATCTCGGAATTGAGATTGGGGGGTGGGGGTGGAAGGGAAGGGCTACAAGGGCCTGGGGTGTGGTGGGTGGGTGCGCAGTGTGTGGGGGTCTCCTTTAAGCCAGGGCAGGGTAGGAGGCAGACAAAGGAGAAGAGGCAGACGAAGGATTGGAGAAGAGGGTGGTAGGAGGAAGGAAGAGGAGAGAAAGAGGGAGACGGGAGAGGAGAACTGGAAGAGAAAGAGAAAAGAGATGAGAGAAGAGGGAGGCAGGAGGAGGAGGGAGAGGGAGGATAGAGAGGACCACAAGGAAGAGTGGCTAGCCTGGGAGGAGGGGAGGGGAGAGCCAGGGGCAGCTCCTCAGGAGGGGCTGACCCCGCCCAGGAGGGGGTCTCTGTTCTGCCCCGGGCCAGTCTCGCTGCCTTTGGAGGCCTGGCCAGGCTTAATAAGGGCCTGCGACGATGCTCAGACTGCCCATTACGGAGCCCAGTTTATTTTGAAGTCCAAGATAGGAATGGCTGTGTCTGACCAGGTATGTGTTTACATCTCCCAGAGAACAAGGCCAGAAATAAACAGTGTCATGGCCTCAGCACAGAGCCCAGCCCCCGGAGGATGCTGCGCTCTGTCTGTCCCCCAGACCCTGGGTCATAGGGGACCCCTGTTTGTGTTGCACTGGGTGGTGAATCTGGGGTCAAGACGCTGGGAGCTCCACTGTGAAGCACTGGGAGGCACAGGGGACTGACAATGTCACCAGATGTCACCAGCATTGAGATGGGGGAGGGGCTGGGGCCACACAGGATGCTTACTAGAGGAGGATGTCCCTGCTAGACCGGAGGACGTTAGTGTCCCCCAGGATGAGTGGGGCCACCAATCCTGTGACGAGCTGCATCTTCGCTTCCTGGGGCTGCTGTAACAAAATGGCCACAGTTCCAGGGCCTCCGACAGCAGGGATTCTTTTTCTCGCCATCTGCCAAGTTGCAAAGGCAAGTGGCAGCAGGACCTTGATCCCCCTGGAGTTCTGGGGGAGGATCCGTCCCCGCCTCTTCCAGCTTCTGGTGGTCACTAACCACCTTTGGCTTGTAGAGGGGTCCCTCCAGCTTCTACTTTCTCCTGCACCTGACCGTCTTCTCCCTATGTGTCTCTGCTTCCTGCTCCTCGGAAAAGGACACCAGCCCTGGAGATGAAGCCCATGTCACCCAGTATGACTGCATTCTAATCCCATGCATGAGGACCTGTTTCCCAGCAGGGTCACTTCCACAGGTCCTTGTGCATGCGAAGTCTGGGGGGACTCTGTTCAACCCATTAAAACTGTGGACAGCTCAGTGTGACCAAAACCAAGGGGTGCTGGCCAGAGATGAACGGGAAGAGGTGGGCAGATTCTGGGGGACCTGGAAGGCCGTGCAGAGGCTTGGACCCCACAGCAAAGCCAGCAATCAAACATCCTCTTCCCTGGAACACGGGCATATGGGCCTCTGGGCACAGGGTCCTTGCAGAATGAAGCAGAGGGTGGCTGGTGTTGGTCCCTGAGGGCTGACTGGACTCGAGGGCCTCCCTGGGCACTGTCCTCACCCTCGCTGCTGCATCTGCACCACTGACACCCTACAGATTTATTCCTTGGTGGCAATTAAGGCAGAGAAATGTGGCCAGAGCAGAGGCATCTGTCCTGCTCCTGTGACTGTTTTTCTTCTCGCTGCGGAGGACCTGTCTCTGGAAGGCAGGGAGGCACTGCTCACCTCCAGCCAAGACCCCTGCCTGTTCTGAGCCTCACAGTCCCAGGGGACACTAACTGAAACTCCTCTAAGAAGAGGCAGGTCTCAGATCGCAGTGGAGAGAGACTGTGTGAATTTTCAACCTGCAGTTTGAACTCAAGAGTTTGACATCAACTCTTTCCTGAGTTTCCCACCTCCCAACCAGTGTCACAAATTTCCAGCCCCCACCATTGCACAAGCCAATTCCTTAAAGTCTCTCCCTTCCCTGCCTGCAGATTTTGAGAGAGAGAGAGAGAGAGAGAGAGAGAGAGAGAGAGAGAGAGATGAATGGTACATGTCTACATACATATGTGGATGATACGTAGAAGGGTGAATATGAATAGATGGCTGGGTGGGTGGATAGATGAATGGATAGGCAAATCTACATGCATCATACATACATACATATGTCATACATTTGTAATACATCACACATCCATAGGTAGGTGAATGAGTTCCTCGATGGATGGCTAGATGGACGGATAGATGGGTAGATGTACAGATGGTAGATGGATAGACGGATAGTAAGTGTGTGTGGACAGATGTACATATATACATGGTGTGTGGTTGGATGGCTGGGTGGACAGATGGATGGACGAGTAGATGGAGAGATGATGGATGGACGAGTAGATGTATACATACTTGTATAGACATCTACACGGTGCACGGGTGGATGTCTGGGCGGACAGATGGATGGATGGATGAATGGAGAGATGGATGGATGGATGGATGGAGAGATGGATGGATGGATGAACGGTTAAGTAATGATTCCAATGCAGGACTGACACCAAGACTTTGTCCCACCCTCTCCCTCACACAGACCCCTGAATGGCCCCAGGCAGGCACACAGGGTCACTCTGTGTCCTCACTATGCTTGAGAGTTCCGGGCAGTGCAGTATTTCAGCACTCCCCAGGAGCCGGTGGGACACGTGAGTCTCCTGCTGGTGCAGCTCAGTGAGGTGACCAGCAGCACTTTCACAAGCCAGGGCAGCAGGGAGTGGAGCTCCCCTCCCTTCCTAGGCAGGAGCCCCCTTACCCAAGGCGCTGCACTGCTTTCTTTTGCACCCAGTGGCACTTACTAAATGTCAGTGGGCTGCTTGATGTTCACACTTGGCCTTTCCACCTGCTGTATGTCTCTTTTCCTGCCCAGACTTTTTCTTTTCAATGCTGGGGATGGACCCAAGGCCTCTTGCATGCAAGGCAAGTGCTCTGCTACTGAGCTACAGTCCCAGTCCCCCAATTTTTTTATTGTAGTAAAATATACACAAAATTTGCCATTTTAAACATTTTTATACACGCAGTTCAGTGGTGTAAATACATTCACATCGTGATACAACCATCACCACCTTCCAGCTCCAGGACCTTTGCATTTTCCTCAAGTGACACTGTCCCCACTAAACACTGCCCCGTCTCCTCCCACCTGCCCTGCCCATCCAGCCCCAGTCTACTTCCTGTCTCTGAATTTGACTGCTCTGGGAACGTGAATGGTGGAATCCTGCAGATTTTACAGATTTGTCCTTTGGTGACTGGCTTATTTCACTTAGCATAACGTCCTCGAGATTCATCTGCTGTATATGGTAGCATGTGATATAATTTCCATTTTAAGCCTGCATAATATTCAGTTGTGTATATGTATGTGCCAGGGGTGATTTAAAAATATAGCGAATGTTTAGATTTTAAAAATGTATTACAGTAAAAGACACACTGCCATGAATCCCCATCAAAACACTCTCCTTGGGCCGGTGATATTGCTCAGCGGCATAAGCGCCTGCCTGGCAAGCGCGAGGGCCCGAGTTCGACTCCCGGAACCCACATACGAAAAAGGGGCCGGTGATACCGCTCAGCGGCACGGGTGCCTGCTGGCACGCGAGGTCCTGAGGTCGACCCCCTGGTACCCACAAAAAAAAAAAATGTATTACAGTAAAAGACACGCTGCCATGAATCCCCTTCAAAACACTCTCCTTGGGCCGGTGATATTGCTCAGCGGCATAAGCGCCTGCTTGGCAAGCGCGAGGTCCTGAGTTCGACTCCTGGTACCCACATAAAAAAAAAACAAAAAAACAAAAAGAACACTCTCCTTTGCTTGAACACACTGATCCTATTGTTCTTGCCACTCCCTGAAGCAGTTCTGGAAGTCCTGTTTCCCTAGTGCCTTTACAAAGTATGATCAAAAACACAGTGAATGCTACCACTGAGCACGTCCAATGGAAAAGCAGGCCTGTAAAAACATCACGGTGTGTCCTCATCCACCTTATTCACCGGATCTGGCACCATGTGACTCTGGTGCTTCCTCAAAGTCAAAATGACCGTGAAGAGTAAATGTTTTGTATCCGTTCAGAACACCCAGGCAGCCAGGACAGTGCAACTAAAGATACTCAGGAAAGAGGACTTCCGGAGCTGTATCAGAAAGCGGCAAGAACCATGGGATAAGTGTATTTTGAGGACAACTAATGGCAATGAGTCTTTTACTGTAACACCTTTTTTAATTTTTATTTTTTATTAGTACATGTTTGCAGTATATAATGATCACATTCCTCCTGGGGAGTTGGCACATGTACATAACACATCTGAATTTGTTTTCCATCCCTTCCTCCACCCCCTTTCCTTTTATCTCTTGGTCTCTTTCCCATTTGCAAAAGATCTACCTTCCTATTTCTTATTATCTATATTTTAATTTGCTTTTTATATTTTGGATTTCTCATACAAGAGTAACCATGTGATATTTAACCTTGTGTGTCTGATTTATTTCGCTTAACATTATGGTCTCAATGTGCATCCATTTCCTACAGGTGACTCAAGTTTATCCTTCTTCATGGCAGACTAGTACTCCACTGTGTGTAAATACCACATTTTCTTTATCCATTCATCTGTTGATGGATATATAGGCCACTTCCAAAATTTAGCTATTGTGAATTGTGCTGCTGTAAACATGGGTATGCATAGATCACTGTAATACAATGTTTTTAACTCTTTTGGGAAGATACCTAGAAGGGGAATAGCTGTGTCAAATGGAATTTCTAGTTTTAGTTTTTTGAGGAATCTCCATGCCGATTTCCATAGTGGTTGTACCAGTTTACATTCCCAGCAATTTAAAAGGTAAACACACAGTGTATTTTTCAATCACACCTCCTATGTGCACACACTTTACACCATTTTCACACCGAATCTTGCTTACCCATCCATTGCTGGGTGCTTGCGTTCTTCCCATCCTTTGGCTTGTGTGACAAATGCTGCTGGGGGTGGGGTATGCGGTACCATATCCATTGGAGTTCCTGCTGGGAACCCTGTGGGTTTATGCAGACGTGGGATTTCTAGGTTAACTCTATGCTCAACTTTTTGAGGAATAGCCATAGAGTTGCTGCACCTTCTCCCCTCCCCACCACCAGCACACACAAGATTCCAAGTCCTCCAGGTCCTTGCCAGCACTGCTATCATTATTACTTTTATCATGTCCATCCTGCTGGGCATCAGGGGACAGGTTTGGGTGCTCTTGATGCAGAAGAAAGGAATCGCGCTTTATTTCACACATCTCCATTTGGGCACAGTGCCATCCCAAGCAGGGTCCCTGTGGCCGTGAGTGGAAGGAGAGAAGGAAGGAAGGAACAGTGAGGGAGGCCAACCCCAGGCGGGACCCTCCAGCTGACCTGACCGGGGTTCTGCACTCACATTTCCTTACTGCGGATCCCAGTGAGGACAGCAAATTCTTTCCTCTTCTGTGGCCTGGGTGTGTGGGCTACGATGGGGTGAGAGCGGCCGGCAGTAGCTTTTACATAGGCAGTCGGGGCAGCGCTACTGTGAGAGGCTCAGGTTCAAAGTGGGTTTTCCCCCCCGTTGTAATTTTTCCCAGTGGAGCCATAATTTCACTGGCAGCTCATGATCTATGACAGCACGTGCTGGGTGTGTGACATGCTGTCCCTGTGGTTCCTGGTGGAGGGAGCTTGGGCCATGGTGTGCAGGAGAGCAACCTTGAGCTCTACAAGATTCGGGTTCCTCCGGTGTACACAGGCACCAGAATCCTGCTTGCCTGCTGGTTCTGAGGACACTGACCAACAGCACACTTTTTGTAACTATAGCAATGCTTTCTAAGTAAGGATTCATTTGAGTTGGGTGGAGTGTTCCCATTTTACAGATGAGGAACCTGAGGCTTGCAAGGGTGTGTGACTTGCCCGAGTTCACACAGCTAGAGAGTTGGCAGCAGTGGAGTCTAATCCAGATGGTGAGGTCCTAGAACCCACCCACATGAGCCCCCAGGAAGCTTATGGAGTAGAAGCTATTATTATGCCCATGGTCAGCATGAGTGCTGGCCAAGGGTCACACAACTGGCAGTATTCAACACGGGGGGCTCAGAGGCAAAATCAGAGCTGTTGGCGCTGGGTGGGGATGTGGCATCCTTATTGGGCAGTGTTGCCCACTCTGTTCCGGCATCAGCTTTAAGAAAAATCACATTGGAGGCTGTCGTGGAGGTGCCTGCCTGTCATCCCAGCACTCTCGGTGGCTGAGGCAAAAGGACTGCAAATTCAAGTCTACCCTGGGCAAGTTAGCAGCTTAGCGAGGCCCTGTCTCAACATGAGAAAATAGAAATAGGGCTGGGATGTAGCTCTATGCAAAGGCACTGAATTTACTCCCAATTAACATCCCCCACAAAAAAGAAAGAAAACCCCGTGGCTCTGCACACTCTGCTGGCTTTCCCGTGGTTCTGGGAGATCCCACTGTCACCAAGGACACTGTGGTGGGGACCGTGGGAGACAGCGAGCTAAGGCACTTGCTGGGCAGACGCGGGCTAAGCGCGGGGCTGGAACTGTCTGCTCACTGGCCGGCAGCTTGGAGCCTGTCCCAGCCAGGCCCGCAGTCTCCTTCCCTCCCTCGTGTCCTGCCTCCCTCCCACCTCCGGTGCAGTTGTCACAGCAACCACTTGGGCATCTCAAAGGCGTCTCCTTCAATAATCAGGGCCTCTGATCTCAGGCGGGCCTGTAATGAAGGGACAGTTTGTTAGCACTGACATAAACACCGGGGACTCAGCTGCCTTGCTCTGGTCATCTCAGAAGTCAGCTCGGCTGCCTGACAGCCCTGCAAACTGTGAAGATATTTATTTGTTCAGCTTCCTATGGTGGAAACCAATGTTCATGAGGCTGGCATGTTTTGTAGTGGTGGATTTTTTTCCAGACAGGAAAGCACATCTCAGAACCGGGTCATGGGCATTTTTTTCCTTCATTTAACCCATGGCTAAGGCAAGCAGACACCAATGTCAGGATAAATCAGGTGCCCCCATTTGCCCCTGACCCCCTGATCTGCTTCAGTGACACATGTGTTCTAAGAGGAAGCAGCTCTTGTCCCCACCCGCATAAGTGGAGGAAGAAAACAGTGGTTTAACGACAGACCCCGGTTCACACACATTTACTAGCAGTAAACGATGAAACCAGGATTTGCATCTAACCAGAGCTTTTTGTTTTTTTGTTTTGTTTTTTGAGGCAGGGTCTCCCTATGCAGTTCAGGCTATCCTTGAATTCACTACGTAGCCCAGGTCGGCATTGAACTCACAGCAACCCTCCTGCCTTGGCCTCCCTCCAGGTACTGGGATGACAGGTGTGCACCACCATGCCCAGCAGGGCTTTCTAAGAAAACCAGAGTTCTTTCTGCCACTTTGTACTGGGGGCCTCGCTCTGGCGGACACAAAGAACCTGAGGCTTCAACCCCAGCCAAGTTCACAGTTGCGGCAGGTGGGGAGGATGTATGCTAAATGTTTCCTTTTTGTTTCGTTTACCTGATGATTTCTGGGGAGAAAAGGAATTATAGGAAGAGCAGCTACAAAAACAAAACTTAGGTGCAGTTGGTTTTATATTTCTGCTTCCGAAGTAGACCCCTTTATCGGGGATTTGGGAGAAGAGGGAAGACTCCAGGTTCTAGGAGTCCCAGTGCAGTGGTCACAGGGGGCCCTCAGCCCAGATCTGGGGTCCCTTTGGCTGTCAGTCCTGGGCTTCAATCTCAGGGTGCCTTTCTACCTGAGTTGGAGGCTCCCACCCTGCAAAGTTGCTGACCACTTTGAACCTCAGTTTCCTCTCTGGAAAGCGGAGCTGGGAATCACACACTCCATTCACAGGGTGGGACTCGGTGTGTGAAAAGAGCTTGCCCAGCACTAAGCAGTTCACTTCGTGGGCGGGGTCGTGGCAAGGGAGAAAGGACTGTGGTCTGGCTCAGAGGTGCTGAGTTCTGAGTCTGTAGTTACCTACCGGGGCCTCTGCTTACTTATTTCGTTACCTGGTGACAGTCAGGCAGTGACAGCTGCAGCTATGTGTTCTTTCTTTGTTCATTTGTCAAATGCACTGTGTGTGTGTGTGTGTGTGTTACTAGGAATTGAACGCAGGGCCTTCACACTGAGCTATATCCCAAGCTCCTTTTGTTAATTGGTTAGTTTTTTATTTCAAGACAGGGTCTTGCTAAGTCACCAAATGGCCGGAGCTGAGCTCAAACTCCCGGTCTTCCTGCCTCAGCCACCCAGAATGTTGCCATAGGCTGTGTGTGTGTTGTGCATCTAGCTCTTACAACTCTCTGGGCCTGTGTACCCATTTTACAGAAGAAGGAAGCGAGGCTTTGCAAAGTGAACTCACTCGGCTGAAGTCCCGCCACTCCTCGGTGGTGGATCTGGATTCTAAACCCAGGTCTGCCTGGTTTCTCCTGCCTCAGCTTTTGGTGAAAAGCAAATACCTCGGTGCTTGCTTCAGCAGCTCATGTATAAACTAGAAGCAAATGCCTCTCACAAAGGGCGTGGCGAACAGCAACATTTGTCAGAAGGAATTCACCAGCGCTTCCAATCTACCCCTCTGCACACCTCCTCTAACTCAGGGGGCTCCTCTTACCCCCAAATCGATGCCACTGGGTACAGACTTTGCACCTCCCCACAGGACAGAGCTGTCCCGGAGTTGGCAGGGGTGGGGAGGCATCCTGGCCCCGAATTGGTCCTGTCCGGTCCCGCTCGGCCCGGCAGCCAGCCAGCAGCCAGGGCCGGGGCGGCTCCCACTGCTCCGGAGCCTCTGTCTGCAGGAGCGTGGTCCCTAACTGTCCCCTGGGGTCAGATCCATCATGCTGCCGAGCTGCACTCCATCAGGCATGGAGCCGGAGGGTCAAGTGGCCCGCCACCACCACAGGGAGCGCGCAACAGCCATATTTAATTTAATTAAGGCTGTCAGCACTATTGATTTCGGCAGTTTCAATTACTAGGCTGTTATGGTCTCTGCATCAACTGATCTGCAAGGGGTCCTATCAGCAAAGACACACATTGAGGAGACGGCCCTCCATCTCCTTTAAAACCTGACACGCGCTGCCGAGGGCCGTAAGTTATTGCTTTTATCCTGCACGGCTCCCCTTCCCTTCCTCATAATTAATTTCTCATTAGACAGCTCTTTATTGTTTAATTTGTGCAGTTTATAATCAAATTGGGCACATTAATTGTCGTTGAATTTAAGGCTAATGAAAAATAAAGGTTTTCAATAACTTACTCTTCCATTACTCCCGACAAGATAAAATAAAGCGCTCCGAGAAGTGTCAGCTTTTTAAATTATAAATTAGGTTTTTTAAAGAGCATGGGCATTTAAGGAACAGTTATCACACATTTAGTAATTATAAATCCTATGCTGCAAAACAATTATTAAGATATAATTATGCTGCATTACTCTCGGGCAGCCCCGGAAGCTGGTTAAAAGTGCACAGCTTCCCGTGGATGGGGATAGGGTTCCCGGTGCCCACAGGAAGCCGAGCTGCCACACGTAGGAGCCCACAGTCAGTGTCCTCTTTGTTGCTCAGTGGGGGGGTGGTGTCCAATGGACCCGTGGCTGGCTTGGGCGGGACCCTAGGGACACAGCTGTCAGGCAGACCCAGGCCCTGACAGACAGATGCAGACAGAAACCCAGGCCAGCGGGGTGCAGACGTGTATGGTCTGACGCACCCATTGGGTGCCAGACCTCCCTATGGGGTGAGCACACACCTGTGGGGGGTGGACCGGCTGTGGGGTTCCCGTGTGTCTCTGTGGGAATGGGCATGTCCGCTGTCATAGAGCAGGTGACGCTTGAGAGTTGAGGGTCTTCAACAGGTGAGGCAGACAGCGTCCCTACATGAGCAGGCCATGATTTTGGTGGCAAAGAAGGTGATCATAGAGATGGGGCAGAAGGTGTGGGGCTGCAAGGTCATCACAGAAGGGCTGAGGCAGAGCCAGGAGGGTCACATCCAGAGGGCCAATCAGCCCTAAAGACCCTGCGTGGCCCAGCTCTGCTGCCAGCTTTGGCTCTGGCTAAGGAGACTTGTGCCCTCCTTCGCCTGGCCCCTGCTGCTCCAGGCCCTGGGAATGCCTTCCTGTCTCCCGCCATTGCAGCCCCAGGCAGGCCCAGAGGTGGGGACATGTGGGGAAACAGGTTGGGGGTTACCAGGGAGGAGAAGGCAAATCTATCCTGCTCTTTCCCTCCACATGGTCTGTCTGGCAGCCCAGGGGTCAAGCAAGCGGGCTTTGTGAGAACTTCCTGTTAGACTTTAGCAAAAGCGCCTCTCTGGACATAATTGTTTGCTTCTCAGAGTCATTTCCCTGGCACCTGCAGTTCCTAGGCGCAGAAGCCCCGAGAGGTAGTGGAAACCACTCTAGGCAAGTGCTCTACCGCTGCGCTACATCCCCAGTCTTCCAGAGTTTTTGAATCCTGAGATAAAGTCTCACTAAGTTGTCTAGGCTGACCTCAAACCTGTGGTCCTCCTGCCTCAGCCTCTTGAGTGGCTGAGATTACAGGCCTGTCCCACCACGCCCAGCTCGAGTCTGGAGTCTGCATATTTTTAGATCCTGTGCTTCAGCCTCCCTGATACATTCCTCACACAAACTATCAAACGCACAGACATCGTTTGCGTTGGCTGGGATTTTTTTTTGCTTCGCTTTTCATTTTAAACGATAAGCCATTTCATCTGTCTAAAATGTCTAGGTAATCAAGGTCTTTACACAAACCCTTTCTCCTGCTCTAGTTTTGTAGATCCCTACTTCATCATCCAAACTTCAAACTTCATTTGTGTCCAGCTTCGGCTTCTCTGCTATCTCTGCATGACCACTTTTCAGCTGTGGGCCTTCAAACCAGAACTTCCTGGTGGTGTAAGGGTGACATTTGCCTTTAACACACTCACATTTTTCATTCTGCATTCCTTCCCTACCTCCCTGCACATGCACCCTAGCTTTGAAGCACTTCTTCACTATTCCTGTCACAAGATATTATCAAGAAAACACGGTATAACTGCATTTAAATTTTGTTTGATTTTGCCAGGTTTTTTTTTTTTTTTCCTCCTGCCTCCCTGTGGCATTTGTGGAGAAACTATTAAATCTAGGGGAATAAAAGGCTTTGTCTTGGATAACAAATCTTGCAAACATAGTAAATATCAGGGAAATGCTTTTCATTGGAGGGAAATCTTACTGCAACTCTCAAGACCCACTACCCAGGCCCCAGCCTGCTGTGTTTAGACTTGGGTTAGTCTTGGTATTGTTTTCGGCTGCTTTTCTGAAAAGCGACCTCCCCGGACCTGATTCAGCTTACCCAGATACGCACTGCGGCCAGCACTGCAGGGCCAGGAGAAGGCAGCGCAGAGTCTCAGGGTCTGCTACACGTAGATACCCTGGGCTTTGAGTCAGGGACCTGGCTTCCAGCTGGTCTCAGTGCTACCAGGTACTTCTGTGATGCTGGGCAAGCCTTTTATGGTCTAGGTTCACTCATTTATAAAATATAGTTCTGAAATTATGGTTGGAGATTTCTGGTTCTTTTTTTGTTTGTTTTGTTTGTTTTGTCTTTTTGAAACAGGGTTTTTCTATGCAGTTCAGGCTGACCTTGAACTCACTTTGCAGCCCACACTAGCCTCAAACTCACAGCAATCCTCCTTCCTCAGCGCCCAGAGTGCTAAGATTACAGGTGTGCGCCACCACACCTGGCTAGTTGGATGATTTCTAAGATCCCTTCCAATTCTTATAAGCTGCTGTGTGTCTCTTTTGCTTACTCTCTTTTTCCCTCTTTCCTTCTCTCTCTCCCTCCCTCTCCCTCTTTCCACTTGGCATAGGACCCGCCCTCTTAACAAATACTCAGTCTTAACTTTGGAAGGACACATCCTCCTCCCCAGCCTCCCCAGGAGGACATGTACCAAGAGCAAATGCCCAGGGCCAGGTGGGACTTGGCAGCATAAAGGCAGATTCTTTCCCTGGTAGGAAAACCCTTTGGCTAAACCCTTTTGCTACAAGAACACGTGGGTCCCCATGTGATTTCCCATGCACTATCTGCAGAGAACAGAATGGACCCAAGCTAACACATTTCATGGTGCAGCTACCAAGTGCCAAGAGCTGGTCTGCTTAGCCAAGGCATGGCCACCCTCAGGAGCTTGCAGGCTGTGGGGAAGCAGACGGCACACAGGCACAGGGAGAAGATGCATTTGGCCAGTGACAAAGAGCAAACAGGGGACGCTTGGGCCATGCAATAAGAGTGGGGCAGGGAGGAGGCCAGGGATGGAGGAGACTGGGATGGAGAAGGCCAGGGCTAGAAGAGGCTGGGCTGGAAGGAGCCCAGGGTGGGGAGGACTTCATGGGGAGGTGCAGAGCCTTTGAAACTAACCACCTGAGTTATGGTGCTGAGTAAATCATTCAACCTCAGTGCCTTGGTTTCCCCACTGGGACAGTGTTGCTTATTGCCACAGAGCTGTGCCAAGGGCTGAACAAGGAGCCTGTGCAGTACTTGGGGCAATGCCCTGCACCCAGGAAGTGTCAGCCGACACTGCTATGACAGGAGGCCTTTCTGGGAGTGATATCTGAGCTCCCTTGGGTCATTGTGGGGGCAGCTAGGGCAGCTGGAATGGAAACACAGACACAAAGTTGGAGCTGGCTGTGCCTGGACCCGGGAGGGACTGGAAAGATGGTGGCACAAGCTCCGAGAAGGTCTGGCAGGGCTGGCTGGGTGGGGGAGGAGGTGGAGGAGGAGTCAAGGGCAACCTGACGTTTGGCCTGAGCAAAGATAGAAGGTGGTGGTGTTTGTGGAGAGGGGATGGATGGGGGGGCGTAGAGAGGTTGGGGAGGGGCACTGTGTGTCGATGCGTCGGAGGAGATGGCTATGAGACTCTTGGAGGAGAAGTCGAGGAAGCAGTTAAACCTGGAGTTCAAGAGTGAGGATAAGAGTTGTAGACATCGAGGACAATACTGAGAGAAGGGAGAGGGAGGAAAGGAAGGAAGGAAGGAAGGAAGGAAGGAAGGAAGGAAGGAAGGACGAGTGGAAAGGAAGGGGAGTCTGAGGTCTGGGGAGGGGCTCCAGGACCCTCTGACATTGCCGCTCTGCCTTGCGGGACAGCCAAGTTCAAAGGAAGACCTTGAGTGCTGACCAAAGAGGACTGGGGGATCAGGAAGCCCCCTGCTGGGCCAGGCTTTCACCCTTTGTTTCGGGATTACTAGAGGCCCAGGGTTTCCTAGGCAAGGGTCCCTGGGAGAGCGGAGAGCGAAAGCCCTGGGGAGCAGGAGCACAATTTCCCAACTGGCACGAAGGCCTATAGTAGTTCAATAACCCAAATCCTTGTCCCAGCGTCCGCTGAAGACTGACTCAGGACCCCTTGGCATGGGTGTGACCAGGCTCCCCTGGGTTCTGTGGCTGCCAACTGGTCACTGCTTCCAGCTCCTGAATTTTCATTAAAATCCCGGGCATTTCCCCAGAGCTCCAAGGCGTCCGGATTAATTACAGGCAAATGTTGGCTCTCCCCCCGGAAATCTGCTGCCCCAGCTTGGCTCCGTCCCCTATGATTTTATTAAAATCCACCTTGCCAGCCGGGGCCCCGAGATTTATGGCCACAGCTAATAGGCTGCCTCCCCAGGAGACATAAATCTGGGGCCTGCCCAGGGAGCTGCTTGCTGCTAAGGGCCCCGTTAATTGTTCCACCTAGAGGGCTCCGCAGAGGAATGTTCAATTAGGGCCTTGAAGAAAATTTGGAGCATTAAATAAGGCAGGCAGGGATTTGGGCGCCATTATTTTGCCAGTGAGAAACACTTTCCTGCCCCGCTGACCCATTACAGCCCCCTGGGTCCCCCTAGCCCTTTGCAGGGCAGGAGGAATTCCCCAGGGCACAGAACAGGGCTCTTGGTGGACGGCTTGATACAAGAGAAGAGCGGTGTCCCTCGTCCCACAGAAGCCATTGAAACTTTCTCACTCGAAGTCAACTATAGACTTGCCGCCGTGTCCTTGGGTGAGTGGCGCCCATTCTCAGGATGTTTCTCCTTCTGTAGGATGGGGCCACACTACTGTCCCACCCACCTCAGGACACAGCTGGAGGATCACATTCACTCACTCATTCATTCAACATTTGCAGAGGGGCATTCTTCCTGTGTGGGGCCATTTGAGCTGCTAGAACAGCATGGCGGAGATTGGGCAGTTTAAGCAACATGAACTTACTTCTCTCAGCTCTGGAGAGCTCAGAGCCCCAGATCAAGGTGCTGGGAGATTCAGCATCTGGTGAAAGCCTGCTTCCTGGTTTGTAGGTGACATCTTCTCATTGGGTCCTCACGGGGCAGAAGGAGGGAGCTCTCTGGGGTCTCTTTAATAAAGGCAATAAGCCCACTAACCAGGGCTCCACCTTCACACCCCAGCCCCTCTCAAAGGCTCCACCTCCAAGACCATCACATTGGGGGTTAAGATTTCAACATGAATTTGAAGGGGACACAGATATTCAGACCTGTCACCTCCTATGTGCCATTTCTGTGGTTGGAGAGTACAGGGGACAAGAGACAAAATCCCTGCCCTCAAAGTGCTCCTAGTGTCAAGGGAAGGAAGACAAAGGGACGCTGAAGATTGGACTTATAAATGCTATGAGACAGGCATGGGAAATGTGGGAGACCAGCAGAGATGCCAAAGCCAGCTGGAGGCTAGCATCTAGGAAGCCTGCCTGCAAGAGACAACAAGAATTATTTTATTAGGTCTGCATGGCTAAACTCTGTGGCATCACCCAACGTGTACCTTCATGTCATTTCCTTCTCAGAGGGTGACTTTATGGGTACACTTCGGGCATGCTTTGCCTTCACAAGTGAATGACCACAGTCACTAAATCCATCATTATAGATTAGCAGCCTGGAGCTCAGAGAGGGTGAGTAACAGGTGCATGGCCCCACAGCTGGCCAGCAGTGAAACAGATTGTGGAATCATGATCTGACAAGGTAGTGAGACCAGGGCCTCCAGGAACTTCAGCAGTGATGGCCTCAAGCCCCGGGTCTCATTTTCTGCTGAGTCCCACCTTGGGGAGAGGCCTTTTTCTGAGCCATCTTTTCTGCAGACCCGAATCCTGGCCAGCCCTTTATTTAACACCCTTTGCATGAGCTCATCTGTCCATCAGCCTGTGACCTTGGTCCAACTTCCAGGCCACACAGTCTTGATCAGTGGTGAGAGTTTTCCATTTCTTCAATGGACTCACAGGCCCCCTCTTTCTCCCTAGTGACCTGGGTTCTAGGCTGGTCCTCTTATAAATAGTCTCACCATGATATCTTCCTTAAATGACCTCACCTGAAATTACCCTCACTCTCCCATCAGTCCCCGACTGGCATCAATGCCAAGCAAAATGTGGACTGGAAAATGTCCCCTAGGTTTGGGCTCAAATGATGATGCTATGGTTTTAATAAAAAATGTCCTCCCAAAAGTCTCCTGTGTTCAGGGATGGGGCTTTTGGAAGGTGAATGGGTCATGGGAGCACTGTACTCATCGTTGTCCACTGATGAGTTCATAGCCGAATATGCTGTTAGAAGGCAGGGCCTGGTTGGAAGAAGTAGGTCACTGGGGGTGTGCCCTACAAAAGTACACTTGTTGCTGGCTCCTCCTTCTCTTTCTTTGTCTCTTTCCCTGCTCCTTGCTTCCTAGCTGCCACGAGTTGAGCAACTTTGCTCCACCAAACTCTTCCACCATAATGTTTCTGTTTTAGAGACAGATGACCATGCACTGAACCCTTTGAAACTGTGAACCAAATAAACCTTTCTTTCTTTCTTTCTTTCTTTCTTTCTTTTTAAGTTGTGTGTGTCAGATATTTTGCCCAAGCAATAAAAAGCTGACCAATGCAGATGAGGATACCAATTCCAACTCTGTTTGGCCAGTCAGCTTTAAACTCTGGCAATCTGATATTTAATATCCTTTACAATCTCATCTAGTGCCTTAACCAGGCATTATATGCTGATAGCTCCTGCTTAAAATCCAGGCCTTGCTTCTCCACAAAGACAAATGCAGAGTGGAAGGACATTGATGTGCAACCAATGGACAGGGGCTGAGTCCTGGTGACTTTCTTTGCTCACCTGAGCCCTATGTGCCTCAGTTTCCTCTTCTATTATTTGGAATAAAACAATAAAAGGTTATTGTGGAGGATTCACAGTGCAGGATGGCTGGAAAATACTTTGTAAATTGGAGAGTGCCAGGAGAACAGAAAGGATTAGCATCGTGCTTTGCATTTTTATTTTTAACCTGCGTGAAATCCTGGAAACCATTGGCTGCCAAGAAATGTTAAGCTGTAGTTTATGTTCCACAAGGAAATCAGGTTTATTTTAAATGGGGAATTGCATGGTGCATAGCTTATTTATTTGGGAATATTGGACAGGTCCAAAGCAGACCCAGCCACCTGGCTCTGTCTTTGGCTTTGCCTCTTGGTGCACCACAGGTCTGTTTGTTCACAGTTAAGGCATTTTCTAGAATCTGGAGACAGACTGTTTTCACCCATGGTTGCCGCCTCCTTCACCCATCACCTGTTAGTATTGTTCAGTCTTGGTTTGCACGGCATTCCCTGAAAACAGATCCCTTGCAAATGTACAGACATTCTGCTGGATCCTTTAGCACAGAGAATTATGAGGTGTGATTGAAAAATACAGTGAATATTTAAACATTTTTAAAATTACAATAAAAGACACGTTGCCATTAATCTCCCTCAAAACATCCCCTTACACACACACACACACTTTGAACACACTTATCCCATCATTCCTGCCAGTTTCTGAAGCAGCTCTGGAAGTCCTCTTTCGTGAGTGTCTTTAGTTGCACTATTGTGGCTGCCTCAATGGCCTGAATAGATTCAAAACATTTACTTTTCAAGGTCATTTTGACTTTGGGGAAGAGCCAGAAGTCACATGGTACCAGATCTGGTGAATCAGGTGGATGAGGACACAGTGTCATGTTTTCACAAGCTGCCTTTCTGTTGAATGGCATTAGGCAGCAGCATTCTCTGTATTTTTTAATGTCACCTCATAAAAACCCTCAGTGAAAAGAGCCCTCTGGAGATTGAGAGTCACATGAGGCTTTGGTAAGTGATGGAGCTGGGATTTGAACTAAGGTCCCTGGCTTCTGAGGAGGGTGCTCTCTCCCCTGTGCTGCCCAGGGACACAGAGCTAAACATGTGCTGTCAGCAGGTCCCATACCTGGCCATACACAGGAAGCCACAGAGCTGGAGAAGACAACCAGGGAAGTCAGCCAGCCATGGGGACCTCCAGGGGCCTCCCAGCCATCTTTCCTCCTCCACTTCCCCGAGACACCCGAGCTCTGGGTGACTGGCACTGCCACCATGCCTGGGCCACATGGCGCCTGTCACTGTCTTTACCAGTGGAGAATACACGGAACCCAGTCTGTTTAGCTGGGGAGATGGATGCTTCAGGCACAGAGCAGGACTCCGGGACACAGTGTCCCTGTCCTATGTCCCTGCCCAGACTCACTGTCCTAGAGAGACAGGATTATGTGTGAGGCACCATAACAAGTGCACGACAAAGGGCTGCATGGTGCAGGTCAGGGAGTCCTCTGGAGGTCAGGAGGACAGCTGCGTGAGAGGTGGCTGGAAGGCAATGGGAATGGAGGCCAAGGAGCAGCTGCTGGTCTACCTCCTCCCTTCTCTGCCCAACCCAGGCACCCCCAAGTCTTCACTCTCCAGCCCCAGCCTACCCAGGACCTTGCAGTGTATTACCACTGGTCCCACAGGGCCACCCCATCACCAACACTGGAGCCCCTTTTGTTTTCTCCAAAGGCAATTTAATGCAGAGGGTTAGGACACTGGGAAGCCAGGAAGAGGCTGGAGACAGCTACCCAGGGAAGGCCCCGTGGCTCACATAGTCAGGTCACTGGAAGCTGAGGGACCAGAAGGCACCACTGGGACCTCTTGGGACAAGAGCGCAGGTCACTGGGGAGAGGGGTGTGTTTCCTAGTGAGACCAAGAGGTAGTTACATGCGTGTACGTGAGTGTGTACAATTCATCAGGCATCTGTTTCTGCACAGTTTCGCAATAGCTTGGATCTCAGTTAAAATGAACCATAGCCATAGCTGCACTCAGGGTTCGGAGAGTGGAAATCAGGTCTCCTTGGCCATCGACACTACCCCTGGACACACACAAGGACAGAGGATGGGCCCTGCAGCAGAGTCCAGCCATGGCCTGAGTCTGGCACTCAGCAGGAAGTGCATTCCGGGTACCTTGGGTTGCAGAAACTTGGCCTGGCTGTAGGCGGGAAGCCGCCCAGAGCCATGCAAGAGGCTCGCTTCTGCTCCTGCCTCTGCTCCTGCCTCTGCTTGCCACAGCTCCAGCTGCACCTGCTCCAGAAATCTAATCTGTGTGGGATCCAGAGCTGCGAGGAAGGCTGGGGCTGCAGCTCCAATGGTCCCAGCCCTGCAGCAGGAGGAAGTGCACAGTGCTCTCAGGCTACAGTCCGCATCTACCCAGCCACAGCTGCTTCGGGTTTCTCCACGACCTCTGCCAGCCTGCTGCGACCTTATTTATCTCTGTTTATTCTCCCCTGGAATGCAAGTGCCAACTCCCTTCCCAGAGCCTATCCTGTGGTGGCTTGCAGTAAGTGTCATGAAGTGGGTGAATGACGTCTCCTCTGGACCCATGAAGCGGACTCCTACTGATGCCTCTGCCCCGAGCCTCCCCCTCCGCATTGCTACTAGGGACCATTGCCTTAGATTAGGCTTAATAGGTCTCCCCTGTTTAAAAGCCTTGCATGACACCCCTCCTGGTGGCCAAACGATCAAGTCCAGACTCTCCCGCCAGCCTGCAAAGCCCCTGCCAGCCCCACCAGCACTGGTGCCATGCTGTGCTTCTCTGCATGTGCCGTTTCCTCTGCTCTGTGTTCTCCCATGCTTTTTCAAGGGGCAGACTCCTAGTCGAACATCAAAGCCCACCCCAGAGTTCATCCCCCAGCAGTGCTGTACCCTCTGTTTGTCCTCTTTCTGTGTTCTTGTCTGTTTCCTCTGCAGACAGGCAGTCCTTAGAAGGCACTGACTGTGACTTAGTCACCTGTGCAACCCTAGAACCCATGCCTGGCACCTCGGGCACTCAGGAAATGCTGGATGGGTAGATGGATGGGTGGATGGATGGATGGATGGATGAATATTCAGGGTGAGTTCCCAAATGGCAAGTTGCCCGGTATAGCTAGAATTTAGGGTTAATACATACGAAGGGACTTATTTAAACACAAACCTCCCTGTTTGTGCTATGAGGTAGCTAGGGGGGATTAGTTTTTCACTCCTATTTTATTTTATTTTATTTATTTATTTTTTTGTGAGTACCGGGGGTCGACTTCAGGACCTCGCGCGCCAGCAGGTGCCCGTGCCGCTGAGCGGTATCACTGGCCCCTTTTTCGTATGTGGGTTCCGGGAGTTGAACTCAGGCCCTCGCGCTTGCCAGGCAGGCGCGTACGCTGCTGAGCCATCTCACCGGCCCTTCACTCCCATTTTATAGGTAAGAAACTGAGGCTAGGAGAAGCTGAGAAACACACAGGGACAAATGCCAAAGCCGAGACCAGACACACAGCCCCAGAAGCAGTGCTCCGGCTGCTCAGCTGGCCCCAGGGCAGTGCTAAGTGCCGCAATTAAGTCTTCATGGAAAGGGGCCTTTTGATCCAAATTATACGGCCCTGGTGCTCCAGAGCAATTAATGCTGGAGCCACCGGATGGTGTTCACAGCTGGTGCGGCCGCGTGGGCGACAGGAGCCATTATTATCTGGTGCCAAGCTGCCTGCCCTGCTCTGCCCCTGACAGAAGGACCGGCCGTGCCCTGCACAGCTGGAGGGGTGCAGGAGCTTGAAGGATGCCTGTCCCCTGTAGGCCGTGGACCTGGGCCCCAGGGCTGCCCCTCTGATTGCCTGGCTCCTGCCCTTGCTTCTAGCTTGCGCCTTCTAGAATTGCCCACCTAGGTCACTCTCATTAAGCCTGAAGCCATCCCCCCTGTACACACATTCCCAACCCTTGTAACCAACTCTTTATTCTTAACGATGCTTTCCCAACACTTTTTCGGAGACTCATTTCAGTAGACATGCAAGAGATGTTTGCTGAATGAGTGAATGATTGAGTGAGTGCATGCACGAATACTTGCTTGCTGGTAACTGGTGGTGTGACTTTCAGCAAGTCACCTCACCCCTCTCCAGGCCTTGGCAGAAGGGGCAAAGGCCTTCCCACCTTGCTCTGTGATTGCCAGGATCCTGGACATCACAGGGGTAGATGTGCTTGGCCCAGGGCCTGGCACTGCATGCTCTCAAAACCTTTTCTTCTTGCCTTTCTGATTTGCAGATGCCTCCGGTCCTGCACAGCCTGTACCAGTCATATAATACAATGTCCCATCTCCGAGTGAGCGACTGTCAGAGGCAAGGGCAGCAGGGTTCTTGTTACCCACAGCTGCCGAACAAACAGCCCCAAAGTCAAGGGCTCAAAACACCCCATCCTGACATGACTTGGGGTGAGAGGTCAGGGCTGGCCAGAGTGAGCCTTATGGTGCATGTGGCATTGACGGGGTCACTTAGAGACATTCAGCAGGCAGCTGGCTGGGCAGGGCTGAGGGGAAGTGCAGGGATAGAAAGTTCACTGCGGGGTAGCCCTTTACCTGTGGGCGCCTTGTACCCATCCTGGCAGGCACGGGTGGCAAATATGGAAGGAAGCAAATATGTCCTGACAGAGACACTGATGAAGGGACCACTCACGATGCCGTCCCAGCAAGCGGCTCTTTCTGCTCCACTCCAGCACACATCTGGCTAAACCGGAACTCGGCAGCTTCCTGCTGGCCCCTGAGGCCATCTGACTGTGAGGACAGCAAGCGCTGCAGTCTTATGTGTGCTGTGTGCTATCTTCCTGGGGATTCTGAGGAATCTCTGAGGTCTGCATTGTGAGCTGTGTTGAGCTTTTACGGCAGATCGCTGGGGCAGAGGCAACAGAGAGAGCCCCGGTGCCAGAGGAGAGTTCGTCTCGGATGAAGCCAGACTATGTGTTCTGGCGATGACGGATCACACCATGCAGGCTGCCGTATTAGTCAGAGTTTCTGTTGCTGGACAAATTGCCCAATGTGCACAACTAAAGGAGGGGACATTTGACTTGGCTCACAGTCTCGGGGGGTTCGTCCACAGCTTCCTAACTCACTTGCTGGCTCCAAGGCAGGAACATCATGGCGCAAGGGTGTGGAGGAGCAAAGCTTCTCAGTTCATAGTGGCCAGGAAGCGGAGCAGGGGAGCAGTGCCACAGAGGGACAGGCCAGTGGTCAGACAGAGACCCCCAAAGTCACCCCTCCATGGCCCACCCAGACGCACCCAGAAGTGTGCTTTAACTAATCCCCTAGGTGGCTCCCGAGCCAATCAAGTTGACAATCTGTCTGAATCATCACGAAAGCCAACAGCAAAGTTTTCAGAGTCACGATTTTCTAGGAGTGGCTAAAAATGGGAGTAGTTGTGTTAGAGTCATTTGGCTACTATAATGAATATCCACAAACTTAGTCACGTAAACAACACAATGTTATTATCTTTCAGTTCTGGAGGTCAGAAATCTACAGCACGGGCCGGTGATATAGCTCAGTGGCATAAGCGCTTGCCTGGCAAGTGCAAGGTCCTGAGTTTGATTCCTGGTACCCACATAAAAAAAAAAAAGAAGAAATCTACAGTAGGTCTGACTGAGACTAAAATCAAGGATTAGACAAGGCTGCGTTCCTTGGAACAACAGTTAACTCCAGGCCTTCTCTGGTTTCAGGGGCCACCTGACTACCATGGGTCACAGCCCTTTCTTCCTCTTCAAAGCACACCCCTCCCATCTCTGCATCCTTCATCACACTTATTGTTTGCAACGCTGGTCCTCCTGCCTCCCGCTTCTGGCCCCCCAGAGAGCCCAGGACGACTGCACATCTCGAGATAATTCACATTACCGCACCTGCGGAGTTTCCTTTCCCTCACGAGGAAACACATTCGTAGGTCCCCAGGATCAGGAAGTGGGTGTCCTTGCCCCCATTTTTCTGCCTAGAACTCTGTTTTTTAAGAATTTCCTCTGTCACAAGCAAAACTGGGGACAAATGAGGGTCTGGTGGAGTTAAATCCTTGAACATGATGAAAAGCACATTCACCTCCGTGTGAAGCACCCAAATCGTGAGGGCCCTGGGCACACCGGTGAGTGCCTCAACCACTGTCCAAAACCATGCTCTTGGCTTGGTGCTTCCTGTCACCCTACAATTTGTCCGGACCTCCAGAAAGAGCAATTCTCATCTCTTGACAGGCCCTCAGAACCAGTCCACAGTTTTAATAGACTAAATGTTGTGAAATGTAGGATAAACTATGTTTCACAATTGAAATTTCATTTACAAGATAAACCTCAATTAGCCTTCCCCTGTCTCACATAATTTATTGTGTGTTGTTTCAGTGCCTTTCCCAGAGTCCTGCATCCTTCATAGCCAGGCTCTTCAGCAGTCTCCTTGGGGCAAAGGATGGGAACAGAGGAGAGGGGCCAGTTCTGCTTGGGGAGAGGCAGCCTAGGGCCCATGAGATGACACAGAGGAGCCAACCCTGAGATAAGGGGCTGGATTGGCTGGCAAAGTGAGGAGGGTATCAAGCAGCAAGGTCACAGTACGTAGACACAGAGTCATGAAACTTCCTAGAAGATTCTGGAAGGTTCTGGAACTCAGAACCTCCAAAGTAGTGCAGCAGTAGTGAGGGCAGCAGTAGTGAGGGGGCAGGGAAGAAAAGGAAGGAAAGTGTGCTTACAGCTCCAAGCATCAGGAGAAACAAAGACAGGAAAGGGAAGGCATCAAAGGCCATGGTGAATCATCAAGGGCCGTGTCTCAGGCTTGACCACTTTCCAGCTGTTTGACTTTGGGCAAGCTACTCCACCTGTCTGTGCTTCTTCCTCATCACTGGAACGAGGGCCACACAGTTGGGAATGTACAATGAGGTCACACCCCTCACCCCACCTTGCCCTCTAAGGCCAAGGGCTGGCACAGGGACAGCACCTGACATCACAGCTCCCTGGTCCTCTTCTCAGGAACTCAGGTGACTTCTGGACGACTGTCCTCTTACTTGGAAGAATGTCATGTTTGGAATTCGCAACTCAGTTTTGAATGCTATCCATTATTTCAATTTCTCTTTCTATCTTTATAAAACAGCTTTAGCCCATTAGATTAGCTCTCTGGAGAAGGCCTCTGACTGAGGTTTCCCCTACACTGACCCTTCTCAGCTTGAAGCAGCTAGATGGAAACTATGCCCTTCTCCCCTAACCACAGTTAGGGATACCTCTTCAGAGGGGGGAATATTACAGACAGCTAAGAGAGGTAGAAATGTGGTAGGCAGTCAGACAGGACTGGGCCCTCGAGGAAGTCAGTGCAAAAGATGAGAATCCACCAGCTGTGGCTGAGGCCTTCTGAAGATTAAAGTCACAATGGCTAGTTTTACATACTCCCCTAAGGGATGAACGGAAGCTTGGGATTATTGGTATCACCCTTTTGAGATTTCCCATTATCTCATTAGGGGTGGGCCATCCTCTCCCACCTACTAAGACTAAGACCAGTAAGACTAAGACTATAGATTATTGACCAAGGTTAATGATGTCACCAATGTACCCTTGCTACCATTAGATCAATATTACCTAAGTAACTATACTTGCAATCTTATTGGTTGATCATCATTTTGACCCACATTGTACCCCCACCTTATGATTTTGCTCTATAAAACTTCCTTTAAAAAGTGGGCTCAGGGCCAGTGAGATGGCTCAGCGGAGGAAGCGCCTCCCTGGCAAGCGCGAGGGCCCGAGTTCGACTCCCAGAACCCACATACCAAAAAAGGGCCAGTGATACCGCTCAGCGGCACGGGTGCCCACTGACACGCGAGGTCCTGAGGTTGACCCCCGGTACCCACAAAAAAAAAAAGTGGGCTCATTGGCAACCCATTTGGGACCCCTCCTGTCTCTCAGGAGCTATTCCTATTTCCCATTCCATTTCTCCAATAAATTTTCCTACTCTTAAAAAAAAAAAAAAAAGCTTTAGGGCCGGTGAGATGGCTCAGCGGCATAAGCACCTGCCTTGCAAGCGCGAGGGCCCGAGTTCGACTCCCGGATCCCACATACGAAAAAGGGGCCAGTGATATCGCTCAGCGGCACGGGCGCCTGTTGGCGCGCGAGGTCCTGAGGTCGACCCCCCGGTACCCACAAAAAAAAAGCTTTAATAAGATACAACTGATATGCATTAAAATGCATATATTTTGAGTGCACAATTTAATAAAATATTAAGGCATCTACATGACTATAAATCTGTCCTCACAGTGAAGTTAATTATCCCCAATGTCACCCCATATCCAAATTTCAAGTTTCCCTCCTCATTTTCTCATCTTTGTGGTCACTTTCTGCTCCTCCCTGTACCAAGCACAACCCTGGTCTTCTTTCTGCTACTACACATTTTGTAGAATTCTTTTTTTTGCAGTACTGAGAACTGAACTCAGGGCTTTGCACTGAGCTACACCCCTCTGCCCTTTTAATTAATTAATTAATTAATTTCCAAACAGGGCCTCACTAAGTCACTAAATCGCCCAGACTGGATTCAAACTTACGGTCCTCCTGCCTCAGCGTCCCAGAGTGCTGGAATTACAGGTATGCGCCACCCCAGTAACTGTGCTTTGCTTATCATTGCCATTTTAAAGTTACCTTCTTTAGTCCTAGTAATATTCTTTTCTCTAAACTCTACTTTGTTTGATATTAATATAATCACTCCAGCCTTCTTTTGATTAGTGTTAGCATGGTCCATTTCTATCTGTTTTTGTAAAAATCAATTTGTATATTTATGCTTACAGTGGGCTCTCAAGTAGCAGCATAGAGTTGGATTTTACTTTTTATTACCCAATCTGATTATATTCGCCTTTTAACTGGAGTGTTTTGATAATTTACATTTAATATAATTACTTAAATGATTGGGCGTAAATTTACCATCTTGCTATTTGGTTTTTAAACTCTCTCTTCTGTTTTTAACTTTATCTTTTTGTCCTCTACTTTTATTTTTAAAAATCATCCCCTGGTATTTCACTTATTGGCTTATTAGTTACAACTCTGGTTTCATTAGCGGTACTTTGGGCTGATAGCAGACATTTTAAACTTGTTATAATTTACCTTTGAGTAGTATTTTACCACTACACACATATGAATCAATACCCTGTGGGGCTGTGGACTGTTGTCTTATGTTCAACTTGTATATGTGACAAACCACTTTATATACAATTACTTTTTGCTTTACATTGTCAATTATTTTTTAAAGAGATCAAAACCCCACATTTCTATGTTTGCTGTTTATAGTCTTTTTCCCCCTTTCTGATATCTTTCTGCCTGAATAACTTTCTTGACTATTTCTTACAGTGCTGTTCTGCTGTTTTAAAGTTTGTATGTCTTTTTCACTTCTTTTTTTTTAAATATCACCTTCCGGCCCAGTGAGATGGCTCAGTGGCGTAAGCGCCTGCCTGGCAAGCGTGAGGTCGTGAGTTCGACTCCCGGTACCCACATACAAAAAAAGGGGCCGGTGATATCACTCAGCGGCATGGGTGCCTGCTGGCGCACGAGCTTCTGAGGTCGACCCCCGGTACCCACAAAAAAAATAAAATAAATAAATAAATAAATAAATAAATAAATATCACCTTCCTTTTTAAAGAAGTTTGTTTTGTTTTGTTTTGTTTTCTGGCTTGCACAAGAAATTTTTATCACTGTCTCCCGTATAAAATGTACCTTTTGCTCTTACAAACTGCTTATAAGACTTTCTCTTTATCATTGTTTTTTAAGCGATTGAATTATAATGTGCCTTGATGAAGTTTTCTTTGTGTTTCTTATATTTTGGGGTTCATTGAACTTCCTGGCTCTGTGGGTTAAAGTTTTCAGCAAAATTAAAAACGTTTAGCTTCTGATTCTTCTGATATTATTTCTACTCTTTCCTGTGACTCCACTCCTTTGCAAACATAAATATTAGCACAGATTAGCATACTGAAGGTTGACACATATATGTGCATGATATGTAGTCATCTATGTTAACACCCTGAAAGTGTGCCGCAATCTACTGATGCTCTCTTCATTTTTTCTGATCTTTTCCCCCATTTCCATTTTGAATAGTTTGTTACTGCATCTTCAAATTCATTATCTTTTTGATTTGTATTTTCTAATCAACTGTTAACCCCACAAAGTGCTTTGTTTTTAATCTCTGATACATTGCTTCTAGCTTTCGTTGCTAGAAGTTATTCTTTCTTTCTTTCTTTCTTTCTTTCTTTCTTTCTTTCTTTCTTTCTTTCTTTCTTTCTCTCTGTCTTTCTTTCTGTGGTACTAGAGATTGAACCCAGGGCCTTCACACTGACCTACATCCCCAGCCTTTTTTTGTTTGTATGTTTGTTTTGAGACAGGGTGTTGCTAAATTGCCCAGTCTGGTCAAAGTTATAATCCTCCTGCCTCAGCCTCCTAGAGTGCTAGGTTTACAGACACGTGCCATTTAGGTGCTTTTTTATTTTAACACAGCTATGCCCTCTGTTCTATTGGGTGTGCCTATACAGTTGTAGTAACAACTACAGTTGTAGTCCTGAATTCCTGACTCTTAATTCTCTCATGGATGTCATGGTTTGCTCCATTTCCATTGACTGACCCTCTCGCTGTGGATTTCATTTGCTAGCTTCTTGGCAAGCCTGGTAGCTTTTTATGCCACATACAGGGACTTTCATTTTCTTGCATGCCGGAGAAGTTTATATTCCGTGAGTATAACTTGAGCTTTTTTCTGCAACATGAGTAATCTGGAAGTCATTTGTTTCTTTTAAAGTTTGTTTTACATCTTTGTTGATGGTATCATTGAGGCAGCCTTTCTACTAGTGCTAATTTTATCCACTCCTGAGGCAATAAACACCCTACCCAAGATCTTCCTGACCTTGAGATGTTTCCACCTTGGCTGCAGAAAACTCTATTCTAGGATTCACTCCCTCCGCCTCTTGAAAGTGGGTGGTTTGCTCACAGGCAAGTGCTCATCAGCACTCAGCAGAAGGAAGACTCAAGAGAGATCCTTCACAGATAACCCCCTTCTGGTATTTTGCATGCACTTTAGCCATCTCACACTCCCTGAGCTCCCAACTCCACCTCCTGGACTCACAGAGGCTGCCAAGTGCTGCTGTGTACCACCTCCCTACACTGACCTCCAGGCAATAAACTGGAGCAGCTGTAGGGACCGCCCTTGTTGCTTCCTAGTCTCAGGGTGGCTGTCCTGCACTGCCTGGTGTCCAATATCTGAAACACTTGTCTGTGTTTTCGTTGCCTCGGGAGTAGGGAAGCTAAATCTGGCTGGTGTTACTACTTCTGTGTAAGGAAGAGAAATCCTCTTGCATTTTTGAGGTAGGTGTTTTCCCACTCTTCAGCAGACAAAAAGAAAAAAACAAACCTAAGGTTGAGAGCGCTTGTGGCTGGGAATCGGGCACAGATTTTCCTCTAGCTCTGCCACCAGTCTCCAGGGACTCTTCTGCCGCGCTTCATGGGCAGGAAGGGGCTTGCGAGGTGCTCCCAGTGGCCTCGCCCCTTTTGCCCTCTCCCGGTAAAGCCAGCTGGAGATTTGAAGGTGTCCCCTCCACGGCATGTCCACGGATTGGAGCTTGACTGGAAGCTCAGCCTCCTCCACTGCCGCTGACCCACGCCACTGTCCCCAGGAGAGGCGGTGGCCCCTTTTGTGAGCACCCAGAGACTCCAGGCTGGGGGCTGGGAGGGGTCATCTGAGGGACACGCAGCTATTGGGGACTGGGATTCAGGGGGCCCACATGGCTTCAGATCCTGTGTGTAAGCCCTTCACCCTCGCTGTCGAGATGTAAAGGTAGCACCTTCCTGAAGCCACTGGGATACTTAAGGAGATAAAGACTTAAGGGGCTCAGGACACCACGCTCTGGACCCAAATCCGGAGCACAGGGAGCTCGAGTAGTGGTTATAATACTGTATGCTCGCGCTGTGAATCCATCTGTGTCCCTAAACCCCTTTCCCACGTGGCCCTGCACTCGGTGCCCACTGTTCCCCATTGTCTTTAAAACTCCTTAGCAGGTCAGGAAGGTCTTTCTGCTTTCTCTCATTTCGTTTTCACCTTACCTCTGCCAGCTAGGATTTATTATTTCCATTCCTTTTTTTTTTTTTTTTTTTTTCTTTTGGTACTGGGGATTGAACCTAGGGCCTTCACAATAAGCTACATCCTCAATCCTTTACTATTTTTTTAAATTTTGAGACAGGGTCTCACTGAGTTGCTGAGTTGCCCAGGCTGGCCTCCAACTTGGGATCATCCTGCCTCAGCCTCCCAGAGTGCTAGGATGACAGGTGTGCGCCACTGCACAGTTTCCATTCCACTTCTTAACTGTGAGTAAATTGGCTAGGAGAGGTAAAGCCCTTTCCCACAGTCACGGAGCTGGTCAGCTGCAGAACTCAGTCTGAGTGTCTCTGTCACAGTGCAGCGCTTGCCTTAAGTTACTTACCCTGTCTACTCAATCCAAAATGAGCGACCCCAGCAACGTGTGGCCTGACATCACACCACGCTGCTCTGGAACGAGCGTTCTGTGTTTCAGGATGTAGATGTGCAGGAATCTCATTGTTGGAGAAGGCAGGAAGGAAGGGGAAGGAGAAGCAAGAAGAAGGGGGAAGCAAGAGGAAGAGGCAGCGTAAGAGGAAGAGGAGGAGGAAGGCCTTCTAGGCAGAAGCAGTTGCATAGCAAAGTGCAGAGGTGAAATTTCTCCCTGGTGTTCAGGAGCCATCATGGGAGAGAGATGGCTTAGGTAAGAGGCACTGAGACACTGGAGTTCTTAGAGTTTTGCTTTCAAGGATTTTGCTTACTCTCTTTGCCATTAGTGGGAGCCACTGGAAATGTCCAAGCACAAGGACACTACAGTAAGTACAGATGTCTGCAGGAACCTCCCCAAGGGGTGTGGACCCCAGCCACCGGGGGAAGTGGGCGCCAGGTGGGATCCCAGGGCAGAGAAGCAGAGGGAGCACATCAAACAAACTGTGGAACAGGGAGAAGTGAGTGACAGGGAGGGAAGCAGGAGCTCATGGAAGGTGAGGGGCCCAGGGGCCCCAAGAAGGCCTTTGCTGTCACAGGTCCTTGGCCTGGTGCAGTACAGAACTTCATTGGGGTCTAAAGATTAGGACAGCTGCAGTAGAAGGAGCAGTGCCCCAGAGAGGACTGGGGGAAGAGACGCTCACAGACTGGGAACTGAGTCCACTGTTACCAGCCATGTGACCCTGATCTCTGGGGGCATCAATTTCCTCATCTATAAATGAGAAGAGATGAATCTAGTTCTTATCTCAAAAAAATTGGAAGGTGCTCAGTACATGAGAGCACATAGTGTAAGAGCTCAGTGGTGGTAGTCACTGTTGTCACCATGACCCACATCCTCCACCACCACCATCACCACCATCATCACCATCATCACCATCACCACTATCATCACCATCATCATCATCACCACCACCACCATCACCACCACCATCACCCCCAACACCACCATCGTCATCACCATCATCACCATCATCATCATCACTATCAGCATCATCTCCACCACCACCATCATCACCATCACCATCATCACCACATCACCATCATCATCATCACTATCAGCATCATCCCCACCACCACCATCCCCACCATCCCCACCATCATCATCACCATCATCACCACCATCATCACCATCATCACCATCACCATCATCGCCATCATCACCACTATCATCACCATCACCATCATCACCATCATCATCACCATCATCACCATCATCATTATCAGCATCATCCCCACCACCACCATTATCACCATCACCACCATCATCACCATCATTGTCATCACCACCACCATCACCCTCATCACCACCACCATCATCCCCATCACCACCATCATCACCATCATCGCCATCATCACCATCACCACCACTACTATCACCCCCATCACCACCATCACCACCACCACCATCATCATCACCATCATCACCACCACCATCACCATCATCAATACCATCATATGGCAGAACCACAGGCTGCCCTGGTTGGAGGACCCCAGGGAGGTGCCTTAGTCAAAACTGCATTTTACAAAAGGAGAAACTGAGACTGAGAGCCTGGCCTACACTTACACAGGAGTTGATGGCAGAGCTAGTAGCAGACCCAGGGCTTCTGGCCCTGTTGAGCAGTCCCACACCACACTTTCCCTAGGCTTGTGGGACAAAGGAGGTGGAGTCTCCTCCTCATGGTCCTGATCCTTTTGCTTCCTGGCGTTCCCATGGACAGTCATCTGTTGCTTTCCAACCCTCCTGCAGGTACCAGAGTGAAACCAAGAAAGGAAAAGACAGAGCTGGGGGAGCCATTTATCCCAGGCGCCTCCCTAGCAGTGACAGGAAGCAGGCGTTCTGACATGGAGGATGCAGAAAGAAAGCAGCCCTGACTCCCACAGAAGAGCGCGCTGTGGGTGCTGTTAAAATTCCCAACACTTGCAAAGCCTCCCCTGGCATCAGCCAAGAGAGCGCTTGGAATGCTTGCGAGGCTCCATGTGGAATACTTGACAAGCCCGCCCAGAAGTCCCGCCGCGCTGTCCTGAGCTGCTCCCAGAGTTGCGCGCCAGCCGGCCCCTTTTTCATGAGCTGTGTCGCGAGTCCCTGGAATGTTCGCAGGAGGCCAGTGCAATTCTCAAGGAATCTTCATGAAAACCGCCCAGCTTTGTCGCCTGATCCTCCACAAATTCTCACAGAAATACCATGCATCATGATTCTGTACTACAAACATCCACTAATGAAAAACAAGAAATATCATGGAATTCTCGACTAAGCCTTGTGGCATGCTAATAAAATTCCCATGAAATGTTCACAGAATTTGCATTAAATGCTCTTAAAAACCACAGAGAGGATGCCAAGGAATCATGCAAAATTCTCTCAAGAGTCACAGCTACCAAGGGTAAGACAGGTCCCATGCTGAGGGATCTCTTTGTGGAAAGACACCAAACATATGTCTTTTCTCAAGGTGACATGAAGGCAGGTCATAGCCAGGCTGCCACTGCAGATGCAGCTCCCGCACATGCAAAGAGCTGGGTGTGGTGGCCCACACCTGCAATTCCGACATTCGGAAGACTGAGGCAGGAGGATTGCCGTGAATCTGAGACCAGCCTGGGGTACATAGTGAGACCCTGTCTGAAAAAAAAAAAAAACTCCCCCCAAAATGAGGGCATTTCTCACCAAATCCTTCCCCATTGTCCTCTGCACTGCCACCCACCACAGGCAGCTCCACCAGGGGCTGCCTCAGTTGTACAAAATGTCCCCAGAGTCCTTGACATTATGCAGCCAGCCCCAGGCCTGCCCTGGGAACCTGGGCTCACTGTGAATGATCTCCAGATCATTAATTAAGCCCAAGTCAATTAAGAGCTGGCTGTTGGCACAGAACGGGTGGGCACTGTCTATTGACGGAACTCTGCTCTTTTCAAGTTGGAACACAGAGGCGTGCGGGCCTTGCTTTCCATGGAGGCCCCAGGCCTGCTGTTAGAGGACAATCACGGGTCTGGACATCGGCCTCCAAGAAACTGGATCCCCAGGGGCTCGGCACACAAAGCAGGTGCCCAGGGAGGCAGCCAGGCAGCACTGCCCAGCTTTGGTCTGCAGGTCTCTGCCAAGGCCAGGCCTGCTCGGAGCCAACCTGGCCCCATCCCAACCTGGGGCCTGGGGGCGGAGGCTGACACACCATGAATGCGGGCAGCAGCGTGAATGCAGGCAGCACTGTGTGCCCTCAGCCTTCGTGCCCAGCCTGCTGTGCAGCCCCGGCTGTGCCTGCAGAGCCTGGTGAGATCCTCCCGCTCCAAGTTGGGTCGATTCCAGCCTCTTCCCTAGGACTCGGCTCAGGACTGCTGCTCCCCAGGGAACGGCCAGCTCAGCTCAGTGTCCCCGTGTTATCTGTCATTGAACCTGGCATGGATGGCGACCCTCAGCCACTGAGTGTGGGCCCCATCATTTGGAGTCTGAATTCCCAGCAGGACAGAGGCTCTGCCTTTTTTACTGCCAACTCCACACTCCAAGAGGTGTCTGGTACTCCTGTGGGTCAATGTTTGCTGACTGAATGGAGGATGACGGTCCCCATAGCGCCATGCTAATAGTAGCTACACTTATGGGGTATCGTTTGAAGGCAGACACCCGTCTAAGGCTTTCCACATGTTATACGTGCTTGATGGAAGAGCGAATGTCCTAAGCGCTTCCTGTGTGCCAGGCCCTGCACTAGGCCCTTTCCCCCTCTTCCCACTCAGGGTCATAGCTGCTGGGTGTGTTTGTGGGGGGCTCATGGGGCTGCCTATGGCTGGTTGCTTGGGCATTTTGCGTGGCTCTGAAATCAACTGGACCTAAGTCGACAACAGTATCAACAAAGTCACAAACACCAGTGTGATTCCCTTGTTGTGGGCTTTTATTGCCTACATTTCATTGACCAGAGCTGGGTCCGCTGTCCCCACCCCTGCCCCACTGTCGGGGAGCCTGAAAGGAAGTCTCTTCCAACCAGCTGGCTTCTCTTGAAACTAAGAGTGATTTTCCAATATATCCTGACCAATCGGATGCAAGTGTCAGTTCAAGAAAAGGAATGTGTCTTTCTCTTTTCCTGTTATCCTCCTGCTTTGTAGAACATGGCCATGATAGCTGGAGCTACAGCAGCCAGATTAGACCATGAGGTGAGCAATCAGATGGGAGGAGAGGGGCTTTGATCTTGTGGGAAGCCAGGCCAGGCCAGCCCTTGAGTGTCATCAGACAGGAAATAAACATTCTTGTTGGTGCCACTGGGTTATGTTTTGTCTTTTATGCTTTGTTTTGTTTTGCTGCTTGCCAGAAATATTTTTGAACACATATTGAAATAAATGCCTGAGTGATAATATTTAACAGATTTATTCATGTACCATTGATGTCATCCAAGTTGTCAGCAAGGAATGCTTCCTTAGACACTGACATCTCTCGTCTTAGTCTGTACTGGCTGCTATAACAAAAAGCTGGGTGTGTCAGGCAGCTTCCATCATTGTGACAAACTCTGGCTCATGGTTGGGGAGATTCAGCCCATGGTAAGCTGGCTCCGAGGCAGAAATATCATGGCAGAGGGTGTGGTAGAGAAAAGCTCCTCAGTTCATGGCAGCTGGGAAGCAAAGAGAAAGGGGTAAAGAACCAGAGAGGAAGGGACCAGGGATAAGAGAGAGTCCCCAAGGTCACACTCCCATGACCCACTCCCTTCAGCCAAGCCCCACTTCCTGTTTCCCTCACCTCCCCAACACGCCATCATATTAGGACTTTGTCAGTGGATGACCCCATTATTTTAGCTCAGTTTGCAGAGGTTTCAGTCCATAGTTGGGTGGCTCCAAGGCAGGGCATCTTCAAGGCAGGGCGGCATGGCAGAGGGGCAGAGCAGAGGAGAAAAAGTCCATGGCAGGGCAGGCAGGAGGTAGCATGGATTTCCTTATTTCCTTTTTTATTCCATCCAGGCTGCAAGCCTATTGGTTGGTGCCACGCACACACAGGGTGGGCCTTCCCTCTTCAGTAAGTCCACCACCCACACCCAAAACTATGTTAAACTCATCAGTGGACTGACTCAGCATCACACACCCATGATCCAGTCACTCCCAAAAGCCCCACCTATAAGCACATGAGGCTTTGGGGGAACATTTGGATATAAGCCGTAACATACATCAGTGATGTTTTCAGAGTCCTCACAATCCAGTCACCTTCTGAAAGACCATCAGCTGGTGGCCAAGCCCCAGCACATGACCTTTGGAGGAGAGCTTAGGTCCAAGCCATAATGTGGGGCTTAGACTACAAAGGCTTGTTGCTCACAGCGCTGGAGGCTAGAAGTCCAGGTCAGGTGGCAGGAGGGCTGATGTCTGGCGAAGGCTCTTCTGGTTTGCCATCTGCCTCCTGGTTGGGCACTCACTTTGCAGAGAGGAGAGTGAGATTTACATGTCCTCTTCTTTCCATAAGGGCAAGCTCCACCCTGGGGCCACCTGCAGACCTCATCTAACCATCACTTCTGTCCCTGGGCCTCTCCTCCCAGGACTGTCCCATTGGGGATCAGAGCTTTAAAAGCCATATTTTGGGGGGACGTGAACCTTCAGTCTGTAGAAGAAAGCTGCAGGCTAACAGCTCCGGTGAGGGGACCTCACAGCTGGGAGCTGGAGCCTAGGCCCTGACTCATCCCCACACCAGGGCCCTGGGCTCTGACGCTTCAGCCCTGCCCAGCTGGGAGCCTGCAGTAACTTCTGTCTCTCATCACAGCAGGAGCCTCAGAAGCCAGGGCAGTGGACAACTGCACTTTCTTTTCTCTTCCAAAGAGGGATCAGCCTGGGCCTTTGAGAGGGCTGTGATTACATCTTCATTTGTGCTAATGGGATTAGCGCTCCCATGGCAGGGCATCCCCAGGCAATGCCTGGGGACAGGAGCTCTGGATGCGTGCAGGGGAGGGGTGCTCAGCACTGGGGTGGATGCAGAGACCAGAAAATGCAATTAGTTCCATTCCAGTGCGCAGGGGCCTGGTGGCTCTGATTCCTCAGGTGTACATGTGTGTGTGTGCGTGTTGCAGTGTGGGGTGCAGCTTTTGACCCCGCAGCACCCCCATGTAGCCTTTGGGACTCAGGGGAGGTCGCAGGTGGGGCCACACCCAGCTCTTGCCAAGCCCAGTCTGGTCCAGTCCACCCCACTTACCAGATGCACGCAGCAGCCCTAGGTGACCCTGGTCCTGGACAGGTTCCCATGCACTGTGTCACAATGTGCAGAACAGGCCTCCCGGGCCCTGCTGGCCAGGCTGCCGGAAGCTGGGAAATCCCTCAGAACTGTCCGAGTCCCCCACCACGCTCTGCAGCCACCCCACAGATTTTGCTGATTAGCCTGACATTGATTAACATAGTGTGTATGATATTTAAAATTTTTTTATCTTATAAAAATTCTAATGTACTATATTTTTCAATTTTTTATTTTGAAAAATTTCAAGCATACTACAAAAGTGCATGAATAATACAGTGAACATTCATTTGCCTTTTATTTAAAGTCTGCATTCACCAGGTATTAATGTTTATATTTGCATTCTCCCCATGTACGTATGTGTTATATATAGCGTGTACTTGTACATGTATTTATATGTGTGTGACACGTATGTATATATGTACATTTATATACATGTGTTTACATGTGTGTATACATTGAGATAGTTGAAAATCATGATACTTGTCTCCTAAATATGTCAGCATGGATCTTCCACAACAAAGACATTCTCTTCCGTAACCACAGTAATGAGTGTCACACTTGGGAAATTTAACATTGACTTAATTCTATTACCTAACTCTTTTTTCCACCACTGGGGATTAAACCCGGATCTCTTACTAATGCATAATCTACATTCAGATCCCCCGAGTAGCCCAATCTCATACTTCAGCACTTTTCGCCCCCTTGTAAATCCAGGTTGCAGTCAAGGGTCACTCTGGCATTGTCAGTCACTTCTCCAGGGGACAAAAGTGAAGAACTGAGGGCAAGGTTGCCTGAGGGCCTTGTCGCATGCATGGGGGCAAGATGCTGAGTTCTGCCAGCCTCCCCGCGAGGTCCTCTCTCCTCCCCGACACCCTGCCCTCTGCTGCTGCATGAAGAAGTCAGCACACAAAAGGGAAGGGGGCCAAGAGGTGGAGGACAGGGGAGAAGAGGACGAACAAAGAATTGAGATGTGTTATGTCCACCACCAGCACCCCACAGGGAATGAGATCATTACGCACTGTAAACTTGTGCTAATATAAATAAAGGCAAGCGGGCGTGGTGGTGCACGCCTGTAATTCCAGCACTTGTGAGGCTGAGGCAGGAGCATCGCAGCGAGTTCAAGGCCAGCCTGAATTACAGAGTGAAACCTTGTCTCAATAAATAAATAAACAAACAAACAAACAAATAAATAAATAAATAAATAAATAAATAAATAAAAGGCATATAAGCCCCACCATTTGTGCTTGGGGAGCCCCGGGGACTCTGCCTCCTGGCTAAGCGAGGTGTGGCTGTCTGGGCTTCCACCTGCGGCATGGCTGGGCATGCTCCCTATGGGCCCCCTCCTCTCCCTTGCCATCCGAACACTGCGCACCAGTGGTACAGGGGTTCGGTCCTCAATAGCCTGGGCCAGTCTTGCCCTCCCATCAGCCTTTGCTGGATTCCTACTTCTCAGCTTCCCTTGCAGCCAGTGTTGGCCGTGTGGCCAATCAATCCAGCTAGTGAGGCTTAACAGGAAGCTTTCTGAGAACTCTGCCTCAGGAGCCTTTATACTTTGCTAACATAAGAACAACGCTCCTCTGCACTTCAGGAAATGTCTCTCCCCTCCTTCCTTCCTGCTTTCTGCCTTTGAACTTAGCTGTGATGCCTGGAGCTGTAGCAGCCATTTGTGGCCATAAAGATTGGGACAAAAGCAAAACAAAATAAAACCCAAAACAGTTGGCCAAGAAGGCCAGAGCAGAAACATGGAATGGTTTTGGCTCCACGATGCCAAGGGCCAGTAGCCGCCCCAAGACTAAACTGCCACCACCCACTTGTCCTTGTGGGAGAGAAGCACGTGTCCTTCCTGCTTTGGTGACTATTGAAAGCATTGCTAACTGGTAGGGCTTCTAAGAAACTTCCAGGCGTGCCAGGCAGGTGCACAGGACTAAAACTGGGTTCAGAAAAAGAGGCTGCCTTTAATTAAGTCTATGAGCCAGGGTATATTGCTTCTTGAGTCCACATCTCTCAACTACAATAAAAAAACCACACACACACACAAACAGAAACTGTCTCAACTACAAAAAACAAACAAAAAACGTTCAAAACCAAAAATTTCCAAGCCAGGTAAGGTGACATGCACCTGTAATCCCAGCACTCAGGAGGCTCAGGCAGGAGCATCACCCCAAGTTCAAGGCCAGCCGGGGCTGTGTACATGAGTTCAAGGCCAGCCTGAACTACAAGTGAGACCCTGTCTCAAAAAACTAAAACCAAAAGCTCTGGAAGAAGGACAAGGCCACTTCCAACTATGCCAGAAAATGGGAAATGTGTTCCTAATTTTCACCCCACTTTATCCAAGGCATAAACTGGATTATGCAGAGACTGGACGGCTCGGTGGTGCATTATCAGCCAATAACTTCCGCTCTCAACCTCCCGGATCTCAAGGAATCACCGCTGGGAGTGTGCTGGCCCCGCCCCGCACACCCCCTGTTTATTTTTATGATCCCTTTTTCTTTAGCTATGCCAGGGGCTCAGGGACCCAAGAGCAACCTTCTTGCCCCAGTTAAGGCAGAACGAGTAAGACCTCGCTGCTAGGATGCCGGCTAAGGTGCGCCTCGCCATCACTGCCTGTGGCGTTCCATCCTCCGTCAGCTCTGAGACATGCCTACTGTTTACAGATGGAGAAACTGAGGCTGGAGGAGTTGCCCTTCGCAGTCACACAGTCCTCGGTGCAGGACCGGGCTCATGAGGCCTGCTGGTAATTACGGGTTCAGGCTCAGCTCCTGCAAGGCTGTGAAACGGTGCCCTTTGCCTTCAGTGCTGGGGCCTCTTTGCTCGGCCTGGTGCCCAATAATCATAATAATAAACGCATGCGGGGCCCAGCCATGCCGTCCAGGATCCCGCACTGTCGCAGGGAAGACCTGGCTAAAGTTCTGTGAGCTGCTTGCTTAGAGAGGGGATGTGCGGGGCAGAGAGGAGGCCGAGGGTGTCACAGTTTCTATCTAGCTGTACCCACAAAGCCTTAGGTGCCTACAGGCCGGGCTTTGAGAAAGTGACGGATCCTTGGGCTCATAGGTGACTTGCTGTTGGGAGGCAGGGCCTGACCGGAAGAGGGGGCCTGACAGGAAGAGGCGGTCCCTGGGGGCGTGGACTGGAAGGATATAGCTCCCTTGACCCTCTGCTTCCTGTTCCCCATGCCGCCAGCAGACCTTCTTTGCCAGGCCCCTGTGCACTGCCTTCCTTCCTTGGAGCCAGCTGACCATGAACTAAAACCTCTATAGACTGTGAGTCAAAACAGGCCTCTCCTTCTTTTAGTTGCAGGTGTCTGGTATTTTGTCACAGCAACAAGAAAAGTAACTAAAGACAAAGGGCAACCCCAAGCCAAAGCCAGGTGCCCCTGAGGCTTCTGGCCAAGGCCAGGTCTGCTCACTTGAGCCCTACAGGTACCCCCACCCCCCCGAACACAGCAGCCAAAGCTCTTGCTTTTCTGAAGCAAGAGGCCGGGCGAAGCACACAAGTTTATACACCGAGTGTGCCCACAGCTCATGAGCAAACCCCTTCCCTTTTCTAGGCCTCAGTTTCCCCATGGGTAAAATGAAGGCATTTAGGTTCCTGGGGTCCATCTTCTCTCAGCTGAGCCTCCTTCCCATGTGGGGAAGTTTCTCAGGCACCATAAAGCAACAGTCCACAAGCTTGGCCTCTATTCTCAGAGCAGACAGCTCAACATACAGTGGGAATCCACCACCTGTATGTACAGATGATAACAAAGAACGCACCCAGGAGGTGCTGGCCAGGGGAAATTCCATTCCCCCGTCAGCAGTGGGCCTGACTCCCAGTCTATGCACCCCCTTCCAACTTGGACTCTGCTCTGTCCCAGGTCGAGGGCCAAGATTTTGCCCCAGTTTCTGCCACTGATCTTTCCAGGCAGGAAGATCTTGCAGTCATCCCCGTTTGCAGAGAAGGGCTCTGGGATCTTCTGTGGGGCTTTAGAGCCATGTCCCAGCAGAGGTCTGGGCGCAGCTGACTCGGGCTGTGACCCCTGCTCTGCTACCTAGCTCTGTGACTGCAGCAACGTTGCTAAACCTCTCTGAGCCTCAGTTTCCCCACCCTGGCACTTTTGCCAGGCTATGAGCTTGTCTCCCTGCTCTTCAGGGTGGGACACGGAGGAAGGACACACGGTGGCCTCAGGCTGTGTCCTTTGGTGCTCCGCAGCTCCCGGGCCTGAGTAGGACTGGGCTGAACCCTCTGCTCAGACTATTCTGCCAAGGTGGCGGGGCCATCAACAGCCTGGGAGGACTTGATGGCAGAATTTGCCTCCATCCCTGACCAAGTGCATTCTGCCAGTGTCTGGAAGGCTATCATTCCTGCCCAGGGGGGCCCAGAGTCTCCTGACCAAGAACTGGCCAGGACTTAGGCTGGGAGACGTGGCATTGCTGGTGCAAACATGCACATCCATTCAGAGGGCTTCTTACAGCCACCTTCTTTTCTCCTTCTACTTCTTCCTCCTCCTCCTCCTCCTCTCCTCCTCTTTCTCTTCTTCTTCATCCTTGTCCCCTTCCCCTTATTCTTCTTCCCCTTCGCCTTCTTCTCCTTCTTCCTCTTCCTCCTCTTTCTCCCCTTCTTCCTCTTCCTCCCCCCACTCTTCTTTCTCCTTCCTTCTCCTCCTCCTTCTCCACCACCACCACCTCCTCCTCCTTTTTTTGTACTGGAAATAGAACCCAGGGCCTTTGCACTGAGGTACATCCCTAGCCCTTTTGTAAATTTTTTATTTTAAGATAGCATCTCACTAAGTCACTAAAGAGCTCAAACCCCAGATCCTCCTGCTTCAGCCTCCTAGGGTGCTGGGATGACAGGCATGTACCACCATGCCCAATGCACTTTTCTGTTTTACAGATGAGGAGACCACTTCTCAGTGACAGTGCTATGATGGAGGCCACGAGTGCCTGTCTTTAGACCATGGTGGTATCTCCCACACTGCCTGGCAGTAGCTGGCTGCAGGCTGCAGGCTGTGAACTGGAGGCCATGGCTTCCCCAGAGCAGGATTGCTGGATTCCTGTCTGCATCTCGCACACAAGCTAGTGCCTACCAGTGCTCACTCAGGGCCCCTGAATGAATGAATGAAGGATGCAGAACATCACGAAGATGAAGTCCCCACCCAGGGAAGAATCCCCCTACAATATCCCTGCCACAACTCCTCCAGCTAGACTTGCACACCCACGGGAATGGGGTGCTCACCCCCGTCCCAGCCTCTTCCCTACCTTTGGGCAGCCTGGGCTGTGGGAGAGACTCCCTCCTGTGCAGCCCAGCCTCCCTTGCTTTCCCCTCCCTGATGTGCCTCTTAACTGACTGTGGGGTGACTTTGCACAGACCTAGAGGTGGGACCCGGCCCCTAGGTAACTGCAACAAGCAAGCACTGAGCCCCTCTCCAGGCCCAGCCTGCCACCCATCATCCTTGTCCCCACTGGGAATGGATGCAGGTCCTGCTCCATGATCATCATTTCCTGTGGACTCAAAGGATCCAGTTCTCTTCAGCCCTGGCAATGACCTTGATGGGGAAAGCTGCTGAAATATATAGCATTTCCCAAACCATCCCCTGTGCACTTATGTAGTTGAATAAGGACAGAGTATTTTCATATAATTTCTTGACACTATGTACAGCTTGACAAGTGGTAGTACTTGTCAGCTAGTTGCAACAAAGAATATGAAAACAAACCAATGAACATTTGTTCTTGGTTATATTAAAATCCATTTGCCTGTCTTGCACTTTGCATCTTTTAAGTGTGGTTTTGAAACATCATGCATTCATTAGTGAGAGATGTTGATTTATTGACTTATGAGATCTAGATGTTGACACATTTAACTTCACAACATTCAAAAATCACATTCATGACTATCACCATAGAAAGTCAGTGTTAGGGAGTGAGCTCAGAATGGTGGCTATAAGATTTTCAAAATTCTTAATTTTGACGAAAGCTTAAATCTCATTGGCAATAAATACAGCAATGCTGTTAGTTCACTTCAAAGTGTGAGGCTCACTTTGTTCATTTTCCAAAATGTCGACACAAAACACAAATTTTAACCATGATTAACCTGTCAACCATTCTTTCTGTCTTAGCTTTTCCATTGCTGGGACAAAATACCCAACACTCACAATTTAAAGAATGAGAAATTTGTTTGGGCTCACAGCTTCAATGGATTCAGTTCATGGTTAGCTAACTGCAAGGCAGAAATACCATGGAAGAATGGCATGATGGAGGAAAGCTGTTCATCACATGGTGGCCAGGAAGCATAGAGAGAGAAGGAAGGAGCCAGGGGTGAGAATAGACTCTTTCAAGTCACTCTCCCAGTGACCTGCCACTTCTGACCAGGTCTCACCTCTGAAAATGAGACTTTACAGGGAGATTTTAGATCTAAACCATAACATTCAGCCTCTGGCCCCCAAAAGGCACATGTCCATCTCATTATGAAAAATGTTTTAGTCTATCTCTAAGAGTCACTGAAGTCTTGACAGTTCCAGTATTGCTGAAAAGTCCAAGTCCAAGTCTCCTCTGAGACTCAAGGCAAACTCTTAGCTGTGAGCACCTGTAGAAATCCAAAAGAAAGTTAGATATTCTCAACATACAATAGCATAGGGTAAACATTCCCATTCCAAAAGGGAAGAAAAGGGAAATAGAAAGGCTGGACCAAAGTAAGACCAAAACCCAGCAGGGTAAACATTAAATCATGTAGCTCTATGTGCAGTATCTGAGGCAGGCTGTGGTGAAATGTAAACTCTAAAGGGCTTGAGAAGTCCTGTCCATATGGCATTGCCAATTGCAGCCTATGTGGCCTCTCTCTCAGGCTGAGTTTGTTCACTGTCTGCAGCTTTCCTGGGGTCTCCACTAGTACCTTTGGCATCACTCTCACAGCTTCATGCACTGCCCTCTCATGGGGTCCTAGCAAGGACTGTGATTTTGACATGCTTTTTTGCCTGGCTTCTGGCCTTCTTCTGTATTCTGAGTTCACACTTCCATGACCCTATAACTTGCATTCTGCATGCCTGAAAAACCACCACCAGGTGGTTGATGCCAAGGTTGGCTGATAGTTTGAGCAGTACTCAGGCTCATTTGGACCATGTCTGCAATGGCTTCTGAGTGCCTGCATGGCTGAGCATGGTGAAATTTATCCCAGGGACCCAATTTCCTGGGAGGCCCTTCTCCCATATGGGGCCCAAAGGTTCTCTTCTCATATGAAAGCTTTATACTTTTTCACCTTTAAATCCATGATGCAGATTCCTTTGCTGAGTTCAAGCCATCTTCCCTACTATCCTGATGCACAGTACTTGCTTTTTAAAAATGATAATCTTTTCAGTAACCAAGCTCTTCTCAGTCTCAACTTTGCAGCACTTCCTTTCTGGTGAAACTGCAGCTTTCCAAGTCATTTGCCTCTGCTATTTGCTTCTGATTTTCACTGTAAATCTGGATAAAAGCAGCTAGCAGTACCCATGCCACAGTCTGAACATTGAGATGCCTTAAAATTTCCTCTGCCAGATAAATTAGTCTCTAATCTTGATCTCCCACAAAGTCTTAGAATGGGCACATGGTAGACAAATTTTATGCCAGAGTGTAACACACATGACCTCTAGTCCAAATGCCAGTGGAATTTTTTTTGGCACTGGGAACCAAACTCAGGACCTTGTGCTTTCCAGGCAGGTGCTGTGCTGCTGAGCTATATCCCCAGCCCCCAACCAGTGGAATTCTTGTTCCCAACTGAAACCTCCTGAGCCTGGCCTTTACTGTTTACATTCCTATCAGAATTCTAGTCCTCTGAGCTCCAACTAGAATCTCCCATCAATCTCTGTTTATAGCATTTTAAGGCTTCTCTAGCTGGAATCCCAAAATCCTTTCAAACTCCTCCTCCAAACCAGTTCCAAAGGCTTCTGAACCACATGGTCAGGTACAGTCACAGCAAAAACCACACTTCTTTGGTATCAGTATTTTGTATTATTCAGCTTTCCAGTTGCTGGGAAAAAATACCTGACACCCACAACTTAAAGGAAGAGAGTTTTATTTTGGATCACAGTTTCAATGGATTCAGTCCTTGGGTGGCTGGCTGTATGAAAGAAATAGTACGGCAGAATGGCATAACAGAGGAAAGCTGTTCATCCCATGGCAGCCAGAAAGCAGAGAGAGAAGGGAGGAGCCAGGGGTGAGAATACTCCCTTTCTGATCATTCCACCAGTGATACACCCCTTCTGACCAGACCCCACTTCCAGATGTGAGACTTAGGGGGGAGCATTTTAGATCTAAGTCATAACGCTTTCAAATAGCAATGGTGTTCAATGAAAAAAAGCAATTCGTTCAGCTTATGATTTGTATCCATCCATTTTCTGTTATTATAATAAAATAACTGAGGCAGAGTACTTTATGAAGAAGACACAGTTTTGGAGACTAAAAACTCCAAGATCATGTGGCCTTATCTGATTGGCCCCTGGTGAGGGCCAGGTGGCAGATGACATCACAATGGTTCATAACATCACAATTGCCAGAGCACAAGCAGAGTGATCATGAGGCAGGAAGGCAGTGGGATTCAGGAGCTGGGCTCACTGTCCTCCAAGGGCCCTGTATGGTTCATTTGTTCTGTTTGAGAGGCCTTTGCTAACTGGAAGGAGCTGGGCATGTGCAGTGTGTGTCAGACACTCAGCTACCAGATGCCCTGGGGCACAGCTCCAGCCTAACCATGGCGCCTTTAAGGAGGTTTCTGATGAGAACATTCCAGGATGCCAGTGGAAAATCCTGATGCCACATATTTGAGAACCATATTGGGAAGAAAGCAATTTTCTACTTGATTTTCTAAAACAATAAACAGTGGAAAGAATGCCAGGGCAGTAGTTTTAACCACCATAAGCCAGAGAAAGTCAGCTTCAAGTCCTAAAAGCATCAAGCAGACTCCCCAAGGAAATTCTGTCACGAGGAGACACCAGCAGCCCATCTGGTGGCCATGATGGTGGTGGTGATGGTGGTGACAGTGAGGCTGGTGGTGACAAAGATGGTACTTATACTGACTCCATGGCAGTGGAGTCTTTGCTACAATGGTGACAGTGACAATAGTGATGCTGGTGGTAACTGTAATGATGATGACAGTGACAATGATGGCAATGAAGCAGCTATGTTTTGAGTATCATTTGCAAGGAACTGTGCCAAAGGCTGCTTTACTGGGTTTGTCCTCACATTTGATGAGAGGTGATACCTTCAAGGTAGGTATGTTACACCCAGTAGACAGATAAGAAAACATCCCAGAGAGACTGGGAAAAAAGCCAAGGGATACTCAGCTGGGGAGCGGCTGGGGTGTAATCTTTTCATCTGTGCCTGTAGTGACTGATTTCCTTTTCTCTTCTTTTGCTTTCCTTATTTTGCTGCTGTGACTGTAGGCTGGAAGTAGACTGGTATCAGGGTTTGGGGCTATAAAAAGAGGAAGCAGAAGGACATGCTAAGGTCACGTGGGTTGCAAGTGGACTCTGGTATGTCCTCCAAGCTCTGAATGGCTTCAGGTGTCTGGGGTAGGCATTGCAGGGGTGAGTTCTCACTGGGGGTGCCTGCAGGTGACTCTGGGGCCCTCCCAGGGAGCCAGGGAAGGGAAGATGGCCGGGCCTGGGCATCAAGCCAGGCATTTGTCCCCACCCTACCTTCTACTTAGCTCCTAGGTTGCCCAGGCAGTGAAAGGCAGAGTTGGGATTTGAAGCCAAGCCTTCCAGCTCTGGGCTCACATCAAGCCACACTGCCTTCCACATCCCATAACAGGTAGCATAGAATCCAGAGTCTTCATCAAGGCCTTCCAGGCCCTTATGCTCTGTCCCCTGCCCACCTCTCTGGCCTTGATTTCTACCATGTTCTCCTTGACCTCCAGAAGCCAGCTGAACAAGCTTGATCCAGCCACAGGCCCTGGACACCTGCTGTATTCTCTGCCTGGAATGTGCTTCTTCTGACCCTTCTGCAAGGGGCTTCCTCTCACCTTCCAGCCTCCGCTCCTAAGCCATCTGCTAATGGAAGCCTTCTCTGGCCCATGAGCTTCTCCTCCCCAGCCCTCCAGAGTCCTCTCTGCCAAGGGCCTGCTTCCCCTCAGCAGCACTGTCACTGCTCAAAGGAAACTTGTCCCTTTGCTGACATCACAGTCACCCATTTCCACCTCTCTCTGGGACAGTTTTGTCTTGTTCATTCACAAATCCCCAGAGCCACTGGCACACGGAAGGGCTTGGTTAACACTCTGCTGATGAATGTGGGATTTGAGAAGGTAACATTGTCCCTGAGTTGCAGATGAGGGTAATGAGCAGTTGACCAACTGGCCCCTGTTTCCCAGGATTTCCCCAGCTTTAACACTGAAGTCCCTGGTCCCTGGAAACCCCTTAGTCCAGGGCAGACTGGTATGGTTGGTCCCCTCTCCTCATCCCTATCACATGGGCCATTTGCCCCATTAGGGAGGGAGGCCTGGAATGGTGAGAGGACAGCTCACACCACCTCTGGGGAGGCCAAAAAGCACAGTAATAATGTCTGGATTCTCCCTGGTGCTGTCCCCATCTGCCCCTGAACATGCTAAAGGCTACTCCACAGGTGCAGCTTGTACAGCTGCAGTGACAAGGAGGACCTGAGCCCAGGCCTCCTGCCACTTTTACTAACCCCCATGAAGACTGGCACCCTTGTATGGGCACACCCTGTGTGCCCATACAGGTGCTGCTCCACTTCTACAAAATGGTGAGCATTACTCATCAACACTGCGGTGGCTTCTGGTAAAATCCATGAGGATAAGACAGGAAGGGGAAGAGACCTGCCAAGTAGAGCCACCAACCTGCCCCCTCTGCTCAGTACTCTCCTGGTTTCAGTGTCCTAGGATTCCTCTTGGTCCTGGGCAAATCTGACTGGTTAGTGTCCAGTACCCTGGCTTGATAGTGACAGGCACAGAGCAAGGAACCTGCAAATTACCCTTCCATGTAATTCTCACAGCTGCTTTTGGTGAGTGCTGTTTTCCCATTTTGTAGCTAAGGATACTGAATTTTAAAGAGGTTCAGTCCCCTCAGCCTAAATAGAGTTAGGATTTGAACCCAGCTCTGTAGGCTAGTGGCCCCCAAGCATCTCATAAAGACAAACTGTCCCCCAGACCCCTCCTCCTGAGGACCACAACCCCTTTGTGCTAAAAGGAAAGGGAACCTATTTCTCCATTTGCACACATCTCACCAATGTTGTTTTGCTGAAATAGTATTTTCCTGAAGAGGGTGTATTAGTCACTTTCCCATTGCTGAGACATAATACATGACACCTGCAATTTAAAGGAAGACAAGTTTATTTGGCTTACAGTTTCAGAGGGTTCAGTCCATGGTTAGCTGGCTCCAAGGTAGAAATGGGATGGAGGAAGGGTCTAGCAGAGGCAAGCTGCTTACATCATGGTGGCCAGGAAGCAGAGAGTGAGAACAGGGGAGCTAGGGCAATAATACACACTTCCAGATCACACCCCCAGTGATCACCTCCAACCAGGCCCCACCTCCTGACAGTACATTCAGCCATGACCTCATCAATGGATGAATTCCCTGATGAGTAATCACCTTCCAAAATCTCCACTTCTGAACACAGGAGACACCTCTGAACACACCTCTGAACACAGGAGACACTTTAGATCTAAACCACAACAGGGAGTATCCCTCAGAAGAGAGCTCCTGCCCCAACAGTGGAGGACGTGCAGCTCCCTCTTACTGACATTAAACTGACCACACAGGTGATGGTGATGGCTGCCTGTGAATCCAGACCCTCTGTCTTGGCCAGGTTCAGGCAGTGTCAGCTGATCAGAGACAGGCTCTGCTCAGGGACAGCTGACAGGTGTGCCAGCCCTTAAAGGCAGCAGATCATTACCCTGGGGAGCAGGGAGAGTTCTCCCTCCTGTGGGCCTGGGAGAGCAGGGAGGGGGGACAGGCACCATTGGCCCCTTTGAGGGGAAGTGGTGGCTCTGTGTTCCATGCACAAAGGCCACAGGGAGCCTGGAAGAAGCAGATGAGGGCTCAGGCAGTAATGCCTGACGTTGCCAGTCTTAGTGAAGCATCGGGCAAGAGACTCTTTGTCTCTCGCTGCTTTGGCTTCCAGTCTAAGAAGAGCTGGCGGGAAATGAGGAGGCAGACTCTGGGGATTGGGAAGGGGTGGGGGTGGGAGGGAGGGAGGGGGATAAAAGGACTGAAAATAATCAAGATATGATATACATGTACCAACTCCCCAAAACGAATGCAACTATTGTGTATCACAAACATACACAAATAAATAAAACATAAAAGGGGATAGTCTATTCTACCTGGAGCTCTGTCAGCACTTACCCCAGGCCCATGTGACAGCCATTCTCTAGTCTCTACTGATGGAGGAACATACAAATCTGAAAGCGGTAAAGCTTGTTTTTGATTTCTTACTTAAAAATAATTTCAAGCTTGCAGGAAACTTTAGGAAGGACATGAATAAACTATTTGCCCTTGAGCCAGATTCGATATTTCAGGCTTTGTCATTTCCCCACATTTGAGAGAAGAGGGCAGGTGGGTTGCTCTTCATCCCTGGACTCCATGGTGCTAGATGGTCTGCAAAGATGGCTGCCACCAGCTCCTCGCAACTTACTCACGTGTAATGTTAGGAAGTGACATCTACTTCCCACCCTAGGAAGCTGGGGCAGTAAGGACTTGCTTTGATCAATAGAATGTGGCTGTTTCTGCTTGGCCCTCCTGGGACCCAGTGACCATGTAAAGAGGCTCCCATGAGCCCACAGGATGGGCAGCCAGGGGAGCGGTGGGGTGTAGCTACCCCCAACATGCTGGCCTCTCCAAGCTGCCAGCCAAGTGTGGCCACACAAGCCACCCACCACTGCCTCAGGAGCAGAAGAGCTGCCCAGCTGAGCCTCACTGGCTACAGCTCACAGCAGGTGAGGAGTGATAAATGGTGGCTTTTTAAGTCCCCGTGTTTGGCGCATAACAGTTAAATGAACCAACCCTGGGCACACTGCACAGATTTCCAAAGAGCAAAGGGCATCCTCCTACACAACCACCATCCCACCATCAGAGTGAGAAAGCTTGACATGGGCATCATATAATTATCTAATCCATGCCTACAAACTTCACCGATAGCCCCAATAATGGCCTCTGCAGCATTTCTCCCTCCACGCAGGAAGGAACTTGTTGAGTACATTTGTATCAGAACAGTAGGATGTCACTTCAGGATATTGCTTATCCCTATGATCAGAGGAAACAGGGACCCTGCATCCCCGAGAGCCCTTGTCCCAGAAGCTCTGGTGAGGTCAGAGGTAGCTCCTTCTCAGGATCACAAAATGACGTTGGTTTCCTGCTCTGTGCCCCAGCACAAGGCACTCTACCCCAACCCTGGCCTCAGTCGTCCATCTGCAAAAATAAGTTCTCATGGCTTCATGTGCTGACCGCATGGGCGTGCTGGGGACAGCGTGGGCAGGAGAGGCAGATATTCCATCAGTGGGGTTTTCATCCTCCCTTCCCCACAGGTGATGTTTATGGGTGAATGACATGCATTTTGTCTCCAGAACCTCTCAGTACCCACTGGACAGAAAAACAAATGTTCAGCACTGAAGAAAACAGCACATTCCAGGGACCACGCCAGCTTTCCTATGTAAGCACACAAGAGCTTTAGGGGCCCAGGGAGGAACCCCACCAGCCCCACAGCCACTAACTGACCCAAGTACAATCTCACTCATGGTTTTAAGATAGACTAAAGTCCAAGTGGCTGATACAGACATTTCTACCACACAGCCTTATAGATGAAGCCCTTCCTGGAGCCCAAGACTGAGATCCCAGCCCCCCTTATCCCTGGATTTCCCTCAGCTTCCCCATCTGGAACATGACCCTATCATGGATTTGTGCTTCTCAAACAAGCCCTGTGGAAGTGGTGGGGAGAGGGGACTGAGGCGTTTGCCACCAAGGTAGAATTATGCGGCTCTTCCCCGAGTCCCATGGGCAGAAGAGATGAGCCATGGGTCCGTCCTCACCCTGCACACAGTGGCAAAGGAACCAGCCCTGTGATCAGCTCAGCTGGCTGGGATTATTGTGTCAAATGTCTTAAGACAAAGCCCCTCGAGTCAGATAAGAAAGGGGGTTCCCTCCTGCTTGGCATCGCAAACCCCTCCAGCCCACCCTTGCTGTCCTGAGCAGACCCCAGAGACCTCTGCTCAGGACTGCACCCAAAACACCTGTCCCTGCCTTCCCATCAACCAGCACCACCTCCTCCAGGAAGCCTTCTTGGACCCCCACCTGCATCTAGGGGCCTCCCCTTGCCCTAAGGAGCCCCTGCATCCTCGCACCCTGAACACTGTCTCGAGCACTTTCCTTTTGGCCAGCCTCCTTCACTTGGCTGTGATTTCTTGAGCAGGAACTGGGGGATCCAAGGCAGGGTCCCCCGCACTCTCGGAGTCCATGTCTGGGATAAGGAGTCCATCAAGGATGGTCAGTATCTGGCCTCCCAGGAGCCCTGTGCCAAGTTTTTCTCTGGGACCAAACCCTTCCCTGCTACCCACGGTCGAGATGCATGTGCAGCCATGGCTCTGACCTTCAGCCATCAGCTGGGAACCTGACCTAAGCTGGGACAATCAGATGCTTTTTGCTGGGAAATTCAGGCACAACAGAGTGATGCGAGGGAGGTAAAAGTGGACACTGAGTTGTTCTGATCTCTTCTCCCTTCCTGCCACCTAGAAATCCAGAGCCACCCCAACCCCTGTCTTCTCAAGGCTTGATGGTTCCAGTCTCATGCCATTGCAAGTCTTCCCATGCCTTTCGTCCCCTAAGGCTTGCCACAGCCCATTTCTCTGGGTCACCTCCAGAGAATATCGGTAGAGGCAGCGCACCCATAATTCTTTCACAGACACAGACCAATGAGCAGAATCTCCAGGGAAGAGACAGCCAATACAATGGAAGGAAAGATGGAAGGACAGATGGAAGACAGGTCCTCTCCAGCCAAGGCCCAGCCTGAGTGAAGACCCAGAGAACAGGGCGAAGGCAGCAAAACCCAGCAGGACCTGACAACACTGTCCCCAACACCAGCCTTGAAATGGAATGCTTACCTCACCTGTCCTTCACAGAGCATGGGCTTCACCATGCATGTCTGGGAAATGCTTGTCCCTGTGACAATTTTCCATCATCTTGGCCTCCTTTTCTTTGCATTCACTGTGGTTTCATACAAAACAGAGAAGCTGTCACAGCAGCAGCTTGAGGTTGTGGGCATGGGAAAGGAGACTTTGTTGATGCTTCCTTCTTACTGCATAGATGGAGAACCTGGGACACAGGACAGTGCCCCACAGCTGAGACACCTGCTCAAAAATCAAGGGTCAAATTCAACCAACAACTTGCTGCATCAGAGTTATCTTGCTTCAATAAAAATTGACAGTGTATCCCTAAAGCCTTCCCAAAGGTAGGCTCCAGACGGATTAAATGTGAACATTAAAATGATCAAGCTAATTAAAGTAGGCGAAAGAAGATATCTTTATGCCTAAGGAAGGAGTAATTCTACTTCAAAAGACCCTAAAAGCACAAGATAGATGGGGAAAGGATGGATTTCCATCAGAAAGCGAGGATTCCTTTTCACAAAGACACTACAGGCAAAGGCAGCAGATAGAGGGGGCATGGCTTGGTATTTGCCAAGACAGAAACTGACCAATGGTTACTGCTTAGAAAGTACAAGGAACTCTTATGAAATGATAGGAAAAAGAAGACTGGTAGAAAAATAGACACAGGTTGTGAAAAGGTAGAAGCAGTCTCAATGGTTAACAAGAATAACAAGAGATGTTCAAGCTTGTTAGTAAAAAGAGAGACTATGCGGGGTTTTCCCCTATACTGGGGAGAACCTAGGGCTTTTGCCCAGGCTACATCCTCAGCACTTTTTAAATTTTTAAAATTTAGGACACGGTCTTGCTAAATTGCCCAGGCTGAGCTCTCAAATGCTGGGATGACAGGCGTGCACCCCCATATCCAGGTTGGTAGTTTTCAAAGGTAGGCACCCCAAGTGGATGAGCTAATGCTGGCCGGGTGTTGGGGGAGCCGGGTGTTCTCGTGCACTATCAATGTGGCCATCTTTTTAGCACAGAGAGAAGGAGACCTCCACATGTCCCTGAGACTCCACTCTTTGGTTTGGAGTTATGGATGGCAGGCAGCAGTCATACAGCTCCCTAGCAGGGCAAGACACACATGCTTAGGTGGCGCTGGTCACAGGAGCAAGGGCTCCTTCACTAGGAAACACTAGAAGTAAGAGGAAAGCTCAAGGTGCACCCCGCTCTGGGGCAGATCAGGAAGCCAGGGGAGCGAAGGGGCTCAGTGAACATTGGTTCCCAGCTCTGCAAATGTGGTGTCTCAAAACAAGGCTCACATATAGGACACTGCCTGCCCCTGCTCCTCTGAGACTGCCCCACAGCCAGCAGTGTCCCTGTGACCTCGCGGCACCAAGTTCTCCTTTCACTTCCCCTCTGTGGTTGCCTTCAGTCTCCCTCCTGGATCTGTTGGGAGCTGCGCTTATCCCGTCCCACAAGTCCTGCCACAGGAAATGCGGCAGGGCTGATCCCAGGTCAGAGTGGCCCTCTGCAGCGGCGGTTCCTTCCGGCCCACCCCTTTGTCCCCCTCTGCTTGTTGGGGCTGTGATTAGCCTGAGTATTGAATGACCCCTGCTCTTCTTCCCCCCTCCTTGCGCCAGCAAGGGTTAATCAGCCTTCCTGCGGAGCGGCTCGGAAGGAGGCAGCGGGGCTGCCCAGCGGCAGGCGGCTTTCATTACTTTGATGGGATACATGTGCGCGGCTTTATCTCTGGCCCTTTCTCCGTAATTCAGCGCTTGAACGTCTCAGCTGTTGGCCGATCTGCAGACAATTGCTCGGGGTAATACTATCCGGAAAAAGCTGATAAAATGCAGATGTGACGAGGCCTCTGAAATTTGCGGTTTGCTAAGTGGTTTGCTGCGATGCTTGCCCGCGGCCTGGGCGGCTTCCCTGCGAGGCTGGGAACCAAGGAGTGGAAGCTGATTTTTTTAAGTGAAAGGTTGAGTAGAGGAAGTGACTGTAGAATTTTTTCCCCTATAATTAGGAAGACCAGCAAATAGAAGGTGGAGGGGATGGGACCAGATCTAAGAGCTTAGGAAGCTCACCTACCCCTGGGTTCCCTCCTACCCAGCCCAGTCGGGGTTAGGCGCTTCTCTAGAAACGGGGCAGCCTGGAGTGGTTGTGGTGCAGGGGACCCCTGAGGAAGCCCATGATCTGTGTGACCTTGGGCAAATCACTTAGTCCCTCCACTCAGCTCACTCAACCGAAAGAGCAGATGCCTATCAAATGCATCCCTAACCTATGCGATGCGGGCAGGATCCGGGCACACAGTAGGTGCTCCTGGAGTGGCCTGAGGTTTCCTTTTACTTCCTTCCACTTACTCAGCTTCCCAAATGAACCTGGAAAGGAAAATGATGACAGCAAGTCCCTGCTGGCTGGCAGACAAAGGGCCAGGCTGTTAGTTTCGAAGATCAGGACTTTCAGGGCCAAAGCCACTGGGTTGGACCCCTTGGGGAGAGAATAATCATGAGTCTCCATAGGCCAAAGGCAGACAAAGCAGGGCATCTCTACCCATACCTTTCACCCTGTGCCCAAGTCACACGGATCCTGCGACAGGGCAGATTCCCGCTTGGGAAGCCGAAGACTTTGCGTTTTTCTCAAGATCCCATTGATGCTGGGGCCACAAGAGGAGGGAGGATCCCAGGCATCAGGCTGCAGAGGAGGTCTTGGGCTCATTCGGTCCCCGTCCCTCAGGCCCAGAGAGGGCAGGCAGTGTGGCTTCTGTTGTCCAGCACATCAGGGGCAGACCTGGCCTGGGAGGGGGACCTCTATGCTGGCTCGGTGCTGTCCCCTCCAGGCTCTGGTGACCACGCTGCTGTGACAGCACAGTGCGTGGGTCCACATGAAAGTGTCCCAAGACAGTGCGCTCATTATGCCCTTCTCTGCTTGGTCACAGGAGCGAGGACGTGAGCTGACACTGTGATGTGCTGCCCTGGAGGCCACATCAAGGCTCTCAGGACATCAAGCAGCAGATGCTACTGTCCCTACCTGGGCTCTGCACCCCGATCTGTGTACAGATGTGTTCCAGGAAATGGAGGTGCAGGAACCTGGCTACAGATTCAGGGATGGCATTTGTATTATGCTAAGGTAAGAGCAGCCAGTGGACCCCGACACTCTCCCCTGATTTACACCTCTCACCTGGGGAGTAGCCCTGGATGGTAAGTTGATCATAGTCATTTTCAGATAAGGGAGACTGAGGCCCAGAAAGGTTAAGTCACTTGCACAAAGTCTCCCTGCTGGTAGGACTGGAGCTGGGTCTCACACCCAAGTGTCTTTAGGAAGACTGGGCTCCAAAGCCCCAGGCTGACTCTGCTCAGCAGGCGACGCTCTGTGCTCAGGCAGCCGGGCAGCCCTCTCCAAACTTTAGGACAGCGCCAGAGATTTCTGCCTGGAAAAGGCCACTCTGCAATTAGAAGGTCTGTCTGCAGTTCCCGCCTTTCAAAGAAAGAGGGCGTCTCTCCCCCTGCTGGGGCTCGGGCAAAGCTGGTAGCAATTTTCCCACAATGTGTAAATTAGTCAATCTCCGAGTCTGTAAACGGGGCCTTTGAAGCGACCTTAATGAAGCACTCCATTAGGGCTTAATGGTCGCTGCCTCCAGCATTACTGGGCCGAGGGCCTTTTGATGTCTCGGGGCCACGGGTTGGAGGCTCAACTTATCTAAATGCCCCGGCAGGCTTAGGAAAAAAAAAAAAAAAAAAAAAAAAGGCAAAAACCCCCTTAGAGAAGCTGAAAAAATTTTAATGAAAAAAGTTAGTCCTGGCCTGACTGATGTTGGCACTTCAAAGCCCGTGAGGACTAAATTGCTGTAGACTGCTTAATTCAAAAGTGCTCCCTCCCGGGTGACAGCCCGATGGTGACAAAATACAATTGGCAACAGGAGACTGCAAGATCAAAGGCTGGCTATTGTAATAGTTTTGTTCCATGAAGAATTGCTTATTGTCAGGAGTTTTTAAACCTTTTTCTTTCTTTCTTTTCTTCTCTTCTCTTTTCTTCTCTCTCTCATTCTCTCTCTCTCTCTCTCTTTGCTCCAGCGCCATCCCGCAATTCCCTGGTTTGGAATCAGTGTATATAAATACTTGTAATCACATCCTTCTGATAATGCACTGCAGTTTGCAGAGGCTGCGGCTGGCTGCCCGTCCGTCTCTCCCTAGGTCCACAGAGCTGTGCGGTTGGTTGGACTGTAAAAAAACCATTTCTGTGTTTTTCTTAGAAAAGATCCTACAAGGCCCCTGGAGGGCAAATTAGAGCTGAGGATCCGCTCATCATCTCAAGGACTATTTTAGGATTTGCTTTCGATTAAACTGCCTGCCCAGACCCTCCAGGGGTGGCCAAGTGGAGGTGGCATCAGATGACAGGCTCTTGGGGTCCTGGTTCTCCTAATGATGATACTTAGCTTCTCCCAGCCTAGGTTTCCCCAAGCATAGCCTAGGAACTCATTTACTCACATTGCAACTATTTACTGAACTTTGACTTTGGAAAATATGTGCTTTGTGGTGGTCATTAGTGACCAGGAAGAGAAAGTGAGCAGAAAGGCGCTCTGTGATCTTGAATCTGCCTCCTCCTCCTCTTCCTCCTGCTTCCAGTCTCCAGGGTTTACCTGCTTCTGAGGTTGTGACCCCTCCCTAGGAACACAGACCCAAAATGAGAGGTTCTGAGCTATTTAGAAACTTCTCCTTGGAGGGGGTGAAAGTGGAAGGAATGTGGGTCCCTGGAATGGAGTCCTTGCTTCTCTCTCCCTGCACAGTAGATCTCTAGCCAGTTACTTACTTTACCTGCTGGAGCCTTAGTTTCCCTCCTTGTCAAATGGGACTAACACTCCCTGCCTTGCCAACTCGAGTGCTTTTCCCTGATTTGACACAAGGCCCAGACAAGGAGAAGGAGGCACAATCACAAATTGCACCCACATCATGCTCTGAAACAAGCAGACGGACCTGGGCAGCTCTGAGCTAGGACAACTGGGGACCATTAAGAAGCAAGAATGTTAAAGCCCCTTTTATGGCCTCCAATATTAGTCACCAGGAAGCTGCCCCACGATGCATACAGGCTCATATCATTTACTTGTCTTGAATTAATTAAGAAGCCTCGTATGGGGACAATTAGAGACCCTTAGGCTGATGACATCTCGTCTTCCAAGATGGAATTTGCTTCTGCATCCCTTGGCCTGCCCCATGTCTCCAGATATCGGTGGCTTTGTTTTATTCCCAAGGGCAAGGCTGGATTCGTGGTTCTAAAGATATGGCGGGGGGCAGACTGTCCCGTACCCTGGGTCCAGGTGATCTGCTTCTGTTTCTGTACTCTCCAGTGCCTGCTGTTCTACCTGCCATGCAACATCCCTTCTCCTGCCTTTCCCTCCCCACCCCTTGCCCATCAACAATTCCATGTCCTTTGTTTTTAAATTCCATGGGACCAAGAATTGTAAATTCCCACACATTACAAGCGAATTTTTGAGGGGGGCCCTGAGCTCATGCTGGCACCTTAGTGGTTCAATCACAACTTTCTACATGAGTCATCCAAATGTCCATGGGCTGCATGGGGCCCACGGTGACTCCATGACCCTCCTGCTAATCAGGAGGGGACACACCACTTGCTACATCACCGCCCACTGCCCATAATCACACATAGGTATGCGTCAACCCAGCTGGGCAATTATGAATAATTAAATCCATTAGAGACAGTCTAGCACCCGGCTGATGGCCGTGTGGCACTCCGTAATATTTTAACAGTAAATGCAAGTGCCCCAGAGAGGGCTGGCAGGGAGAAAGGAACAAAAGCGTATCCAGATGCCAAGCCGTGTTGCTGGGTGACCCTCCTCCGTGGTCCTGGAGGCCTTCCCAGGGAAAACAATGGCAATGAAATGCCAATAAAATATTTTGAGGACAAGTATGAAAGCTTCAAAATGAGTTAATTAAAAACGGATAAAATGCAAGCCTCTGAAAGTATGTGGAGTAAATTTCGTGCTCAAAATTTGACAGAAAAGTTTTTCCAGCATAGAGCAGAACTTTAAATGGCAGAGCTGGGCACTGGCTCATTTTCTTCAGATGGGGAGGCCTCAGAAGGGGTCTGAGGCATCCGTGGTGACACAGAGCAGCTGAGCAGCCCTGGAAGGCTGGGTCAGGACTGGGCTAGTTGGAGATCTGCCTTGGATGTGGGCAGGGGACAAGCAGGGCAGTGCTAATATGAGCAGCTGCATTCTCAAGGCATTTGCAGGACTGGGGATAGAACCCAGGGCTTTTGTGCTGAGCTGCATCCCCACCCCTTTTTTCTTTCTTATTTTGAGACAGGATCTTCTTAAGTCACTAAATCCAAGCTGGGCTCAAACTGGGGATCCTCCTGCCTCAGCCCCCCAGAGTGCTGGGATTTTAAGTGTGTACCTTCCTGCCTGCCCCTTACACTTGCTTGGCCCATCCTCAGCACTCAGTGAAGACCAAACAGGTGACAGCAAAATTGGCATTGCTGTGATTTACTTCCCTGGAAAGGGACTGGCTGGACCAGAGGATCGAAGGCCACCCTAAAGCGATGAGGTGTCCTCTTCCGTCTCCCTGTAGCGATGTGGTGCCACCTCCCCAGATTCCCCACCCCAGCGACCTGGAAGTGACTAATCTCTCACTAACAATGGAAAGGATGGCCAGTGGGCCTGGGATGAGTGTGACAATGTCAACAGGGACGTAATTGATGTACTGTTTTCTGTGCCAGAGAAAATGGATAAATGACTTGCATTGGCCCAGCAGAAATCAGAATCAAACACTTCCGGTGAGAAAGCAAATACTTCCGGCAACAAAGTGAGCACTTCTCGTGACAAAGCAAGCACTTCCTGTGACAAAAGACAATGTGCCTTGAGTGTTCCCAGACCAGATGACATGAGGAGGCCATGAAGGTTGTACAAGGACAAAGCCAGGACACCAAGCACCATCTCAGAGGACTGCACCCAGCTGGGCCCTCCTGGCCTGGCCTGCCTCCAGAGCCACGGAACTCTCTGCATTTGTTTTTCGTGTCTCTGTGCTGAGTCGGAGATGTCACGTCTTAGTATCCTTGTGTGTGATGAGGCCCTTGATGCTTAGATAGGTCAAGCAACCTGCTCAAGGCCCTCCAGTAACGAGGCCAAGACTCAATCCTGCGCAGTTCTGGCTGGAAAGCCCACACATTGGCGGCTGTCTCCTGCGGCTTCTTAGTGCCCACATGGCAGGCATCATGCTGATAACACTCTGGGTGTAAAGACGAGCTCTGCGCAGGGTCCTAACTCTGCAGCGTTGCTGGAGTATGATCAGTCACACCCCTGTACAAACCTGCTTTGCCCCAGGTTTCCGTAATCCGGAGGCATGATTTCCCCAAGCTTGATGCTGGGAGGGGGGGCGTGCGGGTCACACCACTGCTGGCTTCCCACCCTCTGTCCCCAGCGCGGACGAGCCCGAGAATCCTGTAGCCTTGGCTTCTGAGGGCCCATTCCCTAAGGATATGAGTGCTCAGCAGGCTCTCAGCTGTCCAGACACAGACCTGGGGCCGCTCAGGACAATCAGCCAGCTGTGCGCAAAGAGCTCTTCCCACTACTCTCGCAGACCCCTCCCGCCATCCACACAGCCTGCCAAAAGTGTATCGAAGAGACACCTTCACTACTGTAAGGAGTAGAGTCGCTGACGGCCAGGTCGAAATCTGCTGTGGGCTGAGCAAGCCTGGCCTTTGCCCAGGTGACCCGTTGATGACAATAAGATCAACCCACATGTGGGGTGTGACGATGGAGGAGGAGATGGATGAGCCCCCTCATGGAACCCTGCAGGAGGGGCACAGGCATTCTGTGACAGGGCCTCTCAGCAAGACAGGTGACAACTGAAAGGCCCTGGAGCTGCTGCCAGCTTTTCCACATTCTCAGGGTGACCAAGAAGAGGCAGGGCCAGAAAGGGAAGGGCCACCAGCTTCCCTAGTGGGTGCAGGTGGGCATCGCTGCCCTTCTGCCAGGGAGTGAATCCCATTCAAGTCTGCCTGCATCCTTGCTGGCTGTCACAGCCTGGTCACCACCCAACTACACAGACAACGTGGTAGGGGTAGGACCAGGGCTTAAAGGAAGGGCATGGCAGGAAGGCCCGGGCAGCATGGAAACCCAAACCCAAAGCTACCTGCAGCTTTGTCCAGGACCAGCTCTAACCTGGTGGCACAGCCGCATGCCCATTCTGTGCATGACAGACTGCTTTGTTCCCAGCTGTAAGGTGACAGCACAACCAGGTGTGAATCTGGGCTCCTCAGCTCATGGGGTCGCCATGATGTGGGGTAACTCTCATGCTGGCCTGGCTATCCCACTGGAGTAGGGGAAGGAGAAAATGACAAGACTGGCGAAAAACAGTGCAGAATGTAAAGAGAGTTGGAGGGCTGGGATGCCCCTTGGGAGTCACACAGGGGAAGGTGAAAGGGGGCCCATGTGGGCTGAACTCAGGGCCTCCCAGCTCATCGAGGCCCCTCCTGCCTCATCAATGCTAAGATTTCTGTATAAGAAGGTTCTGGTCCTTCAGAGACTTCCAAAAGCCACAGAGTAAGGTGGCCCAGTATCAGGGACTTCTGGGGAGACAGACCCCCAAAATCACCCCAGGCAAGACAGGCAGGGCTGCTGTGGAGAGGCCAGCAGAGGAAGAGGCCAAGCACCTGGCCAAATAAAAAGAAAAAACAAATTATATTTTCTCAGGAGGTGACAATGTCACACAGATTTTCTGGGGCTCCCTAGAACTCCTAGGGACAGAACTGCTCCGGCATCCGATCTGCTTAGCGTCGCCATGCCCTGGGGGCTCCATGTCCATCCCTCCCTTTGATGGCACCCATATCCCCGTATCGAGCCACGCCCCTCTCCAGCCTCAGTTTCTCCACCTGCACTAGGAGGGGGTGGACTGGACAGTCCAAAAGCATCCTGTGCGCCCTGCCACCCTAATCAGCAGGTCCCTGATGCCCTTTCCCTGCCACCCGCTCCCCCACCAGGGCCCTGCTCTGTCTCTGGGCGCTTCCTGCAGCCCCCTGTGGCCAAAGCCCCTAAAAATCTGGACTTCCCCTCCTCCCCTGCCAGCCCCTACCAGGCCACCACAGAAAGCAGCAAGGCGGACAGAAAGCAACGATGTTTTAATTTACCTGATTAAATCGCCATGTGGACAGAGGCTCGCGGAGGAATCTGCTCTACAGAACTTTTCGTTTAATAGAATTAGTTGAAACCAGATCGGCCGAGCCCCGTTCCTGCAGGCCATCTGCCCAGACAGGGAAGCGGCTGCCCTAAACAGAACCCCATGCTGCTGGGAGCCGCCTCACAAGGGCCAGCAGGGAGCTGCTCCCTGCACCGGCCTGTCTGTCCCAATGGCTTCAAAGTCCTCCCTCTGGGGCTGCAGGGCCAGCGACGCTCACGTCCACTTGAGGCCAAGGGTTGGGGATTTTAATCAAATTCACATTCGGCTCCACCTGTGAAAGACTCGTGCCAAAGTCAGGGACTGCTGGAAGGAGACGCCAACCTAGAGCCTTTCAATTCAGAAAAGAGGGCTGTCCAGTCATCCGCCTGGACTCCTTAGGAAAATTAGATAAACTAACATTTACTCAACATTTTAGCGTCTCCCAAGAAGTTTCCCACATGTTTTATTTAATCCTTGTGACAGTCCTGCAGGAGGGCTCAGAGAGGTTTAGTAACTGGCCGGAGGCCACACAGCAAGGAGTGAAAACCCAGGCAGTGGAACTCTAAAAGAGTGGTGGTACCTGCCTGTCATACCAGCAGTCTGGGAGGCTGAGGCAGGAGGATCCCAAGTTTGAGCCCAGCCAGGGCAATTTAGGAACTTAACAAAACACTGCCTCAAAATAAAAAGTGAAAAGGGCTGGAGCATGTAGCATTAACTACATATATAAGCGCTTCGGTCTGAGGCTAATGATGTGACGTCACCTCAGTGCCTCCAGTACACTATCTGCTCCTTGTCTCTTGCTCTCTCCTGTGCACTTGACCTCAGAACTGCTGGTTAAAATCCTGCCTCTGCTCATACCAGCTGTGGGAGCCTGGGGGAACTGTTTAAGCCCTCAAGCCCTCAGTTTTCTCATCTGCGAGGTGGGAGAGGGCAAGGACACCTCTTTCTGGGAGTTAGGAGAGAGATGGTGAATGGAAACTGCACACTGTGGAGGCCCTGCAGGCCCCTAACCCCTGCTGATGAACTCTAGCCCAAGGACCAAACTTGGCCTACCTGCTTTTGTCAATAAAGTTTTATTGGCACAACTATACCCATTTATTTTCGTATTGTCTATGCTTGTTTCTGCCCTACAACAGCAGAGTTAGAGGCTGGGACAAAAAACTCATAGCCTGAAAACCCTAAAATATTTACTGATTGGCCCCTTACAGGAGTTTGCCAAGACTTGGTCTGGAGTGAGAGGGTCATACAGTGGCACCCCCATCCCTAAAGCAAGGCAGCGGAAGGGGAGAGGGAAGTGGCCTAGGGAACCTGTAATCCCAATTGTCGACGAGCTTGGGTAACCTCGCAGGAAGGACCCTATTCCCCCATCCCAGAAACCAAAGTGGATCTTAAGTGTTCCAGTGTGGCTTTCCTGTTTGCAAAAGAAATGAATGTGCCCTGATCAGTCCGTCTTGGGGAATTTTAAAGAAGGGGCATGGGGTGGGGGCACGATGCTCTGTTATCAACAGCCTCTTCAGGAATGCGCGACTTCCCTGGCAGGGAGTGGCTGCTGTGTGGAATCGATACACTTAGAGATTTATAAGGTCAAGTTTTATGGGCCTACAGATCTCGTGGTGTATTACCACATCCTTATTACAAGCTCATGCTGCTGTCCAGTTAAACCAACGGAGCTAATATATTACTCCTCGCCTGCCTAGGCCGCAGACATGAAGGAAACTGCAAATAAAATACGGCCTTTGGGAATCAATCGTGTCCTGGTTTTTTCTGCACAAGTGACTTTGGTTGTTTTTCTCTTCTCCCCAAACAGAACCAGGGCTGCCGTTCAGCTGGTGCATCCAGGATCAGCCCTGGGGAGCGGCCAGAGAGCCCCAAAAGGCTCAGGGACAGGAGAAGCAGTCCTGGGTAGGACATTTCTCCAACAGGAGGGAGAGCATGGGGAGCCCTGCTAGACAGGGCCCAAAGGAGGTGGCCTGTTCCACTGCTGTCCTGCTGATGCGACCGTAAATTCAGCCTGCTCGCCTGTCTTTGGGTCGAAGCTATTTTAATGGAAAGGACACAGTCAACCTGCAGCAGAATGCGCCTGGCTGGCTGGATGGCTCTGGGTCCCTGTTCCCTCTCTCAGGCTTCTCACACCTCTCACTGGGGAGGGCCTGACATGCACAGGGTCCCAGGCCAGCTCAGGGAAACAGAGGCAAGGGGACTTCATGACCACTTGAGGTGGGGGCTTCAGACCCTTCCCCAAACCACCAATGCCATGCACAGTAGTGAGTTCCAATCCTTGTCTGTTATGGATAACTCTGGACTGGTCCTTGGTCCAAGTCTGCTTCTTTACCCATCTTTGGAATAAATGAACCATTTACACACACACACACACACACACACACGATCACAAAGCTAAGGTGAGAAACGACTAGCCAGGTACCAGGAGTCTCAGGCCCCACAGCACCCCCACCCCCGCCACCTGCCACCCCGCACCCCAGGGCCATCAGAAGCCCAGTCCAGCAAACCCTGGACTCTCTCACTCCCCGCCAGTGGCCAGTCATGCCTGCCCTGTCGGAACTTGCTTTGTGACTACAGCAAATCCTAGGCCTTCTGGGGGCCTCGTTTCTTCATCACTCTGGTAAAGGTTCATTTCTACAAAAGCTATTTGACTCTAAACAAAATGTCTCAATTATGATTTGGGAATAATTCCACTTCTGGAAACCCATCTTAAAGAAATAGTCAGATATTTGGATAAAGATTAGGGAGAAAAATGTCTACTATGGTATTAGTTATATTAGAGGAAAGGAAATAACACAACTCCCCAACCACAGGGGACTCATTAAGTGAACTAAGGGTCCCACAGTCAGTGCAATGTTTTAAAGGCCACTCCCTGTTTATCTCTGTGCTGAATCTGTGAAGACCTGAGGAATGCTGGCCCCAGTGATGGTGGATAAAAAGGTCGCAAGGAACCTCAACCCTGGCCCTGCAGAGCTGGGGAAATGCTGGGCTCTCTTCTAGATATCAGCCCTGCACCCATCCGCCAGAGCCTGGGTCTGCCCTAGCCCACAGGGCCGGGCTCAGCTCTTAGGCAAGCAGTATGCATGGCGGGGTGGGGCCTGGAACCCCTCCTGGAGGAGAGGAGCTGGTGGCCCACTCAGCTTTAGGAAGCGCCCTCACCAGACCAAATGCAAAAGGACAAAAGGCATGGCTTGCTGTTCAGCCCACCAGCAGGACTGGTTTTGGGGGAGAGACATGGTTTACCAGAGAGGGTGGTCAGTGTCCCCTCGAGGTTCCCCCTTGACCCCATGACACCCCTGGGGAGGGGCAGTGTTGCACCCAGCAGGTCAGCCAGGAAAGCAGGGCTGCTGGGGTCTTAGGGAACAGGGCAGTGCATACCGGAGTCTGCTCGTGCAGCCAAAGCTGGGAGGACACGGGTGCTGCAGGTGTAGCTGGGGGCTCCGAGGGATGTCAAAGAGGCCTGGCACTGGGCAGGCAGCCTGCAGGAGGACCACAGACGCTGAGCATCAGGACCGGATGTCAAGGGGAGGGCAACCTGCAGGCCCCCACTGGTGGGCCTGGATCACCACTGATCAACAAGACATTAGCCAGGAAGAAGAGCTGGGCCTGGAGTGCAGGACAGTAGGGCAAGCCCAGGCCATCGCCTAACTCTGCGGTTGCCACTGTGACTTCCTGCAATCAAAGGGCTCTGCTTCCCGTTCACCTTTCACACCCCCTCAAGCTTACCTCAGGGTAACCCTAACCCAGTGTCATCCAGGGAAAGGCATTCTGGGAAATGCAGTTCTTCCATCCACAGAAGGGAATGTTAGAGCCAAGCTGCCACAAGTTTGGCCATCTCTCCACACCTGAGATGAGTAGTGCTCAGATTATGCGATTTACACGAGCTCACAGAGCAAATCGTGCCTGGTGTCCATTACAGGGAATCCCCCTCCTCTGCCAGGCAATTGGCACAGAGGCCCTTCGGGCCAGCGTGGTTTGTTGCTAATCTTTGGCCTTCTGTCCGTGCAAAATGGGATCAGGTAGACGGGAACGCCAGATGGTGGGGTCGCAGGTGAGCACAGACATCTCACCGAGGTGTGGCCTCGTCCCCTGTCCCGCACTGCGCCGGGTACTTCACACACATGATACAAGGAACATGCGTCCAAGGAGCAGCTCACCAGCGGCAGGAGTCTCTGGTGTGGCTGCCTGACCAACTCCAAGCTTGGTCACCTGGTCGCAGGAAGAGAAAGACAAAGAAGTCACATCTGGCCATGCCCAGGTGGGAACGGGTGTGGTTTCCTTCCATCCCCACTCCATTGGCCAGAGCCTGTCACATGATGCAGGGAACCTGCCCTCCCCCGGGGGTGGGGCAGTGTGGACTACTCCAGGATTCACCAGGCAGGATGGCATCCTGGTAATAGCTCCAAACTGTTCAGAAGCATCTCAAACCTGGAACAAAGTCACCTCTTATCCCAAAGATGAAGACTCCAAACTCAAGGACCCCTCGTTTCTGCCTGCTGTGTTCCTGGTGCACAGGATCCTGGGGATTCTCACCTGGGGGCTCCAGACACAATGTCCCACCCCCTCAACACACTTTGCTCCCTGGCAGCACCAGCCTCTTCCTCTGGCTCAGAAATTCTCCCTGTTAAGGAAGAGGATTGGAAGCTGAGCTCAAGCCTGGGAGTCCCTTTCCGAGGACTTGGGGGAAACATTTTTTCACAGGCTTCCCTGCCAGGAAGACCTGAGATTTTCCTGAGCAGACATTTATGTGTGTATGCATGCATGCATGCCTGTAATTATTTTTTAATTAATTAATTATTTTTGCCATACTGGGGCTTGAACCTATAGGCCTTCATACAGAGCTTCGCACATCCCCAGCCCTTTTATCATCATCATCATTGTTATTATTTTAATTTTTTTTTGTGTGGGTACCGGGGGGTCGACCTCAGGACCTCGCGCGCCAGCAGGCGCCCGTGCCGCTGAGCGATATCACCGGCCCCTTTTTCATATGTGGGATCCGGGAGTCCAACTCGGGCCCTCGCGCTTGCAAGGCAGGCGCTTATGCCACTGAGCCATCTCACCGGCCCGTTATTATTTTAATTTTGAGACAGGGTCTCGCTAAGTTCCTAAGTGGCCTAGGCTGGCCTAGAACTCAGTATCTTCCTGCCGTAGTGCTAGGATTACAGACCTGCACCACCATCACGTCCAGCTTGAGCAGATGTTGATTTTTGTCTTACAAACCCTGTGAAGCTGCCCTCTGAGCATGTTTACCTCTTTGCCTTGGTCACCACGCAGCCTTGCTTCTGTTTTATTTTCCTACCTCTGTTCTAGACATCCACCCAATGTCCTCCAGCTTTTCCTTTCTTACTGCATTAAATGTGATCTAGCCCATTGTCTCAAAATCTTTTGTAATGTGAGGCAGAGTCTAAAAATAGATAATATAAGTAAGTCAATTAAACCCTACTGCCCCAAGATTCTCTTCCCAGTCCCCCTGCCTAATGATTTCCCTAATGAATTTTCTGGGGCGATATACCAGGTTTTTAAGCAGTCAATGTTAGGCCAAGCATGCAGGGGCATGTGGATGCAAAAGGGCCATGTTGGATGACCATGGCAATCACCAGGACCCTTGTGACAATCCTAGGAGATGTCTGCATTTTCCATTTTAGCCCTAAAATGACACAAAGAGTCTAGAAAATTCCAGCCACTGCCCAGTTTTCCTCCTGTCCTCTCATTATGTGACTGCCTTAGTAAGACACAAAGGTCACCATTTGATACCAAAACTGGCTCCTTCTCACTGGTTCCCACTCTGACGCCAGCCCCATCCTTCACTGGCCTGGGCAGTATCAAGGACTAGAAGGAACCTGGTGTGACTCTTGGACAGCTCAGCCAGAGCTGGGCTAGGTCATAGCCATGGTCACAGGAGAGGGGAGCCGGAGCTCAGGAAAGAGGGTGCTCCTTTACCAGGCCTCCAAGAAGCCTGCTTTGTTCTTTTCTGGGGGCTTCCTTCTCGACCATGGGACTGTTGCAAATTAGAGGCAACTCCCAGCCACCCTTCTTGCCTGCTACAAAGAGCTGAGTCAACCCCTGCTTATGGCATCAACTTTGTCACCCAAAATGCAGCCCTGTGGTAACCTGGGTGGGAGGAAGAAACTGCCACATGAATCTTAGATGGGCTGCTAGGCTCTCCTGACTACCTGGCACTTTGATTCTAGCCGTCAAGTCCCAGGCCAGGAAGCTGGATGGACTGTCTTCATCTGGGCAAGAGGACCGAGGAGGCCTCCCTCTGGAAGCACAAAGAGTGTGCTGAATGCCCTCTGGTGCCCTCTGTCCCACACAGTCTAGGATTATGATCCTTCTAAACACCAGTGCTCACAGTGTCATGGGATGGTGTTGAGGCCCAAGAATCCTGTTGAAAAAACTTCCTTGAGTGTTGTTGCCACCTGCCACCCCTCTCCCATTTCAGAGATTAGAAAATGAGGTCCAGAAGAGCAGAGAGACTTGCCTGTGACTGCAGTGCACTAACTCAGCCACCTTGGGTTGGGACCCCAGAAGGCCGTGTCTCTTGTACTCTCCCGTCTCCCACTGGGTGCCCCTCACTTGTCCAGCACAAGCTGGGCGCTTCTGTTCCTGCCGACATTCCAGACTGGACCAGGCCCAGGCTCAAAGGCTGCGCCGTTCAAATCTGTTTTGTGTTTAGTGCTACGAATTACACCAGGTCCACCAACTCGGAGCCACTTAACATTCCATTCAAGGGCAGTGCATGGGAAAACTATTTGCGTCACGATTTTTCTGCCGTGGTCATTCAGACCCCAGTCCCCCTAGAGCAGGCTGAAGCCCCAGGGAAGGTTGGCAGGGCTGCAAAGGATGGGGCCCCCAGAGAAAAATCACCTCTTCACTCTTTTTTCTTCCTGCCTTGGCCTTGGGGAGGATTCTAGGATTCTAGGATTCTGGCCTCCTCTAGCCCAGAAGACAAGCTCTCCAATTCTTAACGCCAGTCCTATACTCTAGGCCCTGAGAAGCACACCCAGGCCCCAGAGCATCAAGGTACATTATGGAGTGTGATGGTTAATCTTCATTGTCAACTTGATTGTCTTGGGAGATTAGTAGAGTACCCTTCTGAGTGCGTCTGGGTGGGTCATGAGGGCATGATCTTGGGCACTCTATCTGGTACCTGGCTCCTTCCTCTGGTGCTGTTCCCCTGCAGCCTCTATGAATTGAGCAGCTTGGCTCCACCACATCCTTCCTCCATGATGTTTCTGCATTGGAGCCAGCAGACTATGGACTGACCCATCTGAAACCATGAGCCAAATTAAATCTCTCATCTTTCAAATTGTGGGTGTCAGGTATTTTGTCCCAGTGGTAGAAAAGCTGATGTGACCTCCCAACAGGCTCCCAGGCCACAGGATGGGGAAGGTTCTAGAAGCATCATGTCTTCTTTGAGGACAGGGATCCTGGGACACGAAGTAGAAGTGTGTGGAGAATTCCCATGAGCTATGATAGGGAGGTAGTGACTCATGGCCCCCAGGAGTTAGGATGAAATTAAGTTAGGCAAAGTGGGGTCTGCATAAGGCACTAGGGACTGGTGGGGACCCCAGGGCCTGAGGAGCCCAGCTGCCTCTAGAGCCACTGCTTTTCAGCTCTGGCTCAGTGTGGCCAGAAGGAATGCAGGTCCAGTATGGCCAGTGCTTCTTCTGTTTTGCCAAGAAAAGCACAAAGTCTAAGCTTTTGGTGAAATTGTTTCATTTTCAAATGTTGCTTGGGCCACCACTGCGAGACCCCCTGGCCTCCCCCATCCCCTCAGTCTTGTAGGAGTGGAACAGGCCCCCACTGTTCCCCACTGTCCTCGTCTCTCATCCACCACAGCAGCTTCTCCTCCTTCACATCTGTGCCTGCTTCCTGCCCCGCTACGCGCACACGCTGCCCTAATCTGTCTCTTCAGTCCTGGTGCCCCCAAGACCCAGGCTCACTGGTCCACTTCCTGCCTGATACCCATAATTGTTGTCTGATAGATCTCTCCAGCTAGACAGGTCTTCCACCCAGCTCCCAAAGTGCCCTGTCCCGTGAGCCTGTTTTATCCAGTGTCTTCTCCAGCTCAATCGATACCAACTCTACCTGGAACACCTGGCTGGGCCAGCCTAGTTCAGCCAGCTTCCAGCCACCATTCTTGTTATTTGAAATCACTGGCTTTGGGGATGATCTGTCACACAGCAGCAGCCAGGAGACACAGTCTTTGTGCAGAAGGACCCTTCCCTCTATCATGACCACATTTCCTGCCATAATTTTCAATGGACAAGTTTCCCAACTCTGGGCAAAAAGCAAGAGCCCAGCTTGAGCAGAGCTGTGCACAAGCCCGGGACATTGCAGAATGGCTTGTGAGAGCTGTCAGTTCCTCTCAGGGCCAGCATGGTCTGAGATGCACACACTTCTTGCCGAGATGTGTAGATGTGATACAAAGTCTGTGTGTTCTACATAGAATGGAGACTTTTCCTGCTCGATTTTTAGTTAGGAAAAATGTCATGTTACATGGACATAAATGTGATTTTTCTTAAATAAATACTGGCTAAGACTATGAAGTGGTATGAGATACCAGTGGAAAATTTGGGTGTCACCATTAAGCAGCATCTTCCTGGGAAGGCCATGGAGGTGGCCTTCTGGGGACAGGCATCAGTATTGCCTTCATGCTAAGATGAAGGTGATGAGAGGTGTTGTGGGTCAGTAGCAGCTTTCCTAGGGTGGGGGGGCAAAGGCTTCTGTGGACATCTGGAGGTGCGTACCCCAGTTTGAAAGCCTTATATCGGGACCAGTGGGGGACACTCATCCAAAGCCCAGTTTAAACACCTGTCTCCTGGAGGGCCTGCACGCCTGCCTTCCTGCCAGCAGTGTCCGAGAGCATTCATAGCTGCCTGTCCTCCCCCTCGCCTGGTGTGGTCTGGCTTCCCACTTTCAGCCATTCCAGTTGGCGTGCAGTAGTATCTCCTCTTGGTCTAGTTTGCATTTCTTTAATGATTAATAATGGGAAGCGTCTTCTGCACAAAGGCTGTGTCTCCCGGCTGCTGCTGTGTGACACGTCATCCCCAAAGCCAGTGATGTCAAATAACAAGGATGGTGGCTGGAAAAAATGCTGTTTTCCATCTATTTTCTTTGGTGATGTGTCTGTTCACACATTTGGCCCAATTTTTAAATTATTTTCTCATTACTAAATTTGGAGAGTTCTTTAGTCTGGATATGAGACTCTTACCAATTCATGTTTTTTTTTTTTTTTTTTTTTTTTTTTTGTGGGTACCGGGGGTCGACCTCAGGACCTCACGCACCAGCAGGCGCCCGTGCCGCTGAGCGATATCACCGGCCCTTTTTTTGTATGTGGGTACCGGGAGTCGAACTCAGGACCTCGCGTTTGCCAGGCAGGTGTTTATGCCACGGAGCTATCTCACCGGCCCCCAATTCATGTTTTATAAATATTTTCTCTCAGCTTCTGCCTTTTCAATCTCTTAACAGAAGTAGTTTATTTTAATGGCTCTTTTATCAACTGTGCTTTTGGAGTTGTAGTTAAGACATCTTGGCCTAAATCAAGACTACTAGAAGTTTCCTTCTGGAAGTTTTCAAATTTTAAGTCTCTGTCCTTTTTTTGAAGAAGGCTTTGCACACAGTGGAAGGTATAGGTAGTGGCTCAACTTTTTTTTTTTTTTAGACAGGGTCTTGCTATGTAGCTCAGGCTGGCCTTGAACCCACTATGTAGCTCAGGCTGGCCTCAAACTTGTGGCAATCCTCCTGCCTCAGCCTCCTGAGTGCTGGGATGACAGGTGTGTGCCACCACACCTGGTGCGGCTCACATTTTGCCTCTGGATATCTGGTTTTCTAGCAGCCTTTGGTGACACTGGGTTGCCTTCATGCCTTTGTTGGAAGTCAGGAAACCATACATGGGTAGTGTGGGAAGGTCCATGTCTTAGTTGAGTTCAAGCTGCTATCACAATACCATAGATCAGGTATTTATTTCTTATATTTCTGGAGACTGGGAAGTGGAAGATCTGGGTGCAGACAGATTCAGAGATGTGTGAGGACCCACACCCCAGTTAAAAGACAGCCCCTTCCTTCTCTGTGCCCACAGGGCCTTCCTTTGGTGCACACCTATGAAGAAAGAAAGAGATGTCCTTGTCTTCCTGTTCCTGCAAGGGCGGCAATCTCATCACAAGGATCCCATCCCTGTGGCCTAATCCCAGCTTAATCACTTCTCAAATGCCCCACCTTCATATTGACATTTGGGCTTCAACATGTGAACTGGGGAGGGCAGAAGCATTCAGCTCTTAGCGGTTGTAGACTCTCTGACCTATTGAGTTTGGTTGTTTTAGCTATTAGTCTTATTTTTATGCCAATAGCACACTCTCTTCTTATACTATCTTTATAATGATTCTTGAAATCAAGTAGTTGTAGGTTCTTCCATTTTTTAAAAGTTTTGGCAAGTCCACACCCTTGCGATTCTGTATCAATTTTAGAACCAGCTTGTCATCTTCAACCTAAATGGCTTCTGGCATTTTTTTTTTTTTAACGTGGGTACTGGGAGTCAAACTCAGGACCTCATGCTTGCCAGGCAGGCGCTTATGCCGCTGAGCCATCTCACTGGCCCGGCTTCTGGCATTTTTGACTGGGACTGCACTGAATCTATAGACCAAGCTAGGGAGAACCAATCCTAATAATATTGAGTCTTTTAATCCACGAACACACTCTATCTCTCCATTTATTGATCTCTTATTTCATCTCCCCTGACAATGTCTTGTGGCTTGTAATGGGTAGGGCTCACACATCTTTTTGTCAAATGTAGCCCTAAAAGCCCTAAATACTTCTTTGCTATTGCCTATGGCAGAGATTGGCAAAGTATGTCCAAGAAAGTAAATTTGGCCCACTGCCCATTTTTATAAATAAAGTTTTATTAGAACACAGACCTGCACATTCATTTGCATGTTATCCATACTGCTTTTGCCCTAGAATAGCACACTTGGGTAGCTATGAAGGAAACTTTATATAGTCTAAACTAAACATTTTACCATCTGACCCTTTATAGAAAAGGGCTGCTGACTCCTGATACCTAGTATTCTTTTCTTATTTCAATTTCCAGTTATTCAGTGCTAATATACAGTAACATAATTGATTGATGTATATTCATCTTGTAACCTAAAACTTTCCAAACTCACTTATTCATTCTAGTAGCTTCAGTGTAGATTCCATAGAATTTTCTACATAAATAAGTATGGTATCTGGGAATAAAGAGTTTCAATTCTCTCTTTCTGATCTGAACATACTCCATTTTTTCTTAATTACAGTAGCTGAAGTCCACTGCTCAGAGTGAAATAGGAGAGATGAGAGCAGTCACCCTGGCCCTTGTCCTGATCTTAGTGGGGAAACATTCATTTCCTTTTCCTCTGTCATGCATGACATTAGCTCCTGGGTCTTTTGCAGATGCATTTTATCAAGTCGAGCTGCTCCCCTCTATTCCTAGTCTACTGAGATAATCTAAACATTTTCTGGGCATTAAATTATCACACAAAGCACTGCTATTAGTAACATACATATGAGGAAACAGGCACATAGGGTATTGGAAACTTGCCTGAGGTCTACAGCTGTGAAGCGGGGACGCAGGAGTTTTGATCCAGACTGAAATGGGTCGTCAGAATGAGCTCACCTCCAGCATTCAAATTTTAGGAGTTTGAATCAGTTATAAATGTATTGGGCTGCAAGGAACTGAATACCCAACATTAGTTTAAACCATAGGGACCTTTAGTTGTTTCCCATAAGAATTTTGATGGCGGGAGTTCAGTGTTAATACAGCAACCCAAAGGAGCCATAAAGAATTCAGGCTCTCTTGCTTGAAGACCTCTTCTCAGCCATTCCCAGCTTGCTGACTTTTCATTTTCCTGCTTATTGCCTCAGAACTGCAAGGTGGCTACTATTGGTCCAGACATCACAACCGCAGTTGAAGAGTATAAGCAGTTTGTGCACCTGTGTTTGCAAGATGTAGGAAGGAGAAAAAGAGAGATTTTTTTTTCTCATGCCTCTATTGCTTTCTTTCAAGGAACAAAATGTTTTTACTAAGTTTCTCTCCTTGGTCTTATTGGCCAGGGCTGTTGAATGCATGTAGTCATTAAGTGACTGAAGATATATCAAAGTAAGTTTAAATCACTTTCAGTAGGTTACTTAACAGTCTGTTTCCTCATTTGTAAAATGGAGAGGACAATATTTGCCTCACAAGTCTCTTGTGAGAGGAGATTTAGGAAATTATCGTAAATGTGATTTTGAGCTAAGTACCTGATGGATGGGAGTTCCTTCTGAGCCAGTGGTGAGGCAGAACATCATAGCAAGCACTGTGTGGTGGCCCAAAGATGCTCATCTGGTGGCCAAGAAGTGAAGGAGGAAGACGGGAATGGACCAGGTCCCAAGACCCCCTTCATTCCCCAATGATCCAATGTCCCACCTTCTAAACATTTTGCCACCTCCTGACAGTGTCGCAGGACGGCGATCAAGCCTTGAACACTGGGGCCCTTGGGGCTCATTTGAGATGCAGACGTAACAAACCCACAAGGTCCCTGTAGGCCACACTGTCCCAAGCACACCCTCAAGAGGGGGAGTTGCCTAACATCTTTGATAGGTGGTGAAAGGGGCATTTTAAAAAACTACATTCGGCGACGCTCTTTGCACTGTAAGCCACAGAAGCCAAGGAAGCCGTTTAGAAAGAAGGAAAGGCATAGCCTCTCAGGACCAGAGGAGGATGTGGGCCCCCATGCAGGCAACCAGCCCAGGCCTGGTCCTCTCCCCACTGGATGCGGGGTCTCCCTTTCTTTCTGCCTCTAACCAGTGCTTCCAGCATCAACCCCAGTGTAAGGCGCTCCACTTAAAACAGGAAACAGAAACTATGGGGGAAAAAAAAAATGGCCCACTGCAAGTTAAGAAATCCTAGTGGAAGTTGCTGATTGGCTGGGCTTGGTCACGGGACACCCAGAGGCCAATCAGCGGGAGGGGAGGCGGAGTCACGTGGGAGGAGGGCTGGCTGCATCTGGAACCTGGGAATTCAGGGTTCACGGAAAAGAAAACTTTCTGGAAGACGCTGCGTGCTGCTCCGAGATAAGGTGGGCAGGGAAAAGGGAGGGTGCTGCCGGGGCTGTACAGCTACCGTGTGCCTTCAGAATCATTTCAAGACGATAGCAGCCAGTTGCTTATGAAATATTCGCTGTTTTGCCACCTGTGTTGCTAAGTTGTCTCATGACCGCTCCGTGCGGTCACTTGTCCAGCATCACGTGGCACAGTCAGCCTTGATATCCTTTGCAGACGAAGAAATGCAGGTTCTGAGAGACAAGACACCGCCTCCAAGGCCCCCGCCGTGCCGGCGGAGCCACGGTTCAGGTCTCCGCCCACAACTCTGATCTGCTTCCTACTGCTTTCATTTCAGCAGCGCGGAGAGGAGGTCGGGGAGGCGCCAGAATCTGTGACGGTCGCTGTCCCCGCATACAACGGAACAACGACAAGAAAGTGAACAGCCCTTAGCAGCAGAGCCGCTCTAGAGGTTGCTCGGGGCCCCATGCTGCACAAGCAGGACGAGGGTACCAGGAAAGAAGCTGAAATATAGGTGCTCTTCTGGCCCCCACCTGCCACCACGGGTGTTCAGTTAATGACATTTTAAATTTAAAACAAAATTAACAGTTTATGTTAAAATTTTATATTCTGTCATCTTCCTAGTGTGTGTTGCTAGTTTTAAATGCGCCTAGGACAGCACTTAACTTCCAGGTAAGACTGCGGGAATTGCACATCCGTAGCTCCAATCTTATATCTGTGTTCACATGTCCTCAGGGTCCGCTGAGTTGCCCAGGCTAGTATCAAACTGGCAATCCTCCTGACCCAGCCTCCCAGAGCGCTGGGATTACAGATGTGAGCCATCCCCTCCTGATATGCGTGCCCTGGCCCACCTCTCCAGCTTCCTGAGGAGCAATGGGTTGGAAAGGATGGGCAGCGCTGGGTTGTCTTGTCTTTCTTTCTCCTTCTTTGCCATCCATTTCAGCACAAGCAGGGCCCATACCAGGAAGCCACAGGAGAAGGAAACAATAGGATGTTCCATTGGTGTTTCTTAGAATGCCATTGTCTTCTTTCTGCATCTGAGTCAAGTTCTGGTTGGACCAGAAAGTGCAGCTTCACGGGGCTGTCAGCGCGTCCCATCCCTTCCCCTCTCAGGTGAAGCTCTGGCTCCTTCTCTTGGACCTGACTGTGTCCCACCAAACTCTCATCAGAATTCCCACCCAAGTCTGCACCCTGGGCCTCACAGATGCCCTGTGCGGATGGGGCCACAGGGAACGTGGACACACAGTTTACACGCATGCTCCGCTGTCCCTGCAGAGGTCAAGTGGGCTTGGTGACAGGCAGGGTTGTGTGGGGTTCCCTTCCTTGCTCTACCACCGCCCCAAATTTCCCAGCCGCCTGGGAAAATTTCAGCAGGTCCCCAGACACCTTGGTGGAGCTAAGCCTCCAGCATTTGCCGGGTCCCCTCCTTCAGCCTCCGTGTCTTGCAGCGCCCCCTGCTCTTGTCCTCAGACCCTCAGCCCTGCACCGCCACCAGCCCCCACCCCTCCTTGCAGGGAGCCACCCCGACCTCCAGCAGAGCTGTCCTTCACTCGCCCCAGGGGGTCTTCTTCTCCAGTGTCTGCCTCCTAGGGGAGCCAGGGATGAGAGGTAAACTCTGACCAGGGGTTCGAATCCCAGCCTCCTGCTCGCTCCCTAGAGGAAAAGTCCCACCTGATGTCAACTTGCCATCTCTAAAGTGAGGCCAGTATGTCTGCTATGAAGGGTAGAGGTGCGGATCCGAGGGCCCGAGGCCCAGGGGCTGCTCTTACTGACCCCCGCGCCAAATGCACTCGTCCTGCTCATAGATCCTGACTCTAGAATTCAGGTCCTCAAAGGACCAGTGTGACTGTGCCCGTGACTCATGGGCTCAGCTGCTTCTGATGACACTGTGAGTGGCCTCTGTCCCCCAGCAGGAGGCAGGAGAGTCCCCACGCTCTGGACTGTCACCGTCCCAATGTCAGTCCACCGTGGCACTGGAAGGCCTAAAAGCAGATTCCAGCATTCCCTCCCTGCCCATCCCTGGCTCTGTCCTGAGCCGATTTGCCATTTACCTCGCTGTTTCTCTGTGTACACTCGCCTCCCGCCCAGCCTCCAGCTGCATTCTCGGCTCCCCAAGCCCATGCTCCAGCCTCACTGGCCTGGGCCCCGTGGGGCAAGTGATGGTTTCCTTTCACAAGCTTGAGAAAAAAAATTAAAAGGCAGTGCAATGCCAGGACTTTCCACGCAGCCCAGACCCTGCACCACAATGATAGGGACTCTCCGCAGGGTCTCACAGCCCCTTGTCAGGCTGGCTGTTAAAGGGGACAGATACTATGTAAATACACAACGTGTCCGGTGGCTAGGAATGTTCAATAGAGGTTCCAAGTTATTTGCAGCCCTGTAAATAAGTAGAGGCCCTGGGTTAGCATCCTCTTCTGCCACTGAGGGGCCACGGCCAGCCTCCACTTTCCATTATTTATTTATTTTTAGATTTTTGTTTTGATTTGTTTTGAGACAGGGTCTCATTACATGGTTCAGGCTGGCCTTGAACTCTCTGTGTATCCCAGAGAGTTCCTCCTGCCTCAGCCTCCCAAGTGCTGGCCACCGCGCCCAATTCCACTTTCTCTTTTGTGAAATGGGCACAGCCCCTGGAGTCCTGGTGTAAAATAAACGCAGGGGAGAACCAAACCCCACCCATCTCAGGACGGGGGATGCTCTGAGCACCCCGCCCATTCATCTTCCCCCACAGAACAAAACTGGAAACGCAAAAAGCAAAGAAATGAGCAAAAGTTTATGAGGAGTCAGCTGGATGCCAATAAAAGCCGAAGGATGATTATTGCAAGGGGGAGCAGAGATGCCACTACCCTTTCTCAGGGTTAGGGACAGCCAGCTTTGGAGCATCTCGCAGCTCTGAGGAGAAAACTACCTGAAATAAATGGTTTCTCTAACATGGGGCCATCTGGTGATTTGATAAAAGGATTGGGTTTCTCAAGGCGGCCGTGAGTGCTCCCTGGGCGCCACCGTTTACGGTTTAAATACGACTCGCATGTGGAGCCGGCCTTACAAATGGGAAACAGCAGCCCCAGAGCTTGTTCCCTAATGGGGCCCTTTCATCGCCCAGTTACCCTTAAGCGTCTCCCTTCCTATTGTAATTGGCCCTAAATGAAAAGCATTAGTCCCGTCAATAAAAACTAATGGTTCTACTTACTAGGAAGAAGGGGGTGGGAACAAGCAGAGCGGTCTCTTTAAAAGGCAGGAAGGGACTGGCGTCGCCTCTCTTCCGGAACTTCAGTGCTTGATACTGGGGTGCCACAGGCCCTGCTGGGGAAAGTGTCCCTGCCAGAAATCAGCATGCAGGGTCCCCATCCCGGCTCTGCTGTGTGACACTCCGTGGGTTGCTTTCCCTCTCTGGGCCTCCTCGGTGGGTGTTAGACTAGATACAAAAAGATTTGCTCCTAGTAGGGCTGGTTTTAAGGATCAGAGGAAAAGTTGGATGTAAAAAGGCTTTGAGAACTATAAAGGGCTTGTAACTGGGACAGTCAAGACCATTTTGTCCTGGAAGACTGGGAAGGCCTGGGGCGTTTTGTCCCATCTTAGGCCTCTGCAGGCACTCAGAGGGAAGCCCAGTCCACGTCCCCATGCCGCAAAGTGGCCTGCAGCTGCTCAGCCCACAGACGGGCTGTGCAAATTGGACCAAGTAGGCTTTCTCCTCGGGGGACTTGGGGAAGCACAGGATGGTGTGATCCACAAATACAGTGAATGTGTAGTCTTTTTTCTTTAAAAAGATTCATTACAGGGAAAGATGCACACTGCCATTCCCCCCTCGAAATCCTCCCTCTCGCTTCAATCACACTTATCCCATCCTTCTTGCCACTTTCTGCAGCAGCTCCGGAGTCCTCTTTCCTGAGTGTCTTCAGTTGCACTGTCATGGCTGCCTCGATGTCCAGAACTGTTGCAAGACATTTCCCCTTCATGAACATTTTGATTTGGGGAAGAGCCAGAGGTCACACGGTGCCAGAGACAGGGGATAAGATGGATGAAGACACGGCATCATGTTTTTATTTGACGGAAACTGACATAAATAGTCCATCAATGGGGTGATCCAAAAATACAGTGAATGCATACATAACACGAGCTCATTCCTGTAAAGCGATTGGATGAAGTCATACAGGAGCGAGGCAGATCCAGCCGACACAGAGCACCCTCAAGACAGGGAGTGGGAAGGACCCCAGCCAGGCTGCAGGACAGACCTACGGGTCACAACTGTGGGTGTCCTGCCTTTGTCCCCTCCCACTTGCCATTTCAAAGCTCGCCGCCCCATGGCCCAATGCTGGCACCTGCATTTCCCTGTGCCATGGGCTTCTCTGGAGGGTCAGGAATTCGGCCAGCCAGTGATGGCTTAGCGGTGCTCAGGAAAGTCGGGGCGTAAATGCCACAGCACCCTCTCCCCCCCAACAGCAGCCTGTTTACAACGCACTTTCCCAGAGTCTCGGTAGGCTTCTATCCAACCCTGGCTCATAACACGTTCTTCCCCTCCCCTCCCCTCTTCTCTCCAGGTTCCCCCAGTCTCAGGTCTCAGGTTCCACCTCTGGGAGAACCTGACTAAGACGTGGGGGAAGCTGGGGGACAGACCTGGTTGCTGAGGTGTCTCATGCCAGGCCCGTGGGAGCCCACAGCAATGTAAAAACCCATTCACTCATTCAACAAAAACTGATTACATGCCTTCCCTGGACCAGCCATAGGGTTGCGTTTGAGAACAAAGCAGATATCATCCCTGACCTCATGGAAATCACAGCCAGATGGGAGGGTCCCTCGATAGGCACTGAACGAGATAAACTATGAAAAAAAGACACAAGTGTGGAGCAGAAGTGAGAGGAGGGGCACTGGACAGGAGGCCTGAAAATGGAAAGACCAGTCAGGCAGAGAAAGGGCACCCAAGGGAGGCATGAGCCACAGCTCACGGGAGGCGATGCCCTGAGGTGGATCCGCATTTGTGTTGAAGTGAGACAGAGGGGGACTCTTTGGTTCCCAAGTCACTGAAAACCTGATTCAACCTGACTTAAGTGTAAAAGGGAAAATGTCACCTTTAGGACCAGGCAGAGATCTGGGCACATCTGCAAGCAGAGATCAAGCAGGGTCTTCGATGCCGCTTTTCACCACCATCTTCCCAGGTCCCTTATTTCTGCAGACTCTGTCCTTAGGCCAACTTTCCCCTTGTGGCTGCAGAGTGCCTGCCTGGTGCACCCAAGTTCAGGGGAGCTATGTCTTTCAAAGAGACGTGTCCAGGAATGGTTGTGTGTATAATACCCACAAAGTGGAAATGGCCCAAATATCCATCACTAATAAAATGGATAGGCCCGTCCCAGATGGTAGATTCATACAAGAGAAAATATACCACAGTGACCAAGAGCAGACGGCAGCCGTGCGTACAACCTCAGACGTTACTGAGGTAACAGGGACTTCTACGGTTCACGCCTAGATGTCCCCCCAAAGCCTCCTGCACTCACAGGTTGGGCTTTTGAAAGGGGATTGGATGATGGGGGCTCTATAGCTGGCTTGCTGTTAGGTGGGGGGCCTGCTCGGAAGAACGGGGTCACTGAGGGTGTGATCTGGAAGTGTATTTCCCTTCCTGGCCCCTCACTTCCTGGGCACCACGGCGTGAGCAGCTTTTCCTCCACTATCCCTTTGCTGCAGACCACGAAGGACTGAAACTTCTAAAATGTGAGCCAAAAATAAACCTCGCCTCCTTTACCCTCTGGTGTTGAGCATTTTGTCCCAGCATTGAGGGAAGGAAGGCGGGAGGGAAGTCAGGCAGACACAAGAGAGAGCATACTGTGAGGTGCCCTTTACGCGAAGGCGGGCGGGCAGGCACGAGTATACGCCGCGGGACGAGTCCGGATAGTGGTGACCTTTTCAGTGCGGGTTTGAGCGGGAAGGGAAGGCCAACAGGATCTTCGGGTGTTCTACATCTTTGCTGGTGGTGTTTACTGGGTAAATACATATAGGAAAAGCCATGGAGCTGAGCTTGAAGTTTTTGTACTTAAATTACGTTTATGCTGTGAATATTTTTTAAATTAACTATTTTGATGTCCCTTAGAGTATCATATATACATATATATATATATATATATTTCTGTAGATTATCTTTTCTCCAGGTTCATTCTATTTTTCTACTCTTATTATCCCTTCTCTCTGATTTCTCATCCTATTTATTTTTATGCTGTCATATTGTGTTTCCATAAACGATCTCAAACTCTTTAGCAGTGAGAGAAGTCAAGAATTTAAGAAGAAAAGAAAGCTCAGATAGGCGTCTGCTTTTTGAGCTTAATGAAAGTGATTCTCTTTTTATTGCCTTAGCTTTGTTGCTTTTAGTCTTAAATCAAGATTTTTCTGCGTCTGCCAATTTGCAAATGAACCAATTTCTACCAATTGGCCTTAACATATACAAATCAGTCTCCTAAATAAAAACAAAAGTTTTCCAGCCTACAGAGCCTCAGTTTTCTGTCTCCAGACCTCTGCCCCACGGTGTTTTTCTGGCAACCAAACAAGAATACTCCCTTTCCTCCGATGCGCGCAACTCGCCATCTTTCCCTGGTTAAAACGCCGGCTGCCAAAGCAGGGCTCGGATTCTTTCCAGCGAGATTCTATAGTAATCTGCCTCGCGGCGGCGACCAGAGATGCCTTTAGCAGACCCCGTTCTAATGAACATCTAATCCTGGCCCGGAGACCCCAGGCCCCAGTGGCCCCTGTGGGGACGGCTGAGCCCACCCCTGTGAAGCGGGAAAGGGGATCATCCTCACTTTGCGCCCCCCAGACCCACCACAGCCCAGGAATGGACGCGATTTCGGGCTCGCTGGACCCAGGGCTCCGTGGATGCCACGTGTGGCCCTGTGCAGCCTCCGAGAGCCTCGGGCTGTTGCTGACGCTGCACGCAGGGTGCACTGGGCCTGATGTGGGGCTCGTGGGCTCAACAATCTTTGCATCTGTGTCCCTCCAGACGCAAGCTCAGTATCCAGCACAGCCCTGGGCACGTGGCAGGGACTCGGTCAGTGTCGAATAAGAATAGACACAGTAATGTCACCGACTAGCTGGATTTAGGGCAGAGGGAGGGAGGAGATTCGAGTAAGGCAGTGATGGTGATGTGAAACTGACCAGAGGTGGTGCCGGTTCCTGAGAGGAGGAGCAGAGGAGAAGCCAGGTGGGCATGGGGGGTGACTGGGAGAATCGTCCCCTCCTCCTCCAAACCGGCACCGCCTCAGGGAGAGCCTGGCTCCAACACTGCTCAGAGAAGTTGCCCCAGCCCAGCTCCCTGGACAGGGAGCAGAAGCAGAAGCTTGAGCCGGAGGGTGCGCGCGCAGCCTCCTGTGCAGACCCCACCCAAGGGCTGTAACAGGGTGGGCGCCCGGCCAGGTTAGGCAGAGACCTGTGCCCCTTGGCAAGGCTGGGGATGGGTGGGGATGGATTCCTGCTGTGACTCCCATTCCTATTTCCAGGAAGAGGGAAGGGGGTTTCATACGGAGACTGGGAGAAGGAGCTGTATGTGGCCAGAGCAGGGCAGTGAGGCAGGGACAGGGCTCCCCTTCACGGAAGTGAGGCCAAATGCAGAGTCTTCTCCCTGTTGGCTGGGACACTGCCTGGATTCACAGGAGCTGTGCACGAGCCTTGCAGCCTGCCACAGAAGTGAACAGTGGGCAGGGGCTGCAGAGCGAGCAGAGCAGCCAGGGACAATGCTGGACTCACATATACAGAAAAGCTGCATAAAATCCAGCCCTCTCAACACTCCCCTGTACCAGGATGGGCACCTCCTGATTTGCTCATCCCCCCTGCCGCCCCTTGAGGGACATTCTACTGTGACCCTTGCCTTCCTCATTTGGTCACGAGGAGCTGGGGAGTAAAACCAATGGCCCATTGCTGCTGGAAAACACCAATGTCAGGATTTGAACACGAGAGGCCGAGTTGAGACCATGTGCCAAGCCTCGGGACCTGCCACTGCTTGAGGAGAGTCTGGGACCAGCTGGCTTCACAAAGCTGCCATGGGAAGGGACCCAGAGCCTCAGCAACTGCCACCGCCCTGCCAGCTCAGACCCAAGGGGAGGGTGCTCAGTTCCAGCCGTCCCAGGGATAGTGAGGCTGTGTGACTGCAGCGCCTTGAGATGTGTGATCTACTCAGCCAGCTCCCAGAAAGGGAAAAGCTCCTCTGCGCATCCTAAGATCTGTGCATCAGGACCAAGAAATAATCGCATTGCACATTCACTGCCTTTTCACTTTCGGTCCTGCAGTCAGCTCCCCCATGCATGAGGTGCGGAAGTTGTTGCAGCCTTCAGAGAGGGGAAAATGAGGTGTGAGGCGAAAGGACTTCTGGTATTGTCAGACTTTTAACTAAAGAACATCTATTGTTTACATGTATTGTAGTAGAAGACACATTGGCATGAATCCCCTCAAAACACTCCTCTGCACTTTGAACATACTCATCCCATCATTCTTACCACTTTCTGAAGCAGTTCTGGAATCCTCTTTCGTGAGTGTCTTTACAAGGTGTGATCAAAAATACAGTGAATGCTGCTACCCAGTGCCATCCAGTGGAAAGGCAGGTTTGTAAAATCATGACACTATGTCTTCATCTACCCTAGTCACCGGACCTGGCACCATGTGACTTCTGACTCTTCCCCAAAGGCAAAATGACCATGAAAGGGAAATATTTTGAAACAGTTCAGGACATCAAAGCACCCTTAACAGTGCTACTAAAGACACTCAGGAAAGAGGACTTCAGAGCTGCCACAGAAAGTGGCAAGAACAATGGGATCGGTGTGTTCAAAGCAAGGGGGAGGATTTTGAGGACTAATGCCCATTTGTCTTTTAATGTAATACATTTTTAAAATTTAAACACCACATTTTTATTGGATTGCTTATGCAAGGATTATCTCACTGGAACAAGATTTTATTTTGGAAAATACATTTAAAGAAAAATTCATAATGGATATGAAGCGTTTTGTGATTTTAGTATAAGGAACTTACCCAGAATTGTAAGGTCTTTGCTTTTCAAAACCAACTCATGAGTGTTTTTAGTATTTCTGTGCAATTCCCTCTGATGAGACCTCTATACACTCCTCGTGGAGGGTCTGCGGCATGGAAGAAGATGGTGAATAAAGCCCCTACTCTGCCTGCAGCTCCTCAGAGAGAAGCCCAGAATTTGCTCCAGATTACCACAAAGCAAGGGGAAATTTTCCCACCATCTTGTAATTGCAGATTGCTGGGTAACTGAGCCATGAAAAATGATCAGACCTATGTTCCTCCTCGGGCCTCCAAGAAGAACCCCTGAAAGTAAATTGTTGTGGAAAAATACTGCGTGCATGCCAAGGAGCTCGTGGGGAGTGCAGGGGACGGTCCCGCGTGTCCTAAGAAAGTACCCAAGAATTCACTCGTTTCCAGGGTTGGCTCAGCATGGGAATTGGCTCTTTTTCAGTTCTGATGCTCGTGGGATTTGTGACCATGGATACGGTGCTGTGCCTTGGTTTCCCCACATGGCATAGTGCCACCTCCTAGAGTGGTTTCCAGATGTGTAGACATAACAGAGGTCAGCATGTGTCCCTGCTGTCATTGCTTCAGGGGTATTGTCACTGCTGCACAAGGTCATTGCTGTAAGAGGGTCAGTGCCGTCTGGCCACCACCCATGCCCATGTCACCAAGATACCCCTGCCTTTCAAGCTCTTGCAGCCCCCATACTGGGCACCAGTAGCACACGTCTCGCGGGGTGCACTTCCGCATCCCCACCCTCGGCTGCCATCCCCCCGTGTAAGCACAGAGCCAGTGACCAGGTCCAGGATCATCTTCAGGATGGGTCCCAACTTCTGCCCAAACCTACCCACCCGGGAACCTCGGTGATGGTTTATTTTCTGTGCCAATGTGACTGTGCTTGGCACCCAGATTTTTTTGGGGGGGTACCAGGAATTGAACTCAGGATCTTACACTTGCCAGGCAGGTGCTGTCCTACTGAGCTAAACCACCAGCCCAGCACCCAGATATTTGGTCAGACATTCTGCTGGGCATCTGCCAGGCTGTTCTTGCAAGATCGGCATCTGACTTGGTGGACTCTGAGCAAAGTGGATTCCGCTCCACAATGTGGGCCTCACTAAGCTCTGCAGTCCCGAGCCAGTTACTCAAAGTCCCTCTCCTCCCTCCTCCCTCCCTCTCTCACCCACACCACAGGCCTCTTCCTGGTCCTGCTCCTGTGGTGCGCCTCCCTCTCTCCGCGGAGACCTAGTGAGGGCCTTGACTCTGCTCGCTGCCCAGCAAGTTCTGCTTGGGCACCTGGTGTCTCTTCCTGCCTGGGGAAGGAAGTCCACAGGTCTCGCTGTGAGTTCAGGCTGGCCTTGAGCTCACAGTGATCCTCTTGCCTCAGCCTCCTGAGTTCTGGTATGACAGGCATGCACCACCACGCCCAGCTTTCCTGCGGATCTCCATCAGGTGAACTTGTCTTCCCTGGCAGTGGAATCTCAGAAAACGGGCCCTAGACTTGGGTGCCTGGGTGGTAGCTTCCACAGAGTGGTAGCTTCCTCTCCATTTCCTGAAAACCGAGGCCCATTTGCCTTGTGTCGACAGACTAAGGGAAACTCCTCCAAGGGTCCTGCCCAGGGCAGAGAGCAGCTATTAAGGGCAAATCCCTCCACTCCTGGGTACTGAGCATCCCAGGCCACTCCTAGCAACCGAAGAGACCCCGGAGGGTCAGGTCATTGGAGGTCTATCTACCAAGCATATTCTACGTCCCGGCCTCAGTGGCTCCAGGCCTCTGACCCTCCAGGGAGGGGGAGCTTGGTGTCCCATGGAGGACACCAGATGAGTTCACCCCTTTGGGTCACAAGGCTAGTCAGTGGCAAAGCTACTATGTACCCCACGGTGCATAATAATGTTTTAATAAAAGCGTGATTTTTTTTAATAGAAAAGTAAAATTGGATTTGTGCCTTAATCTTCAGCCTGTTTTAGCTGTTGTGGGGCCAGCCTGCACTCCAAACTTTTAAAACCATTTTTGGATTGATTAGCTGGGAACAAAACTGCTTCCAGAGGGTGTGCTCCACGGTGCCAAGCCTTCAGCTCCAGGCCCAAGCGGATGCAAATGCAGGAAGGGGAGCGCAATCGTATCTATTATTTATCGGAGTGTTCCCCGACCATCCCTTTATGAAAAATGGATGGGGGCCCAGGCATCCTAATTGCTATGCCTCTCCCAGATGGGAAAAATAACAATTTTTCTCTGTTCTGCCTTTTTTGTATTTGAATAAAGTTATGGGCAACTCAGAGTTTATCCCATCTGGTTGTTATGGGAAAGCAAAAAATTTGGACCATGTCCCAATTCTTTGGGCTCTGTCTACCATGAACTACAAAGATGACACTGGGAGTGTCACTTCATCTTTCTAAGTCTCTAAGTACCAGAGGCTGAATGAGACAGCTAAAAAGCGCCAACCAAGTCTGATGACCCAGCAGCCTCTGGCTCTGCACAGGCCCCCTGGGGTTCAGCCAGGGCAAAGGATGCTCTGGAGAGACGGAGCCAGACACGGTCCACCATGGCAACACCTTCAGAGTCAGAGCTTTTAGGAGCCCCAGATGCCACTCCTGGCTCCAGCACCACTGGCTACAGAATCTTGGACAAGTCATTTACTATCTTGGCGTTTCCTTATCTGCGCTTTCCACATTGGTGAGGTAGCAATGATAACGTGGGGCCAAAGCCTACAGTAAAAACACAGAGCAGCTTCTTCCAAAAGGTTCAAAAGCTGTGCTTTACCGAGGGGGTCACTCGGGACCAAGGCTGGCCAGTCTCTCCCCCAGAGCTTGACCACTGCAAGGTGTCTGTGCAGAACCTGCCCCAGCCCATGCCAACTCTAGGCCTCTGTGGGCTACTTGGCCACTGAGGGTCCTCTTGCCAACCTCCATGTCACTGATCCAAGAGAAGGGTCACATGATGAGCCAGAGAAGGGGAGAGTCACAGCCTGGCAAAGTGCTAGGTCTCCAGCCTCTGCGCTGGCCGCTGCTGCTCCTGACACACAACTCCTGAAACCCAGAATGTCCCTTGTCCAGGAGCCTGGGACCAAAGAAGGACTAAGCCAGCGAAGGATTCTTTTGATCCATTTTCCAGATCAATATGGATCCACCCAAAGCCCTGCCCCATACACCTCACAAGCTGCCAGAGAAAGGGGAATCAGAAAAAGAAGACAAATGTGGATCTGGGGCAGTTGTGTCAGGAGAAGGCAGCCTTGGTGCTCCGGACAGCAGCTGTCCTGCCCAGAATCGAGCAAGCCTGCAGGACGTGCTCACACGTCTGTCAGCGGCGTCTTGCCTGCCCCTGGGAAGCAGCACTGGTGTGAGGGTAGGAGAGGCATCTTTAAAAACAGGACGTCCTCAGCCAGTGCCGCCGGTCTCCCATGAGGACATCTGCCCTCAGCACAGATGTTTGCAAGAACAAATTTGCAAAAATGAAAACTTAGGCTGCACAAATGGCTGTCTCTACTGTTCCGTGAGCTGACTGCCAGTGAAAAGTTTTTAGTTTACAGCCTGTAGACTTTGTGCAGATTAGATGGAGGCAACGAAAGCCGAGACACAGGGCAGGCTCTGAAGTATGACTCCCAGCTTTTGGCTTGAATGATGGCTGGATCACGACGTCAGGTCTCAGATGGGGAGGGAGCCCTGGGAAAGGGGCAGTGGCCAGGATGGGAGAGGAAACCAAGAGTTTAGTTCAGGGCTTTCCTAACTTTCAAGGCCCATCACTAGCAGCTAGTTAATCAGTTGCTTAACATTTATTGAGCATGAAATACAGTTGTAGAAGTGGAAGGTCCACTGACCGTGTAACACTAAGCCCGAGGATGTGCATCGCCTCCGGGTAGAGGGGGGGGAATTTGGCAGGAAGGAGAGAATCCAGAGTCTCGCGAGTACTGAACCCGAAGCAGGTGCATTCTAAACCCGGAAGCCCGAGTCACCTTGAATTGGCGAGAACACATTTACACCGACCAGGCCGGGAGGGTCACTAGACAAGCTGAGTGCAGGGGAAGAAAACGTGCGTTACTGAGCACATCACTTCAAGGGACAGGGAAAAGGGAGAGGCAGGAAGATGAGCTGGCAGACCAAGAAAGTCACTCAAACGTCGCCACTAAAATGGAGTGCAAAACGTCCTCAGCTTCTCATCCCATGGAGCAATAAAACAAGAGAAACGGAGGCAAAGGCACCGCACAGATTTCACAGTGTTTCTCTCAATTGTGAAAATATAGTTTTTATAAAACGAATTTTAATTTTGAAGTGTAAAATGTGTACGCGCTCATAGAAAATTGTTTCGCTATCAATTCATCTTTAATTTATTTTGATTTGGCACTTGTTTAGGAAAACAAATTTGTTCTTGTTTTTTTTTTTAGGAAAACAAATTTGGACCATTAATGGGTGTCAGTTAATTTCTTCATAAATTCAGTTCGTGTCCTCCTGTTATTAGCTTATACCCCAAGACCCAATAAACGACTTAAGGCAAAATTTACGGCAAAACTCTGGAGATAATCAAAGTGTCAACAGTTGGCAGAGGCCAGGGGTAGGGAAGGCAGGTGAGTGTGCAGGGGGACACGGGATGTTCAGGACAGTGACACTATTCCGGGAGGCACTGTGGTACCATTCTATGCATCCAAACCTCTAGAATGTACAACCGAAGAGTACGCTTTAATGTGAACTGTGGGCTTTAAGTCCTAATACAGTAACAATGTTGGCTCTGCTTGACTGTAACAAATGTGGCTTAGAACCAAGATGTTAATAACAAGGGAAACTGTGGGGTGGGGGTGAGGCCCATGGGAACTCTCTGTACTTTCCATTCAATTTCTCCAGCAACCTAAAAAACAAAGCCTATTAATTAAAAAAAAAAAAAAAAAAAAAAAAACTCTTGCTGACAAGCAATTTCGTTCATGAACTGCACGTCGTTTTTAAACATTTCAAGCCCGATCAGAAGTGCTCTGGGCGGCTCCAGTCAAATGAACTGGAGCATCTGCGAGCATCCTCGCGGCATCAGCATCCCGGAGGCCCGCTCCATCACCGCGCTGTGGAAATCCATTTCTCAGAATCTTCTCTGTCCCAGAGTGAATTTGATACGCCTGCCTTTCATCAGCCACCGGGAGGGAGTTATGCTAAGGGGGTGGTCCCGGGGTGCTTTTTGCTATTTCTGGAGTTTGAAATAAGCTTCATGTTGTTATGGGGGAGAGGGAAGGTCACGAAGAGTTAACAGGTTTCATTTCATGTTCCAGAATTCAAATATTTCAAAATCGATTATTCAGCTTTTCGCTGGAGTCTTCGAAACGCGTCTTCTAAATCATAACAGAGGTCACTGCAGAGCAGGGACAGGCGCTTCTCTTTGTTGTCATTTTCCTGGCCTGCTGGCAAGTTCACGGCAAGCCCAGCCTGCATATCTGCCCTTTGTGCCAAGCTCTGTCTGCTCCCTTTTCTCCTGTAATCACCTCAAAACCCGTGAGCAGATTCACTCCCAACCCCCCTACTGCAGCTACCCTGCTCCCTGCCCGCTCTGTCCACGGGGGACATCCAGGAAGGAGGTGGCAGCCCTGGGAGGAGAGCCCATGGCCCCCAGACCCTGTCCTGGGGACATCCACAAATTGTGTCAGTCACGTAGCAAAAATCACAAGGGTGGATGTTATGATGACCCCATTGTCCAGATGAGGAAACTGAGGCCAGAGATGCTAAGCTACTCCAGGCTTTAAAAATGAGCAGCAATGTTAAGTGAAATAAATCAGCCACAAGAGCTTAAGTATCACATGGTTTCTCTTATAGGAGATCCCCAAAGTATAAATAATTTAAAGAGCAAAATAAAAGATAGATAATAGGAAATAGGGAGATAGAGCTTTTGCAAACAGGAAGGGGACCAAGAGATGGAGGTGGGAGAGAGGGGAGGGGGGACATAGAAATAATTAAGATGTGTTATGTACATGTGCCAACTCCCCATGATGCATATAATCACTATGTCCTGCAAAAAGGTACTAATACAAATTAAAAAAAGAAAGATACAAAGAAAAATATGTAGCAAGCTGGACATGGTGGCACTTATGCATAATCCCAGCACACTGGGAAGGTGAAGCAGGAGGATCCCAAGTTCGAGCCCAGCCTGGGTAACTTAGCCACTTAGCAAGGCCCTGACGTAAAATAAATAAATAAAAGTTAAAAGGGCTGAGGATATCACTCAATGCAAAGGTCCTGGGTTCAATCTCCAGCACCTCAAAAAAAAAATAAATAAATAAGTAAACAAACAAAAACCAAAAAAGCATGTACTCACAGTGTGCTGATTTTGCTTTGCCCTGTGCTGGTGGACAGGAAAAAAACGGGGGCTTAGGCTGTAGTCCCAGACCCTGGCAGAGGTGAGAGCAGCAGCTGTGGGTCAACTGCCTCCTGGTCAAACATGAACCTCTTCTCTTGAGGCCTGTGGAGCACCAGAGCCACCATAAAGTCCTGGATTGTCAGGGAACGAAGCCAAGATGGCCACGGTGAGGAGGTAATGGTTTGGGATGAAGCAGACAAGACACCCTGAACATTAGAAAGATGAGTGCCACTTGCTACAGGAGGTGGTGCCTGCCCTGGGAGAAGGCCCCCTGCTCAGACCCCGTAGCCCACTTCCCCGACCCCCGCCCTTTAATGCTCTCCTGTCTCCACCTTAATCCTAAGTAGCTTTTTATTTTTATTGGTCCATACTTTCAGTACATACTGATTATATTCATCATGCGGAGTCGGTGCACGTACACAACACGTCAATTCTTTTGTTATCCCCTTCCCCTCCCTTTCCTTCTCCCTCCCTTCATCTCTTGGTCCCCTCCCCTTTTGCAAAAGACCCATCTCCCTGTTTCCTATTATCTATCCTTCATTTTGCTCTTTAAATTATTTATACTTTGGGTTTCTCCTATAAGAGAAACCATGTGATATTTAAGCTTATGTGTCCGATTTGTTTCACTTAACATTATGATCTCAAGGTGCATCCATTTTCCTACAAATGACTCCTAAGTACTTTTTGAAGAGGAGATTCCCTATTTTTACTTTGCCTTGGGCTCTGCCAATTACAGAGGCCTTACTGGCTCCAGCAACTGAAAGAAATGACCCTAGAGGAGTGAGAGCAAACCTTTTAAAGACCGAGCCTAAACGGCTCCTGACGTCATCACTGTGTGCCGCTACTCCTTTCTGAGCATGCGCAGGGCCCCTTGTGTTGTTGCCGGATGCTCAGCTGCAGGGGCCACCCTGCTGCCAGTTGGCTCATCTATGGACAGAGAGGGCTCCACGTCCCCACTGTGACACCCGTGCCATAGGTTCACCACCACTGCCCTAGAGTAAGTCATCAGGAGGCCCGAGAGAGGCGTGAGGCAGCCTGAGGTGTGGACAATGGTTAGGGTGGACTTCCTGGAGAAGGCAGGGACAGGATGTGTTCATTTCCTAGGACCATATTAACCTAGGACTATGACCTTGGTGTCTCCGAACAACAGAAATTAATTTTCCCACCATTCTGGAGGCTGGAAGCCCAAAACCAAGTTGTCCCGGGGCCTGGCTCCTCCCGGAGGCCCCAAGGACAGTGTCCAGCTCTGCAGTTGCTGTCCAGCCTTGGTGTTCTTTACTCTGATCTCTGCCTCTGTCCTCACGCATCGTTCTCCCTGGATGCCTGTGTCCCTGCGTCTCCGCTTGGCCTTCTTATGAGGATACCACCCGATCTAATATGGGCTCATCTTCACTTGGTCACACCTGCACGCACCCTGTTCCCAAAAGAGGCCAGGTGTATGCGCCAGAGGTGAGGATTGTAATGTAATTTAGAGGATAGAGGGGACACAATCCACCTGTTGACAGGAGGTGACCACTGGGCCTCACGGAAGTGTGTTCCAGGGGGCTGAAGTATGACCCAGAGCGTGCAGCCACAGGGAGCACACTGGGAGAAGCAGAGCGAAGGAGGAAAAGGGAAAGACAGTGAGTTTGTGCCCCCCAGAGGCAGCTGCTCTTCTCCTATTTTGTTGATCTGGAAAAGGGCTTAGGCAGTTCTTAGGGGTCAGATGCCCTCAGGGGTACACCCAGAAGCAAGAGGAGGGCAGGAGCCTGGTCACTCTGTTCATTCACAAATGGAGGATGGAGGCCCACAGAGGACAAGAGACTTGGCTCAAAATGGAGCAACCCCCCCCACCGGCTTTTGCTGCCCCTTGTGGACTATAAGTGGCCTTCACACTTGCCGGGCCCCAAGATGTTCCAGAAGGAGGCAAGACTACACTCACCGCTTCCTGCTGTGGCAGCGTGTATCTCTAGTTTGGATCTGGAGTGTCCCCCAGGCCCACATGTTAAATGCTTGGTTGCCAGCCTGTGGCCCTGCTGGGAGGTGGTGGACCCTTTAAGGGGTGGAGCCTAGTGGTAGGAAGTGAGGTCACTGGGGTGTGGTCTTAAAGGGCATATTGGGACCACGGATTTCTTCTGTCTCTCTCTTTGCTTCCTGGCTGCCATGAGATGAGTAGTGGTCCTCCACATAGATGCCTGCCATGATGCCCTGCTTCCCTGCGACCAAAGCAACAGAGCCAGCAACCATGGACTGGAACTCAAAAACCATGAGCAAAATAAACCTGTTCCTTTGCTGACCATCTCAGGTGTCTTGTCACAAGCATGGAAAGCTGACTAACACATGCATGATGGGAGAGGAGGGAGACCTGCATTTGAGAGATCCATAAGCAACTGACACCATGAGTCGGGGGTCCCGTTCTCCAGTTCACTCAACAGCGCTGCTGAGAAGAAAGGGATGCAGCAGAGTGCAACTAGGAGGGAGGCTCAATCTGGGGTCTCCTGGAAGCAAGTGATGAGACAGGATTTGGGGGCAGACAATTCGTTTGGGAGGTGGTAAAAGGAAGCAAGGTGAGGGAGGAGAGAGATGGGCATGAGGAAGCCAGATCGTTCATGCAGGGCACCCTCTGTGGGCACCTGAGCTCAGCCCTGATGCAGACTATCTGCAGAGTGGGGAGAGCCTCCTGGAGCTGCTCATTCACCCCTGCCTTCCCTGGGGATCACTCCTCCCCAGCATTCCTGGACTGCCTTGCAGGTGGACACCCAGTTCTCAGGACCTCAAAAGCCTCAGGCAGAGAAATGGAGTGCTCCATGCCTAGGTGGGAACTGGAAGTTTTTGAAATCATCCACCACAGCCGCAGATAATCTTAGAGGGATCACAGATAGCACCAGGCATGGGCGACTGGCTCCCCAGGGTTTGTGGGCACTTGCAGAGGGAGGAGAGGGGTACAGCAGTCGCTCAGTCACCCTTAATGAGCAAGCAGTCCCTGCCTACACAGGTCAGTGCTCAGGGGAGCTCACTGAGGCACAGGAGGAACAGGGCACCTGGTGGTGGGCCAGTGACACTGGTAAGTGCTGGCAACTGGGTACACCCAGGAAACCCGCTCCAGGTGCCAGTTAGATCAGTAGTCCTTTGAGCCAACCAATCACGCTTCCTGAGTGCTGTACTGAGTTCAGTCCTGCTTCTGAGCAGAGGGAAATAAACAGACCCTGTGTCTCCACAGTGCCCCCGTGACAGAGGAGTGCTCTGGACCGGAGGAGCCCTTCCCCTTGATGGCACTGGACTCCAAAGGCAGGGGAGGGGAGCTGGGCAAGAGCTCCTAAACAAAAAAGTCCAGTTGAACTTTGAAGATGAGTTAAAGTTCACCAGGAGGAGAAGCTGAGGAGAGGGTACATCTGGTGGAGGCAGCAGATGCAAAGGCAAGAGGAGGCCTAAAATCAAATACCTCTGCTGCCATGTCTTCCTCTGGCAGTACAGGCACAGTGATTCTTGCTTCTTTCTCCCACTCGGGAGCTCCATGCAGCAAGGGCCAGGCCTGGCTTATCGCTAACGCAAGACCAGACACATGGTGAGGTCTCCTTGATGTGGCATGAGAGGGAGCCTCTCTGCCTACGACAGAAGCATGAGGCTGGGCCCGAGGAGGAGCATATGTCTGCCCAGGCAGGCTGGGAGTGGGGCTGGCCTTCAGGTGCCTTTACAGACTATGCCTGGTCTCCAGCCTGGGTTGTCTCACGCTATAGACTGGTCTTTGCAGGCGTGATGATGGTGGCTCTCACCTCATGGGTTGATGCAGGAATTTCGTGTGAGAAAAGTGCTCGTCATCATTCATAATCTCCTCATCATGCAATCCTGAGACAGGAGAGAAGGGCCCTGTGCTCCCCAAAGGACAGTAATTATACAGCTGCCCAAATGCCTTGCAGCCAGCCAGGCCACATCAGGTACCTGTGTCCACTCTGGGAGATGTTTGCTCCAGCTGCAGCAGGCTCCGTGTGCAGACCTGTCTCAGATTACCCCATCCAGCGGGCCCTCTGGATGCTCCACCCCTCTGCGGCCTCTTCAGTCAAGTCTCCAGAGGCCCCTTCCCTGCCCATGGCCTAACAAGATGTGTGACACCATGCATGAGCCCGACTTCTTCCTTTGTAAGCAACCCTCCCACATCCTTAGCAGGTTCAGTCCATATGCTGGTCCCCCTTATGCTATAGCACGAGCACTAATAAATCCTCTCCCTGATGGCGTGTTCTGGCACATTCATTTCTATCTGAGTAGAGCAGGCTGAGCTGGTACATTGGGAGCTGGTGATGTAAAAGGCTGCTGACACCAAAAACCACCAGCTGCAGGGTGCTGATAACACCAAAGGCCACTAATGCCAAAAGCAGCCAGCAGTTGGTGCTGGTAACAGTGAAGGCAGCTAGCAAGAGAGACTGATGGAAAGGGACAAAGAATTGCTGGCAATCAAAATTTCTGGTGGCTGAGAGAGTTCCTGAGACCTGCAGCTAAGCTGCTTGCTCTGAGCGGTAAGAAGGGCTGCTAACACTGACAGAGCTGGCAACTGTTGGCTTTCAAAGCCCAGGGCCATTGTCACGAAAAGAGCTACACTTTGCCAATTTGTGATTTCTATACAAAGTGAGCAAGAGCCCCTAGCTGATTGCTAACATCTTGGAAGCTGATATGGGAGCCTCTCTTTTAGTGGGCTCTGAAGAAGATGTAGACAATGGTGCTGGTCATGAGTAGGCACAAGAACCAGCCCATGACTGATTTCTGTCTTACATGTAGCTAAGAACTCATGCTTGCTGATGACAACCCAATAAGCAAAGTCTGAGGATCACCAGGGACAATTATATTAAGATATCATTACTAAAAAAGCTACAACCACATTTGTGGACCAGTTACACTGTATGCTGCATGCTCATCCTGGTGTACCACTGGAAGAGAAGGGCTTCATCTGTGTGCTTTTCTGGTTAGAAAATCTTAACTGCCCATCTCTCTGCAATAACTGCATTTTGGAGGGAAAATGATGCACACTAGCTTTTATTTGATTCAGAACACTTGCTACACATCAGATGTTTCAGCGGTCTGCAAACGTGAACATATGTAACTTTAGCTGCTGCCCTCACCAAATTCTTTCCTGAAGGCCAGCTGAGTTCTGCCCCACTTTGCTACCCCAGGAGATGCAGTCAGCACTGGCAAACTCAGTTTGACCACCGTATACAAAACCAGGAGCCCTGTCATGGGCTGCACGGTGCCCTCCAGCCTAGGTATGTATGTTCTAATCCCTGGGACCTATGAATATTAATTTATATGGTAAGAGAGGGTATAGTACATGTTTTTATGGCAAGAGAGAGATGTTTAATGATTTTGACAGGAGTAGCCCAGACTGGATTATCCAGCGACAGGTATCTTTAATAAGAGAGAGGTGGAGGGAGAGTTGACACATGCAGAGGAGAGAGCCGCATTTGAAGGGAGGCAGAGGCTAGAGTGATGGAGACACAAATCATGGAACACCAAGGATGGCCAGTGGCCCCCTGAGCTAGAAGAGGCAAAGGACAGACTCTCTTGCAGCCTTGCACAGCTCTGCTGGCCCCTCAATTTTGTATTTCTGTACCCCAGAACTGTGAAAGAAGAAAATTCTGTTGTTTTCAAGTCACCTGTTTACAGTAATTTGTTACAGCAGCCACAGAAAATCAGCACAACCCCCCCCGAACCCTAACATGCCCCTCCCCACCAAGCAGACCCAGCGGCAGCAGAAGCTTCTGCTTTCCTCTGCCTTAAGGGCTCAGCATCCCATCCTGATGGGTCTACTTAGTCATCTGTCTGTGGAACAAGGACTGCAGGGGCCCTGCTCACCCTGTACCCCAGGGTGTCCTGAGTATTTATGGTCACATCATGCACCCTCATCATTGAAACACTTGGGGTCAGGCCTCCACCGTGTGGGTTCAGATCTCAGCTTGGGCCCAGCTCCAGGTAGCAGACAACTGGTACCCAAAGGTCATGTGTTAGAGGCTTGGCTGCCAGCAATTGGAGCTATGGGGAGGTGGTAGAACCTTTCCAAGATGGAGCACACTGGGTGGAAGTTAGGTCACTGGGATGTGCCCCTGAGGGGATATGGGGACCCCAGCCCCTTCCTTTCTCTTTTTGTTTCCTTTGCCACACACTCCCATCATGATGAGCCACCTCACCACAAACCCAGAAGCAACAGGGCCAACCAACCATGGACTGAAACCTCCAAACTGTGAGCCAAAATATGCCTTTCCTCTTTTTAAGTTGATGAGCTCAGGTATCTGGTATGGCAATGGTAAGCTGGCTGACACATGTGGTGTGCCCCCTCCTCTTGGGAAGTATAAGCAATAAAAAGCTTTCAAGGCATTGGCCTCTCTGTGATGTTACTCAATCGCCTCCATAACTTAAAACCCTGAAGGTACAATTGCAGTGGGGGTCAGGCCTTTATTTCCCTGTCATCTTGTGATTGGATGTGGGTGGCCTCCACAAAGTGGATGTGGCCTAGGCAAGGTGGCTCTCCCAAGTCAAGGGCAATGTCCCCAAGAAGATTCAGCTTGGAGCAATCAGCTACCTACATTCCCAGCCAGAGGACAGTGAGGGTTTTGGGCACCTGTCCTGAAGGTTAGGACCTGGCAGTAAGCATCAGCTGCAGGTGTGAAGATTTTCACACACCCCCCTTTTACTCTAATGGATGCACTTGGTGCTAAATCTCTTCCTCAAAGTGTACCTTTGGGTGCATTGAATGAGTTTTGTTTCTCTTTTGCATTGTTTCTTGAACTTTCTACACTTCATTAAATTTTTTTTGACATTTCACAGTATAATTGCTTAATTTTCAGAAATTTGTCAACATTCTAGTTACCTTCCTCTTAGAGCTTCTTGCAGCCATTCCGCTAATTTTCTCTCCTGGTTGTGCTAGGAATAGGCTTTAGTCAGCTAACCAGAGGACTAAATTAACCCAGATGTTTCTTCCTGAGTGTTCAGGATGATCGCCCCTTTGCTGCTCCCCACAGGAGCAGGAGCTGGGGGTTGTGTGAGTCCCTTGGGTTAAACCTTCATTCCCTGCTTCACATCACAGACCAGTGTGCAGTCTGAGCTGCACCCTGCAGTAGCGCAAGGCTCCAGATACTCCTTCAGCTAAACAGAGAAGCAAACCTGTGCCCCAGAGCAGGGACATGAATATGCAATCTCCCAGAAATGATTTCCATTTCAGGTCTCGGATTTTCTTTTTCTTATTATTCTAAATTTGTATTAGTACCTGTTTGCAGTACATAATGTTTACATTCCTGTGTGGGGTTGGTACATGTACGTAACACATCTCTATTCCTTTTTTCATTCCCTATCCCTCCTCTCCCTCTCTGTTGGTCCGCTTCCTATTTATTGTTGTCAAGGTTTTCAAGGGAATAGATTTAATACAGGACACATAATTTATAGGACTATTTTATAATATTCACCCAAAAAGTCAAATGCAGAAGAGTGCAAAAGATCTGACATACCAGAGACCCAAAGAATCCAGCTGAGGGCCTGGATCCCATGGCAATGTCCAGCATGAGTCCAGCTGAAGACCTAGAGCCCATGGCAGTGTCCTCCAGGAGTCCAGCTGGAGATCCAGAGCCCACAACAATGTCTCATGCAAGTCTGTATCAAGGATCTGCACTGGGAAGGCCCCAAGGCCAGTGGTGGAAGCTAGAAAGTCTGCGCCAGCGGGATGAAGGATCTGTGCCAGCAGCTGAGGGATCTGCACTGGAGCCAGGAAGCGACACTCAAGGCAAGGACCAGAGCCGCCACACCCTCCCCCACCCCGAAAAGAACTGCAGCCATCCTAAGTGACAGCGAGGACCACAGCTCCTCTGACAACAAGAACAGCTGAGTTCATATCAGGAAAACCAGCGTGACAAGCTTCTCCAGGAGAATCAACAGCACACCATCTTCCCCCCTTGTTCTCCTTTTACACTGTTGGCAACAGTCCTCAGGTGGGCCTTCCACACCCAGCACCACGCTGATTCGGTTCAGTTGGTTGTTACAAGTTGACTGTTAGTTAATCCACCACACCATTTGAAGTATCTCCTTACTTCCTATTATCTACCTTTTATTTTGCTCTTTATACTTTGGGGTTCTGAAATAAGAGAAACCATGCACTATTTAGGCTTATGTTCTGATTGATTTCACTTGACATTATGGTCTCAAGGTGCATCCCTTTTCCTACAAATGACTCAAGTTTATCTTTCTTTATGGCAGAGGAGTACGCCATTGTGTGTAAATACCACATATTCTTTATCCATTTACCTATTGATGGACACAAAGGCTGCTTTCCAAGATTTAGCTGATATGAATTGTGCTCATATAAAGGTGGGTATGTATGGATCACTTTAGTATGAAGTCTTTAACTCTTTTGGGAAGATACCTAGAAGAGGAATAGCTGTGTGAATCGAATTTCTAGTTTTAGTTTTTTGAGGAATCACCATACCGATTTCCGTAGAGGTTGTGCTAGTTTACATTCCTACCAACAAGGTAGAAGGGTTTCTTTTCCCCCACAGTCTTGTCAGCATGTGTTATTATGTGATTTTGTTATGAAGGCCATTTTTTTTTCTGGGGCAAGATGGAATCTCAGTGTAGTTTTAATTTGTATTCCTCTAATGGCCAGAGATGCTGAGCATTTCTTCATGTATTTGTTGGCCATCTGTGCTTCTTGCTCTGTGACTTTCTAATAATGACTGCTAACGTACACTGAATGCTTCCTGTGTGCTGGGCGTTACCACCTGCTCTGTAGATATAAACCCGCTCCTCACAACAACACAGTGAGGAAAACACTGCTCTTCACCCCATATACAGGGCAGGAATCTGAAGCACAAAGAGTTTGAGTAACTTTCCCAAGCTGGATTACAATAACTATCAAAGTTGGGATTTGAACCTCAGAAATCTCTGCCTAGAACCCACATCTTTGGCTACCGTGCTTTATTCCCTCCAGGCGAGTCAAAGATGTTGCAAGTTATATATTTTTATTTCTGTGAAAATTCATATAAGTGGCTCAAAAATATTATTTTCTTTTTCATCCTGTTTCCCATGGAGTTTGCTCCAAAACAGAATTCCCTTCAGGGCCATTTAATTTAGAATCAAGTATTTTATTGGTCAAACATCCACTTTATTAACATTTCATTTTATGAAAGTTCAGTATAATTGCACTGGTTTACATTTTCTCACAAAATTATTTTCAGAGCAAAAAAAAAAAACAAAACAACAACAACAAAAAAAAAAGAAACAGCTTAGCAGAACTTCTGTGCTTGAAAGCAGGAGGTAAAAGTCAAATCATTTCTCTTGGAAAACATTCTTCAGCTCCTCAACCTGGGAAGGGGCCATTGGAAGAGTCCCAGTAGGACTCACATCATGGGAGCTCACTGCCACTTCAGTCCTCTGATTCCGTGGAAACCGTGAGAACAGAAGCAAGTGTGCTTCATCTGCAGAGTGCCAGAGATGGTTCAGAGTCACCTGCTTCAGCCTCATCAAGAAGTTGAGGCTCCGAGGAGCCGTGTCCTGCCCAACATCCTCTAGCCAATTAGCATCTGCTCTGAACTGGGCTTCCTGGGTTTTTGCACAATTACTTTCCTCACTAGTCCATCCAAGAGAAGAGAAACAGAAAAATAAAATAAAGCAGGATTTGGCTTGATTTTTTCTTCAAGCAAGTGGTGGGATTGAGTCGTTAAAAGATTCAGTTCCCCAAAACTCATAAAACAAAAATGACGTTGGGGAACAAATGCGAGAGAGGACTATAAACCAAGCCATCCAGAAGTCTCACTGAAGAAATGACAGGGCATCAGACCTCTGTCACTGGTCAGCTTCCAGAAGTCCCTAGTTTCCAAAAAGGACAACGCAGAGTTGTTAGCAGGCCCTTCCAGGCTGTGTTGGCAAGTCCATAAACAATTCAAAACGGCAGTGTGGCCATTTATTAAGAATTTCTCGATGGCCTGTAATCCTAGCTCAAAGGAAATTAATGTTCTCTTAAATAATTCCAGGTTTCTTGGTCCAAGCCAGAGGTCTGCAGTCTTGGAGAGATATTTCTGGTGTATTAAAGAGTATATGGAAAGAAGGCAGGAGGCCAAGGCTGATTGTCCTTCAAGGCTGGAACAGAACGGCTAGAGCTTTCCACGCACTTGCGAGGGCAGCACAGTGTGCCCAGCAGGACGCTGCACGTGAGGGGAGACGATGGGGCGTCACAGAATGATATGGGGCTCCTGTTCTGTGGGTCTGGCATGTGACTTCCCTTTGGAGCCTCGTCATCTAGATGAATTCCAGAGTCAGTCAATAGGCAGCCTGGCGGGCAGAGCCCTGAGCCCCAGATCTGAGTCCCTGCTTTCCACTTACCTTGTCAGAGCCAGTATTTCTCTACCTGGAAGATGGACATAATGATGTGGATGGGCATTGCAGAACTGTGAGAAGATATTCATAATATTTGTGATAAAAGGCAATGTATTAGTCACTTTCCCATTGCTGGGACACAATACCTCACACACACACAACTTAGAGAAGGAAAGGTGTACTCTGGCTTGTGTTTTCAGCCCACAGTCAGCAGATTCCAAGCCTGGACAGGATGGCAGAGGGGCATGGTGAAGCAGAGTTGCTCATGGCATGGCAGGCAGGAAGCAGAGAGCAGAGCAAGGAGCCAGGAAGGGAAATACCCTTCCAGTTCACAGCGCCAGTTACTGCGCCAGTGCCTAGATTCCGCCTCCTAACAGTAAGCCAGCTGCAGTGCTCCACGGTCCAATCGCCTTCCACGAGCCCTGCCTCTGAGTGCGCGAGGCTTTGGAGAGGTATTCCTGGACGTCAAGCATTTACCACCATGGACTACTCTCAGTAGTAGTATTTCCTAATCTCCAGCTCTGTATCCATAGAGTTGGATCCACAGGTAACCATATTCCAAGGCAAGAGATGTATCCACTGCGTGGAGTCAGGGTCTGGAAATATTAAAAAGAACAAAGTTTAGGTCTGCTGACGGGGGACATACAGAGCCACTGAAAGCTTTTTGCCAGCAGAATAATGTGTTGAATTGGGTGCTTAAGACTAATTTCACAGGATTAAGCCAAGTGGACCAGAAGACGAGAAAGACCAAAGTTGAGAAGTGAGCTCAGAAAGTGTCCAGGCAGCAGCAGGAGTAGGACAAAACCGCCACGTGTCTGAGGAACCCCGTAAGATGAAATGCAGACACAAAGGAAGGAAAAAAGAACTTGAGAAACGCAGGCCATGAAAGAGAGAGGAATGTTATTACATTCATGAAATAAAAACAGGCTGCTATAAAAAAGAAACCCTTTTCTCCCCTGCTCCACTCATGCCAAAAATTTTGTCTTGGAATTTAAAAATACAGTAACAGAAATTAGAAATTTAAAGATATGGAAGATAAATTTAAGGAAACATTCCAGAAAGTAGAGGGGACTAGCAAATAATAAATGGAAAAAGGAGAAAGAAAAGATTTTTAAAAATGTGAGTTCTTTCCATGTAGTTCAATATGTGAATAATAGAAATTATCAGTGTTCAATATATGAAAAAGAGGAATCAAAGAAAAGAGAAAATCTACCAAGAAAAATATTCAAAAATATTTTCCAGAGTAGAAGACATGAGTTTTCAGACTGAAAGTTTCCACCAAGTGTCCAGCATCTGTCCACAACCAGATATGTCATCCTGCGATTCCAGAACACTGGAGACAGGAGAAGAGCCTACGGTCTTCCAGAGAGAAAGAGGTAGATCGCACACAAGGATCAAGAATCTCCCCAGCACAGGGATCTCCAGCATCACCACCCTCACCTAGAAAGCCGTGGAGTGGTGCTGTGTGGTGCTGAAGGAAAGCCACCTCTGGGCTAGAAGCCCATGCCAGGCAAATGTTCTATCAAGTGTGAGCGTAGATATCTCCGGACACACAGGGTCTTACATATTCACCTCCCATACACTTCCCATCAGAAAGCTCCAAGAAGATGTACTTTTTTTCCTTTTTTTTTTTTTTTTTTTTTTTTTTGGTACTGGGAATTGAACTTAGGATCTTGCTCTTGCCAGGCAGGCGCTGTGCCACTGAGCTACACCCCCAGCCCAGATGTACATTATTAAAAAAGGAATAAACTAAGTAAGAGAAAGATGTGGCTTATAAGAGAACAGGATGGGCCTGGTACGGTGGTACACAACTGTAATCACAGCACTTGGGAGGCTGAGGGAGGAGGAGTGCCATGAGTTCGAGGCCAGCATGGGCTACACAGTGAGACCCTGTCCTGAAAAACCAGAAACCAAACCAAACCAAACAATAACAAAAACAAAAAAACAGGATGGACCCCAAGGAAAAGACTTTGGAGACCCTCAGGCTGTTGAAGGGAGAGCCTGGAGTGTCTCCAGCGCATGGCACCCTGGGAGGTGATGGAAACTCTAAGAGGTCAGGCCTCGTGGGGGGTTCTGGGTCACTCAGGTGTGACCTTGAAGAGGAGTGTGGGAGCCTGGTCTGTTCCTCTCGCTTTTGCTTCTGGGCTGGTTTGGCTCTGCCACACGCTCCTGCCTTGATGTACCACCCCACCACAAGCCCAGAGCAAAAGGAGCTGATCCGTCATGGGCTGGAACTTCCCAACCCGTGAGCCAGAGTAAACCTTTGTCTTTCTACGCTGATTACCTCAGGTGTTTGCTGTGGTGATGGGAAGCCAACAAAGATAATTACCGACACTGGATCAAGTCAGAAACCTCCAGGAGAGGCATCTTCAGGAACAGGAATGAGAAGAGACCCTGACACACTCGGATCCCGTACACACGGTCGTCGTCACGCGAAGGCAGAAATTACCCTGGGCCAAAGTGAGACCGAAATGCCAGAACAGCTGGGAAGACCCAGGGTGGGTGCCGGGAGAGGAATGCAGAAGACAGCTAAAGCTGCGCCTTCCACCGCAAGAAGGCTAGACGGACAACTCCAAGCGGCAACGTAAGCGTGTTGTCTAATAACATGAAAGTCGCTACAAAGAAATCAGGCTCAAGACTTGAAAGCTGTGAACTCTGGGGACAGAGACAGCGAGGGGAGGCTGAGAAGCTGGTTTCCATGGCAGACTTTAGAAATTTTTGGAGGCTTTCAGTTGGATCCATGTAAAATTTTGATAAAAATAAAACTTAATAAAGGAAGGAAAATAAGATTACATTTCACAACCTTACAACAAGCAACCAAGTCTCGTTCTCAGCTCAGGCAAAAACTCAGGACTAGAAATAAAGCTTTTGGACTCATGCTAAAGAGCCCTTCATTAGATTCAGGATTGGGACACTCATCCAGCACTGCCCTGGACCCTCTGTGTGACCTGGGACAAATCACAGTGTTCTGTGTCCCACTGCTTCACCCCTGGCCAGCCAGAGTTGGAGTAGAGCTTCAGAGGGCCCGTCAGTGCCTGTATTCTGCATGTGGGGAGCCCAGATTATGAGGCCAGCAGAGGTCAGGGTCCCCAGAGACCCACGGCCACACAGAGGACAAATGACACAGAAGCCTCTGGTGCATTTCTGTCCCAAGGACTCAGCCAGTCTAGTGAGTCTGCGCTGGTTCACAGCAGCAGGACAATGGAATAGCAGACGTGGAGTTCAAGGCTCCCCTCCTCTAAGGCTCATTGCCCCGTGAGTGCCCACTGCCCCCTGGTTGCTTAGGAGTTTCCCCCCCCCTTGTCCCTATCTGCCTGTATGGTGTCCCTAAGGTCCCTCCCTGCAGTCCTTTCCGGGTGTGTCCAGGGTAGACCGCATTGGCCATGTGCGCTGTTACTTCTTTGCTAGAAGTTTCCCCCACAGTCGACTTTGCTGGAGACTTCGCAGCTGCAGAGTCACCCGCCAGGGCCTGAAGCCTCTCACCAAGCAGAGCCTGGGTCCCGCGCACTGTGGATTCCACTCTGGACCTGAGATGCCCTCACCTCAGAACAGGACAAAGGTGCTGGGAAACGCTTTGCGGCAAATCAAAATGAAATGTGGTGCTTCGGCTGTGGGTGATCTATTGAGAATCACAGCGTTTTTAGAGTGGCAGAGAACAGAAGTGCCTGTGGATTTGGCCAGGGCGCCGAGAATTTAAATCACAGCGGATCGCACCGCCGCTGTGGGGAGGAAGCTGCTGCACGGGAACCAGGCAGCAGAAATCTACATTCAGCGGGACCCCAGGCTTGCTGGAAAGCACGAACCCGGACGCTTCCACTTGGTCAAGGACTCTTCCTCCTGTCTGCTGGAGTCTTCTGGAAATAGCATCTGAGCTGCAAGTGGGAAAATCGGCCCCGTCCCAGAATCCTTCCCTCTCCACCTCCCACCTTCCTCTTTTAAAATATCTCCATAAAATCCAGTGAAATAAATGAGAACTACAGAGGCCTGAGTTTAATATTCAGAGGATGTAATTCAAGTGTAGCCAGCTGGACAACTTCCCCACTAATCAGAAGAAAAAGTTCTCCTCCTTGTTTTCTTTGCACAAACATAAAGTTAATACTGTGTTTAGGGAAGCCACACAGAAGTGCGGACAGAGCCTGGGCCCCTGCCTGCCCCAAGAGAGGGCTCAGGGCTGAGTCTGCCCGACCCCTTCTGGCCTTCTTAATTTACATTTCCAGATCTCTGGTCTCAGCTTCGAAATACTAGGCCTCCGATCTGGGTTTTTAACGAGCTCTCTCAAGCAGCTCCCTTAGCCCTGCCCGTTTCCACGTCCTGGGAACACTGTGCTCAAGAAGTCCCTTCCAGCCCTGAGCTTCTAGGAGAAGTCCACCAAAGTGGCCGTTCACAGGACTCGGTCCCAGGCAGGTGTCAGAATTAACAAAGCAGAGTTCCAGCAAGAAAGGGAAAAGGAAATTGGGCATGATGGTGCTAGCCATAATCCCAGCTACTCAGGAGGCTGAAGCAGGAGGATCATCATTTCAAAACCAGCCTGGGCAACTTAGACCTTCAAAATAAAAAATGAAAAGGGCTGGGGTGTAGCTTGGTGTAAGGTTCCTGGATCCAATCCCCAGCACCAGAGAGGAAGGAAGGAACAAGGAACGAGGGAGGCAGGGGAGGTAAGTTAAGGAAAGAGTGCCGTTTCTTTCTTTTTTTTTTTATGTGGGTACCGGGAGTCGAACTCAGGACTTCGTGCTTGCCAGCAGGCACTTGTGCCACTGAGCAATATCACTGGCCCTTTTTTTCCTTTATGTGGGTACCGGGAGTCGAACTCAGGGCCTTGTGCTTGCCAGGCAGGCGCTTATGCCACTGAGCCATATCACCTGCCCAAGAGTGCCATTTCTAAAGACTTGTCATTCCTTTCACTTTCCCTTGAGCTTTCTCATCGAGAGGTCAAAGTCCCAATGTGTCCCTTGGGGGAATAAGTGACCACTTTTGCCTCTAAATGCTATGTTATCTGACACGTGTGCTCCATGAGTTGTGTTGGCCCCTCCAGACATGCTCCATAGGTCTGCCACCCACCAGGTGCCAGGAGGTGACCCTTGTAGGCACCAGCCAAGTTCCTATGACTTCGGTCTCCCAGTTGGGTTAATATATAAGAGGAAGTGACAGCAAAAGACACAGGGGAGAGGAGGAGGGACCCCCCCACCCCTCCTCCCCACTGTGCACCTGTGGGCAAAATCTGTGCTTTCTACAGAAGGACACGACTCATGCCAAGTGGCCTCATTAGGGTTTGGATCTAAAATGTCCCTCTGCGGTACCAAGTGTGTGGAAGCTGACCGGATCCTGGGAGCGCTGTGTTCACCTGTGGATGCATCCACTGATGAATTCGTAGCTGAATGCCACAGGAGGTAGGACGAGACCTGTAAGGGTGTGTTCTGGTCTTCGACTTCCCCCTTCTCTCTCTACTTTCTGGCTTCCGTGAGATGAGAAGCTCTTCTCCTCCATACCCTTCTGCCCTACCGTTTCTTCCTTTGAGCCAACTAGCCATGAATTGAGCCCTCTGAAATGGTGAACCAAAATAAATCTCCCCTCCTTTAAATTCTAGGTGCTGTGTGTTTTGTCCCAGTGATAGGAAAGTGACTAATACAGGCCCCTTCCAGAGCTTTGGCTGCAACTGTCATTAGATACAGTAAGTCTTCCTTCTCTGGCCCTTGAGGTCAAAGGCTAAGGTCTTTCAGAATGGCTAGTGTGAGGGTGCTTTGTCGCAGCTCACTGATTTCCTTAGTCCTGTTTTGAAAACAGTCCTTCAACCGTTCTGTCTGAGTATGCACCTCCTCTTCTTAAGACCTTGTCATACTAACATGCAGCCTTAGAGGGCACTTTGGTGCCTCTCCACTGTGTCCTCAGCACCAGTTTTTCCTCCCTGTTAGAGGTTTTAACTCTAATTCAGACCCCTCTGTAGTTTATTTTTGAGACACTTTTCCTGATTATCTTGAGAGTGAGGTGTTAACATCCCATTGTTCCAGACAATTGTGTTAGTGATGTTGGTCAAACAGCCTTAGGAGATAAGATTGTCTCCCAAAACCAAGGGCAGATTGATTAACAAGCTTGGAAGATAGAGATCAGATTTCCTTTCAGCGCAAAGAAAAAGCAAACTTGCTGCACACAACAGAAGATTTCACTTCCTTAAGCTCAAGGTTCCTCTCCTGGAACATAGCCCACTGTGCATACAGGCAACCCCACCCCTTATCATTCAACCCTATGGAAATGGGAGCTTGGGGAACCACACAGGAAAATTCTGCTTTTGCTCTCAGTAATATAATGTATTACTCAGTTTTTCGTTGCTGGGACCAAACATTTGACACTCACAACTTAAAGGAGGAGAAGTTTAATTTGGTTCATAGTTTTGGGAGATTCAGTCCATGGTTAGTTGGCTCCAAGGCAGAAACATCATGGTGGAAGGTTGTGGTGCAGCAAAGATGCTTAGTTCATGGTGGCCAAGAAACTGAGAAGATGAACAGTTCCAGAGATGAAGGAGTGAGTGACCAGATATAGTACCCAATGTCAATCTTCCATGACCCAACTAGAAACAGCCAGGAGTGTGCTCTACTGATCCCCTAGGTAACTCTGAAGCTAATCAACTTGACAATCCAGCTTAACTGTCCCACTGTCCTTTGTCTCTGATCCAGGCATCTCAAGTAGAGGCTTAGCCCCTGCACACTTCTGGACAGAGATGAACTCATAATAGAGGTAGAAAGCCAAAGGCCCAAGCTGCAGGCTCTCCACCCAGCCACCAACCAAGCCCAAGAATAGAGGAGCCCCCCAGCCTCTCTAGAGCCCTCTATCTACTCTACCAGATGCAACAAAAATCGACCCCTCCAGCTTTTGCCAGTGCTCCAAGTTCAACAGTTGCTATGAAGGTGATGTGTTAATACATGTAGCAGATACAAACTTTTGCACAAAGCATTCCCTCTGGGTACCATCAATGAGGAAGGCCAGCATCACAATATTCTGGGATATTCCAGCTCTGCTCTGTTCTCAGTCCCAGAGTTCTCTTTCTTCCTGATGCTTTCAAAAGCACTCATTTCTTTCACCTTCCATTGAAGAGTTTAGGCTTCTGAGGAAAAAGAAAACAGTGAGTCAAAACTTTTCGTGGTGACATATGTGTTCATTATCTTGATATGATGAGGGTTTTGCAGGTATATTCACATGTCGAAACTTATCCAAGTGCACACTTTAAATATGTGTAGTGCGTTGTATGCCAAGTACACTTCAATAAAACAGATAATCTAGGAGGCAACTTCTGCTTTCTGATTTACATGACCATCTCCAAAAGCAACAGAGGGCAAACCAAGTCTGTGGGTTAAGCTTTTGTAGCCCAACTTTCCCAAAACATAGTGGTTCAAAGAAGATGGAACCTTCTCCTCTATCTCATGACAGTCCAGAGGAAAGGAGGCAGCCCAGGTGGCCTGGGATCTCTGCCCCACAAGGTCTCTCAGGATCCTGGGTTCCTCTATCCTGTTGTGTGATGCCTCATAATAAAAGTCAAGCAACCATGGTTACCCATGACCACATTGCAACCTGCAACCAGGGGAAAGAGCAAGATTGGAGAGAACCGGGCCGGTGAGATGGCTCAGCGGCTTAAGCGCCTGCCTGGCAAGCGCAAGGGCCCGAGTTCGAGTCCCGGAACCCACATACGAAAAAGGGGCCAGTGATATCGCTCAGCGGCACGGGCGCCTCCTGGTGCACGAGGTCCTGAGGTCGACCCCCCGGTACCCACAAAAAAAAAAAAAAAAAAAAAGATTGGAGAGAACCAATCTCCAATAGGAAGCACGGCAGAATGGTGCACCTTCACGTTCCATTGGTGAGAGCAGTCACGTGGCCATGCCTAGCTGCAAGGGAAGCGGGGAAGTACAGTCTCTGGCTATCAAAATCAGGGAGTATATTGGTCACTTTCCTTATTCCTGATACAATACCCAATACCTATGGCTTAAAGGAAGGAAGGTTTATTTTGACTCACATTTCAGTTCATAGTCCACTGGCTCCAAGGCAGGACAGCATGGCACATGTGCGTGGTGGAAGAGAGTTGCTCTTAGCATGGTGGCAGGGAAGCAGAGAGGGATTAAGGGAGGAGTTGAAGAGGGAGCTAAATCCTTCCAGGCCACTCCCCAGTAACTCGCCTTTCCTGACAAGACCCCACTTTCTAACAGCAACTGGGCTCTAAGCCTGCATAATCCAATCACCTTCCAAAAGCCTCACCTATGAGCACATGTGCCTCTTGAGGACCATCTGGATCTACAGCATTACAAAGTGTGATTCAGTTTATAAAAGGAGGGGAGTATATACTTGAAGACAGTTAACCATCTTGCTGTAATATGCATAAGATAAAGACAACAGAATACATCTCATAAATTCTTTCACTGTGCACTCAACAAACTGCATTTTCCCAGAACAACTTATTTTATGATGATGAGTGGTGTATTACATTTTCCTGGGGCCACTGTAAGAAAGCATCCTACACCAGAGGAATTAAACAACGGAAAAGCATTTTCTTCCTGCTCTGGAGCCTGGGAGCCTGAAATTAAGTGCTGGTTTCTTCCGAGAATGTGAGGAGAATCTGCTCCAGAGCTCTCTCAAGTGTCAGATGGCCTCAGGTGGCCTCAGATGTCCCTCAACTCTAGATGGCCGTCTTTTCCCTGTGTCTTGGTATGTGTCTGGTCTCCCCATATGGCATCTTGTTATAAAATAAGGACACCAGTCATTGGATTTTGGACCCAACCTACTCCAGGATGACTTGATCTTAACTCACTACATCTGCAACAAGCCCACTTCTCAATAAAATTGCTTTCTGAGATATTCAGAGCTAGGATTTCAACACACAAATTTTCAAGGAACGTAACAAGTAGGAAAGAACTGAATTTGAAGTCAGGAAACCTGTGTGCACATCCCAGCTCTACTACTGTCCTGCTGGGGGGCCTCAGACAATCACATGACCTCTGACCTCGCTGACTTCACTGTCTGATGAAATGAGCCCATGTCCTTGCAGGGCCAAGGTGAAGATGGAGGAGGTGAGGTCTGCAAAGTGCTGAGCTCACTGTAAAGGGCTGTGATGTCTCTCACTGGCCGCCCCCAGCATTCCCTGCCCCAAGCCAGTTGCAAAGGAAGAGGGGCTGTGGGCATGACTCTCCTCCCTGCCTGGATGTGCCCTTTTTTGAATTAAAATTGGTGGAGTATTCTCCACACTACTCAAGTCAGAAGGGGCCTCTCAGAGAGAAACTCTACCACAGGCAAAATACCTTCAGTTCCTTAAAGGGGGAAAATCCCTTTTGGTCCACAGATGGGTAATTGTATTCACTGTTTCCAAATGTCAAAATGCCAGCCCAGACCAGCTTTCCACTGAGATCAAACGGGCTCCCTGGGCCTCCTTTCTACTGATGTGGATGTATGTTTAGCCACGGTGGAAAGGGCTGATTCTGAGCAGAGCAAGCCCTGCAGCCCGTGCTATGCACACAGCAGAGGAAAGACAGGACTGCAGCCTTCCACTTGGTCTGACGCTAGAGTCACACCCAAGCCAGGGAATACCCTTTGAGCCGCCAAAAGGCACAGCTGATGCCATCTGATTTTGAGAAACAAAATTTGGAACAGGTCGTGAAAATAACAGGGTGAGCCAGTTTGTCCAGGCTACAGTCTTAATGCCGAGATCAAAGTCCGGACCGACTCTGAGCATGAATTGATATTTGCTGCTGGTAGTTTTGGAAATGAAACCAGCAGCCAAGTGCTAAAGAGTGGAGAGCCTTCTTGCGCATTCCTGGGAAGTGAGGAAGTTGACAGGAACTTCCCAGAAGGTGTCCTGGGAATGTACAACCAGATCCCTAAGCAGTGATTTATCCCAAGCAAAGAATCAGACAAATCTAGAGGTCAAGGACGGTTGTCGGGCCACTGTGCACAATCACAAAGAACAGAAACGACCTGACGTCCAGCGACAGCCTACCTCCTGCCCCCTCCAGTCCTGCGGGGATCAGCTCCAATGTCAGCTCACTGTTGGGAGCTCGAAGCTCCCAACAGCCCCAGCACGTCCAGGATGCCATCTCTTCTGTCCCCACCCATCACACATTTCTGCTGTAGCAACTGCTTGCGTTATGATCCTTTGTTCAGCAGAGTTTCTCTTTTAACTGCACCAGGGTGGGTGCGGCCCAGCGGCCCAGCCCACCACATTTTCCTTCAAGAATCACACCATAGCTTGTCACAACTCACACCCAACCTTAGCATTTATCTTCCCACGTGCTCAGAGAACCTTGAAGCAGACACATTACCCTAAAAGGGCAGGCTCTCATCATGAATCAGTATTTGTTGACTCTTTTAAGAATTAAGTTAGTAGCCTAGATATTAGTCAGTTTTACACTACTACAACAAAATATCTAAGCCAATGAGCTTTATAAAGAAAAAGGGTTTATTTAGCTCACAGTGAAGAGGCTCAAAGTCCAAGAGCACATTGGTTTGGGCTCTGATGAAAGCAGAAGACAGCAATAACAGAAGCGTGTGTTGGAGCAAGTGGTTCCTCTCTAAGCAGAGCAGAGAGAGGACATCAGGGCCTGAAATCCTCTTGGAGGCCTTGCCCCCAGTGACCTAAGGACCGCCCCCTAGGCCCCACCATTTGAAGACCCACAGCACCTCAAGCACCCCACCCTGAGGGCCAAGCCTTCAACATAATGGAGTCTGGGGGGACATCAGCCAAATCCTAAGTACAACGCCTGGTGTGGATGAGGCTGGATGGGAGTCTGGGGCCCTGGGAAAAGCCCTGCAGGATCTCCCTGGAAGAGCTTCCCTCACGTGCAGCTTCAGAGGGCACCGAGCTCACACTGCGCAGTTACAGAGCAGTGGGATGAGTCAGACACAACCAGATGCGAACCATGACCCGTGTCCCATCACTTCTTACCACCTCGCGGACACCACCTGGTCTGAGCCGCCACCCTCTACCTGGAATCGCTGCTTTCGCCCTTGTCTTCAGCCCAGGGCACTGTCAACCTTGGCAGCCAGGGTGATCTCGTCACCACACAGTCTGTGCTCACAGCCGCCATGGGCTCTCTGCCTCATGAACCTCTCCTTTGAACCTCTCCTTCCTTCGCTCCAAGCCCAAGAGTGCCCTGTGTACCCCAAACATGCCAAGGCTCCCCACGTGTATGTTTTACTCATTCACCTTGTTTGCTGTCCTTTTCTCTAATGTAAGCTCAACACAGGGATTTTGTCTGTTTCGTTCCTTTCTCTCTGGTACCTAAAACAGCACCTAGCATACACCAGATGTTCAATAAATGATTGAAAATAATAAACCATTGCAGAATCTTAATAAAAAAGTAACATAAAGCCTGACATAGTAATGTACATATGTAATCCCAGGACTCTGGGAGGCTGAGGCAGGAGGATAACAAGTTTGAGCCCAGCCTGGGCAACTTAGCAACTTAGTAAGACTCTGTCTCAAAATTTTAAAAAGAAAAAGAAAAAAAATTTAAAGGGCTGGGGATGTAGCTCAGTGTGAAGGCCTTGGGTTCAGTCCTCAGTACTGGAAAAGAAATAAAGGAAAGGAATGAAGGGAAAGGGAAAAAGAAAAAAAGTAACCTGATCATATGAATACTTTAGAAATATCACTTCTCAAACTGGGCACGTGTATAATCTTAGCACCTGGGAGGCTGAGGCATGGCAATCATCCTGACTTCAAGGCCAGCCTGGGCTACACAGTGAGACCCTGTCTCAAAAAACAAAACAGGGCCAGGATATAGTTCAGCAGCACCTGCCTGGCAAGCACAAGGTTCTGAGTTCAATTCTGAGTACAAAAAAAAAAAAAAATCAAAACAATCATTCCTCACATCAGAACTTTGTTGTTCACTACCTACTACCTACCCACATTGATTTAATTCCCACAGGGACTCTATGAGATCAAAGGGAGGGAAAGTATTTTTATCCCTATTTAGCTGAGAGGTTTGGAGACGGTGGTAACGGCTTACCCAGCTCTACAGGACTGGGGACCTGGATTGGACCTGCGCTTGATTCCTTTTCCTTCCTCCGCTCCAGTGCCTGCCTGTGCCCCCAAGAGCCAAGTTCCAGTGTGAAATGCCTCTTGCCAGGCGAGAACTCCAGAGCTTGGGAGAGGTCAAGTGCTCGCTGTGGAGCGGCCCAGGGACTCGAGGGCCATTCAGTAGGGCAGGCAGCCCTGGCAGGCTGGGTGTGCTGAGACCTCCCGCGGGAAGGGGCCGTCTCTGCAGCGCCGGTGCTGTCGCGGTGGAGGTGACAGAAAGTCCCTGGCTCCGGCACAGCCCGTCCCAGCCAGCAGCTTCCCTGCCTGCCCTGGGGCTGTGTCCTCATCTGCAGAGAAGCCACAGCTCAGGCCAAAGTCCGATGCGGCCTTTCCCGCCTGAAAGCCAACGGAGAGGCCCAGCGTGCCCAGAGTGCCGGCTCGTGTTCCCCACTACAGCTCCCTGCTGACCGTTTCTCTCTGTGAGAAAGGAGCAAAACACTCCGCAGGCTCTTGGCAGCCCTGCTGACTCCTGACGCCCACGGCACAGCATCTTGGAGAAGGTCCTAAGTCATCACACTGTTTCTCTGCTGACCTGCTAGAGTGCCCGGGGTTGGAAACCTGGGTTGCAGTTCTGTGACTCACTGGGTGCCCCCTCAGCAGTGACTTAACACCCCGCAGTTCCCTCATCTGCAAGTGGGAGGTCATCATTGTCCCAACTGTGTGGGGCTCCCGAGGGTCCCCGGCAGCACCCAGGCTTGCAGCAGAAACCTCGCTGCAGTCAATGAGCGGCAGGGGATCCTCAAGACGGGAAGATGATTCCGGCTTGCAGTGTGTTATGGTTTATATCTAGATGTCCTCCCAAAGCCTCCTGTGCTCGTAGGTGGGGCTTTGGGAGGTGACGGATTGTGGGGCTCATAGCTGACTTCTGTGAGGAGGCGGGGCCTGGTGGGAAGAGGCAGTCCCTGGGGCAGGGCTTGGAAGATTCATCTCCCTCCTGGTTCCTCCCTTCTCTCTCTGCTTCCTGGTCCCCATGCCTTGAGCAGCTCTTCTCTGCCAGGCCCCTCTGCCGTGCTGTCCTGCCTTGGAGCCGGCTGACCACGACTGAAACGTGAGGTAAAATCAGTCTCTGCTCCTTTAAGTTGTGGGTGTTGGGGACTGTGCCCCAGGGATGAGAAAGTGACTAAGACGGTGCAGTGGTGAGAAGACCCCCACCTGCTCATCCCTCTGCTCCGCGCCGGACTCTGGTTTAGTCCGTGCAGGCACAGAACACACCAGGACTGCATGGCGCTCGTGTTTCTGCACAGCGAGCCTGGCTTTAACATCACAGCCTTGCAGGGAAATTAAAGGACAACCTGCAAATGCCTACATCCTAAGGCCCCGGGGACACTGCCCGCTGCACAGTCCATTAAGATGAACAGTGATGAGTTTCATCAGGAAGATGTGATCTGAAAATGGAGCTCTACCCTGAGAACACTCCTTAAGTGGTGTGGGATGGGGCTTCAAAGTCCCTTGACCCTTTCACTCCGGGCTCCTGTCACTCCCCGCACCCCAAGGCCCTGGCACAGGCTGCTCCTCTGACATGGCACCACCCAGCCCGGCTGATTCTACCAGGTTGGGGGCAAACTCCCCTCGACCTGCAGGGCAGCTTCTGTTAGAACTGACCTTCCCCAGGACACCCCTAGCACCCATAAGGCTGGTCTCCCCCACTGAATTGGCCCTCCTAGGCCCCCATACACACTCCTGGTGCAAATCATGGGCCACCATTGAAATAATCATATAACTCATTGCCTGTCACTCCAATTGGAATGGAAGAGCCATCCCCAGCTGTCCTGTCACTGCCCGATTCCAGGCCTGACATCCAGTGTCAAAAGCTACAGGAATGAATGATGCACATCTTCCATCATCATTCCCCTCCCCCCTACTTCAGCAAGTGGGGATGAGAAAATGACTCATAGGATAAGAAAACTTCCCAAGAACTTGGGGAGCCTAATCAGTTCTGGCGTGGTCCCAGTTCACTGCCCCTCCATGATCTCTTGCTGCTCCATCCTGTGGGGTTCCAGGTGACCCCTAATGTCTCTAAAGTCCCCTTGAAAGGTGGCTCCATACCTCACCTCCAAGATGGCCCCATGGTGGTAGAAGGTTGCTGGCAGGTGGGGACATTCTGGACATAAGTCTCTTCTCTTTGTCAGCTCTGCATGGTTTTGAGAATTCCACAATGTGCTTAAATGTGTCTCTGCAATTTTGAGAAGTGGGGTTACTCCTCTTGGCTTTGAGGTCCTCCTGTGAGCAGTCAGCTCAGCAGTGCATGGCTTCTGCCTGGGTGGGGTATTTGATGGGCTCCGGAGGTCTCAGCCCAGCACAGTGGCACTCCAGGAGGCTAGTGGGAGTGAAAACAAGATTACACAAATCCTGGCTCATGGACTCATCAGGGTAATGAGGCTTGATGCCTGCCACTCAGTGGTAAAAGAAATTAACTGTGGACCCAGTTCCCCCCTCCCACGTCGGGAGATGGGGCTCCAAGTGCACATTTTGGACCACTCCTGACATGCTAGCCTTGACTATGGCCTTAAGAGTGTCCTCTATCCATCCATTCTTCCATCCATCCATTCATCCATCCATCCATCCATCCAACCAATGCTTCAGTCAAAACAGTCCTCCTTCTAAAACTTACCCTGCATCTGTCTGGTGCTAGCAGATGGCATACAATAGGTATAATATTGATGATGGCCAATACTTGTATGTTTATTGTGTGCCACTCTAGTGCAATTTACCATATAAGGCCCACAGCAGTCCTGTGTGATAGGGGCCATCTCTTATTATCCCATCTCATGGATGGAGAAATGGAGGCTGGGGAGGGAGGTAACTTTCCCAAGATGCAGAGCAAGGATCTGAACCAGTATCAGAACCACAGTGGGGGCACAGGAGGGCAGCAGTCAGGAGGGTGTCACAGAGGAGGTCTTGGGCTAATCTATCTGACTCTCAGAACCTTAGTCCCCTCTTCTGTTAAGCAGATGTAGGAAGTTCTGGCTTCAGGACTGTCATAGCACTAGAGGTGAAAAAGTGTGTGGGGGTGGGGGTCCCAGAACAAGACACAAAGCAATGCAGGAGGATGTTTTCAACTTACAGCTCCTGTGGTCTGACAGCTCACAGAAGCAGAAAGGGTCCTGTATTAGGGAGATTTTCTGTCACTGGGACAAAGTACCAAACACCAAAATTTAAAGGAGGAGAGGTTTACTGGGGCTTGTGGTTTCAGAGGGTTCAGTCCATGATCGGCTGGCTCCAAGGCATGGTGGGAGAGCATGGTAGAGAAAAGCTGCTCATCCCATGTCAGCCAGAAAGCAGAGAGACAAGGGAGGAGCCAGGGAAAGAGATTCAGCCTTCCAGGCCATTTTTCCAGTGACCCACTTCTTCTGTTCAGACCCTGCTTCCTAACAGGAAGTCAGCTATCAGTGGATTAGTCTACAGATGAGTATAGCAACCCCATGATCCAATCACCTTCCAGATATACGAGGCTTTTGAGGGACACTCCAGGTCTAAACTGTAACACCATAGTAGGTCCTGAGGTCACAGGATTACATGGGCAGATGGATGGATGAATGGATGGATGGATGGACGGATGAATGGATGGATGAATGGATAGAAAGGAAACTGTGCAGATGGGTAGAATTTCAGAACTACAAGGAACTAACCAGCTATACCTTCCTCTTCAAGTGGCCAGAGGCCTTAAGTGGGAAGTGACTTACTCAAGACCACACAGTAATTAGGCCCAAAGCGGATGGGTTCTAGCTCTTTTTACTATGCCCCATCTCCCTTTAAGGGTCCAACATTATTTAGTACTTGCTTAACTTGAAGCAGAGAGCCTAGATTGCCCCCCATAGTCCCTCTCCCCCACTTTGGGGTCCAGGAAGTAGGGAGGCAGGCAGGGGACCCCTTGTGTCTGGCCTGAGCTACATGTGGTGCTGCCTCGTGCCATCTTGGTCTCAACAAGGTAGGAAGCTGGGCTCAAGCAAGTGCTGCCCTCACCTGACTCTACAGCACTCCAGAACAATCCAGACAGTGGAAGGCGTGACGCCTGCAAGCTGGAGGTCTTGCCCTCATTCTGCCACAACCAAGCTGTACAATTTAAGGAAAGTCACCTGACCTCTCTGTCCCTTGAAAGAACATGCCAGGGCCATTCTGTCCTTTAGGTGTATGGCTGGTGGGGAGGGGTGATGAATGCCAGGGCAAAAGTTTCCCAAAACCACCCTGGGGCTCAGATGCCTGGTCACCTGGGTGCAGGGGAAAGGCCCTTGAAAGGGAGCTGCTACACTAAGGAGACAGCAGGGACCCTCCTGCTGGGTTCCTCCCTAAAAACCTTCTAGGGGCCGAGGGAGCTGCACAAGCAGTGCCGATGATGGACCATGGTCCAGGGAAGCAATGAGCAGAGATCCAACCCCGCCAGTGCTCCTAGGAGACCAGTGCCTGACGCTGTCTACACACCAGCCCGCTGCCAAGGCCCCTGGGCTCTTGCAAGCTTGTTGCTCCACAGGCTGAACAGAGAGTGCCAACCACCCCCGATGGCAGGGAGTTTTGCCAGCCAGGGCGTCTCACACACACTGACACTGTGTCCTTGTCCGGCAGCATGGTGACTCCGCAGCCTGGGCAGAATGGACTGGCTACCTGGCGGGCTGTTTGGACCCAGCCAAAAGGAGGAGAGACTGGAGCCAAGGGTGAGCAGCAGCTGGGAATGGGGGAGCCCTGGGCCGAGGTCAGGGCTAACCTGACCCAGTGAGACCCTGACTCAAAATAAAAAATTAATTTAAAAAGAGAGTTGGGGATCTAGCTCAGTGCAAAGACCCTGGGTTCAATCCACAGTACTGAAGGCAAAAAGAAAGAAAGACACAAAACTGCATAAAGTGCTGCTAAAGATTAAAATATACAGAGCTATATGCAGACGGAGGGCATATGGGGAGGGCAGAGGGGAGGGGAAGCTGCTACACTGGAATCCAAGAGGTGATGTTTAGAAATGAGAAAAGAAAAGGAGGGGAGGGGAGAGATACGAGCCAAGAGTGGGACGGAAAAGCACACTGCAGTCGCTACCCTAACACAGCGCAGCCCGCACGCTCCATCCAAGTCCCACCGCGAACAGTCGGCCAGGGCCATGCATCAGGGAGCTCTGGCCTGGGGCAGCCTGAGAAGCCAGGCTGGTTCCAAAACTGTCCTAGTCCCCAGGGTGTCCCAGAGTTAATGGGGACGCAGAGGCTGTCAGGAAATGAAGGCAACTGCTCTGTCTAGGAAAATCCAGGGAGGCTTTCTGTAGGAGGAAGAGTGATGGGGAGGAGTGACATCCCAGAGGGGGTTAGCGTTTTGTTTTATCAGACTATGGAAAATAATGGCTCTCCAACTGAGCCAGCCAATACGTGGTCCTCCCGGCAGCCTGTGTCCCCGGCTCGGTGGGTTAGGAAGTTTATTTTCTCATATCCTCATATTTCAACAGTGCTCTATTATTTGAAGAGCCTTCTTCCATTGTCCTGTCTCAGCCTGTATCTCGACAGCTGCGGATATAGATATTCTTGCAAGTGCCCATGATACAAGTGACACTTAGCAAAACAGGGCGGGGATGGGGCAGAGGGGGAGCGAAAGAGCCCAGAATCTGTTCTGCTAGAGACCGACTCTGTCCCCTCAAAATCCGTGTATTGGAGCCCTACCCCCTCACCCCATGTGACTGCACTGGAACATGGGGCTTCGAAGAGATGGCTGCAGTTAATGTGTATTAGCTTGCGCCAGGATCTGTTCTGCATTCTTCATGATAAGGGAATTGAGGCAGAGAGAAAGAGTTAAAGTAACTGGCCCCAAATGTTAGGGGGAAAAGCCAGGTGTGGCAGCTCACACTGTGATCTCAGCACTCTGGGAGGCTGAGGCAGGAGGATCACGAATTCAAGCCCAGGCTGGGCAATTCAGTGGCTTAGCAAGGCCCTGTTTTAAAATTTAAGAAAATAAAAAAGCTCAGTGTAAAGGCCCTGGGTTCAATCCCTAGTGCCACAAAAAAAAAAAAAAAAAAAAAAGAAAGCTCCAGAAAGATAACAAGAGCCCCTCTCTCTATCAACAGGGCATTGATAATAAGCTGCAGGATAGCCCACTCCAGCCTCTGGGGTTTTTTGTTTTGTTTTCCTTTGGTTTTTGTTTTATGACAGTTCTGAGGATTGAACCCAGGGCTTTGCACTGAGTTACACCCCCAATACTTTATTATTATTATTATTATTATTATTATTATTATTATTATTTTGGTACCAGGAATCAAACTCAGGGCCTCATGCTTGCCAGGCAGGTGCTGTGCCACTGATCTACATCCCTGGCCTCTTTTTTATTTTTTTATTTTTATTTTGAGATAGGGTCTCACTAAGTCACTGAACTCCCCAGGCTGGGCTCAAACTTGTGAGCCTCCTGCCTCGGCCTCCCAGAGTGCTGGGATTCCAAGTGTGTGCCATCACACCCAGCTCCCTCCCTGGCCCCTGGTGAACAGCTGTGATGAGGACATACAGGAGCTGGCATCCTTGACCCCCAGGACAAGTGCCAAGCAGAAAAAGCAAAGCGCAGGGCAGACAGCAGGGGAAGCCAAGCGCACGTGTGCCCCTTGCTCATGTGCACAGAGCAGCTCTCCAGAAGAATAGGGATGTTGGGATTGTTTGTTACACAGCATTATTAGGACTTCCGGCAGAGGAAGGGGAAGCTGGGGTGAGTTATTGGAAAGTTTCACTGCAGGTTTGTGTAGGGCTTTGGGATTTTTATCTGTGTTACTGTACCACCTATGTTCACACAAAGGTGTAAGCTTTACAAGGGCGGCAGGATGGACACTACTGGGCTCTCGAGGTGCTTCACGGGGAACTAGTGGAGAGCAAGCAGCTGAGGCCTGAGGACATACAAGGCCTGCACCCCTGCTCCCTTCACTCTCCTCCCCTGCCCCAAAGCAGGCATGGCTGGGAGCCCCACTGGCCAGCAGTGTCAGCTGCCTTAATAGCTCACAAAGGGATTAACAGGTCACCACTTCCCTCTCACCTAGGCCATCTGATCTGACCCCAGAGGTCCTTTCCAGGGGGAGTGTCCGGAAGAGCATGTTGCAGCAGAACCTAAAGAGAAAGGATGCCAACCCCACCCTGGACAATGAGCAGCACGCAGGATACTTCTCTCAGAGCTGCATGGCTCCCTCACACCTCCTCCAGCCACAGAGCATCCATCCACTTCCCCACAGGGACCAGTGCCAGGACAGCGACTGGAGGGCCTTCCAGAGCTGCCGCAAGGGCTGAACTGTGTCCCCCAGAAGTCATGTGCTAAAGCCCTAATGCCCAGCACCTCAGAAGGCACCTGTATTTGGAGACTGGGGCGTTTTATGGATTGTTAGGGTGAGGAGTGGGGTCCTCATGAAAAGAGGTGGTCAGGACACAGACACATGCAGAGTACAAGCATGCGAGGACACAGGGAGAAGATGGCACCAGCCAGCCAAAGAGCAAGGCCTTAGGAGAAGCACCTTGCCCACAGCTTGATCTTGGATTCCAGCCTCCAGCACTGTGAGACGATGACTTTCCACTTCCTAAGCCACCCGGTGCATGCACATTGTCATGGCAGCCCCCGCAGACCACCGCAGCACATCTCCACAATGTGCCCAAGGGGTGGACGCGCTGTGCCCATTCTATGGATGGCCCAGCTCAGGGGAAGTTACCTGTCAACTCATCTTGGCCAGTGAAACTATGGCTCTTAAGAAACATAATTACTGGAAATAAAGAGAAATTTAAAATGTAAAACTAAAAAAAAAAAAATGGCGCTTTTTTCTACTACGAGAGTAAACCTGTCAAGGAATGCAAGACATAGGTGGAAATCAGCATAGGGTGCTCAGGCCTGCAGGACTTGCCGCAGTCACCAGGCCAAGATAAAATTTCTCAGCCTGGGATCACAGCCCAGCCTCCTAGACCCAATAAAGGGTGAAGCTTGAGGGTTTTTTTTTTAATATTTAAACTTTATTTATGTATTTGTTTGTTTATTTTGTGGTACTAGGAATGGAGCCCAGGGCCTTGTCCATGCTGAGCAAAGACTTTACCACCCAGCCATATCCTAGTCCCAAACAAGAGCTTTAGACTCTGTTTTAGTCATCTTTCCCATTGCTGGGACACAATGCTTTGCACCTATAACTTAAACAGGGACAGGATTAATTTGGCTCACAACTTCAGGGAACTCAGTCCATGGTCAGCTGGCTCCAAGGCGGCAACATCATGGCAGAAGGGTATGGGGGAACAAAGCTGCTTAGTTCATGGTGAGCAGAACAGGGAAACAGTGCTGGAGAGGAAGGGCTGAGGGACCAAATACAGATCCTAAGGTTACCCCTCCATGACCCATTGAGACATACCCAACAGTGTACACCACTAATCCCCACATAGATCTCAAAGCCGATCAAGTTGACACTACACCCTAACCACCACAACGCAGACTCCAAAGACCATGCTGTGGTCATAGTGCCTCTTCTCACTGCCCCTGGTCAGATAACCCTTGATACTTCGACACCCAGCAATTTCACTGAAACACAGATACACATAAATGTGGGTAAGGTCATCAACTCCAGCCACTCCTATGCTGGATGCCTCTCTGGGAGCCGTGCTCTGCTTCAGTACAATGGTACCATGCCACAGAGAGCTGTGCAGCCCTGGAGACTGGTGGACGTGGTAGGGATCTAGGCTCTGCAGTTCTCAGCCCTATCACCTTTAGGAAGTCACCCACCAGTTCCCGACCAAGGACTGAAGATGTGTGGTGGCCTCTACTGGTTCTGTCTGCACTTCTACCACCACCCTGAGAAGAAAGTCCCCGAGCAGTACTATTCCCTCAGAAATGTCCAAGAATGAGTGCCCACAGCCCAGAGCCACCCAGCCCATGTCACCTGGGCTCATAGCTTGAAGCAGACCAGCCAGCTGAGCCTGGCCTGGACACTCTACTCCCCATGAGGATGAAAAGTTGATTGCCGATGCCCTCGAACCTTGGGATTGTTTGTTACACAGCACTACCAAATACTAGTTAGCTGATACAGGATATCAAGGGCCTTGAAAGTGGTTGTACATAAGCATGCAGGGCTCTACACTGGCAATCACTGGTACCGGTGTAGCCCAATCAGGGAAGAAAGGCTCCTTGCCTTTATGGCTATACCATAATAATAACAAAAACAATGAGGAGAACCAAAGACAAGGAGTGGCTGAATGCAGACTCTGAGTTCAAACCTGAGCTTTGCCACTCACTAGCTAGCTGAGTGTCGTTGGCAAGTACCTGACCTGTCTGTCCCCCAGGTGCTAGCCTGGATAGCAATCATCCCTAAATCACAGGGTCATGGGGATTAAGTGAGATGGTATTTGCACTTTCACAGCCGCTCGCACGTGTCATGAGCCATTGCTCTGCACTGAGCGCCTACTGCATGCCAGGCTGCGTGCTGGGTGCCCCCCCCACTGCCTATCCTCCGAGGGTCTCTGGGTCCTGTGTGCCAGTTAGTCCCGAGAGGGGAGGCCCCCAATCCTCTCCATCTGCACCTCTGCCTGCAATGTTCCTCCTCTCGGACTCAGACCCCAGCTCAGCTGTCACACAGTCACAGACACTGTCTACCCTCCCCACCCCACCCAGTCCTCCTGTGACACTCTGTACAGCACCAAGTGCCTCCCTGGCTGTGTAGACACACGGTCAGGACCAGACAGGCTCTGCTGCGGTAACAAACAATCCTCAGACCCCACTGGTTCAACACAGGCTCGCTCCTCCCTCCTGCTCCCTGTGCACCAAGCGAGGCTGGGAGTCGGGACGGGGCGGCAGGGCGGATGATTCCTCTGGAATGCAGGACTCGCAGAGGTCTCGTCCTGACACGCGCTTCCACATGCACGGCAGCAGAGGGGAGCGGAGGTGACAATTGTGCACTTGTAAGGACCTTAGTGCTCAGGCTTCAAACTGCTAAATGAGTCATAGCCACATCTAGCTTCAAAGGAAGTCGGGGAGGTGCAGACCTACTGTGTGTCCAGGCTGGGACAGGAAGATGGAACTCTGGAGAACAGCACTAGTAATGGCCACTTACTTACCTCAGACATGAATTTACACATATGTGTGTGATGCTGGCTCGCATCTACTTCTTTCTCTGGACTATAGATCCTGGAAAGGGGGCCCTGTTTGATTTTGTTCGTCATTGCACCCCAGGTGCCTTGCACATGGCAAGCACTTAATAACTGTTTGCCAAGGACAGCATTAAAGTGACTGCTCCAAAGTCACCCTGAGACAAGCTCTGAGTTGGAACCCACATCTACCCAACACGAACAGTGTTATCCACATCACGGCACCACGCACCCTTCATCGGTCTGAATTATATTAACCGGGGCTCTATGTGATGCCCTCTTTTGATCTAAATTTTGTTTTTAATTCTGAAAGGTCAAGGGTGGGGATAGGGTAATTAATCCACATTTCAGTGAGAATTCCATCATATTGGAGGGTTTTTTTTTTTTCCTCAAAACCTGGCTTATCTATCTCAAAAACTAAATCCTGGGTGTAGGGCACGGGAGGGATCACGGCTTTAATGAGGTCAGGATGAAGAACGGAAGTGGGCAGAGTTCATCTTGGAACCTGAGCACCAGGGAGTGTTTTGAGATGAGATGACGTTTGAAGGGCAAGCTCTGGACACTTCCCAGTTTTGCTCACTGTATTGTAAAAATGACAATCACAGCTACACACCACATACTTCTCCTTGGTCAGTCCTAGCAGAAAGACACTAAGGCATCCCTGCACATTACAGAAACAAGAAAAACAAGGAATGTGCACAGATACAAATTTCCCTTTTCTTAATTGCGTGGCCAGAAGTAATTCTGCCGAGAGTGAGCGGCATTTGGCAGAGGATACTTTCAGGAAAATGTACCCCAGAGCACCCTGTGAACCTGGGTCTTATGCAATGGGGTACCAAAGCGCCCTCTTGTGTAGAACCTGAGAACTGCAGGTCCACCAGCGACGTCGCAGGCCAAATACTGTGTCTCTCTCCACATCCTGTAAATGGAGTCCACATTTTGCAAAGTATGTTTCCTCAAACCTCTTCTTTTGTTGTCAGTCATCAAACAACGTTGAATGGTTGCAGATATATATAAACCACTGGATTTTCAGAGGTGTGAGAAAAGTGAAAAAAAATCACTATAAACTGACACAGGGCCATACTGATCTATTCCTATAAAGTGATGTACGAATCCTCTGAAGCATTAGGTGAGGCCCTTTCTGGAAAGTTCTGGAAATGTTCCCCTAAAGCAGTCTCTGCAGTGTGGGCCGCAGGGAAGATACAGGATCTCAAAGGCAAGCCTGTCTCCCTGTGATAATAATACGTCCACCGTAATGAGGCTTTTCTGATATTTTCAACAGTCGCAGCCTTTCATAAGTGCCCAATCTAGTTGCACAATGGAAGAATCTTTTGTTTCTGAGGAAAAGAGGAGGCTACATAGAAAATGACTGGAGTTAGTGTGGGGGTACACAGGGAGTGTGAACTTAGCCCAGATATTTTTACCTCAGAATCTAAAGAATTCAGCAGACAGATTTTGTTTTTCAACTCTCTGATGAAAAGAAGATATTTCGAAATAATCTATGATTTCATCTCACATCTTGGTTTCAGAAGCCTAACGATGGAGCACATTCAGAAGTCATCTCAACATGAGAGGTTTTTAACCTCAAAGGCCAGGCATCCTGGGAAATTTTGCTGATCTCATATTTGAGGTTGATTTAAATCATGAGCCCCAGGACCAGCTGGCACCCCAAGCTGGATGGGAGACCTTCCTGCCCACGGGTCTGTGGATGAGTGTTCCCAGCTGGAAATGCCAGCGAAGTTTCGCAGATGTCCTTATCTTTTTAGTCTGCCGTATTGTAAACAAATATGTGAGTAGCTCCAAGGAAGTTGGGACCAGAAATGATAGAAAGGGGGGGGGTGGATGGACGGATGGATGGATAAATGGATGAGTGGACGGATAGGTGGATGATCGGATGGATGGATGGGTGAGTGAGTGAGTGACAGGTAGACCAGTAAACAAATGAACGGATAGATGTATAGGTGAGCGGTGGGCATATTGTTGAACAGATGACTAGGTGGATGAAGGGTGAGAGGGTGAACAAATGGGTGGATGGATGGGTAGATGAATGGGTAAGGGGATGGAAAATAAGAACAGGTGGGGGCGTAAAAGGATGGGCAGGTGGATGAGTGGATAAATGGGTACATGTAATAAACCTTTCCCACTTTCATATATATAATTTTATTACAGCATTCCCCATCAACCTTCACAGATCTTTTCATTTTAGAGTGGCTCAAGGGCTAAATACAGTCAAGTACTGACTCAATCCACTGCACTTGGTTTGTTTGTTTTTGTTTTTGTGGGTACCGGGGGTCGACCTCAGGACCTCGCGCACCAACAGGCGCCCGTGCCGCTGAGCGATATCACCGGCCCCTTTTTCGTATGTGGGATCCGGGAGTCGAACTCAGGCCCTCGCGCCTGCAAGGCAGGCGCCTACGCCGCTGGGCCATCTCACCGGCCCTCCACTGCACTTGGAATGCAACTGGTACAGCTTTTCTAGGTGGTAAAGCTCAACAAGAATCTTCAAAAATTGATCCACACCAGTGTTTATAGCAGCACGACTCCCATAGCCCAAATGTCCATGGACAGACAAAAGGGTAAACAAAATGTAGTATATATTGTTAACATCATTATTCAGGCTTAAACAGGAGAGAAGTTTCGGTGCACGCACAACACAGATGAACTTTGAGAACATCGTGTTGAGTGACTAAGCCAATCACAGAGGGACAGATGTTTTGTGACTCACTCATGCGAGGCCGTTGGAGCAGTCACGTTCACAGGCCGGTGAATGGGGGTGCCAGGCTGGGGAGGGCGGAGCCAGCGTTCTGTGGGGACAGAGTCCAGTTCGGAAGAGGAAAAGGTTCTGGGGGCCGGGGCCGGGGTGGTGATGGTCGCAGAACAGTGTGAACACACTTATGCCACTGAATTGGGCACGTAACAGTGTTAAAATGGCAACACACAGCATCACAATTTAAAAAACTGCTGGTGTTCTCAGACTTCTCGTACAGCTACTCAGGACAATCCATCCTTAGGAAATAGGTCAAAACGCAGAGAAAGAATGAAGTGCCATTCTATTGATCATCAAATTCTTTTCTGGAAACAACCTAAATGTCCCAAAGCTGGACACTGGTCAAGAAATGATAGTTCGTCCACATCATGAATGAGACTGACAAAACTGTTCTAAGGAAATGAGTAATATGAAAGATCGTTTTAAGTTATAAGGACAAGACACAAAATTGTATATTCAAACCATTACTAAGCTGATAAAGAAAAAAACGGACTATTGGAAATAATCCAAAATATAATTCCACTCTTCTGAGTAGTGAGACAGATGATGGAAAGTAATCTTCCAGCTTTTTACAATTTTAGGTTCTGTCTAAAATTTCCCGAACTACGCGTGTGTTCCGGAAATGATGGGTAGAAGTGTTAGGAATATGCTGCCTCCGGAGGGAGCGAAGGCATTTTCAAATCCACTTGGCAGCGAGGGAGCTTGAGCTGAACCGGCCGCGTGCAAGGAAAGAAATGCAGTGGACGCCACCAGACAGCAGGCCCTGGGAGCCCAGGAGTGGAAGATGGGGTGGGCGTGGCCGAGATGAGGGGTGGGCGTGGCCCCCAGGTGGCGACTGGTTGAAAAGGGAGGGGCGTGGCTATGAAGGAGGGAGCCCTCCAAAGGAGAAATGGGCGTGGGCAGGAAGACATGGGCGTGGTCGGGGAAAAATTATAAGTAGGGGTGTGGGGAGATAAAGGGATGGGGCCATCCACTGAGAAATGCTAGCCCATGAGGAGCGGGTGCTGGTTTTGCCTTACTGGGATAGACCGAACCCCAGGACCTTTGCCCTGAGCTACACCCCCAGCTCTTTTTAAATTATTTATTTTGTTTGGAGGCAGGGTCTCATCAAGTTGCTAAATTATCCATGCTGGGCTCGAATTAGGGATCCTTCTGCCTCAGCTTCCATTCCAGGTGTGTGCCACCACCTAACCCATGCTTTTGCCAGCGCTTCCGGCAGCCTTCAGAGGCAGGGGGCTTAGCACAGACTCCTTTGTCTTGTGGGCGGTCTGTGGAGGAAAGGACTCAGTGCACTGAGAGCTTTATATTTTTGAAACAACCAACCAGGCTTTCTGTGCTGCGGAGCTGGGTGGGTGGGTGGCTGCGGAGCAGTCCTCGGGTAAACCAGACACCAGTGTTGGAGTCATGAAAGCTGTCCCTGCGTGGGCACGGCGCTGCCTGCCTGTTAAGTGGGGAGGTGTCTACTGTGTGGGCTCCGGGAAAGGCAAGTGAGCAAGCTGGCCACAAACCCTGCCTGCACAGAGCTGGCTTTCTAGCGAGACGGTGTGACAGTCAGGGTGACAGACTTGTCCTTCGAGGAAGGTGCCATTCCTGCACTGAGAACAAAGGAACTCCACGTTTGTCTGCTCAGCTCCATCCCTTCTGCACATCTCCCTGCCCGGCAGCAGTATCCACGCTGGAGTCCAAGAGCAGTGTTCAAAAACAAAGAGAAACCATGCTTGGTGGTGCATGCCAGTAATACCAGCACACTGGGAGGCTGAGGCAGGAGGATCACAAATTTGAGCCCAGCATGGGCAATCTTAGCAAGACCTTGTCTCAAAATACAAAAGAAAAATGGACTGGTGATGTAGCTCAGTGCGAAGGCCCTGGGGTGAGAAAGAGAGGGAGAGGGAGACGGAGAATTGCTGACAATATTGCCTACAGCCCAGTGCATGTGCAACCCCAGCAGGCACAGAGCAAACCTTTATCAAACAAATCAATGCACTGAATAGTCAATCAACAAACACCTCCATTTGTTATACAACTGGAGACAGCATTCACTTAGAGAGCTGCTGAATGAGGGTTCTAGATAGAAAACTGGATCAGGAAAGAGGGACTTGCCGGTGTGTGCCAATGTGTGACCTACTGTGTGCCCAGCACGCCTGTCCATGTAAGACACATATGCACGCACGCGCACACACACGCACGCACAACCTGCACAGACACAGGGACACAGGCAGTTCTGTGCTGCTTCTGTCCCCACTGTCTCATGAAATAACCCCATGGCCGCCACCTCCCTCTCTGCCCAAACAGCACCTGAAGGACTTCCCAGGGACCCAGACATGTTTGTGACAGTGACGTCTCTCTTGGGTGCCTGAGCATGGCCCTTGGTGCCTCTTTATGGAATGAAGCCAGAGAGGTGCCTTCTAATTGGGTTTGTTTGCGGGTATCCCCACCGGTGTACAAATTGCTGTCAATAAATTCAGGGCCTGGTGCAGTCATGGGGGCCGACTCACTTTAAATCCTGTCTCAGAGGGGTTGATAAGAGCAGCTTCCAGGCCTGTGCAGGACCACTGAACCCCCACAGAGCCCGGCCATCCCCACCCAGCTGACAGCAGGTATTCGCACCCAGAGACCTGGAGGCGCTGCTCTGCTTACCAGGACCCACGGGCTAGCGAGCCAAGATGCTGTTTGTCGAAGGCTGTAAATGAAGCCTGGAATTTTCAGGATAAACATCTTCAGGATTTATTCCTCCACCGCTCCCAGGAGCACTGGTTTCAGAGTAATCATGAGGCCCAGGCAGAATGGGTCTGCTCATTCTCTGGAGCCAGGGTGCTGGGGGAAGCCCACAGGCCCCTCTCAAGCTGGCCAGAGACAAAGGCTCCCTTGGGGATGGATGCTTGATGTCTGGGAGGGACTCACTGGACGGGGGACTTAGAAGCCATCCCTGCGAAGGGATCGGTTCAGCAGCTGCATCATCAGGTAAGCTTAGCACCAGTGATTCGCAGTGTAGCGCAAAGAGCTAAAGCTTCAGAGGCCAGAGGTGGGGATTCAGAATGTGTTTCCTCTCATCTCTGAGGTCTTCATTTGTAACACGGCTCTTAAGAAATGGGAAATCGGGCCGGTGAGATGGCTCAGCAGCGTAAGCGCCTGCCTTGCAAGCGCGAGGGCCCGAGTTCGACTCCCGGATCCCACATACGAAAAAGGGGCCGGTGATATCGCTCAGCGGCACGGGTGCCTGTTGGCGCGCGAGGTCCTGAGGTCGACCCCCCGGTACCCACAAAAAAAAAAAAAAAAAAAAAAAAAAAAAAAAAGAAATGGGAAATCGTCACATTTGTGCTCAGTGTGGGAGTTTGCCAGGGCCGCCCTAGTCCCTTACACCAGGGCTCAAATACAGATGTTGATTTCCCCCTAGCTCCAGAGGCCACAAGTCCCAGATCCAGGTGCTGTAGGCTTGGTTGCTCCGGAGGGCTCTGCCCTCGGCTGGCAGATATCTTCTCACGGCGAGCTCCGAGGCTTCTTCCCTCATGTGTCATATTACTGACCTCCTCTCCTTCCGAGGACCCTGGGCACTGTGGGAGAGGGTGCTTCCTCAGACCATTTCACTTAGGGACCTCTGCAAAGGCCCTACCTCCAAACATATCACCTCTGAGCGCGGGAGTCAGCCCTTCACCGTGTGGATGTGGGGGGAGGGGGACTCTAGCTGATTTTCCTGAGCAGCTGCAGCCATCTGATGTCCTAAAAGCTGAATTTCCCCAGGAAGGGAAAGACTTGAGTTCACTGAGCACTTACTGTGCACCGGACCCTGCCCTGAGCTTTCTGTGCATCCCCTTGGGGTGGGGGTGGCAGAGGTCCCTGCTGCCTCCTGTTCCCCCTCTTCCACGCCCTCAGCCATGCTTTGCAAATAGAAAAGAGACTCCATCCCCCTTCTGGGTTCCTGGGAGTCCACAGGCAACTGCTAATATACAGGAGCCCCTCCAGCCACACGAGCCCTGGCAGGATGTTTGCAGGCGGCTGCGTGAAGGCCACCAGCCCTTAGGCCATGGAGGAATAAGGTGATTGGATGCCCAGACAGGGGCAGGAAGTGTCCCCCAGCAGGCAGCCACTGCAGCAGACAAGACCAACTCCCGGCTGGCTGCTGACACCCCAGAGGCAAGGACAGCAAGAAGGACCCTCAGCCCCAGCATCTAAATGTTAGGAGAAAGTAGGAAATGGGAAAAGGGTCCACTTCCAAGAAGAAGCCAGTTCTGTGTCTGAATTTCAGTACCTGACCAAACAGCTCCCAGTCGGGGGCTGCAGTCAGGAGCCCCCAGCCCTGCCGCGTGGAGCAGACCGGGTATGAAAGTGTTTATGGGCTAAATCATGTCACCCTGCCCACCCCCTCTTCAATTCCCACCCTGAAGTCTAGCCCCAGTACCCCTTGATGTGACCTTTTGCAGACAGGGCCTTTACAGGTACAATGAGGCTGTGAGGTGGGCCCGACCCCTTTACACCTTGTGAGAGGAAGAGGTTGGGGCCTGGAGACATGCGGAGGGAGGCCTTGGGAGGACACACCCCAAAGGTGGCCGGCCACATGTCCAGGAGAGAGCTCCCCGGAAACCAGCCCCTGGATCTTGGACTTCAGGCTCCATCATGAGACATAAATGCTGCTTGTCTATGGGTCCTTGGTAGTCAGCCATGGTAAACTATACACTGGCTATTTTTTATTAAATTGGAAGATTGCAAGTAGAAACTCAGATTTCTATTTTGTCTTTAAAAATGAGAACTTGTGGCCTCACGAGGCTCACTGTCCCTCCTGGTTCTATCTGGCCCTTGTTTTCTGGTCCCCATTGGCACTTTTGTCTGTAATCCCTCAATGCAAGGCTGCTAATCCTGCCACAATGCACAGGGCAGAGCTTATTACAGGAGACCTGCGGAATGTCAGCTACCTAGAGGTGACATTCATGCCAGGCTACCTCCTCCTGCTGTCCAGGAGAGGGCTTGCTAGTCCCTGGACATCTGCTATATGCGAACCTGTGTTTAGCACTTTGTACAGATTGTCTTGTCCTCAAATCAACCTGATGAAGAGTTAATATCATCCCACTTTACAGATGAGGAGAGTGAGGTGCAGAGTGTCACAGTCATTCAGGCCACATCTGTGGCTTTTCCACCAGGTCTCGGCGTGAAGAGGCACCTTAGGTCTAGGAAATGGCTCCGCGTAAGAGAAAGACACCTGAGGCAGAGCCAGGGCCTCAGTCTCAGGAAGGAGACCCTACCTCCACCTCTCTGTGGGGACCCGCAAGATGCTGGCTGCCCTGCGTGCACCTCCATCTCCCCTCCGTCAAATGGACACCACCATAGACTTGGCCTTACTCCTGCATGTTGACTGGGAAGATCAAATACCATTCCTTGTTTCCAAAGGGAAAAGCTGCAGAAGAAAGGGCATGTTTGTTCCCAGCCCCAAACATGCAAACAGCAAAACAGGGAAAACAAACATAAGGATAAAGTCAGGCAGGGCCGGTGAGATGGCTCAGCGGCGTAAGCGCCTGCCTGGCAAGCCCAAGGGCCCGAGTTCGACTCCCGGAACCCACATACGAAAAAGGGTCCGGTGATATCGCTCAGCGGCACGGGTGCCTGTTGGCGCGCGAGGTCCTGAGGTCGACCCCCCGGTACCCACAAAAAAAAAAAAAAAAGGCAATGTCCAGGCCCCTGACCTTGAGTCACAAGCCAGCCTGGACCTTCCTCAAGATCTTATCATCTATGCAAATATATGCAAATATGTATGGAGATATGCAGACTTTGGCAGCAGGGGTGGAATGGGCTCCCGGTGACCCAGGCATTCCCCCTACTCACCTTCTGCATGTGTGAATGTCTCATTCTAAGTCAGGATGCTGTGGTTTCCCTGATGGTTCAAAGCTGGAAGGGACAGTTGTTGGGCATATCCGAAGCCAAAAGCACCCATGAGTGACCAGGTGCCAGGCACAGCATCTACCTCTGGCGGACAAGCAGGGTTCACTTGGTTGCCGTGATCAGGGACCATGTGGCCCTCACTCATCCTGAAGCCAGAACAAGCGCCGCTCCAGCCAACATTCTGCAGCTTCTGAACTGGCTGTTACCGTTGCCCTCCTCTGTGCCGTAACCCCTGCAGAAAACAGCGAGGACCGCCTGTCGTCCATTTCTCCTGTGCTCACTCGATGCAACCCTCACTGTGCAAATCAGAACCCAAGGCACATAAGTATAATCACTCCCTCAAGGTCATAGGGCTGCTTGGTGACAGGGGCAGGATTTGAACCCAGAGCCTGGCTCCAGTGCATGCCCTCCTGGGCTCTGGGCATAACACCATCTTCTGCTGCAGCTGCCTGGGGATTCTGAGATCAAATTCGAGCTTCATCTCCTCTCAGAAGCCTTTCCTGGCTGCCCTCTCACCATGAAACTGTAAGAAATATCTGCTTACTACTTTCTCTAGTTCCCTGCGGTTTCAAAAAGGACCTGCCTCACCATCTCTTACCTGCAAACAGTGCACGTAGAGAAATGGTTACAAGGACGGGCTGATCAAACAACATGGAGAGTGTTTAAATAAAACATTTACTCACTGAAAGACATTGCCATCAACCCCTCTCAAAGGCTTGCTGGCTTCAAACACACTTATCCTGTCATTCATGTCACTTTCTGAAGCAGTTCCGGAAGTCCTCTTTCACAAGTATCTTTATGAGGTGTGATCAAAACTAGTGAATGCTGCCGCCCAGTGCCATCCAGCGGAACGGGGGCAGTCTCATAAAAACACAGCAGTGTGTCCTCGCCCACCTTATCCCTGGATCTGGCACTGTGCGATTTCTGGCTCTTCCCCAAAGTCAAAATGACCATGACAGGGAAATGTTTGAATCAACTGAGGATATCGCGGCTACCTCAACAGTGCAACTAAAGACACTCAGGAAAGAGGACTTCCAGAGCTTCTGCAGAAAGTGGCAAGAGTGACGGGGTAAGTGTGCATGAAGCGAGGGGAGGACTTGGAGGCAGGTTATGGCAATGCGTCTTTGTGCTGTAATACATTTTTTTCGTTTAGACTCTCATCATAGGCTGTGATCCCACCTCCTGAATGATGGTGCTGAGAGGCATACTGGGAAAGGTGCGCACCGCGACAGGGGCTGCCCGGAGGAAGGTAAGTAACTCGATCAGAGGCAGAGGAGGAAAGGGAGAAGGGCACTCCAGGGCAAGGGGGCAGCTGGAGCTGAGGCCCCTGGGGGAGCAGCAGCCCAGTGCTCCTCATCACCCCATCTAGGCCGTCAGGCAAGCCAGCCTGGGGCTGGACATGGGCAACCCCGTGGGCAAGGGGCTGTGACCACTTCTCGGCCTCCTGACTTGGCTAGGAGGCCAAGCACGGGCCTGGGGGCAACCTCCAGCCTTGCTACCTTCTGGCAAGGTGACCTCAAAAGAAAAATAATCGCCCTGAGCCTCAGTTTCCACAGAGAGGGCAGTGATTCCAGACCACGCTCTCGAATGAGCCTGGTCCTGGGGCTCATTGGAGAAACAACTTCTCGGTCCACCGAGACCTGTGGAATCAGGCACTCAGCTCAGGGCGGAGCCCGATGGGTGTTTTGTGTCCCGAGGCATCAGCCTCAACAGCCCGAGAGCTAGAAATACAGAATCTCAGGCCCCACCCAACCTCCTAAGAAACCTGCAACTAAGGAGCTTGGCAGGGGCCCCCAGCGCACAGGACCATTAGAAGATCACAAGCCTAGGGCCTGGGGACACTGGGTTTGAGAGTGACACCTCCTTGTGGCTGTAAAACTCAACCAAGAACTCTTGGGGAAATCATACAACCTTTCATTTCTCTTTCTGCACGAACGCCCAGGAGGAGGCAGGCCTATCGGGCTCAATTAGGGCTTTGAGTCCCTTTGATCCATTCCAATCCCCGATAAGGACTCCAGAGCAAGGGGTGCTGGAGCCAGGCCTCTCCCGACAAGGGGTAAGCGCAACCCTCCAGGAGGCGGGAAGGGAACTGAGCTCCCTGCCAGGTCGCCCAAGGAATGCCCCCTTCTTGGATCCTCTGGAATTGGGAAGAAATTCCTGGCAGATTCCATGGCCATCTCTCACCGTGCAAAAATGCCAGTGCAGCCCAATGCATTGCGGCCCTGTCTCGAAATGAGTTCAAAACAATTACCAGACGTCATGTGTTTCCCATGAACGGTGCAAGTGTTAAAACGGATTTAATTTTCTTTTGTAAATAAAGAGGCCCATCCAGACCAGCCTGTTTATCTCCCTGGGAGAGATGAAAGTGTTTCGTCTGCCAGTAGCCTCTGTGGGCCGCAGCGGCGGGGTGGCGATCTGGGCCCCATGTGTTCCCTCTCTGGCCGCTGGCCGGCTGGGCATCGCCCCATGTGGAACTGTTTGCGCCCCATGAGGTCTTGGCTCGTAGTTATCTATGATGGTGCTCCCCGCCCTAAGCATATTAGTGATTCATAAACAGTAAAATTAGTCTGCTAGGGGCTAGTGGAGGTATTCATCCTGGTGGCGCCTGCTTTCCTGGGTTAGCAGTTAAAATAAATCATTGCTGTCACAGTGGAATTCCGCTGAAAAATCACCCGTAGGAATCCCCACACCCCCCACCCCGCCCCCAGGCCGGTAGAGCATCTAGGATCAAAGCTATCTTCCTAGGTGAGTGGAGGGAAGAGAGGAGGAGGAGAAAGAGGGAGGTGAAGGAGGAGAGAGGAGAAGGGAGGAGGAGGAAGAGGAAGCAGCATCCCAGGAGGAAAGGCCCAGAAGTTACGCCCAAGCAGGAAATTAATGTCTCTGCTCTATTGTTGAAGCTGGAAGCTCAAAAATGGAGCCAATTTATGATATTAGTGTTTCTAAAGCAAAATATGATTAACCATTTCATTATGTAAAGTTGTGTTTCCACTTAACTTCTTTGCACTGGCCTCCAGAACCTTTTTTTTTTTTTTAACAGCAAATTTAATAAATTACAACATGCCCAAACTTCCTGATTTCCACTGTCCACCGCGGTATCGTGGAGACTTCAAGAGCAGGAGATAACTCGCTGGCCACCCTGCCCACCTTCGAGGCACTCCTGGTAATCCAGGATCAGGCAAATAAGCTTTCATCTTCAGAGCACTTAAGTTAATTACACGGAGGCCCAGCCGGCTCTGCGCACCCCCAAGCCAAACATCATCGGATCCAGATGCAAACCCTTGGCGACTTAAGCCCAACAAATTTCCTTTGTCAAGAAATGCAAACAGCCAAACACAGCAAGCCAGGCTACTTCAGGGGAGCTGCTCCTCCTCCTCCTCCTCCTCCTCCTCCTCCTCCTCTCCCACCTCCTCTCGTCCTCCTCCTGTCTTTCTCCTCCTCTTCCCCTCTTCCTCCTTCTCTCCTGCTCCCCTTTCCATTCCCCTTCCTCCTCTTTTCCTCCCTTCTTCTTCTTCCTCCGGGGGCCAGGCCTGCAGCCAGGCCAGAACCTATTAACACCGGGGTGGTGGGGGCCTGGATGGTTCGCAGGCCTAGAGCATGGCTTCGTGTGTCACTTTGGACAGGTCAATGACCCCTCAGAACGCACAGTCACCTCCTTTCCATCACCCAAGGCATTTTCAGACCCTAGGGGGCTTCACCTGGGAGTAAGAATGTGAGGCAAAGGCGGGGCTGCTCCTACCCAGCCCACCTCCCCTCCACACCTGCACCCAAGACCACTGGCCCTTCCCCTCCCTCAGGCGGGTGCTGCCAACATGTCCCTCTTCTGGGGCCCCTCCCTGGATGTCCCCAGGTGCCAGGGACTGGGACGCAGCTCCCTGTTCTCTATCCTTGCTGCACATCACGTGTCCCACCCTCCTCACCGGGGTTCCTGCTCCCTATTCATCACAGTGACATCCCTGGGCCCTGCATCCCTCCTGGGGTGAGTCTGCCTGATGGGGGGGCAGAGGGAACCCCCCCAGGACAGTCCAAGCAAGATGCTCTCCCAGCGCAGCCTTGATGAGCCTCGAAGCTGCAGGACTTGGCGCACTGGGAGCTCCGTGGATTCGGAGGGAAGATTAGATCACAAGCATCCTAGGGGGACTGGAATTGTGTGCCCAAGAGGCACCCTACTCCTCCCCGGGTACCTGGGAAGGAACCATACATGGAAATCGGGCGTTTGGGACGTGATCAAGGTGGTATGGGGTCATACTGGGTGAGGGTGGTCCTAACCCAATGGTTGCTGTCTTTGTAGGAAAAAGGACATCGGAACAACAGCACACAGGGAAGAAGGCTGTGTGAAGATGGAGGGAGGCGGCCACAGGACCAGCCTTGCTCAGTGCTGCCCATGATTATGGATGGGCACTGGGAATGCCCACCAGGATGTCGGGCTGGCCACTTCCAGACTCAGAGAACCGACTACTGCAACCCGCAGCAGCTACGCAAGACAGATGCCTCTTAAAACCCCAAGGGGAATTGCCAGCTCATGCTTTCCCAGCTCAATGCCAAACATCACGGTGGGGAGAGAAAATGACATCCCCCCTCACCCATGGCAGGGGTCATGGCCGACACCCCCATAGCAAAAGACGGAGCAACAAGAGAAAAGTATAACCTGCATCTAGTGCAAGATTTTGTGAGAGCATTCATGAATATGGAGGCTCAAAGGCCTAGGGAAGCCGCTCTGTTAGGCACTCAGATTAGATGGGGGGGTGTTTACATCTTAAAAATTTATTACAGTAAAAGACACATTGCCATGAATTCCCCCTCACTGTGAACATGCTCGTCCCATCATTCCTGCCACTTTCTGCAGGAGTCCTGGAGTCCTCTTCTGTGAGTGTCTTTATGAGGTGTGATCGAAACCACGGTGAACGTTGCTGTCAAGTGCCACCAAACAGAAAAACAGACTTCTGCAAACATGACAGTGTTCTCATCCACCGTAGTCACCGCATCTGGCACCGTGCAACTTCGGGCTTGTCCCCAAAATCAAAATGACTGTGAAAGGGAAACCCATTGAATCAGTTCAGGACATCAAGGCAGCCATAGCAGCAAAAATGACAGACACTCATGAAAGAGGACTCCAGAACTGCTTCAGAAAGTGGCAAGAACGATGGGATAATGGTGTCAGAAGTGGGGGTGGGTTGAGGGAGATTCATGGCAATGTCTTTTACTGTAATGATTTTTTTATTTAAACACTCCCTGTATTTTGGATGGCGCCTCGTGTATATAACGTAGGTTCCCTATCATACTACCCTGCTCTCTGTGAGGGGGCTTGAGCATCCACAGCTCAAGACGAAGCCCCTGGAACCACTCCCCACCCCATACTGAGTGCAACCATTCCACGGACCACAACTTCTTTTTTTTTTTTTTTTTTTGTGGGTACCGGGGGTCAAACTCAGGACCTTGCGCTTTCTAGGCAGGTGCTTATGCCGCTGAGCCATCTCACCGGCCCGGACCACAGCTTCTGAGTGCAGGGTCAGGAACCCCCTGCCCCAGCCCTGGCCCCCTGATCCTCAGTGCTCGGGATGGGTCCTAACCAATAAATGCCCGGAGCATAAACGAGTGGCCTCCACGGCCTCCCCAAACAGGAGCTCCATGGACAACTCACCTGCCCACCATAATCACAGCCCCACTCAGGGACAGAAATAGGGAGACACCCCAGTGTGGCCTGCGATGCCTTGAGAGACGAAGGTACACAAGGAGGACACCCCTGGGCTCCCGAGCTGCCCCCTGCGGGACCCGGACCCACACGCAGGAAGAGCCCTCTTCAGAGGCTGAACAACATGTCACTCTCCCTGGTTTCCAGCCTGCGGTTTTGACTGTGGCTTCCTCCTGAGTGAACAGGTTGCAGCAGGAAGCGAGGGGATGAGCTGACTCCCTGGGGATTTCCCTGGAAGGATGAGAGGGGCCCTGACTGCCGTGGCCCTTAGCGCTGGGAAGGAAAGGTTCCCGACCACTCCATCTCAGGCCTCAGGCTAAATGTCACCTCCTGGAGAGGACACAGAGCCCCTCGCCAGCTCAGCCCTCCTGAGGACCATATGGGTGAAGGTCCTCAGTGATGGCTTTGTCTGCTCTGGCTGCTGACCCACCCCCAGCACCATGTCCAGCACTGAGTGGGCTTTGCATCTCCAGGAAGATGAACAGCTTGGCCGTCTCCCCTCAGCGCCTGTCTTAATGAGGACACTCCCTGCAGGAAGGAAGAAACCAAGTGCGGCAGCTATGCAAGCTCAGTGGCTCTGACAGAGCCTGCACTAATAGTGGCTGACAAGATAGAGACCCGTTTCTCTCTTTTGGGGTCCAGGTTTCCTCTGTCTTCTTAGGAAACTTAAACCTCATGGCCCAACAAAATTCCTCCAGCTCCTGCCCTCACATCTCTAGCCATTTAGAAGAAAAAAGCCAGAGAAAGGACACACCCAGGAAGTTACACACGTCATGTCTGCTCACCCACCAACTGGCCAAAACTTGACCACAGGGCCACACCTGCCTGAAAGGGAGTCTGGGAAAATGACTACTTGTTGGCCATTCACATCCAGTAAGTTCGTTACTGTACAGGGAGACCGGCATGGATACCAGGGGACTCTGCTGCCCAGGGGTCATCTCACTGCTCACAGTGTCACCCCTTGGCTGCCACCCAGTACGGCTTCATTAGCCCACATTACAGATGAGAATGTCCTGGTTCTCGGAGTTTCACAGCAGGTGAGTGGGCCCATTAGGATTCCAACCTGGGCCCGCAGGCTCCCCCAGCCCCAATCCTGCTGCAACATCTTGCATGGTCCACGCAGAAGAAGAGGATGGGACAACCAGGGTCACCATGTCCACATCTTGGCCCACACTCATGCAGACGCAAGGCCAGGGTCCTCCCTTTGCTCCTTACCTGATACCACGTTTTTCGTTTGTCAAATGTTCTGTGCTCATCTGTCCCACGTGCTGCTTTAGGCACAGTGGGATAAAAGAGGAGACCGTGCAGACAGGGCTGAGTCCCGGGGGCTCCCATTCCAGGGGAGCCCAGGATCAAGGGAAGGGGGACAGGGAAGGCTCCTCTGAGGCTACAACTTGCAGCATGAGCCCCAACTGCAGTGACAGTGAGGGGCTCTGGGGAAGGTTGTCCCGGCAGGTGCACAGGCTCTGGGGCAAGAGTGGGGTGCTCTGTGTGAGTACAGGCAAAGAAGCCACAGCACCAGAGCCAGGCAGCAGGAGCGGAGCAGAGAGAGGGGCCAGGGTCTGAGTCCCTTCCCGTGGAGTCCACAGTAGGAGTGTAGATTTTAGGCCCTGGGCTCAAGAGTGGCAGGGGGTGGGAATTGGCAGAAGGGGTTGCAGTTGCTGTGACACATGACCTCAAAGCAGGGTGCTTAAAACAATAGAAATGTGTTCTCCCACGGTTCTGAAGACAGAAGTCCAAAATCAAGAAGCTGCTTGGTTCATTCCTTGTGGGGGCTCTGAGGAAGGGCCCAGTCTTGGCCCCTCTTCTGGCTTCTGGTGACTTCCGGCCATCCTTGCTGCCCCGTGGCTGGCAGACACAGCGCTCCACCCACCTGCACCTTCACGTGGCCTCACCCTTTGGGGGTTTTCTTCACTTCTTTTGTAAGGGTGCTCACTTGTCACTGATTCGTAGTGCGCTTGGCTAATGCAGGATGCCCTCATGTCCAGATCCTTAGCGTAGTGGAATTTCATCCACCAAGGCCCCTTTTACAAATAAGGTCATGCTCACAGGTTCTGGGTGGACACATCTTTTGGGACCATGATTCAACCCAAGAAAGGCACCAGGGTGGACCCAGGGAGACTCCTTATGAGGTCACTGCTACTCCCAGGTGAGCTGTGTCACAGTGGCCTGGACCAGACAGGGAAGCAGTCTTGGGCAGGATTCCGAGAATCAGCAGGTGGAGTCAAAGCTGTGTGTGGTGGATTGACAACTTGTGGGCCACTTGTAACACCCAGCTGAACTGAATCAGCATGGTGCTGGGTGTGGAGGGCCTGCCTGAGGATTGTTGCCAAAATAAAAAGAATTGGAGAGGAAGAGGTGGTACTCTTGGTTCTCCTGGAGGAGCTTGTCTCACTGGCTTTCCTGATAGGAACTTGGCTGTTCTCATCGTTGGAAGAGCTTGGGACCTCACTGTTGCTGAGGATGGCTGTGGTACTTTTTAGGGGAGCTCTGGTTCTTACTTTGAGCATCGCTTCCTGGCTCCAGTGCAGATCCCTCAGCTGCTGGCACAGATCCTTTATCCCGCTGGCGCAGACTTTCTAGCTTCCACCACTGACCTTGGGGCCTTCCCAGTGCAGATTCTTGATAGAGACTTGCACGAGACATTGTCGTGGGCTCTCGGCCTCCAGTTGGACTCAGGGGCATTGCCATGGGCTCTAGGTCTTCATGGTGTCATGCAGGACATTGTCGTGGGATCCAGGCCCTCAGTCGTCTTCAGTCTGGGTCTGTAGTGCATGGACAGATTTCCTGCACTCTTTTGTATATGACTCCTTGGGTGACTTATAATACAGGACACGTAATTTATAGGATTATTTTATATCTTTTCCCTTGCAAACCCTGACTACAACAAGGTGGCAGGACAAGCTGCAGAGTGAGGGCAAAGGTGAAGTAAGGGTGCCTGGCAGGTTTTGGCTTTAGAAACTGGATGGATTATTATTTTTTTTAAAAGCATTATTTTATCCAGTTCTATCCCACAATACTCACCCTTCTCCCCAAACCCAATTACCCCAGTTGCAATTACTGCAGGGGCACCCCGGCCTCTTCAAAGCGTCCCCGCAGACGTGTTTCAGGCTGCAGAGCTCTAGGAAACACAAGAAGACCTTCCTGCAATCACTAAGTAATTGCTTTTTGACTATAAAAGTAATTAAGAAATGGCACCAATTTCCCTAAGTGTAATGTAATTAAATCCACTGGCTTGGGAAATCATTTGCGATAAACTGAAACAGCAAAAGATCAGGCTACAGGGAGACAGGGAGATGCCTGAGATCCGGACACAGTGTGCTCTGGCTTCTCCCTGCAGGGCTGGCCCTGTGGCATCGGGACATGGCTGGCCAAGGAGACTGGGATGGAAGACATGAGAACCAGATGCCCCGCAGGCTGGCCAGGTCAGGGCAGAGCCCGTGGACGCCCCCTGTCTGTGCTTGGGCCAAGGGAGGGAGCCCAGGGACGAGGCAGGGGGTAGAGCAGGACCCTGAGCCTGGGAGGGTGGAGAAGGTAGGGAAGGAAGTGGGCTGTTCAGTGGGTGGAACACATCTGGCGTGCTGATTCCTAGGACTGGGACAGGCCTAGCCCGCGTCCCTGAAGCTACCTTCCTATGGAGACTTCCGGCACCCATGTCACTGCCCTCCATTACCTTTATCTGCATCGCCATCCCTATCGGGCCTCCAGCCTGCGGGAAAGTCAGCTCTGACTGTGTTACTGACAACCCAGAAAACATGAGCTGCAGAACAGAAAAGGGAAAAGCCACCCCTCCGCCTCCCTCCTCGCAGCAAAACATTAACAGAGAACAACCAGCTTGGCTTTTTAAAAAAGCGGAGAGTTGGTATTATTTTTTAATTTTCAGGAGCTGACCATGTGACATATACCATTTGGGGACATATTTTTGTCCTAGAACAATAACCACAGCCAGCTTTCCATGTTATCACGTATTTTTTCTTTTCTCTCTTTTTTTTTTTTTTTTTTTTTTTGAGACAGCGTCTCAACATGTAGTTCTGGCTGGCCTTGAATTCTTTACATAGACTAAGCTGGCCTGGAACTTGCAGCAATCCTCCTGCCTCAGCCTCCTGAGTGCTGGGATTATAGGATCATATATGGAAAGTTTCAGGGCCTTGGAGCCCTCGTGGCTTGGCTACTTTCTCCGTCCTGTGTCCTGGGCCACATCAGAACACACTTTCCCTGTAGACAGCTCTGTGGCCAAGAGGCCCTCGGCCAGGGCCGGGGCCAGGGCAACACTCGTTCCATGTGTCCAGCTTCCTCTTTAAAAGGCTGTTGGGGGTTGGCCAAGCCTTGGCTTCCCGGATGGCCGTCCTTTGAAGTTGCCCATGGTGGTCCACCTCTCTTGGGGAGTTCACTTCCACGTCCCCCATGAGCCCAGGAGATATGTGGTCGGTGACACGGCTGGAAAGAGCCACAGGGAACAGGCGACCTTTCTTCCCGTGCTCCCTGTGTTTGGTTTGAAAACAGCCCAGCTTTATCGCCAGCTGGGGCCTGTGACGCAATCTCTCCCCCAAAGCTGAGTAAACAGCTCAGCCTTATCTGGGGCCCTCCTCTCCTCAGGGCCTGCGCCCCAAACCCCAGAACGCTCCAGGGCTGGGAGGCTGCAGTCTGCTCTGTCCCCCCTCAAGCCTCTTTCCACTCTGAGCCTCAAGTTTCCTCATCTGCAAAGCGGGGATAATGTTGACTGCAGCACCAGATGTGCTTTAGCAGACAGTGCTTGTAGCCTGGGACCTGGAGTGGTCACCCTCATGGTGGCTTGCATGCTGAGTGACCGCAGACAACTTCCCGCCTCTCTGAGGCTTGGCTGCTTCCCCTTTGAAGATAGGATACAGGGGAGCAGTTGGATGAATACTGTGCCTGGGCACGGTGCCCAACGCGTGGGTGTCTCTGGATGGAAGGTCCCGTGGTGCTTACTTCCAGGTACTCAGTGTCCCCAAGACTTGGACAAGACACACAGAGATCGACAGTGCACATTAAGGTGGAAAAGAGGCGCACTCTGCAGGAAGAAAGTGGGCCGTGAAAAACCTCTCCTCAGCATGAGGATAAGGGGAAATGGGTCTTTTGTATCCAAACTTCCCTGGTCGGCCCTCCTGTGTAAATAAGGCATTGGGACATTTGTCCTATCAGAAACTCACTTGGTGTCATGCCAGGTATAAACTGTCTTACAGACAAACGTGCTTGGTTTCCTGCCACATGGAAATGAAGGCTCAGCTACATCTTTTGATTGGCTGTACCCACATGCAAATGAGGGATTGAAAATAGCATCTCTGATTGGTCCTGTGACAGTGCCAAATTCAAGTGAAGGACTGAGAATATCGCTTTCTGATTGGTTGCATGTACAGTGCTCAGGAGCCCTGGGGTCATTCTGGGTGCTGTGATCTGTGCTTGTCCTCTTTTCTAGGAATCGTCTGGTTCAACCTGTTAGCCAGGGGTTTTTATGACTTTTGACACATTCTGCCCAGTAAGTTGTCTAGGGTCCCCAGCCATAATCTCCTACCACAAAGGCCCCTAAGCCATGCCTGTTATTCTTTAAATTATTACTATGATTATAACTAATTCACATCCCTCAAAGGCAAGAATGGTGTCTTTTTTTTTTTTTTTTGTGGGTACCGGGGGGTCAACCTCAGGACCTTGCGCGCCAACAGGCACCCGTGCCGCTGAGTGATATCACCGGCCCCTTTTTCGTATGTGGGTAACGGGAGTCGAACTCGGGCCCTCGTGCTTGCAAGGCAGGCGCTTACGCCGCTGAGCCATCTCACCAGCCCAAGAATGGTGTCTTTTAAATCGCTATTCCCACTGTGTCAAATATACTCAATATGTTTATAGATGGAATCGTACCACTTGTTTAGTTCATTCCTTATTCATTCATTCCTTCCTTCCTTTTCTTTTTGCAGTATTGGAGATTGTACCCAGGGCCTATGCACTGAGTCATATCCTCAGCTCTTTACTTTTTATTTTGAACAGGTTCTCACTAAATTCCTAAGTTGTCCAGGCTGGGCTGGAACTTGGGATCCTCCTGCCTCAGCCTCCCAGATCCCACAGGTCACCCGCCTGCACCAGCAGACCCAGCATATGGGTATTATTAATACTACGGCAGTTGTTATTCCTAGTTAATGACAAAGTCTTCATTGATTATTTTTTAAATTACAGTGACTTTAGAAACCCCCCGGGCTACAATGGACAGGAAGCAGACATGTTGAAAGGAAAATTATCTCAGAATCCCAGTGTATCCTTTTAGAGCCATGATAAACCACAAAAGCAAAGGAGACCTCGAGCGACCTTCTCATGCTCTTGGGGACAGCATCTCATCACCCCACACAGAATTTGCCTCTTTTTGTGGCTGGATTCCGGAATAGCAAAAACTTCTGATCCCTGCTAGGAGGACGTGGTTAAAATGTCATTTCCAAATATAAACACAAGTTGCCACTCTCTCCCTCCCTCCAACCCTCCTTCCCTCTCAAGATCAAAAGAGGCATTTGGGCCTTTAAGATAACATTCATTTGCCGAGAGATGGTAATATATAAGATTAATGAAAATTAACACAATCCCTCCCAGTAGAAGAGCTTTTGTTCAGTCGTTTGTCCCACTGTTAATTATGCGTCCGGGTGGTGATAAATGCTTTAAATCAAGGGTGCCTTGAAAACCATTTCAATGATTTTCACCTAATTAGGTTCCTTGCCTCTTCCCAGCCGGGGATCCCTCCGCAGCCGCCTCCTCCTGGGGAACCAGGGCCCCGAGCTGCAGGCTGACTTGTCCTTGCTACCCCAGGGCTGGATGACCACAACACGCCAGTGCTTCCATTTATTATTTTCCGAGTCGCTTTGCAGATCAGAGATCAAAAGAGATTTATCAGTTTCTGTGTCCCTTCAGCCTAGTCCAACCGGGCTTTGTGACAGGACCCTATCAGGCCCCCTCGGCACAGGGGACAAGAAGGAAGGCCCCACATGCTATCACTGTCAGATTAGAGGCGGAAATGGCTACTGGACACCCGGCAGCCTTGAGGGGGTGGCTGGGGGTGGGGTGGGCAGAGCTGGGGTAGCAGCAGGGGGACCGGGAGGAGAGGGGAGCTGGTTTGTGCAAACCCAAGACTGGGAGTCCCCAAATCACGGAGGCTTCCCCTCTTTGCTGCCTCTACTGGGAAAACCTCCCAGAAAGCCAGGGCCTGGGGCCAAATGGACCACAGCTCTAGCACCACTGTGGAGGCTCAGGAAACAAACCACCTCCTCCTCCAGGGAGCCTCCAGGATTGCAACTCAGCACATTCCAGCTCGAGGGGACCCTGTGTCTCTTCACTCTCCACCAGCCTATCTTGCCAGGAAATGCAGACTGCAGATAATTTCACAGCCCAGTGGCACTGGGTAAATCGCTCAAACTTTCTGAGCCCCTCTGTAATTCTGTAGGACCACACAGTCCCTTGTCTTGGCATTCAGATCTCTCTCTCTCTCGCTTTCCCTCCCTAGAGCCTTCACACTAAGCTACATCTTCAGCCCTTTTTATTTTTTATTTTGAAACAGGTCTTGCTAAATTGCCTAGGTTAGGCTCAAACTTGCGATCCTCTTGCCTCAGCCCCCCAAAGTGCTGGGATTATGGCTGTGTGCCACCGGGCCCAACTGGAGCCTCATTCTCTGACTTGATTAAGAGTCTCAGGCCAGCTCAACAGCTACACCATCAGTAGATCCAGTGTCTATTTCCAAGAGGCTGAAGGAATCCAAGGGCAGCCGTTCTCCTCGGGTTTTAACCTCTTTTCCCCCCACTTGGAAGCCAAAAGACACAAGGAAAACGAAGCCAAAATTCCTTCCACAGACACCTCCCACTGAAGAAGCCCCAGCCGGTCCCTTTTGAAGTCGGGATCTCCCCCGAGCTCTTCCTCGCATCCCATCGAGGATGGAGACCTTTTCAGCATCCCCTCCCAAGCCGCAATTACTTGGACATTTTTGGAACACGTCTGTTAATGATTTGGGATCCTGAGGACTTATTTTGAATTAATTCTTTTTTAAAGGGCAGTTTGGTTTCCCATTAAGGGGCAGACCCCGAATGCCACTGCCTCTGCCTTCATGCTAAATGAACTTTTTAGAGGTTCCAGATGCCGCCTGGCACCGGCCGGGGGAAGCCAGCCAGAGAGGTCAGCTTGCTCCTGGAGAGATCCCTGGCCCAGCCCTGTCGCCATGCAGGAAGCGGTGCCCTCCTGAGCCAGGCATCTCAGAAATGTCTTTGAGACTACAGGCCACTGATCTGGGCCGCTGAGCCTCCAAGAACTGCAGCAGGAGCTGTGGGATGCGGAATCAGAACCCACGAGGCTGCAGCCGCTCCTGCCCTCTGGATATTGTCCCTCCCCTGCAGCCCACATGGGTGAGCATCAGAGGGGGGCCCTGGGTCTTCCCAGAGGGCCCTTGGTCAGTGTTCTTCCCTCTACAAAGTACACACAAGACTTATCATTTTAACTTTTTTTTTGGAGACAGGGCCTCATTATGTAGTCCAGGTTGGCCTGGACTCACCATGATTTTCCTGTCTCGGCCTTCCAACTGCTGGGATTACAGGCATGCACCACCATGCCCTGCCATTTTAACTAATTTTTAAGGGTTCAGTTCTGTGGCATTAAGTGCATTCATGTTGCTATGCAACCATCACCACCACCCACCTCCAGAACATTTTCATCTTCCTAAACTGGAACTCTGTCCCCATGAGACACTAATTCCCTTCCACCCAGCCCCAGCCCCATACTTACCATTCTACTCTCTGAATCCACGGATCAAAGGTTTTGGCTACGTCATGTAAGTTGGGTCTTACTGTGTTTGTTATTTTGCATCTGGCTTGTTTTGCTTAGCATAATGCCCTCAAGATTCAGCCGTGTGTCAGAATGCCCTTCCTTTTTAAAGGCTGCATACTATTCCATTGTATGTACACATCACATTTTGTTCATCCACTTACCTGATGATGGATGCGGGGTGGCTTCTACCTTTTGTCTGTGCTGAATAATGCTGCTGTGAACATGGGTGTGCACATATCTGTTTCAGTCCCTGCTTTCAATTTTGGGGGTCTTATACCGGAAGTGGAATTGCTAGATCACACTCTCAAGGGTCAATATAAAGGAAATCCCAGCCTGCTCTGATAGCCCTGTGCTGGGATAGATGCCCTTCCTCTGTATTCCTATGAATGAGGGTTCTTCTGTTTCCATGAGTGTCCCTCTCTCCAACATACACATTTACCTTGGGCTGTGAACTCTTTCAGATAAGGGTTTATATTTTCTAGTTCATTAATCAAGCCCAGTGTTTGGTATATGGAAGGCTCTCAAGGTTGATGAAAATAAGCCAGTTCTGTGGCTCCAGTTATTTCCATGATGAAGATCCCTTACATCAAGTATCGCACAAATCTACCTGGTAGAAAACCTATTTCCATATCATGTTAATGGAGAGTATCTATGCCAGAGACAGTGACGTTTGAAAATAAATGTGTCTCTTCTTCGCCCCAGTAACATGGACACTCCTTCCACAGGCACCAAGGACAGCATGGCTGGGACCCTAACACGAGAATGACTCCAGGCACCTTACCCCCAGCAGGATCCATGCGCGGCCCGCAGGCTGGGAACAACCACTCATTTTATCAATGGGAAAATTAAGGCTCAAACATGGAAAGGACGTTGGGCAAGTGATTCTGGCAACTATATGACCCCAAACACCAACTGCAAGATCCCTGCCCTGTTCTCTCCAGAGTATATCTAGCCTTGTTGGGGTCTGGCCCACACATGAGGTTGAGAACATGGTGGACATTGTGTAGCCAAGGCTGTTTCTTCTTCCCAGAATTCCCTGATCTAAATTTCGCAGCTTTCCTTGCAGGTGGGTGAGGGACCACTGAACCAAGATATGGCCAATGGAAAAAGGTAGAGAGGAGGGCTGTAAGCCACTCACAGCCCTGGTCCTTAAACGTGTGCCGGTGACCTCCTGCCTTCTCCACTCCGCAGCTGACCTTGGTAGACATGTGTAAGATAATGATGTCCCAAGGTGATAATTTGTCCCCTTGCGTGGCCCAGCCTCTGCTGGCTAATGCGGCTGCTCCCTATCAGGGTCTCATCTGCTAGGAGGGGGCTGCTTTCAGGCTCACAGCCCAGTGCCCACGCTGGTACATTTCTACTCCCCTGTGGTCCTGTCCATATAATTCGCCATGGAGACAGGTGACACCTTCCCCTGTCCCCAGCCTACAGAGCTGAATGGAGAGGCTGACAAACATAGCAAGGCTCAGGCCTGGGGACATGTGTTACAATGCAAGGGACAAACCAGAAGGAGAAAATGCCAGATGCTTGAGTTTTGGAGTTGTGCAAATCTGTTCCTGAGCAGCTCATATTAAGGGCCTTGGCCTCAGTTTCCTCATTTGTAAAACAGGAAATTGATGGTTACTATTGCTAGAAACACGGCTCTCCTCTGCCGGAAGAACTGAAGGAGATGGGACAGGTCTGTTGTTCTAAAGTTCTGGATGTCACCTGTGCAGTTGTCATCTTCAGCCACCTTCCAGCTGGACTGAAGGAACAAGAGACGATTTCCCAGCAGGAGTGAAGAAAGTGGCCTGTGCACCATCCATTTGCAGAAGCACCATTTTATCCATGAAGAAACTGGATCAAAGGCCCCGTCCCTCCCTCAGACAGCAGGTCACAAAGCAGGTGCAGAAATTCACCCCCAGTGCTCCTGCTTCAGGCTCAAAGACCGCTGGGCACAGGTACCCATCTTCCAGGGAGGGATATCTGAAAGCACTGTCTAAAGTGCCCCTTGCCTACACCCATATGCAGGCAGAGGAAGCTCTTGGAAACGTTTGTTGAATTTGTCTGGCCCTGGCTACTTCAGCCTCATCTCACACCCTTCCCCAGCACACCTGCCTCTTTGCCCTTCCTCCAACATTGCAGGCATAAGTCAACCCCAGGGCCTTTGCACTTGCTGTGCCTCCCAAATGTTCTTCCCCAGGGTAACTTCAGGGCTTGTCCTCTCTTTCCATTCCTGGCTCTGCTCAAATGTCACCTTCTAGAGTGGAGGTTTCTCCTGTCCACAAGAACACCCTGCGCTCTGCCCCTCACCTGGCTGATTTATCTTTGTAGCACTTGTCAAGACCTTGTGCATTGTGTGTTGTCAGGGTTTGGGTTTACTTTCTGCTTCCTTTGCCTGCCATTTCAAACGAGTATCTTTGCAGTGGAGACTTCGGCTCTGTTACATGCATTGCTACTTCTCTAGTGCTGGAACAGAGCCTGGCGTGTGGTAGACACTCACCGAGTACTTTCAGAGTGGATAGATGGATGGAGTAAGGGGTGAGGGGGCCCCCTGGGAGGAAGGAGACACAGGGCAGGTGCTCAGCGATGCCGCTGCTCAGCAACGAGACAGAAGAGTTTGTTTCCATCCTGCCTGTGGCGGCCAGGGCCCCACGCTTGCTGGCAGCCTCCGAATTCCCTGAAGCAGCAACAGAATTCCCCAAATGCCCAGAAGCCCCATGCGGAAGGAACTAGAAGGCACTGTGGACTAGAATTTGGACTAGAACGTGTCAGAGGCGTTGTTTTACATTATCTGCAGCTCTGAAGGAGGAAGACTGGACACAGGGCCTAAGGTTTTCTGAGCAGACCTTAAACCGTGGGTACAGCAAACATTGCAAGGCTGGTGACTGTTTTCGAGGTCACTGCACAAACTTCCTCCCCAAGCGAAGTGAGCGGCAGCTTCGTGTGCAGCAGCCGACATGCTTTGAGGTGGACAGTGGTGTTCCGGGGAGATTTAGGTGGGACTCTGTGTTTAACAATGTGTGACACCCAGAAAGCGTCGGCGGTTGCTGTTTCTCCCAGGAGACTTTTGCTCCCTCAGCGAACGGAGACGAGTGAGTTTCTGTGATATTAAATTCAACCCGACCTTTCCCCTCCTGTCTCTGTTCTCTGGGCTCCTGTGGCCGCGGAATGTAAACAGCCTCACTAAGCAGCACGACACTTGGTGCTTGTAAAGGGCTCATTATAATCGAATTCTTCTGTCCCAGGCTTATCTAATTAAGTCGTGACATCGTTTCTTTTCATTTTCACCAAAGCGGAATCAAAGCACTGATTGGTTCTTCGCTTCTATTTCGGCCTTCGAGAAGATCATTTCCAGGAGTCAGAACCGAGTGCGTCAACAAAGCCGAAGGACAGGCTCAGTCGGCAAAGCCAGGCTGACACAGACTTTGCCCAGCGATCACAGGCACCTCTGTAGAGTGCAGGAATGGGGGCACGGAGGCCTCTAGCACACACCTGTGTCTCATCCCCACACTCAGGGGGTGGGGGGCGGGCAGCCAGGGAGCCAGCAGCTCTGCTCATTTCACAATCATGAATTCAGCTTGGCTGAGCACCTGCTGTTGCCCCGGGCCTGCCCCGAGGAGCCACGGTCTATGGAGGAAGAGATGCGGGCTGAGACTTGCGTGGATAAGCGCTAATCCCAGTGCCACCTGTGTGTCATCCTGTTATTTCATCCGATGACAAATGTGCAAGCCAGGTCTTCTTTGGACAATCCCCGCCTGGCTGCTGTGGAAGTGGGATCACTATTCTGGAGCCCACCATCTCCCCTATTCTAGAGATGCTTCTGAGGCAGGCAGCGCTCTGTGGCCTCCGGAAGGCAGCTACCCCATCCTTGGTGAGAGGGGCGGCCAGGAGGTGGGGTTCTGAGCCGGTGTGAACAGTGTGGAGGGAGGAGGAGTGAGCCAGGGGAAGAAGGTGTTCTGAGCTGAGAGACAGAGGGGCGGGGAGTGAGCCGTGGGCCTGGGACCATCCACCTGCACCCACAGCCGGGCTCACCCACTTCTCAGTGATGTGAACAGGAAGCACAGCCTGGACCTCAGCATCCTCATCATTTGAACGGGGTAACTGCTGTATCTGCCTCCTAGGGGTAGTATGGGCAATAAAGAATAAAACATAGTGAAACCCACTTTTTCACTAGGCAGTGGTTTGGCACCGCCCTAATCCCAGTAGCCTGGGTAAGATAGAAGGGCAGAAAGACTTTGTTAAGGTCCTTCCCTTGTTTTTGCTACCTTGTGGGCCCAGTGAACTGTTCTCCTCTGCAATGTCTGTCTGCTGTGCCACCCGGCCTTGGAGCCAGCCAATGATAGACTGAAACATTTACAAACTGTAAGCTAAATAAACCGTTCCCCCTTTAACTATGGGTGACAGGTATTTTGTCTCAGCAATGAGAGAAAAGTAACTAAGACAGAATTTGGTACCAGAAGTGGAGTTGTTGCTGTGACTATACCTGATCATGTGGTTCAGGAGCCTTTGGGACTGGCTTGTGGGAAGAGTTTGGAAAGGTCTGGAGATGCCAGCTGAAAAAGTAGAGCTGGAATGCCTGAGGCTATACTTGATGGGAGATTCTGGTCAGAGCTCAGAAGACCTGAAGGCTGATAGAAATTCTGCCAGTAAAGACCAGGCTCAGGAGGTTTCTGCTGGGAAGAAGGACTGCATTGGCTGCTGGACTCCAGATGATGCATGTTATGCCTTGGCAGAAAGTTTGTCTGCATTTTGCTCATGTCCAGAGACTTTGCCTGAAACTGAGATTAAGGGTGGCAGACTAATTAATTTGGCAGAAGAAATTTCAAGGCAGTCTAATGTTGAGGTGGTGGCATGGCTGTTGTTGGGGGATTTTAGCCAGATTTATGTTGAGAATCAAGAGCAAAGAGTCTAGCAGAATTGTAGGGAGCGATGAGACAATTTCACGGTTGCCACTCTGCCTCCCACTCCTGAGGGCATCCGGTGCACCAGCCTACATCCCCCATGATCCTCTCCAGCCTAATCCGGAAATGACGACGACCTATCCGCGCTCACTACATTCCCCGTGAGATGAGAGCTTCCACCCCCATTTCTATAAGTGCCTTAGACACTTCCTCAATAAACGAGACTTGATTGGAACCCTTCAACTTGTCTCCATTTCTCTCTCCTCTTGCCCTGTCCCCCCATCCCGTTTCTCCTCCAGGAGGGAACCACGAGTTGATCCGCAGGCCGGATCAAGTGGCGCCCAACATGGGGCCCACCCAGAGAGGACGCCTTCCAACGGGACCATTGGTCATTAAAGCCTTGGCCAAGGTACTCTTTCCGGGACTCCGTCCCTGTGATCCGCGCAGACGGCCACCTTACGTCTTGCCTGAATCACAGTAAGTGAACGGCATCCACTTCCTTTTCCCCCTCGACATGGGTCAAGCATTAAGTGAACATGAGTTGTTCATTAACGGCCTCAGTAAGGTCCTCAAGGTGAGAGAAATAAAGGTTATGACTAAAGATTTATTTCTTGGGTTAAGCATTAAGTGAACATGAGTTGTTCATTAACGGCCTCAGTAAGGCCCTCAAGGTGAGAGAAATTAAGGTTATGACTAAAGATTTATTTCTATATTTTCAATTCATACATAAAGTCTGCCCCTGGTTCCCTCTAGAGGGTTCCATTGACATTAATCGATGGAATAGGGTGGGAGATGCCCTCAAAGATTTTTATAGGGTCTTTGGTCCCGAAAAGGTTCCAGTGACCACTTTTGCCTATTGGACTTTAATTTCGGAACTGCTAACTCAACACTATTCAGATCCCCGAGTCGCTGAGATGCTTTCTCAAGGTGAGGCTGCATTGCGCTTCTCCCGTAGTCCTACCCCTAAGCCCAGTTCCCCTGGCTCTGTGATTCTTGATATTCCGGAGCCCCCTCAAAATAGCGACCCGCTGCCACTTCCTCTTTCTGAGGCTCATGAGGACCCTCAAAATGACGACCCCTCTCAAAATGGCTCCCTGGAACTTGGCGCCGCCATGCCTCCTCCTCAATACCCGTCTATATACCCTGACCTTTCTGACTTTCAAGAGATTGATTGGTCTCAGCTGGCAGAGGAGGCTACTACCTATCATAACCCCCCTTTTGTGGCTCCCGCCTTAGCAACTAAGCCCCAGTCTGACACCCAAAAGCCGCCCGGCCCATCCTCTACTCTTCTAACCTTAAAGGCTAAAATTAATGATTTAAAAGAACAGGTCCACCTTGAACAAGAAAAGCAGAGGCTCCTTTTACAACTTCAAACCTTGCGAATGGGTCCCTCTCATTCAGCCCCCACAATGGCGCCCACACCCAGTTTGCCGCCTAATGTTCTCAAAATGGCGTTCCCTGTAACTGAGACCACCTTGCCCCCACAAAATGGCGCCACTCAAGATGGCGCTGCCCCGCCAGCAGCCCCACAGGTAGTCAGGACTCATACGCCATTTACAGTGACTGCCCTAAAAGAATTAAAAACTGCAGTCACTCAGTATGGCCCTACCGCCACTTTCACCCTTGCTTTTTTAGACTCTATGACTCAAGGTTGGATTATCCCTAATGAGTGGAAGGACTTAGCTAAAGCCACTCTTTCTGGGGGCAATTATTTACTTTGAAAATCTAAATTTCTAGACCAATGTGAAATCATAGCTAGAGACAATGCTGCTAGGCAAAACCCTTGGACACTTCCCATGCTAGCGGGAACTGGAGATTTTAATACAAAAGAAGCTCAAATGCAATATGATCCTGGCCTTTTTGCACAAATCAATACAGCCGCTTGCAGGGCTTAAAAAAAACTCCCTTCACCTAGTGCCATCCCCCTAGGATTTTTTAAAATTGTCATAGACCTCAAAGATTGTTTCTTCTCAATTCCCTTACATCCACAAGATCAAAAACGCTTTGCCTTTAGCCTCCCAGCTGTTAATTTCAAGGCTCCTATGCAAAGATTCCAATGGCGCATCCTCCCTCAGGGGATGGCCAACTCCCCTACATTATGTCAGGCTTTTGTGGCTGCTGCTATACAACCAGTTAGGGACCATTGGCCAAAAATATGTATTCTTCATTATATGGATGACATCCTTTTGGCAGGAAACGATAAAAACCAAACCTTACAATGTTATCAAGAACTACAAGCTGTCTTACAAAAAGCTGGACTCCAAATAGCACCTGATAAGGTCCAGCTCACAGACCCATATACATATTTGGGTTTTCAGTTGCAGGGTACTCAAATACTTTCTCCAAGGCCCCAATTAAGACTTGATAACCTCCGGACGTTAAATGATTTCCAAAAACTTCTAGGTGATATCAATTGGCTTTTACCTTATTTAAAATTAACCAAACATGATTTACAACCCCTCTATGAGATCCTCTGAGGAAACATCAACCCAACCTCCCCCCGTGAGCTCACTCCCAATGCTAGAAAGGCACTCAATATAGTAGAAGAGGCTATTGCTCAACAGACTGTTTCCTTCATAGACTATGATAAACCTTTACAACTCCTCATCTTTAACACAAAGCTCTGCCCCATGGCAGTGTTCTGGCAACGAGCTCCCCTTATGTGGATCCACCTCTCGGTTTCCCCAAAAAGAGTACTTCTGCCCTATTACCAAGCAGTCTCTGACCTAATAATACTAGGCAGAAAACAAGCAAAATGTTATTTTGGCAAAGAACCAGATGTTATCATTCAGCCCTTTACAAAAAATCAAGTAGATTGGCTACTCCAGACCACAGAGACATGGCCCATCCCCTTAGCCTCCTTTTCAGGGACCATTGACAATCATTACCCCCAAAATAAATTAATCGATTTTGCCAACCATCACCCATTTATATTCCCCAAGATCACAGCTTCACAGCCCCTCCCTGACGCCCCAGTGATATTCACTGACGGCTCCTCCTCTGGCAAGGCCGCTTATGTAGCTCAGGACAATGTTTTTTCCTTCCAAACAGACACCTCTTCTGCCCAGCTGGCGGAATTACCGGCTATTATTGCAGTTTTTACTGCTTACCTCAACCAACCCTTTAACTTATTCACTGATAGTGCCTACCTTGCTCAATCTGTTCCGCTGCTAGAAACAGTTGCTACTATCCATCATGTTTCCCCAACTGCAACTTTGTTTAAACAGCTACAAGATATTATACGGCTCCATTATCATAAGTTCTTCATTGGTCATCTGCGAGCCCATTCCAGCCTCCCTGGGCCCCTCGCCCGAGGAAATCATTTGGCCGATGCTGCCACATGCATACAGGTCTTCATGACCAGCTCTGAGCCCACAGATAACCCCAAGATACTCGAGGCCCAACAAACTCATCAGTTACATCACCTCAATGCCCAAACCCTCCACCTTCTCCATAAAATTACCCGAGAGCAAGCTCGACAAATTATAAAAAATTGCCCCTCTTGTGCTATTCATTTACCTATCCAACACCTAGGAGTCAATCCAAAAGGCCTAATCCCTAATGCATTGTGGCAAATGGATGTTACCCATTTCAATGACTTTGGCAACCTAAAATATATTCATGTAATTATCGATACACACAGTGGCTTCATCTTTGCCACTCTCCAGACTGGAGAAGCTACCAAACATATTATAGCCCACATGCTGTCAGCCTTTTCTGTTCTAGGATGTCCTCAACAACTAAAAACCGACAATGGCCCTGGCTATACCAGCACCTCTTTCACACAATTTTGCAAGTGCCTTAATATTCTCCATACTACAGGTATACCCTACAATCCTCAAGGACAGGGCATTGTTAAACGTGCACACCGCTCTCTCAAGTCCACTATAGATAAAATAAAAAAGGGAACATGGTACCCTACCCGGGGATCTCCCAGAAATATCCTTTCACATGCCCTCTTCATCTTAAACTTTTTGTCCTTGGATGCCTCAGGCAACTCTGCGGCATCTCGTTTCTGGCATACACAAACTCAAACACAGTTTGCATCTATACTGTGGAAAGATCCAATGACCAACATACGGCATGGCCCCGACCCTGTTCTCATCTGGGGACGAGGCTCAGTTTGTGTTTATTCCAAACAAGAAAAAGAGGTTAGATGGCTACCTGAACGCTTCATAAAACAAATAGACAACCCTTCACCAAATAACTCAGTGTAATGCCCAGGAATGACATCCTCTCCTGAGGCACAATCTCCAGTGTTCTCTTACAGATGATACTATCCGTCATCATTGGACTCTTGACACAATTACCCCCGACAAATGGCGATCCCCACCAACCGTGGAAATGGTCAATAATTCGCTGGAGTGATCAAAAGGAGGTCGACAGCACAACCTGGTTAGAACAAGGGACACCTCACGTCTCTTTTAAACCTTGTGAGGTTATTGACACAGATTATCAATGCCATGTGCCTGGTTTCATCAATCCTTTGACAAGGGTAAATACATCATTCCGCCAATGGCTGCAACATTTACAGCTAGCAGGAAACTGGGCATAATTGTAACAACCCAGGAACAAGGGGTCAAAATAAGCTTTGACAAAGATATATCAAAGGAAATTTACATAAATGATATTCTTACAGAGAAAATGCTAATAGAATAAAAAAAAGGTTTGAGTGTGTGACAGAGAGTATGGAGATGACTGAGCTGAAGGTTACATAAAGAAAAAACACAAAAGTTGTCAGTATTTTTATAAAAAAATTTATTTTTGTTTCTTCCAAATTCTTATAAGAGATCTCTGCTATTGACCTACAAATAATTCTGACTAGTCTATTTGTAATTACAAACTTCTAAAATTATAAAAGAGTTACTATAATTTAATTTGGCCAATATATATATATGAGTGCACTCTGATTTTTAAATAAATTTGTCTGTATGTTTTGTTTTTCTGCGTGCCCAACCTGTAAACAGCTGTTCTATTTGAGCTCAACAAATTTTCTTTTTACATTTTTTTGGATTTTTAAAACGTTTGTCTGGTATGCCTCCACCAAAAGTTGCCAGCTGGCCAAAATGATGTTAAAATTGGTTCTATAAATGTAGTACATGTTTTGTTTATTGTTTATTGTTGTATTGTAATTTGAGAGTTTCTTGTTGTTCAAAGTAATGTGTTAAATGATCTGGTTTTCATAGGTCATCAAAAATTGTTAGACAAAATATATTATTGTAATATGTTTACATTGGTCATTGTCAACAAGACAATGAGGATTTCTGATTTAAAGATGCTCCTTAACAACAGGGTTAATACGCTCCTGGCCAAGCCCATTCAGGTACATTATCACCAGTTGGAGATGGCAGATCAACAAACTTATCGAGAGACAATCTCCACAAATGGCCCATATGATGATAGAGGCCAATTGCCCTGAGGCACCGGACAGGCAGCCAGAGACAGGCAACTAGGACACATATGTTATGCCATCGGCTGCCTAAGACAGGCACAGGACCAATTGCTGTCCTGTATGCCCATGACGGGTAAGGCATGATTGGATTCATATGGAGAGTCCTTGACCTAAGACAGGTGCTGTCCTCACAGGGCCTGCCATACTCCTGATCTTATAAAATAATAAGGGAGGAGATGTAGGGAGCAATGAGACAATTTCACGGTTGCCACTCTGCCTCCCACTCCTGAGGGCATCCGGTGCGCCAGCCTACATCCCCCATGATCCTCTCCAGCCTAATCCGGAAATGACGATGACCTATCCGCGCTCACTACATTCCCCGTGAGATGAGAGCTTCCACCCCCATTTCTATAAGTGCCTTAGACACTTCCTCAATAAACGAGACTTGATTGGAACCCTTCAACTTGTCTCCGTTTCTCTCTCCTCTTGCCCTGTCCCCCCATCCCATTTCTCCTCCAGGTGGGACCCACGAGTTGATCCGTGGGCCGGATCACAGAATGACTTAAAATGTTGTGAGTTTGGCCAGAAAGGAAGCTCCAGTAAAGTTGCAGCCTGTAAAGATGGAATGGAGGAGAAACTGGTCACTGAAAAGATTAGCAAGAAAAAGTCAAGTTTTTCACAAGAAGACAACAGAAAATGTGGCCTGAGGACAACATGAGAACCAGCAAGTCTCCAGCTTCTGCAGCCTCAGAATTGCAAAGGTGAAAGACTTTGCTTTGAGAAGAAAGCCCCAGGACAGTATGTTCCAGAATGGCAGTGGCCTAGAGAATTTATTCCTCTGAATTGGGTTTAGAGTGCTCAGCAATCCAGGTATTTGACCCCTACAGCCAAGAGAGAAGGGAGCCTGACTACTGCTCCGGCTAGCAGCAAACTGTGACATCATCCACATGGCACCAGTTTTAGGTGCATGCAGAATGCAAGAGTTGTGGGGTCAGGAAGGCTCCCATCCAGGTTTCAGAAGAAGGCCTGGGAGGCCAGGCAGTTTGGCCCTGAGAGGGCAGTGTGTGAAGCTGTGAGTGTGAAGCCGAAGGTGCAGCAGAGACCCCAGAAGTTTGGAGAAGCCAGGAACATGGCTTGTCTGAGGAAAACTGCAAGGGAGCAGAGAAGGCCAAAGAGAGAAGCTGTGGGAGCTACAACCACCGGAACTGCCATAGGGGCAGAGCCACTCAAGCCCTTTGGAGCTCACAACTTGCCACAGATTGCCTCAGATGCTACACATGGAACTACAGGACTTAATGTCTGCCCAGCTGGATTTGGACTTGCTTTGGTTCCATTCTTTTGTATCCCCTGTTTGTAACTTTTGGAATGGAAAAGTCTATCTTGTGCCACTGAATGTTGGAAGTATTTAACTTTCTTTTCATTTGCACAGGGGCTTGCAGGTAAGAGTTTGCCTTAAATCTCAGAGGAAATTTTGGACTTGGACTTTTCAGCAATGCTGAAACCGTTAGGATTTTGGCAACTCTTAGAGATGGAGTAAATTCCTCTTGTGTAAAGGAATGTATATGAATCTTTGGGGGGTGGCCAAAGACAAAATGTTATGACTGTGTCTAGATGTCCCCCAAAACCACATACAGTCATAAGTGGGGCTTTTTCAGAGATGGCTGGATCTAGAGTGTATGATTGCTTCATGGTGCAATGCTAGGATTAAATGTGCTAAGATTAAGGGTGGGTGATTATTAAATCAGCCCACTGATTGGTTTGGCACCACCCTAATCCTGGTAGCCTGGGTAGGATAGAAGGGCAGAAAGATGCAGTTAAGGCCTCCTTGTTGCTTTGTTATCTTCTGCCCACCATGAACTGTTTCTTCTCTACAATGCCTGTTGCCATGCCACACTGCCTTGGAGCCAGGCCATTATGGACTGAAACCTCCACAAACTGTGAGCTAAATAAACCTTTCCCCCATTAACTTTGGGTGTCAGCTATTTTGTCTCAGCAAGGAGAGAAAAAATAACTAAGATAAACCTGTATTTGTATTTGTTTGTATCTAACCGGTAGCAGGGGTTGGGACGTTAAATACATTAAGCTATATAGTATTTATCATGTGGGGTGGCACAGGTGCCCAGGGCCCACCATGTGAATCTGGAGCATCCACATGAGCATCCAGCAGGAAGAAGGTGAGCTCTGCACCCAGGCTGCTGACTATGGGGTGACAGCACCCATGGACCTATCAGCCTGTCCCATGTGGTGCCATCATGGGGTCTGGCTAAGGGGATTTGCAGCCCTCCTTCACCTAGTTAGTTACAGGGCTCTCATCTGGCCCACAGCAGACCAGGATGCCTACCAAAAAACTGCAGATGGAAGGTGACACTAAGCAGAGAAGTAGAGAAAACAATGAAGCAGCAGATCTAGTGTTTATTCTCCTCCTAGTATGGGCTCTTGTCATCCCTTAGGTAAAAGTACGGACAATCTGATCAGAGGCAGCAGGAGTCCATGAGGTGGCAGGGCAGGGGGACAGAGAGATAGAACGATATAAGACTTCACCAGGAAGAGGAACTTAATATCGATTCACACCCACTATTATTAATAACAATTATCTCCATAAATGATTGTATATTGTGCCTGGATATACATGGCCTATACGTTCATCAAAAGATGAGTGGATAAAGAAAACGTGGTGTTTACACACAATGGAGTACTACTCTGCTGTAAAGAAAGATAAACTTGAGTAATTTGTAGGAAAATGGATGTGCCTTGAGACCACAATGTTAAGTGAAATAAATCACACACAAGATTAAATATTGCAGGGCCGGTGAGATGGCTCAGCGGCTTAAGCGCCTGCCCGGCAAGTGCGAGGGCCTGAGTTCGACTCCCGGAACCCATATACGAAAAAGGGGCCGGTGATATCACTCAGCAGCATGGGCACCTGCTGGCGCGCGAGGTCCTGAGGTCAACCCCCCGGTACCCACAAAAAAAAAAAAAAGACTAAATATTGCAGGCCGGTGATACAGCTCAGCAGCATAAGTGCCTGCCTGGAAAGCATGAGGTCCTGAGTTCGACTCCTGGAACCATGTAAAGAAAAAAAAGTGCCAGTGATATTGCTCAGTAGCACAAGGGCCTGCTGGCAAGCACTAGGTCCTGAGTTTGACTCCCAGTACCCACATTAAAAAAAAAAAAAGATTAAATATTGCATGGCTTCTCTTATATGAGAATCCCAAAATATAAATAAAGAGCAAAATAAAAGATAGATGATAGGAAATATGTAGTGAGATAGGTCTTTTACAAAAGGAAAGAGGATCAAGAGATGGAGGGAAGAGGGACAGGAGGGAAGGGAGAGAAAAGAGATGGAAAAAGAACAAAGATGTGCTATGCACATGTACCAACTCCACACAAGGAATGTGATCATTATGCACTGCAAACATATACCAATAAAAATAAAAATTAAAAGGGGAAAATAGCATATGAAAAAAGATATCTTAAAAAAAAAGCATCCAAAACATTTTTAAAATTTTTAGGGTTCAAGATGAATAAAACAAAAAGAATACAAATTTAAAATCTTGTTAAATATTTACACAACTTACAGACCAATATGTAAATACACGGAATGTGTGGCAGATTTCCTTATGAAGTGCACATTTTGATTTAGCTGGAGATGATGGCAGCTGAGGAGGAAGGGCACATATGCTGGGGGTGGATAAACATCACAGGTGCTGCTGAGCAAGCCAGCCACCTGCCCCACTCCCCTTTGCCAGAGCTCTGACTTCCTCTTGGGGAATCAGCGTTTCTGCTGCGGTCTAAGCTCCCCAGCCTCTTCTCCAGGCACTGGTTGCCAAGTGACTTCTTCTGTGATGACGTGGTCTGCGTATCTGTTATGCCACAACAAACCAGCCCAAAGCCTAACACTTGACCCAGCCACTGCCATGTCTTTCCTTCGCCTTGCATCTGGTACACAAGGACAGGGCCCGTGAGGCAGCTCCTCTTGGCTCTATGGGCACATTGCTGGTTCACTTGTGTGGCTGACAGGTGGGTGGAGACTGCAGGCTGGGGATGGTGCCTCCTCACAGGTGACTTGGGCTTCCTCATGTGGTGGCTGAGTCCCGAGAACCAGGATTCCAAGAGACAGGAAGTGGAAGATGCTGCTTTCTTAAAGCCTGGAGTGAGAAGCTGGCACTGTATCTGCTATGCTCTGAATACAGATAGTGTCCACCAAAGGCCCTGTGCTCAAAGCTGGTCCCCAGGGTGGGGCTGTTGGAAGGCAGTGTGGACCTTTAAGAGGTGGGGTGTGTCGGGGAGATCCTGAGGTCACTGGGGGCATGCACTGAAGGGAACAGTGGGATTCCTGGCTTGTGATGTGAGCAGCTTTCTCTGACACATACTCCCTACCACCACTACCCAACATCTTTACCAGAGGCTCAGAGCAATGGGGCTGCTTGATCATGGACCAGGTCCTCCAGAATGGTGAGCTAAACAAACCTTTCATCTTCAGAAATCACTTGCTTTGGGCATTGCATTACAGTCACACAAAGCTGACTAACACAGATTCACTTCTGCCGTATGCCATTGGCCACGCAGGCACGGAGCTCATCCATGTTGAAGGGGAGGGGACAGAGGCCATCCCCCAATGACAGGAGTGGCCACCTATGATCTCCATGGCATGTAAGGCTGTAGAAGAAGAAGCCCCTCCACCAGTATACTTCAGTTTGTTAGTTGCCCAGGTAATAGTTCTGGTTATAGTTCCTGTTACTTTTGTTTCTTAGAAATGGCTGGTCACTGTGATGCATAGCTGGTCACTAGGATACATATTTTAAGAACCAATCCCCAATTGACAAGCCATTCTGCCTCTGTACTTCCTGCTTGCTTATCCCATATAAGCCCTAGACCACCAGGGATGAGGGTCTGATATTTTGGAAATGATCCTGATCAGTACCCATTGATGTAAATAAATCTGCCTCCAAATCCTGGGTGTCATTTTGGTGTTTCTGTTTGCCATTGCATCTGGTGCATCAGCCAGGAAGACCGACCATGCTGACCTCTTTGGTCACCAGTCATGGCCCTCTCTGATGGAGCAAGGACCTCTCCAGGTCCTGATGGGAAGGCCTGCCCTCGAGATTTCTCAAATCCCCTCGGAGGTCTGGAGGAGGATGCAGTCTGTCTATCCATCTGTCTGCCTGCCTGCCTGCCTGATTCCAGTAAGATCCCCAGGGACACCTCAGTTAGTCTCTGTCAGTACTGCTCAGCTCGAGCAGAAGGGGAGTCTGATCAACTCTCATTAGTCAGGACCACCCTCAGGGGAAGGGGATTGGAATGTTTAACCTCTGAGTGCCTGTTGAATGAATGTGTGAGTGAGTAGAATGGGCCGCATAAGCAATAAGCTGCTCTATCTGTGCCCCAAGACTGGGAAGCACTAGTTGCGGTGGCTGATTGGGCTCTCACCTGCTGTTCTGTGGCAATCGACATATGGCATAACAGGGGCCTTACACCCTCCTTAGCTAAGTCGCACCTAAGTCCCCAAGAGGGGCAGGGCCAGGAGGACATCTGAATGGTCTCTCTCTGAAGGGCACCCACCCTTTGTCTGTTGTGTCATTGTTCAAGGGTACACAACACACACGTAGGAAGTCAGAGATGGGAATTAATTAGTCAAAACCCACAGTCCCTGACTGCAGGAAAAAGGGCTTTTCTGAGATTATGAAGTTAAAAATGAAACCAAATCACTCCCTGTGTCTCAAAGAAAGAAAAAAAAAAATAAAAAAGGAAAAAAGAGGCCCATTCTTCCTAAGAATTCAGCCTTGGCACCCTCATTGGCCACTGCAGTTGCTGCCAACACCTATAGCTTCACTCTCCGCTCCCAACACATCTATGTCCAGCCAACTGAACAGGTTCCCGTTAGCCATTGCCTGCATTCGGCCACAGAGGCCCTCCCCCTGGGGCCTTCTGCTTCTATCCTGGTCAGCTGGTGTCATCTAACACCCACCTGAGGTGACTGTCAGCAATTCCTTCTGAGTTCCACATTTTGACTGAGGAAAAATTGGACTGTCAGCCTTGATGAATGAGTTGCCATGGCCTTTCCAAAAATCACCTCACCTAGAAACAACCCAGTCGAGCACTTCTCAAAGACATCAAAAAGGGGGGCAAAAAGCCCATCAACCACTGTTACCCAGATATCTGAAAAAAGAAAAGCATCTGATGTCCATAAGAAAATCTAGTCTGATAGACGACCATGCCCTCTGGCTATGAGTTATAAGGGCTATGGACACAAAAATAAAAGCCCTCTCTGTTTGTGACACACACAAAAAAACCTGACTATCCAGGCCCACCTCAACCTGAACCTTTCCTCACCTTGTCAGGCCTGAATGGATAGGACAGATCAAGCTCTATGGCCCCCAAGAGCCTTCAGTCATTACAAAAGTTGGGGGCAAGCATGTGACTTTCCTGGTAGACAATGGAGCAGAAGTCTCTGCCTTCAAAAGTTCCCTCTGCCAAAAAGTTACCATCACTGGGGCAACTGGGACTTTTGCCTCTCACCCCTTCTGCCAGGTACAAAATTGCAGCCTGGAAGGACATCTCCTGTGTCAGCCAGTCCCCATACCGCTTCTGGGAAGAGACCTCCTCTTCAAGTTAGAAGCGACAGTCTCCTTTGCACCAAGCCAGTCAGCCTCCCTCTCATTTAACACGGCACTTTCAACTTTAACTGTTCCCTGAGAGAAAGATGACACCTGCATCAGCCTGAGACAGATAACCTCAATCCTGAGGTTCTGAAAACTCTCCTCCCAGAGGTATGGGCTAAAGACTCGCCTCTGGGCCTGGCCATCAACCATGCCACCTCACTGTGTCAGATGTCACGGCAAGCACATTCAGGCATCCAGCCACGCATCAACCTGATAGACTGTTAATCACCTTCCGCAAGACCTCTGTGCCATCAGCCATGCAGCCTGCATTCTGTGATTCCCAACCCATACACCCTTTTTGGACTGTTACTCGATTGCCACAAGGGAACTCTCTCACTATTTTTGGGGAGGCCCTAGCAACAGATTTGTCTCTGGGACAGCCTGTTTCTCTGTCCCTTCCAGCTTGATCACAGTCCCTCGAGAAAGAAAAAAAATGAGGCTTCAAAAGGGTAAAATGTCTGTAGACTGTCAAACTGCTAAAGTACACCTCTCCTGCCTGTAAAGCCAGTTCAAGATCTCCAAGCTGCTAATGCCACCATGATTGCCCTCCATAGATGTTGCCTCAGTCTTCTGCCACCCACAGTCTGCTGGTACACCTGCCGGGACCTGAAGAATGCCTTCCTCTGCTTTTGATTGGCTCCTGTCAGCCAGCGCCTTTTTGCTTTTAAATGGAAAGACACCAGTTCTGGACTCAAAAGTCAACTGACCCAGATTCAACCTCCCAAAGGTTCAAAAACTTGTTTACCCTCTTTGGAGAAGTCCTCACAGCTGACCTCGCTAGTTTCATCCATACTCCTGCAGCCAGCTCAGGCTTCAGCATCTGTGTCACTGGCCCTGACCTCCCCCCATTTAAAGATATACAGATAGACTTAGTGCTCATCTACACCTACTCGGGCTGGCCCAAGGCATTCCCTACCTGAACTGAGAAGGCAATAAAAGTTTGTAGGGTCCAGCTGTGAGAAATCATACAAGTTCTAAAAGAGTTCAGGAACAGCTTGTAACCAGATCCATAAAAGTTTAGCTAAAAGACCAGCTATATCTGTAGCCACTCCTGCACACACATATAACCCAGGTGCATATTAACTACCTCTACAAGTTTCAGAAATCCAGCTTTAGATCCAGCATTCCAGAGTCCAAAGAGCCCATCCAGACAATTGCTGAAGAATTTACCTGGACAGCTGCTCTGGGGCTCACTCTGAAGAGACGACACACTCAAAGCCTTGCTCTGGTCACTCCGGATGCTGACCAGTCCACACACGGCTGAAGCTTGAGGACACTTCACAGGATTGCTCCATACCTCAATACATTACTCCCCTTGATTTTTGTGCCTTTTCAGGCTGCTTATCCCAGTCCATGCTTTGCCTTAGCTCTATGAATGATTGCCCCAAGAGAATAGAAACTAACCAGTAAGGCCCTTACAAATCATAAAGATCTGAGGAGTGTCCAAGGCACACTGGACACTCTCCTAGATCAGATTAACTCCTTCATTCCCTTGTCAGAGTCAACTTAGGGAGAGATTCTATAATAAGGGAAACAAACCACAAACTCCTGGTGGGAATTTTCAGTCTTGAGGACCTTGGCTAAGGCCCTATCCTAGGATCACTGACAACCCTAATGTTACTGCTTCTAGTTGGGCCTTGTCTCAGAAGATCACATGTAACATGTCCAGAAAAGATTTGCCAGGGAAACTAAAAGAGGGGAGAAATGTAGCAGAAGATGCCCCCTCCTCAGCCAGTATCCTTCAGTTTCTTAGTTGCCCAGGTAATAGTTCCGGTTACAGTTCCTGTTACTTTTGTTTCTTAGAAACGGCTGGTCACTGTGATGCATAGCTGGTCACTATGATGCATATTGTAAGAACTAATTCCCAACTGAGAAGCCTTCTGCCTCTGTACTTCCTGCTTGCTTATCCCATGTAAGCCCTAGACCACCAGAGATGAGGGTCTGATATTTTGGGAATGATCCTGATCAGTGCCCATCCATGTAAATAAATCTGCCTCCAAATCCTGGGTGTCGTTTCAGTGTTTCTGCTTGCTGTAGCAAGGCGATTCCTAGGAAAGCATTACAGCCTTCATTCCTGTTGCTTCCTTCTTAGTCCTCTTCCTAGAATTCAAGAGGGAGGCTTGGGCAGGAACAGCTGTTTCAGAAGCAGGAAGTAGACATGTTCATGGCTGTCATGAATGGAGACCTTGAAGCAGAAAGACAGAAGTAGCCTGAGCCCCAGAAAATGTCCCTGACATTTATATGAAGACAGACACTCAGTGAAGGCCCTCCAGAGACATTTCTACTTCCTACGGCTGACCACAGCCCCTAACTCCACGCCTGCAGCTCGCAGTTCACAAGGATGGGAAGGCTTCATGGGGCTGTGAGGCTTGTGTTGGGTCCTGAAGGAGGAGTGCAGTCGAGGTTTCCCGGGGGCCAAGGCATGGAGGGGACTCTGCCCTGAGTGCGCAGTCTCTGGGTGATGCCTGGCTTCCAGGAACACACTCTGTCCCAAGAGAGCTGCCTTCCCTTCCACAGCATGCAGGTGCTGTCCATGAAGTGGAAGCCAGCTGTCACCAGACACTGGATCAGCCAGTGCCTTGATCTCCAACCTCCAGCCTCCAGAACTGTGAGAAATAAATGCCCCCTTTTCAGAAGCCCCTGGACTGTGGTATTTTTGTTATTGTGGCCCAAATGGACTAAGACAGGCACCTTGTCACTCCGTGCCCTGCACTTCCCATGTGTGTTCTCATTTAACTCTGCAACCACCCTGGGATAAGGACACAGGTCCAAATGTCACAGGGGCAGGGAAAACCGAGGCTCAGAGAGGTAAGCAACATAACCAAGGTCACACAGCTGGTAAGGGAGGGAGCACAGGCCTGCTCATGTCCTTCCCAAGCCTGCTTTCATTCCCAGTCCTCATTCTGCTTTTAGGAGCCTTGAATTTAATGTGCAGCTCAGACATCTCCACATTCTGTGGCTTTACTGACTTTATTTTACCTCCTTGAGCCTCAGTTTACCCTCTCTAAAGTGAGAGAGCTCTGAGGACTAAGTAGGAGCTCTCAAAGAAGGCTTCTCCCCTCAGGATCCTTTGATGCCATGCAAGTTCAGATAACATCAAGGTTTATAAAAAACAAAACATCATCGAATGGCCTTATAATGAAATTCCAGAGCAATACGTAGGCAGGAGAAGGGCTACAAATGCACAGGATGTCAAATCCAAGTTGAATACAATTTATAAGAAATGGTTCAAATATCACAAGGTCAAAACAATTTTGAGCTTTCCAGTATTTACAAACATACCTCACTTCATAAACCTTTCCAATCCACACTGCACCATCTATACACAGGAGGGCTCATTTTAAGATGATTCTACTTAATTTGATGTGGCTTTAAGTGAGGCCTGTTGGAAATGTGCTACTAATTTTGGACTTTTGTGTTTGGGAGGAAATGCGATTGAAGCTTAATCCAATTTTCTAACACCCGAAAACAACTACAAGGAAAACAGACAGGCATGAAGGAAGGAAGAACAGCAGGGTTTGCCTCCCAAAGTCTCGCTGGCCCGCTAGCTGTCCAGCTGGACTGTTCCATGCAATAGTGGCCACCCTTGGGCATGAGGGAAAGTCCAGCCATGGCAAGGGCCTTCAGGAGACAGGCCTACTTTGTCCAGCTGCCTTCAAGTAGCTCTTTCTGAGCTGGGTGTGGTAGTGCCAGCCTGGAATCCCAGTACTTTGGGAGGCTGAGGCAGGGGGATAGCAATTTTGAGCCCAGTACAAGAAATTTAGTGACTTAGTGAAAACCTGTCTCAAAATAAATAATAGAAAAAGAGCTGAGGATATTGCAAAAGTCCTGGGTTCAACCCCTGATATGGCAATAATAATAATAATAATAATAATAATAATAGTAGTAGTAGTAATAGGCTCTTTCTAGAGGAACTTCTGCTCTACCTAGCAGCACAGACGATTCTTACTGTCTTCACCTGGCCTTGGATAAGGAAGCAGATGGCCAATGATAAGGACAAGGACATTTGGCACTTGTCGGACAGCCATCCAGGCAATGCTGGGGTGGCCTAGCTCACGGCAGGGAAGGTCCCCATTTCCTCCCAGGCTCCACCCTGTTGCCACTCTGATAAATCCAGATGGATGAAAGCTCGAGCTTAAGTTGTCACTCACCTTGCTATGGATTTGTTAGGAGGTAAGCTGGTATGACAGATGACACTTTCCAAAAATGGTCGCATCGGTCTCTGTCTTCTATCCAATGTGCTCTTCTGATGACGGACAGTCCCGACCTGGTTTTTCAACAGTATGGTGGTGCAGAAGAGATGGGCGTCCAGTGGAAACCATCCTGAGGGTGACCATTATCGCAATGGGACATTCCGGCAGGACAGTTTGATGTTTTCCTAGGCTAGTAATATGCTGCAGGATAATCTCTTCCGATGGGGTCCCAGTCAGCCCCGGGACTGTAAGTATAAACAATCAGTACTCCAGAGTGTACTGGGTTGTCATAATGTTAGTAGGTTAAGTGAATTTAGTGTATTTTTGACCTGTAACATTTTCTTTTTTTTTTTTTGTGGGTACCGGGGGTTGAACTCAGGACCTTGCGCTCCAGCAGGCGCCCGTGCTGCTGAGCGATGTCACCGGCCCTTTTTTCGTATGTGGGTACCGGGAGTCGAACTCAGGACCTCGCACTTGCCAGGCAGGCGCTTATGCCACTGAGCTATCTCACCAGCCCCAACATTTTCAACTTACAATGGGTTTATCAAGACCTGACCCCATCATAAATTAAGGAACATCTGCATATGACTTCGACACTCCCCCCTCGAAGGATGAGGGGTCCTGGATCCCACCCCTGGAATCCGGGTGGGCTGTGGCTATGGTAGAGGAAGTCATTGTGACTTCTGGAGGCTCAGTCATAACAGGTAATAGAGTTTCCACCCAGCTTTCTTGGGATACTCCTTCTTAGAACCCAGTCACCTGACTGTGAAAAAATCCAGGCAGCCCGGAGAAGCCCCATGGAGAGGCACCAAGCCCTCAGCTCACAGCCCTGTGGAGCCCCAGACAGGGCCAACAGCACCCTGCCAGCCATGGTGACGGCCATGTCAGAACGAGACCTTCTGGCTTCCAGTTTCTTGCCCCAGCTGCTACATGGAGCACAGTCAAGTGGTCCCTACTAATTCCCGCCCAACGTGCAGATTGATAAGCAAAGTAAATGACTGGTGAAGTTACAAATCACTAAGTATAAGCTTCTCTTTTTTAAAAAGTGGCACTTAGAATTCTCACTCCACCCCTCTGGCTGATGACCTTTGGCAGTCACGTCAGCACCCTTTCCTCAATTCCCTATCTGTGCGACAGGCACAATGCTGGATCCCTGAACTGTCACGAGAGCTTACCAGGTGGGACGTGAAAGGCTCTAGAACGCTGTGCGTCCTCCACTGTGGAATTTAATAGTGCACACAGCCTGCCCCAGGCTCCTTCCCGTCCCATTTCCTAAGGTTTTCTGGCCAGAAACAGTCACCCACAATCCAGGGCTATCGCGATCCTCCTAGATTCCTAGGACTACTGTGCTGTGGGGGGCCGCACTTCCACGCCACTGCTCCCTTTGCTCGGGGTATCTGCATGCAGCACACCTGCAGCAGTAGGGTAAGCCTCTCTTTCTGCAAGCCCCAGCTTCACTGCTGCTGCCTCCTGGAAACCCTCCCTGACTTCAAGTGCCCACAGATGTGGGAGGTTTTCCAGATGTAGAAGCTGTGTTCCATGGGGCTAAGATGTCACAGTCTCACAGATGTCACAGTCTACACAGTGGCAGTGCACAGTCCTGGACTTGGTCACCTCCCATACTTGGCTGGTGACATCAGTGCTGGCTACAGCCACACCGTTTTGTCCCTGCTCAGCCAAGCAGTGAGCTCTTCAAGGGGCAGGGCTGGTATTTTCTTTCTTTTTTCTTTCTTTCTTTCTTTCTTTCTTTCTTTCTTTCTTTCTTTCTTTCTTTTTTCTTTCTTTATTTCTTTTGAGACAGGGTCTCCCTATGTAGCTCAAGGTGGCCTTGAACTCACAGTGATCCTCCTGCCTCAGCCTCCTGAGTGCTAGGATTACAGGTGTGTGCCACCACACTGGCAGGGCTGCTATTTTCTCTATGTTAAACTGTTTGCATCCCCCAAGCACAGAGTATGGGGCTGGCTGTGAACATGGTAGGAATTGAGTTCATACCTCTGAGTTAAGGCAACTTGCAGGTAACTCTGTAAACCAGGAAGTAGAGGAAGCTGTGAGATTCCAAGGAGCCCAATGCATGCAGGAATTTATTTCACTGGGTCTGCAGATGCATTCAATCACAACATCTGTGATAAATAATATTAATAAATAAATAAAACCAATTCAGAAATATATCCATCATCTCCCCAGCCTCCTTTCATCCTACCTCCTGAAATATTCAACGGGTTTCCTCCCACTCCTGTTTTTATGCACAACTAGATATAATCCACTTATAGAGCGTCTCTTTAAAAAAAAAAAATGGCATCCAGAATTCATACTACTGGCTGACTTCAGAAGTTGTTTGTTTTACCTAATATGTCAAAGAGATCCCTCCAGATAATTACATAGAAGTCAATTTTTTAAAAGAGAGATATTCCCCCAAAACACATGTATAACTTGTGTAACCTTCCCAGGCCCAACGGACTTTCAGATTGCTTCCAGGTTTTTGCCACCACAAACAGTGTGGCCATAACATCCTGTCCCTATGTCCTTATGTTCTGGGGTTTTCATTTCTGAGGGACAGATTCCCAGAAGTGGGCCTGCTGGATCAAAGGGGATGTGTACTTCTACACGTTCATAGATGCTTCCAGACTGCATCCCCAGGAGGCCGTGGCAATTCACAAGTCCTGCTCCCATACACAAACGCAGGATCGGAAAGGGCTCCCCTCTCTCCATCATCCACGAGCCGGAGTCGGCCATCCGGAGAGGAGCCCTCTGGTCACCCAACCTCACTGAGCCTGGACCCTCATCCAGCGCCACTCACTTCGCAAGCTCTTGGCTGGAGGATCAGATGCAGAAGGCCAGGCCAGTGTCACAGAAGGGGATGATGACTCTGTCTGCAGGGATAAAACCCCGGCCAGCGGCTGGACAGCTGCGAAGCCATTGCTTAAGGGCAACTTGGGCCACAGACAGGTCAGCCTGTCTGTCCTTCCTTCCCTGCTGGCTCGGTGCACCCTGCCCTTCCCACAAGCCCTGGCTCAGCCCTTCTCAAAGGCCACTTGCTCTTTCCCTTGTCACCCATACCCACCACATCCTTCCAGAGCCCCGTCTGCGTCCAGAGCACAGGTCCTTTCTACTCTCGGCCTGGTCCCAGAATTGGCATTTCTGCCTCAGCTCAGCAAATAACGCTAATAATGGCGAGTACTTGTGGGACACGAACCGTGCCCCAGGCGCACGTGGCCAGTTCTTGATGTATATTAATTCATCTGCCCCTGGCAGTAATCTCTGATGTCCATGACGCAGAAGGAACCAGGCTGGAAGCTGGCAGGGTGTCCGTTAGGGCCTGCTGCCTTGGTTAATCTGGGATTTGCCTGAGACCCAGGACCTGCCCTGTCCATGCTTCTGTGTGCTTTGAGGGGACAACCTGAGCTCACCTGGGGCCCAGTATTTCAGGCAGCCTGCAGGACCACCCTGTCTGTTCTGGGCCTCCCCGGCCCCCATGCTGCAAATAATCAGTTCACTGCTGCAGGCTCAGCTACACCGGACGCCTTCTGCAAAACCTCCACAGGTTCCCCCCGCTCCCCACCACTCCTGCCACCATCCAGAGCATCTCCAGGATGGGCCAGACAGAGGAGGGACCGAGGCACCACAATGTCCTTGGTGCTTCAGGAACAAAGACCGGCCCTGACCAGCCCAGAAGCAAGCCGAGCCAACGTGGGAAAGACACGAGGCCACAGGAAGAGGGAGTGAGGAGAGGCTGCTGGAGGAAGTCAGAGTTTGCTCCAGAGAAGCCCCATGCTAGCAGCCACCCTGGCCCCAACACGTGGCTGGGGCCCAAGTAGGGTGCTCAGATTCCTCCTAAGGGACCAAGGCAGGAAGGGAGATGCTCTTCTCTCTGCGCCTGGAATTAGAATTACTGTCACGGCTGCGTCTGACATCTGCTCGAACCAATTCGTTATCATTAGGAAATGGATCCCTAATGAATTTCTGCGGCCATTAAGTCTGATTTACAGTAATGGTAATCACCCTTGGAAGCACACACTTTATCCCTTTAATTAATAACCCCTGCTTATCAGCAAACCTAATGACCACGGTACAAAAAGGGGAAGGAAGCCTCCTGCTGCAGCCCCGGCTTCCCCACCTCACTTCTGGGGACAGGGAGTGAAGGGCCCGGTCCATGTTCCCACCGTGAGGAGCTCACGTCCCTCAGCCTCCTCTGGAATCTTCGCAGCCAGCAGACAGTTGTGGCACATTTCTGGGGCATCCCTGCTCTCACCTGTGCGGATTCTCCCAGACACCACCTGGCACGACTCTGGAGCCTCTCTGGAGGGACCTCCCTCCCTTGCTGTGCCCTGAACAGGTCTGCGACTTTCTCCCATCCTCTGCCACAAACCCAAGCTATTTGCACCAGGAAACTTTGTGCATCCAGGCAGGAGGTGGGCAGGTGGGCAAGTGATGCAAGGCTCTCCACAAGCAAGAGCTGCCATCACCTGTGAGGCACAGAGGGGACCCAGCGGGGAGCAGGGTGAGCTCTCCAGAGGAGCGGACACCTGAGCAAGGCACTGAAGAGCAGATTTCCTGAGATTACCAGGAAACCACACCTTCATTCCCTAAGTGCCAGGCACTTTACCTGCAGGATCTGCTCTGAAGGTCACATAGATGCTGAGACCTAAGCATCACTACTCCCAATTTACAGGGGAGAAGACGGAGGTCCACAGAGAGTAAATATGCCCATGGGTGGCAAAGCTGGAGCCAGCCCCTGAGCATCTGTCCCAAGGGGCACAGTCCAGACTGGCCACGTCCCACAGGCTCTGACAAAGCCCTTTCTCCTGAAGCAGGACACAGTAAGGCACTACTGCGTCTTGCTGTGGCCCCAAACACAGGTAGGTAGCATTGGGTGCTCACCAGCGTTCACCCAGAAGCTACCAGGAGCATAGGCCTCCACTCATCTCAACATACCTGGTCTAACTCTGCTCTGCTTTAGTGAAAAAGCAGAACTTATTTTCTTATAATCCTGGAGGCTGGAAGTACAAGATTAGGGAGCTTCTCTCCCTGGCTTGTAGGTGGCCTCTTTCTTGCTGAGCCATCACATGATGGAGAGAGGAGACAAGCTTTCTGGGGTCTTTTCTTATAAGGGCACTAATCCGGTCATATAGGGGCCCACCCCAGTAACCTACTCTAAACCTGGTTACCTCCCAAAGGCCCTGCCTGGAAACACAATCACACAGGGCAGTAGGGCTTCAACATATGGGTTCAGACCACTGGTGAGCCCTCAAGTGGTGTGCCTGGCCTATGGGACAGCGTTAGGAGCAGAATGACAGAGCTAGCAGATGGAATCATTTGCTGGATTCAAATCTTGACTCAACCCCTTCCAGTGTCATGATGTGTCTCTGTGCTTCAGATTTTCCCATCTGAAATGGGGACACCAAGATACCTGCTCCTAGAGTCCTGGGAAGGATGACATAAATTGAAACATGTAAGATAACCGTGTGAGATATTTAAATGGGAAAGAAAATTCAGAAAGTGTTAGTTGATATCATTATTATTATTATTATTATTATTATTATTATATTAGCAAAGACATTCTGCTCTCAGAAAAGAAATTTCTGAAAAAACAAAAACCTCTAAAACCTCAGACCTTTGGAACTAAAAGATGAGGTGGATATAATATATCTAATGAGGGAAAGTCAAGAGGTTGGAAGGAATTTTGAGATAACGACCTACATGTTTTCTCCTACTCTTTTTTTTCTCCCCATCCCTGCAATGAAGGGCTGGCGGCACATCCAGGAATTCTCCAGTTAAAGCAGAGCAGCCTGCGCTCGATGTTCCTCCCAGCAGTGTGCGTGCTGCTTCCCATGCCAACTCCAGCCCCCTTCAGGATCCACCCCCCACTCTCCTCCACCAAGATGCAGGACCCAGCAGCACCCACCACACACACACACAGACGTCTGTGCACACAGCGCTGGCTCCTAGCTCAGGAGCACACTCATGTGTTCCCTCTCATCACCAGCCCCAGTTCTAAGTCCCCATGATGCCATCTCTCCAGGAAGGTTTCTGTGGCCCTCCCAGACCATGTGCATGTGTTGGGTATCCCTCCTGCAGACTTGCCCAGCCCCTGTACTTACCCGATAGCCTTGAACTTGCTCTGATGAGGCTGCCCAGGACAGGGCTTATGGCTGTGACCTCTGGGACTCAACTGCCCAGATGGGAACCCTGATTTTCTACTTTCTGCCTGCATAATCATGGGCAGATTGCTTTCACTGCTCTGTGCCCATCTGTAAATGTTGATACAGACAGTGGGCCCCCCTCCCTGGGACCCTGTTAGGATTATATGGCTTAATGCATGTAAATCTCTTAGAACAGAGCCCAGTATGCTCCTGTGCAAGAGGTCATTATTATTTACAAAGCTGTACTCCCCACGAATTGTGTCTTTATACCCTGCTCCCCCAGCACAGTGGTTGGAACTTAGTAGGCACTCAATAAATATTTGTTGAGTTGAATTATCCCCACCAAATGGAAACAGAACTTGGCTCACAAAGGGAGCGATCACTCATATTACATATTAGGTGATTTTTCCAGAGTGCATCATGCCAAATATTGTACATTCTTTATTATAGTGAGGGTGGTGATATTCATTAAAGGGTAGTGTAGTTTCATTGGAAATGCTTATTTTTGGAATTTTATAACTCAGCCACAAAAATTCACTCCAGGCAAAATGCTAACTTATGTCTGGAAGTAAATGGGTTTATTTTATAAATTTTTATGCATTTTCCACACATAAACAAATGGCCAGATAAACCATTCTTTAATAGAAGGATTGGAAGAGGAAAATTTGATATTCTGGTATATGAGACATGAGGACTCAAAAGCAGGGTGGAGATAGGGCTTGGGGGGAGCTCGCTTGGTCAGGATATGTGTTTCACTGCACGCTTTGTCTTTTCTCTGAGCCTTCGCCAAGGTCTCTACTGTTGTAACGGCCAGGGCTTTGGAGGCTACATTGGATGAGTTGCTGTTCTAAGAGTTTTACATGGTTTAAATAATTCCCCAAGATATAGCTCCTCCTAAGGGATGAGTGTAGGGGGCTCAGTTAGTGCCCCAAAAAATATTTGCTCAGACCTTAGAATGTGACCTTATTAGAAAATAAAGTTTTGGTAGATGCAATCATGGTAAGATGAAGTCATACTAGATTATGGTGGACGCTAAACCCAATGACCACTGTGTTTATAAAAGAAAGGAGAAGGAGGTTTGGACATGGAGACACACAGGGGGAAGAAACCCACGTGGCAACAGAGGCAGAAACAGGAGTGACTTAGCTCCATGCCGAGGGATGCCAATGAGGCCAGCAACCCTGAGGTCTGGAGGAGGTGGGAGGGATTCCTCCCTGGAGCCCTCGGAGGGAGCCAGCCCTGCTAGCACCTTGAGCTTAGATTTCCAGGCTCCAGAACTAGAGAGAAGAAAGCTTCCCAGTTTGTAGCCATTTGTTGCACCAGCCACTGGGAACTCATTTAGTGTGGAAACTGAGGTACTATTCAGACAGCAGACAGAGCTGAGGTTTCAACCCAGGTGGTGGGCTCCAGGGTCCAGAAGAGTCCAGAGGCTGCTCCTCGACCCTCTCTACTTGTTGGCTGATAGAACATACTTAGACTGTTAAACCTGCCCACAATAAACAAAGGCTTCCAAGGTACCATCTCCTAGCATTTTCCCAAGGTCCTACAGCAATAAATGGAGGAAAACCACCAAATCCCAAACCCAAAAACTCACTTGAGGACTTTGGAATTTTTTTTTTTTTTAAAGAGAAGAAAAAACAAAACAAATCAAAAAAGAACAAATTTTCAAAACAACATAATAGGAGGGTAACAATGGTTAATGCATTACATATTATTATCTTTAAGTTAGTTATTCAGGATACAAGATATTAGCATTCAATTGGAGGACTTTGGATTCTTTACCCAGGACTGCCTAATCTCAAAAAACTTACAACTTATTCCTTTCTACAGTACATTATGACTCTGATTTGAGCAATAGCATGGACCCTTACACGCTTTTATTATTTAGAAAAACACTGTCACAGGAAAAAGCAATGTAACAGCCTGGTTCAGGGCTGGAACCCTCCCCTTCATCCTGGGCCAGGTGAGTCCCTAGGGTTCCTACCTGCACACCCTAACCTAGACACCCCAACACGGAGGAGTGCAAAGGAAGGAGGTACCCGCAACCCTGGGCTTCTACACAGCAATTGAAAGGGTTGATTTGGTCCCTGATTATAGACACGGAGAGATGTGCATGACGTATTATGGAGTGAAAGGGCTGGTTCTAAGATGGTATGTTGTATAGCACACATTATTCTTAATAGAAAAACAAACAGAAAAGACATTGGTGGTGCAGATGAGCGTATGGGAGAGAATGGGAAAACATGGGCACAATGTCAATAATGGCTGGGGTGGAGACGTGAATGGTCACGTTTGCTCCTATTTATGCTTTTACTTATTGTCTGGATTTCTTCCAATGAATATGTTTTTATTTTGTAATTAGAAAAAAATAACAAAACTCTTTACACGTGGGGCAGGATGGGCAGCCTGCAAAGCTGGTGTGTTTGTGTGTGGCTTTTGCTTCTGTCCCATGGCCATCAAAAACCTTCCAGGACACAGGGTTTTGCCCAACAGCATCCGGCGCGAGAAAAACTGCTCAGAGGAGCTTCCGAAGCCCAGATGGGTCTGACTCCAGCTCCCTCCAGTTTCCTCCAGCCACCCAAGGTTAGCAGGCCTCTCCTGTCTAAAACGCAGGCAGGTTGCTTTAAGTGAATCTGAACCTCCTGCCTCAACGTGCAACAGGAAAATGGAAAAATATGAACTGGCTCAGCTGGGTTTTAAGACCTACTATAACCAGGTGGGCCAAGTGCCGGGACTGAGTGTGTACAGTTGGGAGCAGCCTGTGAGAGGGGACTCTTGCCAAGCTGCCTGAGTGTTCCAGAAAACAAAACAGGGTCAGGCAATCACCGCTGTAGGGCAAAAGGGCCCCGAGGTGCTCGTTCAATAGGGAGACTACTCGTTTCCTGCGGCTGCCCTAACAACTTAGCGACTGGGTGGCTTAAACAGTAGATACTTATTCACTCACAGTTCAGGAGACCAGAAGTCCAAACTCGGGGTGCCCAAGGGGCCACAGCCCCTCCAAAGGCTCTGGGGGAATCTGTTCTTTAACACTTTCAGCTTCAGTGGCTCCCGGCATTTCTTGGCTCGAGCCTGAAGCACTCCAGTCTCTGGCACCATCTTTACATGGCTGCCTTCTCTGTGTGTGTCTCTGTCAGCTTCTTATTAGGCTACCAGCATTGACATGGGGCCACACTAGTCCAGTATGACCTTATCTTCACTTAGCAACATCTGCAAGACCCTGTTTCCAAATACGGCCATATTCTGAGGTTCTGCACAGATGTGGAGTTCTGAGGCGCACTATTCAACCCAGAGGCATGCCCAAGTTGCTGGGACCATGGCTACCCCAGCCCACACTAAGATCGACTGTCCCACATCCCACATCCTAACAGAATCTGGTTTCTGATAAAGCTGTGCCTTTGGGTAATTGGTCACCAGTCTACACAGCCAGTGACAATTTATTGAGCATGGCCAAAGAACAGCCAGGGGTATCGAGGTTAGACTTCTGCAGGTCTACTTACTCACTCCAGGGGTTCATTTTGTGTCAGCTTGACTGGGCCAATGGGAGCCTAGATTTTGGCAAGCATTAGTTCTGGATGTGTCTACATGGTATTTCTGGGTGAGAGTAAAATTTGAATCTGCAGTTGAAGTCAAGCAGAGGGCCTCCCCAGTGTAGGTGGGCTTCATGCGGTAACTTAAAGTCCTGAATAGAACCAAGGCTGAGTGAGAAAGAATTCTTTCTCCCTGTCCATCTTTAGCTGGAGCTTCTCCAGCCTGCAGACTCGGACTCAGACTGGAGCTTAAACCCTTGGCTCCCCTGCTTCTTGGGCCATACTGGAGCCTTCTTAGACTGGCACTGCACCTCAGCCATCCTGGGTCTGGACCATCAGCTGTGAAATCATTGCATGAGCCAATTCCTTATTTCATATACAGCCCAATATAAATGTCTTACAATCCCATTATACATTACCCATTCTACAGTATATTGTTATATAATATTCTATAATAATTATTGATGTTACATATTTATATATAATTTATATAAAATAAATATCAAATATATGTATTGTATGTAAACATAAATGTTTATAAAATTATGCTTAAATCTAAAATACAAATTATATACACATACTTTGCCTCTTCCAGCTGCAGGTGGCTCTGGCATTTCTTGGGGAGGGAACTGGACAGCAACCATGTCCACCCTGCTCCTATAAGCTGTGTGGCCTTGCACCAGGGGCCCAGCCTCTCTGAGCCCAGTTTCTTCAAATGAACATTGTTGTACCTACGTCAGAGGGATAAGGAGAGGAAAAACCTAAAAAACATAAGGAAAGTGACTGGAGCATGACAGGACCTCTGAGACGGGTCGCATCCCTCACTGCTGCCAGCTCTAGGGCCTGAGGTGAATATGCTGGTGGCACAATTGTGCTCGTTTGCCATCGCGATGGTAAGAGAGCAGTTTACCCTATGATTTCCTTCCATGCTTCTAGACTTTTGGACTTAGAAGAATCACTGTTAGTCAGGCAATGTCCACAATATATAATGAGCTTTTGCAACTCAACAAAAAGACCACTCAGTTTGGAAATGGGAAAAGAACTTGAATAGACATTTCTATGAACATAAACAAATGGCAAAAACACAGGAGAATATGTACATCATTAGCCATCAGGGAAGTGTAAACTAAAAGTCACAATGAGCTACCATTTTGCATCCACCAGGATAGCTACAATTTATTAAACAAGGAGAACAACGGGTGTCGGCACCGATGTGGCCACTTTGGGACACTCATCCATTGCCAATAGGAGTGTAAGATGGTACAGCTGCTGTGGGAAAGGTTTGGCTGTTCCTCAAAAAGCTAAATACTGAATTACTGTGAGACTCAGCTTTTCCACTTCTAGGTGTGCACCTAAAAGAATCGATAACAGCTTTTAAGGAAAAAGGGGTATGTGCGTATTTATAACAGCATTCACACTAGGCGAAAGGTCTAGCCTGCGTTCATCAAGGCAGGAGGGGACAGACACAAGGGAAGTCGACACAGAGACTGGAACAGCATTCAGCCATAGGAAGGAAGGAAGTGCTGGTAACTCTCTTTTTTAGTGATGTTTGTTGGTTTCTCTGTGACAGGGGCTCCCTTTGTAGTCCAGGCTGGCCTTGAATTGACTATGTAGCCCAAGTTGGCCTCAAAGTCAATGGTGCTCCTCCTGCCTCAGCCTCACGAGTGCTGGGATTACAGGCATGCGCCACCATGCCTGGAGTGGGTGACTCTCCGCAACATAATGCTAAGAGAAAGAAGCAGGCTGCCAAAGGTCACATGTTGTTTAATTCTATTTATATAAAATGTCCAAAAAGGGCAACTCCACAGAGAAACTGCAGATTAGAGATCTCCAGGAGGGGAGGAGGGGAAATGGGAGTACAAGGGGAACAGGCTCTCCTTCGGAGGTAACAAAATGCGTCAGAACTAGACAGAGGGGCAGCTATACAATACTGTGAATGAACTGAATCGTGCACTTAAAAAGAGTTCATTCTATGTCAAGCGAAATTTACCTTAGTTAAGGAAACAAGTCAGACAGCAGATGCAACTCCAGCTCTGACTCCTGGCACACCATTGGGTTAGAGGCTAATTAGGGGTTCTTTGCATGGGGAGGGGGGTTGGCAAGCCAAGAGTTAAACCACAAGGAGAAAAGCACCTGGCTGGACCCAAGTCTCTTAGCCAAGGCCCATGTGTGGCCATCCAGGCTGTGCACTGCACAACAGGGGCTGCTCAAGGAATTGAAACCCAGTTCATACTCCATGCCCAAGCTGCGTGCCCTGGGATAGACTGCATTGGTCCAGAGCAGTCTCCTTTCCCTGATCCTCAGCAATTTTAGCAAGCCAACCTTCTCCAGCCCCATCCACCACCGCTGCCAGAGGGCCTGTGGGCAGCTCCAGCGGTGCACAGCTCCCTGCCCTTCCCTCTCCCTTCCTGCAGCCAGCCATTCCTTGCTCCACCCCCTCCAAGCAGCCAAGGTTGAGGAGCAAAGCTCATCTCACCCCAGCTTGGTTGTGAACACACTGCCTGGGCCGCGAAGTCCCTGACACCTCTGCGTCTCCATTTCTTCCTCTGGGAGAGGACCAATAGGCAAAGCACTCGCTAAGGTCCCTTACTGCACACAAACGCCCGGGTTTATGCACATAGCAGAGTTGCATCCTGATAAACCCATCATAAATGGAAAATGTCAAGAGTTGAAAATGCGTAGAATACACCTAAACTACCAGTGCCTCCCAGCCACCCTTAACACCTGCATCAGCCCCCAGTTGGGCAAAGTCATCTGACACATGGCCTATTTCATAGCGAAGTGTTGACCATCTCAGATAATTTACTGAATCTGTATCCAGACTCGGCCAGCCACACAAGAGAGCATCAGCTGTTTCCTCTTGTCACTGCATGGCTGGGAGCTACGCTGCCCAGCATCAAGAGAAAGGGTCGCCTGCATGTCCCCAGCCTGGGAACAGATCTGGACCCCAACTTCCAAGTGCAGTTTCTCTTGGCTGTGTATCCCTTTTACAATACCTGAAGTTAGGAAACCCTAACTTGTAAGTGTGCACGTGAAGGGCAGCTCGCAAAGCTGGCTCTGTCCCAGCCACAGTATGGTCGGTTGGCAGAATGGATCCATGTGTCCCACGAACTGCCTGTGTCACAGGCCAGTGTCCTGAGGCCCCTGCGACCTCTCGAGTTCAGGATGTCAGGTAAGTCCCCGATCCTGTTAGCATTTCCGAAACGTCTATTAGACTCCATCCTTCGGCAGACACTTACTGAGTAGCTGTTCTGGGCCGGGGCTGGGTGCTGGGTTGAGGGAGGGTAGAGAATACCTCGGCATGGTATGCGCAGGCAGGAGTGACCACACAGAAGCGCAGCACTTGAGAACTGGACCTGACAGACTGTCGAAGAGTACTCTATCAATTAAATAGACTGAGCTCAACTACCTGCACCAGTGCTTGAATCCCAACTGCACAGTTTTTTTAAATAAGAGTTTTGTTGAAATATACTGCATAGACCATACAACTCGCCCACGTAAAGTATACAAATCCATTGCTTTTAGTATATTCACAGACTTTTACAACCATCACCACAATTGATTTTAGAACATTTTTATCACTCCAAGAAAGGAACCCCATACTCTAGCTATCAACCTCTTATGCTCCTCAGCCATAGGCAGCTGCTAATCTACTTTCTGTCCCTATAGATTGGATATTTCATATAAATGGAACCAGACAACATGTGTTCCATGACACAGTGTGATGTTTTCATGGTTCATCCATGTCATGGCATGTATCAGTTCTTCATTCCTTTTTATGGCTGAATAGTATTCCATCATGCAGATAGACCATATTTTGTTTATCCATTCATTAGCTGATGGGCATTGGGGTTGCTATTATGAATAATACTGGTATGAACACAAATGGGTGGGTTTCTGTGTGGACATCTGTTTTCATTTCTTTTCAGTAGATAACTAAGAAAGGAATCACTGGGTCAACTGGTAACTCTGTCTTTAACCCTGTGAGGAGCTTCCAAAGTGATTGGACCATTTTACACTCCCAACAGCAAGGTAAAGTTTTGATTTCTCCACACACTCACCAACCCTTGCTATTACTTGTCCTTTTTATTCTAGTCATGGCGAGTAAGAAACGGTGCAGCATCTTTGAAATTAGCTTTAGTGGGGCACTGACAAAGTACCTCAAAGGCACCAAGAATTTTCCTTATAACAAGTGATCTGTTCCTTTCAACAATTCTAGAAAATAAGGTGAATCAGTCTGGTTCTGAAAAAGAGAACTAATAGGAGATGGATGGATGGATGGATGGATGGACAGATGGGTGGATGGATGGGTGGAAGGATGGACAGATGGGTGGATGGATGGGTGGACGGATGGGTGGATGGATGGGTGGATGGATGGACGGATGGGTGGATGGATGGGTGGATGGATGGATGGGTGGATGGGTGGACAGATGGGTGGATGGATGGGTGGATGGATGGATGGGTGGATGGATGGATGGGTGGATGGGTGGACGGATGGGTGGGTGGATGGGTGGATGGGTGGACGGATGGGTGGATGGGTGGACGGATGGGTGGATGGATGGACGGATAGGTGGATGAGAGGAGATTTATGATAGGAAGTGGCTCACACAATTACAGAAGACAAGGAGTCCTGCTATGTGCCAACTGCCAACTGGGGCACAGAGAAGCCAGGGGGCAACTCCCGGGCATGGCCACAGGCCTGGGGACCTGGAGCTTTGATGTCCAAGGGCAGGAGGAGATGGATATCCCAGGTCCAGAAGCAAAGGAATTCAAACTTCCTCTGCCTTTTTTTCTGTCCTCAGCAGACTTCCTGATGCCCATCCACACTAGTGAGGTGCTATCTTCTTGTTGCCCTACTGACACCATCGCTCACTCCTTCAGCAAACACACTCACAGTCACACCCAGAAATGCTGTCTACCCGCACTCTGGGCTGCCCTTCACTAGGCAGGCTGACATATAAAACCAACCATCGCGCGGGACTGTTACTGTCTTTCGTAATGAATACTAAGACTTAGCGAATTGACCCCTCTGTCCTTGTCACTCAGCTCAAGCTCACGGGTCAGGAGCTCCAGCATCTGCCTCCAGTTGCCAGCCATAAAATGGGCATAATCAAGAGCAATGGCCATCCTGGAGGGACATGCAAATGGGACTCGGATCCAAATAAGAGGTGGGAGTGCCTGGCATGCTCCACTTGCTCATTCACACGTCCAAAGAGCATTTCTCAAGCTCCTGCTCTGAACCAGGCCACGTGCTGGGCAGTGTGATGAACTAGAACTGTGTCCCTCCAGTGTGCTCATTGGCATTACCCAGGTGATTGTTAGAAATGCAGGGTCCCAGACACCTGCCCCAGACTTCCCCAATCAGAATCTGCCTCTTGCCAATATCCCAAGGTGAGTCAGCATAGTTGAGAAACGCTGGTGAGAACAGGTATTCTTCCGTACACCCGCCCTTCATTCTGATTCAGTTCCTTCAATTCCCCCTGTTCCCTGAGTGTCCAATTGCAGTCAGCACTAGAGACCAACACACTAAAGACAGGCTCACGTGTGGCTCCCGCAGTCTCAGCCTTCTGCCTAGTGGTAGACCTGTCCTCGAACCTGGATCATGAGAATCCCTAAATATGAGAGACTAGGGAAGGCACCTGCCCAGAGCCTCGGCTGCCTCCCTGCTGGGCTTTTCAGCAGGGAGAACAGTTTGCACTTCCAAAGTCCTCTCGGCAGTAGCATGAGTGACGCAATGGGCAAGGACAAGAAATGAGGGAGGTTCAGGGGCTCTTTGTTGACCCCAGACATGTTTAGGAGGTGGCCCAGGAAGAAACACGTTGCAGCAGAGTGAGGAGGCAATGCGGACAACCATGACAGCCAGGTGACTGGAGGCATTGTTCTGGGAGGGCAGAGGAGCCATCATGAAGGCAAAGTGCTGGTGTATGGACAAGTCAAGTTGGGGTCTTTGGAAAATCCAAGGGATGACATGTTGGAGGAAATAGGACAGGTAGGTCTGAGGCTCACCAGGAGAAGAGGGGCGGGATATGACATTGGGAACAGGAGGGGCGACTGCTTGGAGCATGACAGCTACAGTCTTGTTCTGAGGAGGGTGGGATGCTGTGTTAGGCTATGTTCAGCAGATGGACCTGTAAGGCAAAACTTTGCCCCTATGTCAGCCACAACTCACCTGGCCACCCAGAGGAACCACATGGCTCTCAGCCAAAACCTTGGGACCCAGCAGCAGCAGCACCTGAGGGAGATGAGCAGACACCCTCTGTTTGGAGTGGAGTCTGGGAGCAAAGCTGCCCTGCTGTGTGTAGCCACATGAAAATGGGTTTCTCTCTCCCCTAGGTGGAGGCCCCAGAGAAATCCCCACCCAGGACCTGAAGGCCAGGGATTTAGAGGCTGGAGGACACTCAGTGTCCATCCACAACCAGGAAAGTGGCAGACACTCACCATGAGCACACAGACACGGAATGAACAAAACACAATGCAGAATGAATTTTTAGTCCAATGTCATTCTTGACAATTAAAAACCCATGAACAGACAACACTTTGTATTTTACAAATATGCATAGAATATAAGGACACACACAGAACATTTTAAAACGATTGCCAGGACCAGGCATGGTGGGGCACACCTGTAATCCCAGCACTTGGGATACTGAGGCAGAAGGATCACCGTGAGTTCAAGGCCAGCCTGGGCTACATAGTGATTTCAGGGCCAGGCTGCACTACATAGCGAGACCCTGTCTCAAAAATAAAAAAAAAGACTGCCTGTGGTGCTCATTGGGGAAAGGTGCAAAGGAGAAAATGCAGGTGTGGAATGCAGGTGGGGAGATAATACCTAAGAAAAGCAAGAAAGGGGCCTCACATAGTCCAGTGGTGACAGTGACCATGGACTGAGGAGGTCAGTTACCTAAATCCTCTGCTTCTGGTGTCCAGAAAGACCCGGGGAAGGTAGCTCTGCATGCTGTGAGCTGAGGTGAAAGACCCGGGGAAGGTAGCCCTGCATGCTGTGAGCTGGGGTGATAGGTGTTCTAACTTAGAGTCAGTCAGAGGGTGAACACCTCTTCAATATGAGAAGAGACACAAGATGAAAAGAAAGGCTTACTGACCTCCAAGTCCTGAGATAAGTAGCAGTCCTAGGGGCCATGCATACAGGAGGCGCCAGAAGAGGCAGGGGTCATGGGCCAATGTTTTTGTTGGGATCCAGGCTGTTGTCCAAACAGACTTCCTGGAGCAGTTGTAACTGGTGGGTTTAACGCAAGCAGGCATGGGGTGTGGGCTGTGGCGTCACTGGGGTCACACAGGTAGACTGTATCCAGCTGTCCTGTGGGGAGTGGTCACCAGAGGCAGTTATCTAAGGCCAACAGTGGGTTGATCACGTTGACAAATTGGGAAGTGGCACAGAACTAGAAGCCATGCAGAGGAGTCTTAGGCCCAGCATCTGACATGAGGAATTTAAACTTACATTCGAAATGGATATGATATAAAATTGTAAGAACTCCCAATGGGATGAAACCAAAAAGTAAATGTTCCTGGAAAGCCTGTCTTCCCAGGGATCACATGGAGCAGGGTAGCCCTGCAAATCCCAGAGGACAAGGTGGCTCCTGTGGTAGCCAACTCCTTACACGGCTCCCACAGACCCACACCTCTCCCTGTTGCCATCATCATGTAGTCATAGCTCATACTGCATCCAGGCTGGCCCCTTGTGACCAATCAGATATTAAGGAAATGGAAATGTGTGACTTCAGACGTCATGTCAAAGGCACTGCAGCTCCTGTGATGGTAGTGTAATCTTGGGGAGGCCAGACACCATGCCTTGAGCAGTCCCATGGAGAGGCCCACAGTCAGAGGATGGAGACCCCAGCGCACAGCCAGCGAGGACATGTGAGCTGTGTGAGTGAACCACTTTGAGAGGGGACCCTTCAGCCTGGTGGGTCCCCCGATGAGGCCGCAGCCCCAGTGGACATGTGGTTGTAACACAAGTGAGATCTCATGAGAGAAGCACCCCTCCAACGCCTCCCTGGATGCCTGACCAAGGGAACCATGCCTTAAGATCTGTTACTTGGCAACAGATACCTCATACAGCTCTACTACTTCACACCTCGTGGGCCAAGTAGTTTACCTCTGTTTTCAGTGTGCTTCTCCTCTTCTCGTCCTCCTTCTGGGCAGCAGCAGACTGACAAAGCCCATTCCCATCTCAGCTGTGCCTTGGGAAAGCCAGCGGGAAGGATTCTGCTCATTTTTAGTAAGCCAGACATTTGCAGGAGAATGTAGTCCTTCTGATGCCCCAGAGGAAGGATGAATTAGAAAGCAAGCATTGCAAAGAAAATAAAACTCAGACAGGGACCAGCCACCCCTCCCCACTAGGAAACTCTCCTTTCAGACTAACCTGAGAGAGAGCCTGGTTTTGTTCTTTGTGCTTCTCAGGCTGTCCAGGCTTAAAGTGACAGTGCAAACCATGTGCAGGGATGACCTGACTCCAGGAAAAGTGTTTCCAGTGAGTAGAAACAGAGCCGGGCTGGAGACCTGGGACAGCGGCAGACAAAGGTTCCACTTTGCAAGAGCAGCCAGGGAAGGGACTAGGAGAGGAGGCCAAGACATGGGAGGACAGGGGGGCAGGGGCAGGCCTCAGGAGCAAAGGGAAAAGGGGCTCAAAACTGAATGTTTTGTAACAAACACCCAAGAGCGCTAGAACTTATTTACAGGAGAAAAGGAAAGGAAGAAGGGATGGAGAATTGCCGACAGTGTGGGGTCCAGGAGGAAGAGTGGTCCCTCAGTAGGTCCAATCACTGAGGTCCTGGTCAGTCACCCTGTCCAGTCCCTCTGCACCCCAGCTGCCCAGACAGCTGCCACTGGCCATCACACAAGCACACACCTTCTTCAGGTGGAGACAAAGTCATTTCCACATTTGCTGCTTGTCTGCCGACAATGCACATGCCTAGGCATTGCTGAATGCGTGGTTTTGGCAGAAAGATGGTTCTGTCTTCAGCCCCCAGCTCCCTGCCCCACTGATAGCGCCTTTTGTTTCTGCCCACTCTGTCTTTGTGTGGACGCTGAGATTCCACTGAGCATCCCCCAAAGGGGGATCTTACAGCGGCTCAGCTCAGCGCCGGAATGTCCCCGAGGAAATGCACAATCATCTTCAGTGAGTAGAGGACAATGAGGAGGTGTCTTATTACATAATTGAGGAGACAATGTCCTTTATACTCAGTCTGGTTCACTTTTCACACTAAATTAATCTTAATAAGCATCTGCTTTGAGTAAAGGAAATTTTGTGATAATTCAACCGTGACCTCTGTAAAAGTCCAAGTGATTTCACTTTGGTCCCTCAGCCCTGAGTATCCTATTGAAACGGTCGTCTTTATTTCATGATCATCAGCATGTTAACATGAGCTGATTAATCCCATCAACCTAACTACACAGATCGGACAAAGCCCAGGGCTATGACATCATTAGCTTTGGGATTTGAGCACACAGAATCGCAGACTGGGCTGGTCAGCTGGTCCCTCGGGTCATTTGATCAGCCTTCTTGTTTCTGAGAATTAAAAGCAGATTCTCCCTTCGGCTTTCTCTCTAGCTCCAAGATGCAGGTAAAATTGTCCCAACAGTGGCGCCACTGGGACTATGTGGTACAGGGTCCCTGAGCTGCATCCCACACAGAAGTATTTGTAACCAGGATACTGGACACTCAGCCAGCACCAAGCCCCCGTGGCCATGGGGGTCTAGTGACCACCGAGGTCTTGGTCTTCTCATCTCCTTTTTGAGCACCCTGCCTCATGGATGGACCAGACAATGGGTCCAAAGCCAGAGCCCTAAGAATACAGACATGGGTGTCTCTGCACCATTTGCAGCCTATCTTCCTGTCTTGGGTTTTGCATTCTGACAGTGTTTTAGGAAATTTCTCTTCCCATAAATATATAGGCTATGTACAAAAGCCAGTCAAGGAATTCTATCTCCTCTTAGCCCAGTGGGTCTCAAAATATGATTCAGGAACCAGCAGCAGCAGTATCACTTTGGATCTTGTAAGAAATGCACATTTTCAGGCCCTTTCCCAAACCTACTAAAGTCAAAGTCTGGGAGCGGGACCCATTGGCTGCACTGCAGTGAGTCCTCACAGCAGCACACAAGGCCATTGTTTGAGGTGGATGTGTGAGCTAAGTGATTCGGTGACCACTGCAGTCAGCGCAATAATGGCTCCCAAAGATGCTCCTGTTCTACTCCCAGCAAATTACACAGCAAAAAGGATTTGCAGATGTGATTTTAATAAGGGTCTTGAGATGGAGAGGTTATTCTGGTTTAATTGCAAAAGTCCAATGTATTCACAAATTTGGTGCAGGGAAGCAGGAAGGCCAGGGTCAGAGAGTGAAAACTGAGGATGGAAGCAGAGGTAGTGGGGAGAGAAGCTGCTAGCTGTGCTGATGGAGAAGTACAGCCAATGGTGGCTGCTGGAAGCTGAAAGGGATGGCTTGTCTTCTCCCTGGATCTTCCAGAAGGAAGGCCCTGTCCACACCTTGACTTGAGCCCAGTGAGACAGATGTAGACTTCGGCCCTCCAGAGCAGTAAGAGAAAACATTTGTGGTTTGGTTTTGTTTGCAGCAGGGTCTCACTATGTTGCCTGAGCTGGGCCTCACCTCCTGGGCTCAAGGAATCCTCCTACCTCACCTCCACTTCCCGAGTAGCTTGGATGGCAGGTGTGTGCCTCCATGCTTGGCTTTGTGTTATTTTGAGTTGGTGGGTTGTGCTAACTCATTAAAAGCAGCCACAGGAAACTCGTACACCCACTTTTCTCCTGTTCTGGACTGCAGTTTTGAGCAGAGGAGCACAACACGGATAACGGAGGTAGGGCTGGTCTGCTTTGAGCTTTTTTTTCTTCAACCCTCCAAGTTCTTAGTTGGAACAGACTCTAATGACACACAAGAGAAATGCAAGAAGTTGATTCATGTGCATATTTCATCTATCTATGGGCATTTCCAGGGAATGAAAGTTCTCAGAAAGGCAGCTTTGGATTCCAGTTGCTGTAGCATCTTCAAAGAACAGTGCATTAATCAGCTTTCCCATCACTGGGACCCAATACAGACACCCACAACTTAAAGAAAGAGAGGTTTAATTTGGCTCATGGTTTCAGAGGTTTCAGTCCATGGTTAGCTGGCTCCAAGGCAGAATCATCATGGAAGAAGGTGTGGCAAAGCAAGCTGCTTAGTTCATGGCAGCCAGGAAGCAGAGCAAGGGAAGAAGAGTGACAGAGGAAGGGGCCAGGGACCATAAATAGTCCCCAAGGTCATGCTTCCATGACCCACACAGACACACCTAGAAGTGTGCTCCACTCATTCCCCAGGCAGCTCCCAAGCCAATGAAGTTGACAATTGAGCTTAACTGTCACCAACAGTAACTTTTGAGAGCAGTGACAAGACAAAGGGAGAGAGGACTGAGTCTTCGGGTGCAGCACCTTGTAGGGAGACAAATGAGTGGCAGATAAAGGCTGTTAGTAAAGCTTGTGAATGCCAGTTCCTCCGGTGCACCTGCAGCCCTGTAAGGATCTGAAGTTGTCCTCAAGGGTTAACTTTTGCTCTCAATGCTGGGGTGGAGCAGGACACCATTTGTCCCTGTAGGTCTCTCTCCTACTTGTAGGCAAATGGGGAGGTGCCAGAGAGCTCTCCTACATCTGCCTCTTCTCAATTGCCTTCAACTGGGTCATCCTTCATATCTGAGGGTGGCATATCCCTTTACAGATGAGGAACCCGAGGTACAACAGAGTTACAGGTCTTGCTCATGGTCACACAGCTTTCCTTGCTCAAAGAAGTGTAAAGATCACCACAGAGTCTGAAGTGCTGATGGTGTTTTCCAGCTTCATCCTTCAAAGCCAAGCAACTTTCTGAGCCTGCTTCCCACCTGCAAGGTGGGGATCCTGATACCCATGGGACAGGGCCAGTATGAGCTCAAATGCTGCAATGCAGGTGGCACAGTTGGCAGGGAAGGGGCCCAAGCACAACATAAATCCCTCCTTACAAGCCAACTAGTGCATCCCCAAGAACCCAGAGTCTGCCAAACACCAGCCAGCCTGTGGGGACAAGGATGGAAGTGGCTCAGGAAGGTTTCCTGGACACTTTAACCATCAGCAAGAGATCTGCTACTTCCCCAGGAGAACTGTGGGCTCATTCTATAGTGAGCCCTTCCCAGTCCTTGTCACGGTTCGGGAAGTTTATATTTGTAGCCCCATGGAAAAGTTATTGGAATTCTAGCAAGTTAATTCCAATCTACCACTTCCAGTGCAACCCATGGTGAGAATAAAGATGCTAAAGCATATTTGCAGTTGTGGGAAGCCAAGGGAGTCCTAAGTCCAGCTAACTGGAACAAAAGCTAACTGGAACAAAGGCCTCAACCCAGGGCTGAACACAGGTTTTATTAATTCATGAAGAGGGGAGTGGCTAGGGGATAAGTGACTGTGAGAGTGGCAGGAAGTACATGAGTGCTGTGAGCTGGGCTAGGTCGGTAGCCTGAAATCACCTCTGTGATATGCAGAGAGAAGGCTATGCAGAAAAAGTAATCTGCATAACACAATTCAAGGTAGTATCTAACGTTTTGGGGTTGGTGCTTCAGCTCTGATGTGTAATTCTCTGTGCCCCGGGAAGTCACAGCCGCTTATCTCAAGGCTAGATCCCAGCCAACAGCATGGAGCATGGCTCCCTCCCACCCAGCTCACCATGCTTCTCGGCAGCTACAGGGCGGGGCAACACTGACCTGCCGCCTTGCTTCAAAGACTACACATCAGCACCTCAGCTGGACTGATTTGAATTCTTAAAGCCAACTGAGGGGATAAGGAAAAGTCCTAGCCAGCTCTGTACATATAAATACATGGAAATAGGGCTGGGTTTAGCCAAAATGGAGATAATTGCTCTTCTTTCAAGGAGAGTCATCCAGGTGGTCTTCCACATCATTCCAGTATTTTTTAAATTCCATCATAGAAACAGAGATCCTTGTTTAAAGAAAAATCTAAAACACTTTGCTTTCGTTTTTATTCTAAATCATGGTGCAGATATGAAGACATGCACTAATTAAGTCTTTCTTGCCTTGGGAATCCAGAGACGGAAAATTGTAATGTTAGTTGCAGAATCCTAGTACAATTCTTTCAAGTTTTCTGCACATCTACACACACATGTGCACACGTGCACACATGCAAACAAGCATCATAAACTGAAGTCAGGTGGGGGACAGGAACGTCAGGGGACCACGAAAACCAGGCCTCCCAGCGTGACCCTGTCTGCTGGCCTCAGGCCCGTGACCCACCCGGCCCTTTGAGATCTCAGTGAGCCCACTGCACACACATGGCTTAGATTTCTCTCCCTCGGCCTGGCACCGAGATTCAAACACAAACATCCTGTAAGAGGAAATGAGTTGGTGCTGACTCCCTGACTCACAGGTCTGCTCCCTTTTCTCTGATTTCAGCAGGGAATGGAGAGGCCCACCCAGGGGTGGTGGGAGAACACTGGCTTGGAGGCAGGACACCTGGGTTCCACCCTCCCTTGTCATCAACTCACTGTGTGGTCACAGGCAAACCATTTGCTCACTCTGAACCTTAGTTTTTATGTTTAGGGAAGGGAAAAATTATATCACACTGGGAAGAAATCCCAGTTAGAACCTGTGCATTGACTGGACCCTGTAAGATATTAATTGAGCATCTACTATGTAGGCTCAGAAGCTGCAGAGATATGAGACCACATCCTTCCAATGAAAAGAGCTCATTCTTGGGGGTGAGGGAGGGACTGGGGAAACTCATTTCCAGCTTCAGCCTGTCACTAACCATAATCTTAGACAGCCCTCCTGCTGTCGGTTGTATTGCATACCTGGAACTCAGAGGGTGAATCCCTCACCTCCAGTGCCTCTAACTGTGACTACAGCTAGAGATAGTCATAGCTTGAGGATAGTATAGCTTGAGGAGTCATTAAGGTTAAAGGAGGTCATAAGGGTGGGGCCCCAATCTAATAGGACTGGTGTCCTTAGGACAAGAGGAGGAGGCACCAGAGAGCTCTCTCCTCACGTGAGGATGCAGGAAGGCAGATTAGCACAGCTTCCCTGCACTGGCCACCTCAGTTCCTCACATCAGAACACTGGATCTAACCCTTTCCCGGTCTTGAGGACCCTTTAGGAATCCAATGAAAGCACACGCGCAGAGAGCAGCTGTCTCACTTGCAGCTCGCATGTCCACAAAGGGGTCCCTGAACCCCACACGTCTCTACAGCACCTGTCAGTCTCAGCGGCCCCCCTGGTCTTATGCAGGAGAATTGAACAGAGATTGGACAAAAGACTCTCCGGGGTCACTCTCAAACGTGAGCTTCCTTTTGGGACAGTGAGGACCACTGCATGTCTTAAGCAATCAACACTGTAGTTTGAATCTTGAACATCTGCCCAAGGCCCATGGGCCCCATCGCGTGTTGCCACCCCCACCAGAGGCTTGAGAGCAACGGGTGTGCCAGATCAAATGCCTCCAAAACTAAAGGCTCTAAAACTCGGAGTCAAAATAAACCTTTCCACTTCTTAGGTTGATTATCTCAGGTAGTTCGTTGCAGTAGCAGAAAGCTGATGAACACAATCCATGAACACTATGGTCTCTCCCTTGCTGTCCCCAGAGATTAACCCTTTTTATTAGGGAAGACAACCCATACTGTGTTAGAAACATTCTATGTGCCACGTCCTATGCAAAACTGAATTCAGACTTCCACTTCTGCTTGAAGATAAATAGTTGTATCTTCCCACTGAGAATAACTATCAAATATAAAGTTTTTAAAAAGCTTTTTAGGCTGGGTCTGGTGGCACACCCCTGTACTCCTAGCACTCAGGAGGCTGAGGCAGGAGGATTGCTGTGAGTTCAAGGCCGGCCTGGGCTACATAGCAAGTTCAGGGGCAGCCTGAACTACATAGTGAGACCCTGTCTCAATAAAATAAAATAAAATAAAATAAAATAAATAAGTAAAACAAAAAGCTTTTTGAAGGCATCCAAACATACCCCAGCAGGCTGGACCTGAAGGATGCAGACCCCAGAGAAGCACAATGGAGTGAGTCCTGTATTCCCTGTGAATTTGATACTGCTTTGAATGTGTCCCCCAAAAAGCATATGCTGGAAACTTAATCCTAGGGCAGCAGTGTGGGGGTGGGGCCTAATGGGAGGTGTTTACGTCACAAGGGCTCCAGCCCAGTGAATGGACACTGACTGTCACTCGAGGCTGCAGTTTCACTCTCTCACCCTCTGGCCTTCTGCCATGGGACAACACAGCAAGGTGGGCCTCAGCAAGCACTAAGCAGAAAACAACACCCTGCCCATGGACCTCTGGCATCCAGAACTGTGAGCCAAATAAATTTCTGTTCATTATAAATTATCTAGTCTTGAGTATTGTGTTACAGTAGCACAAAACACACTAAGACAGTGTGGGGCTCGTGGAGGCCACATTCAATGCCTAGAACATAAGGGAGCATCCTACTGAAGTGAGAAGGATCATCTCAATCTATGTGGGCTGCTAAACAAAAATGCAAGACTGGGTGGCTTACAAAGAGCTGACATTTACCTCTGTACGTACTGGAAGCCGGAGGCTGAGACCAGGGTGCCAGCATGGTCGGGTTCTGGTGTGGACTCTCTTCCGGGCTGCACACAGGAAACTTCTTAGCATATCCTCTCATGGCAGAAAGAAAGCTAGTGAGCTCGCTGGCCTCTGCTCCTAGGGGCACCAATCCTGTTCACAAGCACTGCACTTTCATGACTTGATTATCCCCCCCAAAAGTCCCCCTCCAAGTGCCATCACATTGGGATTAAGATTTCAATTTATGAATTTTGAAGTGACACACTCAGTTCCATTACGTTCTGCCCCAAGCCCCCCAAATTCATGTCCTTCTCAAAAGCGAAATATATTTATTCCACCTCAAAAGGCCCACGGGTTTTAATTCATTTCACCATGAACTCTACGGGCTAAGTGCAAAACTCATCAAAATATCATCTATATCAGACATGGGTGAGACTCATGGTATGATTCTTCCTGAGCAAACTTCCTCTCCAGCTGTGAACCTGGGAACCCAGGCACGTTGTGTGGTTCCTTAATATAGTGCTGATGCAGACATGGGATAGACAATCCTATCTTATAAGGAAGAAACAAGAGAGAAGGAAGGGGTAACAGTCCCCAGCAAGGCCAACACCCAGCAAGGCAAACCTTGGGAGCTCTGCAGGCTGGAGTTAATCCTCTTCTGCTCAATGCTCGGCCCTCCAGGCCCACTGGAGCAGTATTCCTGCCTTCTGGATACACCATTGAGAGGTGATCTCGCCCATGCAAGCTCTGCCAGGCTGGGGTTGCACTCTCAGGGCTCTGCCAGGGGGCTGTTCCCTCACAGCTTTGGATAGAGCACACCTGTGTTGAAAGCAAGGCAATGCTCATTACCCCCTTACAGACACACACATACACACACACACACTTTCGAAACAGAATAGGCAGCCCTAATCATTTTTGCGCTGCCTTTGGGCAATTTTTGCTTGTCTATCTTTAAGAATAGTACTCATCAAGCTGGGTGGGGTGCCACACACCTGTAATTCCACCACTCTGGGATGCTGAGGCAGAAGTATTCCAATTTGAGCCCAGCCTGGGCAACTTATCCAGATCCTGTCTCAAAGAAATGGTTGGGATGTGGCTCAGTATGAAGGCCCTGGGTTGAATCCAGTACCACAAAAAGGAGAGGGGAGCACACATCCCCTATAATTACATCCTATAAAATATAAGAAGAACCTGCCTTCTTTCCTTCCCATCTCCTTCCCCTTCAGTTCAAATTGACAGTTTTCCTTTCAGGGTGGCTGATTAAATCCACGATTCGCACCCATCCTAACCTTGTCAAATGGTTGCATAGCCACACGCTTAGTGCTCTTTTCTGAATACACACTTTCTATTTTTTTGTCATACAGATAAGCTGAGAGTTTTCTAAATTGTTAGGGTCTGGTTCCTTTACACTTAATGATTTTATTTTCAAATAATTTTCCTCTTCTCAAAGTTGACTATGAGCAGCCAGAAAGAAGCAAGCCAGTCCTGCAAAACTCTGTTGAGAAATTTCCCCAGCCAAATACCCAATTTCATTGCTCATGAGTTCTACCTCCTACGAAGTGCTAGAATGCAGTCACAATTCAGCGAAGTTCTTTGCCACTGGATTCCTATTATCCAACTCCTTCAATGCCATCGGAGACTTCACCATAACAATCTTCCCACCCATATTGCTACCCACGTTCTGTACACGACCATGTGTAGTCTCTAAGAAGATGGAAACTTTCCCTATACCCCTCCCCTTTCATTTATGAGCCTTCGTAAGAATCACCTTTGAAAGTCCTTTCATGACAACTCTGACTTTGTCCAGAGCACTCCTCAAAACTCTTCCAGCTTCTCCCCACTACCCAAAGGGGCTTCCATATTTTTAGGTATTTGTCACAGCAGCACCCCCACTTCTCATTATCAGTTTTGGCCTTCACCAGCTTAGACTACTGTAATAGAATACTTTAGGCTGGATGGCTTAGAAACAATAGAAATTTATTTCTCCCAGTTCAGGAGGTCTGGGATCAAGTTACTAGCATAGTTAGATTCTGGTGAGGTTCCTCTCCTGGGTTATGGACTGGAAAAGTTAGAGTTCACAGGTAACAGGCAGCCATGACCTAGGAGATTAGATTCCAGAGAGGAGGGAGCTGCAAAGAAATGGATCTTCAGTCTGCATTCAGCTTCCCCACAAGAGATGCACTGCATCCTGAACTGCATAATCACAGTTATGGGGGGTGCCCAGAGAACCCTAGTGGAAAGTAACTGCTAGGTGGCTAAAAGCTAAGCACAGAATTTGGCAGTATTGTGGGGTTGTGGAAACAAGAATTGTAGCTCAGAACTAATAAAAAATGAACAGTCCGGGCCGGTGAGACGGCTCAGCGGCTTAAGCGCCTGCCTTGCAAGCGCGAGGGCCCGAGTTCGACTCCCGGAACCCACATACGAAAAAGGGGTCGGTGATATCGCTCAGCGGCACGGGTGCCTGTTGGCGCGTGAGGTCCTGAGGTCGACCCCCCGGTACCCACAAAAAAAAAAAAAAATGAACAGTCCTAGTAAATACCTTAGACTTTCAGTTGAAACCCTAAAAGAGGCTAAGGACAAGAGTAAATGTGAAATAGTCCAGCTGTGACTAGATGAAGATAATCGGGCTATTCTCTGCTAGTATGAACATTTTCTGAAAGAATACTTCACCCTACACTTTACAATTTCCAGCGTGCAATAAAAAAATTAACAGGCAGCACAAGTAACAGGATCAAATGCTGAAAATCAAGAGATAAATGGGTTGTAAAAACTGACTGCAGAGGAGCTGGATACTGAAGTTTTCAGACGTAGATTTTAAATGAACAGTGATTGCTGGGTGCAGTGGTGCACTTTTGTAATTCCTTCTCAGGAGGTTGAGGCTGGAGGATTGAGAGTTCATACCCAGCCTGGGCCACATAGCAAGACCCACCTCAATAATTATATGTAATAATAATAATAATTTCTTATTTATTATTATTAATATGCCCCCAAATAGAGAAAATGGTAGAAAAATCACCAGAAACTGCCACTTACTAAAAAATAGACCATGGGAAATCCCAAATTTGAAAAATATATAATAGAAAATAAAATTAAAATTGTTAGCTTATTGTATATATCACTATATATATATCACTAGAGAGAATGAGTGAGCCAGAAAATAGGGACCTAAAAATATTCAGAGTAAAGCAAAGAAAATGTACAAAAATAAAAACTTGGATGCATACAGGACCAGGTAGGAAGTGTTTAACGACATGTAATTGGAGTCCCAAGAATAGAGAAGAGAAAAAATGGAGCATTAGATGTTTAATTTTATGCCACTTGATGAGATTATAATGCCGCATTATTTGGTGCTATGTTCTGAATGTTTATTTCCCCCATGCCTCACAGATACCAAGGACCACTGCCTAATTACAATAACAATATATTCAAGGAGTTAAAATATACAGAACTTTACATGACAACATACATAGCACAAAAAGCAGATTATTACTAGTAAATTATTACTAGAAATATTTTACAAGATACTAGTCATTTAAAAAAATATAAAAATGTTTAAATTTGCATGCATCTATAAACATAGCCTCAGAAAAATAAAACAAAAAATTAGAGAAAAGGAGAAATCATCAAATCCATGATCATAGAGGAGGTTTTAATATACTTCTCTGTTATTGAAAGAAAAAGCAGATCAAAATTTAGTAAAGATATAGGAGATGATTTAAGCATGATGAACAAACCCAAGCCAACAAAAATACAGCAATGTAACCAACTACAGCAAGGTCTTTGTTTTTTCAAGAGAACATGGAATGTTCACAAAAATAAACCACATACCGTGCTAGAAAGCAAGTCTCAACAAATTTGAAAGGATTATTATCATACAGATATACACTCTGACCACAGCAAAATTAAGCTGGAAATAAATAACAACACAACTAGGATATCCCTACATGTTTGGAAATTAGGGTAAAATTTAAATAATTCATGAGTCAAAAAAGAAATGAAAATGGAAAGTTTCAAATATTTTGAGCCAAATGATAATGAAAACATGACAACCAAAAACATGTAAGACACAAATCGTGCAGCGTATACAGAGAAGCTTATAAATTTAAGTTATTAGAAGTGCAGAAAAACTAAATATCAATTTCTTAAACCAGAAATTAGCAAACTGCAGAATTATGGCTTGTATCTAGATGTCCCCCCTATGCTCATAGGTGGGGCTTTTATGAGGTGTTTGGATCCAGGGTGTGTGAATATAGATTAAAGGTGTGTGATAATTGGATTAGTCCACTGATTGGTTTAGCATAGTTGTGCATGTGGGTAATAGGAAACCCCACCCTGGATGTGGGTGGCACCAATCAATAGGCTTGTAGCCTGAATGGAGTATAAAGGGGAAGATGGAAGCCAGGCTGGTTGCTTTCTGCCTGCCTTGTCATGGACTGTTTCTCCTCTGCCATGCACTTCTGCCATGCCGCCCTGCCTTGGAGCTAGCCAACTATGGACAGAAACCTCTACAAACTGTGGGCGAAAATAAACCTTTCCTTCTTTAACTTGTGGGTGTCACATATCTTATCACAGCAATGAGAATAGTAACCAAGACATGCAATCTGTCAACCAAATCCAAACCACTTCCTGGTTTTATAAATAAAGTTTTATTGGAACAGAACCACCTTCATTTATTTATGTATTAATCACGGCTACCTTTTATTATCATGCCAGAATTGGATAGTTATAACTACATAGTCTGGAAAGCCTAAAGATTTACTATCTATTCCTTCACTGAAAAAGTTTGCAACCCCCAATCTAAATTTTCCAATCCAAAACTAGCTTCTGGGGTGGGGATGTAACTCATGATAGAGCACTTCATGTGCAAGGTATTGGGTTCAGTCTCCAGCACAGAGGGGGAAAAAAAATAAAAACAAAGTTTTGTTGTGAAAATTGATGAGTTCTAAACTTCATATGAAAATACAATCCATTAATAACAATGAAGATAATCTTGAAAAATAAACATAAAATCAGATGGCTTGAACTACCAGAAAGCAAGCTTTTGCAATGAAATTAGTGTACTTAAAATATTTTAGTAGTTATGTAAACATAAACAAATATCATAAACAAAACAGAGCCCAGAAATAGACTCATCATATTGGAGCATCTGATTTAAAACAAAGCTGCTTTTATAATGCAACTGAAAGTAGAGAAAACAGTGTCAATATTGATATTGATCAATTGAAGAGCTATAGAAAAACAAATTAACTTTTGACCCCTACCTCACGTCATACGCAGAAGTTCACTCCAGATAACTGTAGACCTAAATGAGAAAACCAAAATAATATTTTTGGACAATAAGACAGAAAAAGATTTTTATGAACTTGGCATATGTAAACATATCAATGGTCTCTTGGGCATTTGTGCCAGAAAAATGAAAACTTCACATACACACCACGTGTGTGGTCTTTCCACTCCATGGGCTACTATTCAGCGATAAAAAGGAACAAGCCACTGATATACGCAACAACTTGAGTGAATCTGAAGGGACTTATGCTGAGTGATAAAGATAATTCCTCAAAGCATATACTGTTGCCCACTTCCATTCATAGAATTTTCATATGTGGTACTGAGGATCAAAGCCAGGGCCTCACACATGCCTGAGCTAAACCACCAGCCCCAAGTCATTCTTGAAATGACAAAATTGTAGATATGGAGAAGAAATTTAGTGGTTGTAAGCAGTGCAGGGTGAGGGTGAGTAGGATGTGGTTAGGAAAGGGTTGAGGGATCCTTGTGTAATGGAACAGTTCTGTATCTTGACCAGACCTACATTCATATTAAAATTGCATAGAACTAAATACACACACACACACACAAACACACACACACAATGGAGGCAATCTGAGTAAGACTGGTAGGTTGGATCAGTGTTAATATCCTGAAATTGATATTGTACTATAGCTTTGCAATATGTTCCCATGGAACTGCACAACTGGACTGGACAAAGGTTGTACACAACCTCTGTGTTATTTCTTCTTTTTTTTATATGTGGGTACCGGGAGTCAAACTCAGGACGTCGCACTTGTCAGGCAGGCGCTTATGCCGCTGAGCTATATCACCAGCCCTCTGTGTTATTTCTTATAATTGTGTGTGAATCTACAATGATCTTTTACATGAGTCAGCCAAGGTCCTTGGTGACATTACGCAGGTCAACATCCTAAAGCCTCTGTTTTCTCAACAATGAGGTACAGATAGTTATAGTTCTTACTGCATAGCAGTGTTAAGGATTAAGTCACTAAGCTTAGTACCATGGACAATATAAATCTCACACAAATGGCACCTTATAAAAGACTGTCATTGTGACAAATGAGAAGAGATTCAGTGATTTCCTGTCCCCTCCCCAGGTTGCTCCCAAATGAGCCAGGACTCTGGTCTCTGAAGCTGGGTTCTATTTGGTTAGAGGGAAGAGGATCAAAAGTGAGAAATCTGGGGGAGGACACACTGGCTTTCTCCCTGTGACATTGTGTGTGTGTGTCTTAGGGCAGGGAGTGTACTAAGAGACAAAGGAGGAAGAGGTCAGAGAGCAGATACAAAAAAAAAAAAAAAAAAAAACCCAAACAAACAGAAAAAGAAATTCAAAGGGCTGCTGGGAAACAATGGGGCAGCGGACTATTGTGCTCTGGCCCAGATCCTCTGGCTGGGACTGAATGGATTCCTGCCATGTCCTCTTCTCCCACCAGGGTGACTATAGGGGTCTTCTGAGTTCAAAGACGCGACAGCTGCTCTGGACAGCAAAATGTACCGCACACGCGTCTGCAGATGCTGGTGGATATGATGACGGTGGTGATGGCGATGATGATGATTTCTGAAACGGGTGGTTTAAAGGAGCCCTCTGGAATCATATCCCATGCTGTACTGCGCTGGCTGGCCTGACTGGGGGAACTCTTTGTCAACCTCCCTGGGCCCACTGCCAGGGCTCAAAACCTAGTCCTTCAGAGCAAGAAGTGCCCACAGAAGTCCTCTTGGTCCTGGCTTCTCCAAGGTGACCAGCAGGAGCACCCGCATCACCTAGGAGGCTGACGGGAGGGCAGAGTCCCTAGTCCACCCAGACATCCGCATCAGACTCTACACTTTATAGGATCTTCACGTGATTCGTCTGAGAAACTCTGGTCTTGTGAAGCCTTCTTATTTCCTGGTGAGGAAACAGAGGCTCAGAGAGGGTGAAGGACTGGCTCAGTCACAGAACATGTTTGCATCACAGCTAAAACTAGCACTTCAACTCCTGGGTGCTTGGACAGCTGCCTTTAGTCAGAAGGCTTTGGGCAAATTGGCTTGAGGTGCAACAGGTGTGCACACCTATGCCAGGAGGAAAGTCCTAGGTCCTCCATCCTGGAAGCAGTTCTGGTGGAAAACACTGCCTCTGGGTGACCTCGTTCAGCTCAACTCTGGGCACAGGTAAGAAGAAAGTACATCTAATCTGCAGACATACGTAAAATCTCCCCTCTTCCAGGGAAGGCTCTATAGAAGCATCACAGCAGCTAGGTCATGTTTGCAATGATTCAGACCTCTCTGTGCCTCCGTTTCTTCATCTGGAAGCTGCTGCTTCTTCCTGACTACTATGCATTGAGCACCTGCTATATGTCACATGTGTCACAATGGCCCCCACAGAGGAAGGTCACAGTAATGTCTCTAAGGATCTCAGTGAAGGCAGCAGGGAGACTGCATGTGGAAAAACCAGAGACTCACAAGCTACTACTGCTGGAAACATCTGTTTGACCCCATTCACCAAAGCAGGCCTGTAGAGTCTTGCTTCTCCCATGATCCAAATCAGCCAGAGGAGGGGAGCGCTGAAAGGGCTTCCAACTGGAAATTTCCAGGTCTACCTTCATTTCCCTGAAGGAGAAACCAAGGTCCAGAAAGAGGCAGAGACTTCCTCAGGGATGCACAGCATCAGCAGTAGCACCATAGTATGGACCGAATGTTTGGGTCTCCCACAAAACTCCTATGTTGATGCTCTACCCACAATGTGCTGGTATTTGTAGGCTTGGACAAAGTAGGTTTAGATGAAATTGTGAGGATAGAATCCTCATGATGGAATCAGTGCCTTTATAGAAAGAGACCGGAGCATTAGGTGATGTCAGGGTCAGAATTAGGATTAGGATTACGGGTAGAGTTGTCCGCCACATGAAGACATGGCAAGATGGATGTCGTTTGCGAGCCAGGATGAAAGCCCTCCCAAGAAAAGGAACCAGCTGGCACCTTGGTCTTGGACTTCCAGCCTCCAGAACTGTGAAAATCAAATGTCTGTTGCCTGAGCCACCCACTTGTATTTTGTGACCGCAGCCAGAGTTAACTGAGCCATGCCAGGACTCCTCACCCGCTTTCTGGTACATTTTGTGTCTTGTGTCCCTCTCTCCCACGAGACGGTCATAATTCAACCAAACCCACAAGAGTCCTCCAGCCAGAATGTCGGGCCAGTGGCTGAAACTTGCAGTCCCCTCGGGGAAACTCACAGCTTAGGGAAGGCCTGAAGAATGTGAGCAGGACTGGAGGCCCCCTCCCTGTGGGGGCATGGCCTGGGTGGGGGCACCCTCCGACCTGTACCTAGGCAAAGTGCCTGAGTGCAAGCTGCTAGGACGGCTTTCCAACAAAAATGCTGGAGATCTGGAAAAGAAATTCTTGGCTCCAGCAGGAGAAAAGCAAACGGCAAAGTCAAAACTAATAAATGTTTGATTAAATGTCCACAGAAGGTAGCACCGTGTCAACATCATTAAATTGCTCAATTAATTATCCCTAAAAAATCTCATTACAGGTGAAAGAGATTTAGATTTTCTCACTTTGCAGGAATTTCCCAGTACCCTTAATCATTCCTAAGAGATCACAGCCATTATAAATTAGTGCCTGGTAGCCAGTTAAAAGCAAAATTAAAATATAGTTTCAAAAATCCTTTGAGAAGGCTATACATAATGCATGTGGTATTGCTGTGTTTTTTAAGCATTTGCTGAGGGCCGTGTCTGGTTCCTCAAAACAAAGGTACAGACGGGCCTGCAAGTCGCCATAGCGCGGTGTTGCATCTCCTGTGACATTAGGACAGCAGCCGGGATACGACCGAGCGACAGTAGCTTTTAGCTTCATTATAACCCGCCATCCCACATGCTCTTGGAGGAAATGTCGTGTGCACCGCATGACTGTTTCAATGGACTATTTTTTAATAACCAAAATAAATGCAAAAAAAACCCTCCACAAGATATATGAAATACCAGAAATTAAAACAGGCTCTGTGCAGGCTCCGAGGCCACCGAAGCTGGCGAGGTCTTTGCCAGCTTTGCGCCCTGGAACCTGGGTCCACGCCTCACTCGCTGCATTTGCACAATGGGCTGAGTGTCCCCCCGCAGCTCTGAGCTTTCGGGAGGAGCCGGTGGATCCGAGCTAAGGAGGTAGACAAGCGCCTCGCACCGGGACGACGCTTGCGGTCCTCACTATTGCGGCGCAAGAGAAGCGGGAACATCACCCTGCAGGCGCAAACCCAGCCACACTATCACAAACGAAGTCACATTCGGGCCAGGGCCGCCTCGGAAAGACTCTCCGGGGACAGTGGGCGAGGCCGGGCACAGGGCTGGAGATGGGCCCCGCCCTTGGTCCCCACCACCGCGTCAGGCCCTGAGCTCCTCGCGCGCCCTTCGTCCCCTCGATCCCGCCCCCAGCGACCCATCTTTAGGTGCAGCCTCACTTCACAGTGTCAGCGACCAGCTGGCTCCTCGAAGGCGACCCCAGGGAGGCCCGACGTCCTGACGCCTTGTGGCAGTCCCTTGTTCCCATGCGTCCGCGACACCGTGAAGACGCGGGCATCTGCCCTAGCTGCTGACTTCCGGCCGTTTGGTGGTGCGGGGCGCCTTCCCCAAAGGGACCAGTACTGAAACATTTTGTCCATTTCAAGCTCAGGCCGACTGCGTGATTCTCTTTATTTGTTCCTTTTTATGCATAAGTAAAACAGCTCCCGCCCCTCCCCAGACCCGGAAGATCCTGGAGGGTGGCCTGGAGGAGTGACATGTGGGCATAAAGTCACCGCACAGACATTTGTTTAGGCCCGACAAGATTGGCTGTTTTAGGAGGAACGTTGTGTGTGTGTGCCTCTGTGTGTGTGTGTGGTGTGTGTGTGTGTGTGTGTGTTAGGGGAGCGGAAGGTCATTCACAGAAAGTCCGTGAAAAGGAAAGTGTGGGGTCCAGCCCACAATCACCGATTTCCTCTCCAGATCTCTTTTCCCCACCACGCTGACCTCCCTGATCAGGACAGCTTGCACATTGCGCCCCTGCAGGGAACACTCTTCCCAGCCTTTCCTGGGGGAGGAGCTTCTAGCCTCCCCCAAGGTCCTGTCCAACTCTCCTTCTCCCTAGAAGTTGCTCCATCTCCATCCCCTTGTTGGCTTTGGTCAGGGTCTCTGGAGGGGCACTGTGCTGGGTGGCATTGTGGCTGGAGCACATACTTGCCCTGTGAGCAGTTGGGAGGGAGAAAAGGTATTGCACAGGCAGGGGCAAACACCAGGTTTCGCCGGCCCTCAGCTGACATAGAACAGAGGATTTATGAAGATACACTGCCTAGAGAAAGCCAACCCAGGAAGCAGAACAGGAAAGGGAAGGTGCCAAGCCGGGGCACCTGTTAGGAGAAGACCCAGTCTCAGCCTGGTCCAGCCAGGAGCTCTCAAAAGCAAACGGGTCATGGACTCTCTGGCTTTCCTGCTGTGTTTGGCCACATCCCAGGCAGGTGTGGGAGGGACCAACTTCCAGGAACCCCTGGCAATCACTGCCAGTGCAGAAGAGGCTCCAGCAGCCCAGGGTGGCCCTGTGAAGAAGGCTGCAGGAGGGAGTTTTGGAGCGACCTTGGAGGATGGGCATGTAGAGCCAGTAGAGATAGCCCAGGTGTCCAAGGGCAGAGATGGGCAGTGTCCACAGCAGCTCACAGTGGTGCACCACAGCATGGCCCAGAGGACGCTTGTTACAGTTCCAACATGAAGTGCCCCAAGGACTCATGTACTGAGGGCTTGATCCCCAGCGTACCAATGTCGAGAGGTGGGGCTTAGAGGTGACTGGACCAGGAGGCTGCTGACCTCATCAGTGGGTCAATGAGTTCATAGTTAAATGGGCTGCTAGAAGGGGGCCCAGGTGGAGGAGGTAGGTCACTGGGATATGCCTCTGAAGGGTATTACTTGGCCCCGGCCCCTTCGTCTCTGGCTCTTCCTTATTCCCTGTGTCTCCTGGCTGCCATGAGGTGAGCAGTTTTCCTCTGCCTTGCTCTTCACTATGATGTTTCTGCCTTGCCACTGGCCTAAAGCAAGGGAGCCAGATGACCATGGACTGAGACTTTTGAAACTGTGAGCCAAAACAAAGCTTTCCTCCTTTAAGTTGTTTATCACAGTTGTTTGTCACAGTAATGAACAGCTGACTAACACAAGTCTCTCTTCTCTTCTTATATGTGTGTCTGTCTGTTCCCATGGGCAACCAGTTCCTAGAGGTCAAGGACAGTGCTTTACTTCTCCTAGGATTCACAGCACTTACACATGACAGGTGCTCAGTACTGATAGCTGAATGGCAAATGAAGGGAGCTGGGCAGTTCAGAGGAAGACTGGAAGAGATTGTTGTGTTAGTGTTCAGTTCTGGAGCCAGGCCAAGTGCCTGGATGTACTGAGTGACTTTAGGTGAGTTCCTTGGCTTCTATGAGCCTATTTCTTCACATGACAAGAGGAATATAATAGCACAGATTCACAGTCCTTTTCAAAAGCCTTAGGGAAGATGTTTCAGAATTCTGAATCTTTCTGATTTCCAAAAGATGATACATGTATATATTACCTGTCACATAAAATGTCACAGGGGGTCAGAGCAACAGTCAACTAAATGTAACAGTATTTCTGTGCTGAGTCACACCAGCAAATGGTTACATCAGGTAGGACAAATAAAGGACAATAAATAACCTCACATTACTTTTGGTCAGGTTTTACTAGCTAAGTAAATTCTAACAAATCAAGTCTGGTTAGGTTTTTGAGTGGGATGAAGCTGTTGATCAGGATGTTACAAATTTTGTTGCTGGCTTGGTTTTAGTTACAAATAAATTCTCTGTTTAGGAGATTTTTGGAATTTGAAATCACAGGCAATAATGGACCTGTGGTTATCTGAGAGTGTGATTACAAAGATTACACGAGAGAGCTAAGGATAAGTTTTTTAACCTGTTGTTCAACACACAGTGAGTCCTTGATAAACATATTGGATGTTGTTGATAATGATATCATTATCATTATCACCATTCCTATCATTATCATCATTAGAAAGAAAAGATTCCATCAGAGAATTGAGTACCATATTTCACGCTTTGACACCAGTTCCACACATTTCATCAAGCATCCACTAAACACCCTCCATGTGCCTAGTGCCCTGCCAGCACTGTGGACTAGGATTGCTTCTTCGTTGAAAATTTCCACTAGACTGCAAGCTCTTAGAGGAAACGACTATATCTTGTTCTCCACTTCATCCTTAGTACTTGGTACAGAGCCTTACAATAAGAGGAGCTCAATAAGTACTTGATGAATGACTTCTCTCAAGCACTTGGAGTTCAGAGCCTTGAAGGAGGGATGGGCAATATTTTAAATAATCCAAAAACAGCTAAATAGTAGCACAGAGAGAAAAATGATTAACTCGGGGTCAAGTTTATGAATCAAAGAAGATATCATAGAGTTAGAAACATTTGAAATGAAAGGGTTTATCAAGCCTAGGGACAGAATTCCAAGCAGAAGGAACAGGTGCAAAAGCAGAGAGGCGCAATCTAACAGACTTACAGAATGTTCCTCCAATGGCTGCAGAATATGCCTTCTTCTCAAGCGCCACGGAGCTTTCCCCAGGAAAGATCATACATTAGCCTACAAAACAAGCCTGAACAAATTTAAGACTATCAAAATCATTTCAAGGATCTTTTCTGGCTACAATGTTATAAAACTAGAAGTCAACAACAGGAGGAAGTTCAGAAACTTTATAAGTATATAAAAATTAAACGACTCCTAACAATCAGAAAGTCAAGGAAGAAATCAGAAAGGAAATTGAAAAATTTCTTGAGACAAATGGAAAATAGAAACACCACATACCAATACCTTTAAGATATAGTAAAGGCAGCATTGAGAGGGAAGTTTGTCACAATAAACAAAGACATGAAAAAAGTAGATCTCAAGTAAACAACCTAATGATGGACCTCAAGGAACTAGAAAAACAAGAACAAACATAGCTGGAATTATTGAGAGGAAGGGTAGAATAAAGATCAGAGCAGAAATAAATGACATGGAAGCTTTAATATGAAAGTTCAATGAAATGAAAAGTTGGCTTTTTGAAAATATAAACAAAATCAACAAACTTTTAGCTAGGCTAAGGAAAAAAAAAGATTTAAATAAATACAATCAGAGATGAAAAAGCGACACCACAGATATACACAGAATAAGAGACTGTTGTGAACAATTGTACACCAACAAATTGAATAACCTGGAAAAATGGATAAATTCTTGGGCATATGCAATTTACCAAGATTGAGTAATGAAGAAATGAAAAAATCAAAATGAATCAATGACAAGAGAGGGAGTTGAATCAGTAATAAAAACTCTTATCCAAGAAAAGCCTGGGGCTTGATGGCTTCACTGCTAAATTCTACCCAACATTTAAAGAACTAGGCCTGATTCTTCTTAAATGATTTAGAACACTGAACAGACAAGAATACTTGTAAGATCATCCTATGAGGCCATCATTATCCTAATACTATAACCAAAGACACAACAATAAAAAAGGAAATTTACAGACCAATATCCCTGATGAGCATAAATGCAAAAGTCCTCAACAGCATACTAGCAAATCAAATTCAATGGTCATTCAAAAGATCACTCACTTTGAAACAACAGCAAGAACAATAGCGAGGGATGAAGGAAGCAAGCAAGTTTCGGGAACAGAGTCCTTTGAGCTCCAGCATTGCATAGGAACTGGGGGGAGGTGAGTGACCTTCACTTTCTGGCCATTTTAGTGTAGCCTTTGAAAAAGGCAGAGTCAAAGACTACAAAAATAGATAATCCTTCCCAAAGGGCAGGTCTTGTGCTGATCCTGGGCAGAGCTGATGCAGGCTGCCCATTTTCAGTTGGTTGGGTGGACAAGTGGAGTGAGGGAAGCACCCCGATGGGGCACGGAGGGGGACTTTAGTACCTGTGCCTTGCAGGAGGGCTGCCTGCCATGAGGGCTGTAATTCTGATTGAAGGGAGAAAGCCTCACTCACTCAGTGCAGGGAATTCGATCCATGAGAACAGTGATCCCACAAACATGTCCAAGCCAGGCAGGGTGAGGACAGCCTTCATGAAGGAAGAAGCCTTGGACTGGCTGTCAGCTGAGATGGAGCAGTGTAACATCCTCGTGAGGGAGGAGCGGTGATGGAGTTGCAGGGTGGGGTTCGCACGGGGGCAGATCTGTAAAGATGAGGAGAAAGGGCTCGCACTGTTGGAGAATCAAGCTACAAACATGGAAAGAGAAGAATCTGGGAAGATCCCCAGGGGTTGGATTGCAACTGGAGGTGTTGAGAACTCCCACCTGTTGATGTCTAAATAGATAAAGAAATAAGTATAGTGGAAAATACAAGTGTGTACTTGCAAGTGTATTTGCACCTGAGTATGTGCAGACACACATGTCTTCCTTAGTCATTTCTACTCAAAGAACCTGAGAGCCACGACGCTCTGAGTGCAGTGAGCATCCACAGTTACCAGATTTTAGCTTCTACATAACATTTTCAATTTTTAAAAAAAGAAGGAATCCTTGGAGAAGGCAGGAATGAGCCTGGAGCATCTTGTTATCCAGAAAGTAAGTGTTCAAAAGAAAGATGGGAACAAGCTAGAAGAACAAAGACACTGTCTCTGGCTATTTCTGGAGCAATTTCAACATAAATAAATAGAGTTATGAATGATATACCATAGCATAAAGAAACCAGGAACCTATGGCATTAAAAATTACTGAATACATGGAGAGTTTGATTAGGAACATGATATTTACGCAAAGACAATGATCATCTAGATAGAAAAACAGTAAAAACAGCAGCCTTGCCATACAAAACCTGGCGGGTGCCACCTGTCTGGGACCCAAGTGGGCCTCATCAGTAAAGGGATATATTGAACTCTTGTGCCACCTGATAGGAGAACAGAACATCATTTTGTGGCATTTCAGCCAAAGATCCATGTCCTAAATCTAACCAGGATAAAATGTCAGACAAATCCAGACTGAGGCATATTCTAGAAAATGACTGGCTTGTGGCATGAAAATCAAGGGAAGACTGAGGAACCATTTCAGGCCGAAGAAGACTAACAGCATTTGAAGTCCACAGGCAAAGTGTGATTCTAAACTGCATCCTTGGTGATAACATTATTGGGACAGAAGACAAGACTTCTGTGGTCTGAGGTCTAGATGTTGGAAAAGCATGGTGTGAATTTCATGATCTCGATGGTGGTTCTCCTTGTTCGTTGGAAATACGCACCTAATATCCAGTGGTGGCAGACTTCGTGATGTCTACTTGCTTTCAGATGATCCAGCATAAGAAAATTTTTTGTTTTATACCTGCAAGTTTTCTGTAAATTTGAGATGATGACAATGATGATGATGACAACATGACGACGATGATGATATTGAGTGTGTGTGTGCGCGCGTGTGTACAGCCCCAGTCTTGGAAGCAGAACTCTAAGAGATAAATCATCAGGGAAGAAAGACCCCAGTCTCTGCCTGAAGCCTGCAGAGGGGGCTGTGAAGGACAGAAGGCGGATTCCATGTCACAGTGCCAGTTCCTCTGTTTGGCTTCTGGAGTTTGCCCCGGCCCCTGTGGGTGGAGTCAAGTGCCCCAGGAGGCTGCTTCTCCCTCCTTTCTGTGGCTCAACCCCTCAGCTTCAAACAACTTCATGGAGATAGACTTTTATATCTGGCCAAGGCAGCCAGTTCCCCTGGAGTATGGGCCTTGCCCATAGGCTGTTCACACAATGTTAAGAAACACAAAACCATCCTAAAATGTGACTTTTGCAGTTTCCTTTTTGCTTGATTATAAGGCCTAACACAAGCAAGATGCTACTGCCTCCAACCCAATTCCTTCTTGGCCCCCTTATTACCTTTCAAGCATTAACATGGACATCAAGGAGATGCCTTTCCCCAGCCAGAGAGCAACTGGAACCACTGGATACCTGTGTAGCCATTCAGGATGGATGAGACAGGGAGGTTATACAGTAAGTACCGGTCACATAACTTTTACACCTAGCTAGGAAATAGAGTTCCACCTGGCTGTGTCCTGTTGGGTTCCACCCCTCCATGCAAAAAATATTTATCCAGCACCTTCTCCATGGCACACAGTACTCTAAATTACTGAGTAGCAGGCACAACAGATAATGGTGCCTTCTGCCATGTTCATCTTTCTTCTTGTTCTACCTGGGATTTTCAACGTAGACTTCAAGATTCAGTTCAAACCTCTGGCAGGCTTTCTTCACATTGTGCTCAAGGAACATTGATCATTGCTGCCTGGGCTGTCATAATACTTTATTTACACCACTTTTATACTACTTCATTATCTTATTCTCTAAGTTAACAGACTATTCTGAGGTCCAGTTTCTACTTTACAGAAAAACAGAGGAGAAAGTACAAAGGTCCTATATTGCTCCAGTCAACCCCACTTTTCCTTAGTATTAACATTTTTCATTAGAGGGATGCATCTGATGAGTCGATATAGATACACTATTATTAAGTAAAGTCCATAGTCTGCATTAGAATTCACTTTTTAAAACCGGGCATGGTGGCACAGGCCTGTAATCCCAGTCAGCACTCGGGAGGCTGAGGCAGGAAGATCACTGCCTGGGTTACATAGTGAGTTCAACACCAGCCTGAGCTACATAGTGAGACCCTGTCTTCTCCCAAAAAAAGAAAAGAAAAAAAAAAGAATTCACTTTTTATGTTGTGCATTGTACGGGTTTAGCAAGTGTATAACAATAAGTATCCACCATTCCAGTGATGTTCAGAACACTTTCAGGGCCCTAAAAATGCTCTGTGCCATGATTCTGAGAGACTGAGGAAAGGAGGATCTCAAGCTCAAGCCCTGCCTGGGCAACTTGGTGACTTAGCAAAATCCTGTCTCAAAAAAGGTGGAGAGGAGAGGGCTGGGGATATAGCTCAGTGTAAAGGCCTTGGGTTCAATCCCCAGTCCTGCAAAAAAAAAGAAAAAAGAAAGAAAAGAAAAAAGAAAAATGCTCTGTGCTCTGCCTATTTATCCCTTCCTCACTCCATAGCTATCTTTCTGGCAATCCATGGGGCAAGAGAGATGACTGAAGAGACAGAACAGTGAAGCAGATGTAACAGAAAGGTGTGCTGAGGAACCTGATGTGCAAAGATGACTCTAACTGAAGCTTCAATTAGGAAAGTGTGATTGATTAGGTTTTGGCCAGCAAATATTCACTTTCTCTTTCCCTCTCATGGGAGGGGTAATTGTCCTTATTGGACTTGGCCATGTGACTTGCCATGGCCAATGGAATGTGAGCAATCACAATGTAAGCAGGATCCTCAAATGCAGTGGCAAGGTTTGGTCTTGGGTGTTCTCCCCATTTGTCATGAAGAGGGCATCCCCTGGGGACTCAGTGTGCTTTAGGTCAGCGTTCTAAAAAGACAGACATAGAAGCTCACCTGAACTGACATCCTGGACCAGAGGCACCTCAGCTGACCTGCAGGTCTGTGAGCAGGACAGAAATGTGTATATTGTTCTTTGGGGATCATCATCAGCAATGGTGATTAGTACAGAAAACTTCCTGGGGAAACAAGGAACAAGGAAAAACATTATTCAGACAGACAGGGAGAGGTTAACAGAGAACCTAGTTTAGTGCAAGGGGGTGTGAGCTTATTGAATATTTATGACTGGCATGAGGACATTCACTTAGCTGCCAATGGAAGTGAAAGGACGGAAATGCCGGATCTACGGTAATCACTATCATTTTCTAAACACCTTACTTCTTCCTGCAATGGCTCATGACTTGTGTGCCCATCATGACTGCCCTGTTGTTCCTTTTCCAGCCTTTTTCCAGCAAGATAATAGCTATGTGATCCAGTTTTGGCCCTTGAGAATGAAACAGAAATGTTCTCATAGATTTCTAGAAGAGAATTTCCTTTCCTGATGAGTGATGTCAGATGTGGTTAGAGCAGTCTTTCCCCTCTCCTGGTTTGAACCAGATGCAGTGGCTGAAGTCACGACAACACTCTTGCATACATGAGGGAACGGCCAGAAACATTTCAGTGACATTGGCCCTACCATCTTTGAGTTGCTGAGCCACTGCTTGCAATTACAGCACCTACCTCTAGATATCTGAGTGTATGAAGAAATCGCCCCTTCTCTGAGTGAGCTGCCACAAGGAGGGCTTTGTGTTGGTGTGAAATTTTGTGTTAGTTAGCTTTCTGAACTAATACAATAGCTAACATTTATGAGCACTTACTACAAGCCTGGCACTGTGTTAAGCATTTCATAGACATTATGCCATTTAACCTTTCTAAATCCTACGAAAAGTTCTATTAGCACCACACTGACATTCTTTCCAGAGGCTAGGTTTGCTAAAGGATCCACTATTCTAATTCCACCAGACTTCTGGGATGCATATCCTTGTCCAATTGCAGCCACCTCAACCCAATAAGTTGGAGTTTTACTCCACCCGGATAGAGCTTGGGCAAGAGATTGCTTTGAGAAACAGAGATTTGAGCTGAGGTCCTCCGTTCCTCCCAATAATGAGGGAGAAAGTTGTGAGTTGTGAGTTACAGGCCCATGGATCTTGGGCTTCTGAGGTCCCTGGGGACAGTTCTGAACTCAGCGCACTGGACAGCTGGGACACGCAGCAAGCGTGCCAAGGCACTCTAAACATTCCCAGATCCCAAGTGAGCCAGACTCCTTCCAGGTCTCCGTCAGAGCTAGCTGAATGGAGCCATTTAAAACAATCCTCCACTTACTCCTGATGGTGCTGCTGGGTATTTCCCCAACCAGTTTAAGAAGTAAACATCCCTGAGATAGTCAATCATTCGCTCCTTAGTATGGATTACTTTGTTTCAATTTTCTTTGTCATACCCAGGAGAAAAGTGCTCAAAGAACACAAGTTTTGTTAGGTTGATGTTGGATAAATGTTGCGGAATGAATAAATGTGTCAGAATGAGCTGCATTCATGAAAGAGTGTTTAGAAGCCTATGGGTGGGCCTTTGAGTTGTGCCCAGGGCTGTGTGTGTGTGTGTGTGTGTGTGTGTGTGTGTGTGTGCGTGCGTGCATGCGTGCGTGCGTGCGCGCACACACACACACACACATTTTAATAGGAAATGAGTTTTCTAGGTCGTCTTGGGTGATAGAAGCAAGACTCAAAAGGTTTGAGAAGTTAGAAACAAACAAGGGGAATGAAGTAACAAGCTTAAGTTTGACAAGGGCAAGCATCTTGCTCTGAAGCATATGTTCAAAACTGCCCCTCCTGGGGAGATGGTGGAGGAGGTGGGGCTTCCCCAGGACAAGTGTGAAAAGGTGGGGGTGGCATCAGTGGCCCCTGTGCCTCAGGAATAGGCCCTGGCTGCCAAAAGCCAACAAGCCTCCAAGCTTCTTACCATACGCACAGTCTTCAGAATGAGGGACCCAGAAGAGACGTGAGTCCAACCACTCCTAATGGCAGAGCTCCGCTCTGAAAAGACCCCCGGGCACACCGGTCACCCAACCCAAAGCCTCGTGACAGGAGGACACACAGGGTGAAAAAGCAGAGTGGAACAGAAGTGGCCTCCAAGGAGCAGGCTCTCTGGGAGCAGCTGGAGGTTGGTTACACAGATTCACCCTAGAATGCCTGCCTGGTCTCTGAGACATGCGTGGAGCTTTGTAAAGATTTGCTGAGCCAACCAGTTGGGGTTTCCCAAAGTATGAAGAGCTTTTCCATAAAAAAGTGAGTTTCCTGCCCGTGAGTGTATTTGAATAAAAAAACAGACAACCTTTTCCTGGTACTGTCCTAGGTGAGATCCAAGTGTCCAGTGAAGATTTGGGAATAGATGTTAACTTCTCTCAAGTCCCAGAAATTTTATTCCATGGGGCTAGATATTAGAGCCCTTACCATGTTTACCTCTCAGACATCCATTCCTTTTTTTTTTTTTTTAATGTGGGTACCGGGAGTCGACCTCAGGACCTCACGCCTGCCAGCAGGCACTTGTGCCACTGAGCGATATCACCGGCCCTATTTTTTCTTTATGTGGGTACTGGGAGTTGAACTCAGGACCTCGCACTTGCCAGGCAGGCGCTTATGCCGCTGAGCCATCTCACCGGCCCTCCTTTTTTTTTTTAATTGGTGATTTCCAAAGAAAAGAGCTGAATGAAGAATGAAAGGAAAAAAGGAAGGAGAGTGCTCAGTGCAAGACCTCTTAGCTCCCAGAGGCTGCCCCCCTCCCCAAGGTGGGAGATCGATTACTTCTGGGTACCACGTCATTACAGCATTGCTTGTGGTGCATAGTAGTCTTCTCTGTCCTGGGCTCTGTCTGTTTGTTTTGTACCATTCTGTTCCTAACGCACAATGCTTGGTAAACAGTGTCTGTCAGTAAACATTTGTTGAGTGAGTGGGTGAATGAATGAACGAATGAATGAACAAACACTGTACTTTTAGACTTTGTTAGAGACCTGTTTCTAGAGTGGCACCTACTTCATACAACATTCTTATGTAGAGTTTGTATATATTATTCCATCAGAGGGAAAAGGAAGCCAGACAATTGAGGGTGGGGAGAGACATGGAAGAGTGAAAGCTACCTTTGTGAATTTAAAAAATGTCTGGGACATTCTGCCTAAAGCTGAAACATCAGGTCATATTTATTTTTTCTTTTCTATAAACTGCTTATAGTTTTCATAGAAAAGAAAAAATAAATAGCAAAACCTCTTGATACTTTTGTGTCCCTCTTTACTATGTTATTTTTTGTTAATGAGATATGCAAGCATCTGTCCCTCAAATTCTAGGTCTGATATTCTCTTTTCTTTGTGTTGATCTCCAACATTTAGACAAATTGAGTATTGATCTGACACCAGTGTAAGGGTTTTAGCAAGCAGAAGTCCTGGCACATGAAAGGATGTCAAGTGAGGTCAGGTCCTCCTGCTCTTTACCAGTTCTTGAGCCCAAGCAGAGTCTGATGCACAGCAGATCCTCAGAGATACTTAGAGAACAAATAAAATATTTACTGTCCGCCTGGCTGACAGATGCCAGGTAATGAGCACCTTATTAACATTACTTGTTGATCCACTAACATCCCTGTGGTTAAGTGTGATGCTGATCTTACACGCAAAAAAATAAGGTGAACTAATCACAGTGGTAACTGAATGAGTCCAGATTCAAAAGCAGTGTTGCCTGACTGGAAAGCCAGGCTCTGTCCTTGTTAGAAGCTACTAAGGGGGCATTGGCCTTTGGTCAAAGTGAATCAAATCCTCTGGGCTTCTCCTCCCACCACCCTGGCCCTTTCTTCCTCTAGCCATTTTTTGTTCCAGATCTCTGGCAACCTGCTTCAGAGGCTTTTAAGAACAAGGAAGAATGGGGCCGGTGAGATGGCTCAGTGGCATAAGCGCCTGCCTGGCAAGCGTGAGGGCCCGAGTTCGACTCCTGGAACCCACATACGAAAAAAGGGCCGGTGATATTGCTCAGGTCCTGAGGTCGACCCCCGGTACCCACAAAAAAAAAAAAAAAAAAAAAAAAAAGAACAAGCAAGGATGTGAGCAGCAAATGGATAATGGAGAAAGAGGTAATAGAGAGATGGTAGACAGGAGAATCAGTGGATGGATGGCTAGTTACTTGCAAACAAAGGCTTCCTCCCCTGCCTGCACCTACAGCATCAGCCTTTTCATTTCCTTCTGGCCATGTATCCTAAAAACACAGATCAGCCCTAACTCTTCCCTGCCAGTCCCGCCCCACCCTGAATGACAAATGCCCTGAAGTCTTGAAAGTGGAGCCTACATTTATGCTCCAGCTTTTGCCTAGACCTCATTAATTCAGGAAGATGATACCTCCGCCAGTGGAAAGATATCAAATGCATGCAAAAACTCCTTAATTGCAGGTTTCCTTTTGCTGTCTGCTCCCTTAATAAACTTGGAAACTATTTTATGTAAATCGTATTCCTTGAATGAAGCCTTTGCATTTTCCTGCTCTGTGAGTTGGGCAGAGATGAGGCAGAGCAGGATGGAGGGAAACAACTGCCTGGGGAAAATGTTCTTTGCCCAGGAGATGGGCCTGGTAAGTGCCTCAGCTTTTCCACTTGGGACCAAATTCCTCACTGGATGCTAGATGGGAATGTGAGCTCCTGGATGACCAGTAACAGAATAACGGTGAGGCCGTAATCCTGGAATTAGGAGTGACACTGAGGGCAGGAAGTGTAGGCTAAGCCTAGAGGTGCCTGGACTGGGATGGGTGGCTTTAATGACGATGTGTGGGCAAGAGTGAGTGGACTGGAGGAAAGGAAGGGTTGATCCAGTCACCAAGGCAGGGCTGGAAGTGTGGCCCCACGGCAAGGTCTAGCCAGGGCAGAAGTCCAGAAGGACAGATGTCCCTAGGCTCTGTCTGCAGGTCACTTCTGGCCTCTCATGCAGAATACCTGGAACTACTCTATGCTTCTACCTGGCTACCTCTCAGACCTGGGCTGTTACTTAATGTGCGACCTTCAGCCAGTTTCTTAATCATTTTGTGGCTTGATATTTTATATCTGTAAAATGGGGATGGCCAGAATGCCTACTGCACAGGATTTAGTGACTTATTCTTCATCGAGCACCGCTAACAGTGCCTGGTACCTTAGAAAGTGCTTAGGAGGCATCTGCTCTTGTCGTCACAATCCTCCTCATTGTCATCTACCTCTATTAATGACAACCAGTCAAGCACAACAGAAACTTCAGTTTGTCCTCCTGTGGGGAATGGATTTCCACTATCCTCCACTCCTTGAACCTATACTCCCCAAGGCTATGATCAAAAAAGACCAACTCACACGGAAGGAGGAGGCAGTGATTGTGTGACGGAGGAGCCGGGAGAGATCAGAGAGGAAGCAGGAATGAAAGGTTGGCCTGTGGGTGGCTGACCCAGTCCACCCAGGGAACAGGACATATAGGGCGGAGCAGATTCCTCTTCAGCCCTTGCATGCAAAGCGGAAGCGAAGTCGAATGACAATCTCAGGAAGGGCCTCCCTGAGGAGAGTAGACCAACAGAGAAGGGAGGAAGAGGAAGAGGATGGGGAGGAGCAGATGGAGGGCTTCAGGGAGGAAAGTGAAGGTTTCACACCCCAGGGCTGGGATGGTGGGTGGGTTCTGGGGTGCCTGGCCCCGCCCCCCCTTGAAGATCCAGTGTGGGAAGGAACAGGGGGTCAAGGAGTGCTGACACCTTTCTCTGAACCGGCTATGAAACCAACTGTCGCCCAGTCCTACAGCAGGGGTTGCAACAGTGCGACGTGAGCTCGTGCATAATCACCAGCAGAGTCCCGTGCTCAGTTCCCCACCACCACCAGCCCCATGGCCAACATGTGAAAGTCCTTCCATTACAACTAGGGATTTCGTAAGTGAAATGATTGGGACATTTTGGACAAAACAATTTGGGCTATATTTGCTATCCGTCAGTATACAGGCTCTTTGTTAAAAGCCTCTGCTCAGTGCTAGTCATTTAACTCTGAATTGATTTGGAAATAAACACCTAACCCATCATGGACTACCTGGGTTAGGGGGACTCAGAACTATTTTCTGTCATGCTCGCAGTGACAGCTTTTATTCAAGTTTGAACTCAGAGCTGCTGCAATTTGCTGGCCTTACTGACAAACAGGAAAACTAGCTGTTCGCTTAAAGTCTTCCTAATTAACACCCAGAAAACTGGCTTTGGTGGAGCGTCAGGGAGAAGCCCAGTAGGGCTGTTGGTGCCTGGTTATTGGTAATTTCTGGAATCCTGCTGTGGTATCCTGCTTTATGCCAGCAAAGCAAAGAAAGGTGAAGACGAGTAATAACAGGAGACCTAAAATATATCAACAAGAATAAATGTGCTGTGAGGAAATTCCAAGCTTTATTAAATGTACTTTTGGTGACAGAAGCCCTACAGAGAATTTCTTAATAAGTTTCAAAGGCGGGAGATGTTTGGTCGCTAGAGTAGCCTACATAAGCAATTGTGGTATCTGTGGAATGTGGAGCTGCAGAGTGCCCGAGGTAAGCATCCAGCTAGGTCTCCACAATGGTGCTGGCTCAGCTGAGTGTGGGAAGAGTCCCTTAGTGTCACAACTCCTCAGCTTGGAAGAGCTTGAGACACGCAGCCAAGGCTTTCACACTCAAACATCCATGGCCAGAAAAGACACTTGAAAAGAAAAGATTTTAAACACCTCGGTCACTTGTACCAAAGTCCTACAACACCCACATACGGGAAATTCTTAATGTTTAGCCTAAATCCTCATGCTTCAATGTAAACTCATTACCTCCCCTTCTGTTCAAAGCAGAAATTGGGAACAGATGTTCTCCATCACTGGCTCAGACACTTGAAGACTTTTCTTTCATGCATCCCCTTTCTCTTCTCCAGAATAAATACTCCAAATGCTAGAAACATTCTCAGAGATGTACCCAAACCATGGGGGCCAATTACTTCCTAAGTGTTTCCTTTAATTCCAAACACTGGCCCAAGATACTGGCTCAGTCTTCATTCTTGAACAATACTGGTTCTTTGGGAAATAGGATGGCCTGAAAGTAAACCAAGCCTCCTTCCAATTCCAATACTGAAGAAGATTCCCATCACCTCTAGCTGCCCCAGCCAGCATCATCAACCTGAAGTTCAATCTATCATTATCCTCAATATCCTTATTGCCATATGACTGTCTTTGTTTTGTTTTCAGTACTGGCGATTGAATCTGGGGCCTTGGCACTGAGCCACATCTTCAGCTCACTTGCTTGCTTGCTTAATGGCTTGCTTGCTTCTTAAGTTTTGAGAGAAGGTCTTGTTAAATTGCTAAATTGCCAGGCTAGGCTTAAACTTGAGATTTTTGTGCCTCAGCCTTCCAGAGTTCTGGGATTATAGGCACGTGCCACCATGCCCAACTAATATCTTTCATTACTACCAGATACTGTGTTACATAGTATGATGTTTAATCTTGATTGTCAACTTGATTGGCTTGAGAGACACCTAGATTAGTAAAACACACTTCTGGGTATATCTGGGTGGGTCATGGGGGCATGACCCTGGGACCTATGTCATACCTGGCCCCTTCCTTTCTGGCTCTTTCCATGTCTCTACACTTCCTGGCTGCCATGAAGTGAGCAGCTTTCCTCTACCGCGCCTTTCCACCATGATGTTTCTGCTTCAGAGCCAGAGGACCGTGGACTGAAACCTCCAGAACTGTGAACCAAAATAAACCCTTCCTTCTTTAAGCTGTGTATGTTGAACATTTTGTCCCAGCAATGAAAAGCTGACCAATATACATACTCCATATAGGACATCTCGTTTGACATTCACATCACCCTGTTGGACAAATATTTTCATTTTTAATTCACAGCTAAAGATAAAAGCTTTAAACATCTCATACTAATAAGTGACTGGGATTTGAACCCAGGGCTGCCCAACATATAGCTCAGGCTCTTGGCATAACTTCAGGCTAAGACATGGCTCCTGCCTTATAGAATCCCATCAGGAAGGGGATGACTGAAATGGCCAGAAACAGACAACAAGAACAGCTTCTCTATAGCTCTGTTTCTGAAGTGGGGCTTCTTTCTCATTCTCGCTGATCTTCCTACCCCTGCACATAAAGCCTTTTGATTTCATTCTTTGGAGGTGACATTAAAAACAAAAACAAAACAAAACAAAACAAAAAAAACCCCAAACAGGGCCAGTGAGATGGCTCAGCGGCGTAAGCGCCTGCCTGGCAAGCGCGAGGGCCCGAGTTCGACTCCCGGAACCCACATACAAAAAAAGGGCCGGTGATATCGCTCAGCGGCATGGGCGCCTGCTGGCACGCGAGGTCCTGAGGTCGACCCCGGTACCCACAAAAAAAAAAAAGAAAACCCCAAACAACTCCATGCTATAGTTTGAATGTCCCCACCAAGACAATGTTGAAATTTAATCACCATTGTGAAGTATTAAGCGGAGGGACCACACAAGATTTTCAAAAGGTTATTAGGTCATGAGGGCTCTGCCTTCATGAAGGAGATGAATTAGTTGGTTAATGGTCACCTCAGGAATGGAGCCACTGTAAAAGCCGGTTTGGCTCTGCCTCTTGTACATGACCCTCACCAGGGTGATGCCTTGTACCACCTCTGGGTCCTGATGAGTCCCCACCAGCAAAAAGCCCTTACCAGACATGGTCCCTTGATCTTGGACCTCCCTATATCCCGAACTGTGAGCCAAATAAACCTTTGTTCTTTATAAATTACTCAGTCTCAGGTATTCTGTTGTACTAACAGAAAAGGAATGAAGACAGTCCACCATTGCACTTATGCTCAATTATAATAATCTGTGTACACACTTGTCTGTCCATCAGTCCATGAACAGTTTGACGGCAGGAACTTCAGCTGTTTTATATTTTCTTCACCTAGCACAGTGCCACCTACTGAGTAGACACTGAAAATGTTTAGAATATGACCCACCAAATGGATGGATGAATGCACGGATGAAACACACACACACACACACACACACACACACATCCACACTTACTAATTATTCCAATTCTGAGATGCGGAAATACTTACAGATATGTTTGGATCTCTGTATAAGTGTCATGTATCCACCCCGATTCTTCCATCATAGAACTGGTTCGGGGCATTGAACAGTTGAAGTTTAAGAAATCTAATCTCATTTTCCCCACTAACTCAATGTGTGATCTTGGACAAGTCACTTTTTTTCTTACTGGAAAGGTGGAGAGACTCGGCCTGTATGGATGATATTTAAGGCTCTTTCTAGTCCTAAATTTCCATTATTCTATGGCTATCCATAGAGTTATCTAAATAATCACAAAAAACACTGCTTCATGCTGGAGAAACACCGCCATAATAAACTAAGCAAAACCAAACGCCCTTCAATATCCTGTTGTGAACTATAAAATGTCCCCTAAAATCACATTTTCCCCTTGAAACAGGATGTAGGAAAAATATTTTCCTATTAAATCCTTTTAAAGTGCAAGGGAAAGTATTTATTCTGTGATTTGCCATCCAACTCAATAAAAAGTAGAGGATTCAGCCATCTTACTTACAGAAGTCACCCAAAAGCAGAGGTGGTGGAAATTCAGGTTGGAAACCAAGGTGCCATGCCAAGAAAACAACACACAAGTTTTCTAGAGGGAGTCTCCAAGTGCGTATCAAGCAGTTTGTTTTTGCCATTATGTTGGAGAAGCCAGTAAATGAGTTTTTATGAGGTGATTTATGAAACTCTTGGGGTGGACATAGTAAGCACTGGGTAAAAGTCACACCAGACTTCCAAACCTGTGGGGGTGAGGGGAGAGAGGACTTGATTTTTGGTGACAGTTGACTGCATCGTTGTGAGGTGAGGAAAGCAAAGTGGAATAAGTGCCTTAATGGGTAGGAAGGGCTAGACGGTTTCAGAGGAACACTGCCTTGTGCTTTCTCTGTTCTCCTTATTCCTGTAGAACCTGGGGTGTGACAACGAGCAGGCCCACAGATATTGTTTGAGACCTGAAAAAGACCAGGTGGATCTCTGTTCATTCAAGAAGACATACAGATGTGTCTTCCCAGCTCAAGCTCATCCCTCCTTTTCGTGGGAGTTACCTTCCTGGGACAGCAGAATAATAGCCCTCCAGCAGTGTCCCATTCTTAACCCCTGAATGTGTGAATATGTATGTCACATGGCAAGGGGAGCTGACTTTACAGATGGAATTAAGGTTGTTGGTCAGTGAATGTCTCGATCACCATTCTGTTGCTATCTGTATTTATCTGGATATCTGGATAAACAACTTACAAAGAGAAAAGGTTTATTTTTGCTCATGGATTTAGATGTCTCCATTCATGATTGATGGGTTTGCTGCTTTGCGACTATGGTGAGGCAGCATAACATGGAAGAAGAAGAGGTACAGCAAAACTGCTCACCTCATGGCCAGAAAGCAAAGACAACAAGAGAAAGGAAGAGACGAGTTCCGTAGTCCCCTTCAAGGATACACACCAGTGACCTGAAGATCTTCCACTAGGCTCTTCTTTTTAAAGTGCCCACCAAATCCTAGGAGTGTCACGCTGGGGATCTAGCCTTTGCTACATGCGCCTTTTGGGAACATTGGCCTTCAAGCAGAGGGAGCTTATTCTGGACCATCTGGATGGGCCCCATGTAAAGACAAGGGCCCTGAAATGTGGAAGAGAGAGGTAGAGAGGTCAGTGCTAAAGTGATGTGAGGAAAAACAACCCACCATTCTTGGGTTTGAAGGTCAGAGTGGAGCCAGGGGCCAAGGAATGCAGACAGTGTGCAGAAGCTGGAAAAGATGAAGAAAGAGCATCTCCCCCAGAGCCTCCAGAATGGAGCCCAGCCCAGTCAGCACCTTGATCACAGCCCAGTGAGGCCCATCTCAAGTCTTCTGACCTCAAGAACTCAGGATAACAGATTTGTGTTATATTAAGCCACTGGATTTGTAGCGGTAACAGTAATCTAATGTCCCTCCAACATCTCTAAAACATAGAGTATCCAGACAGCTATCCTTGGACCATTTGGCTTTAGATGGTCAGCCACGTTGACTAGACCAGGGGAGGGTACCGGTCTCACGCTGGGCCATTTGTGTCCTGCAGCCTCAGGATTTGAATTTGGGATTGATACATCAAGTTAACCCTTCCTAAGACCAGAAGCATAATATAAAAACTCAGGAGTGAGGAAGGTCTGGGTTCAGCCACAGGAACAGAGCAGCAGACATAATTACATGGAGGAAGAGACTGCTACAGACAGAATTTTTGGAGTGCTCTGCTCTCCGGCCCTCCTCTGAGGTAAAGTGCAAGTCTGCAGAACACACTCCTCACCCAGGTCACTGCCTCCCAATGATGCAGGTTAGAGGTGAACAAAAGAACAAACGTCCTGGCTGGGTATGGTGGTGCATGCCTATAATTTCACCTACGCAGGAGGATGAGGCTGGAGGACTGAAAGTTCAAGCCCAGCCTGGGCATTTAGTTTCATCTCAAAATTAAAACAAAAAAGTTTTTACAAAAGGGTTGGTGATGTAGCTCAGTGGCAGAGTGCCCTTGAGTTCAATCCTCACTACTGAAAAAAGTTTTCAGGTCACAACTGTTGACAGAGTATGTGGTGGGTTAATTACTGGCCAACTTGAGTAGGAACACCCAGCTGAAGTGTCAGCATGGTTCTGGGCGTAGAGAACCCACCTGTGGATTGTTGTCAGAACAGAAATAAAAGGAGAACAGGAGGGGAGGATTTCGTGCTGATTTTCCTTAGAAGGGCCTTACTCCAGAATCCTGGAGACCCCCGCTGCAATTCGCCGGTGGGGGCTACCAGAGACTCCAGACAGCAGCTCACCTCCCGCCCGCCTCCTACCCACGGGAGAGCAGAGGCTGCTGAGCTTTGGCTGCTGCTGTCTTCGGAGGAGCTCTGGTCTTCGCTGTCACCTGGGTGTCATCTCCTGGTTCTTGGTGCAGACTCTCTAGCCCTCAGCACCAGCCCCTGAGCTTTCTGGTGCAGACCTTCAGTCTTCCATCACAAACCCCTTGGCCTTCTGATGTGGACTCATACAGGCCGCTGCCTGGGGACCCAAGACGTCAGATTCTTCGGATCTCCACGATGTGCACAGATCCTTTGCACTCTTCTGCATTTGACTTTTTGGGTGAAATAATTTAAAAACTCTGCACATCGTGTGTCCTGTATTAAATCTATTCCCTTGCCAACCACTGACTCCAGTAAACCCTGACTACAACAGAGTGGTTTCAAACAACAGGAAAATGCAGACAGGTTGGCGCTGTTCAACAACCAGATGATTTCTTCCTCAGGAGGATGGGAAGGCTGTTTCGGGGAAATCCCTGCACACAAAAGTTCAGAGCAGTTAAAGGTATATCTGCATTTCTCAGATGAGGATCTGAGAAGTGAAGTAATTTTTCCAGAGTCATAAGACAGTGCATAGGAAACCTACAATTCAAACCCAAGCGCTCCCACTTCCAAATGCCATGTCCTCATGTGTTTTTTCCTCTTCATTAGTAATTGCTTCCTAGATTTCCCTTTTAACTAGAAAGCACTCAAAGACCTGATAAAGGTCACTTAGATACCCTACAGAAGTGTCTTAGGTAAATAAAACTTGAGGTCACCATTGTCCAAAGAAAAAAGTGGATGTGTGATCTACCCAAAGCTGGCTTGGTCTCTTGGTGTCCAGAGGCTATGGGCCACATACAGGATGGGGAATGACAACGCAATGACTTCCCCTGCTCTCTTCTGAAGCCTTCCATTAGTGTCTACATCTGTGCAACTTTCTCCGTAACATTTGAAAAGTGTTACGGTTTATATCTAGATGTCCCCCAAGAGCCTCATGCACTCAGGTGGACCTTTTGGAAGGTGATTGGATTATGGGGGCTTACAGCTGGTTTGCCGTTAGGAGTTGGGGTCTGATTGGAAGCAGCAGTCACTGGGGCGTTGCTTGGAAGGGTGTATCTCCCTTCCTGGCTCCTCCCTTCTTTCTCCACTTCCTGGATGCCATGAGGTGAGCAGCTCTCCTCCGCCAGACCCTTCCACCATGCATTCTGCCTTGGAGCTAGCTGACTGCAAATTGAAACCTCTACAAACTGTGAGGCATAATGAACCTCTCCTTTAAGTTGGGGTGCTGGGCATCATGTCTCAATGACAAGAAAGTAAGACAGGGAGCCTGAGGACCATCCTGTAGAGTATGTGGTGCCAGGTGTAAGTCTCAACCACGGAGAGCCTTTCCCTTGAGAGGTGACTGTCTTTACAGCTTGGCCCTCAGGTTGCACTCAGCTATGTGCCTGTCACACTGAGCCTCTGCCCTTGCTGAGTTTGGCACTCCTGAACATGTATTTGGAGCAGGAGATTATAGGAAACTCCTGGGAAAGAGAAGGGGGTGGGTCTTTCCGAAGACCATTGCTAGTGGCAGGAAACACTAAGCACTGAGAACCAGTTAACTTTTGTGTTTCACTGCACACACATACACCCTTTGTCTTCCCATATGACAATCAACCAACAAAATGTCTTAATTTCCTAAGTCAAGCTCCTCAAGGTGATCACCTGAGATACAACTGGCAGAATTCAAACCACACATAATGTCCCACCAATTCTGTTCTTTCACACTATCTCTTGAATCTTAGTCACACAGACACAGGCTGACAAAAGGAGAACCTTGAGCGCCCAGGACCGGTTTTGTCCCTGTGTTGAGACTCTCAATGAGTAGCTCTGTGTTCTCTTGCTGCTTCCTTGGGTTTCAATTGCTTACTAATCACCCCATTCTGAAGGCATCTTGTTCCCTGACCTGCAGGGTGGACTGGACTATGTGGCAGGAGTCTCCTTTCTTTCTCTGCACTTCTTTGAACTTCTGGGAGTGGAGTGCCTTCCCAGATTGGCAAAGACCCCTCCCAATGCTACAAGCTGATGCCTGAACCTCCAAACATGTGCTTGCCCCTTCTGCATTCAAACAGTCTTTAGGAGAATACCTGGAAACAAGGAGCTGAATACCTCCACCCCCTCTGAGTCACTGTTGAGAGTGAAGCATGTGTCACATGTCAATGCCCACTAGACATCCTTTTCACTGCAAATCTGATGAAAAGACCCCTTCTTGGCATCTTTTCTGGCCGGATTCAGTGCATCTAGTCTGCACCCTTCCTTGGAGAACGAGGGACATGGTCAGATATGATTCTCCAAGGATAGAGGGTAGTGAGGAGAGTAAAAAGGAGATGGGGGAATGAAAAAACACAAGGGTAGGACTTCATTAATATCAAAGATACAGACCCAGGGCAGCTGAAGGTCCTTATCTGGAGGGAATCAACATCCAAACAGGAACAGAGGACCAGGAGAGAATCAACTTGAAGGAGATAGGCCAAGAAAATGGGGACTAGGTAACAGAGGAAGAATAGGAAGGGAAGAGAATTGTGGTATGTATTAGTTTCCCAGGGTTACAAGAACAGACGACAACAAAGTTTGTGACTTAAAACAACAGAAATTTATTTCTCATAGTCCTGGAGGGAGAAGTCTGAGATTAAAGTGTTGGCAGGGACATACTTCCTTCAGAAGCTCCAGAGGGAGACTCATCCTTCGCCTCTTCCAGCTTCTGGTGACTGTCAGCGTTTCTGCATGTGTGACTGCATCTCTCTGTGAAGCTCTCTTCTCTGGGTATCTCTTAAAAGGACACTGTTATTGGGTTTAGGGCCCACACAGGTGATCCAGGGTCATCTGCTCATCTCAAGATCCTTAATTAAATCTGCAAAGACCTGTTTTCCCAGTAGGTTAACATTCACTGGTTCCAGGAATCTGGATGTGGACATACAGCTCAAGGGGCCAACATTTGGCTTATTACAGGGTAGGAGAAATCAAAAGTAGGATTCGACAAACCATCAGGTGAGGGGAAAGGGCCTTTTCCTTGTGACTTTTCCACAGATTTTATGTAGTTGTGGTCACTTGTGGCTTTACAGCCTGATGTTTTGAGCTCACTTGGGTCTCAATTCCACCACAATCTTCTCTTCTTACAGATTTGGACAGAAAACTTAAAGATGTTTGACCTTGCTTTTCTTCCCCAAAAATCCGCTGTACCAAACACCATTCCCATGAGTTTTGGTGTAGCTCAGCCTCTTTCCCACTCAAAATCTCTTCCAACTACCCACTTTCTACTTTTCCAGGGCCCTCTTTAGATTCTGGCTTCTCCTCCTTTCACCTAATGTAATTCTGTCACTTTATTATGCACAGCAATTTAACTCTCCTACTCTGCCTCGGGCTTACTTTGATGGCCCTAGACTCATTTACAACTCCATAAAACAAAGAATCCTTGGTAGAGATTTTGTAGTTTGTTTCTCTTTCTCTTGTCCTCCACAGGTAGAAGAAGGCTGTATGGAAATTTATTTTCCTCATGCAGGAAAGATGAAGTGGCTACAATCTGGATTTTCAGTAATCTTCCTCCTTTCTGGTAAATGCATATATTTTTTAACATCTACAGCAGTGCTTTTGTTCACAAACTTAATTCTTAACATGATTCTGGTGAAAGAATAAAGTTCATGAGCCGAGGCAACACTATATTTCTTATACATTTCTTTAACACAGTGGTTCTCAAATTCTGATCTCAGAACTCCTTTATACTTTAAACAAAATTCTCAAGGCCCTAAACAATTTTTGTTTATATGGATTTTACCTATCAATACTTACCATATTGAAATAAAATAAAAAGCTTAAATGTATCTACTATTTTGTTATCTAAAAATAAACAAGGATAAGTCTAGTATGTGCATAATAGCATAAATGACATATTTTTTATAAAAAATGCATTTTCCCAAACATCAACAAAACTGGTAAGAAGAATGGCATTTATATTGTTTTGTCTCTTGAAAGTCAAGCTTAATAGAAGACAGCTGCTTCTCATTTAGTCTGTTGGGAAATCAGCCTCTGGAAAAAACTATACAACTCATGAGAAAATGAGAGTGAAAAGGCAAATAGCATCATAATATTACTGCGAAAGTAACTTTATCTTGCTGACCATTGTTCTACTAAGAAAAAAAAGACTGGGGGTCTTGAACTCAATACGATCTTGAGTTAAAACTGAACCATGATCCAAAAATGCAGAAAAACCTCATTGCTGACTTGTAGTCAATTTAAATAATTATGGCTCAAGCTGGTACATTTGAAAACACATATAAACGGCGAACAATAAAGCGTCGTAGTTTCCACATTTGTCAGCATCTGATGCATTCCTACACGTGCACTTCTCTCTCTGCTCCGAGATACCTCCTCCAGGCTCTTCTCCACCCTAAGCACTAATAAGACCGACAACGATCACATTATCAACGGAAACTAACATTCACTGACCACTTACTAGAAGCCAGGCCACGTCAGAACACTTCACACGCGTCTTCTGACTGAACCCTCAATAAACTCCGAGGAAAGTGCTGGCTTCACTTTACAGGAGTGGCTGAGGTCGGAGATGAAGGCCTCTGGCCGCTGTCTCTGTTTGTCAGCACTTGGGGAACCCAGATCGGCCTCTGCCCCTGTCCTGATCCTGCGCAAGCTGAGTCCTTGAAGTCAAAGGTCAAGCATGGTCGCCTCCGCACCCCGCCACCAAACGCCCGGGCCCAGTCAGTCCGAGAGCCACGGCCAGGAAGCAAGCCTGCCGCCTTCCCGTCCTCTTGTCCCCGGGTACACAGGAATTCGGGTATGGTTTGCTATGGGCGGAGGTTTGCGGGGAGAAGAAAAGGGCGCCCGCGTATGCGTTGCGGAGCCCGACAGCCGCGGCCGGCTGGCTGAGGGCGGAACCTTTCTCCTCTTGCCGAGCTATCTTGGCGGGAGCCGGAACCTTTCTCTCCCTTCGCAGTTGCAGGGCGGAGGTGTGCTGAGCCGGAACAGTCCTTCAGCTGCAGAGGCCGAGCAGCTGTCGCCGGCTGCTGACGTGGGCCGGCAAGTGTGGGGCTGTGGGGACGGGTCGCTATGGCGGTGGACATCACTCTGCTGTTTCGGGCCAGCGTCAAGACCGTGAAGACGCGGAACAAGGCGCTGGGAGTGGCGGTGGGCGGCGGGGTCGATGGCAATCGCGACGAGCTGTTTCGCCGGAGCCCCCGGCCCAAGGGCGACTTCTCCAGCCGGGCCCGAGAAGTGGTGAGCTGGTTGCTATGGGAACGGGGTGCTAGCGAGGGGGGCGGATCCGCAACCCGGACCCCAGGCCCCACGCGAGACCCTGCCCTCAAGCATCGTGTGAAGGAAGTCGTCGCAAGGGGAGGGAACCCCAGATTTGGCCTCAGAGCCAACAGCTGGCTAGGAAAAGGAACAGGTTTATTTTGAGGAAGGGGATGCGTATTGGGAAAGTGGGGAGCAAATTTCTTCTGAAGGGAAGGAGGCGCTCGGAAATCTTCCGCGAAATTCTTGGGTTACTTTGTTAGGTAATGACTTCGCCGTCACTGCAGACTTGAACCCCGGGGAAACCTCCCCAGCCCCTTTCTTACTGTCGTATCGCTGACCGCACTACATTTGCCTGTTCGGTTTACTTGTGTGCCTCCTTCCCACCACTCATTGAGTTCAAAATCCAGATTCACCTGAGCTCTCCTTTCCTTTTGCTTCCCTAGGCAAAATAGGGGACTCAGTACTTCTGAGACGGGTTTAAGATAATTTTTCACACAGTGCGCGTTACCGTCCCCTAAACTGCTTTCAGTTCCATGAAGACAACAGGCTTTGGTTCTCCTTCTTAAGGGTAGGAACAGCCTTGGCCTTATCTCAAGAGTGCATGACTCATAGCATTGCTTAGTAAACCATTAGTCAGGGAATGAACGAACAAATATGGTTGCCTGTTTTCCACCCTGAACATGAGAAGCCATAAGGGACAGAGATGTTTGCCTAACATATTTTTGTATCTTAGGTACTAAGAGTAGGTGTTGTTTCTGTAGGGTGTAAAACTCAGGTCAGTCACCTCTTTTTAAGAAACAAAGATACAAAATCACACAGAAAACAAGGTTCAGAGCTTTGGGAGACGCAAGTGAGGGTCTCCTGAGGCTTAAGCTTTATTCATTAATTTCACAGTAAATCTACCTCTGCTTGACACATAGTACAATGACTGGCACTTTTTAGACAGTCATATATTTTTGCATGAATATATGTACAGATGAATTAATGGCTATTTGCAAAGGATGTTCAAGCACCTGAAAGGGGATTGGATCAGACAAATACAGTCCACTAATAAACATCTATTTAAGCACCCACCTTTTAATTGTTACTGTCTAACAGTAACACAACATGAAATTATTGGTGGAGGAGAAAGAAATAAATGAAAATAATGCAATAAGCCTTGCAGGTGTTGTGTAGGGAACAAAGGAGAATGTAGTCATTTCTAGCTGAGGGCCTGGAAAGGCTTTATAGGGGTCAAGATGCCTGAAATAAATCCTGGAAGAAGACTAGTTGGTTCTAGTCTAGATAAAATGGGGAAGGACATGTCAGGCTAAGGGATTAGTATGCACAAAAGTAGGTAACAGTCTGACCTAAGTTGGTTTAAGAAACTTTTGACTGTGGCTGGAATGTGCGACACTCAGAAAAGTTGGAGTGGAATGTCAGGCCTAGGGAGATCTTGAAGGGCCTTGTGTATCACTCCGTAAATTTTGAACTTTGCCTCATAGGCAGATTTGGTTTGTGGAAGCACTGGAGAAGCTCAAGAGACTACACTGTTGTCTCAACCCTGCAACTGTAATTGAGCAAGTTCTAAAGCAAGTGTTACGACCTCAGTTTATTTACCTGTAAAATGATCCCTTCTTTTTTTTATCAAACAGAAGATTTTTACAAAACTGCATTGATCACATATCTATATATCTGTATCTATATATATCAGATCAAAAAGATAGGTCTCAGATAGAAATAAGAGAAAAGAATATTAGGAATTTCCCTCCCCTATAACTCCAAATAGGTCCAAGCTGAGCTTCCTTTTACAGAAACCTTGGTATGAAGATCACAGTTTTGGTTTTTGGAGGGCCATTTTGGAAATAATTGATTTATTAACACTATGCTAATTTGGGGTCCAGCTCAAGGATAGGGGATTTGAGAATGGTCACGATGAGAAGCAAGGTTTGGTTGGCAAACCCTGTGCAGAGCCCTGTGACCAGTTGGGCTTCTTTCTGAGTGGTGAGAACATGGTTTAGGCTATTTTGAAGTAGCGGCCCTCAGGGATAGTAACAGGACTCTGGGGTGCTGAGTTCCCTATCCTTGGAGGTCATTACACAAGGATGACTATTTGTCTGAAGTGTTTGAGAAACACTTTGTCAGCAGGTGAGACTGCATGTCACCGAAAGTCCCAGTTCTGCTATTTAATGATGTGGGAGGATGTCAAGGCTTTGTCATACGACTAACCAGGGACATGGACATTGTGTGGGGCCACAGCCCCTCTTGACATGGGGAAAACGTGGGATCTGTTGAGGAATTTGGATTCTACCCTGCAACTTCTTTGTGTGTTATCTCTTCTTGCAGCTGCTCCCCACTGCCCTTCTTTCCCCGTGGGAATTAGAACAGAGAGGCAGGGATGGGTTTCCTGTGCTTTTGCCACAAAGTCTGGCTGACATTTCATTTGGCCTGGATTCCTTACATGTCTGGCCAATACTAGAACCACATATTCTCATTTCAGTTTAGCCTCATGTCTTAGTTACTTTTCTTGTTGCTGAGACAAAATACCCGACACCCAAAGTTAAAGGAGGCATGGTTTATTTAGCTCACAGTTTGTAGAGGTTTCAGTCCATAATTGGCTGGCTCCAAGGCAGGGTGGCATTGCAGAGCAGGCAGGCAGAAGACAGCAAGCAGCAAGTGACAAGTGACCCTCTCTCTGTCTCTTATATTTTATCTAGGCTTCCCGCCCTCAGGGTGGGTAGCACTCACACCCTTAATCCTAGCATCACACTGTGAATCCAGCATCACATCCTTGACCCAGCATCACATACCCTAGATCCAGGCACCTCTGAAAAGCCCCACCTATGACTGCATGAGGCTTTGGGGGGACATCTAGTTACAACCCGTAACACCTTGGTTGTCAGACCTAAGGAAATATTGCAAGTTATAGTAATGCCCTTTGTTAAATGTCTTGTTTGAATTGTTGCTATCTTTTCCAGGATATATTTTACCTAGTTCAGTTTCCCTTTTGTTCCTCATTTTAGACAAACATTTGGCTGATACCTGATTTCCATCTGAATGAATTGCTATAGAAGTTATATTAAGTTTAATAAAGTTGTGTTGGGGCCGGTGAGATAGCTCAGCGGCTTAAGCACCTGCCCGGCAAGCGCGAGGGCCCGAGTTCGACTCCCGGAACCCACATACAAAAAGGGGCCGGTGAGATCGCTCAGTGGCACAGGCGCCTGCTGGCACGCGAGGTCCTGAGGTCAACCCCCCGGTACCCACACACACAAAAAAATAATAAAGTTGTGTTGAATCTAGATCTCCCCCTCTCAAGGCTGGTTTGTTTTGCATCATTCTGTTAAATATTTAACTTTTGTGTTCAATTTTGCTAAATTTATATTAGCAAATGTGACTGAAATGCATGCCAACTCATTAAATTGCAAACTGACAGTAATGACATTTCACATTTTTTGGGTGAATTTGTATTATTTGAACAATTTCAAATAATGATAAATATGCCATTTTGCAGTGGGAACTTGGTTAGTTAACTTACTTGGATCATAAGACTGATGAGGACCATGGGATTAGAAAGAGAACTGGGGCCTGAGTTCAAATTTGGGTTCTGCTACTTAGATGTGGGTGAACTTGGGCAAGCTCTATTATGAGAGTCTCACTTTCCACTTCTGTAAAATGGACATAGTACTAGCCTACTTGACTCACAAGCTAATTATTAGGATCTTATAACAGTATATACAGAAGGAGCCATACTGATAATTATTGTTCCTGTTCACTATCTGCCAATCCCCATGTTAGACATCTTTTCTTCAATGACTCCAAGTTTTAGTCTCCAAACCACTTAATTACCTTGCAGTTTCATTGCTTGCTTGTAAAAGGAAGAAAGAAAGTACATGAAGGAATGAATGAAAACCTCATAGAGGTACGGACAGAACCAGTGGTAGGGCAGAAATACTGTTTGCACTTATGAAGCTCGGGTGGGGGACAGGGAGGAGATATTCACTAGCAAGCCCACCCTTCTACCTTTTCCCCTTCTCCTTGAGGAACCCCTTAGGAACCCACCACAGGGCTCAAACTCACTGTAAAAACCACTGCATCAAGGCACTCCAAGCCTTCTTCAGGTTCATGATGGTGTGTTTTTATGGATTGTAATAACTGAGTATATACTGTAAGCAAAGCTCAGTGCTGGAAACTTTTCATGATACTAATAGTGAGGTCTTTGTGTGGACTGCACTTCTAAATTTTGTCCAGGACATATGAGGATTGCAGCTTTTGAAATTATACTTACTCAATACTTGATTTATTTCATTACTCATTAAGCACTGGACATCTGACATGTGTCAGGCATTGTGAGGGCACAAAAAACCATGAGACATATGTCCTGGCTCTTTAAAAATACAGATAAAGGATAACTGAATCTCCTTGGAGGAGAATTAACAGAAACCTTCGAGAGAAAGAAGTAATCAGATTGTGCCTTGAAGAATGAGAATCATTCCACTGGATCTAGGAGGGGGATCAGTCACATTCCTCCAAAGAGCAGAGTGTAAGCCAAGGCAGGGATGCATCCAGCAGGGAGATTGCAAAAGCAGAGGAAGTATCGGTGTGACAAGAGCTGTGTATTTGAGGAGATCTGGGTGAGGGTCTGAATGCCAGGACCTGAGGCTATTCTAGATTGGTTTAGAAGAGGGGAAACACTTTGGCCTTCAGGCCAAATCCAGCCCACTGCCTGTTTTTGTACATATAGTTTTATCAGAATGTTGTTATGTTCATTTTGCTTACCAACAGTGTTACAGCTTATATCTAGCTATCCCCCCGAAGCTTTGTGTGCTCATAGGTGGGGCTTTTGGGAGTGACTGGATCATGGATGTGTGATACTGGATTAGTTTAACATAGTTCTGGGTGTGAGTGATGGATTTACTGAAAAGGGAAGACCCACCCTGGATGTGGGTGGCACCAAAAAATAGGCTTGTAGTTTAAGTGGAATAAAAAGGAAAAGAAGGAAGGCTGCTGTGCCTCCTGTCTGCCATGCCATGGACTATTTCTCCTCTGCCATGCCCCTTTGCCTTGCTGCCCTACTTTGGAGCCAGCGGACTATGGACTGAAACCTCTCAAACTGTGAGCCAAAAATAAGCCTTTCCTCCTTTAACTTGTGGATGTCAGGTATTTTGCCCCAGCAGTGAGAAAGTAAGACAAACAGGCTGTGGATGTTTTCGTGCTACAGCAGCAGTGTTGTAGCTTGCAAAGGCCAGCAAAGCCTAAAGTATTTACTCTCAGGCTCTTTAGAGAAAAGGTTTGTCAGCTCTTGAGTTAGAGCATTGTCAACAGTGTAAGGAATTTGGATTTAAGGCTCTGGTCTATGTGAACAGAGGCATGCAAGGATCATTTTGTATTTTAAAATAATCAGTAGCAATATTGAGGATGGATGTCAAGTGTGAGATAAGAGCTGACAGGAGGCTATGAAGTGATACAGATGAAAGCTGTGGAGCTGGTGATAGTAGGGTTGGACAGGAGAGGAGAGTGAAAGTAGGCACGGGTTCGGTTTCCCTTCTCCAAAATGCATGGAGCCAGAAATATTTTGGATTTTGGATTTTGGGATATTTACATGCAAATAAGGAGATGTCTTGGGAATCCAAGTGTAAACACAATACACTTAGACGCATAGTCTGAAGGTAATTTTATAAAATCTTTTTAGTGCACCTGCATTTTGACTGAAACCTGTTACCTGGTGTTAGCTATGGAGTTTTCCACTTGTGTTATATGGTCCTTAAAAGGTTTCCAATTATGAATTTTTGTATTAGGAAGACTCAGTCTATATTTAATATTTATATGTAGACTCAATGAACTGAGTAATTAATTAGTGGAGTTTGAAGAAGATGTGGAGGGCCGGTGAGATAGCTCAGCAGCATAAGCGCCTGCCTGGCAAGCACGAGGTCCTGAGTTCGACTCCCAGAACCCACATAAAGGAAAAAAGGGCTGGTGATATTGCTCAGCGGCACAAGCGCTTGCTGGCAAGCGCGAGGTCCTGAGGTGGACTCCTGGTACCCACATTAAAAAAAAAAAAGAAGATGACGTGGAAAGATTCTTAGCTTTCTGGTTGGGAAATTAAATGGTATTAGACCACAGTAACATCGTCTTTTTGAAGTTACAGCAAAGTGCCAGTTACTCATACTTTCTCAATTCTAAACAGAGAAGACTAGGTCTGAGGAGCCCAGTGGACACCTATTAGGAAATAGGTGCTGGATGACTTGCAAATGCAGTGCTTCCTGGTAAAGCTGGTTAGAAGAGCATAACTGGAACCCAGTAGGGTCCTCCAACTTTGTCACATTTAGGTCTTAAAGGCAGTTGAGTTCAAAATAGATATTTAATATGTATGCCCAGACAGCTGCATGGAGATTGAGACTTGCCTCACAAATCCAGCAAAAGTTAGCCTGGGCCTTATGGTGGCGGGAAGTACTGGGCAAGTCAGCTTCAGCCGAGTGCAGATGAGGCTGAGACTCAGGAGGGCCGGAGTCAGTGCCAGTTCTCTGCTGTTCTTCTCAGTTGTATTTTCTTCATTCTTGAAAGAAATTGATCTTGTTGGTAATGATTATATCACGTGGTGTAGAAGCATGGTTATCAGGGATAGTCAGTTGATTTTTTTCCTTTATCCCAAAAAGAATGTGGAGTGGGCCACTTTTTCTAGTTGGCAGGTCATCAACAATTAAGTGTATCACCTATTAGAGTTGGGCTACTGAAATACGTCCTCTCAGTGTGACATTTTTAAGTGATATGTCAGGGGACTGATTTCATCTTGAAGGCTCAAGAATCAGACTTGTCTAACATATTGAGAGTGGAACTATCTGTCAGGGCAGGTATCAGCCAAGCTTATATTAACTTTTAAGTCAGAATACCTGTGGCCCTCCCTATTGGCAGGTTCTGCATCTGTGGACTCAACCAAGTGAGGATGGAAAAAGACCCCTCCCTTGCAAGAAATCCCTTGCATCTACACGGAATACATACAGATTTTTTTCTTTACCATTATTTCCTAAACTGTACAACAACTATTTAATAGCATTCTCATTGTGTTAGGTATTGTAAGTATTTAAAATATTTAGATTTAAAGTATATGGGATGATGTACATAAGTTATATTCAGATACCATGCCATTTTATGTAAGAGACTTGAGCATCTGGATTTCGGTATTCGTGGGGTCCTGGAACCCAATCCCCTGCAGATTCAGAGGGATGACTGTGCCAGTTTGTCATTTTATTTTGAACACTATGATGGGTACTCAGGAGGATACAAATTTTGGAAAATCAGTCATTTTTGAGCTTCTGCTATAGGTCAGGAATTCTGTTATGGACTTTATTAACCTGATGTCTTTTAATTTTCCATTTTGGGGGTAGAAATATAATATTGTTATGATTGTGTAATATTGTTTGCACTGTGAATGAGATTTCTTATTATGTGGAAATCTATATGGGCTCCCTCTGGTGGGTAAAGTATCAGTTGGGTCAACAAATAATAATTACAGCTTAGAGTACCAAAGATTCATGTTTAAAACACATTAGGCTTAAAACTGACCATAGAAGAGACATCTTCAAAATTCCTCTCATAATAAAGTGAGTAAACTAGAGAGTGAAAGTATGATGTGTTGAACGAACTCAATAAGTTACATATGCAAAGCTTATACCAGAGTTGAAATTTTAAGCACCATAATACTTTTCTTTCTGGCTTTCTGATTCTCAAAGTCTGGAAAACTAGAGTGTGTCACCTCCTACTGATCACAGTCTAACATATGGTAATTTGTCAAAATGTTCTCATGAAGTTCATAAGCTATTTTAATGAAGAGATTGTTTTTACAGTTTTCACACATTTCTACCCAGTTTATAGTCAAATGGTAAAAAGCTGGTAAAATGAACATTTGCCTTTTTTTGGACATCTTCTCCCACAACAAATTCTGTAGTTTTAAGTCGAGGCTACAGGCAACAGTGTATCTTTATTGAGAAAGGAATTAAAAAGTATGGGTTTTAAGTTATAAATACTTTTGGATTTTGCTAATAATTAACTGTGATCTTGAAGAGCTACATAACCTCTCTGGGTCCCAGCGTTTTCATTTGATGTGATGCTTTGATGAAATGATCCTTAAGGACCTTTAAGAGGATGGTGTCATGATTCAGTGCTTTTTCTAAAATTCCTGGTATACAGTATTTTTTTAAAGCACTTTTGCATTGATAACTGCTCATTGCCTTATATTTCCCCAAGTCCCTATATACAGTATTTCTAGGTGAAAAAGTGAGTTTTTTCAAAGTTGGCATTTGATGTTTTTATAAATGTATTTAATAGGGATTATATACTCATAATGGACTATTATCAGCAGGATACACCTTTTAAATCTGATTATGAAAGTACTAAGTGTATATTAAACAGAATAAAGAAGAAAGCAAAGTTCCCAGTTAGTACCACTGGCCAGAAATAACCATTGTTACAATTTGGATGTATAATTCTCCAGACATTTTAATTAGTGCATATTAATTACACAGAGCAGTGGGTTTCCTTGTGGCATTTTCATACATGCATAACATACTTTGATAAAATCTACCTTGGCTATAACTCTCCTATCACCCCTTCCTGTCCCTGCCTGAGCCCTCTCCCCTTCTCTTATAGTGTCCTTTTTCCCATGCATGTTGTCATTCTTGTTCCCCCTTGAGTCCACATATGAGAGAAAACAGGTGATACTCATTTTTCTGAGTCTGCTTATTTCACTTAAAATGATGCTCTCCAGTTCCACTCATTTTCCTGCAGATGACATGATTTAATTCTTCTTTATGGCTGAATAATACTCTCTTGAGTATTTATACCACATTTTTGTTCATTTATCTATTGGTGGGTTATCTAGGCAGACTCCATAACTTTAGCTGTTGTGAATTGTGCCTCGATAAACTTAACTATGAAGAAGCTATATAGTATGCTGATTAATTCCTTTTGGTACATACTGTGGAGTAGCATAGCTGGATCATATGGTAGCTCTAGTTTTAGCTTTTAGAAGAACCTCCATAGTTGTTTCCATAGTGGCTCTACTAATTTCCATTCCCAGCGGTAGTTTATAAGAGTTATATTTCCTCACATCTTTGCTAGCATTTACTGTATTGTTTTTTGTATTCTTGATGATAGCCTTTCTGACTGGGGTGAAATGGAATCTAAATGTAGTTTTGATTTGTATTTCCTTAATGGCTAAAGATTTTGAACATTTCATTTTTTCCTACGATTTTTGACTGTACTTCTTTTGCAAAGTTTCTGTTCTGTACATGTTCATTTGCCTATTTATTGATTGGATTATTTGTTCTTTTGGCGTTTTTTAATTCTTTATATATTTTGGATATTAATCCTCTGTTGGAAAAGTAGCTGCCAAATATTTTCTCCCATTCTATAGGCTGTGTCTTCACTCTGTTTACTTTGCTGTGTAGAAGCTTTTTAATTTGATGCAAGCCCATTTGTCAATTCTTGGTATTATTTCCCAAGCTTTTGTATTCCTATACAGGAAGTTATTGCCTGTGTCTATATCTTGAAGTGTTTCTCTTATGTTTACTTCTAACAGTTTCAATGTTTCAGGTCTTTGATTCATTTTGAGTTGATTTTTATACAGGGTGAGCAGCAGGAATCTAGTTTCTATCTTCTACATTATGGATATCCAGTTTTTCCATCACCATTTGTTAAAGAGGCTATCCCCAGTGTATGTTTTGGGCACCTTATGTCAAGAATCAGATGGTTGTAGCAGTGTGGGTTTATTTCTGTGTTCTGTATTGTATTCCGTTGGTGTCTGTGTCTGTTTCTATGTCAGTACCATGCTATTTTTGTTATTATGACTTTGTGGTATATATTGAAATTGTGATGCCTCCAGCTTTACTCATTTTGCTGAGGACACTTTGGATATCCTAGGTCTTTTGTGCTTCCATATGAATTTTAGGGTTATTTTTCTAGTTTTGTGATGAGTGTTACTGGTTTTGTTTCACTGGCTTGGTTTCTGAGATAAGATCTCACTATGTAGCTCAGGCTAACCTTGAATTTGTGGTGCTCTTGCCTTAGCCTCCCAAATGCTGTGATTACAGGCATGCAACACCACATCTGGTTGTCATTGATATTGGGATGGCGATTGCATTGAATCTGCTGATCACTTTCAACATTTAAACAGTGTTAATTCTGCCGATCCACGAACCTGGGAGGTCTCCTGTCTTGTGGTATTTTCTCCAGTCCCTTTCTTCAGTGTTCTACGGTTTTTACTGTAGCGGTCTTTCACCTCCTTGGTCAAGATTATTCCTAGTTCTTTTATTTATCTGCTGATGCTATTGGGGATGGAATTGTTTTCCTGGTTTCATTATTGGTGTAGAGAAAAGCTATTGATTTTTGTATGTGAAAACCTTACCTATGAATGCATGAGGTTTTGGGGGGACATCTAGATACAAGCCATGAGAGTACCACATTGTTGCAAAGTGCTGATTATATTTCCAAGCGGGTTTCACAGTGTAGTCCCCTGTTACTATTTTGGAGGTAATTAGTGAATTGTGACTCAGTGCATACTGTGTCAGAGCCTGAGAGTTCCACTTTTTTGTAGACCTCACAGGAGTAGGGTCCTGCTAGTGGATCAAGCATTGTGTAGTAGACAGTGAGGATATGGGAAATGCCTTCTGTGATTGTGCCTCTAGTCTCATCAATAATGTATGTTCCAAGAGGCTGTGACCTTTGTTGAGTTGTTGAGGCCCCTTGTAGATATGGTGTCCACAGTCTTTGTATTGTTTCTCTGCAGTTGCTATAAGGGTTTATCTCCCATAGCAGGTCTTTAGGCTTCTCCCCAGTTGTGCCTGCTGGCATCTGGTCATTGGCTGGGGTTTTATCTCCCCTATTCTTTGAGTTAAAGTATTTGCCCATGTTGGAGCTGGGCTGGGTTTTGAGTGTAGCTCAGCAACAGGGTCTCTATCTAGCATACTGGAAGTGTTGTACTTGATCCCCAGTGCCCTGTAGAAAGGGGAAGTGAATATCAGTAACGGCAGCAATCAGTAGTCACCATATCCAGCAGTAAAGTCAAAACCAAGTATTACATCCACAACAGTATCAACAACTGGCAGTGAACCGGGTCCAGCAATAAAATAAGAACCAGGTACTACTGTGACATCCACAACACTAACAGCAGCAACAGAACTGGTGGGGCAGAAATAATATAAACTAAAAGGTTTTAAAAGTTGATAAAATATAACTAATTAAGAGAGATGAAAATGAGTGGAAGAAAGCAAAAGAAAAGTTAGAATATTCCAAAAGTGAAAAGGGAGAAAGGTAGAACTGAAGGCCTATAAAAAGAGAATAGACTTGAACTATTAAAAGAGAAAAAGAGTAACAAAAATAACAAAAAAATAATAAAAATGATCTATGCAGCCATCCTAACCAAGGAACAAATACAAAAAAAGTATTAATGAAAATCGAAGGAACTGTCCTCACTGAGGTGTCCGAGCATGCAGACAAGAGTGACCATCCACTACCTGTGTCAATCTGCACTTCTGGCCATGCTTTCTTGGCCTCTCTGCCCCTGGGGAGAGCCAGGTGCAGTTATGTGCCCCTTCCTCCTTTGTATTGCCAGCTTCCCGCTGGAGTGCTGTGGGACTCCAGTTTGTTGCTATTTTAAACAGTACATTTTTACCATGTTTGTCTCAAACTTATCCCAACCTCTTAACATAAAAATAAAAACCAAAAAATATCAATTCAGTTTTTCTGTTTTAATATTTTCTCAAATAGAAAAATCGATGCCCTAATATTGATAAGAGGAAAAATTATCAGCCAATTATTTGAAAGTATTGAACATATTAGAAGTTATTATGGGTGCCGGGTGAGTATGCCAGAGTGGTAATGGGGTAGACTGTCAGGGAGCTGGTACCTGGGAGCGGAGGTTTGAAGAGCTGCAGTTGGGTAGGGGCCAGCAGAGCATGGAGCTCTTTAGTGACAGGGAGGACAGTGGCCTTACTGGGCTGCAGGTGCCTCTTGGATGGCACTGTAAAATGAGTTAGGGAGGTGTTCTGTAGCCCAATTTCAGAAGACTCCAAGAGCCTTTGTGCAAATCAGCACACAAGCATCAGTGACAAGCCTGCGTCTATTCAGTGACCACTTAAAATATGATGACAATATGTAGATCCCTTACAAGAAGGATTCCTAGTAATAACCCTAAAAAGTAATATAAATATCCAGGTTGTAAAAAATGTAAAATTTCATAGATGGATATGTAAGACTCGAAGAAGCAGAAACATATCATATACCTTAAAGGGAAGAAAAAATGTCGCAAAGGCATGAGTTATTCTTAATTTGTAAATTTAATACAGCCTTAATCAAATTTCCAGGGGAACTTTTCTGAGAGGAATCTGAAAGTAGTTGTGAAATTCATCTTAAAAAAATATGTGTGACAATAGCTAATTGATTTTTGAAAAAGAGTGGAGGAAGGGTGTATGTGTTAGGTGTACGGGGGCACCAGTCCTATCAGATAGTGAAATATTTAAAGCCAAAAGATAATAAATATATGCATATATGAGTTGTTCATTAAAACTTAGTAGGCCGTATGTGTGTGTGCAAATTTTGTAAATCAGAAAAGGAAGTTTATTCAGCCACAGTTTGGGCAAAATTAGCACTTTGGGTAAAAAAAGGATTGTTTTACATTCTTATCTCATACTATATACACATTAAAATAAATTTCTAAATGTACTGAAGATTTAATTGAACAAGCAAAACTCAAGAAAATGAAAAATGTTGACATAGCTTCCAGGAGTAGGAAGTCTTTCTAAGTCTGAACGTTGCAGCAGCAATGTTAATGACAGTAACAGTGATGACCGTCTGGTGGCTTTCACAGCCATCCCTTTACAAGCAGACACGATAGCATTATCCTCAGGTTAGAGAAGTCATTAGGTAACTATGGCTTACCAAAGAGCACACTGTGACTCAAAGAATTGTTTACATTATCCTATTACATTAAAAACATAATACCAATACCAGGTACAATTGAAACCATGTCTACAAAACTCACAACCTCCCGGCTTGGAAATACTGACTAGAAGGGAGTCTACAAAAATGTCAGCCGTGGCTGCTTTTAAGTAATGGGACTATGGGTGATCTTTTCTTTTTTTCCCCCTGCCTCTGTCACCCAGAATGTCTTTAATGAGCATATACTACTTTTGAGACAAAAATCAAAACAGAACAAGCAAAACTCCTAGCAGACAAGTTTTTATTTGTTATGGTAGGAACTGGAGAAGAATTAATAGTGTTTGATTAGAAAAATGTCATGAGTAAGCAGTATCTAATTATATATTAAATGTGCAGTGAAGAGGGGCCCTATTTAAAGGAAGTCTGTGGTAAAACCTTTTGTAAAGGGAGTAATTTTCCTGTAACTTGGCTAGATTGTTCAATTCAGACTTTTCTTAACCCAACAAGAAAATCATCCACAAATGTTGCATTGATGTCTTAGCTTTCTGGTTGTCATTCTAAAAAATAATAAATGAGAATAATAGCTACCACTTGTAGAACGCCTCTTCTACCTGGCCCCATGCTTCACAGTTTTATAATTCGTTTGATTGTCCTTGCAAGTTAGGTTCCTTTATTCGTGAAGAAACTGAAGATTGAGTCACCTCCCCTGTGATGTCCCTGGGGCTGTGAGATGTGCAAGGATGAGTGTGTGCTGTGTTCCTCAGACTGTTGGCTGCCACTGCAGGCTCTTGGCGAGTACTGTGCCAGCACTGTGGAAATTACTGTGTGGCATTCTTTTTTATTTTTATTAGCACATGTTTGCAGTACATAATGATGATATTCCTTGTGGGGAGTTGGTACCTGTGCACAACACATCTTCATTCTCTTTTCCTCTCCTTTCCCTGCCCTCCCTCCATCTCTTGGTCCCTTTCCCTTTTGCAAAAAGACCTGTCTCCCTATTTCCTCTTATCCGTCTTTTGTTTTGCTCTTCATTTATGGGCCAGGTCTCTAGTGATTTGCTCCTTGGTATGTTTGACACATCAGCTGCTCTTCAGAGGTGTATTTTGGTACATACATTGCATAAGTATTTGAAATAGTTTGACTAGATTTGGGGACAGTAGTGCTGCTACTGAGCACCCACCCCCTTTTTTTTTTTTTGTCTCCAAACCAAACTTTTATTTCTTTCTGTCTTTTTCCTTTATCAACAATTATCTAGAGATAATACATTTCTTATAGGTAATGTTCAGGTATGCTTTTGGGGAAAAGGGAAAAAGCTTTGTGTCTTAGTTCATAAAGTCATGAGAAGGAAGGAGACCCACTTTACGGATTAGAGACACTTGAAGAAGGGTAATTCCCTTCTGCCCTTAGAACATTCAGGAGAGCTTGGGGGGTAAAGATGGCTTTTTAGAACTGCCCAGTCGAAGCAAAGGTCCAGGCCTTTTTAACTACTGCATTGGCCAGCTGTTGGACATGGGCCTCCCCCAGGGAAGGGCCCGCACATGGGCAAGGCAGCTTCCTTCTGTGCAGGCCTTGCTGTGAGAGATACTCAGCACTGGGGATGGAGGACATCATGAGGTTTGAGCGCAATGCTGTCTGTGAGGCTGCCAGTGCTGTATCTGGTCCGTTATAGATACTCATGAAATGGCAACTACTTTATTATCACCTATTTGTCTTTTGAGTGTCCACCTAAGAATAAAGGAGGCACTTTGATTACTCTGGGGTAGAAGGATGAATGTGACTTTCATCTAGCCATCAATATGCTTAGATTCTAGAAGTAATGTTAGTACATGTTTTTTGAGCATCTACTATTGGCTGTGCACTCTTTTTAGCCCTGGAGATGAGGCAAAAATAAGAGACAAAAAAATCTCGTTTTCATGTATTTATAGTCTAGTGGGAAACTTACAGTTAAACAGTAGCTAAAAATACTCATGTCAGGGAGTGATAAGTAAACTCATATGTCTAAGACATACTCAGAAGTAATTATAGAAATCTTTGAAAGAGGAACTTTGGGAATTCAGAGGATAGAGAGATTACTTCTGGGTGAGGCCGAAAGGGGGCTTCATAGAAAAGGTGACGTTTTAGCAGGTCTCTGCAGACCCATACGTTTTTCCACATGTGGGAATGAGAGAGGAGGGGCAAGCTAGGAGCACATGACGGAGACGCCACGGGGCGGGAAGGCATGGATGGTAAGTGTTCTGAGACCAGCTCAGCTTAGCAGAAAGGAGTATGAGAAGTCAACAGTGGGGTGTGCTATATGGCACCCTTTGGCCCCTCTGGGCTCACTCTGTCCTTCTGGCCTGCTCTTGCCCCAGAAAGCTGATCCTTATGGATTACATGGGAGGCTTTCTTGCCCTTTGGCTTCTGATGGGGTTCAGTAGTGGGAGGCTCCAGCAGAACAAGATGGGAGGGCTGGAAGAGAAGGGTAGGTTTGACAACTGGATAGAGCCTTTACATCAGCTGCCCGCAACTGGATTAGGCGACTACCCACCAGCCCTGTGGGTTTCCCCCTGTGTACACCAGGCAGCCTGTGGGTTAAGTTGTATTTAGCCAGTGGGCTGGTACCAGCCAGCAGTGCACAGGGCTGCGGTCATTCAGGGATGACTCCCAAAGGCAGTGACCAAGGGAAATCTCCAAGGCCAGAACTTTGGACTTGGACAGTTCATCTCTACATTTCTACTTAAGGTGGTTTTTGAATGAAATACACTTTTCTCCCTCCATTTCTAATTCAGCACTGCAGTGGAGAAAGTCAAATATTTGGGGCTCAAACACATTCTTCTTCAGTTATGTGGCAGTTCATACTTTTCTTCCAATATGACCTGAAAGGTTAGAGGTGGTAAGTGGTTCCGTGGCATGTTGACTATAAATCTGAACTGAAATGGAATCTGTAACCCATTATCAGATTCTGAATCAAACTACTGTGTCCTTCTCCAGTTTTTGTTTTAGTGGAAATGTGTGTTTTTATTCTGTCAGTGGACAGTTTATATACCTAATATTACAAGGGAATTATATAATGAATACTTGATATGAAAAAGACTCGTTAAATACTTCAACTCTAAGGGATTTCATTAAAGTAAAAGGTAATTACATTTAATTTTAAATAGTAGAAAGATTTTTTAAATGTTATTTTTAAGCATTTATTATGCACACTGTGCCCTTTTTTATAAGTGAATTCCCAAAGCACAATTCATCTTTATACAGATAGAAAGGAAATATTACTGCAAAATGCATAGTTTGATGTCTTCTTCTTAATTCTGTAGAGAAGCATAGAATGTGATGGTTGGTTGGAAGCTGTTGGAGTTACAGGCTTTTAGCTCTACCTCTTGAAATAAGAAAATATTTATAAATGGGTCCCCAGATGAAGGCGTGGTGGGGTACTTTATATCCCTAATTGACTCCAGATACAGGCTGGGATTTGTAAGCAAGCAGTGACAAGAGGAAGTTAAATCAAAATTAAATTAAGGGAAAGAAGGAAAAAAAAGAGATATCAAGGAGAGGTGCTGAATTTTCTGAAAGCTTCTAAATACCTGTCTGTGAGTAAGTGATTGGAAATCTGTGAATATATCTCAGTTACGTTAAAAGACAAAATCTGGAAACATTTCAGTCCTGAAAAAAACTTCCTCTCTTTTTGAGAAATCTTTCTTAATAGTCGTTGCTTGGCACAATTCAGTCTGTGCAAGCAAACTTCTATACTTGTCCATTGACCAACTGGCAGTGGAACCCATATCTCCCGTGGTGCATGTGAACTGGATGGAAAGATTGCTTTCTGTTTACATTTTTATATTTTGATGTTGTTCCAGCTTGTGTAAATAAAATTCTAGCAGTCAGCTCCTCCATACTAACAGCCACTTTTGCAGGTATCTGACACTCAGACATCCTCCCTTTTTCTGGCATCTCCTGTCCAGGGAGTGACCAGGTGCAAGGGGACAGGCACTTTGTCCCACTCTCCTCACAACAGAGTGCACAGCTGAGCACATGCATGGAAGTGAGTGCAGCGAATAAGTGCCCATGTCTCCTCTCCTTTTCCTCTGTTCCCTGACTGTGTGGGTTCCGGCCCTGATTGTCTTAAGCCTGTGCTGGTGCAGTAGTGCTGAGCCCTCTGTCTCTCCCCAGCCAAGCCACCCTGCAGAAAATGTTGCTTTCATCCTGTTGCCTTGGCTCAGAAGCCTGCAGTAGTGCTCATTTCCTACACAATTATTCTCCGTTACTTAGTTGGTGTCCATAGGTCTTTGTAAAGCAAGGCTGCCCGCTTTTCCAGTGTTCAATCGTACATTGCCCCCTCATCCCTCCACCTTCGACCAGGCTTTCTTGCCCCCTTGTTTGGCTGCTGCTGTTTCTCTTGTCTGAACTGCTAGCGGTCCTTCACTTTCATAAATTCTGCTTATCTTGAAAAGCACCTTCTAGCCTGTGCTAGTTCCCTTCTGAATTCATACCATTCACTGCCTGTGTTGCTCATTAAGGAACTATGTATGACCACTGACTTCCTTTGCGCTAGGGTTTTATGTTATTTAATGATCCTGTGTGGCTTGACTTTCTAGATGTTATTAGAAAAGTTCTATTGCATTGTCTCCCACATGATACTACTCACTTTGGGGCAGGGAGATGAAAAAAGATAGTGTAAGACTCCATCTTGAGGGGCCAGTGAGATAGCTCAGCGGCATAAGCGCCTGCCTGGCAAGTGCAAGGTCCTGAGTTCGACTCCCGGTATCCACATACGAAAAAAGGGCCGGTGATATTGCTCAGCAGCACGGGCACCTGCTGGTGCGCGAGGTCCTGCGTTCGACCCCCGATACCCACAAAAAAAAAAAAAAGACTCCATCTCGATGTGTGTTTTTGTTCCCCACAATGGCTCTTGGATCTAGTGGTACGGCCTTTAGCAGGGGTGGCACCAGCATATCTTATTCATCTCGGGTAGCGCCAGAGCCTAGCAGAGAGGCTCCCCCATAGGAAGGTTTCATCACTTGGTATTGGAATAAATGAATATTTGTTTAGTTGTTTGACCTAAAACTAAAAGAATCAACATAGATGACTTTCCATCTTCTAAAAGCTGTAAAAATCCAGTTTTCATTTGGCCTTTTTCATCAACAGTCCTCCCTCGAGCACTTCAGCTTCATACTGAAATTTAAATCAATTTCCTCTCATTCTTTTCCCTGTGAAATTGGAGAACAGCTGTTTAGTCACCTTTTATAAATAACCCTTCAACAAGTTAAATTGCCTCGAGGACTTGCTTTCTCCAGATTAAATTATCCTAAAGTCTTTTCTTTCTTTTTTTTTTCTCTAACCTTTTAAAAAAGAAGCATTCGTTATTTTTTAATTTCTTTTTCTAACTCTTTATAAAACTTCATTCTTTTCATAAATGTACCACAGGACACCCCTGTAAGGGCCTGATTGATGCTTTCTGGAATAGAAGCATTTCTTTTCACATCATGAATCTCATTCTCCTATTTGTGTTTTGGCGTATGCTGTTAGCTTTTTTTTTTTTTTTTGTCCTTCATATGCTATCAGTTTAACTTGCTGTCTGCTCTCACCCTGTCTGTGTTTCCTTTTTCTAGGCATTTCTTCAAATATGTAGCTTGCTTTTCTTCCCACAAACCTAACCTGCTTTATCAGGACTCTTAAGGTTACAAGCTACAGAGACCCCACTACAAATTAGCTTAAACGATCAAAGGAATTTATTGATTTAGATCACTGAAAAGTCCGCTGGTGCTCTTTGCCTCCAGCATGGCTGGGCTTGATGGACCAAACACTTTCACCAAAGACCTGGTTTTTCTTTTGCCTCCGTTCTACCAGTGAAGGTGTTAATATCTCCTTTAAGGAGCCCCTGCTTTGTGCTAGCCAAAGAACTGTGGCTCTTGCAAGGCTAATGTTCCCATATTACCTCCCCCACCCCCAGAAAGAGAGGGTTTTTCCTTGTGGACCCACCCAAATCTTGGGGTTCAGTCATTCTCACTGGTTCAAATGGAGGATGTTCTGCTTAGTGAGGTCCACAGAGAAGCCAGCTCTCCAGCTGAGGCAGCATGCCCCTTCCACCAAGTACACATGGCTGGGAATTGGGGAAGGATGGCTCCCAAAGGAAACTTGGGAGCTCCTTTCCCTAGAGGAGTGCTGCAGTGCATATGTTTGACTGAAAAGAGTTGTCCACTGTATTCACACGTGTGCCCCTTACTCTGCTTTGGAGAGGTTACTAATATTACGTTGAACTGAAAATGTCTCTGAGAAAGCATTTTTCATTGTCTCATTCATAATTGCTCACAGTTTTTGAACATCCCCTCTGTGCCTGGCACACAGCTTGGTACTGGGCATACAAACATGAGTGAGATAATCTGTGACTGTGAAAAACTCAGTCTAGGAAAGACAGATTTAAAGGCAAATTAAACACATTGTATAAGTGCTGTTATCAAAGTTGGACACAGGTGGGCATGAAGAACTCATGGGAGGTGATAAAGGGGAGGGTGCACCAGAGAGGTGAATTTTCAGCTGAGTCTAGAAGGGCAAAACAGGATTCTCCTAGAATGAGAAAGTGATAGCATTATCCTGAAGGCTGTGGTGACATAGAAAGCTTTCAGCAGGGGGCTGACATGATCAGGCATGCATTTTAGAAAGGTCATTCTCCTGCCATTGGTGGATTCCACAGAGGTGAGAAGGAGGGTGACCAGGTGAGCTGATGCAGTGACAAGTCTAGGCATGGCTGAGAGAGGACTCGAGCTAAGCTGGTGACCACAAGGACAGAGAGGCTGAAGATAGGTTTGAGACTTGCTGGATGTGAGAAGTGAAAGTTAGTGGCTATAGATGACTTCGAGGTGTGAATTGTAGGTGGCGATGCGGATAGTTAAGTTTTGAGGTGCCTGCTGAACACCAAGGGACACATGTCTCTCAAGTGGTTGTAAGGACAGAATTGGACAACAGGGAAGGTGGCTGAGCCGGGGATGTAAACTGGGGAGACATCAGCACATCATGGTAGTTGAAACCTCAAGGAGAGTGAGGTTGTCCAAGGGGAATTTCAGATGAGACGAAAAGCAGGTCTTGGAGTAATTCTTCGGGAGAGAGCATTTGAGAGATCAGCAGAGGGTAAGAAGCCAGAGGAGGCGGCCCTGGAGAAGTTAAATATCTGGGTCCTGCCAAGTGACACTAATGTCACTGGGATGGTTTGTGGCATCGTGGACTCTGGTCTGAATCTCCTCCTGATGAGTGATCTGGGCAAATTACTTCCTTTTCTGTATCATGGGAAGAAAATAATACCTCGTTTTGGAGGATTCAAGTGCTTGATACATAAGCCGCCCTGCATTTGTGCATTCCTGTCTGTCTGTCTGTGCTCAGACGCCGAGGTCCACTTAATCCAAGGCCAAAATCAGGTTGTTTAGACTTCATTTGCTCTTCTAAAAACTTGTGGTTCCAGAGCAACAATGCAAGCATCTGACTTCTTGATAGTTTTTCAGATTATTAATTAGATTATTTATTTTTACTAGCTATTGATTTTACCTCTTAGTTTTCTTTGTTTTTTCCACATTTCACGTTTTTAAATTGATACTAATACTTCATAGCATACAACTTTCCTTTCCTTTTTTCTTTCTTTCTTCCTTTCTTTCCCTCCATTTCTTTTTTCCTTATCAGAATCATTCCTAAGGTGGTAGAATGCTCTGTTAGTCACTCCCCTGCATTTCAGTCTGTGTCTGCCATACTCCTTTTAATCAGGCTATTTATTCCTCATTTATCTGTAGAAATTGGCAATATTTTCAGCTCCTCTCCATTGTGGTTAGGAATATGAACTTACTGTCTTTTCTTCTTCCTCTTCCATTTTCCCAAGTAAATGTCTTGAACCACTGATTAGATCTGTATGCCCACAATAACATAAGCAGGCTTGAAGCTTAAATCTGATTTAAAGGAGAGTACTGTAGAGTGTCTATTATTCCATTAAGATTTTTTTTTGCATCTAGATTAAAATAGAACAGTATTCAGGGTGTGAGTACATTTCTGAATCCCTAACACTCGTTGAACCAGACATCGTGTGTGTTCATTTTTAAATAACTGGGTGGGTCACTTTTTATTTATTATGAACACAAACACTGATGCTAACAACTGACATGTGAAAGGAAAGCGGGCAATAGTGATGAAAACCATTTAATGATTAGTGAGGAAACAAATATTGTTTAATGAAAACAAAAACCATGTCTAAAGGGCCTAATGCTGACTTTTGGAAATAAAACCATGTTGCGGTCTTTTGTGTACCCTGTGTCCTGTACAGTAGATATTGTTTAAAATTGCTTGGGAACTGGAGCTTGCAATTGTGAGCCTGGAATGTCCTGCAGATAATTAAGTTGTGGTCAGGCTTTGGAAAAATAAAAAGTTCTCGAACTATGATTTTATAAACATGCTACAATAACATTTCTTTATATTTAACAGTTTCTTATAGAAAGTTGATACTCTCATGAGGCATTGATTAAAGGTAAAACATCAAGAAAGAAAAAATATTAAATTAAAACTTCACTTAGGATGTTGACAGTTGGCTTGTAATATTAAACAGATGTGTATGTTCCTGGGGATATTCTTCTTTCTGAACTGAATTGCTAAATTGTATTTTGTTTAATGACAGCTACAAATTTTTGATCAGTTAATAATTTTAAATAGCCTTTCTACAATCTTCTGTATCTAACTTCATCTGTAGTTTGAGTCCTCTCAATGATATAATGACTGGTGAAACCTTTGCTGCCTCTGGTAAAGCTTTTCCTTTTCTTTCTTTCTCTGCCCGGCCCCCAAGCTTAGTTGGGCTCTTCTGATTTCATGATGCATTCTTGGAGACTGATTCCTTGAAATAATTTTAGGATCATTGGGTGGAATTCTACCCTTGCAGATTTATGTCTGTAGTTTCCTTACATATAAGCTTTGCTTTGGCATTTGAGCGCACAAGTTGACCTACATTGTGGTATTGTGTTTGTGTGGTCAATTGTAAAGGCTTCGTAATACGTCTATGTAGCCAGCCATGCAGATCGGCCCGTACCCCACGCTGTGGGGCCAAAGAAATGTCAGTGAAGGGACCTGGGAGAAGCCAGGCTGTGGAGTAAAAGGAGATTCAGTGAATTCTTTTCGCTTATATGGGTTTTGCCATAGGCAGACCTTTGACTTCTCCCAGGCTGAGGTGTAGCGAGAGTGGCGGGACAGGTAGAGTGGAGGGTGGTCAGGGGGTGGGTAAGCTTCGGCTGCGCCGAGGAGGAGTCAGGCTGCATTTTGTGGGATAAGTTAAAAAGATGTTTTCTGTGTTTAAAGATTCTGCAAATCTGCAAGACTAGATAGATTGTACATCGCGTTTGGGCTGATGCATTTTTTTAAATTTAGAGATCATTTTAGTTGTAAATCTTTGACATGTGAGCATCTTGTGTTTTCTGAAAGATATATTTCACTAAGCAGGAGTGTTTGATTAACCTGGAAAACAGCTTTGTTGTTTTGGAGAGAGGTATTTATTATGGAACTATATATTGTTTGCATAGTCTTCTTTTGGGAAACAGTGTCTTTTGTTTTCTGGGTTTTTTTCTACGCAGATTCCATTTGGGAGTCTCTGATGTGGGGCATTAAGTGTATGGGAGGCATTTTCAATAAATGTAAAAGCTAGCTAGACTTTCTAAACAAATATAATGATATATTTTGTGATATAAAATTGTATTTAAATCCAAGAGCAATGGATTCATTTTTAGTAGCATACTGCTTAAACATTGCTATTGGTTCTTTATATCTAGTAGCATGAATAATTTCTTGAAGTCCAATTTAAAAGCAAAAGTTTTTGAAGTGCGTTTTTATATGAAAGGGTTTGACAAGTATACATTTCAAGTCTCCATCTTTTGTTCTTCAGCTCACTGTTGTAGAATTACTCTTAGTACTTCATATTTTGTGTGAATGTGTGGAAGGAAAGAGCAAATTTTTGAGTATGATATCTTAGCAGATTTAATTGAATCGTTGCCATAGTCTCTTGGAAATTTGAAATGCTAATTAACAGCATCCTGTTGGAAAGAGTTGGGAATGTCGAGCTATGTGCAAAAATACTATATAAGTTCAGTATAATTTGTTATTCTAAAAATAGTCATCTACTTTTAACTTAAGAATCCGCAATATAAAATACTACATAGGAGCATCCCTATAATCTGTGTGAAAGTCTGTGTGTGTCTGAAAATTTACCTAGGATTCGTTCCTAGAAGTGGAATTGCAGAGTCATAGGACATTTATGTATGTTTTTAATAGGTATTTCCAAATTGCCCTCCAGTTCTATTTACTCAATGTTTTTCTTGAGGTAATCAGAGGTCTAACACTGTTACAGGTTTACCCTAAGTAGTGATATTCATGAATCATAGGTTTGGTGTGCTAATTATGTATTTTTCTAATACACGTTGAAAGGCATGACTATCTAAACACAAAAAAGAGAATCTGAAAAGCAGTAAGATTTGTTACTGTTTGCCTGTTAGCTTGTTTCTAGGTTTTACATTATTTCATTCTAGTTTTCTCCTAGTATTTTGTTTGCATGAAGGAATGTTGCAAATATTTTGAATAGTTCTCTCTAACAAGAATTTGTAATTATTAACAGATTTAAGTAGAAATGCTTTTTCTGGGGCCGGTGAGACGGCTCAGCGGCGTAAGCGCCTGCCTGGCAAGCGCGAGGGCCCGAGTTCGACTCCCGGATCCCACATACGAAAAAGGGGCCGGTGATATCGCTCAGCGGCACGGGCACCTGCTGGTGCGCGAGGTCCTGAGGTCAACCCCCTGGTACCCACAAAAAAAAAAAGAAAAAAAAAAAAAAGAAATGCTTTTTCCTTTTACCGTTATTACTGCATCATAGGATAGCTCTCTGTAGATGATATTCATTTATCGATATTTTGTCTTGCCTCATGGATTCTAATTTCAGTATTATGCTTGACTGAGCAATAAGCTGTTGCCATCGGCTACAGGGAATTGTATCAGGCAGGCTTTATTTTCTGTATCAGTGTGATATTACAGTTTCTTCCACCCTTAAGTTAGGAAAGTACTGTTTTAGAATTGTTTTTCAATTTTAATGCCTAATAATTCTATCAAAAGTGGGGAGTTTTTCAGGGAAGATGTTGATTAAACATTTATACTACTAGAACTACGTACTTTCATCTTTCTAAAATCTCATTTCATCATCACTTTTTCTCTAGATAGTGTTTGGATCTTCTCAGCTGTTTCATAGATAGAGAATTCAGTTCTCTTCCAGAGAAGAGAATATGATATTTCTTTTTACTCAGGATGTTAGTTGTGTTAACTATTCATTGGCACCTTTGGAAATGGAGATCATTAATTGGTCCCTAGTGGTCTGAAATGGGAAATGCACCTCGTGACAATTTCATTAGAATCTTCCATAAAGCTTCACATTTGATTAGAAACAAAAATGCTGATCATTTTAGGTAGGTTGATTGTCTTATTTGAGCCACAGTTGAAATTACTAATTTTATTATTCTCTTACTGAAAATTGATGAACTACATACAAAAATGTGGCTACTAGATTAGCACCTGTATTTCAAGCTACTTAAGAAATGGAGGAAATTTCTGTAAATGTTTGTGTGCTGAGTAGATTGAGAGAACTCGCGCAGGAATTTTCTTTGTCATCTTTTTGTCAGCTTTATCATGCTTAATTTTACAAAAATAATGTGTTTGTTACTGTGGTCACACCGTGGTTTAACATTGGCATATGTATAATAATTTATTGTCCTGTCCTGGAAAATTATAGCAGTTTTTATGAGGAGCGGTTTGTGGGTTCACACAACCCACTTCGAGTGCCATTTACTATAATTCTCTTCTAAAACGACCATAAAACATCATGTAAATTGTTTAAAAGGGGAAAGGCCTTTCTTGACAAAGCTAAGAAGAAACCTTTCTAGGCTTTCTTTTGTTTCTTATAGTCAGTTTCATGATTTTAAGCTTGCAATTTATTTAGAGCATTAGTGTTATAAAATAGAGCACATGTGTGTATAGGTAGAGATGGCTGTGAGCGCGAACTAGGGTAAACCTGGGAATTGATGCAGATTAATAACTGTCAAATTCATTATAATCTTTTATGATATGTTTTCTCTGACTTTGGAAATGAAATTATGGAAGAAAGGAAGGAAAAGGAGGAGGGAGTGAGGAAGGAGGAAGAAAGGAATTTGTTTATAGCATATTATGTTTTTTTAAATCTTTAATGTTCTCTTAAGGTAGCTGGGTGCATTAAGACATCATTTTTAGTAACCAGTCTTGTGAAACTCACATTTACATATACAAATAGATTAACCGTACTTAAAGAAACTTGGCAGTTTTACCGTGTTAGTTGGTTTGTTGTGCTCGGTTTATGTACAGTTTATGAAGAGAGCATAAAACAGCACGATCTCAAGGCCAAAGTTCTGTCATGGTTTTCTGTACAAATGCCTTATTCTGATATTATCTTGGGTTGAGTATAAGTCCCATGGAGAGCAAGAGCGGAGATTGTTAGTGATTTTCTACGGCATTTACAGGGCATTCTGTGCTTCTAGTCATTTAATACAGGTATGATTAGCAAACTTATCCATATACATGTGAAATATAAAATTGGGGCAGTTGTTCATTTTGCTTGAAGATCTAACACATTTATAATAGATTTAATTTTAAAAGTGGCTTTCTTAGTTCATGTGAGATCATTATATTTGCGGTATTTTATAGCAACACTTGTACATGAAATGCTGATAGTTATGATCGTGTGAATGGTGATATACACATTTATCTCTGCAAACTGTTTTTTCTATTCAAATTAGTGTGTTTAAAACCACAAGATGAGCCAGACGTGGTGGCGCACACCTATAATCCCAGCACTTAAGAGGCTGAGGCAGGAGGATTGCTGTGAGTTTGAGGTCAGCCTGGGGTACATAGTGAGTTCAAGGCCAGCCTGAACTACATAGCGAAACCTTGTCTCAAAAATAAATAAATAAATAAATAGATACACAAGAGTATCTCTGTGGTTTACAAATTTGGTTTTGTCACAAGAAATCAGTTGTAAGTAGATCCCACTTACATATCTTGTAAAAAATATCAGTAAAATTGCCAAATTTTCTTGAGCGTGGCTGTAATTTGTATTAAGTATTAAATACTTCATGTATGCCTATGATTTCCTGAAGAATATCAACCCAAGCTTTGTTATATAACTATAAACTCCTCTCTTCACTGCGTGTAAAAGCAGCACACACATAAAATTGACTTCCTAAAATAAAAATCTTTTTGGAATTATTTCTTACTCTAACATCTCTATTTTTATTTTCTGGTTTTGGGGTGTTTCTGTTCTGTCACTGTCACAGCATAGCTAGCTAAAGTGAATTTGTGGAATAGAAAATGAAGCCATAACTGGAAAGGAGATTGGAAAACAAGTACTGTAGAAGGGCCTGGTGCCCTGACATGGACAGCACCAAGGGACCTTGCAGCTGCTGCTGCAGGACAAACCTCAGAGACCTCCAGTTCCTGTCCCAGGGTGGCTGCATGGAGTTGGAGTCATTCGACCAGGTCCTTAGTCTGAGAACCACTTTCTGTGGTAAAGTGTACTAAGGGAGGAAGATTCTCTGTGGCATTTTAATCAATCTGTTGAGTCTGCCACAGACTTTCGTAATTAAAAATTTTGTGTGGAGCACTGTTGAATAAATTGTTTTACTACGAGATGTTTGGAAATAGGATAGGCACACTGAAGGGGCCAGACTCTGAATTCCCCAAGTTAGATATTATTTTCCAGTATGAATTTATAGTAAGTTGCTATGTGATGACATCATTATTATTGTAAGTGATAGAGAAAGTTATGTGTAGGGTTTTTCTTTTTTTAGATTAGGAAATAGTTTTATTTTTTGGTTTAGCACAAATACTTCCTAGCCATTTATAGTTATTAAATAAAAATACATAGGATTTTAGTCAAGACTGTTATGCTTTATAAATTACTCAATTGGAAGATACCTAAATTTATTTTTCTTACAGCTTACATCCAGGATGTTGATGTTTCTTTGTGTCTGTTTTTCACTTGAATCCAGAAAATTTTTTATGGATTTTGGTTAACCCTGAATCATTTATTATGAAATAGCTAACATTTTTTATAAAAATCTTCATTAATATGGCAAATTCTTGCTGAAAAAGAGGCACAATTTTCCATTTTCCCCCCAAAACTGCAACTTCAAAAAATATGTAAGAGATGTAGCAATTAACCTACATGCACATTTATAATACTAGAAAATGGTCAGCTAGTTACATTCAAAGACAGGATCTGATAGGCCCAAATTGCTTAAAACATCATAGTTATTGAAGATATACCCCAGGGAATTTGAGAAACCATTTAACAGATGAAAGTACATTTTGAAAAGTTTGACCTTACAGGCAATCATAAAATGAATCAAAACAGTGCTTTTTTCCCCCTGAAATGTACAGAGCCCATCTGTGTCTAATCCAGTAATTATAGACTGTGTTCAATTACCTTTTCAAACTTGGAGCAGACTGGAGACGAGGCAGTAAGCAAACATAGGGTTTTGTCTAGACCTCAATTGACCACAGTCTAAAACTTGAATTTATATCTAATTTTATTTTTTGTTTGGTTTGATAGTTCTTAAAGATTCATTTTTGCTACTTAGTGTTTTACCTTCTTAGATTTGAGATACTGCCTTTTCTCACCACAAAAGCTTTTGTATTAGCTGTAGCTTATACTATAATCAGATGCTTGTTTTCTAAATACTTACTTTTTCCTGCAAATCAGTAATTTGTGTTGGAGAAAAGACTGCATGGGATGGGGGGAGGATTTTACCAGTGAGTAGTAGTTTATTTTAAATAGCTATTACAAATGTTGCTGCTGATTATAATTCTTTTATGTATTAGGAAAAATTATTTATTTCCCTTAAACTTAGGAAACTATAGGTAGTTTCGAATTGTTTCATCCACTTAACAAGATGTTTTTAGAAATAAATGCAGATTGCTAAAATAAATTTTTTTATTAAATGCCTTACAGCTTTTTCTCTTTACACACTTTTGTTAATTTACTAATCAGACTGTCATTCATTATAAGACGTAGTGTATAGTATTCAGAATCCATTTCAAGCCATTTCCTAATAAAATCAATCTGTGATCTGATAATCTTTGAATGAGAATTATCCTGAACTGCCATGGCCAGTTTCTGGACTTTTAAATTTTATCTGGAAACCTTAGCAATTCGGGTTTTTCTTTTATACAAGTCAAACAAAAGATGACCCAATTTTCAGAATCACCTATGCAGTATCAAAGCTCCTTTCCCCAATTATTTACTCTTCACTGTCATTCACATTCCAATTAGCATTAGAAACACATATTTTGAATATTTATTGGAAGTATCATTGCATATTAGACCGTGAGTTTTTCTAGAAACTTTACAACCATTTCTAGTATGTTATTTTAAATAGTTGCATTCATTTAGGTTTCACCCTCCTTGAAAGTTTTAAGGACTCTGTCATTGGTTGGATGAATGTACTTTGTGGGAATTCTGTGGAGAAAATGCAACTTAGTACGATACCCACCTTATGCTGACGTTTCCACGAAATGTTCACTCAAAGACACTTAGCGTGACTTCTTTAGCGTCTTCCTGTCCTCATGTATGGAACTGTTGTCATTGTCTTATTGGACGCTTCTTAAAGTCTTCACAGAGAAAGCGAAAGATTATCTTCCTGACTAGTAGCTTGAGAGGCTCTTTGAGTCTTCTCTCACCCACCCTCTTATCCACTCCTTAGAAAGCTCTCTTGATTCTTTCCCCTTCCTGTTTCATAGACTAGAGCTCTCTCTTAGTTCCTGTTTTTATTATCTAATATGTTAGTACCTCCTTCAGTGGTTTGATTTTTACATTGGTTGATTAAACCCGTTTATGTTTCTCATACTGGACATAAGCTTCTTTAGATCAAAGGCTGGGTGGGTTGTTGTGTTTTCGCGTTGTATTCCAGCTCCAAACACAATGCCTGGCTTTTTGCCCTCTGTTAACTGAATAGGGGCAGAGTGCATCATCCATTCAGAGCTCTTAACATTGAAAGGTCAGGTGAAAGGGTCCGTAAAAGTTATTAGAAATAATATTGAAATAATACGTAAACCCATTTTCTCCCCCCTTCAAATAACAGAAAGATGAAACTTTATTTTCCACTCTACATTTTTTTTACATGGTAAAGTTTGTTCCTGAAGTCCCGTTTTCTACTGAAGCTGCATTGTGTGTTGCTGTGCTTGGCAAAGTGATTGCTTAACTTACAACAGTTTCTATGCAACTACTTTCCCATATGTACTGAGAAGATTGAGAAATTTCTTTGATTTATACACCTACAAATTTTCTTGATTCATGAGAAGCCTTGCAGAAATAATCAATCTGATAACAGTACCGTACACTTACTGCTTTGAAGGTGTTACTTGATACACTGCAGTCCTGATAAAAAGGGCCTGCGCGTGTGGACTGAAGTGCGGGGGGTGATCTTTGGGTCTCTTTGAGGCTGTATTCTCTGCCACAATGGAAAGTGGAATCTCACAGTTCTCTCCAGTATTGACTTTTCTGTATCAACCTGGCCCTCCCTTTCAAGGTCTTCAGTGTCTTTATCACACTCCTTCTCTCAGGATGAAAGGGAAAGAAATCATGTCATTTATAAAAGCAATGATTGAACATTAGTCTTTTATTGAAAATAAGTTTATAGTTGTCTAATCACCATCACCTGACAAGTTATTGCTGCATTAGCAAGGGGACATCTCAGACCTCTGGCATTGCCATGAAGGTGTGAATGCTGTAGTAATTTTTAACTCAGCGGAGGATTAAGAATCTCATTGGCCATTTCTTTTTGTTGGGTATCTGTTTAAAATGTAAGAGTGTGACTTTAACCAACTTTGGGATTTTAGAGACTTTCCTTGTACCACATTTAAGTAATTTATTTATGAACTTTGAAAATACTACTATTCCTATGTATTGCTAACAGGGAATATTGCCCCCCAAACCAACTATAATACCATAGATCCAAGAGCAGCACGCTGTGGGCCCTGGCCATTAGACCCAAGACTTCCCCAAAACAGACCAAGGTGACAGTGCAAGGTGAAATTCCCACACTTTACTTCTTCAGACCCTATTCTCCAAGGCCTTCAGATTGGGACTGGCTCCTGATGCTATAAAGGAGCTGTTTCTGGGTTAAGCTTGCGATCCGCTGCTTGAGTCCACTTCTTTTGGAAGTTTGCAGATGGTGGGCAGCCCCTGGAGCTCTGGTTTGCCTCAGCCAAAGCTGAGATGGGAGAAGCCCTCCTTCTCTCTGAGCCCAGTCTCGAGGTACAGGAGCTTCATTAATTCACATGAAACATACTTTCTAGGATTTGCTAATGAGAGATCCAGGGAAAGATTTCCTGTCTCCTGGCTTATCTCAGTCTTTGGGAAATCTTAAAAAAATTTTAACTTAGACTTAACTTTCTTTTTTACATTCTGAGTTAGATGCATTCGTGTCTGTTTGATCTGTATATTATCATATTCCTGCATTTTATTCTTGAACCCAGTTGGAAAGTTTCAAGGCAAACATTTGGTTTTCTGTTAGCCCACAAATTGGGCAATGGTTGTTCCAATTATGGTCTTCCATTGACTGAGGCAGAGTCACATGTTAAAAGTATATTTTGTTAGTAGCCCACAGAGCATACCACTGTCAGTCCTTTGTCATGTCTGATTGTGAGCAATATGCAATAATAATAATCCCAAATTTCTTCTTTGGATGACTTAAATGTGTCATCTAGAAATCCACTTTAAAGTACCTCAGTGAAAAAACCTCCAAGCATGGATTCTGTGTCCTCTACCCACTTATCCAGTCCCCAGGTGGTCTCCCGGTGGACTTGAGTACATCCTCGAGTGCCCAGCCCACAGACATGCCTCAAATGTAGGGAAACAAATGCTGTTCAGTATTATGAAGAGCTGCTGATGTATGGGCTGTTCGCTGTGTGCTGTGGGTATTAATCAGAATTAAATGGTTACGGTAGATACCCATTACTCTTTGTCCCCAAACCACCCTTCTGTCAACAACAGCACCTTCTTCCTTTTGGGAACTGATCCCTCTGACTTTAACCTGGTGGTTTCAGCAGAAGCTCCTATGTTCCCAAATAATATTGTCTACCCCCTAGGTCACAGACTTGGTACCAGACTCAAATCGGGCCAATCAGAATCCTTTCCTAGGACTTTTTTAAAAAATTGGAATTAAGAAAAAGAGTCGGGGACAGTGAGATGACTCAGCGGCATAAGTGCCTGCCTGGCAAGCGGGAGGGCTCGAGTTTGACTCCCGGAACCCACATACGAAAAAAGGGCCAGTGACAGCGCTCAGCGGCACGGGCGCCTGTTGGCGCGCGAGGTCCTGAGGTCGACCCCTGGTACCCACAAGAAAAAAAAGAAAAAGAGTCATTCTTTGTCTAGAGGCCTAAATTTCAACAAACAGAACTCAGGAGCCCTTGGTGGCTGAGCTGCAATGAGAGAATTAAAGCTAAAATGCAGAGAAAAGAAGGATTAGAAATCAAGAGAATTCTGGAGGTTTAAATATCTGGTTCCAATTGTTTCAGAGGCCCAGCTATATCTTTGCCCTTCCCATGTTTGGATCATTTAAGCCAGTGGTTTTTAACTGGGGGCAATTTTACCTCCTGGGGATATTTGCCAATGTCTGGAGACATTTTTGGTTGTCATGGATAGGGGGCTGCTGCTGGCATCTAGTGGATAGAGACCAGAGATGCTGCTAAACATCTTACACTGTACAGGATGGGTCTCCCACAAACACACCTTGGTCCCCAAAGAAAGACTTATTCAGCCAAAAGGTCACTGTGGCTGAAACTGATAAGACCTGAATTCTAACCCATCCTTCATATATTCCATAGTATCCATTTGAATCCCCACCCCCTGCTTTCTTTTTGGAAAGTTAGCCAGTTAGTTTCTGTTCAGAAGACCTTAACTAACCTAGAGGGGCATACATAAACAAGTTGTGAGTGTTGTAATTGGTACACATTCCATCCTAATATTTAAGATTTTCCAACACGCAGTATAGTGGACCTAATATGCAGCTATCCATCACCCAGGTTTAGAAGGACTGTCCATTCATCAGGGAGACATTTATAGGCTTGGGTACCTAAACAAGACCTATTCCAAACTTTACAATTTTTGAAGTAAAAACTACTCATAAATTGCTACTAGGATTGCATAAAAAATATGCTGCATGCCCTAAGATTTCTTTTAAAATCTACATTCAACTCATATAGCAGGGATGAAATGACCATTTTTAAGAATAAGTACAGTAAAAGTTAAGTGTTTTATTGCATGGAGCAAAGCACAGTCTCTTACAGTGGCCATGGTAGGAAACTGCCAGGTCGGCTTTAACATGGACAGCAGAGTCCTCCGGGAAATGCAGACTGCATGGGGCCTTTGGTTCACCTCAGGCCCACGTTCAAACCATGGCACGAGTATCCTGGTGGACAAATTGATGCAAAACAACTTAGTGAATAGTGACCATACAGATCTGAGGCACTGGAGGCTGCAGTTAAGCACCTAGGTTAAGCACTGGATTCAAGATTACCTGCACTTTACACAAAAGCTGCTTTTTTAAAACTTTCTCTGACTAAATTTTTATAAAACTGTAACTAGGGATTCTCTCTCAGATTCTCTTCTTCCTGCCCTCCTTCATTGTTCTGGTTAAACTAGAGTTAAACTGGCAGAGGACTTGGAAAGCTGAATTTCTTTTCTTTCCTTCTCCCTCTCCTTCTCTTTTCTTTGGCCTACAGTTGACATATGGTATATACTAATCAAATATTTGTTCATGAAAATGATGAAGAGTGATTTCATCCCGTCCCTTGGATCTTAATATTCTATATAAGCCTGTGACCCCCAGACTTGTGTTTCCAGCTGGGACTTTCATCTCTCAGCATCTGTGCTCAGAGACATCTACAGATGTCTCACAGACACTTGGGCTTCTTGCCGTGCATCACATGTGCTAGGCGCACACTGTCCCAGGGCCTTTGGACTGGCAGTTCCTTCTGCAGTACTCGGAGTGCTTTTCCTTGGATACGGTTCTAGAGAGACATGCCTGGCTGGCTCTAACCTCCCCTCTGTCAAACATTTCTCATGTGCTATCTTCTCAATGAGACCACCCTGACCACTCCACTCAGAATGGTAATTTATCTTGTCTCCCCCACTCGGCCTCATTTCCCTTACCTTGCACTACTTTTGCTTTCTCCCTAATACTTATCACCATCTAGTAGATCTTATTAACCCACTTCTTCATTGCTGAGCTTTGGTTTTTTCAAGAATGTCCTGTAAATGGAATTATATAGTATGTAATCCTTTGCAACTGATTCTCCTGCTCAGTTTGAGTAAAACAGTAATGCCCTTGGGATCACTCATGGTGTGTTTTTGTCAATAGTTCCTGTCATTCTTTGTTACTGAGTAGCATTTCACTACATGGCAGTTCTATAGTTATCTATTACCTGTTGATGGACCTTTGGGCTGTGTGCAGTGTGGGGCAGTCATGAACTGAACTGTTACAAACATTTGTGTACAAATTTTACTGTGAGCATAAATTTTCATCTCTGTAGAGCAAATACATAGGCGTGAGAGTGTTGTGTATGTTTAATGTTACAAGAAACTGCCTATATATAAATGCTCATAGCAACACTATTGTAATAATAAATGATTAATAATAATCTAAAGTCCATTAACTAATGAATGAATAAATAAAATATGTATATCTCCACAATGAGATATTATGGGGCAAGACAAAGAAATGAAGTGCTGCTACCTGCTACCTGGATATACATACCTTGAAAACTTGCTAAGTCCAAGTAAGGACCACACATCGTGTAGTTAGGTTGTGACACAGAGATGTCCGGAACAGGCAGATGTGTGGCGTCAGAAAGTCCAGGGGTTGCCTACTGGTGGGAGGGTGGGGAATGGTCTGCTAAGGGGTGTGAGGCTTTGGGATGGTGAAGACTCAAAAAAGGGTTTGAGATGATTATATAACTTGTGAATATATCAAAAACTATTACATTCTACACTTTAAACAAATTGCGTGCTGCGTTAAATCTCATTAATGCTGTTATTTAGAACAAAATAAAACCCACTGCTGGCTTGTATTCCAAAGTGGCCTTACCATTTGGATTCCTGTCAGCAGTGGACTAGAGTTCTAGGTGCTCCACACCCTCACCAGCAGTTGGTATTGTCAGGGATTTCTATTTTAGCTGTTTTAATAGGTGTGTAGTGCTCTTGTGTTAATTAGCATTTCTCGCCTGGCTAATGATGTCGAATGCCTTTCATGTGTCTGTTTGCCTTCTTAGGAAAGTGTGGGTTCAAGTCTTTTGCCCACATTTAAGTTGCTTCTTTTCTTAGTTTTAAGTTTAGAGTTCTTTATATATTCTGGATACAAGTCCTTTCTCATATATGTGGGTTGAAGTATTTTCACAGTCTCCCGATTAGCTTGTCTTTTCATTCTCTTAAATTCTTGTAGATGGTTTGCAAGCTCTGCTTCTGTATCTTCCGTGCCTTCTAGGGATCTGGCACGAAACAGTTACTATGTGGTGGATGTATGAATGAATTCCTTCTTCTTACTGATTTAGCAATAGGTTTTTTTCTGAGAAATTATAAATATATAAAAAGTAAACCTCACTGGGTCACTTCCTGATTGAAATATTTCCTTCCAGTTATCTCTTAGAGAAAAGTAAATCATCTGTAGACATCTTAAGGCATGGCGCGTGCCTCCTGCCCTCCACGCACGCTCTTCCCTGTCTGGAGCAGCCCCGCCCCCGCGCTTTGCTCAGCCAGCCCCTTTTTAAATGTATTTCTCAGTTTGAACCTCACTTCCATTCATTTCTTCTAGTCCCTGGGAATGTGAGAGTGAACGCGACAGCTGCGGCCTTTGCTCTCCTGAGGTTTTACCTTTAGCGGCAGAGACTCTCTGGACTCCTTCCCCCGACCGTGGTGAATACTTCTATTTTGTGCTCGCTTGGTCTCCCAGTGTTTCTGCTGCACAGAAATTTCATTATTTGTAAACGTGTGTTTATTGTTTTTCTCTATACCAAATTATAAGCCAGTGACCTTTAAACATTTTTGTTCATGCATCCCCTAAAGGAATTTTGAAAAAACTGGGTAACCCGTCCTATATATTTTAAACTGACATCTGTAATTTTTCATCATAAGTTTAAGTAGTTATAAAGGATATAATTTCCAGCATACTATAAAACTTGACATTTTAAAGTGAAATATTTTATCACTCTTTTAAATGTATCGCATGGAATCTGAATACCACGTTTGATAGCCTCCATCATTTGTGAAAAAAATCTCTGACCTTTCTTAGTTATAAATTTTGCAACCTTTCTTTTTCTCACTGAACTCCTGTTCCCATTTAATGTCCCTTACATAATATCCTATCTCTGCTTAGGCTTCTAAATGTTACATTGATTATTCTATCATACTTCTGTGCAACAAAGCTAGGTACAAAAATTGAAATTTAATTTTTAAAAAATTCCTGTGGTGACCAAAAGGCTCTACACATTCTGTGTTGTGACTTTTGCAATTATTAGTAGTACACATGGATTGAAACAGAGTACATTGTTTTGCTGGAAACCCTCTCAAGGCAAAGTAGAGGTTCTGTTTTTCTAAGTGGTAGGTTGTATGCAATGGAAGAATATTACTCCTGTCTGGAATGCAACAGGGCTCAGTATCAGTTACACTCTTAGTTTTATAGACAGAAGAGCAAAGATGCCCTATTCGCACACATAAGGAGATGAGAATGGAGGTTTTGTTGCTGCACTGCCGCCCCACTATGCCCTACTGCCGCTCAGTCCTGGGAACTTCCCCTGAATTACAGGCCAAAACCAGCAACGACTTTTTTCTTTTTAATAATCTGTCAGATGACAACTCAGATCTTCCATTTGTTAGGTTGGTTGGAGAAAACTGGGCGTTCCAGGACTTGTAAAAGGGCTTGTCATCCAGCTGGTAGCGCCATTCGCTTCCTCGGGTCCTAGGGACTGCTGCACCCCTCTTTGTTCAAGGTGTTGATTGATGGCTAGGACAGCGCAGCCCTACTCCAGTAGGTCGGGACTGCTGCAAAGCCTGAAGGGGGAGAGGGAGACTGTGTCAGGCACACGGGAAAGTAGAGCTGCTTCGGGACAAGGATAGGTGGACAGTGAGGACCTAGACATCTGTTCCCTCAAAGTCGTGTGTGGCAGGAACTCCCACCTGGTCAGCTCCTCCCAGGGACGTGCTCCACTGTGCAGGCTGCTGCTGGAGCTGCACCAGGCTGCAGAGCTGGGTCTGTTGCTTTTTAGCCACAGTTTCCTCAACTCATGGCGTCAAGTAAGAACTCCATAAGAAATTGTTTTCACTGATACTGAATATAGGGAAAACCTTTTTGTAAAATTTGACTCCAAATCTATAAACCTTGTAGGTTCCTTTGAAAAGATATAAAAGAGAAAATATTTTATATATTCCTGAACAGTCTTGTATGCAATAAGGTTAATTTTCAAGAACAAAAATAAAAACCAGTAAAGTTTTTATTAACTTAGTAGCTTGTGGCAAACTTGACAGTAATGCCACTTTCCCTAAACTCTTTTTCTGTTTTCTAACTTCTGTTGTTTTAGGTAACTTTTACTGTTTTCAAGTAACAAGACTCTGTTCAAATTCTCTGCTAAAACAACCCTAGGATATTTTTGGTACGTTTTATACTAATGTAGTTTTCATATGATTAAGAAAATGGTGTTGTTATTTGTCCCCTTTCTGCTTGTGCTGCTTTTGAAGTATCTGGCAGAGGGTTGGGGTGTGTTATACCTCACAGAGGCCTCCATGTGTGCATGGAGTGACTGTTATATGCTGCTAAGAAACAGGAACTGCAGGGGGCCGGTGCGATGGCTCAACAGCATAAGCACCTGCCTGGCAAGCACGAGGGCCCGAGTTCGACTCCTGGAACCCACATACGAAAAAAGGGCCAGTGATATTGCTCAGCGGCACGGGCGCCTGCTGGCGCGCGAGGTCCTGAGTTCGACCCCCGGTACCTACAAAAAAAAAAGAAATAGGAACTGCAGGTTGGCAGCTTCATCTGTCTGTTAACCTGCAGATTCTTAATGCTTGGTAGTGTCCTGGAGGTTTCTGTTTAAAATCTAATGCAGATTTTTGATTGCCTTCTAAAATGCTGCACTTCTCCAGGAAACCTAATCTTCATGAGAGGCTCTGGTTTTCTGTGAAGTCATAATTTCAAATCAGAATTTCCAACTGTGGCATCTAGTTTTATGGAGCCTGAATTGAGACTCAAAAGCTAGGTTATGTATTTGAACACTGGAAGTGAATGTTATCTTTCTTTGTATAAAACAGTGTGGCAATTGTATTTAAGTATTTCCAGTTTGCAGGGTTATTGTTTGTGAGCCACTCCAAGAAAAACGGATTGAGTAATAGCTGAACAGCTCCAGGTGACTAGGTCAGGTTCTGTGCTCCTGCCAGTGTCCTGTGAATCCAACACGTGGTGTCTGCACCACAAAAGAGAATCCTAAAGTGTCAGAACTCCCACGGCCTGAGAGGTCATTTCTTCTGACTCCCCTCACATTTTTCAGATGAGGAAACTGAGGTCTTATTTTGCTCTGCTTAGGGAAAATGATCATGACTTGAAGGAAAAGGATCTGGGCTTAGTCATCTTCTGATACTTAACGTTGTTTGCTGAACCTGCAAAGGGAGGAGGTAGCATTAGCAGCACTCTTGGGGGAGGGGGAGTCCCTTGTGCCTAGGACCAAGGCTGGGTAGACTGGAAACACTTTGGCAACGTGAATCAGTATTTGAAAATGTTTCTTGCTTTTTACCTTGTAGTTACTCTTTAATCTTAGTGAATTACAAAATCAAAGTCTTAATGTACAAAAATACTCTGGCATTACAGTTCACTGCAGCATCATTTGTCCTTGTGAAAAATTAAAAGAAGCAACTAGTTGCCTAACAATAGAAAAATAGTTACATTACAGTAAACTTAAGCAACGAAGTGCTATTTAGCCTTTAAAGCTCATTATTTGCAAGAATTTTTTTTTTTTTTTTTTGTGGGTACCGGGGGTCGACCTCAGGACCTCGCGTGCCAGCAGGCGCCCGTGCCGCTGAGCGATATCACCGGCCCCTTTTTCGTATGTGGGTTCGGGAGTCGAACTCGGGCCCTCGCACTTGCCAGGCAGGCGCTTACGCCGCTGAGCCATCTCACTGGCCCCTGCAAGAATTTTTAAATGCATGGAAAGTACTCATGGTGTTAAGTAAAATAAATGGGATACAGAATTGTACAAATAATATGGCTTCACTTATATGAACGATACGCACGCATGAAGTGGATAATAATACAAGTTTATTTAATGGAAATGGTACTATGGGTTGATTTTTTTTCTTTATATTTTGCATATTTCATAGACCCTCCACTATAAGCAGAAAGTAAGTTATAAACATTTTATATATAATGAAGAGGTAAGTTTCAAAAATAATAATACGAGGTAACTGAAAAGTTATTTTAAAAAGTCAGCGAAGGCAGGATCATAGATGCATGGTCCCATAAGCCTGAGCTTGGGTGATCACACACAGCTGCCCGCCTCCGCCCTGTGGAGCAGACCCCACTGGTGGGGGACAGTGACCCATCTTGCCTGTGGGCAACAGGGTGAAACCCATCAGTAACTGTTTTAATTAACAGTCATTTTATTTGGAAAAAAATAAGTCTGAGAAGCCATTGCTCCTCTTGAATGAACATTTCTTTATTCTTTCGTTTAGTGGACATTTTAGAGTGGCTACTCACTAGTTCCTCTGATGTGAAGGTTCTCTCTTGCTGCTAGTGATTTTTGCCCAGTGATTGTTGAAATGTTCATAAATCTGCTTCCCAGAGTAAAGTATTCTGTTATGCAGGTAACTTGACACAGTTTCTGTTCTCACCTGGTTCAAGTTTAATCATTAAGTTGGGTTAGCTGGTGAATAATGAACAGTTGTGTGGAAGCCAATCCATGAATACCTGTGAACCTGAAAATGCTACTTGACTCAGCGCTGGGCTTGGTGTGGTCCACGCTGCTGTTTCTTTGCTGTACAACATGGTCAAGCAGCTGTGCAAATTAAATGCTGTTTTTCTAAAAGGTAAGCTTTTCCAGAGAATGGTGTGGTTTTCTTTGCTTTCAGAATTCTTTGAAAAATCTATGAATATTTTGAAGTCCTCCATTCCACTTTATAATTTCAAATTAATAACTTCTTACTACTGTAATTTCATACGTTTTATACTACCCCCAGGAAAAAAAAGTATTTACTTACTTCAAATTTCTTATATTGATTTCAGTTGGTCTCATTCCACATTACAATTATGGCTTTCCATTCCACAAGGTATGGCTTAGAGTTGTGTTTCAAATTTGAAATGGGTCATGCATTAATAAAGCTACTGTTTTTAATTTGAAAGAAAGGATCTTTTAAGGAAAGTTTGTTGGAACTGGGGTAAATTTCTGAAATGCTTGTCTTATATAAATTCATGGTAGCATCAAATTGTTATTCCCCTGCTATGAGGCAGCACCCTTAGCTTCTCCGTGTGCCTTTGGCCTAGCTGCCCCTTGTGTTCCGTGTGCTACAACCAAGGGGGTCCACAGCCGGAGCACGCGGTTGAGGTGAACTTCCATCTGCGTGTGTGTGGAAACCGCCTGACACTGTGAAGTAGGCGCTGTTGTACCTTGCAGAGTGTGGAGTTCCACAGCTATCACAGTGCTCAGCTTCTTTTATTGTCTGTTTCTCTTCTAATGAGAGACCCAGATCTTCTTAAAACTCAGACTCCTATTTGATTGATATTTAGGCCTATGTCGATATCAGATATTTTTATTATTCCTTAAATGTCCTGACTGATAATTTCGTTCTGATAAATAGTGAGTAAGTACCCATAGGACTGTTTTACTTATAGAGTTCATGAAATCTTTGATTTTGGATTAGACCAATGATATAGATTGTCCAAACCTATGTATTTGCTTTTATTTATTCAGTAAATATTTATGGGATACGTACTATGTACCAGTCCCCATGCTGATGATTAAATGTGTGTTGGCAGTAGTATTAGCATTATTTGCGGTTTACTACTGTTATTGGTCTTATTTTCCAGTACTATTTTGCAAAGAAAGTATAAGTCACTGAAAATCTATTTGCTTCTTTTTTGCTTGGAGTACTTCCCTCCAGGAAAAAAAAAAAAAAGTTATTCTAAATAGAAAAACAAACTTCCAAATTTAGAGGAGGTCTACGTAAATGAGTTGCAAATATCCAGTAAAAAAACAGTCTGCACTGAGGCTCTGTGGAATGAGGATTCTCCTTTTCTAGAAGAGTGGTTCAGTTTTGGTTTTCCTGATTAATATAGTTATAAAAGTCTCATATGACTGTTTCACAGTAAATAGGAAAATATGTCTGCCCACTTATAGTAATTAGTAATTTTACCTGTCTTAGGTACCATGTACCTTCAGATGTAACCACCTGTGAATACACTCTGTCTGGCCCAAAGCCTGCTGTCTCCTTATATTCTTTTTGTGTTTTAGAAGATAAAGTTTGTTTACTCTCATAAAAATAAGAACTTTCATTCTAGGTTTAGTTGATGTGTCTCAGGAAGACATGACAAAGGGGTCGTGAGGATCAGTGAACACATCTGTCATTGACAGAGTTTGTCGTTTGTGTTCAAGACAGTTACAGCAGAATACGCAGCCCAGACAGTGCTCAGGAGCAGAGGTTCTGGGATGAGATTATAACTGGGTTTTAATCCTGTTCTGGTACTTACTAGCTGAGTGACATTGAGCACATCCCTTAACCTTTATGAGCCTCAGTTTCCTCGTATATAAAACAGAGATAATGAGTTTACTCATGTGTAAAATAACAGCTACCAGGTAAGGTCATTAATGAGAATTAAGTGAGTTAATATTGGTGGGACCAGAGGGACCTGTGCCTGATGCCTATTGTTTACCAGTGCTATTGATGTTTTTGGTGTTGCGCAGAGTGAGAAAGTAACGTTGTATACAGTTTCGGGGCCTGGCCAGTCAATACTGATTGGGTTCAGTGATGACATTCTTTCCCATAGCCTTTTCTACCTAAGGTACATTACAAACATCTTAGAAAATGGACTTTTACGCCCCTCGCTGGCATATTGTCAGTGATCCTAGGAATCCAGCCCACCTCTGGGAGGAGGATAGGGGGCCAGGCTGTCCTGCACCCATACCAAGGAGGCCTTGCTGGCTCCACAGCCTGGCTGGATAGTCTGAGCGATTATCCACCCCATGGCCACTCTAGGGCCTAGGCTCTGGAGCCATCACCCACGGAAACTGCTCTGGTGGAGACGTTGGTTGTATGGAATAGGATTCTGTGTGAGACGTGAAGCGGCCAGACCTCACACTCTCTGGGCACTGTTAAGTTGTCCTCAGGTATTACTTTGCTTTTCTCCTTGGCAGCGTGACGGAGTCTTTTCCCTGCCTCCTCGAGGGTCATGTAAGGCGCTGTTTCCCACATGCTTCATCTAGCTGTTTCAGGCATCTGTTCTTTTTTGCATCTTAAATGCTTAAGGCTTAGAAAAATTTAGTCTCTAGCATGACACTATCATGTAACTTGACTGGTAGTCGTTTTTTGGTTTTCTTCCCCCACACCCATGATACAATGGTTATTTAGCAAGGAAGGGGTCAGAGATAAAATGTCAGTCTTTCTACCCACAGTTGGGTAGGCAGCATCATGCATAAGCCTTGAGAATGACACACGGAAGCTACTGAGTTAAAAATAGCACAAATATTCCAGGCCTCAGCCTTAGCTTGAAGGGCTAGGCGAGCGCGGTGGGAGCGTGGACGCAGGATTGGAGAGGGGAGAGGCAAAGGCAGGGGCCCAGGGAGGACCCAAGGCCAAGGCTGGTGGGGTGAGCCAGAGGAGGCAGGCTGAGGAGCCCTGAAAGATGCGGGTCTCGGTGGCAGATTGGCTGTGCACCGTGGTAGGAGACCATGAGGAGCTGTGAGGTCTTAGCCTGAGCAGCCAGAGAGGGTCTCATAAAGAAAGACAGCCCGTTGGCGCGGGGACTCCAGCCCCAGGATCGCACTGGGCCGCGAGGAGTGGGGTGAGGACTCGAGACCCCCGTGGTGTTTGGATGCTGGTCCATGTATGTTGGGCCTTTCTCTCTTCCCTCGCTCCTGGTGCTGCCGTTTAAGAAGCCAGTGTTTCTCTCAGTTCATGGTGACCCAGGGCAAGAATCTCTCAGTCTCAGCTTCTTCATGTTTAAATGGGAGGCCTGGTATTATTTCCTTTACTTTTCTCCTAGGAATATAAAGAATAAATGGAAAAAAAAAACTTGCTTTTGAAAGTATACATGGGAAAGTGCTCTTGATGAAAGTACTTAAGGAAATGCAATTGGACCATAAGCTAAAACATTGCATAACCTGATAAACATGGATGTCCTCATTTACCTTCTCTATACTTGCGTTCTGGATAATTTTAGAGCCCATAGTGTGGTAGTACTATAGTGTTCTGTCATTCAACTTTGAATTCTCACGTGCCTTTTAACTTCTTCCTTTCTTTATACTAGGATTCTGGAAGAGCCTCCTTTTTAATAAACAAAATATATCTCTTCCAATTTATTGAGCAAAATTCATTTACCTAAAAAACAGATTTTATTGTGTCATTTTCATGTTTAAAAATTTAGTCTGGGGCTGAGGGGGCTGGAGATGGACTAACACAAGCCTTTTTTTTTTTTTTTTTTTTTTTTTTTTTTTTAGTTAACTGTACAACGGAAATGTGAATGAGGGCCATGTTGTGTCTCTGTGGTGTGCAAGGGAGCGTTCTCCTGGGCATTGCAGGCTCTCCAGCCCTGGCCCGGCACTTGCTGTGTGGCAGGCACTTTCCTACACCCTTGCCTTCCACACACCGCCTGTTGTAAGGACCCTCATCCTTCCCATTTTTCAAGTGAGGCCAAGTAAACTGGTAACGGCTGTGTGGCTCTCAAATATCAGAACCTGTACGGGACCCGGGCAGTCTGACCCCACGGTCCGTGCTCAGTGGCATTTCCGTGTCACCTCCTCGGTGGTTCTCAGCTCTGGTTCACAGAGTCAACTGGGGAGCTTACGGGGTGGGCCAGGGGGAGAAACACATCTCACAGGGCTGCCTGTGAGACCACGGCAGTCTTCTCTCTTCCCCTGCTTCCAAGGTTGAACGGCCACTCCCTCTCTGTTTTCTGGTCCACTGGAATGTCTCCTGCTCGCTTTCATGGCACATGGCAGGGTCCATTATGGTTTAGACAGGAACATACTTGCTCCTGGTGTGCATCCTGCACAGTGTCTAGCACAGCCTTTTTCACACAGTGCTTCACTATGAATTCCTCGGGGTGTGATTTGATATGCTGTGGTTATTTTGCATTAGGGGAGGTCCCTTAATGGCCAGAAAGCATGGAGAGTTAACGGGACAGATCTAAGTGTGAGTACCAATTCTAGCATATCTGAGCCTCAGTCTTACCTACCAAATGAGAAAGATGTTAATACAGAGGATTGCTGTGAAGGTTAAATGAGATATTTAAAAATATGGAATATCCTTTGTAATATAGCAAGTAAAAATAAATGCTAAATCCTTTCCTTATAAATGAAGCTCAGTATCCTTAGATATGAAAAATTACTTGAAAATACACTGCTGAGTTTTCAGTCAAATCAAGAAACCGTGGAATTTTTGGAGCTAAAATAGACCTTTAGTGAACAGGAAGTGCATCCTCTTTGTTTCATAAGCAAGAAATGAAGCTCAGAGAAATGCCTTGACTGTGGGTATACTGTGAGCCCAGGTGTAGTCTTTGTGCAGAGTACTTGCTCCATACTGTGTACTAGTAGGGGGTTATAAATACTTTTCTGCAGTGATCATCAGTAGCTTTTACTTGCTTTGTGTTGTCTGTCACAGTGCACGCTTGTATATGTTATATAACCTTGAACAACTTCCAGACCTAATCTCCTGGCTCCAAGGTAAGGTTTGCCTCTTAGATAAAATCCTAAAGGAGACCAGCATGGATATGAGGTTGAGGAGACACAGAAAATTACACACACACACACACACACACACACACACACACACACAGAAACCTTGTTCTTTTACAGGAGAGGAAGAATAATTACATAAAACATACAAACGATGAGTGGTTGAAAGTCCACAAAGTTCTTCCTAGTTCGTGTGTTCCCAGGGAAAATGAGGCTCTTGTATCTTGTATAACTTCTTGCATGTGTAAGGTTAAAAACTGGAGGGAAATGAAGATATTCTAAAATATTGCCAGTAGCACACTGACATTTTGTTGTTACTAACCATCATATTGTAAAAACTTTAAAATGGCATTGTGCTTTGAGATTATTTTAAAACTATTTTAAATATTATTTACTATTAATACTTTAGCATAGATTTTTTAGCTTATTGATTATTATAATTTCAATTAAAGGTGAAAATTCATTGATACATACTATATCTAATTTAATTTAGGGGCTAATTGCTGAGGGAGTGCACAAATTACAATGAAGATAGACATATCATTTGAATCGAAATTCCTGATTCTTATCCCCCTACCCAAACAATACAAAAATTTTTTTTGACCACAGAGGAATAATTTTTAGAACATGAACATACTATGTGATCAATAAAATTCAGTGCAGACCACTTATTTTTATCATTTAAAATTCCTCACCATATTCTTTCTGTTTCTGCACCTTATTACATATACTAAGATGTCTTGATTTTCTTAAATCCTTGGCAGATTTTTCCTTTGTAGGAGTGAAATTAGCTGTGCATAGTATGGGGAGGAAATGCTTCTAGAGTTGTTTGCAAAAGATAGTGTCTAGCGTTCTTAGCAGTGCCTAAACTTTTGTGGAGAAATATCTATTTCTTGCTCCTTCAAAGACTTTGATTGTCTGAAAGCGGAGATATTTGTAGTTTGGACTTTACTTGGTGTGTACAATGTGCTGTATGACCACTTGACATTTATTTAGTACTTACTTTAGGACATGATCAGCAATATCTTCATTTCCAAAGGGACAGGTTTTAGAAAACATAATAATGAGAATGAGAATGTGGCTAACTTTTAAAATTATTCATCATACAGAGAAATACCTGAAGCTACAAATTTAAATCTCATAAAAGGTTAATCAAATTTGGTAGTACACAGATTTCCTTAGCATCTGAATTTCATAAACCTTGAAAACTTTGACTTTTAAAAATGTTGCAGGGGTTTATCTTTCCCATCCTTGTATTTTCTCAGACCACTTGGGAAGACAGTGGCACAGAAGAGCCTGTGGACTCCCCCAGATGTCCCCGACTGCTTTTCTAAGTCAGAAATAAACTTTAGTCACAGTGTGATAAACAGAAGCCGAGCATGTCTCCGTTGTCGTACAAGTGAAACAGAAAGCGCAGTCATCACCAGAAAGTTGATTCATGATGTGTGGCTGGATCTTCATGTTGAGGAATGGTGATTGATATTTTCAGTTTCCCAGTAAAAACAAACTTCCACCATGAGTGATTCTCCTCATTGTGATTGTTAAACTATTTCCTTCGTTCTCTTTTTTTTTCTGCTCATTATTAGATGATCTACAAATACTATTGGATCCTGTGGGTTTCACTTTCTTTTCTTACTGAAGTTGACAGTGGCTATGGTGCTGGAGCAATTGTTTCCAACAGAGTATTTACTTTCTGTGCACAGAAGTTCAAGAGCCAATTAAATGTGTTTGATTAATTTATCACAAAGAGTGGTACCTTGAGTTACTCTGGAAAATTCTTTCTGTTCAAAAGAAGGCCCCTCATTTTTAAGAGCAGAGCTCTGATTTTAATTAAATAAAGAGCATTTTGTGCAATTTTTTCCCTAAAGCTTAAGACTAATTTCTATGGTTACTAGGGATATAAATCTCTAGATCACCTTAAAACAAAGATTTTTGTTCGGGAAAGAGTTGACAGCACCCTTTAAGAAAAGCTATTACTTAATTTTACTTTCCTACGTTTAAACACATACAAATATTTGTAATGATCCCCCAAAGGCATCATAAAAATGTAAAATAATTATGCTCTAAAATATCTAAAATTACAGGAAATAGACCTCATTTTAAAAAATGAACTGGGATTCATGGCTGGGGAGTTAGGGTGTGACATACTTCAAAAGCAGAATCTCTTGTCAGACCTTTTTTTTTTAAAATGGTTAGAAAAAAATCTTTTCTGTTGTCAGTCATTCAGACTTTAAAATATGTTCTTTCTATTAGGAAATATTTCTTTTTAGTTTCATTACCTTTAACTTGTTTTACTGTATGGTGTCTTAAATCCCCTGAGAGAGACAAATTTCTGTCTTTAGAATTAGAGGGAATCACTGAGTTTGTGGATTAACTATCTCATATACCCTTTGGAGTACTTTAAATATTATTTTTGAAAAGCCCATAGCCCAGTCTTTTAAGCAGCATAAGTAGCTCCCAGTGTCTTACTTATTCAAAGTGTACTTCCTCTTTCAGTAGATAATGTTAACTGGTAAATTGTTCCCAGGTTAAAAGTTTGTCATATTTTAATAAATGTAGTACAAAATCTGTAGTAGAGACACCTCAAGGAAAAACCCTCAACTTTTTAAATAAATAAAATTAAGACTTATCTTCTTTTCCAAATTAGTGTCATGATATTTCTTTTGCATTTTTATTTACTAAAATTTTAATTGGACCTTATTATACTTATAAAATGTTCACACTGAAATTTTGAAAGAAATGACATTTTATATGTGATATGAATGTCACTGAGACTAGATGTGTTTACAGTTAAAACATGCCTGACCCAGGAATGCTTTGCATTAAATGAGTTTATATTTTGGGAGCAAAATAAGGGAAAAGGAAACTACTTTCCCTCCCTTTTTTTAAGACACAAGAAAATTAAGTTGAATGTAGGTATTGAAAGTTCTGTAAGCTGAATGTTTGAACAACAAAAGTAAACACTGATTATTGCAAATGTACATTTGGACCAATTTGCTTTTATCTTTCAAGCAAAACATTTCCCACAGTTTTTGTGGGTTTTTATTTAAATTGAGAAAACTTTGGTTTGTGTGAAAGTATAAATAAGTTTTGGAAAGTCATGATTAGAGTTTGATAATAAACATGCAAAAGGAAATCAGGAAACTATTAAAGTCATATGTAACATTTAATAATGTTTTCTCTAAAAATTTATTCTCGGAAAAAGGAACAGTGATTTATGTGGTTCTGGAACAAAGACTTTGGCTGTAATTTAAAATAAAGACTAAATATGAATTTTTCAATGTGGATTAAGTTTTTGTTTTATTTTTTTAGGGAGCTTTAGTAATTGTTATAGGTGTCTCCAAAATGACATTTTCCAGTTATGAGCACCGAATCCATTGAAAAGACAAAATACTTAGTTTCCAATAAAATTTAAACATTTTTTAAAAAAATAAGCATATATGGAGATTCTCTGTTTTGTAAGGAGGAATAATATTTTAGTATTTTAAAAATTATTGAAATATACCACAATTAGGATATAGATTAAAAATAAAATTTAAAAACCTTAATCTGAAATGTGTTATAAGATTAACCTCATAATAGCAAATTGGCACTTTTTGGTTCAGTTGTTTATCCTCCAAATCTTGGGGAGATTTATCTGTTTTCTAGGTTAGTAATTACTATGGATGTAAAAGCATATCACTTTGCCAGTCGTTACACATAGGCATTTTGAAATACTCATAGCCACTTTTGATCAGGTACTATTACAAAGCTTCTAAAGGATTTTTTAAACATTGTAAAGTTTTGCTTTCTCTTCGTTATACAGCTATGTATATCCCTTAAAAGTATTAGTCTTTTATTTTTATGACAATTTTATTGCTTACAAATTGATGCATGATTTTCAGTGAAATTTGTTGCTACAATAATAAGAATGAAAAATTTTTATATGTGGGGTGTTTCAAATATTTTACCTATTTTAATGATCTGAAAAACTAATAAGGGAATTTAAATTTTAAATTTAAAAGTTTTACTTTTAAAGCTTTCATGCTGAATTTTTTTTTTTTGGTACCTGGAATCGAACTCAGGACCTTGCACTTGCCAGGCTGGCGCTGTGCGCTGAGCTATATCCCCTGCCCTGAATTCTTACTATACATTTCAAATATAGGCCCTAAAATGTTTTGTGTCCAAATAAAATAATAAGTGTTAAAAATAGAGTAAAAAATATAGCATTTGATTCTCAAAATGAAGATCTGTAATATACTACTCAGGATATAACCATTATTTTTCTAGTTGTTTTTATACCGGAGATTTTTTTTCTAGCAAATGTTATATTAGGAACAAGTTATCGTACGCTATTTCGAACACTTAACGATGTTTATCGCACAAGTCCTCGTTCTGTAAAATTTAGCAGCTGGTAATACGCTACAGTTTCTTCACATCTAGAGCTATTAAGTTTTCTATTTTCATTTTTGTAATCAAAGTACTGTATTTTAGGGTGTTTTGTAACTTATTCTTTCAAATAGTATTTTCTGCATTTTTGTGTGTCTTCGTGTATACCGAAGTACTTTTAAGTTTCATGCCTTATTTACTCCCAAAGAGACCATAATGAGGGAAAGGAATCTATAATTTCTGGAGGACAAGAACGATGAAAGCAGGCTCTGGCTTTTGCTTGGAATTTGCACATTTGTGTTATTGGTCGAGGCAGCGTGCTCTGCGTTTTATTCCCATTCACTCCGTTGAAAGATTACTGTGGAGGCAAGGCTGTGCATCTTGTTACTAAATCCTTTTCTCAGAGCTTCTCAATAAAATGAACATTCGTTCTTTTGCTTTTGTTTTTACTAAGAGAGAAAAACTACGTCTGACTAGAGGAGAACACTTCCACTTTGGGGATTCGAGTGTTGCCAATGGTGTTCTCTGCTGAGTGTAAATTACTGGCATCCCTCAAGCAGTATAGAAGTTGAATGTCTCCTCCCTTTGTACCGCTCGCAGTTGCTTTTGCTGCTCTCTTGCTGATGTGAAGCAGAAACTGAACGAGGTAAGTTTTGATGGTGAGATTAGAAGTAGCCAGGCAGACTGTCTCCTGGCTTTTGGAGACCCTTCCAAGCTCAGGCCACCCCCTCCTTTGTTTAGATATTACTTGCTCTTTTGAGTTTCAGATTACAGGAGCAATTGATCTGCATGACCTATCTTAAGAACTTTAACTTTGCAGTGGAAACTTAAACCAAATGTATATCCTCAAGAGACAAATCATCTTAAAACCAGGCTGTTGTCATTTTGATGTACTGTACTGTTGGTGGAGGACAGTGTGGTAGAGAGCACCACCTAGTGGAAAGGACCTGTACTTGCTGTGCTGGGTAGAAAATTAGACAATCTGCATTAGTGTAATTCTTGCCCTTGGCTTGCAAAGAAGTGAATCTTTGTGTTGTTTCTAGCATACAACTTTAATTTTAACCCAGCACTATGATTCCAGGAGGATGAAACTGGAAGCAGTCCTGATACGTCAGTTTTATTTGTGCTTCTTCCACTGATGCCGGTCCTTGCTGGTCTCACAAACATTTCCTCATTGTACCTGACATGACTTAAAGAAAAAGGATTTAGTGTCACTGAGGGTAGTGCTCAGTCTTTGGGGGCTTCGTGTTTTTGAGTGCTTATGTTTAACTTGAATAGAGACCATGTGGAGTAGGACCTGTTTGTAGCCGCAGAGTTTATTCCGTCCTGTTAACCTGTTCACCTCACAGGAGGGTGAGTTGCTGCTGGTTATGAGCTGTGGTCACACATTGTTGGCTGCTTGTTACAGAGAGCTTTGCAAACACTCTGTGAAAAAAATGTCATATTAGAAAAACAAGTTATTAATGTATCACAGCCACCTGTTTCGGGATATAGCTGCTCCACAATGTTTATTTTTTTATTTTTTTTATTTTTTTGTGGGTACCGGGGGATCGACCTCAGGACCTCGTGCGCCAACAGGCACCCGTGCCACTGAGCGATATCACCGGCCCCTTTTTCGTATGTGGGATCCGGGAGTCGAACTCGGGCCCTTGCGCTTGCAAGGCAGGCGCTTACGCCACTGAGCCATCTCACCGGCCCTCAATGTTTATTTTAAAATGATAAATCCTTCATAAAATATGTCACTCATTCCTTTGTCGAATGTTCCTGGTCACTTGTTGAGCTAGGAATCCAAAATGAACAAGTCACAGGTCTGGGATTTTTTTTTTGGGGGGGTGACTTATAATTTTAAAAATCTTTTAATTCTTCACCAGAAAAGGGAGTAAACCTATTGCTGCGATGTGGAATGCACTATAATGGAGTATAATTGTGCATATTTGCTTAGTATTTTCTGCCATGTATTGGAAGAATTTAGAAGTCAGGCAGCAAATCCTTTGAAGGGACTGAGAAGCGAAGTTGGTGGTTTGTTTCCTGTGTTGAGGGGTGGAGGTGAGGGAAGGCTGTGGGCTACCGCCTCCTTCCTTCGGTCCTTCAGCACAAGCTTTATCCTCGGAGGGCCTGCGTAGTGTGAAGCACACAGTGAGAAGCTGAATAGCAAGTCTGGAGTCTGTTCTGGAGTTTGGACCCTGGCTTCCAGTCTGACAGTTGTGTGATCTGGAATGAGTTTCCTCACTGTTTGCTCATTCATTGTGAGAATTAAAGGAGATAATTGACATGTGGACTCAGCGCAGCCCCTGAGACAGTAAACACCAAGTGATTACTGTGATTTATGATGCTGACGGGACGATTTGGAGGCTCTCTTCCATCTCTCTCTTTTCTGCATGGCTGGTTCCCACGTGCTCCCCGTCTTTCCCCTCCTCATGTGCTCCAGTGTCCTGAACCCATACCCACCCTTAGTGCCTGCTTGGTGTTGCCTGGCACTTGGACTCCACCAGCTCCTCCAGGTGCAGAGCTGCCACATCCTCCCTTACACAGGTCATGTTGACAGAATGGGTGCACTCTCCTCTGTGCATCTGTGTGTGTCTGTGTGTTTGTGTGTATTTGTGTTTTATTATGTTCAGATCAGAGGTTCTTAACACGAGCACCAGTAAGCCAAGAGCCTCAAGCTCAGAGTGTTAGGCAGAAAGGTTTTCTGTCAGTGTGAATGTTCCCCTTTTGTGCCCTTTTCTGGGGGGTGGCTGGGAGGGAAGAATCTTAGCTTTTGTCAGCTTCTCAGAAGCATCTGAGCCCCAGGAAAAGGTCAGGGACTATACTTTAGCTGTTTATGACTCTCTGCGAGGCCACCTGAGAAGTTAAAAATAAAACCCCCTCCTAGAAAAAGAAAAGAAAATTTGAATTGTACACTTCTTGTTTTTTAAGAAACAAATACTTTCAAAGATAAAATTGAAATTTTAATTTGATGAGCTAAAATAGATGGAATAGTTTTCCCCTGTTGTCAAAGTTCTGCAGAATATTAAGAGCGAGGAAAAGTAAAGAATACAGGCTCCCGGGATGAGTTTAATTTCAGATGCAGCTCTACCACTTACTAGTGAGAACTTGTGACCCAGCTCCTCTCTTCGGTCAGATGGGATGGTAAGAGTGCCTACTGCATGTGGTGAGGGTTAAATTGAGTTCCGTTCAGAAGCTCTTGGAGCTCTTCCTGGCCCACACTAAGTACAGCAGAAGTGTTGGCTCTCATCGTGTTGTTGTATATTCACCCAGCAGCACCTAGAGTATGTCCAGATTAGTTGCCTTTTACAAACTGTCAAAGTACTTCTTTTAGTATGCTTTTCCTATGCCTTATGAACAATTATGAATATTTCTCATTTCTTATGACCAGATTTCCAGAGTACCATAGCTGAATTGCCATAGGCCAGAGAATCCCAAGAACATGGAACCTTAGAATCATGCTGGAAACTTCCAAAGGCAAAAAGAGCAGGGAAGAGAAAGCAGCTTTCAAGTTGATTGCACATCAGTAACCACCTTGGAATTTCTTCGATGGAAAGGACTTTGGGCATCTTCCTGTCTGGCCTTTACTGCTTGCAGATAGAGTCTTGGCTTGGAGCAGTGACTCTGAGGGGCTCCTGGAGGTGGTGTCCTGCTCCCTGACTGCATGCGGAGTGTCTACACTCTTCCTGCTTTCAGGGAGGAAAAGGGATGGAGCTGCCCCTGGAGGTCAGGTGTGAGCGGTGGCCCCAGAGGAGGCATTTGATGAACTGCAGAATGATCCATGGAGGAGAACATCAGTGCCAGGGAGAAGGAAGGCACTAGGACAGGGAGGAGAGAAGCATCCAAGAGCGCGCTAGGCAGGGCAGGTTGGGGGGCAAACCCACGGAAATTTACCTGGCCAGGGTTGACTCAGCAGAGGAGAAGCACCTGTTCCATCATACCTGCGTCCACTCAGCGTGTGTGTGCTGTGGGGTACTGGTGTCACGTGGCTTGAGGATCCCCTATCCCCTCATTGACTTTGTGGCTTCCAGGGCATCTTCTGGTAAAGGTGTCTCACCTCTGCCTGACACCCAAGTGTCTAAGAATATGCTTTTGCCCTCTTTGTGGCTCCTAAATGCAAACCAGCCCTTCCTGTGACGCACATCGGAAGAATCAGTGGTCTGTTCCTACTCAGGGAGAGATGAGCTGCTTTGAACTCCAGATGCCGGTTGCGCGGTGCATGCTGCTGTTCACCTGGCCCTGTGTTAACGAAAACCCTGGGAGGCCCTCACTTTGGATTGAGCTCTGGCACTGGCTCTGGTCCCAGCAGCCCAGACCAAACCAAAAAGGAATCACTCATGCTAAAGGCAACAGAGTCAAACTGAAACTCGAAGGCAGACAAAATTTTCTTAAATAAAGGAGATTCCAGGCTACTGGAGTCGGCATTACAAGGAAGTCCCCTCCGCTTCAACCCTGACAACAAGCAGTAACCCGAAGTATCGTGATGTTGACCAATCAGGGGTGTGTGTGTGTGTGGGTGTGTGGGTGTGTGTGTAATTGTGCTGTTTTCATGTCCTTGCCTTATAGAACCCACTGTCTTTTGCCCAGTGAGCACTCTTAACTATATTTGGCAGAATGGAAGCTGCCTCTTTATGAAAGGGAAATAAAATTCATTCTGTAACTAAATTTGTGTAATTTTGACAGTTGTCACTTGACAGGTCAGTTTACCAGATAGTCTCCTAGGTGAGACTCAAACAGAGAGGAGAAAAAGAAGGAGAAGAAAACTTAGAATCATTGGGTACCTGCCCTATGCTGACACAGAGCCGCTCTACAGACGTCGCCTTCGTGAATAAGTTGAAGTCAGTTTCTGCGGTGCTGCTGTCTCAGGTTCACACCTGATAGATGAAGGCTCAAAGAGGCTGAGTGACAGGCACAGGGCAGTGGCAGAGCCAGGAGCTGAGCCTGGGGAGTGTGTAACACACACACACGCCCCACAGCCTTGGAACCGGCAGGCTTCGGACAGGTCTGAACAGCTGTAAGGCCACCTCACACCCTTAGGTTGGCACTGCCTGTCCTGTTCTTCCTCCTCTCTTCTTCCTTTTACCGCCTCCCTTAATGTGCCTGGCCCATACTGGGCCTCACATATTTGCCAAGTGGACAAATGAAAGAAAGGCTTCCAGGCACACAAAAAAGAAAGTAGTGATTACTAACCAGCACAGAGTCCTGTGTACTTTCGGGTTGGCTTGCCAGCTGGGGAGAAGAGAGTACCTGGTTCCAGAAGGCAGCACGTAGCAAAGTCTCTCTGGGATATTTTTGTGGAGAAACATTTTTTAAAATGGACTCTTAGGGCATCTGTGACTAGTTGAGCTGACTGTCAGCAAGAAGGGCTGACAGTTCTGAGCTTCCTTTTTCTACTCCATTTTTATTGATGATTTCAAATTACAGGTGTCTTTAATGGTAACATGATCAGAATTACCAATGACAAGAGTCGAAGAAAAAAATATGCACATAACGAAGACTTGGTTTATCAGCAGCATGTCTGGAAAAAGTCACGGTAGTTGAGGTAAAGTCAACCCAACTCAGGCTCACGCAGCTGAGCCTGCTGTGAGGTGACGTTGGTAGAAACCCAGGTCTGGAACAAGGGAAGTGATACTTCCTGCCGAGTGTTGAGTCCACCCCAGAAGGACAGTTGATCTGTGAGGCCCAGGAACTGCTGCATTCAGAGGTGGTAAGTATGGCCAGGAGCCACAGATGCATTTCGTGAAGGAGTGCTTAGCTCAGAGAAGGAAGAAGACTCAGAGGCTCAGGTGGGGGAAGGCAGACACGGTACTGAGCTCAACTCACCTTAACCTTTTTGGGGGGCCATGCTGGGGTGGAAGCCGTGCCCTCACACATCCTTGGCAAGTGCTCTGCTACTGTGCAACATCCCCAGCCCTTAGACCTTGATTCAGAGTGAAAAGAACTTTCGACCAAACTGGAGGGAGACCTGCGAGAGGCTGTGGGCTCTTCGTGCAAGGCGGGCGTCTCCTGGTGCCTTGCTGGTCTTGAGCGTGAAGGCAGTGGATAGTCAGTCGCTGATTTGGTCCTCTGCTCACCATCTGGTCAGATACACTAGGAGTGGACAGAGCTTTGGAAATAGAGGGAGTGTGTTGCACAATGCCAAGTCAGCGCAGTGCGGGAGACAGAAGAATGAAGTGAAAGGGTTTAATTAGATTAAAGTTTTTTTTGTGTGTGTGTGGGTACCGGGGGGTCGACCTCAGGACCTCGCGCGCCAACAGGCACCCGTGCCGCTGAGCGATATCACCGGCCCCTTTTTCGTATGTGGGATCCGGGAGTCGAACTCAGGCCCTCGCGCTTGCAAGGCAGGCGCTTACGCCGCTGAGCCATCTTACTGGCCCCTAGATTAAAGTTTTTTTTTTTTTTTTTGTGGGTACCGGGGGGACGACCTCAGGACCTCGCGCACCAACAGGCGCCCGTGCCGCTGAGCGATATCACCGGCCCCTTTTTCGTATGTGGGTTCCGGGAGTCGAACTCGGGCCTTCGCGCTTGCAAGGCAGGCGCTTAAGCCGCTGAGCCGTCTCACCGGCCCTAGATTAAAGTTTTAAAGAGGAAGTTGAACCCAAAGGAGTGAGGAGGAAGGGTTGAGTACACGATAGGCATTTGCTTTTTCTCCAGCTTAAAGAACCCTGAACCTGGTTTACAGTGGAAGGTGTGTTAAACTTTGTGGAAAGTTGAAGCCTTTGCTAAGGGAAAGGCTGCAGTCTGGCACACAGCCAGGCAGGCGTAGCAAGGACACATGTCGAAAGGAGAGTGGACAGATGGGACCGGCCACCAGATTCATCTGTGGGTGGAAAAGAAGGAAGTAAAAAATGGCTGGTGAATTGTCTGATGTGGAGGATCCAGGGAGAGGATCAAGCTTTGTCTTTGGGGCAGTGGGGACAGGCGGGACTGGGAGTTAGAGTCGGTGTGGATGGCTGCAGTTGTGTCTGGCTGCTTTGCAAGCACCGGTGACATATGCAGTGGCGTGTCCAGAAACACAGAGACAGGTCGGGGCTGGTGGACGTTCTGTGGAGATCGTATAGAGCTATGGATCGGAGAGAGTGGGCTCAGCAAGGAGGTGTCCAGAGGCAAGGGAGGAACTCTGGAGAAGCGAGTTTCAGAGGTTAGCATAGGCAAAGAAGGCGGCGGAGGACGGCAGAGAAAAGCTGCCAGAGGCTGAGAAAGCAAACAGGAGAAGAGCCCCGTGTCTCAGAGGCTTCAAGGACTGGAACCAAACTGGCCAGGAGCCCGCAGGACCTCACTTCTTCAGACCCTGTGATCACTGAGAACATTTTTCAGTAGGAATTGGGGGGAACACGAGAGGAGACAGACCCAGCCCAAAGGACCTGCTTAACAAAGCAATTGCCAAAAGAAGCGAGCAAGAAAGGAGTGGTTCATAAATTAGTCCCTAACAAACAGCAGCCAGAGCACAGTGGCATGTCTGTGGCTGTGCCAGGCCCTTTGTGGGTGACTCATCCTGGGGAGTTGTCTTGGATGGGGACAGGACTATATCCCCCCTGGGATTTCAGCAGGGTCCAGAGGTGCCTTAGTTTTGAACTTTTAAATTAAGACCTTTAGTAATTGGTATTGATGCATTTTTCAATTAAGACTGAAGGGAATGGATTCAGAATTTAGTTAGTGGGCTCCAAATTAAACTCTGGAACATGATCCTTGTGAAAAATCATTTCAGCTTATCAGTAGTTGGCAAACATTTCTACAACAGTGGCTGTGCCTTTGGCTGCATACTAAACTGAACAGCAAGCGGTGTCCACTGATCGAATGAAAAAAATAATGATTTTGTGTTACAGGGAACTTCTTACAATATGCCAGAGGGACTAATGGAGTCTCTTTAATCTTGAACAATGCTTGCTTCTTGAAGAGGCAAATTATGCAAATCGGTACTTAGTGTTTCCTAATCAATCAGGCCTTTGTTGGAAGTGTTGTGAGTGCCGCAGAACAGATTTCCTGTCATCTTGGGGAAGGAAGGGGCTTGCAAGTCAAACCACTGCTGTGATCCGCAGAAGACACTTGTGCACTGCTCTGAACTCGCCTGAAGTTAAAATGCAGCCTTTCTTTGAGAAGAATCCCACTGTTTTGTACAGGGCTTTTGTTTTAGGGCTTATCTTGCGTTGGGAAATTTACAGAGCACTCAGGCAGGAGCAGCGGGGCAGGCAGATGGCAGCCAGGCCCCTGCTTCCTTTGTGTCCACTTGGCCCAGTGAGTGCGGTGTCTTTAAGTCTTCCTGGACTCGTCTGAAGTTGTGTGTGTGTGTGTGTGTGTGTGTGTATAAAATCATGTCATTTCAGCTTTGGCCTGTGTAGAACAGTTAACTTTGCTTAATCCTTTGATTCCAGGTCAAAAAGAAAGCACCAGAGAAACGTTAAAAGCCCTTGGGAAAAAAACGGTGGTGTTTGTGAGCGAGCGCCCATTACTGCTTCTGCTTTAGCACTTGCGTTGCCATCTAGTGGATAGTGAGAAGTGTGCAGCTGACGCTCCGTACTTGCCGGCTGTGTCACACCTTTATGAACTCTCCAGGGGCATGGAAAATATGAAGACAAATCGCAACAAGATGGGACGCCTCTAAAGGAGAGATGCTTGCAGGAGGGTGCTTGCAGGAGGGTGAAATGGCAGAGAAGACTTTTTGGAGCATGACCCTGAGCAGGACCTCACGAACAGGAGCAGGTCAGAAGTGGAGGATTCCACGAGGGAGGCTTTGAGTGTGGGGAAGGCAGCAGGAGTTGATCCTGGGGGTAATGAGGAAGCCAGTGTACAGCTTTAGTCAGAGACCACTTACTTTTCTGTTTATTTATTTGTTTGTTTTAAAACATTTCTGATTAGAGATTATACATACTGATTGTTGACAGTTTTTCAATGCAAAAAAGTATTAAGAAGGCAAAGTTTCCGAATCTTCCCCTCAAGACAGCCGTCCCTGTTTGGAGGAGCAGTCGCTGAGGTCCCTTTCTGTGTGCATTCAGCTCTAACTAGGCATTGTGTGTGTTTTACACACAGAGACCACACCATACACGCACTGGGCAGCCTCAGTTCTCCCGAGCAGTCCACACTCAGCAGTGTTGTGTCCATGGCAACAGATTGGGTTCATCACAGCGTCACACTTGGGGTGTTTTGGTTTTGTTTGGTCTCTCCTAGTAAAACCTAAGGCATAAGGATGTGTAACACAAGAGTCTTTCTTTTCCGCCTGTCCGTGCATCTCATCCAGGCACCACACAACTACTGTTTTAGAATCAGTTTGCTTTTTTGGTAAATGGGTTGTGTGGAGGAGTTCAATGTTTTGATGATTTTTAGAATTAGCCTTATTAAATTAAAGCCAGTGAAAAGTGAACTTGATTTATCTTCAGAGAAAGAAAGAGATGAATGAGATGAATACCTGCAATTTTAGGATGGTGTTGAAATAGCTTGTTTGGTTAAGAATCAGCTTAATGAAGAAGACAGATCCCAGCTGATCCTGGAGTGTGGCTGGTAACTCTGTGCTGTCCCTTTTCCTGAACCACTTTGTTCTCAATGTCCCATCTACACTTTTGATAAAAGTGGTCCTCAGAGACATTGTCATGCTCAGATGGGACAACAGGACCAGCTATGTAAGCAGACACATGGACATTTGCATTGGGAGTCAGACAGTCTTCCATTTATTTTGAACCAGTTATACGTAATGTGTTACCTCAGTGTCTTCTCATCTGGGATAATCATGGGACCTACCCAGTGTGGTTATTAGGAGAAGCAAAGACATCGTGGATGCTTAACATGTAGATTGATGCCCGCTGCATAGTAGGTGCACAATAAAATTGACTGTTAACTTGTGCTACTATTTTTTGTAAAGTAATTTGTACCCCTTTTCCTTTGTAGTAAAGCCCAGGGAGATTAAGCAACTTGCTCAAAACTTCAGCTGGCAAAGGTTAAGAGTTTAGGGGAGCTAATAAAGCATACTCCTTTATTCCCAGCCTAGCATTGGAACCACCTGGAAGAAACATAGAAGAGCGAGAAGCAGTAGCCAAGTAGAGAGGCTGGCTTTAACTTTATGGCCAAAGATGAGTGCAGTTGGGCCAGAAAATACCCTCTCTGCTGGCTGGCTCATCTGAAAAGAGGGGAGGAAAGGGCAGCATCTCATTCCCTCCTCTGGGTCATAAATCAGGTAAGCCACTCCCTGTCTCCCAAGAGGTGAGGAGGCTTGGGAGAAAGGCCAGGAGTGTCAGTCTAGCTGAATTTCCTCTGCTCCACACCTTTCCTTTCGCAGTGAGTGGCAGAGCAGGGTTTACAACCCAAGGATCAGCCAGCTCCCTGCGTCCCCACTCATCTCTCTTTGTCGGTCCTGCATTTCCCAGGCCACACGCAGCCCTTTGCGAGGAGCTTCTCCTCTGCCCTGGACCTTATCTGGAGCTAAAGGGTGACTTGATGATTGGTGCCCAGGATGAACCGGGCACTCTTGTCCTGCTGGCTTTCTGACCTTCCTTGCTGCAGAACACCAGTGGCCGCTGATTTCGGAGGAGGCAGCTCTGGTCAGTGAAGACATGACTGTCCAGCAGATCTTCCTATAGCCAGTGTAGGGACTTCAGTTTTGTTTGAGGGGCAGTCCAGGGAGCTATTTTTTGTTTTGTTTTTGTGGTACTGAGGATCAAACCCAGGGCCTCTCATGTGCTAGGCAAGTAAAACAAAATTTTTAATTAGCATACACAAATACTCCCACATAAAAAACCCTGCTTATAGTTCTATGAAGAAAAATTAAGATTTAGTTAGGCTAAACTTTAGTAGTTTATTAGTCTTTGAACAACACAATATAGCATAAATAATACTACCTTTGAGTCATAAAGGCCCGCAGTCCGTCCCCATTTTGCCATAGTGGTCTTGTGACTTTGTGTAGGCCTCCGTCTCCGCGTTTATTAAGTGAACCTCGGGTGATGTCTGAGTCATAGCGTTTTTATAAGGTGTGAGGATGACAAGGCATGTGTTGAGCCGTTCATGCTCTACCTGGCTCGTACGTGGCTGGTGCTTGGGGTACAGCCATCTTGATTGGGTAAGTCAAGCGCGTAGTGCGCGGTTGATTGTAGACGTGAGCAGACGAGAACAGTCTGGTGTTGCTCATGTAGACTGCCTTCCCTAGCTCCCAGTCATAGCCCTGGTGGATACAGTTCTGGAGAACTGCTGCCTGGTACTTAGGTGGCCTCGGTTCTGTCCAGACTTCAAACCATATGTCCCTGTGCAAATGCCTTCTCCTCTCAGACTCCGTTCTCTCGTTCTCTCGGCTGTGCAATAGACATGCAGCATTTCCGCCTCCCCTGGAGTTGCTTTGGGAAGCAGATTAGCTAATGCTTGCAGAGCTCTTGGAATTCTGCCTGCCTCAGAGTTTTGTCATTGATTTTTTTTTTTAAAGTGGTATTGATCCTGTTAAATAAAATGTAAGCAAAGGTTACATTTTATTATCCTGTTAGATAAAATGTAAGCTAGAGATTATTGGGATTTAGCTGTTGGTTTAAGTACAGGCAATTACTAGTTTGGTAGCAGAAAAATCTATACCTCAACATGATTAAAAATGTTAAAAAAAGAAATATATATGAAAGTAGAAGTAGAGAGAATATTCCCTACAAGGAACCTGTTTATACACACACACACTCATTTTGAGCAGTTATCAGCTCATGACTGATCCTGTATCTTTTCTTCCCTCTCCCATCTTACTTTGAAGTGAATCTTGGCTATTAAATCATTTCATGGTGAATTGTTCAGTACTTATCTCTAAAAGAAAAAGAATTTAAAACCAAAAAGATAAACAAAACATAATCATGATCTATAATTCCATCATCACACCTAAGTAAAAATTCCTTGTAATTTCTTAACATCATTCAGAATTGAGCGGGGGATTCTTTAAACAGTATAGTAACAATAATACATGGCAGTCACTATGATGACTTTAACGTCAAATCAAACTAGAGAGCACCAACATGCTCACAGCGTGGGCACTGAGGGCACTCGTGCCACCTCTGCCACTTTCTTTCCACTAAGAAAAATTCCTGTTGTCAGAATTAAGTGGAGCAGCCCACTCACAGTGCCTGGCACAGGGAAATATAATAAGAATATTGTGTTCCGTTCTGTCTTCCTTTTAGCCATCATGGAAGTTTTAGAAACACAGGATTCTCTATTCTCTGTCCATACCCATCCTCCTGGGTGGGGACATAGTTGATATAAAATGGCAGACCCTCGGCCGGGTGGAAGGCGGTCCACTTTCCGGACACAGTCGTCCCACGAGGCAGTCAGGCTACTGTTGGACAGACTTCGCGGCATCATTGCACCTTCCAGACACACCTGGCCAACTCCCCTGGGGAGCTGCTTTGCACAAATAGCTTGTTTGTCCCTCTTCGTTTGTTTAGCCGCTCCATTGTCTAGGTACAGTGTGTGCAGTACCTTTCTGCCTTCTTGATCTAGCCCACACATTAGGGTTTACCAGTCTTGAAGCTTTTGCTGTTGGATTTACCTTCATTTCCCCTTCCAACAATTGGGCACTGCTGGGGATATAAAATAATGAATAGGACAGAGGTCTTGACCTCAGGGACTTAAGTGAAGTCTGGTGGGGACCACACATAAATATCTCTAACGTAACCCGGGAAGTGCAAACAGGTGTCTGTCACAGACCGAGGAGGTGTTCTGAAGGCTTCAAGGAGGAGGTGACACTTAAGAGAAACTGGAAGGATGAGCAGGGCTTTCTGGGTAGAGTGAGGCTGACTTTCCAGGGGAGGAAGAGAGGTTGCAAAGGCATGCAGGGTTTCCCTCAACTGTCCCCCTTGCTTCACTGCTGCACAAAGTGGCTTCCACCCCGAAAGCACTCCCTGGCCTCAACTGTTGCATCTTGTCCCTGACCTGGTCCCACAGAGACCTCACTAGCGATCCCTTCCTCTCAGAACCCTTCCGCCCTTCCCCTCTTCCTCCCTCAGTGACATCACAGCTAGGAAATCTTTAGTTTTAAAGAGCAACACAGTTTTACTGTGATTTCCTTGTCAGACTTTACACCAGAGTGGTTTCTCTCCTACTGAAAGAAGTATTCTCTTCAGTTACATGCATATTTCCTCATCATACAGTGACTCAGAATCAGCACCTGTGTGGAAACATTAACAATCCAAAGCACACAAATAAGCAGTCTTTGGTAGTTTATTTTCAAAAATAGGACTAAGCCTAATAAACAGACCGGCACTTTGCTAAGAATCTTTCTAAAGGTGATGGCAGTCATGTGATTAAACTGTCAAATCATTTTTGTACAAAGATGTACAAATTTATTTATGTACCCTATCATATAATGCTGTTTGTGGATTTAACTGTGCCTGTTTGGACAAATCAAAGACCTATTGAAATTTTTTATTTTTGATTTGCTATGATTTTGATGTGTATTTTTAAGGAATATAATAGAAATTTCAGAGCTCTCATATGTCTAAAAAACTCTTGATGCTTCCTTTATTTCTTTTCATTCTTGACATTAGAATGTTTTTTATACAGTGCGCTCACATTAAGTGTTCAGTTATACTGATGTTATTATTGTCAGTAATTACTTAACACCTCTTACCAAGAATTCCATTTAATCTGGAACAGGCTTCACTCTCTTTTTTTTTTTTTTTTTTGTGGGTACTGGGGGTCGAATTCAGGACGTCGTGCGCCAGCAGGCTCCCGTGCCGCTGAGTGATATCACCGGCCCTTTTTTCGTATGTGGGTTCCGGGAGTCGAACTCAGGACCTCGCGCTTGCCAGGCAGGCGCTTATGCCGCTGAGCTATCTCACCGGCCCCACTCTCTTTTAATGAACTCATGGTATAGAAATTTGCCTTTACAGAGTGTGTAAAGTTAGGATCACGTTTGCTGGACTTTAGCTGAAACCTTTTATAATAATGTTTTTGTGAGATGTCCCTGGAGCCTTCTTGATCCTGGCGCTTATCCCCTTAAACTAGTCCACCCTCATAGGCTGGAACAAACTAAAAGCAGGGAATGGGGCAGAGGGATGATGGTTGATTCCTTTGGACCTTTTTAAACTTTTATGGAAAGCTTTATGACTTCTTAAAAAAAACTACTCCAAAGATTAAGGCACTAGATAAATGTATTCACTTCATATTGCCACTTTAACAAATTCCCATAAACTTGTGGCCTAAACAACATAGACTTACTATCTTACGGTTCTGTAAGTCAGATGTCCAGAATGGGCTCTGAGTAAGGTCAGGCTGTGGGCAGGACTCTGTTCTTCATGGTGGCCTGGGGAGGGTCTGTCCCCTCGCCCTTCCCAGTGTCTCCCAGCAGCCCCATTCCTGGGCTCCCTTCCTGCACCTTCAGAGCAACAGCAGTGAGTTCCATCTTCCTCACACCACGTTACTCCGCCTCTCTTCTGCTTCCTCCTTCCACGTTTAAGGACCCTTGTGTTCCATCGGGCCTCCATGGCTAACCCAGGATAATCTTCCTATTTGAAGGTCAGCTGACGAGCAGCCTTAAATTATCTACTACATTAATTTCTCCTTTGCCATGCAACACAGTGTTATGGTTTGTGTCTAGATGTCCCCCCAAAGCTTTATGTGGTCATAGGACTTTTTCAGAGGTGGAATCTGGAGTGTGTGATTGATTCATAGTGCAAGGCTGGGAGTAAGGGTGCTGGGACCAAGGGGGGGTGACTGCTGGATCAGTCCACTGACTGGATTGGTACCACCCTAATCTCGGTAGACTGGACACAGAATTAGGGACAGAAAGAGGCTGGTCTCCTCTTCCTTGCTGCTTTTGCTGCCTTCTGCCACCATGAACTCTTGCCTCTCTGCCACGCCGCCCTGCCTTAAAGCCAGCTGATGATGGCCTGAAACCTCTACAAACTGTGAGCTAAATAAACTTTTCCTCCTTTAACTTTGGGTTTCAGGTATTTTGTCTCAGCAAGAAGAAAAGTAACTAAGACACACAGTCACAGATTCCAGGAGAGCTTTCAAAGAAGGGGAGGCTGGAAAAGCATTATTCTGCCTTCCATGGTAGGCATCATCCTTGTGTGATTATTCAGTTGCCATTGTTTATCCAACAGTTGCAAAAACTTTGAAGGTTCTACTTGGATGGGAGCTGTGCCCAGCAGGTGCTGCGGGAAGAGAGGGCCGTTCAGCCACTAGGAGCTTGCGGGCTGGTGACAGGAAGTCAGCCCATGAGTTGTCGCTCGGTCAACATGAAAGCCTGCGTGCTGACATGTGCACGGGCAGCGCTTTGGGAGGACTCGGGGACTGGCTGTGGAAGAACAAAGCAGCTCTGCTGACTGATTTGCCAAAGGGCTATCAATGTGTGATTTTGGGGGCTCAAGCGACGGGGAAAGAGTCCCAGTCCCAAAGAGAAACCAGAGTTCACCAGTGCCCTGTGTGTCCCACCCACCAATTCATTTGCTTTGCTCCTTTTCATTGTTTACCTGGCCCCTGAATGGGGAGAGGTGTAAGGAGTTTTTGACCCCTGGTGGGCAGGGGTTAGGGTAAGGGGAGGAGACCATTGAAGGTTTGAAGCAGGGGAATCACTTGATCAGCTCTTGTATGGGATACAATAAAACCTTGCTTTCACATTGCTTAAAATTTTTTAACAGACTTAAAAGTGAGATTTCATAATGCAGTTTAAGTGGAAAAGAGGAGCAAACTGTGAGGAGGACAGCTGTGGTATACCGGAAAATGCACCAAATTTGTACTCAGCCCTGTGCTTGACACTGAGCCCTGCCACACAGGGAACGTGTGACCATGGGCGAGTCAGTCGGTCTGTGAGGTCCGCTTTCCTGAGCCTGTTCGCGGGCGCGGTGACCACCACGGCCCACACAGGGCTGTTGGGAAATGGGAGGGCAGGGGTGCGAAAGTGCCAGTCAGCGCAGGTGCTGAGGAGACTCTGGCACTCTTTCTCTGTCCAGCACATGAATGCTGTAACCGCACGTGCGTCGTTTTCCTGATTCCTGCCCTTAAGAGCCTTAGGGTACCTTTCTGAACCGCACTTACAATAATAGTCAGACTGTGGTGGAATGTCTTCTTTTGTGAAAAATACCATATCGTGGTTAGACGTACCTTCATTCTACAGATGTTTAGTGATCACATCTGCTTCCTGGGCCTCGAACTGCAGCCCCCCTGACGTCCCGACTGTGGCTGACGGAGAAGCGTGTGTGTAGAGGTGAAGTCAGAGTGCGCGGCCAGGTGTAATGGAGTGCCAAGTGGGTGGCGTGCAGAGTCCTTTTAAATTCAGAGCAGGGTGAAAATTAGGCTGCATTGGCCTTGATGGAAAAGGTTTCTGGAAGAGGTGAAAGTTCAGCAGACCTTTCAAGGCTGGCCTGCATGTTTGGCAGGAGTACAAAGCGGGAGAAGGGGAGGAGAGTGAGTGGTGGTCGGAGGGAGATGCAGGTCACAGTCAGTTAATTGTTCTCCCCTTCTGGAAACGCTTAAGTGCCTGGCAACTGAGCTGGGTTCCTTCCTACTCCTCTTTATTTCATTTGTTTAATTGTGATTCCCAGCTCCACACGCAGTACCTAGCGTGTGGTAGGCACTTCAGGGTGGGTTGTGTTAGATTAGAATCAGCCAGCACAGCAGAGAACCTTGTACCTCTGCCTTGGCGTTCCCTTACTCATCCATGGAAGCAGACAGAGGGACCGTGGGCACTCGCTGTGCAGAGATAAATCATCTTCCCAAACCTTTCTTCAACCCAGCTGCTCTTTTGGGCCCTATTTATACACCTGTAGCCCCAGGCTTTGCATCCATCCCCTAGAACACTTGGGAGAAGGAATACTCGTGAAATTGTAGGTATAAGACACACAAGGAAGGGAGTTAACCTTTGCTGACCTCCTGCCGCGCATTTAGCAGATGTGTTGTCTTATTCTTATTTAATCTCCACATTCCTTAGAGCTCATCTGTTCCTAGTATCATAGATCACAACAGTGAAGAGAGAAGGAGCTGCTGCTAAGAGACCAAGTCACAAGTCAGTGGCTACATGAGAGTCTAAAAATTTATCACATGATTGTAATCCGCTATTTGTTTTTTTAATTTTAGATTTCTCACATTGGCAAACTGAAAGATTTTCTTCTGGAACACAGGAAGGATTATATTAATGCTTATAGGTAAGTGCATAATTTTTTTGCCATGACTTTGGTGACTGTGTTCTTTTCTGTACCTATACTGCTATTGCCTTAGAGCTTTCTGTCCTCATGTTTTATGTAACACCTGAGAGCTGTACTGGGGAAGATAAGTTTGGCAGCAGAGGAATATCTGCAGTGTGAGAGAGAGGTCCTCGAGCTGGGGCTCTGCTGTGCCCATGGCCCTAGCCATGATCCCGCAACAGCAGCCTCTTCTGGTCTGTTTGTATCTCTGCAGGTGCCATGGTCTCCTAGCGAATGACACTTCCTGCACACTGACAGCGCACTGCATGAGTTGGGGACACATGTATTTGTATGTCCTGAACCTAAGAGGAGCAAGGTTTTCAAGCTCTGTTAGGCTACTTTTGCCTGTCTCGCCGTCCCAGCCTGGGACCACGGTTGTGCCGCCTGGTGGTATCCTCATGAACATACTTCTTTCCCTCACCTTCCTGTCCCTCCCTTCCCTGCCAGTGCCTAGCCTCAGTCCTGCTGGCTGTGTTCTTTTGTCCTTCTCATGAGCTTTGACCCTTGCTACAGACAGGAGGATGGCCACTTTGGCTTGGCCTTCACTTCTCAGGGCACTTTGATAACTCCTTTGATTCCTCTCCTAATGTGACTCCTGGTCACGTTCCTTCTGGTCCCTAAATCTGGTTTCTACCACTGCGTAGCCGTAGTCTTTTCAAAACACCCATTGGATGATGTCACCGCCATGAATACCTGGCTGAGTCAGCATCAGTGCCAGCCCCACACTGGCTTCAAATCCTGCTGCCTCGCGTGCTGCCTCGCGTGCTGCCGTGGTGCTCCTGCCCTGCCGCCTTCCAGGCGCACACTGCCCTCCCCTCCCCTCGCGCCTCCCTTCAGACTCCAGCACTGTCTTCTCAGAAGCCCGCTCCCACCACCCTTCATGAGCAGAGCTCTTCTGTTAGCTTGTTTCTGATTCTATTTTTTCATAACACAAGTCATGATTTATAATTATTCAATGATTGTAATACTTTATAGTAGTTTATAGTTTATCATCTGACTTTGTCAGCTCTTGCAGTTAATAAATATTTGCCAAATGAATGAGTGAGGAACTCTGCAATCCTAAAGTCCACCATTAGTCCAGTGGTTCTCACCCCGGGTGATTTTGGGGAAGCCCTGCCAATATCTAGAGACGACTTTGTCGAAACTAGTTAGAGAACTGCTCCTGGGACCTGGTGGGCGGAGGCTGGTGTGCTGTGGTCTTATGGTGCGCAGGACGGCTCTCCACACTGAGGCAGCATCTGCCACAAAGGTCAGTGGCACTGACGTGGAGACGCCTGCTCCAGCCTCGCCCTTCACTCTGCAGATTCACTCACTCATTCACCAAATGTTTGCTGAATGCCTGCTCGGTGCCTGGGACTGTTCTAGACTCTTAGGGCACATCAGAAATGAAAAAGACAAATCCTGCTGCATTTGTGGAGCTTATATTCTAAGGCTGGGCAGAAACAAGCACTAAGTTTATAGTAAGTCAGGTGACAGGTCCTGTGGAACAGAAAGAGTAGAGCAGTCCCTGGGATTGGGAATGCTGGGAAGGCTTGCGGCTTCATAGGACGGTCAGATAGGCCCCGGAGATGGCATCCGGTCTCCCCTGGAAGCGGAGAGCCCCCTGCAGGGTCGCTGTCAAGCCTGCCTCCGCGCGGATACCCCTCTCTGTAGGGGAACAGTTCCCTCCGTTCTTGAGGGTCACTGTCCTGTCTGCGCTTTCTCTTGTCTGCAATGTTGCTGCATTCGTGATTCCCATCTGCTCCTCGTGAGCAGGCTCTTTTCTCCCTTCCCTTCCGTGCGCGCACTTGCCCTTGCTTCCTCCTTAAGTCACACACATCGTCACCTTCTATTTCACCCCATGCCCAACACGGGCAAAAAGTCTGCATCAGGGATCAGACGGCCTTCACATCAGGGCCAGAGAGGAAGTGCTTTAGGCTCTGGGGCCCTCACTTGCTTTCTGTCTCATATTCTTCCTTGTTTTTTGTTTTATTGTTTTCTTTTACAATCTTTGAAAAATGTCAAAGCTGTTCTTAGCTCTCAGACTGTACGAACACACCTGGGGGCTAGTTGTGGCCTGCAGACTGTGGTTTGCTGACCCCGGCGCGTGACCCTTTGCTTCCCTGCCATGGACTCCTCCCTGATGCTAAAGGTAGACCTCAGTTTCCACTGACTTTCTGAAGCTTTCCTCCCAGAGTTCATCTGTGACTTTCTGATCACCAAATCGAGTGGCTTTTTCTCAAACTGAGTACAGTTTGGAGTCGTGTGGTGCGCTGCCTCGTGTGTCTTCCTTCACACAGCGTGTTGCTGCAGCACCAGTGTTCTTCTGTAGTGCTGTGTCATTCGGTGTGAGACTGCCGCGGTTCATTTCTCTAACAGGGAAGGTCGGGGCCTTCCTAGTTGAGGACCACCATGAATAAAGCTCCGTGAGGGTGCGTCTTCAACACATCTTGTCTCGAACATACTGAATGAATGCCTCAGAGTGAGATTTCAGGGTCACACACGTGGCAGGTGTGCACTTGGCTTTAAAACAGCTACCAAGCAATTTTCCAAAGTAATTTTAACACTCCAGTAGCTGTGCACAGGAGTTGCGTGTGTGCCCGTCCTTGCAGATGTTTAGTGTAGATAGTCTCTTTCATTGTAATCATTGTAAGAAGTCTGAGGTGGTAACTCACTGTCTTAAATTTGTCCTTCTCTAATGATAATGATGTTGAATACTCTCCTGGCCTTTTCTCAGCTCTTAAAATTTGTGTTTTTTCAGATTTCTTGCTCTTTGACTTCCTTTGGCGTAGTACAGTCACCCTCTGGTAGCAGTAAAAGATTGGGTTCCAGGACCACCCCCTAGCCAGGACACTAGTCCGTGGATGCTCCAGCCCCCGTGTAAAAAGGCATAGTATTTGCACATGCTGAAATCCCCTCTAGATTCCTTATAGTGCCTAATTCAAGGTAAATGCTGTATAGGTCGTTGTCATACCATATCGTATAGGGACTAACCAGGAGAAAGGCCTTACCTGTCCACTACAGATGCATTTATTTTCATCTGAATGTTTTCAATAGTTGGGTCTGCCAAAGTGAACACGTTCATGAATATGGAGGACCGACTGCAAGTTTTGGCTCTGACTACATTTTTTGCCACTTTGCCCTCCATCTACCCAGGATTCTGTTTTTAGCCCTTTTGTCTTACTTGTTCCTACTTTGCATTAAAAAGAAGAATCTACAGTTACCTGTCTACCCACCCATTTACTCAGCCCTGATCTGCTCCTCCTGAGTGCTTACTCTGTTCTAACTATGTCAAACAGGCGGAGATGAAAAAGACAGTCTTTCACTCAGTCAACGCTCACCGTACAGGTGAGAGGATGCTGTCCAGCACCTAAAACGCCTTTTGGAATGACTAGGTAGACCTCTAAAAGGAAAGAAAGCATCTTGACCAACACAGCTTCTGGGAGAGCTTCTGGGCCTCCGCACACGTAGGAGCCCACGGAGTAGGGCTGTCTCCCGCCTGCCCTCGGCCGCAGCAGCCGTTCTGTGGGATCCTCATCGAGTGCCCCGTGCCACTGAGTGGAATAGCTGAGTTTGACATAAGAGATGGCGGATTAGGAGCATCTTCCTAGGATTTCTTTTTAACAAGAAGAGATATTTATTCTTCAGGAGACTTCTTCTCACAGTTTGAGAATATAAAAGAAATCTGGGTGGGTTTTTGTGTTTTTGGGGGTTTTTTTTGTTTGTTTGCCTTTTTAAACTTTGTCAGTATATACAAAAATGAAAATACTTCATATAAATTCTTCAACAGAGAAAATACGTATACCTCCAGTGAGTTTTAAAAAATTCCTGATGCTGTGTCTACTTTAGCACAGGCAATTTTATCCATTTAAATGTATTTCATTTGTATTATTTTGGAATATACTAAAATAATTATCCTGATGCATAGTGCAAAGAAAACCTTCTTAACCGCTCTGTTAAAATAGTCACTTAACGCTAGATGGCAGTGTAAATTTTATTTCTAAAGGTTTATATATGCAGCAAGTACTAATTTGATAGGCTATAAAATGGAAGCCACAGTGAATTTAGAAACTATAAAACTGATATAAACCTGTCAACTTCCAATTTCTTTCTTTAGTACCTGGAGACTTTGGTTAAAGATGCGATCACAGAGGCCTTTCATAGAGCTCCACTGTTAAGTTTGCTTTGAAAAAGCGTCCAGCAAGGTGAACGCAGGAAACCGTGGTTTGGCAGCAGCCACCCCGTAGAGACCACGTGAAGCCGGGGAGCCATTCCCGTGTGAGATGTGGCGCCTTCCTCTAAGCCCGAGCTCAGCAGCCCCCAGCCCGCGGCCAGCTCCAGCCCACTGCCCGTTAGCTAAGAATTGTTTTGCACTTTTAAATGGTTGGGGAAAATAATAACAAGAATAATATTTTACCACATGTGAGAATTATATGAAATCTGGATTTCTGTATTCCTGATGGATATTTGCTGGCACATAGTCACACCTTCGTTTGCATACTGTCAGTGGTTACTTTTGCGCACAGACAGAATTGAGTAGCTGGCCAGAACATGAGGCCCACAGATGCTGGCGTGTTTATAGTTAGCCCTTCTCAGGAAAAGTTTGCATGGCCAACAGCAGGAGCGACCATCCCCTAGGAGGCAGGTGAGAGGTTCAGAGGAGACGGGGTAATTGAAATGCAGTGCACGAGCAGTGCTTGTGTCACAGTGTGCGTGTATGAGTGCAGTAGTGGCACGCTTCTGATTGTAATGGTGCTGCTGAGGCAGTTAGCCTCGGACTTGGCTAAGTCCCCCCAGCACTGCTTTCCAATGTCCCCAACTTCCACAGCTCCAACTGGTATCTCAGCCCAGCAGGCCATGGGCCTGCTCCCCCAACCCCAGCATCAGTGGTAGCAAACCTGGGCCTGGGGATGAATCCCAGCTCTTGCCTTCCCTGAGCATTGTTAGTATAGCCCCAGAGCCCTTAGTCTTTTTTTTTTTTTTTTTTTTTTTTTTTTGTGGGTACTGGGGGTCAACCTCAGGACCTCGCGCGCCAGCAGGCATCCATGCCACTGAGCGATATCACTGGCCCTTTTTTCGTATATGGGTTCCGGGAGTCGAACTCAGGCCCTCGCGCTTGCCAGGCAGGTGCTTTACGCCGCTGAGCCATCTCACCGGCCCCAGAGCCCTTAGTCTTAACCAGTCCTCCCTACATGGTAGAAACTCAGTCTTCTGCTCACCTTCCTGGGGCCGGCGGTTCATTGCCAAGCCATGTATCCTGAGTCCCACGCCTTACCCTGGGGTTCCGGTCCCTTCAAAAGAGCGTGGGCTTTGGGGCCAGTCACACCTCAGTCCAGTCTGAGCTCTGCCATGCATTAGTCATCTGGGGGCACACAACTCACTTAACATCTTTGTTCCTGTTTTCTTTTGATAAAAGGCGGATAATGGTCTTGTGAAGATTAAATGAGATGTGCGTACGCATTCCTGGCACACACAAGTCTCTTGGTGGATGGTAATTGAGTTAGAACTCCATTTGGCTTATGACGCACTTGGAGGGGGTCGGTTATTGAACAAAACAAAACCTACCTCTGTTTCCTGTGGGTGGGCCGAGGGAGGGGAGCCATGGGACACAGGAGTCAGATCAGTGACATCTTACCAGGTCTATCACTGGTAAAATCAGGTTGACAGCCAGAGCTTAGGTCTGCAGGTAGTCGGCCTCCGACGCCGCTCCTGAACTACACAGACACATTGAGCTGTTAGTGTCCCTGAACAGTCATGGTGCCTGGAGCCCAGACAGCAGGGCCAGGCCCCTCCATGGCATGTGAGAGAGAGGGTCAGAGCAGAACTCTGCGGTCTACAGCAGGCAGATCCCAGAGCGAGAGAGGAGTGGGGGCTGGTACATGCCCAGTTCTTTGGCCAGGGGACAATCAGAGAAGTCCCTGCTCCTCCCACAAGTGGAGGGCAAGGAACGCGGAAGCCAGGTGTGTCCTGGGGAAGCTGATCTGTGAAAACCTGAGGGCCAGAGGGCAAGCACTCCTCTCACTGCCCCCCTGCTGCCCTGTCTGTCCACCAGGCTGCCCCTCCCAGAGGTGGCAGATGCGACCGCTGCGACCGCTGCCCTTGGCCTGCTCCTAGGGCATTTTATATGGAGTGTAACCACTGAAGTGAAAGGCTGTGTGTGTAAATACTGCCTACAGACCTACGAGGCTGTGTTAGTTTGGCATAATTAGGAAGCTATAATTTTCCAGAATGTAGAGCTTAGACTTTATTGACCCATTTAATTTTTTTGTTTGTTTTTAGTAATGACATTTTACTGGAGCAGAACAGCATGCAACCTAGGTAGCCTCTGGCTGGATCTCTGAATAGTCTTAATAATCTTAATTAAAAATAGCTTCTGCAGCAGCTTCTCTGGTTTATATATGTACTCCACAATATCCTGACAATAAAACACCACTTGGGGAAAAATCTTTCTTGGTTTCTGTTGTTTATACTAAAAGAATGACAGCACTATCAATTTCCACTTTAAAAGGTTAGCGTGTGTGTATCCTAAAGGAACATCACCTTTTGAGTTATTAGTTTTAGCAAATTAAACTTTAGACCTTTTTAGTTTCACTGAGCTGAGTTTCCATTACATCAAAATATAGAGTAGGAGGATGTTAATCTGATGTCCTTGGAGTTAGTCATTGCAGATCTGCTCTGTCTGCAGGGTGCACGCTCCCTTAGAAGCAGAACCTTGCTGATTTATGAGCCCCTGACCCCTTTAGCCTCAATTTCTGATGAGCTGGGTTCCAAGAGGGGCAAGTGAGACTCCTGTCCCTCTGCCTGTCCCTCCCATTGCTTGTGGAAGGACAGGCACAAGGGTCCACGGAGCTGGGGCAGAGGCACCGAGCCTGCTCGCCTACCCCATTGTCTCAGGGAGTGCATTCTCTTACGGTTCCATGTTCAGCCAGACTAGGTACTAGGGCAAGGAGCGTGGGGCACAGAAAAGCCCCAGGTTCACTGAGAGCAGGACTCTCCATTCATTCCCCAGGAGTCCGTGGACCTCCTCTGTCTTTCCACATGTCCCCTGGAAACGTGGAGGTGGGGGAGGAGTGGGCAAGGGGCCTCACCAAGAAAGAGGGCTGCGGCTTGATGGCTGGGATGGAAGCCCCATGCGTCGCTTGCCCCTTTTTTCCATGGGAGGCCTGAACTCAGAATCTACACATTCCTGCTTATTTGTGCCATAGGTTTTCTCGAGAACACTCTGGAAGAGGGCTGTCTGAGTTACTTTCCCCATTGTTGGGACAAAATAACAGACATCCACAACTTAAAGGAGGAGAGGTTCCTGGGCTCATGGTTTTCAGAGGTTTCAGTCCATGGTTGGCTGGCTCCAAAGCAGCGGGGAGCTGGTCAGGGCATGGTGGCCGGGAAGCAGAGAGAGCAGGTGGAGGGGTGAGCTGGGGAGGCAGAGACGCCCTTCCAGGTCACACCCGTTACCTACCTTTTCTGACCAGACCTGCTCCTAACAGCAAGTCTCCTGTTGCATGCCCAAAAGCCCTGCCTGAGACCCCACATGAGCCTTGAACCAGACCACAACAGGGTATGCCTGCAGGGTTGGGGGTGAGGTGAAATCACCACCGGAGGGTTTACTGGGAGCACAGCTGTAGCTGTACCGCAGCCATACTATCCACTTCATTATTGATCGATCAGCCCGCTAACTGCAAGGGATCCCTCTTAACTCTGGGGATATATCACTGAACGAACCGTCAAAAGTTCTTGCCTTTATGGAACTTCAGTTTGGGGATAGCCAAGCATGGTGGCGCACGCCAATAATCCCAGTACTCTAGGAGGCTGAGGCAGGAGGATCACAAGTTCAAGCCCAGCCTAGACAGCTTAGCAAAAACTTTTCTCAAAAAAGGGGTGGGAAGAGGCTGGGGATGTAGTTCAGTGCAAAGTCCCTAGATTCAATCCCCAGTACCTCAAAAAAAAAAACCCTAAAATATATAAGACATTATGCAAGATGAGTATCTGGGGGATGGGAGAAGGGAAGAGGGATAGAAAGCATGAAGAAAGGTACAATTTTATAAAGGCGTGTTAAGGGAGGACCTCATGAAGAAGGTGACACTGCAGAAACCTGAATGAAGAAGGGCTCAGTTTATGCGGATATCTGAGGAAAGACCATTCCCGAAGGGTGCAGCAGCAAGGGTGCAGGTCCTGAGAGGGGTGTGCCTGCAGGTTAGGGAACAGGAGGAGGCTGTGTGACTGGAGCCAGAGGGGTGGGGACAGGCATGGGTGAATGCAGAGACAGCAGGCGCCGGGGCTTGTGGGTCATTTGAAGGATCCTGTAGTTGCGTTCAGGAGTCTGTGTCTTACTCTTTGGTGGGAAGCCACTGAAGGCCTGTGCAGAGGCTGGAGATTGTAATGCGTTCAGCAAAGAGGGCCTGGCACTGTGGCAGACCATGCCAATAGTAGGAGGCCACCATTGGGGGAGGCACTGCATTCACAAAGCAATGGCTGCAAAAAGAAGAGGCCAGATTCTGGGGTTATTTTGAAAGTAAAGCCAACAGAATTTGCTGATGGATTAGATGTGAGCTGGGTGAGAAAAAGAAGAGCTAAGGATGAGCTCAAGGTTTGGGAGGATGGCATTGCCACCAGCACAGACAGGGAGTGCCCTGGGGAGCACGTTTGAGGGGAGAGGCCAGTGGCTTGGTTGTGGACATGTTTGCAATGCGGATGAAACATCTGAAGAAGCTAGGCAGGCAGTTAGGTACGTGTGTCTCAGGTTCAAGGAGAGGTGCGGGCCAAAGTGTGACCTTGGGACTTGTCAGTGTGAAACTGGTCTTCAAAGCCAAGAGATGAGATGAAGTCACCAAGAGTGAGTGGAGAGTGGAGAGGTTCAGGGACAGCCCTGCACTGCCCAGTAAATGAAACGAGCAGGTAGCTAAGAGGTGTCAGCGGAAGTGCCACCAACCAGCCACTGGGGAGGAAGCAAGAAGATGGGACTGTGTGGGCTCAGGGAGGCCCAGGGAGAAACAAACCAGAGAGGGGGCGTCACCTGCCCTGCTGCGTCTGCGGAGAGCATAAGGGAGGTGCAGACTGAGCCAACGGGGCTGCGGGTGACTTGGCGAGCAGGGAGGATAAAAGCCTCTTTAGGGCGAGTCCAAGACGGAATGGTCAAAAGTGGAGACTAGGACTAGAAATGTTGCTGAGAGCTTTACCCAAAAGGGAAGAAGTTGGGTAGCAGCTGGTAGGAGACATGGAATAGAACTGATTTTATTTCATTTTTTAAGTTGAGAGGAGTAACACCATGTTTGTATGCAGCTAGGAAACTTGAAGTAGATAGTAACTAATAAAGACATACGGTGTTCGCTCTGGGCCACAGTCTGAGTGCTGGGACGGGTTTTAATTTACTCAGGGGCGACAGAGCAGGATGGCTGGAGTCAGGCGAATGCCCGAGTGGAGGGAGGACACCACCAGAACAGAGCACTGCTGCCCGAGAAGGTGGGGTGTGGGCCCCCAGGAGGCACTGCAGGAGGGGAAAGAGAGTGCTCAGAGAACAGGAAGAGGGTGATCAGAACAGGAGGGGAGATGGGGTATGGTCTGGGGGTGGCAGGGATCAAAGACAGCAGCGCATCAGCATCACATGGTCACCAGGCAGGGCCGCTTAGGTTAGAGAGCACGAGAAAGCTGCTCTTTTGATCTCCACCTCATTCCCAACCGATGCTAGACCAGCTGAAAGGAAAGCTGCTCACTACCAACTCAGTTCATCCCAACCTCTGGCTCCCAGTGGCTTTTCTGTCACTGCCTCTGTTCCTGACATTCTCACAGGGCCAGACTTTCCTGGTTGCCCTCAGAAGATTGGGACTAAATGATGAGATAAATTAAAATGAGATCTGAGCAAGCGAGGATGTTCGAGGGCCTGTTGTATGGCAGCCTGTCACTGCAGTTTTTAGGCTGCACCGCTTTTAACTTGCCTGAGCTCCCTGGGCTGTGGTGAACATCTCCTTGCATGGGAACTGTCCTCAGCCCTGTTTCTGGTTTATAGCCATTGTATTGTGTGACTTTTCCTTGTAGCACTTCAGAAAGTGATCCAGTATTCCTTAAAATTCCTTTAGTTTCCCACGTTGTTAACAGAAAATGGTTCAAAGACCATTTGCCTGGTTTCTTTTTTCCAAAGTGTTAGTCATGGAGTATTTGGTTAACACCGGTTCATTCCTTTCTTCCCATTTCCAGGGCTCCCTGCTCTTCTCTCTGTGTTATTAGGGCTTCTTGTTCACTCAAGCCCAGATCTCGGAGTTTGTCGAGGCTTTGCCTCTAGTGTCTGTTCTGCTCGTGACAGTTTTACATCTCACATCCTTCTCTTTCTGATCCCCTGCCACCCCAAACTCTGCTGTTGCCCCTTCTTCAAATGTCAGTTCAATGAAAACCTACTGAACACCTCCTACCACATGAACTGGAGAATTAAAGACGGAGAAGCCCCTTGCTTGACCCTTCCTTCGGTTCCCCTGACATGGTGTTGCCATGTTTATCTTCACCAAGCTCAGCCTTCCCATGGGCTGCAGAAGAAAACTGGCCTAGCGATGAGGCGACTCATCCTTCCACCTGTTTGTTGAAATCTCAGTTCTGCTCATGACTGACGGTGTGCCCTTGGCAAGTTATATAACTTCTCTGAGCCTCAGTTGCTTCATGCATAAAGTGGGAATTACAGTAGTCCTATTTCATCAAGTTTTGAGAATTAAGTAGGTAAATGTATACGAAAGTACCGAGAACAGTGGTTATCGTCGTGCATGAGAAGTGTTAATAATAGCTGGCCTTTGTTTTATGATACATAAACATACACATAACCCTGTAGGTGCACCTGTTGTAATACTGTGTGTTGAAAGCAGTGTCTACCTTTTGTTCAGTTCTGTAGCCCAGACATTAGTGTTTAACTTCATAATGCATATTAGGCAGATTGATCTTATAATGTATAGCTATAGTCCAAAATACGTTGTGAAATTAATGTTAATCTAGTATTTACAGAGCAAAAGTAAGGTTGTAGTGTTTGACTTCTGCCCATACCTTTTAAGTGTGTTTACCACAGAATGTAAAATATTTGTTATTCTTTGGTCTCTCCTCAGGAAGTATCTAGTTGTATATTAGATTAATAGGCAGAAAAGTATCAGTGATATTTTGTGATTTTGAACTTGTCCTTTCTTGATATACTTAATGGTATTCTGAGCAACTAAATAAAAATCTATTCCTTTATATTTCTGAACCAGTAAATAAACTTTACTAACCAATTTTTTCCTTTCTCCATGAAGTAAATTGAGTAATCCAGACATATACCCAATGTAGTCTCCTTTAATTGAGTCTAATATATAGATAAATTGAGATCTGTAATAAAATTATTTCTGTGTACATAATAAAGGAAATGAAGTCAAACTTTGATGAATGTATATATGTATGCCTTATGGGGAAATATTTTTTGGAATTATTTGCCAGATACTTGACTTTTCAAAATAGTAATGATTTTGTTATTGTGATAGTGTCATTTGAGGCTGCATCCTCAGCAAGCTTTCATTACTTTCGGTGACTGTCAGGTGCCCACTCTGCATCTCCTGGTGCTCTTAGACTATCACAGGAATTTAGGAGTCAGAATCCTCCTCTCTGTTAGGAGCCGTCTCCTCCCGGGAAGGCCCTACCTCTGCTGGCATCCCTGGCCCAGCCCCAGAACATCGTTCCCTCCCTCCAGCACCTCCGTCCTTTGTAGCTTGACGTGCACCCACACAGACCAGACTCCCTGGGCTTCGCGTTTACTCCACACCCAGCCGGCCCACGTTACCTACTAAGTGTTCCTCGGATCTGGCACACGCACACACGTCCCGGACACTGCCGGCCTTCTTCATTTCTTCCTGGACTCTGGCAGTGGTCTCTGGACCAGCTGAGGGCACCTGGAGTCTAGTTTCATCTGCCTCCAGCCACTGACCACAGCAGAGCTGTGTAGAATACAGTTCCTCTGTTACAGTCACCCCTCCAGTGGCTGCTCCCGCTGATGACATGAGTGGGCCCCGCTTTTGTACTGCGGGGACCCTGTTCCAGCTGGAGTATTGTGTTTTATCACTGTGTTTTTAGAAAGCCTATTGATATTAGAGAAACAACTATTACAGAGTCAGAAACAATTTTACATAAGCATGTACTTTTTCATCATAGTACCATCCACATTTATTTGAAAAACAGTGCAGACAAATGGTAGACACTGTGTGGAGACCCTGACCATGTGCCGCCCCTTTGAAGCAACCCAGGCAGCCCGGAGGTCCATCACTGAGATGCTGGGTTTACATGTGACCAGCCTGTTTGCTCCTCTTTCTGGCATGCCATGGGGTAGAGCTGACATGTGGTTGTTCTGCCCACCACCTGCAGGTTGGGAATTTGTAGCTGGTCTTCGCCACTGCCCTCCATGTTGGGTGCCTTCCCCTAAGCCTGCGGGCACCACCCCGCAGGAGCTGTCCACTGTCCCTTGTACATTACCACCATTCACTGCAGCTCCTTGTGCTTCTCTTTCTGTGTCTTCCTGGTAGTTCCGTGCCCTCCATGCAGGTCAGTGTAAGCCTTATTCAACTCTGAGTCCCCCGCCCCTGGCCCAGTCCCTGACATACGGGGACTCTGCCCATATGTATGTGTCAGTATGCGAGTGAGTAAGTGGATGGATAGTGAGGTTAATCAGACTGAGTGTTCAGCTAGTGTTTGTACACCCCCTACGTGCCAGGCACCATTTGAGGTATAGCGAAACAGACATGAACCAGACAAAGACCCTGCTTTTGAGAAGCTTCATTCTACTGGGAAGGGACAGACATAATTATTTAATATTTTGGGGAGTGGTGAATGCAGTCAAGAAAAAAGGGGTAGAGGTAACAGATAGTTGTGGAACAGCAGTATAATTTGGAGGCCCCAGACTCCATATCACAAAGCAGAGACGGGCCGCTTTGAGCTGAGAGACAATCATCTAATAACCAGCACAGGTATAAGAAGAACATGCCGTGCAGGTGCTAGAGGAAGCCCAAAGGGCGGTCGTGGAAGCCAAGCCCAAGGAGGCCATCTGAGCAGAGGGTAGGCCAGACCGAGGCAGGAGACTGCGTGGCTGCCTGAGGTCAGCAGGGTGGCCAGTGGGACCAGAGTGAAACGGACATGGGAGCCAGTGCAGGAAGTGAGGTCATAGTAGGCACGGGGCAGTAAGACTCAATATTTTGTCCTCAGTGAGACTCGCTGGCTAGCAGGGGTGGTGGGTAAAATTGTAATACTTTGCATCTACACGTTATATAGGATCCCTTTGACTCATGATTTGTGGCTTAAACTTTCAGCTGCAAAATCCAGAGTGTCGAATTAGGGTAAGTAGCATCACCATTACTAATTATGCTGTCACACACACCCAGGTCTTAGGAAGATGAGCAAGGTAAAGAACTGGATTTTGAGCTTTAAGGTGGTGTATTAAAAAGTGAATGTCCTTACTAGCACAGTAATTTTAGGTTTAACAACATCAAGGGAAATGCAGTTTGTTTCTAAAAGCTGTGAGTTTTGAAGACTGCTTGTCAATATCGAAAAATAGCAGCCAAAACTAGCTTCTCACATTTATTTCCAGAGCCCCAGATTGTGTCCCCACATGATTGTCCAGGCAGCACCCAGGGTGAGCTGCCAGTGTGCACCTAACTCAGTCACTGTGCTCAGAAGCACCCAGAGCTGCCCTGGGCTCTCAGAGGCAAAGCTCTGTCCTTCCCCAGCCCTGTGGCTCTGGCTCTGAACCTCCCGGCACCCAGTCTGCCTCCTCTCCCCGGCCTGCCTGGGGAGTCTATTCCAGGCTTTTCCACCTCCAAGTGTCACTCTCTGGATTGTTCCTTCTTCTCCTCAAAGCCTTGGCTTCCCTGTCACTCAGTCAGGGAAGCCTTTTCCTCCTTCACACCCCAGGCTGAGTTGTCATTTGCTCTGGTGCTCTCTCATTTTCTTCTCTCCTCTTTTAGCCATATCATGTCTGAATATGGGAGGATGACAGACACGGAACGAGACCAGATCGACCAGGACGCTCAGATATTTATGAGGACCTGTTCAGAAGCAATTCAGCAACTCAGAACAGAAGGTAGAGTACTCCGAAGATGCAGACAGACAGTCATGAATATGTCAAGTAGTTACACGAGATGCATATGGCGCCACCACTTACAGTTCCCTCTAAGGTTCTGACTGAGTTAGGGCTTAAAACTTTCAAATCCAGTCGGGCATGGTGGTACATGCCTGTAATCCAGCACACTAGGAAACTGAGGCAGGAGAATCGCTAGTTGGAGCCCAGCCAGTGTAGTCACTTAGTGAGACCATGTCTCAGAATAAAAAGTGAAAAAGGGCTGCGGACCAGCTCAGTGCAAAGGCCCTGGGTTCAATCACCAGTATCAGAAAGATAGAAAGAAAAAACCCATCTTAAATCCTTCCTTTCCTGATCTGTTTTAACCTAAGCTGTTCAAGGTCATGAGAAGACCATCATTCAAGGTAAGATCTGAGAGGAGCAGGATGGGAGGGACCTCTGCAGAGGGGAACAGAAATGTAGCTTGGCAGCGAGGACACTGCGCGTGTTGCCCATGTGGTGTTCAGTGGGGCAGGGTGGACATGTGGGTAAGGGTGGAGGGCAGTCATCTGAGCTCTGCCGGGCTCATTAAAGTAAACTTGGGTATTAAGCCCTCATGGCTAGAAGAGGACTCGAGCCCTGGCTGCTGAGCAGTGTGCCCAGCTCTGCCACCTTCTACCCGGGTAGCCTCGCTTCATCTCCCGGATCTCAGTTTCTTCATCTTTAAAAGGCAAGTCATTATAGGATATATCTTCTTAGGGTTGTTGTGAGAACTAAGTTAAATCCTTACAGCATTCTGAGAACCATGCCTACCACCAGGAGGGCTCTCATTATCTCTCTTTCCTTGGGTTTGGTCCCCTCGAGGCCTGGGATGGCTCCGGGTCACGTCTCTTCCTCCGTTCTTTGTTAATGCACTCAGGCAGATAGATTGCATTAATAGCACAGAGTTCCAGTTGCCAGACGCTGTGTGTTCAGGACACACTTGTTAGGAATCCTTCCATGAGAGCTCTGGTGGACCACTCAAAAGAGTGTGATGAAAGCTACTAAACTTTTTTTTTTATGTGGATACCGGGAGTCGAACTCAGGACCTCGCGCTTGCCAGCAGGCACTTGTGCCATTGAGCGATATCACTGGACCTTTTTTTCCTTTATGTGGGTACCGGGAGTCGAACTCAGGACCTCGCGCTTGCCAGGCAGGCGCTTATGCCGCTGAGCCATCTCACCGGCCCAAAGCTACTAAACTTTTTGCCAGAAAAATATGCATACACAGAGACTCTGTGCAGTTTCATGAGGTCGCCTCAGCAGACTGCTGTATGGAAATTCACACAGGAAAGACGTCCTTTTGGCTAGCACTCAGGGATGGCTGCTGGAGAGGGACAATTTGACTGGATGTCTAAGGGACCCTGGGAATGTGAGTAGCGGGGGGGAGATGACAGGGGACGCCAGGATGGGAAACAGGGCACACATAGGCCAGGGACTGTGTGGTCAGGTTTGATTTAAACCTGTTACTTGAAGGTCAGCATCAGCTTCTGTTAATCCCCCGGGGCCAGCACTCAAGCAGGGGCTGCAGCAAATTCTGTCACTAGGTGCTGCGATAAACCATAAATTAGGTGGCTACAGTTTTCCTGTGGGTTTAGTTTTTCACTCTGTTAAATAAAGCCTAGTAAATCTTACTCTTAAAAATGCATTCTCCCGAGCTGGTGAGATGGCTCCGTGAGCGCCTGCCTGGCAAGCGTGAGGTCCTGAGTTCGACTCCTGATATCCACATAAAGGAAAAAAAGGGCCGGTGATGTCGCTCAGTGGCATAGGCACCTGCTGGCAAGCGCAAAGTTCTGAGTTCAACTCCTGGTACACAAAAAAAAAAAAAAAATGCACTCTTCCTTGACACAAGACTTGTTTTATAGCCATGTTTTTAGAAATACTCTCAATAAAGTAACCACTGCAGATGAGTTCTCTCCAGGACTGTTGATACAAAGCCCTGAATGCTGTCCTTTTCTGTTTCAGCCCACAGGGAGATACATTCCCAGCAAGTGAAGGAGCACAGGACTGCTGTTCTGGATTTCACTGAAGATTACTTAAAAAGTATTTCATTTTTTCTTAAGGGTCAAATGTGGCATTTCACAGTAGATATAACTCAGATTGCAGTTTTGCTAGCTGAAGGCTGTTGTGTCTCATATTTAATGATTCCTTTGCCCAAGAAGCTATTTTAAATGGGCTCTGTTTGGTGTTCTCCCTCGGCAGGAGTGTGCAAGCTTTACTCAGAGCAGAGAGCCATCCGGGTGAAGCGCGTGGTGGATAAGAAGCGCTTGTGAGTACTGCGGGTAACAGCACTATGATCTCCACAGCAGCTCCAGTGTGTAGGCACTTCCGTGCCGTGTGCCAGGCTTGGCTTCCTCCACACTGTGACATAGCCAATGCTTACTGGAAGTGGACTGGTGCCATGCACCATGCTGGCCACTCTGTGAGCTCAGACCCTCCTCATTTCAGGGATGAGGATGCTGAGGCCCAGCAGATGTGGTCACTCACCCATGGTCCCACTGTCGAGCGTCTCTGAGCTGAGACCCAGGCGAGGCTGCTGCTTCCAGTCTTGTGCTTTTGTCCATTTGGTTTCTCCACCAACCTATCAGGCGGGCCACTGGTAGCCATTTTACCCTGGTCTCTGCCCCCACTTGTCCTTGTCTCCTCTGAGGGTTGTCCTTAAGCAAGAGCTTAGGTCCCATGGCCACTGCTCTCCCATGAGGCCTTACTTGGGTCACCAGAGGCCTAACAGAGTGCTTGAGAGGTGCCCCAGGCTCTGAGCACACGTCCATCAGCAGCACTCATCTCCTGCAGGCCTAGTGTGAGCCCCCCACATCCAAGAAGACCAGTGAAGCTCCGTGGGTTCAGTGACTTGTCCACAGCCACACAGCCAGGGTGCAGCAGAGCCAGGCACCCGTGCGTCTCTCCCAGGGCATCGGTCTTTGTGTCTGGACCTTAGGTGACCAGGTGCGAGCTTCCAGGCGTCTCTGCCCACTGGAATCATAAAGCGCAGACTCATGATGGTGTATGCAATGTTGTCCTCCAGGGACACTCATTAGTGACTCAGTACTCAGCAGTTTATTGGGGGCTGGCCACGTGGGCACCTTCTGCCTGGCACATACCAAAAAGTCCAGATTCCCAGAGGGAAGTAGGCATTCAGCGATGAACCACCTTCCAACACATGGTGCACGCTCAGGACTCAGGCATGGGCGCTGCTCTTTGTGGTTAGGGTGGGAGAGCTCCCTGGAAGTCCCAGTTCTCAGAGCCTCTCAGGGCCTCTGTGCGCTTGTCAAGTGGGTTTGAAAGTGCAAATGCCAACAGGTAGAAGCATTAATGGAAGACAGTACATGAGTTATCTGTCAGCACATAGTTGCTACTTCTCATGCAGTGTGCTGAGCAGCTCTGAGACAAAGCCCCTGCCCTCAGAGAGCTTAGGGGCAGGCTGGGTTGCCACTGTATATAAACATGAATCCAGGATATGCAGATTACTGAGGTCACAGTGAGCTCCGAGAGGGAAATGGTGAGACTGAGTGGAATGGCAGGTACCTCGGAGCTCAGACTGCAGCCAGGCAGCCTGTGTTTGAATCCTAGCTCTGCACTTACCAGCTGTGTGACTGAGCAGACTGCTTTCTCTCTCAGTGCTTTGGTTTCCTTGTCTGTAAAGTGGGAAAGCTAATAGTACCTATGTTAGAGGGTTGTTGTGAGAAGAAAGTGAATTGATACAGTGAAACACTGGTAGTGAGTTAATGAATGTTAATTTATGCAAGGCGTAGTGCCATATGCCTATAATCCCAGCTACTGGGGAGGCTGAGGCAGGAGGATGGCAAGTTCGAGGCCAGCCTGGGTAACTTAGTGAGATTGTCTCAAAATAAAAAGGAAAAAAAAAGAAAAGGGCTGGGATGTAGCTCAATTGTAGAGCACTTGCCTAGCATGTGCAAGGGCTTGGGCTCAATCCTCAGTACTACCCGCCAAAAAAGTACTTTTCTTGTACTGTTGTCTACCATGAAGCACTTCCCATGTGTCAAGCAGTATGTTGATTTATTTCATTTAATCCTTGCACCCACCCTATTAATAAATACTCACATCCCACCTTATAAATGAGGGAAGGAGCTCAGCAAATTGGGTTAGCCAGCATCCCAGCTAAACTAGGTTTGAACCTGAAGGTAATGGGACCGATTTCTCAAGCAGTGGATTCATGTTGGCTGTTAAAAGAGAAATAAATGGGAAGGTGGGTTGGAGGGGAAAAGTAGGCCAGGCCGGGGAGGAGGGTGGCAGAGTGTCCCAGGACAGTGAGGCCACCTGTCCAGCAGGCACAGGGAGCAGGTGAGAGGGTGAGGTGGTCCCAGGGTCTCACACCAGCAGGGAGGAGAGGCAGATGCCTGCTTCATGGTCCTAGGGGAGACCAAACAGGTGCCAAGTGAAGTGAGGAGAGGCTTTTGCTGCTGCCTTCTCAGTTCCTGGCCTCAAAGAGATCTGGACTGAAATACAAATTAGAATCGGCCAGATGGGAATTATTCTCTTTTAAACAGTGAAGTGCAGCAGCATCTCCTGCCTGCTAGCTGCCCTGTGCCAGTTACCCTGAGCACAGGAGCTTGTGGGAAATAACTGAGCCTCCACGATGTAGCCAGCCCTCCCCTAGTTCATTCCTTGCTTCGGGCAGAAGGCATCTGCCTAAAACTACACGTGTCACACCCTTGCTTCCTGCACCTTACGAAGGCTGAACGCTGCAGGCCTTCAAGGCCTTGGAGGCTGGACTTTGGTCTCTTAGTCCCCACTGGGTACGCTCTACCAGGCCCTACGTGTGCCTGTGTTCTACAGAGGGCTCATCCTTTGCGGCTCTTGTGCCTTTGTCCTTGCTAACTTCCACTCAGAGTGCTTTTACCCATACTTAGTTCTCTGCTTCCTACACCCACACCCTGCCCACCTGGAGAGCAAATTCCTATTCATCCTTCCCATCCCAGCTGAGATTGCTTCTCTGTAAAGTCTCTCCAGCCCCGCAGGCAGTTACGGCTGTTTTCTTAGTGATTCCCTGCTCAGTGTTCAGAATCAAGTGCAGCAGGTTCTCTCCGACAGCTGCCGCTGGTGTGCGTGTCCTCCACCTCCACAGCCCATCGCGTAGCACAACACCGGTCCTCAGGAGAGCAGACAGTGGACTTTGCACATTGTTAAGTTGGACTGGTGCGTTCTTTGTGTATTATTTTGTTTTGGTTGCCAGTGGTTTTTGTTAAAAAGTCATTCTTGGCCAGGCGTAATCCCAGCACCGGGAGGCGAAAGCAGGAGGATCGACAAGAGTTCAAGGCCAGCCTGTGCTCCATAGTGAGTTCAAGGCCAGTCTGAACTGCATAGCAAGTCCCTGTCCCAATAAATTAATTAATTAATTTATTTTTAAAAAGTCATTCTTACAAAATTGATTTGAGAAATCCAGCTGCTCTTGTCTTTGTTGTTTCTATCATACTTGTTTTGGTTTTGGTGAAAGAAAAACATACTTTGTTAGGTAAGGAGCAGCTCAACTGTTTAATCTTTTTTTGAATTTATTAGTCCACATTTGCAGTATATAATGATTACATACATCATGGGATGACAGTGCTGTCGTTAGAAGTAACTGTTTCCCCCTCCTCTGGGCTTTTTATTTCCTGACCTGACAGTGGCATCTGTTGCAAGTTGCCAGAAGCCGTGTGGAGGGATGCTGATAACTTCGTCTCTTTGCTTTTTCTCCTGCGGTGAGACTGTGAGTCCTTTGAAGGCAAGAATTGCTGTGTGTTTAATCTCTCTGGTCCCAGTACCTTTATCTGAGCCTACCACAAAGTAGGTGCTCGATTAATATTCCTGGCTTGTGAGGTCTACGTAGTGAACGCTTACACACTGGCTGGTACTAGACACAGCACTGGCACAAGTAGCCCTGTTATCCCCAAAAGGATGAAACTTACCCTCTTATCCTATCCACCTAAAAGCATTAGGATTTTGGTTATGATTTAACTTGAACTAGCCATCACCTGCCCTCCTGGCTGTGTACCTCCCAAATCTGAATTAATCAGAAACATGTTGTTTTCTTAGCAAAATTTTGCCGCATTTCATTTTCTTTCTTTCATAAAAATACTAGCTCTCTCATAATACATAGTACCACCTTACCTTCTGCACCCTTAAAGAGTGTACTTATATATTGTCCTTTGTGATTCAGTCTGCATTGCAAGATTGGTGCGGATGGGACTGCTTTTTACCTCTATATGCACAGCCCTAATCAGGTTACCGCACATTGTGAGAGCTCAATAAATTTCGCCAGTAACTGGGGGTGATGGCGGTAATGATAAGGATGAAGAAAATGAAAAGAAGCCATGCCATGTGATACCAGGTCTATAGCCGGGAACTTATACGTTGCCTGGAGAAGGAATCAGCAAACAGTGGCCTGTGGGCCAAAGCCAGACCTTGGCCTATTTTTGTACAGCCCTCAGCTAAACATAGCTTTTATATTTTTAAAGGTTTGTAAACTAAAAAAGAATATGAGGCAGAGACTCTATACAACCTATACAGCCTGAAGATACCATCTGCCCCTTATAGAAAAACGTGTTCACCCTGGCTTAGGACTGACTCTCTGGGGTGAAGGACCATTTTTTGTTGCAGTATTTTGCAGTCTGTCATGGACTGATGTGTATTCTGCTGCACACAGCGTGGTCACAGGTTGTACAACAGGTGACGGGAGCCACTGATTAAAGGGCAAAATCAGATGGCTATAAATGTTATTCCACATTTTTTAGACCTATCTCATAGCAGACCAGTAACAACTTGTAGTCTGGTGCTGGTCTGTGGGCCACACTTTGAAGAGCACTGGCTTAGAAAGTCCCCAGGAAAACCCAGCAAGTATCTGTTGAGTGAGCACTGCATGGTGGTGAAGATGGCTTAGTCAGCCAGTGTGAGATGCCCTTGATTTGGGGGGAGGGGAGGTACAGCACCTGTGCCTGAGAGGAGACCTTAGCCTGAAAGCTACTTTGGAAATCACAGTACTAAGCTATGATTTATCGAAAACGTCTTTCTACCCAGGGCCTTTGTTGGGGGCATGAAGGAAATACAAGTGCAACACTCAAGTCTGGAATAGTAGTCCCTTCTCGGTTATTTGTATAGGGCTTATTCGAAGTTTGCAAAGACTGTCTCCCACATCTTTTCTTGTTTCAAAGCTGAAAAATCTCTCTTTCTCTCTTCGTTTTTAAATTTTGAATAGAATCCTGAGGTTTTCTAAGGGGCCTAGAAACTGATGTGGGCCAGGCGGAAACTCTGTCCGTGGCAGCTATGAGATGCTCAGCTCTCAGAGAAATCAATGTAAATAAACCATGGGGCATGAGCTGATCTTTCTGATGACTTTAAAGGTTATTTTTTTTTCAAATTGCCTTCAATTAGTTAATTTGTAATTTCCCTGAGGATTTCAGTAGGCAGTCCATATATAATTAGAATCTGTTTTTATCACTTGAAGGAAAAAAAGAAAGCGCTCCACTTTGTCTCAGTCGGCTGCAGTGCAGTCTTTTATTCTTCTTACGTTGAAGACGGGTACGCTGGCCACAAAGGATGACCGCTGTTAGAGGAATCTTTTATTTATAAGTCAATTAAGCTCTTCTCCCTCCCGAACAGTTCAGCGCTAAAGCCATGAGACGGGGAGGGATAGAGGGGCTCCGCAGTGGAGGGGAGAATGGGTTCCAGGCACAGGTGTCGGAGCCGAGCAGGGAGGGTATGGCTGGTCGGTGTGGGCTGCATTCACAGGAAGAGTGGTGGTAGAGATGAGGGATGGTTATGTACAGGGGTTGATCCAATAAGAAACACAGGAGGATATCAGAAGCCAGTTTCTTGCTATAGGAGTGAAGGGGGGAAAGTCAGAGTGAACTCTGGTCTTGGGCTGGAACAAAAGATACTGGTGTAAATTCATCACTTTCCTTAGGTCAGTAAATATCATTGTGAGTGTGCATGTGTGTGTGTGCGTGAAAATGCACACAGGTATACTCTAGCTCATTTCACTGGGAAGGCCTGGAAGCAGTGACACCCCACTAGCAGTAAGCATGCTTACCCCAGGTCTTGGTTCCTAAATACCAGTTTCAGTGTTGAGATGCCAGGCATCTTGGAAACATGGCTTGGTTCTTAGGCAGGGGCAGGGAAGGTATGAAATGAACCTGGAACATTTTGTATCAGCAAGGAAGGGCTCAGGGAATGCTAGGGACGTGTCTAAAGGACACTGCAGCCAGTTTGAAGGGCTTTCTGCCAGCCAAATTGGAGACAAATAGAGGAAGTAAAAAGATCGAAGCAGATTATAAACCATGGAATGACATAGGGCATCCTGAGTCCTGGATATAAATAACTAAATGAACAGATTAAAAGTTTGAAATCATGACACCATGCCAAAACACCACCTTACCTGTTAGTTACAAGGGGAAAGTGTAACTTTATAGCAGGGGAGCCTGGCGGCCCCCCCTTGACCACGTGGGCTGTGAGATCACACGCAGCCTGATGGGTGCTACAAGGAGAGCGGTACCACCCGGAGATGCCTGCCAACATGGCACACCTGGACTGCAGCTGAGGGAAGTCCGGCTCGCAGCTGTCTTGCAGGATAACTGGCCTGTTACTGTGTGCCAAGGTGAGCAGACACAAGGGGAGACTGAAGAACTGTTCCGAAACAGGGGACTGGAGAGAAAGAGTGAGCAACGTGTAATTCCAGACTGGGTCCTTTTGTTTCGAAGGATATGACTGAGGTAATTTGTCAAAACAGAAGGGGTCTGAAGAGAAGGTGGAAGTCATGTATTGATGCAGTCATAAGTGGGGCTTTTTTAGAAGTGGCTGGATCTAGAGCGTGTGATTGATTCATGGTGCAATGCTAGGATTATGTGTGCTAGGATTAAGGGTGATTACTAAATCAGTCCACTGATTGGTTTGGCATCCACCCTAATCCCGTTAGCCTAGATAGTGTATAAAAGGGGCAGAAAGAAGCTGCTAAGGTCCCTTGCTTGCTTTGCTACCTTCTGCACGTTATAAACTATTTCTCCTCTCCGATGTTTGTCTCCCATACCGCCCTGCCTTGGAGCCAGCCAGTTACAGACTGAAACCTCTACAAATGGTGAGCCAAATAAACCTTTCCTCCCTTAACTTTAGCTGTCAGGTATTTTGTCTCAGCAACAAGAAAAGTAACTAAGACATAATTTGGTACCAGAGAAGTAGGGTCATTGCTATGACTATACCTGACCATGTGGCTCAGGAGCCTTTGGGACTGGCTTGTGGGAAGAGTTTGGAAAGGTTCAGAGATGCTGGCTGAAAAAGTACCCTAGAACGCATTAAGCTGTACTTGATGGGAGATTCTGGTCATAGCTCAGAAAACCAGAAAGCTGATAGAAATGCTGCCAGTAAAGACCAGACTCAGGAGGTTTCTGCTGGGAAGAAGGACTGCATTGGCTGTTGGACTCCAGAACGTGTATTATGCCGTGGCAGAAGGTTTGTCTGCAGTTTGCTCATGTCCAGAGACTTTGCCTGAGACTGAGATTAAGGGCAGTGGACTAATTAATACTGTAGAAGAATTTTAAGACAGTTTAATATTGAAGCTGCGGCGTGGCTGGTTTGGGGATTTTGGCCAGATCTATGTTGAGAACCAAGAACAAAGAGCTCAGCAGGATGATGTAAAACATGAATTTGGCCAGAAGGGAAGCTCCAGTAAACCTGTGGACTGCAAAGATGGAGCAAAGAGACCTTGATTGCTGAGGAGCAATGAGAGAATAGAAAAGATGACCTGACGGCATCACAGGAAGTAGCAGGACTCCACCCTTTGTAGCCTCAAAATTGCAAAAGTGAATGACTTTGCTTTGAAGGAAGAATCCCCAGCACCATGTTCCAGAATGGCAGCAGCCCAGGAAGTTGTTCTTCCATATTTGGTTCATAGGCATTCAAACCCTATAGCCCTATAGAGAGAAGGAGGCCTAGCTACTGCTCCAGCTGGCGGCAGACCCCAGCATCATCTACGTGGTACTGGTTTTAGGTGCATGCAGAATGTAAGAATTGTGGGGTCAGGGCGGCTTCTATCCAGATTTTAGAAGAAAGCCCGTGGCTGCCACCCCTGGCCCTCCCTAGCCAGTATCTCAAGATTGCTCACTTCCTTCCTTTCCTGTCGCACCAGCCTAGAGATCAGCAGCAGTTGAGCCTGCACCTGGGGCACCCTGTGAGTCCCTTGTGCAGACTGCACCAGTGTGCCCCTTCTGGGAATCCCTCGGATTATTTGTTTCAGCACTTCTCTCCTCTGCTGGTCTGCATCTTATAGGTGAAAGAAAGGTACTGTATATTGCTTTAGGGCTTCACAAGAAGTTTCTCCATGAACCACTCTGCCTTTTCTTAGTCCTTAGGATAGCAGCAGCAGCAATACAATAGTAACAGTAAGAGCTAATGTTTAGCTCTCACTGTGCTGTCAATTGTGCCAAGTAAGTGAGAAAGATATTCCTATAGCCACATTGCATAGATGGGAAAACAAGCTAAGAAGGGTTAAGCCATTTGTCATTTAGTAATGGGAAAAAAAATCTCAAAATTCTGGTAGCTGCATATCTTATTTCAAGCTAGTTGAAAATTGGCTTATGTGTTAGATTGCTCAGTTATTAAATCCCAAAACAACATTTGAGGTAAAATGTTAAGTGATAAATATTAAATTTTATAATCATATATGTTTGTTAGAATAAATCCTCGGTTTATTTTTAAATAGGTTTCTTTCTGCATTATGTTTTTAATTGGCTTTTCTTTTGCTTAATGTTTTTTTAGACTTACTCATGTGGTTGTGTTTATCAGCAATGTTGTCTTTGTTATTGAACAGTTTTGCATTGCATAAATATGCGACCGTTGACACATCCATTCCTGTGTAGTCAACATCTGGATTGTTTCCATTTTTGGCTGTTACTGTAAGTCTGCTGTGAACATTCTTTTACATATCTTGTAGTTTCTCTTGGGTAAAGACCTAAAAGTGAGGTTGCTGTGTCATAGTGGACATGTTTCTTGGACCTAAATAAGAAATGGCCTAAGTTTTCTAAAGTGTCAACACCATTTCACACATTTTCCAGCCGTGTTTCAAAGTTCCAGGTCCTCCACATCCTCGCTGATGCTTGGCGCTGACCAGTTTTTAAAGCTACTTCCGTGAGTGTGCATTGCTCACTGCGATGTTAGTGTCATCTCCCCACCAACTAATGATGCTCATCACCTTTGCATGTGTGTTTATGGACCGCTTGTATATCTTCTGAAGTGTCTGTTCAGATCTTTACTCACTTTTTTTTGACTTATCTTTTTGTTGTTTTATGGAGGTCTTTATATTCTGCATATCCTTTGTCAGATACGTGCTGCACTTATTTTTTCCCATTCTGTGGTGTTTCTCTTCATTATTCTAATGGTGTCTTTTGATGAGCAGAAACATTTAGTTTTTTTTTTTTTTTTTTTTTTTTTTTTGGTGGGTACCAGGGGGTCGACCTCAGGACCTCACGCGCCAGGAGGCGCCCGTGCCGCTGAGCGATATCACCGGCCCCTTTTTCGTATGTGGGTTCCGGGAGTCGAACTCGGGCCCTCGCGCTTGCCGGGCAGGCGCTTAAGCTGCTGAGCCATCTCACCAGCCCAAACATTTAGTTTTGAGGAAGTCAAATATTACAAAATTATAGTTTGTCTGTCCCAAGGTCACTAAGATACTCTTTGACACTTTCTTCTGGGATTTTTATGCCTCTTGGTGATATATTTATGCTATCGTGTATCTTACTAGATTCTTTTTTTTTTTTTTTTTTTTTTTTTTTTTTTGTGGGTACTGGGGGTCAACCTCAGGACCTCGTGCGCCAGCAGGCGCCCGTGCCACTGAGCGATATCACCGGCCCCTTTTTTCGTATGTGGGTTCCGGGAGTCGAACTCGGGTCCTTGCGCTTGCCAGGCAAGCACTTACACCGCTGAGCCATCTCACCGGCCCCCTAGATTCATTTTCTAATGGAGAGAGATGGGATTAAAGTTCATTTTATTCCATACAGATACCCTCTCATTCTAGCAATGCTGATTGAAAAGGCTTTCTGTTCCTTATTGAGTTGACGTAGTATGGACTCCAGACCTGGGTCCCCTGTGGTCCTGTCTTAGCCCTGCCATATGCTGTGTGACTCACACAAGTCTCTGAACTCCCACAGAACTCAGTTTCCTCTTTTCTGTAAAGGTCATTAATACTAATACTGTACCTACCTTAGAGGGATGATTTGGGATTAAATACACATAGCCATATGAAGTACTTAGAAAGATGACAAATATATACAAGTCCTCGGTGAATGTTAGCTGGCATTAGCAAATCATCCTCATGTATGTTTACTTTGTTCTTTTATTTATATTCTCTGTGCCTGACAACATGAGATTTAGCATAAATCTTTTTATTACTCTGCCTATACTTTTCATAGTGTTATATAGAATCTGGTAAAGTTTTTAAAAGGCCTGTTATTTCATAACCAAAATTTTTTCTCTTTTTAGCCATTTACTGGTATTTATAGGGCATTCATTCAGCATAAACTTATTGAACACTGTGTTAGTTTCCTGTTACTGTGACAAAATCCCTGAGATAACCAACTCTTTAAAAAAAAAAAAAGGAAAGTTTATTTTGGCTCCCAGTTACAGAGGTTCCAATCTGTGGTCTCTGGGCCCTGTTGCTTTGGACCTGTGATGCCACAGGACATCATGGGGAGACTGTGTGGCAGAGGAGGCCTGTTCACCTCACAGCAGCTGGGAAGCAAAGAGAAATAGGAAGGAGCTGGGCTCCAACATCCCTGTCAAGGGCCCACTCCCCCAGTGACCTGGCTTCCTGCCCCCACATCCCACCTCCTACAGCTTCCAGCATGTCCCTAGAGAGCCAGAGGTGGGAGACCAAGCCTTAAACACAAGGGCCTTGAGGAACCCTGGTCCTAACCGCAACAGACATCAATGCCAGGCACTGGTCCACGACTGAGGCTGAGCAGTGCACACAGCTTCAGAAGGCAAAGGCCCGCTCTACATTGTGTGCATGCATGGAGCCAGGCAGACATGCGTAAATAACGAGGAGCACATGCCACTCACTGCTGTGGAGGTCATACACAGAGCCGTGGAAGGGCTCCTCCTTACACAGAAAGTCAGGAAAGGCCCCTCTGCAGGTGCCCCGGGGTGGAAGAGGATAGCGCCTGTGGGAGAGTCTGTGGGAGGAGGTAGGGAGGACCAAGTGCCGAGATCCATCTAGTCACTGTTAAAGCCTTGTCTTTCCCTCTAAGATATGACTTAGAACAGATGTGAGTGTGCACGTATCCAGCAGCACTTTTGCATCGGTGTAAAGCCAGTGGGTCCGCGTACATGCAGTTCCCTCGGTGTGTTGATGGTGGGGCAGGTGGCGTGTTGGGGCAGGTGGTGTGTTGCGGGGGTGTTGTCCACCTGTGGGCATGCTCAGCACCTGCTGCATCTGCCTCCCCAGTGCTGGTCACCATGCTGTGCTGAGAGTGCAGAGCGGGTATGCGAGCCCCCACCCTGGAGAGGCAAAGGTCCTCTCAAAACTGCCCCCAGAGGTGGGGCCAGGTGGGTTCAGCCCCCGAGGCAGCCACTCTACACCCCAGTAGAGGGACACAGCAAAAATGCAAGGGTCACGTGTGCCTCTTCCCTTGTCAGAAAGAAATCTCGTTTGGAAGTAAATTAGATGACTGACAGTGGCTTATTTTTAGATCTAAGCTGGAACCAGAACCAAGTGCAAAAGCAAGAGAATCTGCATCTTCTGAGAAAGTTTCAGAGACCCCTTCCAAGGACTCAGAAGAGAAGCCTGCCACTGAGGAATATCCAGGTAGGAATCCAGATAAAAAGCTCATCTCACACTTGTTTTCTCAAGGCCCCTTGGCAGGAATACCACATCCCCGACATGCCAGGTGCAGCCACGCTCTCAGCCCCTTCCTCAGCAGCTGAGCCAGCAGGCCAGGATGCAAGTGCGGCTTCTTGTGCTTCCTGTCACCGTGGGCACAGGTGGCCCAGGGATGAGAGCAGCTGCTAACACCCAGCGCGTGCTGAGGAAATGCAGCGTCTCCTTACATCTGAAAATAGGGGACCTGCGCAGGTCTGTCATGGATGTTTTTTATCTGCATCCAGCCTCTTCCTTACCCCAGCAGGGAACACGCATCTCACACTGCATGGCAGAGGGCTAGCAGGGCGGGGTCCATGTGTGTGACCCCAGCATGGGGGCGCTGAGGCCCAGAGAGCCCGAGTCTTCTCCATGTCCCTTCTCTGACCGCCCTCGCACTCCCTCGCCCTGTCCTCAGACATGAAGCCCCAGGCTGATCACTGCAGGTCAGCACCTTGCTCGTGCTGCCTCTTTTCTCAGCAGTGCCCTCTAAAGGGCCCAGAGAGGCTGCATAAGTTGTCCAAGGTAAATCTTCTGAATGGCAGCGCAGGGCTTCTGCGGGGGTCTGTCTGGCTCTGGAGCCTGTGTCACACAGCTGTCTGTCCCATAGGTTCCCTGCGCTTTACTACGAGCAAGAGCAGTCTGTGTGGTCCTGGCTTCTGAGCCTGGGAGGCACCAGAGGTCCTTCCTGTAGTTAGAACTCTCCTGGGCACTGGCAAGGAGTGTTTCCAGCGCCCTCTCATGGTCTGGGCATGGACTGGGCATGTAAAGACCTGGCTCCTCTGGGGTCTTTGGGGAGTGTATTACTGTGGGCATTTTATATGTGAGGAAGTGCATTTGAAGAGATTGTGTGACCCGTGCAGAGTCCAGCTCTAAGAAGGGCAACACAGGCTTCCTCGTGGGTTGTGAAGAGACACCACGATCCCTTGGGCAGCAGCTCTGTGTGCCACCCTGGCATCACCCACAAAGTCATGGCACAACTTCTCATAGGGGCATCACAGCCAAATTCACCCAGGCCACACAGTCCCTCCAGTTAGCCGGTCATTCATCCGAGAAGTACTGCGAGGGCCGATGGGAGCATGGACTCGTGGGGCCGGTGGAGCGGAGGTGGAGCTCACGTGAAGATTGTCAGCCAGTGAGCTGCCATTGCAGCCTCAATGTTCCCGGTGCAGCTCCTTTCCCTGCACCTAGCTGCACCCCTTCACGGGGTCATATGTCTTCCCTTTCCTTTGTGCCAGCTGAAATGGCTACTTCCTGTTCATGGACATTTTGTCAAGTTTATCCACAGTTGCCAGAAAGATTTTTTAAACCTGGGCTCTACAGATAGCATCCTTTTACTTACCTTTGCTTTTCAGTTTTCTTGTTTCCATTTTGAAATGAGATATCACAGACAGCGTTTTGGTGCAGGAATAAGTCATGCGGTTGGCAGCGGAGGGTCTCTTGCCTGTCGTGCCCCCGTCTTGTCCATTCGCAGAGCCCCTCTGTGTCCACTGCTGACCTGTACACATCTACTGTTTAGGCCTTCTTCTCCAGCTTCTGCCCTGCCAGGATGAGTTCCTTATGTACCCATTTGTAATTGGCTTTCCAGCCTCAGTTTCCCCAGCATTCACGTGGGTACAGTTCCTTGTGAATACGGTGCTGACTGTGGTCCTTCTCCACTGAGTTGCAGTCCTGCCCTGGAGTAGCTCACAGTTGACCGGGAAGATGAGATTCCAGCCCCTGGGAGAACGTGAAGAGGTGGGGTCGTGGGGGACTTCAAGAGGTGGTGGCCCTGAGAAGACAGGCTGGACTTGAAAGATGGAAGCTTAGGAAGTTCTAGACCTGGGGAACCGCGCAGGTAGATGCTCAGAGGCCAGGCAGCGTGGAGACAGCGTGGGGTGCGGTCACTAAGGAGCACCCTAGGCGGGCAGTCGTTGACGCACAGGGGAGAGGAGGGTAGGGGTGGGGAAGCTGGAGGCCCTGCCCTCAGGCCTAACCTTCTGCACTCGGCCGCTGGCGCAGGGCACGCCCGGAGCACCACACTTCATGCCAGTTCCCGGAGCAGCGGGTCAAGGTGGCTTCAGGCGGCCACAAAACTGAACAAGTACAGAGCACAAGTCCTGTTACGGAACCTTCCCATCCTAGCTCAGAGCTGATCTGTGCTTGGCTCAGGAGCAAGGGTTACATGTTTCTAATTTTGGTGGTGTTTTTTTTTTTTTTTTTTTTTTTTTTTTTGTGGGTACCGGGGGGTCGACCTCAGGACCTCGCGCGCCAACAGGCACCCGTGCCTCTGAGCGATATCACCAGCCCCTTTTTCGTATGTGGGTTCCGGGAGTCGAACTCGGGCCCTCGCGCTTGCAAGGCAGGCGCTTACGCCGCTGAGCCATCTCACCGGCCCTAATTTTGGTGTTCTTATGCTAAAAAAAAGAAGAAACAGTAAAAGCTTGAAATGGGTACTATAATGGAGACCGGAAGGAGCCAGAGAGCCCTTAGGGGAGGGGAACAGATGAAAAGTACAGATGCTCCTACCCAAAGAAGCTCGGCTCAGAAATCACCAGGCAGCTCGGGGTGTAAAGCTACTTTCAGCCAGGCCTTTCTCAGGATGTTTTCCTATAGTGACTCTTCTGGAAAAAACAGCTTTTTTAAAAGCCTGTACTGAGTTGTGGACGATATGGAGATTTTTGTGAAGAGAGGTTTCCAGTAATAACCATGCATTTTATGCATGGTCAGCCTGACCTGCCTTCTCTAAACTGCTGCTACTGCAGTGGTCTCTTCACCATTGAAAGACCCTGGACTTTTGCCCATCTCATGGGGCCAACATTAACTAAGGAAGTTTACTGAGGTCGAGGAAGAGAGGAAAAACAAGACATATTTGGTTTGAGTCAAGCCGCCGACAAGCCCAGAGGCACTGGCGAGGCACGGACGCAGCCACCTCTGCAGACACCTTCCCCACCGTCTTGCTGGGGAGCGGTCCCTCCCTCCCGATGCTCCGCTCCTCCCCGGCTCTGCCCTGCACAGACCTCTCAGCGCGGTGCCGTGGGGCCGCCGTGCTCCCGGGGAGCCTGGTATTGCTGTGCTTCCTGTGTTCGTCTGGTCTTGATCAGAGGGGCAGGCTGTTCAGACCCCCATCCAGCAGCTCCATGGCCAGGCGTGTGGCCCGGGAAGTCCTGTGATGCAAACAGTGTCGTCATGCTACTGAAAGCGCCGGTGTAAGAGTCCTAGCAGCAGAGTTGCAGTGTCCCGAGGAATAGGTATCCTTACAGTGGAACAGTACACAGCAGTCTAAAGAACAAGGTCAAGCCATGCGGACTGACCTAAAGTGATCTCCAAGAGGTGCTGATAAATCATAAAATGTGTTTTAGAACAATATGTTACCATTGGTGTCTCTGTGAAATATAAGGCACTTGGCACGTAAAGCGATGTGCTCTGGGTTGACGGGGTGGGTAGGGAATAGCATGTCTGTATTTGTGAATGTACTAGAGTCTGCGAGGCTACACGAACATAGTAATTCCTGAGAGAGAAATTAGGTTGGAGAAACGTATATCATTTCTTATATTGCAAGTCTGTGTCTATGTTTTTCTGTTTTGTTTTGTTTTGTTGGTACTGGGAATCGAACTCAGGACCTTGCACTTTCCAGGCAGGCGCTTATGCCGCTGAGCTATATCCCCAGCTATGTATTTTTTTTAACAACAATGAAAGTATCTATGTTTTTTGCAGTTTTAAAAAGTAGTGGAAGAGGGCCAGTGAGATGGCTCAGCGGCATAAGTGCCTGCCTGGCAACCGCAAGGTCCTGAGTTCGACTCCCGGTACCCACATACAAAGGAAAAGGCCAGTGATATCGCTGAGAGGCATGAGCGCCTGCTGGCAAGCGTGAGGTCCTGAGTTCAACTCCCAGTACCCACATTAAAAAAAAAAAGTAGTGGAAGGGTCCAAGTGTGAGTGTGTTTTCAAGTACAGTACGTTAAGACTGGATCTGAAGAATGTCTGTTTACTTCGATGCCACTGCTGAATTCAGTGCGGTATTAAAACTGCCCCCCTCACACACACATGCATGTGCACAAGGCCTCACCACTCAGTGACAGTCATCTCGGAGTCACTGAATATGGCCAAGAAATAATGAAATACAGAAAAAGCTCAAGATTCTGTTCCAGCCCCTGTTTTGAATATGCCTACTGCCTACGCCACCCTACTCTAAAATGAACATTGGGCCTTCTATCTATTTTCAGTTTCTGTTTCTGTTTTTTTGTTTGAACAGAAAAGACTGTGGCCAAAGCCCGACCTGAACTAGGAGCCTTGGGAGATGGCAAAGGTGAAGATGAGTTATCCCCAGAAGAAATACAAATGGTAATGCTCTCCTCTGCCTAATCCTTAATTATTAACTGACTGCCCTAAGACCACTGCACTAAGTAGGAGGTCATCCCAAATGTCCTTGCCAATTTTTATACCGAGTTTTAAAAACTATAAATACATATTTTCTATACACTTTCCCACCCGATTTCTTCATTTTTAATATGCTTTTCTCTTTTTTTTTTTTTTTTTTTTTTTGTGGGTACCGGGGGGACGACCTCAGGACCTCCCGCGCCAACAGGCACCCGTGTCGCTGAGCGATATCACCGGCCCCTTTTTCGTATGTGGGATCCGGGAGTCGAACTCGGGCCTTCGCGCTTGCAAGGCAGGCGCTTAAGCCGCTGAGCCGTCTCACCGGCCCTCTTTTTTTTTTTTTTGATGGGGGGTACCGGGGGGTCGACCTCAGGACCTCGTGCGCCAACAGGCACCCATACCACTGAGCGATATCACCGGCCCCTTTTTCGTATGTGGGTTCCGGGAGTTGAACTCGGGTCCTCACGCTTGCAAGGCAGGTGCTTACGCCGCTGAGCCATCTCACCGGCCCCTAATATGCTTTTCTAATGTTTTAAATTTGCCATAGCATAATTAAAGAAGAAATTGCCTTGGGATGATTTTACTAATAGATGTCTTTTCCCCAGCAGTAAAATGGTCTCCTAGATTAAATGGATCTTTTATAATTGCTGGGATGGTGCTTTTGAACTGTGCGTATTGCTGGGGTTGCAGGGATGAGAGGAAGCGTAGCCATGGCTGGGGAAGGAAAGGAGCAACACCCGCGCTGCGGAGCCACCTCCCCTGATCACTTCTCCCTCCCGAGCCGATCGCTGTTGTCTGTCACATCTGGGTGGGCTCAGAAGGAAGCCGAGGGCCAGTGAGATAGCTCAGCAGCATAAGCGCCTGCCTGGCAAGCGCGAGGTCCTGAGTTCGACTCCCAGAGCCCACATACAAAAAAAAAGGGCCGGTGATATCGCTCAGCGGCACGGGCGCCTGCTGGTGTGTGAGGTCCTGAGGTCGACCCCCGGTACCCACAAAAAAAAAAAAAGGAAGCCGAGAGTGTTGTAGCACTGAAGTCAGAGGCCCCTGGGCGAGGGGGCTGGCCTGGCTGGAGGACAGCGCTGTCTTCTGGTAGGAAGTTTAAACAGTACAGAGCAGGTGGGCCCGAGCAGGGGTCCCAGAACTGCAGGCAGCTGCAGTCATCTTCCAGGCCCTGCTTGCCCACCTCACTACCTCAGCCTTCTCTGCTGCCTTCCAGTTGCTGTTCCTCAGAGAACATCCAGGCTCACCTTCTCAGGGCTTAGAGATGCCCCTGCCTACTGCACTGGCCATGGAGACCAGGCCCAGCACTCCACAAGTGGTAGGCCAAGCCTACCTATGCAGGGAGGTGACAGCCACAGAGTCAGAGGAGGAGCTGGACATGGGAAGAGGCTGTGTGTACTTCCCAGTGCCTGAGAGAAAGAAAAGGCTCAGGGCCACAGCGGGCCCTAGAGTCAGGTATCAGCAAGGTGGAAGGGGCCCCGCTAGCATCTGTCCCCAGAGAGAAAACACTGGAGCAACCGGGATAGAAAACTCACTGTGCGCCAGGCACCATGTAAACTACTCCGTGCTCAGCCCTGCTGCTTAAGTAGAATTGTTATCCCCATGTCAGTCACAAGTTACTTGCTGAAGCTGTACAGGTCTGGAATTCCCACCGCAGCTCCACACCCCTGGGTGAGGCAGGACAGGGTAAGACCACATCTGTCCACAAAGAAACCCGGAGGCCGCCCCGAAGCCAGGACTGGCCCAGTGTCCCTAGATGTTCCCATGAGGCCACACAACTGGCTCCCATAGCTGCCACCTGCCCCTCCACCCCTCCACAGTGGTGTAAGCTATGCAAGCCTGCCCTTGAGACAGCATCTGGTGCCTGCTGCCATTGTCACCCCCGCCGTCACCCAGTCTGAGCCCTGCTGGCCTCACCACATAGTAACCTTGCACTGGTCCCTGTGAGGACCAGGCTTTGGCTCTTTCGTTGTTGTTGTTCATAAACTCCACTTCCGTATAACCCCGCCTTCCACAGCAGCTCCTGCCACAAGCAGGCCTGTCTCTTCACACTTACACCCGATGCCTTGAAGCCTCTGTTTCTCTCTCTTCCTCTGGGGATCTGATTCCTCTCTGGTGGCATGGACGACCCTGGGGGTCACAGGCAATCGGAGCCAGCATCTGCTCCCACCGCTCTGAGCTGAGGGCTGACACAGTTCCAGAGGGGCCCAGAGCAAGTGCAACCCTATCCCAGCTGCCCAGGCTGGCAAACAAGAGCTTAGTTCCCGGGAACAGTCCAGTAGTTAATCGCCTCAGACCACTAGGCAGTTTTGCTCAGGAAGAAAAAAGGACTGTGGGCTTAAAAGGGCAGGGCCATATTTTATCGTTAGGAAATTTCAAAGAACATGCCTCCTCCAAAACATCCTGAGTGGGACCTAAGAGAATTAGTCAAAGAATTAGCACCTAGAAGCCAAAGTAATTACATGTTTTCCTTAAATACTAGACTGGTAAGTCACTTGGAGTTGACAGTTAACAGAGCTTCTGCTTTTAAGCTCCAAAGTGAAGTGAAATTTTTATTCTCAATAGCTTTTTGGATGCCTGATTTAAAAGGTCGCAGCAGTGCCTTGGTGGCGACAGCGAGGCAGCCCGTGGTGGCCGAGGGGCCTGCGGGGAGCTGTCCTGGAGGCTGTGCCGGCCCGCCCATTTGCTGACCCAGAGTCTGACGAGCCGTGGGGCTGCAAACCAGTGTCCTGTGGCAGGGTGGGCCCAGCGCCAGGCTCGGGTGCAGGGAGAAACAGCCGCCCCGGAGCAGGCTGAGAAGTGTCAGCGTGGAGCCACGTGCACCACTGCCACCTTCAGGAAGCGCAGTCTCCTGGAGAGTTCGTGACGTCCACAGTTTAGCACAGGCAGAAAATGATCAGTATGCGAAGATCTGCTCAGAAAATACCCTGCCAGGGATAGAAAACTGAGATGCTGGGTGTGGGGACATGTGGAAAGAGGAGGAGGGACCCCTGACTGGGACTTGCATGGCCACACCAGGCGGGACTGTGGTCTCCAGGGGGCGGGCGTTTCCCAGCCGCACCTACGGCAAGCCCCAGATGCTCACCTCCTCTGGCTTGGCCAGAATGGTCAAGAGCACAACTGTGGGCTCTCTGAGGAGCCCCTGGGCGTCCCTGAGTGTCAAAGTGTTCTCACCCAGCCGGAGGCCTTGGTCCCTGTCGGCATGGCTGGAAGTCAGGTGGCCTGGGTCAGCCTCTGCCCCAGACTCCTCCCCTCCCTGCACAGCCCCTGCCCACACCAGATCCTTCTCCCTTGAACTCATTCACAACAGGGCCATATTCCATAAGTCTTGCTGCCAGGTGGCTCTGAACCACCAGGTGGTACCTGCATGACTGTCCCTCTGGGCAGCGTGGGACAGCCCCATTCAGGTGGTACAAGCCACCTGATGGGACGGTCACACGTGTACCGCTGGTGGCTCAAGCTGGTGGGAGTGTGGGAAAGAGGCCAGAGAGCTGCGGGTGCACAGCGGAGAGCAGGAGGGTACAGGCTGACCTGGGAGCTCCTCGCCACTTCACAGCCACGGCCGTGACGTGGCTGGTGTCCTGCAAGTTCGGGTGCAGGCGTGTGTTTCTTTCCAAAGCGGGGGTTTCACAGGGACCTCTGTCTTCAGCGGCACAGCACTGTGCCTTGCAGGGAAGAGAGGGGCGCAATGAGGACTGGGGAGCAGATGCTTGCCTGAGCTCAGTGTGACAGCATCCCGAGTGTGTTTGTTTCCTCGCAGTTCGAGCAAGAAAACCAGCGACTCATTGGGGAGATGAACAGCTTGTTTGACGAAGTGAGGTACGTGGGCGGCTCTGCTGTGAGCTGATGCCAGTTTACTACTTTCTCAGGGACTGGGAACTTCGTTTACTTACTGTGGTACCTGAGCACCCACGTGCAGCCCCTCTGAACCCTGGTGAGAGGGCAGGGTCAGGCTGGTGGCTGCTGCCATCAGGCTGCAGGAGCCATACTGTCCAGAGTCTCGCAGATCCCCTTGAATGTGATGACCGCCACCACCCGCATGCAGAGGGCTGTGTGGGAGTCCTCTACAGAGAGGATGGGGCCTGTGAAGGCGCCCGCTGCACAGGGGCCGCTTCCACATGGCCACTCCCACTCATGGGCCATCGCGGCGCCCAGCGGAAGCACTCGGGCCTCAGCTTCAGTGGGAGTGTCCGGAGCGTTGTGAAAGTGAGGCCTGGGTCTTTGTACAGCTATGCTGCACTGTGAACACCACCAAAATAAAATCCTGATGCTGCACAAGAGACTTCCTCGGGGCAGGGGTGTTCTCTGACAGCCCCTCTCCATCTCCCTCTGCCCAGCCTCTCACTTCCTGGCCAGGCCCCACCTCAGTCTTCCTGAAGCCTGGTGCTTGCTCCTTTTCCTCCCAACTTCCCTCCCTCCCCTTGCCTCACCTGCTCTGAGGGGGTCATGACCACCCATGCAGTCCCAGCAGCCTTCGTGCCCGAGCAGTGGCCAACTTCAGCCTGTGCCAGCTTCCGTTTCCAGACATGCACAGGCCCCAGCCCACCCTGGGTACCCGAGCCACCCTCAAAACAGGGAAGACACTTGCCAAACCTAGGTGTGATGTTTTCAAGCTGAGCAGGAGTGGGGGTGTCTGACCAGGGAGCTGTTTGGGGTCCTCAGGATGCTCAGACATTGTCTTTGGAATCGCCAGCATGTGTGACTAGGTGACGAGGCCAGCCCTCGGACTTCCCAGAGACTCGGCACAGCCCCGAGCACCCTGTTCCCACAGACTGGCCCAGAATGCAGGGGACTGCACATGCCCACGTCCTGGGGCTGAGGGTCAGTCAGTGTCCTTCCTGACCCACAGTGCGGGCTCAGCTGGGTGTCAGGAAGGGAGCCCGTCGGAGGCGACTGTCCCCCTACTGCCTTCCCTCCTGCCCTCCCCCAGGAGGGAGGGTCCTATAGAAGTGCTCCCGCTCCTGTTGAATCCCCAAGTGCAATGGCTAACATGCAGTCTATTGATTCTTTTTACGAAGGCAAATCGAAGGGAAAGTAGTGGAAATCTCCAGACTCCAAGAGATATTCACAGAAAAAGTTTTACAACAGGTAAACAAAAACGGAAAAGGGAAACATCCTAAGGAGGTGGGCATCTCTGCCTGCACATGTGCCCTGCGGCTGTGGTGGTGCTGCGTGCTCGGTGGGCACTGTGCTTGTGCAGGCACCGCAGGCGGAGCCCTGCTTGTCCTGGGGCAGCCTCGGCAAAGGCAGGGAGGGCCGTCCTCAGGGGCCCCACGCCAGGCAAAGTGGCTGCCTGCGAGGCGGAGCACATGAGCCCATGGGAAGACGTTGTCTGGGCCTGGAGTCCGGCAGCTCTTGGCTTGGCTGTCCTGGGGTGAGCTGAATAGCCCCTCTGGGCTCCAAGGCCCCATCTGTAAAATGGGGTGACCCTGCAGAGGCACCCAGCACTGTGCCTGGGGGGAGCAGCTTTTCAGTCAGCAGTGTCACAGGCCCACGCTCCGCTGGGTGCAGCATCGTCAAGGAGGCAAGGGGTGCTGTCCTCCCGGGAATCTTGCTGTCTTGTCCACCTGCCCACAGTCCTGAAATTCTGCTGCCCAGTAACTGGCAGGATCGGTGCAACCGCCTTGATAAAAGCGGCCCTTCTGCTATAGCACCCACAAACTGCAGAAGGTTTGAAAGACATTGTTTCTCTCCGGTGTCTTAGGTGGGGCTCTGGGGTACTCACAGAACAGCTTTCCCTAGAGCACACAGCCAGTCAGATCACAGCAAGCGAGGTAAACTGAGCCCAAGCACAGTTGGGAAGTGCGGGGTTGTAAGAGCTGCCCCTTTCAGTCGCACACTGACAGAAGCGCGCAGACTCGTGTGCTGAGCCCGAGCAGCCTGGCGCTGCCCGTGTGCAGATTCTTCAGCCGCACCGCATGTAAGGCAGTCAGACCGAGCCCCCGAGCACACCTTCTTGCTTCTGGGGAGCATGGCCTGGTGCAAAGCCCAGTCCTGAGCACTTAGACAGGCCCAGGCATGACCTGGCCCAGTGTCACATGTCATGTGGCCAGGGACTGTTTCCTCCCATCCCTGCCCCTGTCCTTGTCTGTAAAATGGAATCAGTGTTAGCTGCCTTGCTCTCAGAGCCAGTGAACGGAAGGACCTGGCAGGCTGGTCCTTTGCAGGCTCCAAGTATGTGGGACTGCCCTTATTCCTGGGTGTAGCAATGGCAAGTCTGGGTCCCATCCTGTTTCAGTAGCACAGCCGTAGCTTCCTGCCAAGAGACTGTCACCTCAGCCTATGTTGTGTGTGTGAAATGCCATGAGGGCAGACAAACTGCAGGTAAGGTCCACTTTGCACTGTTAATTCCTGCATTAAGCCCAGCCCCTGAGGAGTAGCTGATGTCATTAATGCTGTGATCCTCATATCTGTGATCACCCGAGTCCAGCCCAGATGTGGCCCACAGAGGGCAGGCAGGGTGCTGCCTCACCACCCTCCTCCCACTGCCATAGGGGCCTGGGCCTGGGAGGGGTGGGCGTGACTCTGATAGGCCGTGGCTTGGGGTTCAGGGTGTCAGAGACCTAGGAAATACGTGTCATTGATTGTTTCATCAGTTTTGCTGAGTGGTTCGTGTCACAGCCCTCACAGGAACGTAGACAACGGTCACTTAGCTCCTGCTTTGAGATATTCCTGAAAGGTGTGACCTCAGAGCAAAGAATCCTGGGCCTTGTCCCCCTTATCCTTTCTAGTGTGTAACAGTTGCTGCCGGGAATCAGGTGGTCCAAAGCCCCTTCTGTGGTGAGGTGCCCGGCAGGCCTAACACCACACATACACCTCCCACCCCATCAGACACAGTGCCAGCCTTGCCACCCTGTGGGGGAGAGGGATCCTTGAAAGCCCCTGTGGGGACACAGGACAGAAAGCTCATGGTCCAGGGTTTCCACGTGGGAGGCCAGGCCTTCTGCTTCCTGTGCATCCCATGTCTGGATGGCCTTTTCTGTGAGCATCCCGTAGCACATTCTAATTTCTAGCTGTTCTATAAATACAGTGTCAAGACGCGAGCACTCGCTTTGAAGCTAGCATGTGTTTTAAGCTGACTTCTCTGGACTTCAGAAAGAACAATGAGGGACTGGAGGAAAAGCCCCCAGTTCATGGTTGCCGCCACGTATCGCAGCGCATGTTTGTGTCACCCTCCAGGAGTGGCACGGGAGAGGCAGCAGGCAGGGCAGGGAGCACAAGCGAAGGGGTCCCACAGGGCAAGCACCTCATCCCAGTCCTGCCACTTGGCAGCTCTGTGACCTGAATGAGTTAGGAAACTTCTCTGAGCCCTAAGCTTCCCTATGATAAAACTGAGGTAGCCCTATGTCTTGGGGTGCTGTGAGGACTCACAGGCCATGTGGGGGAAGGCCCTGGCCCTCGGGAAGTGGCCGCTTCTGTTTTCACTGTGATGTCTCAGGTGGAGGAGGAGCAGCTGCTGTATTTACCTGGCCCTCTTTCCCGCCACAGGAAGCTGAGATCGACAGCATCCACCAGTTGGTCGTCGGGGCGACTGAAAATATCAAAGAGGGCAATGAGGACATTCGCGAGGTGGGTGCTCCTGGCCCTGGGGCTGCCCGACAGCCCAGGGGGCAAAGCTCAGGGCCCGTCCTGGAGCCGTGAGGCTCCCACCCTCTCAGAGCAGTCGGGGTGGAGGGGCACTCCCAGCACTGTCGGGCCAGCTCCTTGGAGCCAGGGCTGGGCTCCACGGAGGGAGCAGAGGGCTTTGACCCCTGGATAGCGGCAAGGCCGCCAGGGTGTCCCATTTCCTGGGAGCACAGAATTAGGCTCCTGCAGGTTATGGTTTAGCACTAAGAAGAAGAGAGCCGCCGTCGCTCGTGGCACTCCAGCCCCACTTGTCGGCCTCACTTAATAAGCAGCCATCTATTCAAGGCAGCGTGTGGGCGAGTGACCCGAGCGGCCATGGAGAGGAGTCTGGGGCTTGGGGGCCCTGTGTGGCTGTTCAGCCCCAGGCCATGGATGGCAAGGTGACGCCCGTGCTCCGCCCACCAGGCCATCAAAAACAACGCCGGCTTCCGCGTGTGGATCCTCTTCTTCCTGGTGACGTGCTCCTTCTCCCTGCTCTTCCTCGACTGGTATGGCAGCTAGCGGCGCGGCCAGGCACCGGCACGCCGTGCACGCCCTCGGGGCACGGCGCGGCCAGGCTTCGTGGAGCGGAGGAGCCGAGAGGGACATGCGCGCAACAAAACCGACACCCACGCCAGTGCAGCAGCTGGAAGAGGATGTACATGAACCGGAAGTGGCCCGTGCCACCATCGAGGGGCTGGCGCGACGGTTATGAACTACGCTCGGCCTGGGGCCCCCACCGGGCTGCTCCCCACCCCGTGCCGGGGCTCGGAGGAAGTCTCTGCCCCTGCCCACCCCAGTGGCTCTGGGGAAGGACATGAGCAATGACATCACTCAACAGATCAGAGTCCGTCCTTCCTCGTGGCTTCCAGTCTGTCTGAGTCAGCTGACCCAGTGCTGGCGCTGTAGAAAAGAAAATTCCCATCTGCCTTGTTGACCTAATAAACACTATCAGAGCCACCCGCTGTGTGGGCAGTGAGTCTAGACTGAGCGGTTCCATGGACACCCAGCTGCCGGGGCCGGCCCGGCTGCTACACCAACACTTCAGTGGCAGGGTGGGGACAGGCATGGGAGGACCAGTTTCCTGGCAGTGGTCCAAGAAGCCGGTGTTCAGAGAAGGCAGCGGGCCACAGCAGAGCAGGGCCTACTGCCCTGCGCCTGCTCACCTCCCTCCAGCAGAGTCCACAGGACCACAGAGCAGGGAGGGCAGGGACTACGCCTGTGCACACGGCATCTTGCTGTCCACGGCGGGAGCCTTCCCGCGCAGCGCCCAGTGAGCGCGTGCGACAAGCAGACAGACAGTCCCGTGGGCATCCAGGTACCCTCCAGTTCTTTATTTGCACAGAGTGAAATGTCAGAAGTTATTTCAGTCACTTTGCAGTCAATAAAGTACACGCCTACTAGAAAATACAAATGGGGCTGCTGTGTGCTGTTTACACGGACTTCGCGTGTGTGTATACATATGCAGGACACGGTTTGGCACGAATTTATTGCTCTTTATGCATTCCCCACAGCGTCACAGCATCCTCCGCAGCACATGCCTCTGTAACACACACCCACCATGCTGAGGTCACGCCTCTGTTTGCAAACACCCTGGATGCTAAAATGTGTCGTCTCGCGAGCACATTTCAGGGAACTACTGGAGCCAACCGTGATCGCCATGCTTGTTTGCAACAGGTCTGCACTACTTGTCATTTATTTCCGATCTACTAAAAGACAGTGAAACTTTGGACATGTCCACCAGAAACAACACATTCAAATAGCATGAAATAAAGGTCTGTGGATATCATCTTTCTATTTAATTGTCTTACACACTTATTTTATCTAGCTGGCAATTTTGTAAACATTTACTTTAATGTCAAGATTCAAACTGAAACATAATTACAAAGGTTTAGGTTAATGTGTCCTATCTGCAGGGCGCCCCTCCCCCCCAGCTCTCCAGCCCCCTCTGCCTGTCTCTACAGCAAGAGAATTACATCTTCTCACAGAATAAAACTTAAAGGACCCCTGGCTTGGCAGCAATTACATTGTCACTTTTCTCACCCAACTAATTTTTTTAAAACTTGCATACAGGGCTGCAGGTGCAAATGTGTTCACACTCGAAGTTAACAACAGGGCCAGTGGTGTTTCCCTCCCGTCAGTACTCACCACAGAAGACAGATCTCTGCAGCCCCTTGGCCCAGGCCCATGTCCCACCCACCCCTCCTCACACTCTGCAGAGAACCTCGCCATCTCCACCCAGTGGCGCCCCCTTTATCAAAATGCAGGTGCCAGAGGGCACCCAGAGGCACTGAGACCACACAGAGCGGCGCTGCAGGGCTCGCACACTGAGGAGTCAGAACGGGCCCAGAGAGCAGAGCTGCTGCCCGGTTCTCTCTCCTCCCTTCTCTGCACCACTCACTGCAGCGTGTCTCAGCAGCCAGCCCTGGAACCGGCTATGGGGGCGGGGGGAGAAATAGGAAGTCGGGCTTGCCCTTAGCGAAGGGAGAGGGCACTGCAGATATGGCTATGGAGTAAGGTTTGCAGAGAGCAAGGTGGCTTTAAAAAAATCAACCCCACAAAATGCAGTATTTACCTGAAGTCCAAACTCCTGACATATCCAGTGTACATTTATTTTTTAACAGCATCCAATAAGCCCCATGAAGGAGCTAAATTAACAACCCTTAACATGAAGATGGTTTCGGAGCTCTTTAAGCAATGCTGATATGCACTTGGTTTTATGCCCATGGGTGGTCGGCAGCAAGTTTTATTTGCAAAGCAGCATTAGCAAACAGAAGCAACTGCACCGTAAATGAGTAACCTCTAAATTACCAGTAATTATATTTAATGAAATGTCCCTCAAAGTCCCTTTGTTACCTTCAAGTGACACATTGTAAGGAACATGCCCATCTCCCTAAGCCGACTTCTCAGCTGCTTCCGTCTCCTGCTCCGACAGCTTCTCTTCGGACAGAACGGACATCCAGGGCGATACGGAGCGGGTGATGCTCTGCTTGGCCAGGTTGTAGTGGTTTATGACTGTGTAAAACTTCTCCCGGGCGCTGGAGTCTTGCTCCGCGTAGTAGCTCTCCAAGCCTTCCGGGATGCACTGGGTATTCTGCAACACAAGAACCCGCTGAGACTTGCGTGGGTGCAGGAGAATGCCAGCGCGTCCGCACTGCACACCCCACTGAGAGCGACCAAAGACAGGCGTGGGCCTCCTTCAAGACAAACAGCTGGGGGAAGCCTGGCATCTGTGAAACCTCAACGGAACAGACGCCAGCCAGCGCCTGACACGGAGGCTCCAGCGGCTCCCTCACCAAAGAGCTTGCGCTGGGTGTCACTTATTTTAAAACTACTGGAAAACTGACACCTTGGACATGCCCAGGAGCACTGAACCAAGTGTCCCAGTGCTAGGTCCGTAGGGGGCTTTGCCCTGGGGAAGAGGGACAGGCAAGCACAGGAGGCAGAGGGAAGTGCATGAGGGGAAAGGTCATGGGGCAGGAAGCTGCAGACGGAGGCTGCAGCCCAGAGATCAGAGGGGCATGGAGAGGCTGGGAGGGAGGAGGTGAGCGCTGGGCCGCAGAGCTGCAGGAAGCCGCAGGGGAGGCTCGAGGGTGCGGGCTGGGCCAGGAAGCTGCTGCCAATCCAGCCATATGCTGGGGAGCCCAAGGGGGTTCCAGATGGCTGTAAACCCTAAGGTCAGATGTGGCATTGTGGAAGGAGACCCTCCGCACTGTCATCAAACTGTCAGGAGTCTAAGGCCCCAAAGGCTTGAGATCGCCACTGGACAGGAGCTGACTGACCACCCAGAGCCAAACCTGGTCCTGGCAGAGCACAGGGGGCATGGCGGTCTTCGTGCTCACATCCTGTGGACCACTCACCCCAGCCCCACAGTGGAGGTTTGCGGAGGCTGCCAACTCTTCCACACCTATTCCCTTGAATCGAAGGGGACATGCAGCACCCAGGAAATGACATTTCCCAGACTGCCTTGCAGCCAGATGAGACCATGTGACTGACTTCCAGACAGTAGGATTCAAGTGGATGTCAGGGGAGCAGGCTGGACGGGTCCCTAAAGTGACGCTGCATGTCTCAGCTCTTCCCATCTCCCCTCTTGGCCAGCTCCAAGAGACAGCACTGTACAGACCCACCCTGCCTGCCAGCTGGGACTTCCGTGTGAGGGTAATAAAACTCCCTCATCATGGCCTCTGTAATTTGTGTCTCCAAGCAACCAACTTTCTCAGCAACCCCTCCCCTGAGTCTTACTCAGCAAATTGGTCCTGTAGCCGTCCCCAAGGCTACATTTCAAACATCTCCCCAAGGAGCCTGAGGCTCAGCCCCACCGCATCCAGCATCTGGGCCAAGGCCACCTGGCTGGAAAGTGGCCAAGCCCACTTGGACATGGCTGTCAGGGGCCTCCCCCCACGTACATGGCCCCCTGCATCTTGTCCAGCACTGACTGGATCTTCAGTGCCCACCAGACACCAGTAGGAGACACTGAGTAAATATATGCTGAGTGTTGAATGGACAGAGGGCGTGACCTAGGGCCTCTGTGCCCTCCATGTTCCCACTAGTAAAACGGGGGTGAGGGAGCAACAGGGTGTCCGTCCCACAGGGCTTCTGGGCACCTCCAGAGAGCTTTGTGCAGAAGCCCCTTGTAAGCCAGCTGCTGTAGGTATACGGTGTACACACGCGTGAGAGACAGGAGAGGGAAGAAGCCAAGGGCAGCTGGAACAGACCCCTCCTGGGCCGCCCAGAAAGGACCCCATCCACCTCCATGGGACACTAGTGCAAAATGCTGAAGTCCCATAGGCTGCAGCTCCAGAAAGCCTATCGGGGGCTCTGGGTTCCCAAGGGGCTCGGGACAGAGTCGCCCACACTGCCTCGTAGGCGCAGATCTCCCAGCCTTCCACCCTCATGAGTCAGCTCCAGCTGGGTAAGGACCGGGCTGTCCTGGCCACCAGGCTGCTGGAACCTGCTCCGGACCCAGAAAGAATGAGCGAGGGTGCAGTGCTGGCCTCTGGCTGAGGCAGGGACTCACAGGCTGGTCCCCGCACAGGAGCAGCTCCTGGCTCTGCCGCTCCCTCCTATGACATTGGCCTCTGAGTCACCAGCTCTGGGCCAGGTCCTCCCCTTTCATCCCTCCCTGCTTCCCAGATCTGATCCATCTTCCAGGCAGGCCGCTGTCAACTGCTCTCGTTCTCCATCCCCAGCACCCCACCATCCAGACCACCTCTTCCCTGCCCACTACAGCGGCCCCTCAGCCACCTCACTGCCCGTCTCTCCCTTCCAATCCCCAATGGGGACCCAAGGGATCGTCCCCACCACATCCCCTTCCTCTGGCCTTTGCTGGGCACTCAAGGTGCCACACAGTCTGGCCATAGCTGACCCCTCTCCCACTGTGCCTGGGGCTGCCCCGAGCATGCCACCTGCTGTGCTCTGGGCTGCCATAGGGGCTGCGGCCAGCTGTGGGGCTACTGAATAAGGGGTATATGAAGGTGGGGACCCCAAGACTGCCCCCATGTTGACCTTCTAGAGACACAGCCCCAAGCCACATCCCCAGTCCCTGCCCCGTCCTTTCTTTTCTGCTTATGATCACTCAGGACACCCAGGCCTGTTGTGCGTTCCTGGAAGGTGAGAGGGTATCACAAAGGACAGTCTTTGCCCGTGCGGCACCTGGAGGTGACCCAGCCAGAGCTCCTGCTTACCGGATGAGGGAAGGGCTGCAGGGCCATGGTAGAGCCACAGAAGAGGGCTGTGGGCAGGAGGGCTGGGTGCACTCAGCCTGCTCCCCTGGCCCTATGCAGCCTTGGGCAGGGCCTCCCCTGCCTGCCCAGGCCTCAGTGTGTCCTCCCTCTTTCCTGTGGCCCACAGTCCCTTCCCTCTCCTCTTCCTCCTGCCTTCCCTTTGCCAGACTCTAGGTCAAGGCCAGGAGTTTCCTTCCCCGTGGTCCGCCTGCCCTCTGCCTACCTGCCCAGCTACCAGTGAGGCTCTTGTCATGGGGCACAGCATCGAGCCCTGCTGCACTAGGGCCTGCCCTGAGCCAGCTGGGAGGAACAGCAGGAGCGGCCTGAGGTCAGGGAGAGAAGAGGTGCTCAGGTGCCCCCAGGTTCCCCAGGGGAAACAAAGCTTTACCTTGAGGACGAACCCATCCGGGCAGGCGCGATCGTACTTGTACACCTTGTAGACGACCAGGAAGACGACACAGGTGAGGAAGGCCAGGGCAAAGAGGACCAGCACTGAGACCTGCAGGCGGAGGTAGGGACCGTCAGGGGCAGCTGTGAAGGCGGCCGGGCAGACGCACATGTACACGTGCACACTGCACCAATATGCGCAAAGACTCAGGAAGAACCAGGGAGATCCTGAGAAGGGCAGCTGGGGACAAGTGATCAGGAGAATCACTTTTCACGGGACATCTTGTACTCTCTATACTGTTTTCATTTGTCACCACATCCACATGTCACCTTCATTTTTCATGATTTGTTTCTAGCGTTCCAGGCTTGCAGAGAGAGCACTGAGTATGGACACAGTACAGCCTGGATGCTGCCCAAGCCTCTCCTGGGCGTCTTGGACACAGGACTGGGAAGTGAGGCCAGGCTGCTGTGCCCACTGCCCAGTCACAGAGCCGGAGCACCTGCTTCATGGACACCGCTAGAACCCCAGGCTCAGTGCTGGGACACAGCATCACGCGGACACCTGGCTGCCCTTGCACCAGGACTGGCTGACCCAGAAGGACAGAATGTCTGCAGCCCTGTCCCCTCTGCCCTCAACAGTGTCCTGCAGTTCAGTGCGTGTCCACGGGAACAGGGATTGGCTTTCTTCACTGCTGTATGCTGAGCCCTACACTGGCCAAGCACAAAGTAGGTGCTCCGCTGCTGTTTACAGTGGAATCCACCGCAACATGGGAGACCTGTCTCCACCAGAGGGGCCGGGGCTCAGGACCCCAGGTAACACTGCATCAGGACCCTAAAGATGTTTACCCGGCTGCTAGCAAGCCAGGAGGGTGCAATCATGAGGCTGAAAGAGTGCAAGTGGCCCCCTCCAGCCCAGACAAGCAGGGGTGGCTATCAGGAAGGAGGTGGAGGCACTGGGCACCAAAAACAGAGATGCTGGCTCCCCACCTCCCACCTCTTCCACTGCCACACAGAGAACCTCACAACCCTAGTGGTGGGGAGCAGGAAGCCCTGCTGCCTCCTGGGGCTGCAGAAGAGACCCAGGTGCAGGCCCGGCTCACCTGGGTAGACCCTGCCAGCCTCAGGAACCTGGCCTTGGGTCCACAGGGGGAGGTGGGGCTCCCTTCCCACCTGTGACGGGGAACAAAAGTATCCAGGTGCCAACCAGGACAACAGGAGATGCAAGACATAAGAAGTGTGCTGTAGGCCACACAGCGCAGCACGCTCCCAGGAAGCCACAGGCCAGCCCCACTGTGAACTCTGATGTCGCAGTGGTCACCTGCAGGCCCCTGCACCAGTTGCTTAGGCACCAGCACTGGCCCTCTGCTGGCTCTGAGCTCTCCACACACTTGCTGGAGCCCCGCAAACTTCAGTCAGTCTCCCACGACGTGGGACTTGGACTCCACTTCCCAGTAACTGCCGGGCTCCAAACCCTGTCGTTGTCACTACTCACACCTGCCTCCTTTTCCCGGGGCTCCTGATCTCCAGGGTTCATATCTGCCTGGGCCTGCGTCCCCACAGCAGGGTGACTCAGAGCGCAGGGGTGTGGCTCAGGATGTGGGCGTGGTCTCGATGGGCCCCGCCTACACGGGCCCTGCTGCACACCTCTGGGTCCATGCTGCCGCCGGACCTGCCAGTCAACTGCCCCCGGCACCCTGGCCACACTCCCCAGGTCAGGACAAGGGCAGCACCAAGACCCCCAGGACCACGGCCCAGCCCCACCCCAGTCACCAACCACACCCATGGCTGCCGAACCTCCATTCCTCACTCCCCAGCGCGCGCCAGGGCAGCTGGAATGAGACACGTCCCCTCCACGCCCTCTTGCCCGGAGGTCAGCCCCTCAGATGCCCCACGTCACCTCTGAGGAGGCCCTTCCTACTCTCAATCTGGGTCCAGGTTCTTGACAACGACTGGGTCTGGGGCCTGGCAGTAGGGTGCCCACCCCTCCTCCAGCCCCTGTGACCCCTCACTGGGACTGTCATCCTCCCCAAGGCCAGAGAGACTCCAGTCTGTCTGGACAACACGCATCACATATGGAGTCGCGCCTGGTGCTCGATGCAGACAGGACGGGGCCAGGCTGCCTTCAGGGCCCAATGCCCGCTTGCCATGGATGCAAGGCTGAGTGGAGCCTAGAGTGGCAGGAAGTCGGGGTCTGCTGGAGAAACAGGGGCAGCATCTGCTGGCGCCAGGGGGCAGCAAGCACACGGCAGGGCGGGTCAGTGACAGCCACCAGCCACAGGTGCACGTGCCCTGTGGCTCCGGCTCCCTGTCTACCAGCAGGGACAGGCGTCACTGCGAGGGCTGCTGGGTGCACCAAGGATCGGCATGGTGCCGGGACACTGAGGACAGGGCCTGGCGTGCTGGACACAGCAGCTGTGGCTCCTGCTACCACTATTATCGCTGCTACCCTGTGGCTCGCCTGGAGTCACACAGAAGAGCCGGCTCTTGCCCCAGTGGTTGCCTTACCGCAATCTCCCTGGCTAGGGACTCAGCCCCCTGCCTGTCCCCCAAGTCCCCACCAGCGGGGCTGTGTCACTCAGGGTGGACTGAGATGGGACATCGTTCACCTGCTCCTTCAACCTGGGAACCACACGGGAGCCAGGTTCATGGTGCCCCATCTGTTAGAGTTTAAAAATAACCCCGCCCGCCCAGCAGGTTGTGGGGAAACCACTTTCCCACGCAGCTCTGGAACCTGGCCTGGGCCTTTATTGCAGAATTCCCGGGCCTGGCGGCCAAGGAGCTCACAGAACCGAGAAATGAGAACAGGACAGTCCCTGGAGCCGTTGGGAGGAAAAAACAAAGAAAGAAACCGAGTCAGCAGATGGAATGGGCCGTGACACGCTTCTCTGCCCGCCATCCCCTCCTCCCCAGGCCTCTGCAGACCCCAGGGAAGCCCCTCCTTGCTCCAGCATCTGCGAATCTGCTAGTGGTACACGTGTCCCTCTGTGTCTATCATGGCTGAGACAGCACCATGGGCCTCTCCAGAAGGGGCCCCTCCTGGCTCGGAGCTGTCCTGATCTCACACTGTGGACCATGACCTTGAGCAGGTGGCCTGGCCTCTCTGGACACCTATCACAACTTGGGGTGGGGGCACAATGCCTCACAGCCTTACAGGTTTATGAGGACGAAGGGGTCCGAGAGCGTGCTGTCAGCCCCACCGCTTGGGCCTAACTTACAGGCTCTCCAGAAAATTGGCTGAAGCCTGACCACAAGTACCTGTGAAGGTGACCTTATTTAGAAACAGCCTTTACAGGTTTGATCGAGTTAAGGTTATTAAGTTGGGCCCTGATCCAACTTGACTGGTGTCCTTATAAAAAAGGGAAATGGGGACACAGAGACAAGACCTTGTGAAGACGGAGGACCAGAGTGACATGTCCACAAGCCAAGTAACACAAAGACGGCCAGCAACCCCCAGAGACAGGGAAAGACAGGTAGGCCTCTCCGACAGAATTCAGAAGTCCAGCCCTGCGACACCTTGATTTCAGAATTCTGGCCTCCAGGACTCTGAGAGAATACGTTTCGATGGCTGTAAGCACCCATGTTTTGTGGCACTGTTATAGAAGCCACATCAGGTCATGCTCCTTCTCCCCTCCCAGCCAGGCCTGTGGCCTCCAGAAGGTTCTGGAACACCAAGCCTCTCTCTGGACACCAATCCCACATACTGCCATCAACTCACCAAGCACCTGTTTTGTCCTAATTCAATGTAGGGTGTCCCGGTTTGGAGACTTGCATGAACCTCCCCCTCCCCATGAGACAATTAGGAATATTCTAGAACACTGAGTGAAATTACTGAGCCAGGCATCAGTCCTTCCTCCCAGCCTGAAAGTCCCCTGAGGCTCGCTCTGCCTTGACAAGCGTCACTCTGCGCATCCTGGAGAGCCCCACAAAACTGCATATTTCAACCAACTTCTGAAGACTTTGGCCAAAAAAACGAAAGGTGGAGTGGCCATTTGGTGCTAGGACAAAAAGTGAGAGGAGCCTAGGTTTGGGTTCAAACCCTGCTCAGCTACATGCAGTAAACGTGGGAAGGGCTCACCCACCCGCAGTTCTGTCACTTGTGAAAGAAGCGCTGACCCTGCACCTGCACTTCTGTGTGTGCATGCAGGGCCCTGGGGCCAGGCAAAGTGGGTGCAACGAGCCCTCCCCACACAGCATTGCAGCCTCCTGGGGGAAGAAGCTGGAGGAATGGGATCCAGCCCGCTGTAGTGGCTGAATAATGGCCCCCAGGGATACCCATGTCCTAATCCCTGTGCTGTGGTTTGAACGTGTCCCCCCAAAGGCATGTGTTGGGAACTTATCCCCCAGTGCCAAGTGTGAGGAGGCAGGGACTAACCAGAGGTGACTGGGTCTGGAAGCCTCCACCCTCAGGACTGGATTAATGCCCTTGTCCAAAGAGTGGGTTTATTATAAAGGGCCAAATTAGCATTCATGGTGATGCGCACCTGTAACCCCAGCTACTCAGGAGGCTGAGGAAGGAGGCTCACAAGTTCTGGACCAGCCTGGGCAGCTTGGCAAGACCCTACTTCAAAGGTAAGTAATGGTCGGGATGTAGTTCAGAGGCAGAGCACTTGTTTAGCATGCGTGAGGCCCTGGGCTCAGTCCTTGGTACCGCAAATACAATCACTGGAAGGGCAGATTCGGCCTCCTTTTCTCTTGCTCTCCCTGGCCTCTCTTTGCCCTTCTGCACGGAGCAGGGTGGTGAGAAGGTCCCTACCCACTCGGTCCAGGAGCTCTAGCCAGGGAGAGTACCCAGCATACCCAGGTGAGAGCTTCTTGCCATGGGGGAAGGGTTATACTACAAAGGAGGTGACATGAGCATGGGGAGGAGCTGGAAGATGGGGCGCTGTGGCTCTGAAGGTGGGAAAGGGCCAAGGGCCAAGGACACAGACCTCCCCGCTCAGATGGCCTCTCCCACAACCCCTGTGGGCAGGACGGGCCTGGCGCAGGGGCCTCCAGGGTGTGGGAGTAAGGGAGGGTCACGGACCCAGGTCCACTGAGCCTTGCCAAGCCACCCTGGGACCTGGATCCAGCCCAGGGGCCCTTGTACACACAGACACACTGGTGTCTCGTGTGTTTGCAGGAGGAGCCGATCGTCCCGGTTTCATTAAGCGAATGACCCCGCTCAGCGAGGAGTGGGTCCAGGGTGCTCTTCCTCCAGCACGCAGTGCCTGGGCTCACACCTGGCCTCTCAGAGGTAGCTGTGGGCTCAGCGCCACCTCATGGCCACCAGGCCTCGTGACAGGGACGAGGAGCTTCCCCAGGGCACAGGAGCCAGGGCCTGGCCACCATGCTTGCAGGGACCAGGAACACATTCTTGTTTCCATTTTGTTCGAAAATCAGAAGGAAACAATGATGCAGTGAGAATGGCTACATAATAAGGAATCCAGCCTGGACTCTTCATAATTGTCTGTACTCTTCTCTTTTTCTGTCCAGAAAAAAGAGAGGCCCTGCTTTCTTGAATCTTCTGGGGTCCGCAAGTGATCAAGAGACTTCTCGAGTGATCTGGAGTTGCTGGGAACTCCCAAGGGAGAAGCAGGAGGCAGAGGAGGCCCGGAGGGGTGGCCTTCCCGGAGCTCAGCAGGGAGGCAAGGGAAAAGGAAGCTATTAAGGAAGAGCCAGAGATGTGCAAAGCACGAGCCAACTGTGGGGCACTCTAGGAGGCTGAGGCAGCAGGAGGCAAGTTTGAGCCCAGCCTGGGCCATTCAGCAACTTCACAAGACTCTGTTTCAAAAAATAAAAACTGAACAATAAAAAAGAGGTAAGGACGTAGCTCAGTACAAAAGCCCTGGGTTCAACCTGCATTACCACACACACACACACACACACACACACACACACACACACATAGAGTGGTGTGACTGGCCACCAAGTCCAGAGCCCCACACAGCTAGCCGGAGAGAGGGCACCAGCAGGTGACAGAGGTGTCCTTCTGTCACACTGAGAGAAGCTGGAACCCATACAGGCCCTGCATGTGTCCGGCCTCCAGGAGGCAGCTGCCCCTGTGTGACGGACTAGCACCTCCCACAGCACCAGGAGGCTGTCTGCAGGACAGATGTCTGCTGCTGAGTGTGCGCATGTGTGTGCGCGTGTGTGTACGTGTGTGAGAGACGGGGGCAGCAGAGTCTGCACGGGCCCTAAAATTTCACCGCTTCTGTGCACCTGTCAACAGAAGCTCTGAGGCAGGCTGCTGCTGCACCTCCGGGGTGTCCCCCAGGGTGGCTCACAGTGGGGGTGGCCCAGCCCCTCAGCTGTGGGTTTAAGGGGACCTGCACTGGAGCAGTGGTGCATGGAGGCCTGGCGCAGTCTCCACCATGATGTTGGTGCCCTCGACCTCTCTGGCCGCAGGTGACACCACAGCTCCTCGGGGTGATGCTTCAAATGCATGGGAGGCTACACAAGCACTTTTCAAGTGCACAAGCACTTGAAAACCAATCATACCGAAATACTGCTATCAAAACATTGCAAAATAAAGTCTTGACCTATGCATGCTTCTTTATGAACACACTAAACAATAAGATCTTTTTTTTGGGGGGGGTACCAGGGGTCGACCTCAGGACCTCGCGCGCCAACAGGCACCCGTGCCGCTGAGCGATATCACCGGCCCTTTTTTCGTATGTGGGTTCCGGGAGTCGAACTCGGGCCCTCATGCTTACCAGGCAGGCGCGTACGCCGCTGAGCCATCTCACCGGCCCCCCAACAATAAGATCTTGTACATACTGTGATTTCAAAAGGAAGATGAGCAAAAACATATCCCAATGTCTTGGTGACATGAAAACCCCTGTCATTTGCATTGGTGATAAAAATCACAGGTCCTGCTAATACCTCTGTAGTTCATAGCCTACGTTAAAAAGTGAAGGGGTTGGGGCCGGTGAGATGGCTCAGCGGCTTAAGCGCCTGCCCGGCAAGCGCGAGGGCCCGAGTTCGACTCCCGGAACCCACATACGAAAAAGGGGCCGGTGATATCGCTCAGCGGCACGGGCGCCTACTGGCGCGCAAGGTCCTGAGGTCGACCCCCCGGTACCCACCAAAAAAAAAAAAAAAAAAAAAAAAAAAAAAAGTGAAGGGGTTGTCCACTGAAAAGTATAAGACATTGCTGAAGGAAATTAAGGAAGATCTAAATCAATGGAAAGATACCCTTGTTCATGTATTGAAAGAGTCGATGTTGTTAAAATGAGAATAGCTGCCCAACTTACTTAGATTCAATGCAATCCCTAGCAAAATCCCAATGGCCTTCACTGTTGTTTATTGTTGTTGATGATGATGATGTTTTTGTTGTTGTAAAATGGAAACTGTAAGCGCCCCTGAAGAGTCAAAAATAGTCTTGCAAATAACCAAATTGGAGGATTCAATTTCAAAACTTACTACAGAGCTCCAGTAATCAAAACATCATGGTACTGGCATATAAATCAATGGACTGGAATGAACAGTCCAAAAATAAAACTCTGTGCATGGTCAACTGATTTTCATTAAAGGTGCCAAGACCATTGAGTGGGGCAAAAAATGTCTCTTCCACAAATGGTGTTGGGAAAAGTGTATTTCCACGTGCAAAAGAATGAAGCTGGATCCTTACACCATAAACAAACATTAATGGTTAGAATGGATAAAAGGCCTCAATATAAACACTCAGCCATAAAATGCAAATCCAAACCATAAAATGAGACACCACTTCAAACCCACAGTGATGGCACTAAATAAAAATCATAATAACAAGTGCCCGTGAGGATTTGGAGACACGGGAGCCCTTGTACATTGCTGATGCTCATGGGAAATGATGCCACTGCTCTAGAAAACATTTTGGCAGTTCCACACCACGTTAAATATAAAATCGTGGGAACCAGCAATTCCACTCCTGGGTATATGCCCTGAAGAACTAGATTCAAGAAAAAATGCATATATGAACGTTCATGGCCACACTGTGCACGGCAGCCACAAGTGGAAACAACCCGGTGTCCAGAAAGGGACAAGTGGATACACAAAATATGTATGTCCATACGACGAGGTATGTGTTACCCGCCACAGACAGGAGAGGACGGACGCCAGTGACAACAGGTCCCACCTTGAAAGCATCATGCTAGGCGAAAGAACCAGATACAAAAGGTCACATCTTGTAAGAGTCCTCTTCCATGACAGGGAAATCCACAGGGACAGAACATTGATTCATGGTTGCCAGGGGCACAAGTATGAGGTCTCCTTTTGGGGTGATGGAAGCATGATGGTTGGGCACCATCAGTATATTACACGACACTAACTGCACACTGTAAAATGTAAGTTTTACATTATATGTATTTTACAACCATTTTTTTAAAAAACTGGGCTGGAAGGGGGAAGCTGGGGATCACAAGCTGCTAGCGGGGTCCCTGATCAGCTTGCTGTGCCCCAAACCACAGCATCCCTGCAGAAGCGGCAAGGGGTACCCCAGAGGGGCTTCCCAGACAGGACAGCCAGGGGCAAACGCAAACAGGCCGGAGGCCCACAGTGAAGTTTGTTGCGAGTGTACTGGGGGGGCTCGGGACCATCCCAGTGGTCGCTGCCCAGCATCCTGACTGCTTTGTCCACTGTCATTCACCAAAGTGTCCCAGTGTGGGCATCAATCACACAGTCACTCAACAGACAAGGCACGAGCCCATCCCTGGTTCTCGGATCACTCGCCAGGAGGCTGGAATCAGCAAGGACTCCACCTAGCAGACCCGCTGCAGCAGAAGGCACTGGGATTTCCCAGTGCCCTCTGGTGTGGGGCCACCTCTCCGGCTGGGGGACTCTGGGGCCACTGGCCAGCTGAGGGAGGGCCAGGGGCACAGGATGTCTGCAGCAGCAGAGTCACCCGCGATCCCTTTGCTGCGGAGGACAGAGCGCCTGGGCCCTGGCGTGTCGAAGGGATGTGGGCCTAACTCCTGCCATCACCCCTAGTTACCCTGGGTGACCTTGGCCCCATTCCTCAACCTCTCTGGCCTCAGTTCTCCACCTACCAAATCAGGACAGCAAGGTCATCCCTTCAGAGACTATTAGGAAGACAGAAAGAAGCAGGACTGTGAGGCTCCGGGCCGGAGCGGCAGCTGGGTCGACAGCGGTGGGTGGCTGTCACTCGGCTCTCTCTGTCCTCTCTCCCTCAGGGAAAGCAGAGAGGAAATGAGTGCTTCTGCTGAGTAATGCATTGCCAATAACAACAAAAAATCTTGGCGAAAGAAGGCGAATCCTGACATCCTTAAGCGTTTACAGCACTAAATATTTTAGGTAACCAGCACAGCAGTGAACGCACACACACACCCCCAGATGACACAATCCACGCAACATCTTCTTTGATGGGGCCCCCTCTGCAGCTGGACCCCGAGCCCATGGGCTCTACAACTGCAGATGCAGGCAGCCAAATCCAGCAAGATGCACAGCGAGGCTCAAGGTCACCGGGTGTCCAAACACATTTCTAGGATCTGCAGCAAGACCACCACCCAGGAAGACCCCGACACACACTGCCGAGGAAACAGTACCACGTCAGGCGAACAGGGAACATGTGCGCCTTGGGACACGCCAGGAGATGAAAAACAGGGATGCAGGAAGCTCAAGGTCATTAAGGACGTGAGAAAAAGACACCAGCCACCCACAGGATCATCTGTGACAGGAAACCAAGGGACTCCCTCCCTCAGCACTGAATGCCAGACAAACGTGTCTCTCCTAAGACGTCCGCCCAGCCCTGTGCTGACCCTGAAGGATGCTCCTGTTCAAGGCCAACCTCAGAGTCTCCCGAAGCCCCAGGGGTGACAGGACACAGGTGAGGGGTGTGGGTGACCACCAAGCCCTTCACTCCCAGGCACAGGGAGCAGTGAAGAGTCAGCCACTGTTCACCCTGCAGCCCCAGGAAGGACCTTGACCAAGACGGGGAGGGGACCGTGAAGCAGCAGCCCCAGTAGCACCGGACACGCTGCTCTGAACAGGTTGGGGGAAGCACAGTTTTAAAAATGCTTAGGTCGGGCCCATTTGAGAAACATCTCAGGCCGCATTTCTTCTCGGCACAGGTACACCTCGAATTAACCAAACACCTGCTTCTCTCGGTGACACCAGCCACCTCGGAAGTCTAGGCTTTTGGCCACCACGGGTGATTCATCCCGCCATTCCTGTGTGGCAGCGTCTTACAAAGCCCTTTCCCCACCAGCGGTTACCTAGCAACAAGCCTAGCAACCTTGGAGCCGAGAGATTAATCCCTGAGTGATGATCATAAAGTAACATCCAAAACGACATCATTTCAAGGATGCCATGCAAAGGCACACAAAGACGAGGCGTGCCTGATGACACAAATTAGCGACAAAGGGGACACACTGTTTACTTGTTGCTTCGGTATCTGAAAGGCAGGAACTCCTTCTCGAGATCACACACTCGGGGCGAGAACCAAGCACCACCCATAAGCTGCCCCGTGGCCAACAGGACACAGAAGGTGTCTGTCCCCACCGACTATGACGAGCTGGTGAGAGGGTCCTGACCTCCTGTCCCCACACCCACTTGGCCCAGTGTTCAGAAACTAGGCTCCGCGCGACAGCCACACACCTCGCGGTGTGCGTGCACTCGGGGACCTCACAAATGCCACTGCGCCGTGAAAGGCTGGGGAGCATCCTAGGAGGGCAGACACTCAGCACTCCCAAGGGGCTCCAGCCAGACCGGGTCCCCACCCAGAAGGGTTCCAGGACCCAGCAGACACTGGAGCTGCCTGGAGAGCAGGTTAAAATGCACATTCCCAGGCGGCTGGCTTTGGAGGTGGCCCGTAGAACACAGATCGCTCAGCTGCTGGAGTCCAGCCCGTGTCCCTGAGCACCCAGAACAGGGGTGCCTGCTTCTGATCATGCCTGTTATGCTCCCTGCCTGGGAAGCCTTGGGCAGGTCACCTGCAGGACCTGGCATGAGTGTCCCCAGTGGAGGACTTACACCCTTCCCTGGCCCGGAGAGCGGCCTCACTCAGTGAGCTGATGCTGAGCTTACACCGCAAGCAAAGGGCCCAAAGGGAGACCCTGGAAATGTGTTAGGCGCCAGGGAGATGGTATCCAGGAGCTGCCGTCCACTGCCTCGGGGCTGCCCGGGAGTCAGTTCTGTCGGCACTCGAAGTCCTTGCACCTCAGTCTTGGGCCAACATTCTTGCCTCGGGTGTTGCTATGGCCTGGTTCCCTTCCCAAGGTCACCAACTCGGGTTGAGGGGCCTCTCCCTCACAAGGCCCGCCCTCTGGACCTCGGACCACAAAGTCCCCTGAACACATCCCCCAGAGTGCTGGGATTTCAGGCACACAACACCAATTGTGGCTTTTTTACATTTTGAATTTTTTTTTCTTGAGAGTCACGGGGAATCGCAGCCACCCTGCGACCACCTGAGGGCCTGACAGCTCCCTAGAGAGTGGACCCGGGAGAGAGGGGCAAGAGGTAAAAGAGCGCAGACATGGGGTGGCCTCAGGGAGCTGAGCCTGTGCAGACCCAAGGCACAGTGAGTCGTGCACTGTGGGCCCTGCAGCGCAGCCCCAGGGCAGGGTCTGAATCCACCAAGCAAGGCCTGCCGGAAGAACAGTCGCCTGGCACCCTGTGTCACCTCGGGCTGAAACTGCCCGCAAAGTTGGGGCAGAGGCAGAGCAGGCTGCCTTGGGACCGTGTGCTTTGCCTCAGTTTCCCCTCAGCTGTGAGATGGAGATGTTAACGGCGGCCGCCTTGGGCAGTGTTTTTGAAGGCTGAATGAGATAACAAGCATAACAAGCGGGAAGGGAGTCAGCTCGAGCGCACGCTCATGGATAGATGCTGTCACGCCTCCTTGCGAAGGGCAACTGGGACACGGGTTGGGGAGCTGATCCCACTGAGAGGGCCCCAGGGGACTTCAGCACTGAATGGGTCTGGGCTCAGGGCTGGGGAGCATCCTGCGGGAGCTGCAGCCTGGGCCTGGGGTAGGCGGTAAGGGCGGTATTTTTTTTATTTTTATATTCTGGCTGCACTTGATCTCACTACATAGCCCAGGCTGGCCTGGAACTCTCTGAGATTCTCCTGCCTCAGCCTCCTGAGTGCTGGGATTACAGGTGTGAGCCACCATTCCCAGCTTTTTTAAATTCTGATTTTTTTTTTTGAGACTGGGTCTCGATGAAGGCACTGACTTTGGAGCACAGTCGTGGGGAACTGCGGCCACCTTGTGACCACCTAAGACTCAACAGCCTGATGTGTAGAGAGGCCAATGATGGCCCCATGGGAAACAGGCTACGAACACAGAGGGGCGACAGAAGCTAAGCACAGAACAGCCGGCAGGTGCGTGAGCCTCGGCAAGGGTGCCCACTGTACTATCGCTTCCTTGGCAGCCCCAGAGGTGGCAGTGGAGAAGGGGCAGGACTCCTGCCACAGCAGCAGGTCCCCGGGCACAGGCACGGATCACCTGAGGGCTTCCGAGCCCATGGGCTCCAGGCAACAGGAGCCAAGGAATCAGGCCTGGTCCCAGCCACAGCAACGGAGAGTCCTGGCGGCACATATGCATCACCCATGCCTGGGGCGAGGGACCCAGAGGCCTGTTACAGGTGACCTTGTGGGAAAAGAACAAACCAAGGACACAGCCGGGTCAGAGCTTGGCACACACAGCCACTCAACAGATGGAGTAGCTGCTCAGAGCCACAATGCTCCCTGCTCGGTGGGGACCTAAAGTGACAGGGCTGGGAGGCACAGGTCAAATGAGGAACGAAAAGCCCAGACACACTCAGACATCCTGACACCGTGACCCTGGCTTCAAGGTCACTCCTCCTTCGACAGGAAGGATGGACTCCAAGGTGACTTCAGCCCCGGTGGTCCCCAATTGCTCCACAAAGCCCCTCTCTGGCTTCCCTTTCATGGCAGTTGCCTCCTGGAACTGACAAGAGTATCCTAGACAATATGCAAAGGTGCTCTGGGCGGTGCAGGAAGAGGGTGTGCACTGTTCCCCTACATGAGCGGAGAGCTCATGCATCCAAGTGGGGTGACCAGGCCTGAGGGCCGAAGATGTCTCCCTGTCCTCCCCGTGCCTCTGGCCGGGGGCCACTCTCCTCCTCCTCTCCTGTGTTCCCCACGGTGGGTTCCGCAGCACCCACAAGCTCAGGAGCAGCAGGGCAGAGGCTGCACGCGTGGGGTCCTGGCCCTGCCATCTGCTGTGGCCGCTCTGTGCCCCCCTCCGCCGAGCTCACGCAACTGAGGGGCTCAGGGCCACGCTGGCACGCAGTAAGTACTGTGTGTGAATCTTTTGCTACTGTCTGCTTCCTTCCTGGAACTGTTAGGCAAATGTTTTAACGTTTGGTAAGTGACTCTTTCATATGTTTATTATAACTTTGTCTAAACGAACATCCATAAGTGGGTTTGCCCTATTATAAAAATAAGTAATATGTAATTCTGGAAGATGAAGACAAGGAAAGAAGTTTTTACAAAGTAAGAGGATAACATCTTGGTGGGCAGCCAGAAGCTGCAGCCTGCACAGCCGTATCTGCTCCCATGAACAGTGCCCCTCCGATTCCTGCACCCCTGGGAGTCACCTCTGCAGTAGCTTGCCTCACCCCCACCCCAGGGCCACTCACCTTAAACCTCTCCGTGACGCCCTCCGTGATGCTCACAGTGAACTCAGCTATCTTGGGAGGACGTCCTTTGCCTTTCTTGCGCTCGGGTTCATATTCAGTCTTCGTCTTCACGACCACCTTATCAGGGAACAGAGCAGCACAGTCAGTGGTGATCCGGACGTGCTCAGACACCTCTGCCCAAAGGGCGGGTCTGGGAAGGACCATGTTCAAAGCCACCATCTCTCCAGGAAGCAATTCCCAAACAGGATGAGCACGGCCACTTCTTACCAGAAACCTCCCTGCTCCAGCGCTTTCAGAGCAGTTGCCCATTCAGAACCCCGGGCGCAACCCCTGGCGGGAACCGGTACAACAGAGGGCAGAGAGGGTAAGTTCACTGGCCACGGTCACACAGCTAATAAATGACAGGGTGGGGCTGCACGGCATCTGACTCGTAAGCCAGTGCTCCCTCAACCCACCAGAGCTCCAGCCTTGGCCCAGGGCCTCGGGAGGCTGCGTCTTCTTTTGCATAGGCCCTTATGTGCTGCCCGCCTGCTGTAGGCAAAACGGGCCGGTCAGAACGCACTGTCGAGGGCCTGCAGACAGCTCCAGTGGGCTCTGTCTCCACCGGCAGCCCTCTCTGCCCTGTCCTGCACAGCCCCCAAGGGTCTCCCTGATCTCACTCCCTCCTCACTCTACTATTAAGTGGGAGGTGTTTTTCCAGCCTGGGAACTGGCCCTGCCTCTGCCCTGCACATCCTTCCCTGATGCCCACCAGCCCTGGCTTCTCGCACTCTGCCTTCATCATGCCCTTTGGCCAGAGACTGTTGGCTTCTCTGTCCCCACTGGACAAGGAGCTTCAAGGGTGGGGATGAGAGGGTCGCACATCTCTAATCCCCAGAGCAGATGCCCGGCGGAGAACCAGCCACATGCCCATCCTCTCAGGGGGACCTGTTCCTTCATTGGCTCATCTCTAGTTTTAGGGAGACACCCACTGTCCACTGTAGTGGGATCAAGGGCAGAACAGGGAAAATCCAGGAACCCAGATGACCGTCCCTGGAGGACAAATGGAGGGTTCCTCAGCCCGAGCTGTGACCCCTGGAGCCAGCCCAGGGGAGAAGGCACAGGGTGGAGAGTGGCTTGTGCCAGTAAGCAATGCCAAGAGTCAAGAACTGTGCCACCTCACTCTTGCCCCCGTCATTCCTTTACATGCCTCTGTCTCCGGGGGACAGGGAGGGTGCACCAGCCTGGGTTGGCACTTGGGTGTCACCCTCCCATCCTCAAATCTCAACGCACCCATCTAGCCACGTGACCTTGGGTATGCCTGTGGTGTATGAACAGAGAGCAAGGCTTATCTCACCAGGTGACTGCAAAGGAGGACATCTGTGGAATCCCAGCCCAGTATAGGGACCCCAGCAATAGTCTCGCCTGGACTCAATCTGCATCTGCCAATGACAGATTAGGTGACCTTGCACAGGTCCCTTGAGTGCTCTGAGCCTTCATTTCCATATCTTTAAAATGGGGACAACCTTGGCAGTGACCTCATAGTGCTGTCACACTAAGGAATAATCTCAGCCCGTGAAGTGGCAGAACAGGCATCCACCAAATGTGAGCCAGGATGGTCCCCACCATCGCTGCCAGCCTGGTGACAACGGCTCCTCGGTACCATTCTCCCAAGGTGTGCAAACTAGTCCTCAGAAGCCACGTTACCTGGGGCAGGCGATGCCACCTCCCGTCCCAGATTGCCAGCAACGCTCCCGTCCCAGATTGCCAGCAACACGTTGCTGCGGTTCCAGTTGAGAGGTCAAGGGTGAGAGTTCCGGCTATGAACCAAGTGGAACGAGAAGCCCTGCAGAAACCAGTGCATCCTGGGCAGCCATAACCTTCCGCACGGTGACCTTGGGCATGGCCTGGAAACCCTCTGAGCCTAGTCTCCTCGTCTGTGACCTCAGCAGCCTTCTAGCCCACCCATCAGTCCCTGCTGGAACTCACTTCTGGGGCGTACCTGCCAGCCACCCCTCAGTTTGAACATTCCCAGGGATGACAGACCTGGTGCCTTCCAGAGCCACCCAGGCCACCCCTGGGCACCTGGCCTGGCTGCCCAGGATTCCCAACCTGAACCACTGAACCATTCCTCCCTGCAATAAGCCAACAGTGCCAGGCAGTTCTGGCATGGAACAGACTAGAATGAGGATGAGGCTCGGGCCCAGCAGAGGGAGTCACCTGACAGAGGTGCTGCTTTGGGATACAGGGCTCCTGGCACTGGCCACGCAGCTGGGGTGTGTGGCTGGAGGGGAGGCGGGGCCTCTGGCCACACTGTGCTAACAAGGCCAGCCTGGCACCCGCGCAGGGAGGGGTAGAGTGGAACCAGAAGCCTCAGGTGAGCACCCCCCCCTGCAAAGCCCAGCCTGGCCTCTGAGTGCCCTAGAATGGCCCCAGCCTGATAGGGGGTGCACAGGATGACCAACTGGTCCCCTTTTCCGCAGTGGAAACACCTGCTGCCGGCCCCCCACTCAAATCACAGATAATAGAGTTAGAGGACAAAAGCTCCCTGGGGATCTGAATAACCTCTGGGGACTCCATGGGAACAAAGAAACCCCCAGGAAAATGACCCCACAGGGACACCCCACCCACCCCTGCAGGCATGGAGGCAAAGCCCTGAGTCAGAGCTTCTCTCCACCAGGGACCAGAGGAGACAATAAATGTAAAAGACTTCGGGGAATGGGTGGGGGAGGAGCGCAAGGCAGGAGGGTGGGAAAGGAAGCCCTGCTTATGATTTGAGGTGAATTCTGGAATACAGTTGTCAAGACTTTCAAAGGTCCTGTTAGCCGTCCTCAACTCTAGAATACTATCTCACTGTAGAGATAACAACTTGACTGAATGGTATACTCCCAAAAGAGAGGGCATTCTTTAAATTCAGCAAAAATGCTCCGGGAAAGGCTGAGGAGCGGTTGTTCCCGGCCACACTAATCCTGAGTAAGCCTGGCACTCATTTGGAGGCGGCAGGGAAGGAACAAAGAGGAAGGAGAAGAAGGAGGGCCTGGCAAGAGCTCACACTCCATGCAGCGCCTAGGCCAGTCTGCCAGGGGTGGGCAGAAAGGACCAGGAGGGGAACTGGTTCCTAGGGAGGCCAAACCCCCACCTCAGTGGGCCAATTAGATTGAAACGGGACCCCTCCAGAAGACACGGGGCAGCCGCGCCCCGAGACCCCCTCTGGGGTCATGGGGCAAGGGAAGTGTAGGGCAGCTAGGGGACCAGGGACAGCTCCCCGTCAATATGACTTCCACAAAAATGAAGGAAGGATCGCGGTTGGGATGGAGCTGACACCCAAGGCAGGGGCCCCCCAACATCGCTGGATCCAGAAGCAAGCAAGCGCGGGTACAACGTCCTCACCTCTGCCAGCCGGAGCCCGCCCCCACTTCGCGTCCCCAGCGCACGCGGCGATTCTTTTGTTGCGGCCGCGGGAGATTTAGGGGTGCGCATCCCGGCAGCGTGCAGGGCGCAGAGGGTGGGGGGCTTACCTTATCCGGGGGCGGGAACTGCAGCTGATTGACATCGAGGGGCGTCATCAGGGGAATGGTGTCGAAGCCATCCTCCAGCAGCGGCTGCTTGGTGCCCTTCTCCGCGAAATTGTTCCCCAACTTCACCATGGTTCCGGGGGACCCGAGGCTGCCGCCTGCGGAGAGAGAGTGGCGCGGGGGTCACGGCGAGCCAGGGCCTGGGTGGGGCGCAGGAGGGCGGGCTGGGCACAGGGGAGGGGTCGTGAGGACGCGGCGGGCACGGCCTGCTCTTGGGGGGCTGTGCGTTTATAGACTCATCTAGCCGGACGGAGCCCCGGGCGCAGGGGTGCAGCGCAGCCGGGAAGAGGGCGCCGCCCCTGCCCAGCCCCTCCGGACGCGTCCCCTGTCCTGGAGCCCCGGCTCGTGGACGATCTGCCGCGCACCCCGGGCTCCTACTCGGAGACAGCAGCGGCCCCAAGCCCCATCCCCGCGGCGGGGTCCAGCCTGAGCGGCACTCACCTCACGCGCGCTCCGCAGGTCTGGGCTCCGCGTCGGCCGCTCCCGCGCGCAGCAATGGCGGAGGCGGCGCGCGCGGGCCGGGCGGGCGGGCGGGCGGGGGCGCAGCGCTCGCGAGCCGCGCTCCCTCCGCCTCCTCCTCCTCCTCCGCGCGCCGCCTCCGCCCCTCTGCGCCCGGGCTGCGCGCACGGGGACCGTGCGCCTTTGCCTTGACGCAGAGCCCGCCTGCCGCACAAAGGAGCGCGGGGCTGGGGCGGGGGCCTCCCCGGGGACCCCTGTGCGCCAGGAGCGCGGGGAGCCGGCCTAGGGGGCCGGAGCGCGCCCCGATTGAAGGCTCCGGGCGGGGCGGTGACGCCCTTGGGGAGGTGGCCTGGGCGGTGGGGAACGAGAAAGGGAAGGAGGATGCCAGGGACGGGGCGCGTCCCCAAAGGTGGCAGGAGGTGGGAGAGGATGCCCAGCCGCAGCCGCGCCGACCTGGGGTCCTGAAGGACGGGGAGCGGGGTGTCCAGATGCGGTGGGCGGAGGCAGAGACCAGTGCTGCTTAGTGCGAGGCTGGAAAGAAAAAGGGCGCAGCGCTGTATAAAGGGGACAGCCGTCGGGAAAGGAGGGGCGGGTTTTCCCGGAGCTGGAAGCGGGGGTGGCGCGATCCGAAGGCCCAGGTACCTCTGGGGAGGCGGAAAGGCAGGTTCCTCCCTCCCACTGCGGGTGCCGTCTTCCCGGGTGTACCTGGCTCCAAGGGGCCCTCGGATGGCGCCGGACCTGGAAGGAAGAAGGGTACCGATTATGGTCCCCTTGCGCAGCCCTCCAGCCGGCGCCACCCTCCCGACAAACTCAGATGCGGGTGCAGAGGAGGGCAGCTCGGAGGTGCGGGGGTGCGCGGCACCTGTGCCCGCCCCAAGCCCAGCTCGGGCAGAGAGGAGGCGTCTCTAGAGCCCCGAGGGTCAGCGTCCTTGGGAATCGCCGGAGAATCCCGGGAAATATATTGAGCCCCGGGGCCAGTGTAGGAACCTGCCTGGGACGCTGGGTGATTTCAAAATCCCCAGGCTTCCCGCAAGGTCTGGGGCCTTGGAGCCAGGTCAGGGAGGGCTGGGGTCTCGGGCTTGCCCCTGCCACCAGCCAGGGCGAGCGACGAAGCTACTCCCACACCTGGCTGCGCTCCTGGGAAGGTGAGGACCCATAGTTAGAAATGTGCCCAGGCACTGACTGGGTGTGTCCCTGTGTCCGTGTGTCCCTGGCTCATTGCAGCCCTGCTGTAAAACCCAGTCTGTGGCTGTGAAAGGGGTGGCTTTGCCCCCATCTCTGCCCAAGGGACGTACAGAACCTACGCACTGTCATCAGTCCTGGCAGGAGCCGCAGGAGGGGGCTCCTCCCTACCCCTCCAGCTCTCTGAGAAGTACCATGCCGCCCTGGAGACACTGGGGCACTCACTTCTCGGCCTGTCCTTTCCTCTCCTGTGCTGCCCTGTGGCCGGCCCTGGGCACTTTCCTCTGCTGATTGTACCCAGGCCCTGGGAAGTGCGCAGTGCCCAGGACACTGTGCTGCCCACAAGGAGCAGTGGGCCACCCGGACAGGAGGGAGGGTGTCCGGTGACTGCAGAGAGGAACGCACTCCAGGTACGGCAGCCCTCGGCTTCCTGTGGCCGCAGCTACAAATGGAAACAACAGGAAGGGGTTCTCTGCCCCTTTGTGGAGGCCAGAAGGTCAAGGTAAGGTGTCAGCAGGCCTCACCCTGGAGGCTGCAGGGAAGAAGTGGTTCTTCGCTGTGCTCTCCAGCTATGGTAGCCCCTGGTGTCCTTGGCTTGCGGCCTGTCCCTCCTGCTGTCTCGTGTCTGTCTCTTCCTTTGTGTCTCTGTGAGGAAACCTGTCACTGGGCTTAGGGCCTATTCGGATGACCCAGGGTAAGGTCCTCCTCTCAGAATCCTTAACTGCACCACATCTGTGGCCATCCAAGTGAGAGCTACTCTTTCACCATACGAGGTCGGATGCACCGGTTCCTGGGTTAGGACATGGACGGCGCTTTTGGGGGTCACCATTTGGCTCACCGCAGACATCGAGGGCATGGTGATGTGGAGCACAGGTCATTTATGGGGGGGCTGCAGATGGCTCTGGGTGGGGCAGGGGCTTGGCAGGGAGTCAGACTGAAGAGGCTGTGGTCACAGAAATGGGGACAGCTGGAGCCACGGGGCTGGTTGTGGAACAATAGATGGAGATGAAATTGGCAGGGCTTCCTGCCCTCTCTGGACCTAGCACCCACAGGGGAAGCCCAAGGCCGCAGGGGATTTTGGACTCCTAGTTGGTTTCCTAAATGCCTCTTAGGTGCACTCTCTTACGGACAGAGGAGTCACCCCACTCGCCCTCCTCAGGGCTCAATGTGCCGAGGTGACCTGTTATTTCCAAGTCCAAAGCTTCTGTGACTTCCCTTGTCCCACTGGTTTAAGTCCTGATTGTCATGGCCACAGCCATGTGACACTAAGCCGTGCATACTAGTGACTTTTCTGTTGCTGTAATGAAATGTCCGTGGCTGGGTACTTTATAGAGAAAAGAGTTTCCCTGGTTCATAGTTCTGGGGTTTAATGGCATAAGGTCAGCATCTGCTCAGCTCTCGTGAGGACCTCAGCAAATTGGTATCATGACGGTGGCACATTGAGAGGGAGAGCTCACAAGTGATACAAGAAGCCCGAGTCAGCAGGAGAGAACTACCTCAGGGTCCCATAACAATGATGTCAATCCTGAGGTCACCAACCCGTGACCTCTCACTGGCCATGGCCTATTAAAGGTCCTGCCACCTCTTACCATCACTGCACTGGGGACCGAGCCTCCAATATGAAACTCTGGGGGAATGAACCACAGCCAAACCATGGCACCATGGCCTGATTTTGAATCTTGTCTTCTCTCCTTGTTCCTAGCCGTGTCATTGTGGGGCAAGCAGATCAACCTCTGCGGGACTCAGTTTCCCCATCTGTAGGACAGAGCAATCATACCTCCATCACAGTGGTGCTGTGAGAGTCAAATGAGCTATAATCGCACATTTTTTAAAAACCACCTCTTTGGGCCATTATTATTGCTTTGACCTCTAATTCTGTACCTTGTCATCTCTGGTCTCAGTTGCCTGTGCTGCAGCCAGGGCGAGGTGACAGTCCCTCTTCATGGCCATACAGGGCTCGGAGTGGCTGACAGGCTTCCTTCCCAGAGTCCTGGGAGCCTCTTTGTACCTCAGAGACATAAGACGATGGGCCCCAGCGGGGACAGCTACAGGCGCCCGGCTTGTCCCCCACTTCCTCACCCCAGGCGGGTGCCAGGGCAGGCGTAGGCCAGGCTGTGTGAGCAGCGGCCACCCATTGTGTCAGCGCGCAGGGTGCTGTGGCCGCTGTGCTGATCAGCGAAGGTTCCGCCCGTCCTGCAGCCTGGCCGTGCAGCCGGAGATGCTTCGCGGTGTGCCTTTCTTTAAAAGTCCAGTTGTGATTCACCTGCACAAATACCACCATTTCCACGTGGGCACTTCACTGGGGTCGCACGTGTTGACAAGGTTGTGCAACCATTAGCACTAGTTCCGGAGCAATCAAGAAACCCAGCCCCGGACCCACTCACAGCCTCCCATTCTCCCCGCCTGGCAGCCCCTAGAGTGCTTCCTGTGCCTGCACCTGCTCTGCAGGCAGCCTCCGCGCCGGCGGTTTTGTCTCCGGCCCACTTCTCAGTTCAGAGTCAGCCGCACACTGGTGCAGGCTAGGGAGAGAAGTAAGGCTCTGGATCTTCCTGGAGAGGGAGGACTCAGTTTGCAATGTGAAAACCAACCCCCACCCCGTGGAGTCATTCCTGCCCCTCCTGCACTCTGGGCACCAGCTGACCCCCGCCCCAAGGCCTGCCCGCACACCCTTGCAAATGCTCTTTCCTTGACCTGGAACACTTTCCCTGCCCCCTGGCCCATTTAGCAAACTCATACTCACCCTTCAAAGCCCAGTTCCAAAGTCACCTCTTCTTTGAACCTGCCCTTGTTTATGCGTCTCTGTCCTGGGGTCTGGGTATTTCCATCTATTTTATTTATTTATTTTCGTTTTTTGAGACATGGTATTGCTATGTAGTTCAGGCTGGCCTTGAACTCACTATGTAGCCCAAAGCCTGGGCTGGCCTTGAACTTGCAGCAATCCTCCTGCCTCAGCCTCCCAAGTGCTGGAATTACAGGCCTGTGCCACGAGGCCCAGTTTTCCATCTGTTTTAGAAAATGGCCAAACCAGGGTAGAACAATTCAATCTTCATTTCTGTTACCCTCTCCCCAGTCTACAACAGGGCCTGGTGTGCACTGAGTAGTACTTGGTTGGATGGGTGGCCTCTCAGCGTCCATAGTAAGTTCAGGCACCTGAGCATCAAGTGCAGAAGCCAAGTTCAGCTGTGTGGTAAGGAAACCCGTCCTCTAATTCCAACTGGAGTCAGCACTGCCCATGACATCACGGTGACATTTTCTCTCCAAGAAATTTCTTTCTTACTACGAAATTGTGGAAAACTCCAAATGCTATTTCAAAAATTGCATACATACCACAGAGAAAAAAACCATAAATACAGTTTCTCCTGGTCCCAGTGTCTCCTTTACATATGTAATCCCAGCACTTGGCCTTACAAAGTGGCCAGGAGATGGTTAGGGAACAAATGGACTATTTTGGTGTCTTTGTTTATACTCTGAGGAACACAGTAAATGCTCTCAGGGGGCATTTGGTGACCTAGTACGTATTTAAAGAGAATCGTGTGCTGTTTTTTTGGGGGGGTTGGGTTTTTTTTTCTTTTTTTTTTGGCTTTGGGGAAGGTTGTTCATCTTTGTTATTATTTTGCTTTCTTGCCTTAATGAACCACTCAGCCATTCCTGCTTTCCTCAAATTAAGTCTAATGTCCACTTTGCTCTGGCTGCGAGGCCTTGACCTTGGGGCACATGGGCAGGAAGGAGAGAGACACGGCTCTCTCTGGACCTCGGCCTCCTCTTCTATCTCCTGGCAGGAATAACAAAGGTGTTCTTTCTTTTAGCTCCAAGATTTGGTATAGAGACAAGACAATTTTTCAACTGCTTCCTACTTGGTTCCCATTTTGGGATTTGAGATCAGAGCATTTCAATTTTGTCCAATCAACAGGCGTCAAGTCAGCTGAAGTTGATTTCTTTTCAGCTGGATGATCGTCTCCAAGATGCCGCAGACTCCAGATCCCTTCTTTTCCTCTCTCGCAAGCCAGGCTATTTTGAAGCATGCCCACCTGCCCAGCCTAGAAGGGCGTTAGAGTGGTAAAACATTTAGGACAAGTGTTGTTCCTGTGTAGCTGGAGGGAACTCGTGAGGCCAGTTGGTGGCCCTAAGATTTTCCATGAGCATTCTGTGGGTCCCCTCAGATGCAGAAGCTAAAAGCCCACAGTCTTGCTTGGGGGAAATGCAGATCCGGGGAGGCGTGATCTTAGGGTCAAAGGCCGTGCAGAGGGTGAGGAGTCCCCTCGCATTATACCTGGCCCAATGAGGAGGGGGTGCATTGGCCCCGGCCACCGGCTCATTCCTTTACCCCCACCTGTTCATTTACCTACACGAATGCAGGTAGTAGTCAGGGTCCTCTGAGGAGACAGAACCAACAGGAAACAGAGATGGAAACATCTGAGAGCAGACTTATGAGGGGGAGTCTCACGAGCAGTTAGGGGGTGCCAAGGGGTTCCCAACAGCCATCGGCAAGCTACAGACCCAGGGGTGCTTGTAGCATGGCTCAGCCTAAGACCAGAATCCTCAGCCCCAGGGACGAGGTGGTGTAACTCAAGTCTGAGGCCAAGGGACAGAGAACCCAGGGGCTCCTGGTGTGAGTCCTGGGTCCAAGTTCAGAAAGCCTGGCCCAAGGTCAGAGAGCCTGGCGCTCAATGCCCCAGGGCAGGAAGAGGAGAGTGTCCCAGCTCCAGGAAAGAAATCCCTGTGCTTTTCTGTCCCACCCCATTCCCAGTGATTCAGTGAGGGCAGATCCACCCCACTAGGCCCCTGGCCATGCGCCCCTCTCCTCGCAGTCACACCTGCCCAGCTCTTCAGGTGTCCCTTAATCTAGCCAGCTTGGCACCTACAAGTCCCTCATCACACAGACCTCGCCAGCCTCCTCCCCCACAGCTGCCCTCCCCACCCTGGTGCCCACAGACCACTCTGGGACACGAGCTGACCTGCATGGCTGATGGCCACTTCAGTGGACTCTCATGACCCGGGTCCAACCCTGTCCCTGGAAGAAGGTCCCCGCTGCTCAAAGGCAATCCCAGTTCTTCCAGGAGCTCCATCCCCTCTCCCTCCCTTCCTGCTGACTCAGGGATGGTAGTGGTGCTCTGGCTGCAGCCCAGGCCACTGAAGGCCCCTTTGAGCCCCACACCCTGGCCACGCCTCTGCAAACAGCACTTGAAATAAGGCCGCCCCAAATGATCCCCATCCTTGACCCTCCTTTGGGAAGAATTAGATGATGATGAAATACTTTCCCTTCCTGTCTCTGTCTCTGTCTCTGTCTCTCCCTCCCTCTCTCCCTCCCTCCCTGTCTCTCTCTCAAAAATTCTGCAGCAGAAGAGGCAGTTTTTCCCCCAGTGCTAGGGGTTGAACCCAAGGCCTTCACACTGAGCTACATCCCCAGCCCTTTTTTTATTTTTTCATTTTTGAGGCAGGGTCTCGCTATATCACTAAGTCACCCAGGCTAGGCTGGAACTTGCAGTCCTCCTGCCTCAGCCTCCCACAGTGCTGGTATCACGGCCATGCACACCAGCTTCCAATAATCAGTCGAAATGACTGCTTGGAGCAGCTAACGTGCCGTGAACACTGATGCCGCAAAGTACATTTTAGGTGTTTCTCAGTCCCCAGTCCACAGTAGGGACTGTCCCTGCCATTATACTGTCCCTCAGATGAGGCCACTGAGGCTGGGGTGACATGGGTCGTGAAGACGATACTGGAAAGAGGTGTTGGCAAAAGACAGGAGAAAAGCAGACACTGCAAAATATCCCCCCTCACCCCGAGTTTACGCCATTTTCCTTCCTCACTGGCAGGAGAGTCCTACTAGCCTTGTGCCTTGGACAAAGCATGCTTCTTAGACTCAGTTTCCCCTTTCGTGAAATGAGGCCACTGGGCTAGCATGAATTGAATCCTCTCCAGCTTAGAAGTCCCCTGTCATGTTCACTGTCACTGTGACAAGAATAGCCCGGGATAAATCAGAACCCAAACGATCGAGGGCAGATGGAGGTCGAGCAAGCTGTGTCAGGGGCCCTGGGGAATCCATTTCAAGGATCATATAATTTCATTCAGCTCTTCCCCGAGTTTTTAGAGCATTCCAACATCACTCCGCACCTGCTAAGTTCTGAGTTTCAGCTCATAGCAATAACTCATATTAAATTATTTAGCCCGTAAATGATTATAAAAGCACTTTGCCAAAGTAAAGAACCACAGAAAGGCCAAGTTCTAATAACAGTAATACCACCGTACGCTTGAATTAATTACTGGATTTTTAAAGGCCCTCAGATGGATGAGCGCAATTCATTCCATGCCTTGCAGAGCCGGGGTCCCCAGGCGCGTGTGTAAACGGCACAGGGGCCTGAAGCCAGTGAGCCGGAGATAGCAGGTCCGGGGTGAGCTGCACTGTGGCCAGCTCGCAATGATCTAATGGGGCTTTTCCATCTCCAACATCTCTGGCTTTGCTGGCAGAAGCAGAGGAAAATTAGTGCGTGGCCCACCCCGTCCAGCCTGGATCCACGGCCCCAAGCTGTCTCACGCTATGGCGTGATTATTTTCCCCTAACATCCGTAATGTATAACCTTTTCCCTGTTGGCCAGACACCCTTTGGTTTCTCTGGCCCAGCTGCAGGATGGGGTTCAGTTCTATATGAGCAGATTTTCCAGCAAATTGAATTTGAATCTCCTTAAGGTTTGTTTCCCTCCTTCCAGACCAGAGTCATTGTGAAATCCAAGGCACGTCGTCCTGCCTTCTAAACCAGAGGACCTTGAGAAATATTTAACTTGAAGAAACAGGTCAGCTTCGTGGACATCCAGCTACCAAGCTGGGCCACAGTAGCCGGCTGGGGCCCCTCACTCCACACTGGACGTCTCCAGGCTGCAGGGCCTGGTTAGCGTTTGGGTCTGAATCTGTGGCCACCTGTGGCCACCTGCTAAAGTTATTAGAAGACATCTGTTTAAAAAAGGAGAAAGAGGCTGTAGTGAGCTGAATCGTGTCCCTCCAAAATTCATGTCACTTGGAGTCTCAGAGTGTGACCTTACTTTGTGGGTAAATAAAGGTAAGGACCGTGAAGTGAGATCATCCTGAATTTAGGGTGAGGCCTATATTCTGTGACTGGTGTCCTTATAAGAAAGAAGGACAGAAGGAGACACAGAAAGCAGAAGACCATGGGACAACAGGGGCAAGGATTGGAGTGACACAGTCACAAGCCAAGGAGGACAGGGCTGGGTGGGCACCACCAGAAACTAGGAAACAGGCAAGGAGCAAAGAGGGTGAGCAAAGCCCTGCTGCCCCCTTGATTTTGAACTTGTGGCCTCCAGAATAGTAAGAGGATAGACTGGGCTTGTTTTAAACCATCCGGTTTGTGGTAGTTTGTCAGGACAATCCTAAGAGGCTAATGCAGAAGATCTGTAGCTCAAACACCTACACTCTGTGTTTTAATACAGTATATATTTTGATGCCGTTTGCTTTGTTCAGCAGGTTCAGAGCATTTGCACGAGTGTCAGTTTCCACGATGAACTCGGTGGTGTGGGACTGCTTCTTGGAACAAGCTGGGGACTTGCTGCCTCCTTGTCCCGAGCCCTACCCAGGAATGGTGCACTTCTCCAGGTGCGGAGTTCTCCACTTCAGATTTCAGAATCACAGACCTGCATTTTAGAACCGGAATAGAGGGCCGGTGAGATGGCTCAGCGGCCTACGCGTCTGCCTGGCAGCGCGAGGGCCCGAGTTCGACTCCCGGAACCCACATACGAAAAAGGGGCCGGTGATATCGCTCAGCGGCACGGGCGCCTGCTGGCGCGCGAGGTCCTGAGGTCGACCCCCCCGGTACCCACAAAAAAAAAACAAAAAAAGAACCAGAATAGAACTTAGCATTAATAATAGTCCAGGGCTGTGGTTCTCAAAGTGTGGTTCCCCAGACAGGCAGCATCAGCCTCACCTGAGAATATGTGAGAAATGCAGATTCCCAGCTCCCCCCCAACCCCCATTCAGTGAGAATCTCTGCATTTTAACAAGCCCCCTGGGGAGTCCGGCACACTCACCAGTTTCAGAACCACTGGCTCTGGGATTTTGCGAACTGGATTTCAGCAAACTAGAATTCTGCAGGTCAGGTTACACTTGTTTGCATACTTTAAAAATTGCCTTTATTGGAAATATTTAAAAATTGGGAGATTTCACAAAACATCCAAACTTTTGCTTTCTTTTGAAAAATTAAGAGGTCTGACCACAAAGACATTCCCATGTGGCAAGAAATCAGTTGCATCCCGATGATGGCCGTCCACCTCCTGCACCACCAATCCCTTGGCCCTAGCTTAGGCGGGTTTCTACCTCACTCACCTGGGCTTCCTCACTGCCTGGCCCCTGTGGGCACCTGAACTTGAGATCTAATCTAGTCCAATATGTCATTTTACTAGTGAAGAGACTAAGAGACACACAAGGGAACAAGCCTGTTTTTGAGGCCATGTGCTGATGCTGGTACATGAACTGGGTGTTTTACTTACTTTCTATTCACTGAGACACGGTACCTGACACCTGTACACTAAAGGAGAGTTTCATTTTGGCTCACAGTTGATAAAGGTTTCAGTCTATAGCGCCCGGCTCCAAGGCAGGGTGGACTGGCAGAGGAGCCTGGAGGAGGAGAAACACCTCATGTCGTGGAGGTGAGAAGCAGAGAGAGAGAGAGAGATCAAGGGAGGAGGAGGGAGATAGACCCCCCAGGCCACGCCCCCAGGGACCTACCTCCTCCAACCAGGCTTCACCTCCCAACATCGCGTTTAACTATAACTCATCAGTGGCCTGATCCACTGATGAGACTCACACCCATGATCCGTCACCTCTCAAAAGCCCCACCTGTAAGTGCATGAGGCTTTGGGGGGCATCTAGATATAAACCATAGCATTAGGTGACTTGGGCAGCTCAGAGGCCTTCACGGGTGCCAAAGACAAGGACAAGAAGCTTGTCCTTGGGAGACCCAGCTTGACTCTGGAATTAGAAACCATTGATGGCACTGCAGTCGCAGCAAGAGAAGAGAAGCTGCTGCAAGGCCAGGAGGTGGACAAGGGGGACGATGCAGGGATTCAGACCGTGGCCATGAAGAACCAGAGAAGAATAACTGTTAATAAGGGTGTAAGGAAGCTGGGACCATCACACACCCCTGGGGGGGGTGAAATGGCACAGCCACTGCAGAAAACAAGATGACAGCTATTCAAAGGGGTAATCGTGGAGTAAACATATGATGAAGCAGTTCCACTCCCAGGCATGTGCCCCGGAGGGTTAAAACATGTGTTCCCACAAACATGTGTATGCACGTTTAGAGCAGCATTAATCCTAGTAGCTAAAAAGTGGGAAGAACCCAATGTCCATCACCAAATAGTGGATAAACAACTGGTCTGTCCCTGCAATGAGATACTGTTCAGCCACGAGAAGGAAGTAGTCCAGGCACCTACGAGGGCACGAATAATAAGCCTGGAGAACATGACACACCATGAAAGAAGCCAGTGTCGACTCCACTTATACGAAGCGTCCAGAAGAGACAGGAAGGAGGCACATGGCTACCAGGGAGGGCGCTGCTAATGAGCTTCCTTCTGGGGTGATGACTAGCCCAGAATTAGACAGTAGTGATGGTTGCCGACAAAATGTATGAAAAGCCAGTGAATTGTATGCTTTAAGAGAGCGCATTTTGTGAATTATTATGTCTCAAAAGTTTTTTTAAAATAAGGTCAGGGTTAAGATGAATAGTACATTGACAGCGGAGGTAGGGGAGAGAGTGTGGGTGCATGAGTGTGGACTTCCGGTCACTGAGCCTGCCTGGGCCAGTCCTGTGCGGGGCGCTCTGCAACCCGTCTCATAAAATCCCCAGCCCCAGGAGGCAGAGGTCCCTTCAATCCGTGTTGCCCACAGGGAACTGAGGCTCAGGGATGTGAAGTGCTTGCCCACAGTCACACAGAGGGAGGGGAGCTGGGTCTGCAGCCTCTGGTTCCCTGGGCCGCTATTCTGTGGGGGGACAAGGGGGTTGTTTATTCAGCCCCCAGGCCTAGCACGGAGGCCATAGAGTGGGTTGTCCACAAATGGAGCCTCTGTTGTGTCAAAGCCACTAGAAATGGGAGAAATGAAGGAAACAGGCGACCATTAATTCCTTCTATTCTCTGGGTCATCTGGGTGTCAGGAGATTGTTTCCCACCTCCAACAGTGACCCTTGAATGTGAACTAAAAATGTTTTCCCAGCAAAAGACACATTCATCCATGTGAGAGGGGAGGCTCTGCGGTGACCGGCCAGGCACTCATCGCTCCCACCTCACCCCACACGGAAGGAGATGAGATTCATAAATGATACAGCTAATTGTGTTTTTCTACAAGATTAATTTTATTGTCCCATTAATGGCTCCTTCTAAGGTCACTAAGGGGACAATTCTGTCTCAGCTTTCATCTCTGGAGCACTCATTAATAATTAGGTCACCTTTTAGCCAACAGCCCTTCTTGCCTGGGGCCGGGGGACCCCGGAGCCCAGACAGCGCTCTCTGCTGATGTGGCACCTCTGAGCCAGGGGAGCGTGTGCTACTTGCAACACCTGATGTTAGTGGTGACAGCCAGCTTTTGTCGGGAGTCCTCTAGGCTCCAGGCACTGTACAGAGGGTACTTTGTGAAACCCCACAACAGCCTGTGAGGTCAGAACCATCACCCCACTTCCCAGACAAGGAGAAGGAGCATCACCACTATGGGGGCTGAAGCCACCTCACTGCTGATTGGAGTTCAGCACAGCTGGCTTCAAAGCCAGTGCTGCCCACCCTGTCAGCTCCAGTGCCAGAGCTTAGGTTGCTGGTGGGCAGACATCCACAATCTCAAGATCTAAAAGATGAATCAGGCAGAAACCTTTCTGACAAAATACATTGAGTGCATTGGCCTTGGTTAGTTCCTGCTTTTTTGGCTGGTAGAGATGGAGCAGGTGGTGAAGGACAAGTTGGATGCCTCCCTGCGTTATCAGTGATCGAACATCAGCTAAGTGTCAGGCAAGCTCTTTCTTCTCTCTGGGCTTCACCTTCCTCCTAGATGATGACTCCCTGGTCACCATTTTTCTCCGTTTTCCAGAAGAGGAAACCAGGTGCTGGGGCCAGGCACTGAGTGACAGACTCATCACTCAGGACCAAACAACACACATCGAACATGTGGGACGTTTGTGTCTTCTCACGATGACAAGCAACACCGGGTTCAACATCTCTGGGTATATACAAGCCTCTGTGCGCATGTTAGATAATGACTGCGGGCGTAGGAATTCCCAGAAACGGAGTTTATCGTGGTTTACACCTGCAATGCTCTCCCAAAAGTCCAGTGTGTTCCAAGGTGGGGCTTTTGGAAGATGATTGGATCATGCGGTGCTACACCCATCAGCGAGTTGATCTATTGATGTGTTCATAGGTAAATGTGCTGTTAGGAGGTGGAGCTTGGTCAGAGAGGTGGGTCACTGGGGGTGTGACCTGGAAGGAAAGTGTGACCAGCTCCTCCCCTCTTCTCTGCTTCCCAACTGTCACAGGGTGAGCACTTTCTAACACCATCCTTCCACCATGCTGTTTCTGTCTTGGAGCCGCCCTGCCCATGGACTGAAACCCCAAAACTGTGAGCCAAATTAAACCTCTCCGTCTTCAAGTTCTAGATGTCAGGTATTTTGTCCCAGTAATGGAAAGCTTACTAATACGGAATTAGTGTTCAAAAGATACGATGTTTTGATCTGTTATCTATTAGGAAAACTGGAAAGCTAAATGCTTGGTTTCCCAGTCTTTGTTGCAGAGAGAGGGCAGGATCATGAGACCCAGGCCTGGCCAATGAGAAATACACAAAATGTTCTGCAGGGTCTCTGTGGGAAAGCTTTTGTTTTCCTGTTGAAGATGGACATGGAAGGCTTTCTCAGAAGTCATTGTTTCCCTCCCTAAAAGGCTACTGCTCTCTCCCTGGAGAAACATGGAAAGACCTCACGCTTCTGAGATGTTGCCCTGCTCGTCTGTGCCCCCCCAGGGAGCCTGGGAGCTCCGCTCTCTCATCCATCAATCCTAGTTCTTCCAGCTCCTTGTCCAGTCCCACAGCCTTGCTGCCCAGCTGAGGTGAAGGATGACACGCCAGCACCCTGGAATCACTGTAGGTGCAGGAGGAAGCATCGCGGGTTTCTGAGCAGTAATGGAGCATCACAACCTTTGCGGAGCAGAGCACGGGTGGGCACTATCCTTAGTGTTTGTGTGGTTATCGCTTGTGATTCTCACCACACCCGAAGAGGCAGGACTCTTAGTATCCCCAATCTACAGATGAGGGTACAGACGTCCAGAGGAGGTCCCTGCCACCCCACGCTGGCTCTCAATGACTGTAGAGTGATTGACTTTGTCAAGCCAAGGGGTACATTGTTGATGGGCTTGATTGTGTCAGGGAGGCTGGAGGGGAGGCCAGGGGTGAACTCAGTGACTAAAGCCTGGCCCTTGGGATGGAGAGGAGGGGGGAATTCTACAGTAGGAAGTGGTATTTTGAGGGCGCTTCAGGATTAAACAAAGAAGAATCATCCACACCCACTCTGAGCCAATGAGGAAGAAAGGAAAACAAACCTGCTGTGATGGCTGATACATTGTGTCAACTTGAGAAGTTTAGAAGCTTAACTAACTCCCAGAGTTCTACATCCTAGGGTGTAGAGGACACGCCCTTACTGCTCTAGGATGTTGCTCATTGTGTCAACTTGAGAAGTTTAGAAGTTTAACTAAGTGACTCAGCAGGGGGCCAAGGTCCTCACTTTGTAAACATCCTGAGCCTGTGCAAGAGGAGGGCGGGGAGATGGTGTGAGTGCTACTCCAGACCTAGGGCAGGCAGCCTGCTTACAATATAAGGGAGGGAAAGAGGCTTGTTCTGCACCTTTTTGCTCTTGTTGCTTTTGCTGTCTTCCACTGTCATGAACAGTTGCCCCTGTGCCACACCACCCTGCTTTGGAGCCAGCTGATTATGGACTGAAACCTCCACAAAAAACTGTGAGCTAAATAAAACTTGCCTTCCTTAATTTTGGGAATCAGGTATTTTGTCCCAGCCATGAGAGAAAAGTAACTAAGACACCTACTGATTCCAAACTGTCCAGAGGGGAGACACTTACAGAACCACCAGCAAGCTGTGGGAACCCAGAGCTCAGGGCACAGCGAGAGAGTGGTGCTGGTGCGGGGGCAGCACTCGAGAGAAAGGCCAGCCTCTCCGAGAGGCGTGGCAGCCCCAGAGGCAGTGCCTGAGGTGTCGCCTCCCCCGACAGGCTCTGAGCATGGCCCATGTCTTGTGGAGTGGGGTCCAGATTTTGAGAATAAAACTGATCTGTCAGAGACAGCGAGATAGTGACAATGGTGTGCAGAGCCTGGCAGAGCCCTGGCCTGTCTCAGCTTCCCTGAGCTCCCCCAGGGTCCTGTGTTCATGATGAACATGATTTCCATAGCCTCTACCGGGGATAGAGGGCCATGTCCCTGTCCTTCAAAACGACAACAAGCACAGCAGACATGACAAGCACAAGGGGCGTGCAGAAGATGAATGGGCCAGGCTGAATGACACACAAAATCTACTGGACACTTACGCAGATTGCGTGTCCAGCATTTTAATGACTGTTGTCATCTCGTAACAATGCCACCAAGGAGCTGTCATTATCCTCATTTTATTCCAAAGGAAAATTTGGCTCCAAGAGGGTCGGTGTCTCGTCCGGGTCACCCTGCTAACAGGAAGCCAATGTGGAATGTGAACTCGTATACTCTTTCATCCCCACCCCCTCGACTTCTCCAGCTCTCTGGGTCACTTCTGACTGCACCGTTCTACCGTAAGACTGGGGCACTGAGTCAAAGGTACATGTGTAAGCTGGGTATAGTGGTGTACCTGTAATCCCAGCACTCAGGAGGCTGAGGCAGGACCCTGTCTCAGAAGAAAAATTAAAATGTCCCCATGTAAATGAGGACTTTGAAAACTCATGTGATGATTTCCTGTGGCTGCCATAATAAATGGCTGCAATCTTGGTGGCTCAAACAACAGCAATTCATCCTCTCTGTGTTCTGGAGACCAGAAGTCCCAAATCAAGGTGTTGGCGCCCTGCAAAAGGCTCCGGCAGGGATCCCTCTTTCCTCTCCCAGATACTGGTGGCTCCACGTGCTCCTTGGCTTGTAACTCTGCCCTCCCAATCTCTGTCTCCATCGGTGTGCGGCTGTCTCCTCTTGCGTCTCTGTTTCATCTTTTAGTAAGGACTCTGTCGTAATGGATCGGAGTGTCACTGATCACATCTGGAAGCACTCTGTTTTCAAACAAGGCACATTCACCACTGCTGGGGATTAGAACTTATCATGTTTTTGGAGGGACAGTGTTTGATCTATACCCTATCATGAGGGAAATGCAAGTCAAAACCACAATAAGGAGAAAAAAAGAAAGGAAAACAATGCAATAATCCTAAGATACCAGTTCACATCCACCTGGTTGGACATAATAAACAAGGTAGGTAAAAACAAGTGCTGGCTCCGATGTGGAGACATTGGTACTCTCTCCACTGCTGGCGAGACAGAAGATGGCATACCCTCCTTGGCAGGTCCTCCAGAAGTTAACTAGAGACTTGCCATGAGACTCAGAAATTCCACCTCTAGATATATGCCCAAGAGAATACCCAAAAATCCACACAAAAATTGTACATGGATGTTCATAGAAGCATTATGTATAATGACCAAACAACTGATGTTCATCACCTAATGAATAGATAGCTAAGAGTCTCAAGTCTGACCCTAGCTTAGGCGATACAGCAGATTACTGAGACCCAAGGTAAAATTATTGAGTCTCAAGATAAAACATTTACGGCCCCTTGTTCTCTCTTCCGTGGTGGCCGCCCTTATGCCATAGGGTGTACTTCTTTTCCTTTTACTTGGTCCACTGTGCAGACGTACTGTGCAGAGCCTGTTTCTTTTCCTACCTTTAATAAAACATTACTATCATTAAAATGAAAGGTAAAAAATTTTTAAAAGGGTGCAGATGTAGCTCAGTGTGAAGTCCCTCAGTTCAGTCCCTAGTGTCACAAAAATAATAAAACCAAAAAAGTATGCTCTTTGGGGGGGATGGCGAATGTGTTCTCCAACTGATTGTGTACTTGCACAATGCTGTGACCATACCGAAACCATAGAGTTGTATGATTTAAATGGGCAAACAGTATGGTATGGGGATTATATCTCAATAAAACTGCTACCCCCAAAAATGGACTAGGTATTTGTGGATCTTCCTCTGAACTCTGTTCTATTCCACAGCCCCTGTGTCTGTTCCTTTTGCCAAAACCACAATTATTACTGAACCTATGATTAGTCTCAAAAGCAGGTCAGTTGTGCAGTTTTATTCTTTGATTTCAGTGTTGCTTGGAATATTTTAGTTCCTTTGCCTTTCCATATAGTTTTTATAATCAGCTGGTTCCTGACTATAAGTCCTGCTTGGATTAAGATTGGGCACATTGGGCCGGTGAGATGGCTCAGCGGCGTAAGCACCTGCCTGGCAAGCACGAGGGCCCAAGTTCGACTCCTGGATCCCACGTACGAAAAAGGGGCCGGTGATATCGCTCAGCGGCACGGGCACCTGCTGGCACGCAAGTTCCTGCGGTCGACCCCCGGTACCCACAAAAAAAAGAAAAAAAAAAGATTGGGCACATTAAATCTATATAGCGATTTGGAGAAAACTGACATCTTCCAATCTGGGAACACAGTATGTCTCTCCTTTTTTGTTTGTTTGTTTGTTTGTTTTGGTTTAATTTTGGGTTTTGTTTGTTTGTTTGTTTTTTGAGACAGGGTCTCACTATGTAGTTCAGCCTGGCCCTGAACTCACTATGAAGCCCAGGCTGGCCTCGAACTCATGGTGATTCTCCTGCCTCAGCCTCCCAAGTGCTGGTATTACAGGTGTGCGCCACCCAGCCTTGCCTCTCCGTTTATTTAGATATTCTTTTATCAATGTTTTATAGTTTTTACATATAGATTATATACATATTTTTGTTTTATTAATAACTAATACAAATTTTGGGGGAAATGATTATAAAAGATTCTGGGTTTTATTTATTTTTTATTTATTTATTTATTTTTTGGTCCCAGGAGTTGAACTCAGGACTGCATTTGCCAGGCAGGCCCTGTGCTGCTGAGCTATATCCCCGGCCCCCAAGATTCTGTTTTTTAAAATTTCAATTTCTAGTAGTTTATTTCTAATATATAGAAATATAATTGAGCTATGAATATTGGTCTGTGTTGTATAGCCTTGTTAAAGTCATTAATTCTAGAAGATTACAGTACATTCTTTGGCATTTTCTACATAATCACGCTGGTGCTGGCATTACTCCTTCCTTCCAGCTTGGGGTGCACTTTACCTCTCTCTCCCACCTTACTGCACTGACTGGGATTCCCACTGAGATGCCCCATGGGCGTGATAGGCAGCTACATTCCCTCCTGTTTCCCAACCTCGGGGTGGAGGGAGACATTTCCTTTCTTAACCTGAAGTAGAATGTTAAGTGTAGAGATTTTTCTAGATACGCTGTTTTTCCAGTTAAGAAAATTCCATTCTCTCCTAGTTTGCTGAAAGGGTTTTGTGTTGAGGGTTTTGTTTTCATCATGACTAGATGCTGGTATCCATCAAATGCCTTTTCCTTCATCTATTGATGTGTTAGTATAGCTTCTCTTCTTTCATTGTTGTCATGGTGAATTACATTGATCAGCCTTGAATTCCCCAGAGAAACCCCCCTTGGTCATTGCATATTATTCCTTTTATATATTGGTGGGCTTGGTCTGCTGGAGTTTAATGGTTTTTATATCTACATGCATGATGGATCTTGGGTTTTTCTTTCTGTTTCTTTTCTTCTTTGTAATTTTATTGTATATGTTTGATATCAGGCTAATGCTGATTTCATAAAATGTGCTGAAAAGTGTTTTCTGTTTCCCAAAGAGACTCTGTAAAGTAGTTATTATTTCACCCTTAAATATTTGGTAAAAATAACCACAAAAACCATCTGGCCTGAAATTTTCTTTGTTGGACATTTTTAACTTTGAATTTAATTTTTCTTAATAATTATAACTATTCAGATGACCTAGTTCTTCACATGTGAGGTATAGTGGTCTGCAGATTTCAAAGAATTACTCATTTCGTCTGTGTTGTCAAATTCATGAGAATAGAGACATTCATCTTATCCTCTTAATGTCAGTAAGTTCTACAGTGAAAGCTGCTGCTATGGTACTGATGAGTGGCTAAAAAGGCCCGTGTGTTCAAGGCTTGATCCCCAATTCTTTGGGAGGTGGCAGAACCTTGAAGAGATGGAAACTAGTGGGAAGAGACTGGATCATTGGGGGTGTGCCTATGGAGGGGATTATGAAACCACACTACTCCTCTTCCCTTTTGCTTCTTAGCTTGAGATGTACCTGTTATATTAGTCACTTTTCCATTGCTGATACAAAGCACCTGACATACACAATTTAAAGGAGAAAATTTTTGTCTTACCTTATGGTTTCAGGGGTTTCAGTCCATGGTTAGCTGGCTCCAAGGCAGAAACATCATGGCAGAAGAGCACTGTAAAGAAAGGCTGCTGAAATCATGAATCCAGGAGGCAGAGAACAGGGAAGGAGCCAGACTGGAAGGGGCCAGGGACCAGATACATTCCCCACGGTCATGCCCCCACAACCCACCCAGACACACCCAGAAGTGTGCTTTGCTAATCTCATGTTTCAGGCCATTCAAATTGATTATCAAGATTAACCATCACACACAGTTTGTGCTACCATGTGCCTCTGCCTGGTGTACTGCTTTCAGCAGAGGCCCAGAAAAGTGGGCCCCCAGTCTTGGCTAGAACTCCAGAACCATGAGTCATAACACACCTTTTCTCTTTACAGGTCAATTACCTCAGGTACTTCATTGCAATAACAAGAAGCTGATACATAGCTCATCGTTCACTGTACTATTTGGTAAAACATGTCTTCTCTCTTTTTTCTTGGTCAGTCTGGCTAGGTTTCTTGCCCTCCCCTTACCATAATGGCCCCATCCCAGGCCTTCTTCCTCTTCCTCCAACACATGACTCCTCTGAGCCTCCGTGCTTGCTGATGCTTCCTCCTGTGCTCTGGAGAGTTAGGGATCCTGGAGTTGGAAAGGCCCTTAAATGACCCTTGTTTGAAGTTCCTTCCTGGATGCCTTCTTCACGTGGCTCTCATTAGGCACCAAGCTCACACCTCATGTTTTTTCCTACCATTGACAGTTAAGGTGGGTTGTCAACTTGATTGGCTTGGAAGCTCCTAGGGGGTTAGTAAAGCACACTCAGGGTGTGTCTGGATGGGTCATGGAGGTGTGACCTTGCGGACTATCTATGCTCCCTGGCACTTTCCTTTCTGGCACTGTTCCCCTGCTCTGCTTCCCGGACACCACGAACTAAGCAGCTTTGCTCTACCACACACTTCTGTCATGATGTTCCTACTTTGGAGGCAGCCAACCATGGACCGAATCCCTGGAAACTGTGAGCCAAACAAACCTCTCCTCCTTTAGATTGTGTACATCAGGTATTGTGCCCCAGAGGAGTAAAGCTGATCACTGTGACAACAGTCCCTGTCAGGGGACTAACGGTTCCTACTTCCCAACAGTGGTGGTGGAGCAGCTAGACGAGGGAGAAACTCATCTCTGATTCCAGTGGCCACTTCCTGGGCACTCCACCCCACCAAGGAGCTCCAGGCTTACCTTATGCCCTCTTTTCAGTCACATTATGCTGGACAGTGCAACTGCAGAACCAGACTGTATGATCCAATCCTGGCTCCACCCGAATTCACCGGCTGTGTGACCTTGCAGAAGTTACTGGAACTCTGTGCCTCAGTTTCCTCATCGACAAAATAGCCCTCATAGTTGTTTCCCTTAGGCCTGCTGTGAAGATGAGTCAGAATTACCCATGTGGCTGGCACACAGTAAGTGCTTAAGCAACGCTTGCCACAAGTTCTAATCTGGTGTTTGCCCACAGGGAAGTTCACCCCCTCTGCCTCAGACATCTCTCTTTTCTGCCCCTCCCTCAGCTTGCCCCTTCCTTTCTCAACTGTGTACCTTCAAGGTCATGCCCTCCAGGACATGGGCTTGCTGTCAGTGTGCCCCCAGTGTGGGTCCCAAACTGAGTTAGGATTCGGAGCTGCATGAGGCGTGCAGATGCAGTGCTCTGGGCACCAGAGGGAGCAGTCAGGGAAGCCATGGGAGGTTCCTCATGAGGGCCTCAGGCAGAAGATTCTAGAAGGAGCAGGTCCTTACCATGACTGAACAGCGCTCAGTGGGGTGTGAGGGAAGGTGAGGAGCTGGTGCATGGGGTCTGTGGAGACCATGAATGCCCCTGTGGTCAGCTCAATTATGGCCCCCAAGAGAGTCTAGGTCCTAATCCTTGGAACCTGTAATTGTTACCTTATGTGATAAAAGGCACTTTCAGCCATGTCTAAGTTAACCTTCTTTGATGGACAGCTTCCTTGGATTATGTGGGTGGGGCCTATCCCAGGTCCTAGTAAGAGGGAGGTTCGACACAGGAGGAAAAAGCCACGTGACCACTGAAGCCAGAGGCCACACTGCTGGGTTGAAGATGGAGGAAGGGTGCACTGCCCATGGAACCTGTGGCCTGCCAGGAAATGGATTCTGTCCTAGAGCCCGCCATAAGGAGGCGGGCCTGCCCTCATCTTGACTGAGGCCCTATGAAATTCATTTCAGCTCTCTGACCTCCAGAACAGTAAGAGAATAAATTCCTCTCATTTTAAACCACAAGTGTGTGGCAATGTGTTACATCCATGGCTTAGTCACTTTCTCATCACCGGGGCAAAACACCCAACACCCACAGCTTGAAGGAAGAGAGCTTTATTTTGGCTCAGTTTCAGTCCATGGTCAACTGGCTCCAACACAGGAACAGGAGGGCAGAGGGGCGTGGTGGAAGGAAAGGTGCTCACCCCATGGCAGCCAGGAAGCAGAGAGAAGAGAGGAGCCAGGAAGGAAGGGAGATAAACCCTTCCGGGTCACACCCCTAGTGACCTGTCACTTCCGAAAAGGCCCCATCCCCTAACAGCACACACAGTTATGAATCATGGGTGGAATAATCCACTGATGAGCACAGCATCCCCGTGACCCAGTCACCTTCTTCGCCCCACCTCTCAACACATGAGCCTTTTGGGGACATCTAGATCTAAACCACAAGCTGCCACAGGACACTGACACAGCAGTGAAGGAGTGTTCAGCTCTCCCCCGAGGGCGCGCACCCAAGTGGAGATTCTGAGCAGGCAGGTGTTTATAAACAGTGCATTAAGAGGACATCAGGGCCGGTGAGATAGCTCAGTGGCATAAGCGCCTGCCTAGCAAGCGCGAGGCCCTGAGTTTGACTCCCGGTACCCGCATAAAATAAATAAATAAATAAAAGAGGCCATCAGAAGCACAGTGAGGCCAACGGATCGGGAACAATGGCCATTTTCCATGTGTGAAGGTGTTCTCCAAGGTTCATGTGCTGGAAACTTCATCCCCATCCCTCTGTTGATGGTATTTGGGGGTGGGGTTTGGGGGAGGTGATTGGAGTTTGATGAGGTCATGTGGTTGGTGGCCACATGGTGGCATTAGTGTCTTCATAAGAAGAGGAGAGACTCAAGCTAGCGCACCTTTCCTGTCTCCCATGGGACGCCTTGTCATGCTGTGACACAGGACAAGGCCATGACTACTTGCCTAGCAGATTTTGCCTTCACACTTTTGGACTCCCAGAACCATAGGCCAATAAACCATTTCTCCTTATAAATTGCCCAATCTGGGGGATTCTGCTATAGCAGTAGAAAGGGACTGAGACACTACGGAACAGATAGGTCCATGTTCACAGTTCCCAAGGGGAAGGGGCAGGCGGTGCCACAGGAGACTCAGAGGAGGCACCAGGAGCGGGGCGAGGGACGCGGGCCAGAGCCTTTACTGCAGTCACTGCAGGAAGGAGCAGCAGGCAGGGCCAGCAGAGATGGGATCGGCTGCTTTGATGCATTTCAGCCTCCTGGGGTCACAGGACATCCCTGGTTGTCTCAGCCGTGTCCCTGGGGTGCTGATAATAGCCCAGAGTGTGATCTCAAATACAGAAAGTGGTTGGCGGCTCTGGATGGGTTGGTTTGTATTTGCGATTTGTGTCCACCAGGAGGGGAGGCCACAAGGAGGCTGGAAGCCAAGCGAGGTGACTCGGGCATGTCACTGGGCCATCCACAGTAAGGCTCGGAGCACAGGCGGGTGAGGAGATGGCAAAGGGTCACAGGCACAGCAGTTAGGAGTACAGCTGATTCCGGTGTGGTGACCCGAGTGTGTCTTTGCAGGATCGCTGTGGTGACAGGAGCAGGAGGGACTCCCTTTGGTGGCTGAGAAACTCAGAGAGCTCTGTATGCAGTAGACACATATGTTACCCCACACCCCCCAGCCAGGTCAGCCCCTTCTGCCCCTACCTGCACCTCCCAGAGCCACCTCTCCCCTCCTTGCCCCATCGCTGTGCCTCTATTCATATTGTCATCCTGGGGGTACCCCGACCCCCAGGGCCCCAGCTTCTTCCACACGAGCTCCTACCCAACCCTCAGTGCCCTGTGTGAATGCTACTCTGCCCTCATAAATCAGCCCCCAAAGCGTCAGCTGGCAAGCATCTCCCCTTGCCTTGGGTGCCGGTGTCCTGATGTTTGCTGAGCATATACTTTGTGCTGAGTGTTGATGTAGCTTCGTGCAAGGGTCAGAAGGTTTATCCAGGAACATGGCTAATATCCTACCATTTAGAACCTATGAAGATGGCAATTTAACAGGGTTCAGCACAAATCCTCCAGTTGGTCCTTAACATTATCGTATAAGAGAGGGAACTGAGGCTTAAAAGATTCAGGAATTTACTGAGGCCCGAACTCATACATTGGTTTCCTGTGGCTGTCACAACAAATACCACGAACTGGGTGCTTAAAACAACAGAAATGTATCCCCATGTGTCGAGAAGTGTACCAACTGCTTGGTGACAGCTATTCAGTCAGCAAGTGTGGACAGCGCGCAGGTGCGCAGCTCACTCTGAATTAGTGGTGGCCAGAGACAGAGGTGGCCACCAGGTGGGGTGAGTAAGAGACCCCAAAGGAGCCAATGCCCGGTGTCCCCTGGCCTCCCTGAGTCCCCTCACGTCCCTCTGCAGAGAGCAGCTCTACTCCCGTTTTAAAGAAGTGGCTCAGAGAGGGTAGGGGACTTGACACAGTCACACAGCTGCAAGTGGTGAAAGTGGGCTTTGAACCCGTGTCCCTCTCCTTCTTTAGGTCGGGGGGCCAGAAGGGGAGTTGACGGAGATCTGGAAGGACTGTGGAGAAAGGGGCCTTGAGCATCCCCAGGAGGGCCTCCTCCTCCTTGTCGCTGCCATGCACACAGTAAATTAGGCCTTCAAACCAGAAAATGGCATTCGGATTCTAGGGACGTGCAAGGGGCTCAGCTGTGAAACAAAGCGTCCTCGGTCGTGAGCACCAGGTCTTTCTCCTGGGGAGGTGGGCGGGCGGGTGTCTCTCTGCACGAGGGATGGGAGGGCCTTCAGCCCAGCGACCTGTGGACTGCACTGGACAGCACCACCTCCCAGCCTGGTGGCTCTGTGCTCCACTAGGAGGGGCAGCTCAACTGGAGTCCCAACCACCGTGTGTCACTGGAAGCAACCAAGGTCACAGAGGGCATTCGGTGAGGGTGTGCACCACGGGGCCCCAAATCCTAGCCCTTGCTGTCCCCGAGGCTCCCCTAAGACTCGCTGTGTGGAGTGGGGACCCTGCATACCCCTCCGCTCTGTGCTGTGTGCTTTGCGCCCGTTACCTCCATAGCAACCTGAGGGAGCAGGGGCATGGTGCCCATTCTTCTGGCAGGGAAACTGAGGCTCTCAAAGGTCGAGTCATGTCTCCATATCTTGGTAGCAAGCACACAGCAGGGCTGGGCTTGAAGCTCCTGTCTGGGCATGTCCGCAGCCTGCTGTGTATCCAGCTCCACACTTGGCAGCACTTGGCGAGTGCCTCCTATTTCCCAGGCACCACTTCTGGGTCTGGGGACACAGTGACAGGGCACCAAACAAAGCCTCACATGCTAGGGGCTTGGTATGTGGGGAGGGCCAGGTTCAGCATTGATTCTCAACTGCTCATCATCAGGGGACATGAGGAATGCCACTTGGGTGGGTCGGGGAGTTTCCAGAGAGGCAGTGTGGCGGGTGGGACTCACAGCTGAATGGGGTTCTTCAGAAACATTAGGGCAGGAGGCTGGACAGAGCCCCAGAACCTCAGGACCCCTGGAGGCAGAACAATGGCCCTTCTGGGGTCTCCATGAGGGTAGAGATGCTGGAGCCCAGGGGATTCTGGGGTACCAGGGGCGCTGAGATGAGGGAGGAAGGCAGAGGTGAGGCCCAGGGTCTTCCATGTCCCCTCCGGAGCTCAGAACTGACCCCATGGGTGGGGCTGTCCTGTGGGGCTCTCGGGCTGCGATGCCCCCGGTGTCCATGGGCCTCCTGGCCTGGCCTCAGCAGGTGTCGGGCAGGTCTGCAGGCGCCTGTCAGTTTTGGGGCCCCTCAGGAGGCAGGCTGGGAGCCTCTCTGCCTGAGGCAGGATTGGCCAGGTCCTGTGTGTGCCCACGAGTCCAGGTGCCGGAGTGTGCCCCTTCGGGGAGCATGCAAGCCGAGGGCTCACCGGCTGCAGAGCTCCTGGTGTTCCCAGGCGACATCTGCTGCACGACGCTGTCCAGGAACCCAGGCACTATCCCACTCCAATGCCAGTGGCAGGCACCATCTGCCTATGGCTTCTGGGGAGGAGGAGCAGTGCTGTCACCGCTGGGCGCACACCTGGGACAGTGTGCGGCTGGAAACCACCTTGCCAGTGGGTGAAAAGCCTTGGGAGAGGGCGGCGCCTTGGGAGGAGGGGCGGGGGAAGGGAGGGAGAACGCGGCGGCAATCTGGTCTGTTTTCACAGAGCTCTCCGGCTTCCTGTTCTGCAGTGTGGTGCCCTTCTCCACACGCAGCCTCCCAGAGCTGAGCTGTGCTGGCCCCATGCCCTGAACCTGCAAAACCGTGAGCTAAATAAACCTCTTCTCTCTACAGGGAATACAGGGAAAACACACACACACACACACACACACACACACACACACCCTGGTTGTAGACTTGTAGCTTAGTAAGGGGCTACGGTTTGAATTTCCCCCTGAAAAGTCCTGTTGAAATTTAATCCCATTATGAGGCATTGAGAGGTGGGACCAAGTGGGACCTTCAAGGATTATTAGGTCATGAGGCCTTGGCCCTTGAGACTGGACCACTCCATGGGTCAGTGGATTAATGGATGACCGATTCACGGATCACCACAAGAGTGGGTCTGTTACAGAAGCCAGTTTGTCTCCCCTCTTACCGTATGACGGCCCATGCCATCCTGGGACTCTGCAGTGTCCCCATCAGTGAGCAGTTTCTTACCAGATGTGGTCCTTGGACCTTGAACCTCCCAGGCTCCAGAACTGTGAGCCAAACAAACCGTTATAAATGACCAGTCTGTGGCACTCAGGGAGAGCGCGAAGCAGACGAAGCCACAAGTCCACGTGGAAGGTTGTGGTAGGACTGGCTGGTACTGGAAAGATGTCCGAAGGGGACTGAGCTGTGTAGTTTGGTGAGTCTTTTGGTTCCTGCCGGCAGGCAAAAGTGCGTGAGGACCCTCTCTGCAGGACCCCCTGGCTCCATGGTTCTGGGGTTCGCATGAGTGACTCCATTTTGTGCTAATGGCTTTCACACAGATCATCAGACAGATAAAGACCTGCCCAGGTGAGGGTGTGGGGAAGGGGCAGGAGCTCCCATGCCCTCCCCAAGCACGCTGCCCTCCCAGCTGCTCCAGGGTTCTGCAGCTCAGGACCTCACTAAATCTTTATTGCTCAAGAGATTTTGGTTTTGTTTGATTTTCTGAAGCTGGGGATAGAACCCAGGGCCTTGGGTATGCTAGGCAACCACTCTACCAGGGAGCTTCATCCCCAGGCCATTTTTATTGTTTATTTTGAGACAAAGTCTCACTAAATTGCCTAAACCCACCTTGACCTTGCAAGCCTCCTGCCTCAGCCTCCTAAGTGGCTGGGATTATGACATGCACCACTATGCCCAATTTATTCGAGAGTTTTTAGAGAGAATAGTTTCCAATCTGCCACCTTCCCAGAGGTCAGTGGGTGGGGCTGAAAGTGTCAACTCTGTAATCACTGGGTCCTTCATGTGCCCGGCCCCACCCTGAGGCTAGCAGGAGGCCCCATCCCAAGTCAGCTCATTAGCAAAGACCTCGCGGGATTGGAAGGGGCTCCTGATGACTAACAGACCTGCCCATCGCTCAGGAAATTCCAGGGCTTTAGGAGCTCTGTGACTGAATCCAGGGACAAGGACCGGATATATTTCATCATACGCCCCGGGGCACCGCATCTGTCCCTGAGATGGGCCTTCTGCCATGTCAGACCTTTTCTCCTTCCCGACAAGATGTAGTATCCTCAGATGAGCCTTGGTGTGATGAGCACCCAAGTCCTTTTTTCTGCATAATTTTGTACACATTTGTGGTCCTGCTGCACCTCCAATTTTATATCCTTTTTCACAGTGTAAGCATTCTTCTAAGGGAGCACAAAGTATCCGTGAATATTTTTCTCTCCAGCCAGTGCACCATTGTTTACTGAAGGAATCTCCATGGTTAGACATTTAAACTATTCCTAATTTATCCTGACCATGAGTTTTCAAATGCCGTCGTAATGTCTTTGTACAGAAAGTTTGACCACATCTCTGATTACTTCCCCCGGGGGAGTTTCCGGAGAGGAGTCAGATGCGACGACGAGTGGGTCTCTTGGAAGTTCTCAGAGAACTCAAGGGAATTACTTCCCCAAGGGCCGTGGGCGAAGGAGGGGATGATGTTCAACACACGATTTCCAGCATTGACGATGACTACTTTATTTTAAAATTTTGTGATAATTTGAAGGGTGAGCAATGGTGTCTTGCATCAAGTTCTGTTTGTTTGGTCAACAGGAGTGGAAACTTTCCCAGGCTGGGAGCGTTTCCTGCCATGGGCCACCTGTTCATGCCCCAGCTCCCGACCTCCGCATGACAAAGCAGCTACAGCTTGGCATCTTGGGCAGGGGACAGGCCTGGTGGGGAGATTCAAGGAAGGACAACGAGCCAACCAAAAGCGAAAGTCCCTGCATTGTCAGGATCCCAGAGTACTGTGGAGCCACCAGGGACGTGCTCTCCTGCCCTTTTCTCGATTTGTGCCTTGAGCATTGAAGGCTTGGGCTGGACCCAGTGGCATCCTCCCCAATTCACGTCCATCAGAACCTCAGACAGCGACCTGGCGGAGAAGGTCACTGCAGATGCCCTTGGCTAAGGGGAAGCCACACTGCAGAACGATGAACCTAAGCCCACCATGCCTGGGGTCCTGAGAAGAAAAGAGACACAGAGACGGACCCAGAGGGAGGAGCCAGGTGATGACTGAGAGAGAGAATGCAGTGACGAAGCTGCGAACCCCCCCGAGGGCCAGGAGCCGCCAGCAGCCGGCCAAGCAGGGGCTGCCTGGGACTCGGTGGGTGGAGGTCAGCACATGGCTGGTGTGACTGGGTGGCCGCAAGCGGGGCATGTGGAGCAGATGGGTTGTGCCCGCACAGGGGACACGTGAGGACAATAACTGATGACTCTGCCCCCAAAACCAAACAAGCTGGCAGAGACAGGAAGGGTTCCCCCCACGCCATGCCAGGGGGCACAGCCCTGCCACACCATGAAGAGGCTTGCAGCAGCCAGAACCTTGAGGGAACGATGTGTTGCTGTGTTCCGCCCATTTGGGGTCATTTGTCCAGCGGCCACAGGACTGCTTCAGGGTTTATGGCGGTGGCAGGGACGACTGGCAGGATGAGCAGACAGCATGGCCCAGGTCACTGAGAGGCAGCAGCCCTGCACGCCTGGGCTGTCAGAGAGCTCCCATACTCAGCACCAACTCCTGAGGTGCCGTTATGTCACCGCTCTGTGCCTCAGTTTCCCCTTCTGTAAGTCAACAATAGTAGCAAGCACCTCACAGGACTGTTGTAAGGATTGAAGGGGTGCTGGATGCTGGAGCCCTGACACAGCTGTCACCTGGGTATTGTGCATCCTTTTCTTCATTAGTGTTTTTAGTTGTTTTTTGCTTTGTTTCTGAGACAGGGTCTGCCCTCCTAGAACTTGCCATCCTCCTGCCTCAGCCTCCTGAGCCTTTACCCTGAGCTACATCCCCACCACTTTTTTATTTTATATATTGAGACAAGTTCTCACTAAGTCACTAAGTTGCCTGGGCTGAGCTCAAACTTTTGATCCTCCTGCCTCAACCTCCTGGAGTGCTGGGATTACAGGTGTGCATTACCACTCTCAGCTCAAGGTGATTCTTCTACCTGAGGACATCTGGAAGCCATGTGCTATGGATCGGGCCTCTCATCCTGCAGCAGGAAGGGAGCAGGTGGGCTGCCTGGCTCGGGCAAGGGGAGGCCCGGCACTTCCCCCGGAAGTCCTGCCATTTGGGTGGGTGCCCAAACTGTCGATTACCAAGGGAGCCAGCAAGGCCCAGAGAGGCCATGCGACTGCCCAGGACTACTCTGTGGGAAGGGGCAGCACACGGGCTGCAGGTGACCTTTCTCTCAGCCAGGCAGGAAATGAAATCCAGAGCATGTGCATGGCTTCTTCCTGTTCCCTGCCACCCTCGCCAGCCGCATCTGAGTTCTGGGGACAGTCCCCACAGCGCACGCCTGGGAAACAGCGCTGGGCCAGCCCTGCGGTGTCTGTAGCCCGCAGCATGTGTATTCCCGTACGGGCTCTTTCTCTCTGATGAAAATGAACACCATCCACAGACGGGATTGTAAAATCTTAAAACCACAGGGCTGGAGGGAAACTTAGTTTCTTATCTACTGTTTCCAAAGTGATGATTTCATGGGAAAAAAAATTCAATGGGTAACAAACGCAAATTAAGAAAAATTATGAACTAAAAATGCCAAGTCCCATTAATTTCTAAGCATGAGCGCGGTGCTCAGAACCCTTGTTCCACCCGTTCCGTGGCAGTGGCCAACTTAGGCTGCGTGAAATGCTGAGTGCGATAACAGATTTCTCTTCTCGCTTTGGCCCCTGGGAATCTCATGGGTAAAGGTGGAGCTGTGCATTCGTTCGCTGGGGTTGTCATAACAAAATGCCAGAAAGTGAGGGGATTAAACAACAGAAATCGATCACCTCATGGACTTTGAGACCAGAAGTCTGAGCTCCAGGTGCTGGCATTAGGGAAGGTTCTGTTCTTGGTCCAGTCTTTCTCCTGGATTCTGCTACTTCCTTGGTTTGTGGCAGCCAAACTCCAATCTGCACCTGCCGTTCTCTCTGAATGTATCTGTGTCCAAGTTTCCCCTTTTTATAAGGATGCCAATTGCCTAACCTATTCCAGTCTGATCTCATCTCAACCTAATTATATCTAAACAACTCGATTTCCAAGTGAGGTCATAGGACCTAGCCATCTTCCTGCTGTGTCCTCACGTGGCCTTTGTTAGTCCTTGCTCATCAAAGGACAGCAGGCCAACTGTCAGGTGGGTCTCCTTATGAGCCACGAGTCCTTTAGGATCCGAGTCCCGCCCTTGTGACCTCACTTAGCTTAGTAATATCCTTAGAAGCCTCATCTCCAAATATAGCCATGCCAGGAATCAGGGCTTTACCTATGAATTCCGTGAGGTCGTACACGCAGCCCATGGTGACCCCTAAGAACATGTCATGCATTTCCATGTAGCAACTGTATCCGCTGGTTATCCTGTGTCTCTAATTTCCCCTGGCTTCTGTCTCTTTGTGTATTTTAGAAACACAAAAGACATACTGTATTTCTGTAGTCTTAGAGTGAGGAAGGGCTTTATCAGTAGCAGAGTAGGGAAGGAAACTGCCCTGTGTGGTATTCAGGGGCCCAAGGCACAGAAGCTGGGGACCAACTGGTCGTTCTGGCATCTCTTCTGCCCACGAGGCCAGTGGTTTTCACTGGTCCCCTGGGAAATCCTTGCGGGACTCGGGTTCAGTACTGGAGAGGGACAAGTGATGAGGGGCCAGGAACACAGGGCTCAGGATCCCCAGCTTTGTGTCAACAGGAGTGCCTCGATTTCTTGAGCTCCGTGGTCAGGCTTGAGTCCTTGTCGAGGTCGCGCGGGTTGTTATGGAGGCCTGTGCCCCTTCTCCCCCAGAGCCACAGGCCAGCTGGTGGGAAGAAGTCCCAGGACATGGGACTCTATTTTGACAATCAAACAGTCTTCTGCAAAGTGTCCTGACATCACCTGCTTGCTTCAGAACCAGAGAGACCCATAGGAAAGCGACCCACTTCCTTTAGCAGTCGGGCATGTCTGTCTTTGGCCTCAATGTGGATGCCATAGGCTCTGGGATTTGGGAATTAGGGGCAGATCCATTAACTGGTCCCTGGCCCCAAGCCCTGGGGGCTCAGGAGATACTGTTGACTAATGGGTCACCTCACAGGGTCCACAGCCATTCCTCAGCACTGCCAGGCTGTAACGGTGTCCCTCCCTGCCAAGGACTCTGGCCCTCCTGTCTCTTGCTCCATCTTTCGGGCTGAATTGTGTCCCCCAAATTCAGTCACTGACCCTCCAAATGTGACTGTGTTTGGAAATAGGGCCTTTAAAGAGATAATGAAGTTAAAATGAGGTCATCTGGATGGGCCCTTGTCCAACCTGACTAGTGTACTTGTAAGAGCAGGCAAGCGGGACACAGACGAGCACAGAGACAAGGCCACATGAGGACACAGGCAGAAGACACCAGCTAGAAGCCAAGGAGAGACTCAAGGGGCACCAAGCTGCTGCACCAGGGTCTCAGGTCTGCAGCCTCCCGAGCTGCCAGGCAAAGTGCTTCTGCTGTGTGCGCCACCAGTCTGGTTGCTTTCCTATGGCAGCTGAGCAGACCCACGCACTCTGCGTTTGAGGCTCAACCAGATTTAGGCATAAATTAAATAGTAAACAAGAGAACATTTCTAAATCTGGACACACCTTCACTTTCAGAAATCTGTTAAGTAAATTTCAAGAAAGATGAAATCATACTTCTCATGAAGAAATAAAAATGAGCATATGTTAAAGATTTCAGAGCTGGGTGTGTTAGCATACACCTACAATCCCAGCACCAACTGGGGAGGTTGAGGCGGGAGAATCACTGAGATTTCTTGGCCAACCTGGGTTACATAGTGAGTTCAAGGTCAGCTTGGACTACATAGTGAGACCCTGTCTCAAAAAATAAAAAAGATTTCATTTTGCTCATTAATTAGGGAGGGAAGTGGACAGATGTTTTATTTGGGTCGAAGGAGAATGGACAGAACAGTCACATCTTTCATCAGGTGTAGTTTTTTGTTTCTGCAAGCGCTCTGCTACCGAACTACACCCAGCCCCGGATCAGGAATACTGAATAGAATGTGAAATGGAGGGAGCGGCTCTCACAGCAGGGAGAGCAGCGGCAGAACCTCTGCTGGACAGGACGGGATTTGCATCATGCTTGGAGGCATGGATGATTGTGTGTTATCGATCACCTGCAGCACACACTGGGGACAACAGCTCAAAGACACTGAGCAGCCAGAATTGGAAGGCAAAGGTATTCTGTGTGCAGGCCACACTGAGTTCTCTGCCCAGAGCACACATCTGACCTGGGAGCTCAACACAGGGGAAGTGAGGCAGTGCAGGGATAGAACCTGGATAAGGGACCCACGGCACAGCCCCTTCCTCTGACTTTCTGTCTGTTAGGGCTCCTATCTCAATGACCCCCTAAGCCTCATGCAGTGAGGCTCTAAGGAGGCGGCTGGATCATGAGTGCATGATAGTGGGATTAAGGATGTGTGGTACTAAATTAGTCCACTGACTGGTTTAGCCTAGTACTGGGTGTGGATAAGGGGAAGTCCCATCATGGGTGTGGGTGGCACCGATCAATAGGCTTGTAGCCTGGATGGGATAAAAGTCCAGAAGGCTGGCTGCTTCCTCCTCTTGCCTACCCTGCCATGGACTGTTTCCCCTCTGCCAGGCCCCACTGCCACACTGCCCTGCCTTGGAACCAGCCAAGGATGGGCCGAAGCCTCTACAAACTGTGAGCCACAACTAATCTCCTCTTCTTTAACTTGTGGGTATTGGGTATTTTGTCCCAGCAGTGAAAAGGTAACAAGACAGTTTGTGTCACTCACTCTGTGGTCACACATCTTGGAGGGGCCCTTCCCATGGGCTCCTGCCTGGAAGGAAGCAGCTTGTCACTTCCTGGCCAGCTGCTCCAGTGATGTGCTCACAGCTTCTCTGAGTCATTCTCTGCCCTCAAATCTTCTTAGAGAAGGTAAAAATAACAATAATAACTATAATTGATTAAGAGGCTGTCATACGCCTGATTCCATGCCAGGCACTTTATAAACATTTTCTACAGGGAGGTAGTAGCACATGGCTGTAATCTAGCATGTGGGAGGATGAGGCAGGAGGATTCCCATCAGTTCAAGGCCAGCCTGGGCTCCATAGTGAGTTCCAGACCAGCCTGAACCCCACACAGCAAGACCTGTCTGGAAAAAAAAAAAAAATTTTTTTTCCTTGTGCACAATTTGTTTTTGTTATATATTTATGTGCAAATTCACTTACATGTACACATATACAAAATGAATGTTACGAAAAAAGGGCTGGTGATATCGCTCAGTGGCACAGGCACCTGCTGGTGTGCAAGGTCCTGAGTTCGACCCCTGGTACCCACAAAAAAAATAAATAAATAAAAATAAAATAAAATGAATGTGTGTGCAAAGTAGATATAACTATACAAAGATATAGACTGTATTACGTAAACTTGAAACAACTGATGTCCATTTCCATTCATGTATATAAGAGGAAGTGAAGGGGGCCGGTGAGATGGCTCAGCGGCGTACGTGCCTGCCTGGCATGCGCGAGGGCCTGAGTTTGACTCCCGGAACCCACACATGAGAAAAGGGCCAGTGATATCGCTCAGCGGCACGGGGGCCTGCTGGCGCGCCGAGGTCCTGAGGTCGACCCCCGGTACCCACACACACAAAAAAAGAGGAAGTGAAGTGCAAATTAGTGGATGAGAGAAAGAGGAGGAAAGGAAAATGAGAGGAAGAGCTTTAGATTTATATTCCTAGGTCTTAACTAAAGTGCAGCGAACTGAGTTGCCCGTTGCTGGCTGGGAACAGGCTCTGGACACCGGCTCAGCTGCCCAGGTCACACACTAAGCCGGCTTGTACCATGGACCCTGTCCTGGGCCAGGCTCGTCTTTCACATTAGGTTTGAGTGATTCTAAGGGGCATCGTTTGGAGAATCATTACTTTTGCTTCTCTTTGCCTATTTGGGCAAATGGCCTTCCTCCACGATGATTCAAGTGTCCCCCTGTCTTGGCGGGGTGCAGGGTGCAATTCAGAACATCAGGGCGGAACACATGGAAAACGTGGATAACAGGCAGGGGCTGCAGGACTCCAGGGTGCATGGCGAGTCCTGCGATGACAGAGGTCCCAAAGGCAGGGCTGCGCTGGGAGATGGGGTTTTCAAAATCCCTTTATGCCATCCTTTGGCTCATCACGGGTGAGGCCTGGCTGCCTGTGGCAGAAGGAGCCCTGAGGCCAGCGGGAGGGTGTCAGAGTTCAGGGTGTGTGCGGAGGGGAAGCCACAGAGTCAGGCGGAGCCCTCTCTCTCCCCCTTGGCTCCTGCCGGATGAGGAGGCGGCTCAGGTCCCTGCTTCTCGATGAGGGAAGAAGGCAGATCCAGCAGTGCCTCCCCGAGGGACAGGTCATGATACCTGGAGTCTAGGGGAGCCCTCCCTACCTCTCAGGCCTGGGGGAGGGAGCACAGCAGAGCAGGGCTGGTGGAGGATGCGGCAGATCAGGGCCTGCAGGGGGCGGGCAGGGGCTGTCACACCAGGGTTCTCAGGATCTGAGCAAGCCGAGGGTCCCCGAGGACGAGGATGGACCCCCTGGCTGCAGACAGGAGCAGGACTCAGTAGGCCACTGCTTCTGGAGTGGGCAGGACATGGCCCAGAGATCATGGCTCCTCCCACCAGCAAGAGAAGCCACAGGTCCCAGTCCCCATGTCCACGTGAGGGGACTACTAAGCGGGTAGAGGATGGTTGGAAAGTGGGCCCTTCCTGAGGGATTCTTTACACTCTCCCAAACTTTACTTTTTAGTTTTTTTGAGACAGGGTCTTGCTTTGTAGTTCAGGCTGCCCTTGAACTCCCCATGAGGCCCAGACTGTCATTGAAGTCACAGTGATCCTCCTGCCTCAGCCTCCTGAGTGCTGGGATTATAGGCGTGTGCTACCATGCCCAGCTTTCTCCCAAGTTTTAAACTGGATCAGACATTTCTGTTTATTTCTCTGCATTGAATTAAGAAAGAATTAAGAAATTATAATTCTCTGCACACCTGTGCACAGTGTGAATTAGATTTGGATATCTTGATACTTTGTATTCGAGTCTCGCAAGCATGAGCACCTTAGTTTGCTCCAGCAGCTGTACTAAAGTACTACAAACTGAGTGAGTGGCTTAAATAACACATGCTTCTCCCTCACAGCTCCAGACACGGAAGTAGGAGATCAAGGTGTGGGCACACTCGTTCCTTCCAAGGGCCCTGCGGGCTGGCAGTCTGGGTTCCTTGGCTTGTAGGTGCATCCCCGCCATCCCTGCCTTGGTCCTCACCTCATGTTCTTGCTGTGGGCATATCTGCATTTCCAAATCCCCTCCTCTCACAAAGATACCGAAGCAGAGATCCACCCTACGCCAGTGGGACTTCATTTCAGCCGACACTGGCAGTGACCCTACTTCCAAACAAGGTCACAATTTGAAGTACTGGAAGTCATGGTTTCAACCTATGGCTCTGGGACCAGGGCAAGTTTAACACAACAGTCAGTAACCTTTGCTTGAATTTTAGGTAAAATCATTACTGGTTACTTTAACAACTATAATAATTAGTGTGGAGGGTAAGCTTAATTGGGTGACTTGATTGGCTTGGGAGCCTTGCAGGGGATTAGTAGAGCACACTTCTGGATGTGTCTGGGTGGGTCATGGCGGCTTGATATCGGTTGAGGACTCGGTCTGGGCCCTGGCCCCTTCCTCTCTGGTGCTGCTCCCCTGCTCTTCTTCCTGGCACCATGAACTGAGCAGCTTTGCTTCCCCATGCCCTTCCACCACGATGTTAATTCCTTGGAGCCAGCTTACCACAGACTAATCCTCTAAAACTGTGAGCCAAAGTAAATCTCTCCTGTAAGTTGTAGGTGGCGGGTATTGTGTCCCAGTGATGGAAAAGCTGACTAATGCAACTAAATTATATTGTTTAATATAAGATCCATCTCCACTGTCCACTCAGAACTCTCTATTGTGTGTTTTATTCCAGACACTGCTCCAAGCTGGAGAAGTTGGTCGTGAGCAGAAAAGTTCAAAGTCCATGTTCTCCTGCCACCCCCATAAGAGAACAGTGACAAAGGTCCATGCTAATCTCAAGTTACCGCCTCCTGGGTTTGGATCTGGCTGCTAATGATCATGGCAGCCCCTGAGATGGGCACAGTTATCACATTTGCAGAAGAGGAAAGTGAGGAAGGTTGGGGTTGCAGCAGGGACGCTCTGAGCTGCCCCTCCTCACGGGCTGGCCAGCAATGAGCTCGCTGCACTCTACACCATATGGTTGCTGTGTTGCCTAACCCAAAGCCAGGGCCCAGGGTGAGTGCACAGGCTGGCCCGGACTGCAGGCCACCCCAGACACTGTCCAGTGGTTGCTATCCCCACTTCTTCAGCAAAAAGCAGAAAAAAGGCAGTGGGGCACGCCTGTAATCCCAGATACTCAGGAGGCTGAAGCAGGAGGATCCCTGTAACATAAATAACCAGCAAAGACCATCAGGCTTGTGTAAAGGCAACATGGCATGGAATTTATTGTGCCTGGGTTCAGGCAAAGAGTGCAATAAGACCTTCTGCCCTGAACAAAGAGAAGTGTCTCCCTTTTATAGGGATGGAGAGAAGGCAGGGGACATCAGGCAGGAAGATCCCAATGAACATCTGTGATTAAAGTTTTCTGGCAATCTTGCATGTCAGTGGGCTGAGTCCTTTGAAGTGTCCTTGTAAATTTTTGGATGTCTCCAGATGTCTCCAGAACCAGCAAACTTCCCTGGCCTATCTTATCTCCTTTCTTGTGTTTGCCGAGTGCTGAGCTTAAGTCCCTGACGAAAGTAATGCTTCTGCTGGCAAGCAGGCTGGGGGCTGGGAGAGTCAGGCCAGTTTGGAGACTACAATCCCAAGCCTGAGGCCAACTGGGCAATTTAGAAAGAACTTGTCTCAAAATAAAAAGGGTAGGGTGGGGTGTGTAGCTCAGTGGTAGAGCATGTGCCTGGCAGCCACAAGGCCCTGGACTCCACCTAGATCACTGCAAAACATAAAAGGGTCCAAGTCTCAGGCTGCCCCTGCCCTGTCAGGCCGGATTCAGCCAGGTAGACAGAACCCACTCCATCCTCAGGACGCCCTATGGGATGCGGTTCCTTGTTATCATTGTGTTTACTGCGGTGAAATACACATAACAGAGAGCTTACCACTTTCACCACTTTAAAGGGCACATTTCAGTGGCATTTAGTGCATGCATGAGGTTGGCTGGGCTGCCACACGAGATGCCTCAAGCCAGGAGGCTTGGACAACGGAAGGTGTCTTCCACCCCTCTGGAGGATGCAAGTCCCAGAGGGAGAGAGACGGAGAGGGTGAGTGAAAGAGGGAGTCGGGGCAGCCCCACCCGAGGGCCCCATCTAACCTCCCCACCTCCTTGAAGGTCCCAGCTCCAAAAGCAGTCACAGGAGGGTGAGAGCTTCACCATATACATTTAGGGGCAGAAGAGCATAGTTTGTCAAACAGAAACTCCAAACAGAAACTCTGTGCCCCTCAAGCAGTCATCCCCCATTCCTGTGGTCCCCAGCCCTGGAGCCACTAATCTGCTTCCTGTCCCCCTGGGGGCGCCTGGACTGGACCTTCAGGTCACCAGGGTCGCACAGTGCACAGCCCTCAAGGCCAGCATCTTTCACGCAGCACAGTATTTTTCAGGGCTCCCCGGTGCTTACAGGCAATTTTAAACCCCTGGGATGGGCCCCTGGGATGGTGCACGCCTGTACTCCCAGCGCTCCGAGAGGCTGAGGCAGGAGGGATGTAAATTTGAGCCCAGCCAGGGCAAGTTAGTTTAGTGAGACCCTATCTTTGAAAAAAAAAAATTAAATTTTTTAAAAGGGCTGGGGATTGAATCTCAGTGGATTCAATCCCCAGTACTGCAACAAACAAACAAAGAAATATAAATAAATAAATCAATAAATAAACTGTCTTTTTCTATAGCCAGCGTCAGGGAGACCCCGAACCCTGGGAACCTCGTCGAGGGCGCGAGGCTGTCGGCTGTCCCCCCACTCTTGAGTGCTGAGGGCAGAGGCCGAGGCGTCCCCAGCGTGGGGACACTGGAGTCTGGGACACAGAGAGCCCTGGACAAGGTCAGAATAACAAGCCAGAGGGACCCCTTCCTCGGGCACGCTGTTCCAGTCTGGGGCGAGTGCTGCCGCCTCCCGCGAGCTTCCTGCGGGACTTGGGGATACCAAGGTGCGGGGACGCGGTGTCCTCTGCAGAGGGCTGCGGGGCGCCATGGGGCCCAGGCTCGCGACGCCTCGGAGTTTAGCGCCGGTCCCGTTCTGTGAGTGACGATGCTGACACCTGCTGGGGAGAGCGCGGAGCTGAGCGGGCTGCACGACACCCACGCGCCGACGGAATCCGGGTGGGAGCCGCACGCCGGAGTTCCGACGGTGAGGTCACCAGAGTTTGACAAAGATGCCGAGACAACTCGCTGCATGCCGAGGCCGCCGCACACAGGGCGGGCCAGGCGGGTCTGCGCACTACAAACCGATCAGGTGTCTGGATGCGTTCGCGCCCCATTGTGGACAGGGCGCCGCCTCGCGGGGCTGCCCGGGATCTGGGGGCCGAGGGACGGGATGTGCAAAGGCCCAGCCTCGGGGCCGGGGCCTGGCCACGCTGCGCTGCTGTTGTTTGTACGAGCCCTGGGGTCGTATTTCTCTTCAGCAGCAGCATCTCTGGGTCATGAGTCCTTTTCCCTTATTTGTATTTTCTCTGTTGTCCAAATATTAGAATTTAAGTCATTTAAGAGAAAAGACGCCAAAGGGGAAGGAGGGAAGAAGCACCCTGCTGTAGCATGGATCTGTAGTTTGCTGCTAAACTAATTCGCCCAGCCGGTGCCTGTGGGCGCTTTGCGGAGGGGTGGAGCCCTTAGGAGGCGGGGCCACGTGGGCGGAAGTGAGGTCATTGGGGCGTGACCTCGAAGGAGGCTTAAGTCCCGCCCCTTCCCCTCCCCCCCCCCCCCCCCCCCCGGCCCCCAGCTGGTGAGCGGTCTCTTCCTCCTCCGGCTCCTACCAAATCCAGAGCTACCCCGGGCCCAGAGCAGCAAGGCCAAGCGACCGTGGACCGCGGGAACCGGGAGCCAAGGTGACCCTTTCCTCCTGCTGCACTGGTTGTCGAAAGTATTTTGTCACAGCGACGGAGCGCTGGCCGATACAGCCTGACAGGAAGTGGGTCCTCCTGTGGCGACCTCCAGCGCCTGCTCCGGTGTGGACGCGCCCGGGCTGCCCGGCGCCCGGCGCTGCCTGATTCCCAGGTCCCGGCTGTGCCCTGCAGGGCGAGCGCTGCTTTAGGAGGGTCGTTTCTTCTGGTGTCACACACAGCGACATAAACACAGTGGGAGGAGAAGCACCGGAGGCGTTGCCGCCTCCCCGCCCCCTCTCGCCGGGGGCAGGAAGGAGTCACTTGCGGCTCTGAGATTCAGAGGGAGCTTTCCTTAACCCAGGGGGCTTCGCGCTGCCAGCCAGGTGCTCTCCCACTGAGCTGCAGCACAACCCTGCATTATTTTTAAATTTCCAGAAGGATCTCACTGAGTGGCCCAGATTGGCCTCGAACATGTGCCTCTCCTGCCTCAGCCTCCTCAGCAACCAAGACTACAGGTGTGCAACATCATGACCAATGTAAAACTTTGCTCCTTTCCTTTTTTTTTTTTTTTTTTTTTTGGTAGTACTGGGGATTGAACCCAGGGCCTTTGTACTGAACTACGTCCCCAGCCCCCACCCTTTATTTTACTTTTTATTTTGAAACGGTGTCTCTTTAAGTCATTAGATTGCCCAGGCTGGGCTTGAATTTGCAATCCTACCTCAGCCCTCTAGAGTACTGAAATTATAGGCCTGTGCCACCACACCTGGCCAGCTCAGTGGTAGAGTGCTTTTCTAGCATGCGTGAGGCCCTGGGTTCAACCTCCAGCACCACTAAAACAAAACAAGCCACTATCTAAGTGGATTTATCTCAGGTATTTTGTGACAGTGACGGAAATCTAACTCAACTGCTGCAGGAAGGAGAGTTTGAAGTTTCATTTATGTTGCATCAGCAAGTTTTATTATCTTGTAAGTGCTGGGGATGGGCCCCAGGGCCTTGAGCATGCTAGGCAAGCGCTGTACCTCTGAGCTACACCCTGGCCCCTGCAAAGTGTTCTCTAGACCTGTCAGTCACCCAGCAGGCCAGCCTAGCCTTCCATTCTGCTGGGTCTGATCCTAGCTTTGGCCTTTGCCACTCAGCCACCGTGGGACCTGGGACCTAACTCTGCCTCTTCCTGGCTGGGTAAGTTCCCTGGCCTCTGGTGGAGTGGCTTTCCCCACAGGATCTATCTCACAGGGCTCTGATGAGCTTTAAACACACAGATCTGTGTAGAGTATTTACCATCACACCTGGCACCCGAGGGGCAGGGCTTATCTCTGCTACTGCTATCACTGGGCGCGTCTTCTCGCGGGCCAGGGCATCCACGTGATGACAGGCTTAACCCAGGTCAGATCCCTCCAAGTGCTGTCCTGCACCGCCGGCCTCTGCATCTCCTGGGAAACTTGCTGACATGCAGCTTCCTGGCCCTTATCCCTGGCCTGCTGAATCAGCACACAAACACCCGCATGGTTTCCCAGCCATCCAGCTGGCTTACAGGAAGCTCGGCCCTGTGGGAGGAATTTCTGAGGTGCCGTCCAGTGCTGGGGGTTTTTTTGATGCTCTGCTAGCTCTGGGCCTTTGTCTCCCAATTTTCTCCTGAAAGCAGCTCTTGACCCTCGCAGGCTGTCAGGCTCAGTAGGAACTGTCACAGGCTAGTCGTAGGGAATCGGAGAGCAGTGGAGTTGAAATTCCAGTCAGGACGCCAAAGACCAGAGAGAGAAGGGCATTCGTCACACTGCCAGCTAGGGACAGAACCAGGACACAGCCCATTCTCCCTCCTGACTGGGGTCAGGGTTGTGTATGGGCATAAGTGCTCCTTTTTCTCCAAATGAGAATATTGCTGACCATGAATGTTTGTATGACCCTGAATGTGGCCTGTCTTAGGTTGTGGAGGTTACTGCAAGTCTTTTTGTTTTTACGCATTTGATTTTTCAGGCCTTACCCGTCATTGAGCTGACCACTAGCATCGCCAGCGTCCCAGCGAAGAGTGGCGCTCTGTCTTAGGTGGTCCTGACAGTGTTAGTGACTTGTGACTCCATCTTACCCGTCATTGGCCGACATTCTTATATGCTGGGGCCTCAATATCATCATATGGTCCGGCTTGTTTGTACTCATCAGCATCTGTTTTTACGGCGGCAATGAGTCTCTTGAATAGGCAGGGACCAAAGGTCAAGGCGAGGACCACAACTATAAGGGGGCCAAAAAGGGGGGCAAGGTAGGGTAGCACAGTGGAGAACCCGGCGCTGGGGAATAAGGCTTGCGTTCTGGCTATTTCTCTCTTTTTAGGGCATCGTTTAATTTGTCCATAGCGCGTAGGACAACACCAGAGGAGTCAATGTAGAAGCAACATTCTTCTTTGAGGGCCGCACAGAGGCCCCCCTCCTTGAGGAATAGTAGATCCAAGCCGCGCCTAGTATCTTTTGGTCCCCACAGCGCCTGAGTGTCCACCTGAATGAAGCATGTTGATGATTAGCGATGGTTGCCGGGAGCATCACAAGAACATACAGGAAGCTTGACGGGAACATCTATAAAGGAAAAATATTAACCCTTAGGGGCGCCTCCCTGGGCAGGTTTATTAAGTTGTTTTACAAGGCGCTCGGGTACCCAGCGTGCATTGTGGTCAGCCTGAGAATAGATACAGGCTGAGCCCCTTCTCCATACGAGGACGGGGTCAGGGCCATGCCATTGATTAGTGAGGGGATCTTTCCAGAGGGCTGTGGCAAAGGAGGAGGCTGTAGAGGGGTGCCAGAAGCGATCGGCAGCAGAGCGATTGTTTTGGTCTAGGGAAAGAAAATTGATGATAAGGAGGGCATGGTTGAGGATATTGCGGGGGGATCCTTTGGTGGGATACCATGTGACCGTCGAGAGCTTGGAAATGGTTATTTTGAGTTTTTGATTTGCCCTTTCGACGATACCTTGGCCCTGTGGATTATATGGGATCCCTGTACTGTGAATAATGTTAAGGTGTTGACAGAACTAAGCAAAGGATTTGCTGGTATAACCAGGGCCATTGTCTGTCTTGAGCCTTGTAGGACAGCCCATATGGGCCATAGCTGCGAGCATGTGGGCGATGACATGTTTAGTTGTTTCCCCCGACTGCAGGGAGGCGAAGATGTAGCCACTAAAGGTGTCAACAGACACGTGGACAAACCTGAGTTGTCTAAAGGAAAGAATATGAGTAATATCCATTTGCCAGAGGGCGTTAGGGATGAGACCTTTGGGATTGACCCCCAAATTTGGGGAGGGCAGGTGAGTGATGCATTTGGGGCATTGTTTAACAATTGCGCGGGCTTGTTCCCTAGTTATTTTGAAGAGAGTGCGCAGCGACTGGGCGTTAAGGTGTTGTAGGTCATGCGCAGCCTGTGCTTGAGAGACATTGGATAAGGAAGGTCGAGTACGGGGAGTGGGGAGGAGCATGGGGAAGGCAGATGTGGATCGAGCAGCTTGATCTGCGAGTGCGTTGCCTGAGGCCAGAGGCCCAGGAAGACCAGAGTGTGCGCGTATATGGCCAATGAAAAATGAGTGTGTGCGAGCATGCATGAGTGTCTGGAGGGTGGCAAAAAGGGGGACGACGGAAGTATAGTGAAAGAAGTTGGAGAGGGTCTCCAAAAGGGGGACGGAGGTGGCCAGGTAGTGACTATCGGTGTAGATATTTATGGGAGTGTTAGGGAAATCTTGGAAAACCTGAATGATGGCCCGGAGTTCAGCGTGTTGAGCTGAGAGACCAGGTGTTGGAATGATGATGGGGTTATGATCTAGGCATGTATAAGCGGCGTGGCCGGAGGAAGAACCATCTGTGAAAATTGTGGTTGCATTAGCGATGGGGGTATAAGAGGTGATCTTTGGAAAGATATGTGGGTGGCGGGAAAAAAAGGCCAGGAGCTTATTGGGGGGGTAATGATGTTGTGTTTGGCCAGGAAAGGCAGCAAGTGCAATGGCCCATGTATCAGAGGTCTGTAGGAGCCAGGTGAGTTGGTGTTCAGAGTATGGGAGGATGATGACATCTGGCTCCTTATGATAATAGATTTTAGCTTGTTTGCGGCCCGTCATAATTATCTGGGCGATGAGATCATAATATGGATTAAGGACCTTTTTGGGGGAGACAGACAGATGAATCCAGAGGAGGGGCGCATTTTGCCAGAAGAGGGCGGTGGGCTGTATAGGGGAGGGGAGGACAATCAGAGTAAGGGGTTGCGTATAGTCAATGTAGGTAAGGCTCTGGGTATTGATTGCCTCTTGGACATGTTGGAGGGCCGTACAGGCCAGCGGTGTTAGGGATCGAGGAGAAGTAGGACTTGGGTCTCCACGAAGGATGTCGTATAAGGGTCTAAGCGTGGATTTGGGGATTGCCAAGGACGGGAGAAGCCAGTTGATATCACCTAGAAGTTTTTGGAAGTCATGGAGGGAGTGAAGGGTGTCAAGTCTAAGTTGAGATTTTGGTCCATGAATGGTAGAGTGTGTCAGCTGAAAGCCAAGGTAGGTGTAAGGATCTGTGAGCTGGATTTTATTGGGGGCGAGGTGAAGGCCAGAATCTCTAAGGAGGGTTTGTAGGTGAGCATAACATCGATAAAGTGTATTTTCATCAATGCATGCGAGAAGGATATCGTCCATGTAATGGAACACATGCACAGAAGGCCAGGTTTGGCGAAGGGGTTGAATGGCTTGGCCTACGAATTGTTGACAGAGAGTTGGCAAATTAGCCATGCCTTGAGGGAGGACAGTCCACTGATAATGGGAGGAGGGTCCCTGAAGACGGGGGGCGGGAACGGTAAATGCAAACCTATGTTGATCTTGAGGATGTAAAGGGATGGAGAAGAAACAGTCCTTGAGATCGATGATGATCTTATGAGAATTAAGGGGGATGGCGGAGGGGGTGGGTATACCTGCCTGGAGGGAGCCCATGACAACCATGGTCTTGTTGACAGCCCTAAGGTCTTGGAGTAGTCTAAAGCTATTATTATGTTTTTTGTGTATTACAAAAATGGGCGTATTCCATGGGGAGGAGCTGGGAACAATATGGCCCTTTGTGAGTTGTTCCTGTACCAACTGCAGAAGGGCGGAATATTTGGGGCCTATGATGGGCCACTGGTCAACCCAGACAGGATCATCTGAGAGCCAGGTGATCTTTTGTGCATGAGTTACAGGAGGATCAGCGGTCCCAATTAAAAATTTTGAGGATGGAGAGGGGGCTCAGAGGGAGGATCCTCATTAGGAGGACTATCATCGTAGCCAAGGCCATGGCGGGGAGCTAAAGGTTTAGGATGAACGGGGGAAGTGATGCCCGAAGAGTATTTTCCGAGACCTTGTCCGGGGAGGTAGCCTTGAGCAAGCATCTGTTTAGTGACTATAGCATTGGGGCTATGCATAATGAGTTGCATCTGTGAGAGAAGGTCCCTGCCCCATAAATTGAGGGGGAGGTCCCGAACAACGAAGGGTTGGAAAGTTCCTGTATTATTTTCTGAGTCATGCCATGTAAGGGGGGTGGAGCTTTGATAAGGTTGTTGGAGGTATCCCAAGCCTTGTAGGTGGGTGGCCGAGGGCCTCAGGGGCCAATGTGAGGGCCAATGTTTATGGGAGATGACGGATACCTCGGCTCCCATATCGATGAGCCCACGAAAGGGTTTGTTATTGATGAAGAGTTTAAGCATGGGCTTATCTTGAGATATGGTTTGAGACCAATAAGCCTGGGAGAGACCAGGGGGAACGGGCCGACGATGTGTGGAAAGAGGAGGGTTGGATGGAGTGGGGACTTGGGGAACAAGGACCAATTGGGCAAGGGGAGGGAAGGTGGGGATTAGAGTGGGGCCAGTTGAGACAGAGACAAGGAGGTGGATATGTCCTTGAAAGGTTGGATCAATAACTCCTGGATGTATGAGTATCCCTTGAGTAGCTGTGGAGAATCGACCTAGTATAAGGTCCCAAAAGCCCTTTGGTAGTGGACCCTTAACATTGGTGGGAACTATATGTACCGGGGAGGTGGGCTCTAATACCATGGGGGTGGAGGCACAGAGGTCAAGTCCCGGGCTGGAAGGTGTTGCCTTGAAGAGGTCGGTAATGTGGAGGGATTGTGTGTTGACTCCGTAGTCCCCTGAGTCAGAAGAGGGTTTGATATCGGGGCCTGGGGAGGGCCCCCCGAGAAGTTTTTTGGAATGGGGTGTCCATCAACAGTATATCGGGACTTGCACTCATTTGCCCAGTGGAATCCCTTTCGGCATTTAGGGCAAATGGTTTGAGGTGGGGGCCGAGATGGGGGTAGAGATGATTGTGGGAGGCCTGAAGGTTGAGGGAGAGATGGGAGCGGGGTGGCTGTGCGAAGAGGGCAGCTCTTTGAGAAATGTCCTGGTTGGTGGCATTTGAAGCAACGAAGGTGGGCGGGGGGTTTTTTATTATCATGTGGGCCAGCTATCTGTAAAGATAAGACCTTTTGTAGGGTGTTTTCGAGCGCAGAGGCAAACATTACTCCTTGTTGATATGAGGGGCCAAAGTCTGCACACAGACGGATAAGCTGTTCAATAGAGCCCGTATGTCCATGGGGTCTGATAATGTCTTGACAAGTGGGATTAGCATTTTCGAAGGCGAGTTGTCTTATGAGAGAATTGTTATTTTCATGTTCTCCGAAAATGCGATCTGCAGCCTCGGTGAGCCTGCCAATAAAGTTGGAGAAGGGTTCAGTAGGACCCTGCCGAATTTTGGTAAGAGAGGTAGGACCCTCTCCCTTTGATGGAAGCTTGCGCCAGGCTCTACTTGCGGCCAGGGAGATTTGGGCAAACGCCTGAGGGTTAAGGCCCATTTGTTGTTCATCAGTGCAAAAATCACCCGTTCCGGATAACATGGCAAAGGTAACTGGGTTGGGGGGCTGTCTCTCTTGGTTTTGTTTGGAGATTATTTCACATTGATCTAGAAAATTAGACTTCCAGAGTAGAAAATCACCCCCAGAGAGAGCGGCCCTTGCCAACTCCTTATGTTCATTTGGGGTGACCCATCCCTGGGAAAGGCTGTCGTGGACCGCAAGGGTGAAGGTAGCGGTGGGGCCATATTGGGTGACTGCCATTTTGAGTTCTTTGAGGGAATTTAAAGGGAAGGGAACCCTGGCGCGCTGGGGCGGAGGGGCCGGTTGTCCCTCCGCCGTGGGGGCCTGTTGTACCTCTGTGATGGGGTATGCATGTAACTTGGGAGAGGGCTGAGAAAGAGATAACTTATAATTAAGATGATCCTGTTGAGCCTTACGTTCAAGTAGGGAGATGCGCTCCAGAAGCGAACTGAGAAATTGATCTTGCATGGGTGTGGCAGTAGGTGCAGGGTGAAGGGAGGGGAAGTTAACTGAAAAGGCGGGCGCAACAAGGGGAGGTGGGGGGGCAGAGGGCAGCGGTATTTGTGGAGGTAAGGAGAAAGGCGGGGGGTCAGGAAGAGGGGGGTAAAGTGCAGGAGGCTGCGTGGGCTTAGGACATGATGACAGGCCATCGAACGGTGGAGACCCAGGACAAGATGGCGGGCGGAGGTCTGTTTCATAAGATGGCGGTGACTATCGTTAAAGAAGGCGGAAGTGGGTACGGGGGAAGTAGGAGAGCAACGGCCATCTTTTTCTTCTGGCATCTGGAGAACTACAGAGGGTGGAGGGCTAGGGATAGGGGTATCAGTAATTGGGGGGCAACCGGTTGACCCAGTGGCTGAGCCGGAGCCTGTGATGGTTGAAGGTTATTGGGCTGTGTCCGTAATAGTTCTGAAATTAGGGTCCAATAAGCGAAGGCTGTGACGGGAACCTTTTCTGGCCCAAAAACCCGATAATAATCTTGGAGTGCGTCACCCACGCGGTCCCAGACCCTGATGTTAATGGTGCCCTCCAAGGGGAACCATGGACAAACCTTATTTATAAAGGAAAAGTAATCAGTCAATTGCCGTGGGGTGACTTTTATTCCCCTCACTCTGAGCGCTTCAGAGACCCCTTTAGTAAAAAGTTCGTGCTCGGAGAGGTTTTGTCCCATTTTGCACCCTGTATGCTTACCGTGATTCAGATGCAAAGAAAGGAGTTGGCGTACGGATCACTGAGAAAGGAATCTCATGAAAATGAAACTAAAGACCGGTCAATCGTTGGCATTTATCGCCCTACAGGGTGATCCCTCATAGGATCCATCTTTCCCGGGCCCCACGTTGGGCGCCAAATGTTGTGTTGGCCCAAGAAGACTCCGACCAGTGGGGCCTCCCAGGGGCAGGAACGTGAACCCGGGCGACGGTATGGGGATGAGAAAGAAGACACACACACACACACACACAGATCAGGGAAGTCGAGCGAGAGAGTTTATTGCGGAAGTGCCAGGGCTTATATCTCTTTGAGGGAAACGGTGGGAGGGTCTAATGGGTGACGTAGGATCAGGATGGGCGGGGGGGCGCATGCTCAGACGTGAAGCTGGGTCATTTATGGCTCCCCACACATAAGCATCGTACACATATGCACACACATGTAAACACACACACTCTTGGACAAAGGCCTGGGCCATTGCCACGTAACTTGCTGTCCAAGACACATCCACACATAGCCACCTCTTCTGAGAATTTTTTTTTTTTTTTTAAGAGTATGGCTTTGGGCACAGGGTGACAAAGGGAATAAGGGAGAGACAGGAAATGTAGACAGGAATATAAACAAAATTAAAAGGCTTTGCTTTGAATATTTCCCCTAAGGTTTTATTCTACAAGTCAAATTATTATCCCCACCAAGTAGTAGTATTCAATAAGTTACCTCAAAGCTGGGTGTGGTGGTGAATGCCTGTAGTCCCAGCACTCTGGGAGGCTGAGGCAGGAGGATCCAATCTGAGCCCAGCCTGGGTAACTTAGTCATTTAGGGAGTCCCTGTCTCAAAATTTAAAAAAAATACGGAAGGGCTGGGGATGTGGCCCAGTGAGAAGGCGCTGGATGCAGTGACCATACTGGGGAAAAAAACAGTTACGTACTTCAGCCTGTTGAGTCTTACTCTTCCAGCCTGCAGTGAGCCCAGCAGTTGGCGGGAGGTGGCACCCCCAAATGCTTCCTGGGGAGGTGGGCAGCACTTGGGAGTTTAGTCTGGGCAGCAGAGGAATGAGGCGGGCAGGGCCGGGAGACGACAGGAGCCGAGTCTGGAAGGTTTCCATGTGGGATGTGGGTTGGCAGCTGGGGACACAGTGTTAGAAACCCGAGGAGACACCGACAGCCACACGGGGGGGTTAAGGGGCAGAGATGGCACTGGAGGCCCTAAGTCATATTTTTATCCATAGCATGGACACGTTTAGAAGCCCTGTCCCGGCCAGACGCTGGGTAGGCTCCTCCGAGTAGGAGACAAGCTAGTCTGGGCCTTGGCAGGTGCTCGCCTGTGCTGGAGAACGCAGTGCAGAGGAGCGCTGGGCGCTGGCCTCGACCTGCCCTGCATGTGGCCCCAGGAGCCCAGCCATCCTGACACCGCAGGCTCGCTGTGCGGGGGTGGGCTGCGCACTCCCATCCCCCTGCAGCACGACCTTGCTCATCAGCAAGGATTTCGTTTGTTTTTCGGCAGTGCCGAGAATCAAACCCAGGGTTTTGTGGATTGACATTCATTTTTATACCACTCTGGCCTTCAGATTCATAAAAATGCTGGATAAAATATAGTATTATGTAGAAAACCAAGTTTCATTTATTCAAATTAAATTAGGAGTTTCATAAACAAATAGAATTTGTGTGAAGTTTTAAAATACAAATGCTGTGAATTTCAATCCTGTAAAAATGCAAAAATAACATTTGAATTATTATATACTTTCTTAAAATGACCCAAATGTACAGTAGCTGACACTCTCACGTGGCTAAGGACTGAGATCGAGGCTCGGCTGGCGTCTGTCTCAGGTGTAGGGCCAGCAGGGTTCCTCCCCGACCCACAGCAAATGCTTAGCATCCCCTGCCTCCGTCAGGTGGGCATCATCTGAGTGCTCTCTGGTGGCGCGGGGGATGCCGGTGTGGACGTCACTGGTCCAGCTCGTTCTCGTTCTGCAGCGTTTTCATGGCGAGCCCCCAGAGAGTCATGCTGGAGAAGAACTGCCCCTCCGAGTTCCTGTAGGCTGTGGGGGCCGCCCGGCCGCCCAGGGGGTCCCCGCAGTGGTTGTCCAGGGCGGCCAGTGAGGAGCGGATCATGCACATGCTGTCAGCCTGCAGTGGCTCGCTGCCGGCTGGGGCGTCCACATCCGAGTAGGTGTATGTGGGGTGCGGGGTCTGTGGTACCAGGGGCTTGGCCAGCTTGCCAGTGTCCAGGCTCAGACTCACTTTCTCCTGCTCGCTCATGCCGTGGGTGGGGATCATGGAGCGTAACTTACAGTAGCCACTGGCAGGGTGGCTATCGAACTCTGCAATGGAGTCTTCAGCTGTGCGGCCAGGGAGTTTGCTCGGCCCTGGCATCAAGGTCCCGGCCACGTCCTGGGAGAAGGAGTCCGGGCTCTGTGACCTGTCCAGGTCGGAGGCCTCGATGGCTTGGCCCAGTTCCTGCAGCACATCTGGGCTCCCATCGTTGCCCGCCTTGCCGTGCATCTTCTTGTGGCGCCGCAGCACGGCAGAGCGTGTGAAGCACTTGCTGCAAATGTCGCACGTGTAGGGCTTCTCTCCCGTGTGAGTGCGGACGTGCCTGCGCAGGTCGCCTGAGCCCCCGAAGCACTTCCCTGCAGAGACAGAGAGAGGGGCGCTAGGAGTGGCCACTTGGGACACCTTGGGGTGGACCTCTCAGCTTCGGTCCCCTCCAACAGTGCCTTTGGCTTGGGTGCTTCGGCATGAGTCCTGCAGGGACCCACTGTGTCCCCTGTACCCGTGTTACCTGCAGCCAGTGTGCCCACTCCTGACGTCCCAGTGGGACCCGCAGCCCCCCTCAACCCTTTCATTCAAGTGTTTCCCGGTCTAACAGCCTATCTGTTAACACAGAAACAGCTTTCCTAGCTCAGTGTGATGGTGCATGCCTGTAATCCCAGCACTCTGGGAGGCTGAGGCAGGAGGATGACAAATTTGAGTCCAGCTTGGGCAACACAGTCACTTAGTGAGACCCTGCTTCAAAAAAGAAAAGAAAAAGAAAAATGGGGCGGCCTGCAGATACAGCTCAGCATGAAGGCCCTGGGTTGAATGTCCAGTACGGCATCAAGAAGGAAGCACCTTTAACAGAATAGCACACACACTTCTCCAGGCCGTTTCCTTTCTCCTTGTTTTTGGTGAGGGCGGGGTGCAGTTCCCGGATGTTTCACAGTGGGGTCCCTGTGCTGTGTGGAGGTGTCTGGGTTCTTGGGTCATCCCGGGGAGGTTTACTGGAGCCAGGCAAAGCATCACATGCTCGCCGAGCTGCAAGAGCGCATGTGGACTGCGGGTGGTGCCGCTGCGTGGGGAGGCCGAGTGACTGCCTGGAGGAAAGGGCTGGGCCCAGCTGTGGAGGGACCTGGACAGGCTGTGGTTTTGTTCTCTTAGACTTAGGGAGTGGCTGTGGGTTGTGGCTGAGGGGGCTCTTAAAAGTCAGCGAGATGCCACCCTCCCTGCAGGTGGGGGAGCATTTGGTCTTCCTTGGCCTGGCTGGAATGAAGGTGAGGCTGAAGCGCACCAGGGGATCAAAAATGCAAGGTCCACGTAAGGTAATGACTGACGCCTGGTTGGGTCGTGTGGGCCACCGAGTCAGTGTGGCATCGGGTCCCCTGGTGTGTGGGACTTGTAACTGTCTAGGGGACAGTGCCTCTCCAAGGAAGCGGTGAGACCACGAACTCAGGGAGTTCTGACCGGCACACAGGTCTGGTGCCGCAGTTAAAACAGGCAGGAAGATGAGAAGTGAAACTAAATCACTCACAGAGGTCGAGATATGCTTCCAAAGGGCCCGACATAACTGCACCCTCACTTCCACGGCACCGCCCCCAAATTGCCGACTGTCTGCCCTGTCAAACATCAGCTGGGTCCTCGGAAGAAAGCATCTGAGCGATCAGAGTGGGTGGGAACAGCCGGGTGTTCGATCCGGGCACTTCTCCATATAAACCCCAGACAAGACGCCACGGAACGCTCTGTTTCACGGCTACGCTTTGTGAGTGTTGGCTCCGCCCCACCCCCGGGAGGTGACAGCGAGCGCGTCTTCACAGGCCTCTGCGTGGCCTCTGCACTGTGCACTGCGCTCAGGCGCATGCTGTTTCTGGATTGGAAACTTCCTGTTCCTCTACGGCTGCTTCCAGCTCTACGGCTGTACGTGGTCTGTACCACGGCTCAGCTGGCATCTTTGGACAGAAGGCTTCGTCGTTTTCCTGGATCTTCAAGATACGCTCGACAGAACCGCTGGGCAAAGCGGGACAGACGATCTCAGGGCCCTCAGTGGGCGTGGGTTCTGGTCAGAGCTGAGTGACGGCTGAGAAAGGAGAGGCGGGGAGGAGCTTCTCCCTCATTCCTCGGAGAGTGGGGCTGGGCGGTCCTGGGTCCCCACCACGGGGAGAGCACAGCGGAGCAGCACCTGTCTCCCGTAGGGTCGGCCCAGGGGGACACAGCTGGGCAGCTGTGCTACCGGCACAGAGGCGGCTCCACCCTACACTGCCTCAGAGGCCCTGAATTCACTAGGACTCCCTAGCAGGGTAGCGGGTTGCAAGAAAAGCACGTCTGTATCGGAGAGGGCAGTCAAAGGTCCGAGGAGAGAGGGGGAGACTGCAGAGGACCATCAATGATTGGAGCGAGAAGAGGTCTAACGCTGCCACTCTCAGCAGGAAGCCGCCTGTCTGTGGAGAACCTGTCTACATAGCGAGAAAATGAGAGCCCACAGCCATGCAAAAGCCGTCCACAAAGATCCACAGACGTGTGAGGTGGAAGGAGTGCTGAGAAGAGCCTGCGCCGCGTGACCCCATCTCCAGAAAGGTCTGGAATAGGCAGATCACAGGAGACATGGTGGCTGGGGCGGGGAAGGGGAGCGACCACTAACAGGCATGGGGCTGCTTTCTGGGGTGCTGAGAAGGTCCTAAAATTAGATTGTAGAAGTCATACAACTTGATAAATACCTAAAACCCTGACTGGTCACTTGAAATGGATCAATTTTATGTTGCAGGACTATTACCTCAAGGCTGTTAAAAACGCCGATCCTGTCTTGCAAGAACACTCTGCTGTTTCTCTCCTCCCATCCCCAAAAAGCTGACCACGCGGGGCCAGAGACCACAGCTCGTGGGTGGGGGAGCATGGGGGTGGGGAGAGGTCTCCCTCTGCTTCCTCCACAACTGCCTGGAGCAGTAACATGTCCTACAAGGGACGGAAGAGAAGCCTTAACCTGACCTCAGGCCCACAGCTGGGATAATTACTTAGAACTGATATTTTACATTAGTGATTTGAGGCTGAATTTAGATTTCAAAGCATGAAGCTGCACTTTCTGAGAGCGATCTGAAAGGCACGGAGTTGCCTGATCTACTTACTGTGTACCACAAGAACGAGGAGCTGAGGACACGGCTCTTACCCAGGTTATGATGCCAACTGCAGTCACGCTGAGCCCCTCTAGGTGGTACCCGACTCTGCCTTCCCACGGCAGCACTCTAACAGACCTCCATAAATGTCACCAGCACGCATTTCTGCACCAGACCCCACGGCCACCAGCTGCACTGGTCCTGGGTGTACATACACGGGCTGCCTCTTAAAGGCCAGCGGTGTGCAGATCCTGGCCCAGCATGTGACCTGGCTCAGTCCCTGTGTCCCTGGCTGTGCATTGAGGCACTGTGAGGCTGAGGGCTGCCCATTTTCTGCTGTCCTTTGTGATTACCTCTCTGCCGTCCTAGATGTGACCCCAAGGAGCCCATCTTGCCCCCAACCTTGACATGTGTGCCCTGTGCTCCACTAGGGCACCCTCTGGTGGGAGCTGCTGCACATCCGCACCCTTGGTGGCCTGCACCCTTCCCACACTCAGCGCCCGGGACCATCCCAGCTGTCTTTGCTCCAGTGTTGGGGACAGCAGGTGTCACTATGTGGGCACCAGGGCATCGGAGAGACCATGTGTGTCATGTGCTCTTCACCTGTGATCGGACAGTGACTCACACAGACTCCATCCAGCACAGGTAGGACGAGCGCTCCGCGCCCAGGTGCCCAGCTCTGGCCACGGTGGCACTCACCGCAGGCAGAACAGCTGTAGGGCCGCTCGCCCGTGTGCCGGACCCTGTGCTTCACCAGCTTCCTCTGCATGTTGAAGGACTTGCCGCACTCATCGCAGGTGAACACCTTGTCGGCCGTGTGTGTCTTCTTGTGCTCCTTCAGGTTACTGAAGTTGCTGAAACCTGAGACACACGGTGGTGAGCAGAGGGCGGCAACACCTGCGGCCCAATCTTCCCAGGGAGGAGCCTCCTCCCCTCGTACCTCGGCCGCAGGTGTCGCACAAGTGTGGCTTCTCCCCTGAGTGGATGATGATGTGACGCTGGACATCGCCAGAGGCCGCAAACCTGGAATGGACTTGGAGAATTCAGTTAAGAACTGGCGACATGACTGAGGGGCTTTCCTACCGGAGTCATCAGAGGAGATGACCTCTTCCCCGCTGTTTCAGGAGGGAGTCAGAGTGGCCTGATTGCATGGGCACTCAGAAAAACAGCTTTCCTTCTTGCTTTAAAGAAAGTATAAAATAACACAAGTATCCTTTTTAAAGCATTTTCCTGTCTGTCTGCATCAAGTTTTATACAACACAAGACCAGACACCTCATGGTTTAGCGCCATTTCCTTAGGGGCTAGAAGACATAAAAAGGAGTTGCACAGTTCAGAGGAGAGGGACACCCTCCCATGCTTCGGCCCTGCCAGAATCCCTGGAGACTCAGGGGACAGCACCCCAACTTAGTGACAGCCCAGCTCTTCTGCAGTGTGACAGGCACACAGGGGCTCTGGACATCTGGGAGCCACGGAGTAGCAGGCTGTGAAGGTCCCTGAGGAAGCCTCGCCCTCCTTGCCCGACTGCCCTACAGAACAAGCCCCTCTCGCCTCCTGGACTCATGCCCTGGCCCTGTGATGGGGGCACAGAAGGAACGACAGGGAAAAGGGACTGCTGCGTGCCAGGTGACAATTGTCACCTCACCTGACCCTACACTGCTGTGTGGGCCTTCCAAGTGGGGAAACTGAGTGTGGAGACGGTCACCATCCTGATGAGTCAGACCCCAACTTGGCCACTGGATGTGGAAATTCCGTGCTCCTTCCTGTGCACGACAGGATAGCATGTTCTGGAGGAAGGTGCTATGTGTAGAGATGATTTTAAAGGAAATTGGGAAGCTTCAGAAGCTTCTGATTTAAAACTGTGCAAAAGAAGACATTCAGGGGCCCTTGGAGAAAGGACACCGTGGGCGGCAACTGGTCTCTGCTCTGGGTGTCAGGCCTGGGCCGACGATCCCTGGACCTGCACTTGGTGTCCAGCATTCAGACAGCTGCAGCAGAAAGGGGCCGTGTCGGCTCAGCAGTGCCCCTTTTACTCTGTTTCCTACCACAGGAGGCGCCGCAGAGTGCGGTGAGGACTCTGGGTACCACCGGGCCGTGCCGTCTCTGACCCCAAGCCCTTCGGAGGCAGAGCATCTGCACTGCTGATTACGTCGCCAGCACAGCGCTGAGCAGAAGCTGGCAGCTGACAAATGCCGAGTGACTGTGTGACCAGGGTGTTGGCCCAGCCCGTGATGGCTGTCCTGGCCGCTGCCAGTCCAACCCCATGGCGAGATGGCAGCACCTGAGCCCTGAAACAAGCAGGAGTAGAGAGGGGGGTGAGCTGCGGCCTATGTGCCCAGGAGGGCCAGGTATGCACAGGGGACTCAAGTGCCACCCACCCTGTTCCAGCTACAGGGTTGAAGTCTGCTGCTAGGTCCATAAAATGCACCTGGCAAGGCCCAGCACCTGCCTGCCGCCCAGTTCACACCTGTCTTGGGTCCACGATCCAGGGCTGCTCCTGCCGCCCTCCCTCCCGATACGTTACTCAAGTTTCCCTCCTAGACGGTCCCCTCCTTGGGGTCACTAGTCTTATGTCCCTCGACATTTTTGGAATGAGTGGAAGTTTTAGTATAAAACAACTTATTTCATGCAGTCCCATTTTCCTCCTGAGACTCTTGGCCTGGATTTTCTTCCTCTGAATTCACTGCTCCTCTTACTGGTGTGTGTCACATGTAGAGCCTGAGGGTGCGGCTGTCCCCGTGCTCTGCAGCGGCAGCCCTGGTGTGACAGTGACGGAACACTGAGAGGAGGCACTGACCTCTTTCCACAGATCTCACAGATGTATGGCTTCTCCCCAGAGTGCCGGCGGAGGTGGGTCTGCAAGTTACCCGCCTGCAAAGAGAGGAAAGAAGAACGCGCCCATAGTGAAAGGTTTCTTATTTATTTTTTAAGTTATATAAATTCCACAGATTTGGCCAGGTTCCAACCCAGCCTCAAATGGAGATGAAGCGGGCACAGCTCAGAAGCCTTGGGCGAGGAGGCAGGGACAGCCCTCTGCTGCCTCCACCCAGCCCTCAGCTACACACCGGCACCCTGGCCCCTTGCAAATGGGCCGGGCGTCCTGGGGAGGTGGCTGTGGTCCCCAAGCCTCTATTTTAAACAGACCTGGATATATTTGGACTATCTATGTGCAATGTCATTTCAAAAAAGTAAAAGTCACTTGTACATGCTTATTTTGGTATTCATTGTGGGTTTTTTCCCCCTAAAAAACATGATTTTGTTCATGAAGAAGGGAGCCATGTTGGTTGAAAGCATTTCCTCTGGCAGTATGGTACACCTGGCTCTGCCAGGCAGGTTAGTTATTTTTACCTTTGTGCAAAAATGCAAATCAGGAGCATTACAGCAGCATGGCAGGGCCTTCTATGTTCCTAATTTCTGAAGCCAGCAGGGCTTTGCAAAGAGTAACACTGAGATGGAGATCACCAAATAGATTTCTATATATGCATCAACAGGAGATCCATATTAAATTATCTAAAGGAGAGTGAAATTAAAACTACAGATGCCTCAGATACTAATTTAAAAAGCTACTGGGTAATGTTTCCAATTAGAACTGAGAAACAAAACCTTCCACTGCTCTAATTCAACAGTCTCAGGCTGTCATTTTCCCCATTTAATTTTCTATAGTGTTCTGTTGCCAAAAAAAGAAAAAAGGCCCATGCAAATAAACAAATATATCATGGGTAATAATGTGTAGGCATAACACACAACAGAGCCAACAGCAAGAATGAACAACACCCAACTAACAACTGGGCCTTATAAATTTGCAAACTGTATTTTAAGTAAGAGTCAGAGAAAGTTTATGGTTAGAGGTCTGAAGATGCATCTGACATCCACTGTGACTAGAAAGTCGTAGGTATAAAAAATGCTGTCTGTGTATTATACAAGGTGAAAATTCATGATGTCTACCAGGCCCGGGGAAGCACTGAGTTACATGCTACATTTACGGCTATGACAAATGCAGCATTGAGAAAACTTACATTTATTTTCAATAACTAAAGAGAAAGAATTTGGCAGAACTTTGTGAAACATAGTTTTTAATAGAATGGCTATCAGTAACAATAAAGCAACAATTATCAACAGGAGCACACATCTGCTAACATTCTAATTGGGTCTTTACCTGCCATTGGTCATTGGCAGTATCATCTGTTTTCTAGGCGAAAAACATATCAAATGGCATCTGACAACTGACAGTGAAAAAGAGTGGGAAATGGCCTCACAGCTGAATATCTCGTAACTTGGGAATGGCGCACTCTGATGTCTTTATTTTTGCATTTTCACTGTGGATGGGAGAAAGGATCATCCAGGCCCCGTTTCTTACACCTGCGGCCCCCGAGGCTGAGCTGCTGCCTACCAAGGCTTCATGCCATCCAGGATGTGGCACGGGGCCCTGGAGACCTCACCCTCAAAGCTGCCTTTGCCTCTCAGAACACATCCTTCCGAACTTGCCACGTCTTCCTCCCCTGGCTCTGTCCTGGGGCACCGGGTGATCTGTGTGCTCACACAGGAGCAGCACAAACGGCGGCCAGCAGTGCAGGTTCTAGTAACACGTCCGCCTGTCCCCACGGTTTAGCTGATGGGCCACAGCGTGATTAACTTTTAATAAAAGACTAACGCTACCAAATACCAAATTCTCAGTACATGGGGTGTGAGATTCTTCCTGGTAAATATTTTCTAACTTTCGAATCTTCATAAGGAAAAATCTTTAGGAACCTGCTACTATGAAAGCACACACTCTGGCAAGTGGGGGTGTTCACCCCAGTGCAGTGAGGAGCAGCAGAGGGGGAGGACGGTGCTCCCGTCCCGCACACCTGGGGCGCAGCGTCAGCCCATGTCATTGGGGAAGCTGCTCCTTTCCCTTTGGTGCCCTGCTCCTGCACATGCCCTGCATAGCACGACCCACAGCAGTGCTCTCACTCACTACACAGCTGTTTGTTCTCAGCAATAAACTGAGGCCTTGTTCACTTCTGTCCCCTCCCAGCACATGGCAGCGCTCATGGACAGCACAGGGACACTGAATGGTGTTTTTACAACTGTCCTTGTTTGCAAAAATTTCACCATTTCACTATGAAAATAGAATATATATCTGAAAACCACAGCTATAGATAAAGCTACTTTTATGAAAACCTAACACTCAGGCACTGACCCAGAAGAAAGGCAGAGGGGATCTGTTCAAGACAGGGCTGCCCGGACAGGGTCAGGAGGGCAGACGTGGGTCAGGGTTGAAAGCAGGGGTTCTCAGGCGTGGCTGCACATCAGAACCACTGCATTTAGCAGCACAACACCAGGCGCCCTCCTGGTTTGGAGGATCTGCATCCTGGAGGGTGCAGCGATGGAGAGAGGGGAGGAGGCAGGAGCAAGGATCCCGAACGGCTCGTTAACTTTGGTTTCCAGTGTGAGCCATGAAAGGGTCCCAAGCAGCACAGCAGTGTCATCACAGTGTGACTGTGGAAAGGGTTTTCATGTTGGGTTTTGCACTTGATCTTCCTAATAGTCCCATGAAGTGGCATTCTCCCAGTTTTAAGAATTAGAAGGGCTGGTGATATAGCTCAGTGGCATAAGCGCCTGCTTGGCAAGCGCGAGGTCCTGAGTTCGACTCCTGGTACCCACATATTGAAAAAAAAAAGAATCAGAGGTGCTGTGACTGCTCATTACCAGGGGCCAGGAACCCAGGTCTTAAGACCTTTGGGCCACACCAGGATGGTAAGATGGAAGCGGAGGGAGGCGCAGGGAGGTGATAGGACAATGAAGAGTGACATTCCCGAGGCCATGCTGTAGAACAGGGACCTCATTACCTCTGTCAGGGTTAACAGTCTTACTACCCTTGTTGACAGATACAAGGTCAGAGGGCAGCAAGCCCTAGCAGACGCAGGCCTCAAACCTGACCCCAGGCCGCTGGCAGAAAGGAGGGTCCCCGGCAGAATATGGTGGGGGGTGGGCTCAGCACTGTGCTGAGCCCTCCCGGGTGAGAGGCATCCTGAGGATACTGAGACACCGCCTCGGCCCAGAGACGGACCGCCGGGGCGGACAGAGCCAGTCACGCGCAGGAAGAATGGGACTCGACTCAGTGATGGGATACAGGCCAGGCACGCAAAGGGCAGTGAGGAGCAGTCAAGCCCTCGAGTCTGGGGGTGGGGGAGATGGAACTGATCCCAGTGGCGTGGATGAGGGGGAGCTGGAATGCTGGGTGAGGGGTGCATGGCACAGTGGCGCCCACTAATTCCGTGCTCCTCAGAGCCTGTCGTCCATGCTACCACACCAAGGGTCTCCTGCTGCCTGCAGAGGCAGCCCTGTCACCTCCTGGGTGAGTGGCACTCGCATGCACTGCCGCCGAGGCCGCGTGCCACGTGCAGAGCTGGGCCGCAGGCTGTGCGTCAGCAGTGAACCAGCCACTGCCCTCCACGGAGCTGTGCCCTCACGCCAGGGCTAGAGGCCAACTGCCCATCCACCTCAGGGACAGGGCCTGGCCGTGGGTGGGGACAGAGGGACCTCCTGTGTCAGACAGAAAGACACATTTTCTACAACACATTGCATCTCTACATTTCTTTGTGTCTAGTGCCTAGCACAGTACCTGCCAATAAAAAATGTTTGCCAAATGAGAAAACTAATTACACATCCAGATTGATCTTAATGGAAGTCAGCTGAAAGACAGAAGTAAAAGCAGGGAGTAAAAGTGGTTTACTCTTATTTTTTCCCAACATCCTAAAATCAGTGGTCCCAGTAAGAATAAGAAGACAATTTATCCTGGACCTAGCCCAGCATAATCTGCAACCTCCAGGGAAATCACAATATGGTGTTCTAGGAACTTCATTCACAAAAGAGAAAACGTATTCTACCAGGACTGGAACCATGCTTGGACAAAAGGAAAAGGTGAGAATTCACACAGACAACAAATGCCATCCCCCCGCCGGGGAACTAGAAACTCGTGTGAGCTTCAATTTCTTGAAAAGTATTTCCTGATTTACTCTGAAGTCTTTAAAGTTACAAATATCATTGAGGCTTCTCTTGCAAATACAAAAGTGTATCTTATTAGTACTAAAACAACAACAACAACAACAACACTGGGTTAAAAATACAACCTGGGTTTCAGGTTTCCAATTATTAACAGTAAATAAGAGTATTCCCACCTGAGAGAAATGTTTCCCACAAATGTTACATTCAAAAGGTTTCTCACCTAAAAGGAAAACAAAACAACAGTTTGTAAAATCAGTCCTCATATTTTCACAGTAATTTTGCACAATAATTGCATGTTTATCCCACAGTAGGATGACAGGAGTCTCTAATTCCTTAGACTTATCTCTCTTCCTGAGATTTACAGACAATAAAAGTGAAGTCAACATGCACTTTCCTCCAAAAACAAATCAAGCTATTCTCTACATACAAAGCTGTGGTGCAATACAATGTTATTTATTTGCATTTAGAGCACACGCAGGTTTGGATTGTCTTCTCCTTCAGCTGGAAACCAAATGGAGTTTTCTTGCCTGACTCCACCTGACTGCTGTCTCCTAACACAGGGAAACCCGTTCACACTGTGCGCGTGGACACCGGAGCCCCGAGCAGTGGGACCTCCTGAAACGTGGGGAGATGGGGACAAACATCCTCCCTACCACTTCCAGCCTCTGCAGTCACGTTCACGGGCGAGAACAGGATTTCACAGTGGGAGATGTGCTCCTTAGTCTGCTGCCTCCTCTGATTGCAGTAACTAAGTAATGCACTTCGGTTTGGGATGGGCTAGAGTGGGCAACAGCCTGCTGCCACGAGAAACACGGCTGCTCTAGGGGGAGTCTGCAGAAGACTTGCTGGAAATTTCGCTGCACGGTGCTGCCTTTCATCTATATCACCCTAATGGACAGACTGTGAACACCCACCTCCCTTGTCAAAAGGTTTTAAGATCCTCTTTAAAACCCAACAGTCACACTTGTCTCCTTCCCTGCTGTATTCCTGGGGCTTTGCTACTTGGAAGAAACTCGCTGGCAGCTTTCTGGGCTCAACATTGGGCTCCTCTTACTCGGATTTTTTCCTGAAAATGTCTAATGGTTTCCTTGGCCCTGAATAACTAGAATCATGTTATATTTGTATTTTGGGACTAAAGTTACTGGGATAACAATGATAAAAGTCCCTGTAAAAGATACAAGAAGTTGAGAAAAGAGGTCACCAGTTAACCAAAACTCCTAAGTGACCAAGGCTAATGATCCTGTGTGGGTCTTAGACGTACGGTCTCAGGTGCCCCTTACAATACTCTTTAAAAGTGGAGGCCTGGAAGAGCTTTTGTTTAGGGGCTGTATCTATGAGTCCATGGCATGTTGAAATGGAAACAGACACATGAATATGAGATGTATGAATACACATGTCATTAGGCCATAGGGATTTAAGCAAGCAGAAATTTTTTCTTTCACAGCAAAACTAAGTCTGTAATAGATACCTTCAAATGGAGTAATTTTGAACTAGCAATAATAAAGATAACACTTTATATTAAAATGCACTAAAATTTATAAAGGGCTTTCACAAATACTAATGAAGTCTCCCAACAATCTACTGGGGAGGTAATTACCTCAGCAAAGTAGGACTCCAAAGTGCCAAGGGAACACCATGTCAGTAAATGCAGTTACATGAACACCATACACGCAGTTACTGGGGAGGCATCCTGTCACGTGTTGTCACAACTAGTTTGTGATATGTTATTAAAGTCATGCTTAATTACAGGAGGGAAGGTAACATACAGGTATCCTATGATGTCATGAGTGTATTTCGTATAATACCTTTTTATTCTTGGTCGTACTGAGGACTGAACCCAGAGCCTTGCACATGTACAATACTTATAAAAACCTTTTGGGAAAGGGGAGAAGGTATTAATTAAGATAATGAAACCTTGAACATTCAATGTTTAAAATGAAATTTTTATTTGAAAATATCAAATAGTTAGACCTAACTCCTATTTAAAAGTTTAATTCCTCCCTCCCAAAATTACAATTTTTCAAATGAGATATTTAAATTCCTCCCTAGAGAACTTTTAGAGTTATTCAAATTAACCTACATTATATTTTTAAAATATAAGCTTGATCTAACTCTAAAGAAACAACTAAATAAAGCTTATCTGCTTTAAATTAGACAACCTGAGTGTATCAAAATAACTACCTACGCTTCTTAGCAGTGGAGTTTATCATATAAAACTATAACTGAAATAAAAATGGAAGGGACACCATCATGGCCAGGTGTGGTGGCACATGCCTGTGATTCTTGCTACACAGGAGGCTGAGGCAGGAGGCTCGTGCATTTGAGGGCGGTCTAGACAGCCTAGCTAGACCCTGATTCAAAATTTTAAAAAAGGGCTAGGGACATAGCTCAGTGGTAGAGTGCCTGCCTGACCTGTGTGCCGCCCTGGGTTTGATTCCCAAAAACCTCAAAAAAAAAAAAAAAAAAAGTAATGAAGTCTGTCATCTTTTTAAAGTAATTCTATAAAACCATTTCGAGAACTTTAAGATGCATCACCAGAATTATAAAGTAAAAAGTAGCTAGTGGCCTCTTTTGTTTGTTTATGTATTTATTTATTTATTTAGTGGTAGGGTCAGGCTGGTTGGGAACTCACTATGTAGCCCACACTGGTCTTGAACTCCAGATCCTCCTGCCTCAGCCTCCTAAATCATGCTGAAATTACAGGCATGCACCGCCATGCTGGCACCCTTGAGTTTTATGTACAAACACCAGTGACTTCATCATGAAAGAGGGAAGCTTCTTACAAAAACAAGGACAGGCAGGGGTGCTGCACACCCACGTTACTTCCTTCCCTGAGCCTGAAGGTCCGGAGCAGTGTACCTGTATGAGACCGTTTGTGCAGCTCCAGGTTGCTCGGGTGTTTGAAAGGCTTCCCACACAACTCGCACGCATACTGCCTCTGGGGCTGCAGGCTCTGGGACTGCTCCTCCAGAGTGGCCAGCGCTTCAGGCACCTCCACTTCCCTGATGCCACAGTTGAATGGTTCGGAGCCGAGGTCCCCGCTTTCCTTTGCTTCTGCGCTGTAGCTGCCAGCGTTCTCTCCTGTATTTTCACTAGCAGAGTCCATCCCCTTGGTTAAGCCATCATCTGACTTGGGTTCGGATGCTCGTTCTGCTGATTTCTGTGACTTTAGGAAATTGAGTTTCTTCAGGTGAATGGCCTTTTTGAGCCGCATCTGCTTGGTTGGCTGTTGGCAGGGGGTGTCTGACTCGGGGTCGGGGGCAGAGTCACTCAGCGGCGGGGCCAGGAAGGTGGAGGGCAGGTGCTCTGAGGACTCCAGGAGGCACTCGGAGTGGCTGACCGTGCATGGCTGGGTCTCCACCGCAGTGAGGTCTGTGGAGGAGGAGAAAGCAAAGGGCTGCTCGGCCGCTTGATCGTGGCCGGGACAAGCGGCCTGCTTGTAGTACTGCTTGCTGTAGAAGTCCCGGAGCTTGTAGTAGTAACTGGGCTGCTTGCCAGGCAGGTCGGTGCAGCTGCTGTCCAGAGCGTCGGAGGCCTGTTTGGCCATCTCACCCGCAGGATGATGGAGACCAACGGGCAGGGCAGGGGCATGCGCTTCCTCCAGAACCTTGCCATGCTGGGCTTCTGCTGGGCACTCGGGCAGGGGTGGCGGGTAGTTTTCATTCAGAACGCAGGTGGCATCAGGGGGCAGAGCGCCCTGCAGGGAGAAGGCACTACCGCAGGGCAGGGTGGGCAGCTGCTCCGCAGAGGCTGATTTCAGAAACGTGTGACACAGGTTGAGGACGTTCTGAACTTGCAGACACTGGGCTGTATCCAGCATGACTTGTATGTTGTCTTGGTTAAGGTCCAGGTGTGAAGTGTACATGAAGTCGAGGATCTGCCCTATGCCGCTGACGTTCTTTACATCCAAGTGGAAAACATCATTTTTCTGGCTTGAGGAATTCTGGAAGAGGCTCCTGACGAAAGAAAGGAGACTTGTTTACACTGTTAGCAGTGCACACATTCTTGTGAATAGCATTCATATATTAATATTTAAAAATGCTATTCTATAAAGGCATTGACTCCTATGTTTTTTGTACTGGGGATTGAACCCAGGGCCTTCGCACTGAGCTACATCCTCAGCTCTTTTTAAATTTTGAGACAGGGTCTTGCTAAGTTGCCCAGGCCGGGCTCAAACTTGAGATCCCCCTAGCTCCTAGACTGCTAGGATTACAGGCATGCACCACCGTGCCTGGTTTATCATAAGCATGTTTTAATCCTTTAAACGAGTTTGCCGCACCATCCAATGAAGCAATTCAAATGAAGTAAGTAGTGTTTTGGGTATTCACCTTTTCAAAACAGATATCAAAGTAAATATCTGAAATATACTCACTGAACTTACACATAAAAACACTACACACATAGTAATATGGCTGATAAACCACAAATCAAGATCTAAAAACTGTTAAACATGATCTGTTTAACATATATGATTACTCTAAATATTTTTCTAAATGTATACTAATATAGAAAATTAAATTTTCATTTAATATTGCATGTTTAGTCTGACAAGTGATAACACTCCAGGCCATACAACATATACACAAATATTTTTAAGCCTAAGTGCCTTGATAACTTCTAAAAATAAAAATTGCTATTTTAAAGTAACCTTCAGTACACAGTCACTTTGTAACTACCAATTTATTTGGCTGATAGGTTTTTGGGCAACTTAGTGTTCAGAACCAACAGTAAGAAATGCCCCATGAATTCATGAAGGAAAAAAGCACCAAGAAGCTCAGATTCTGTTCTGGGCACAAGTCAAGCCTGCAGGTGGGTGAGTCAGTAGCATGTGTAACACCGTAAGCCGAGTTGGGGAGACTGTCCTGTGAAGACGGTCTGTCAAATACAGTCACCTGTCTTCCCCAAACAGGCTTTGAGCCTGACCTTGTCTCAGCTCGCAGCAGCCAATGTATCACAACAGTGAGACCCAATCGTCCCAGGAGGACGGAAGAAACAGGTGACTGCCATGCCCAGGTCAGGGACCACTGCACACGGCTTTTGGAAAGCACCGGCTCGGGAATAAGCAGATTGCCACTATGCACGTGCAGTGGGAGAGGAACTGAGGCTCCATTTCAAGACTCGGGATCAGCAGGGAAAAGCAAATCCCATTCCACACACTGCTCACTAGAGCAGTGAATGGTGCGCTCTGGGAAACAGAAAGTGCTTTTTTTTTTTTTTTTTTTTTTTTTTTTTTTTGTGGGTACGGGGGGTCGACCTCAGGACCTTGCGTGCCAGCAGGCGCCATGCCACTGAGCGATATCACCAGCCCCTTTTTCGTATGTGGGTTCCAGGAGTTGAACTCGGGCCCTCGCGCTTGCCGGGCAGGCGCTTAAGCCGCTGAGCCATGTCACCGGCCCAGAAAGTGCTTTTAACAAGGAGGCTGCGGTTTTGTTTTTAAATAATAAACCTGTTAACCACAATAATAACATACAGAATACTTAACCATAATAAAGTTAAACACAGTGAAACACACCTGCTCAGAATTATTCAATATTTATAAATGAATCTTTCACATAAGCAAAAATGTTTACAGGGATAGCATAAGTTGATAAACTAAAAACTTTTTTAGAACGTTCAAATGAGAAACAAAAATTAAAATGCTTAAATTAAAAAGAAAGATAAGAGCCAAGTATGGTGGCACATGCCTGTAATCCCAGTACTTAGGAAGCTGAGGCAGGAGAAGTTCAAGGCCAGCCTGGGCTATATAGCGAGACCTTGTCTCAAGAAAAAAAGAATGAAGACAATAGCACGTAGGATGTTTTCCCCCATTCTTGTTTTCACAGAGAAATTACTACCAGATATTCAGTTCCTCAATCAATTTTATCCTGAAAGGAAGAGAAACATAGAGAGAGGACTGAAATTAATTACAAGTATTAAAATGAAAGACAAGTGCCAAAATACTTTCAATTATCCCAAATGCATTTAATTAAGAGCATCTTTTCCTTTCAGGTTAATCTATGAACAAAAAAAAAACATTTATAATATTAGCTACATTAAACTAAAAATTAAAATGAAATAAGTCCATAAACCCGCACACGCCCTAAGGACGGAAACACGGAAGGGAACAGTGCGTGGGACGTGGGGAGCCGCGCACCTGAAGTACTGGCTGAAGGCGGCCAGCACGTTCTTGTGAGCTTTGAAGCAGACGCCACGCACCACCAGCATGCAGTCGCACAGCAAGCCCTGGATCCGCTGCTCGCGCAGCTGCCGGAGGAGGTGGCAGCTGTGGCTGGCAACCGGGTCCATGCTACACAAGGAGACCTGCAGCAGAGACGGCAGCAAGCTCTTAGTGACATCCCGGGACAGGACACAACGTGTGTTCACAGGTGCACGTGCATTCACACACACACCCCTCTGTTCAGCGGCCCTAGACCAGCGACGCACACAGAACTGTCTGCAGGGGGGAAACGCTCGCTGCTCCCTGCTCGGTGCACAGCTGTTAGCTGTGTGTGACGTCTGGGCCTGGAAACTTGGTGGAGGAACTGGAATATTAATGTAAGTGGCCACTGTATCGGGCAGTGCAAATCTAGAATGTGACCGTGAGGTCATAATACTACTACACACGCACTTCTGTTATGTCTACTTAGGGATATAGCACATTAAAAAGTAAAATATATATATACACGTGTAAAGTTTTTAAAAAGCCAACTAGTTAATATCAAACCCATATTTACTGAATACCTGCACATGGGTCAGTGAATTCTAAGCTGGGGAAAATCAGGAGCCTATGTTGGGAGATAAAGCACAGTGAAGGCCCCACCACCAGACAGTGACAGCTGGCACCGCCCAGCAGCACATCCGTCACGCCTGCCCCTGCACCGCTGACAGACGTGACAACGGCAGATAACCTGAAGGAAGAAAGGAAGGAGCGAGGTGCACAGGTCAGGGGCAGCCAGGCACAGGCATGAGATGTCTGGGGCCCAAAACGAGCTGCAGAGTGTGGCTGGGTGGGTGGGAGGAGGTGGCCTTCTTGAGGGGACCAGAATGATTTCCAGTCCTGTGCAGGGACCCGACTTTGACTCTGCCAGAGATGAAGCCACAATGTGAACACAGAAAGTCTGCTCATTGGACAGGTTTTTTATTGAGTGATTATCTCATGCTAGGTTCTAGGAAGATAACAATGAACAAAACACAGCAGGTCCCCACTGTGATGAAGCTGAAATTCTAGGGAGGAAAATATAACAAAGTACCCAGCACCCAGCTGATCAAAGTAGTTCTAGCTATTACACAGTGATACGGCCTCAGACGGCCAGCAGCTCAGGCCAGCAGGGAGGATATATGGGACAGAAGCAGTGGGAAGAAACAGAATCGGACTGGGGGCAAGACTGTGGGGATAGGGGCCAGTGAGATGGCTCAGCGGCTTAAGCGCCTGCCCGGCAAGCGCGAGGGCCCGAGTTCGACTCCCGGATCCCACATACGACAAAGGGGCCGGTGATATTGCTCAGCGTCCTGAGGTCGACCCCCCGGTACCCACAAAAAAAAAAAGACTGTGGGGATTAAAATCGCAGTCTTGCACACTAAAAATGTTCCAAGGCATTATTGGTTTTCTCTGATTTCATTTTCAGTGTATAAGCATTACTGAAAGTCACTACACAACACAGCCAAAATCCAGGCTCTCTAACAAGGTTCTGCCTGTCCCCCTGCCTTATCTCCTGTCACTCCTGTAGGTGCCACCAAAATGAACCACCTGGGCTGCCCAGGTACACTGCGCTCTTGGCAGTGCTTGGAGCCCCAGATGCACTGACCGTTCGCTACAGGACTTTGGGCTGGTGACTTCTGTGTCCTGCTGTCCCCACCTATCTCACAGATTCCTGCAACAACTAGGCAGATGTTTAGAATAGTACCAGGGCTGTGTGAGTAATCTGGAAATAGAATCTCTAAGGCTCGGGGAGCCTGTTAAGGGTGCATGTTGCTCCCTGCCATTCCTGTGTCCTCCTGCTGCTCTGCGTCACTTACACCTGGGTGATTCTGGTACAGGAGGCCTTCAGATGATGCCCTGCATTCTGTTTTCTCCTAGGAACCTGCAGCGCCACTCTGTTCGCACCTGATCCTCCCATCTTCCAGGTCAGGCTCCCTGAGGTCATCCACTTCCTGCTTTTTTTTTCTTGGGATTCGGGACTGAACCCAGCCAGAAGGGGACATCATGTGACTGGCAGCAGTCACACACCCCGCCCCCCCCGGCCTGCTCAAGGGTGGGCTGGGGTGACAGTGTCTTTCCACCACTGCTTGCTTCTGCAGCCACCCCAGGCTGCGATGACAGAAGCCAGGCTGCTCCCACGCTGCCCTGGGGCTGCTGCTGCCTCTGAAGAGAGGCAGGAAACCAAGCTCCACAAGGCCGAGACTGGGGACAGACTGGGCCTTATTGTTGGTGTCCCCACAATCCCTAAACCCCAAGGACTACAACAGTCCTCAAATGCAGGGGCAATCAAGATTTCAACTGCGCCTTTCTTGCAGAGATGAAGCAGCAGTCGATCCAGCAGCCGCTCCTGGATCTGTGCAGTGCTGCAAGACAGCTGTGGCTGTCCGAGGCGCCCCCGCCACTCCAGGAGATATCTGGCTTGGTAGCAGAAGGCTTGAGACTTGGACCAATCCCAGATGACCCTGCCCTGTGGCCACTCCTGATGACTCTGCCCCTGCTGCCATTACTGTGAGGCTCTCCAGTCGGGCCACGAAATGTACAAAATTGTGCATGCAGGATCTGCTGTACATAAGCTGTACTCGCTTGCACCAACCCCCATGCTGCAGCACAGGTCCCAGGAAAGCCTTGCTTGCCAGTCCTGCAGACCTCCTCGTGATGCTCATCTTGGGTGTTACGGGCAGAGGAGGTCACGTGATCTGTCCACACTCTGCTAGTGCTCAAGCTTTTCTGTCTGGCAACAGACATCAGTGGAGGCTGGTGGCAGAGACCGGCTGCAACAGTAACCAGCAGCCACCAGTGGCATTTGGTGACAACTGGCAGTGACCAGCACAGAACCCGTGAGGCGGTGGAAGTCAGAGAGCCGCCAGAGGGGCTGTGAGCCTTGACTGCTAAGGTATTGATGGGTGGCTGCAGATGCTGAGCCCGGCACTGAAAGGGTCAAGGGCCACTGGCACGCAGAGCCCAGGGCTGTAGCAGCAAGAGCCAAGGGCCGGCAGCACCCAGGGCCACTAATGGAGCTGCACTCTGCCAACTCGTGATTTCCACCCGAATTGAGCACAAGAACCCTCAGCTGACTGGTGAGATCTCCTCAAGTCTCAGGTGCGCTTTGGGGTCACTACTTCACAGTCTCACAGCACCCTGTAGGTGCTTCCATAAGATAACTTAGCTGAGTGTCCCTCTGTCTGCGTCTCGAGCTCCACTGTGACATCTCATTCACGTTTGCCCGGCACGATGTGCATCCCTCATGCTGAACTCAGGCTGGCAAACCTCTGCTGGAGAATGGGTGCCGGTCTGTAATGTTTTTATTCACACTTGTTTTACTTCTGCCCTGTGTACCCCACACGGTGCTGCTCTAAATCCTCCACACTCTCTTCATCCCCATCGCGTGTCTCCCGCACCCACAGAAATGACTGTAACTCTGACCTCAAGGACATGGCTGAGCTCATGTGTGACTTGATGTAAGCTGAGTGCCTTTTGTTCTCTTCTTACTTCCAAAGTTCCTGCTCGCCCTTTCCTTCCCTTGGGCCTCCCGGGAAGCAGGGTGCCTGTGATCCTGCCCATCCTTTTGACTGTTTCACTGTACCCCCTTCCAATTCTTCATTCTGTCCCATAAGCACTCCAGGATGGCCCACATAGAACACAAAACGAAACAGAACAGCAAAGTCCCCCTGCCTCTCTGTCTGTTCACCACAAGCCTCTTTCACACTATTCAGAATGGACAGCTACCCTCTCCACTTCACTTTCTTAGGACTCCTCTTCCCCCATGCCCTCCCTGCTGACAGATGTCCTCCAACACCTCCCTGCAGGCCTCACCCTCCTCACCAGCTGCCCTGAAGGACATCCACACACAACACCCCCAAACCCTCCTTCCTCGGACTCTCCCCTCCCACAGCCCTGACCTGTCTGCCTCGAGGCTGTGACTCTCCCTGGTCGGGCCCTGCACCTGTTTTTCCTTCTTAAGGTGCATGCCTCAGCCCCTCAGGCTGGCAAACCTCTTTCCCTTAAATTTTGGCTCTCACCTGTTACGCACAGACATCTCTTACATTTGCAGCTGGCTTCTGACACCAGTTTCAAATCTCCAGCTCTCTGCTGAACATCTCCAAGGTATGATCCCTCAACTTAAAAGCCCTAATGGCCATCCCCCATGATCTCACCCCTCAAACCTATACCCCTGTTCTTTATGGAGAGCTTCATTCCTGATGTGCTGGGGTCTCAGAGCAGGGTGGGACTCAGAGCACGGCGGGGCTAGAGAGGAAGCACAGGATCAGGGCCGGGGTGCACAAGACAGCCCCAAACAAGAGCCCAGGAAGGGAGCACAATGATGAGAAGGTGGCACCTTCTCAAGTGGTGAGCCACCAACTGCACAACCAGTTGCCTAGCCCCACCTCACAGGCAGCCAGAAAGGAAAGGACTTCTTGGTTTATTGTTATTAGCTATCACTCACTTACTACAGGCCTGGCTAAGCATAGGATATCCATGAACTCAAGCGACTCTATCAGAACTCATGTGTCACCATCTACAAGTGAAGAAATTGAGAAATGGGGAGTTTAAGTAACTTGCTGGGGATCCTAAAACTGATATGTGCCAAAGCCAGGATGTGAATCCTGGTTCCTGAACCTGGAGTTCATGTTCTTATGCTGCACTGTCTCCCATGGGGAAAAAACACTACATAGTAAACCTGAAACCCTCCTCCACAGACATAAATGTCAAAAGGCAGCAAATATTCTGGATCTATGTTAGACATTTTCTACCTCTATAAAAATGATATACGAAGAAAATCCTCTGGAAAGAGCCCCAGGGTTATGGTGATAGGCAGTTACGAAGTGCTCCACAATTTACTTTTACTATAAAAATTCTAACTCTTGTGTATTATTTTGTATAGTTCTCTAAATTAGTTCATATGATCAATCCTGTACCTCTCCAATAAAGTTATAAAAAGCTCTGGAAAAAGAATTTGTATCTTACACTTTTTAACCTGTCCTGTAAGTAACATCTATAAATAATATTGTATCCCACATCTAGCACAGTAATTATAATGACAAACAGTTACAAAATGTTTCCTATATGCCAGGCACTATTCTAAGCCCTTTACCCTTACTAACTGATTTAACCCCCAGAATAACTCTGAGACTGATACTACTCTTACTCCCATTTTACAGATGGAGACTATGAGGAACCTGGCAGATTACAGACGGCCACAGACTCTGACACTGCTCCCCTGGGGTGGCAGGGACCGAGTCGCTTCCCCCTGAATCTCAGTAGGCGCTGCCTTTATCAGTAGAGCATGGTGAAAGCGAAGCTGGAGAGCTGTGCTCAATGCCAGGTGCTCAGTAATTTTTGTATGGATGGAGACCTAGGTCTCAGTTTTTTCATCTGTAAATATGGAGGGGTCCTTCATTGGATTAGTGTCCAGAGCATGCTGTTTCTCAACCTCTCGGCCATTCTGTCACTTTCATTGGCAAATACTTCCCTCCTTGTCCCTTCTGGTGAATTCCTTGTTATGGGCTGGCTCAACTGTGTTTCCTAGTACCTCAGAATGTTACTGCACGGGGACAACAGGCCTTTAAATGGGCAATTAAATTGAAACGAGGCCATTAGGGTTTCTACCCTGTTCTACTGTGACCGATATATTTGTAAGAGGAGATCTGGATATGAAGAAACACCAGAGATGTAAGAGCAGAGAGGATGCGAGGACACAGCAAGAAGATGGTCAGATGCGAGCCAAGGAGACAGACCTCAGAAGAAAGCAAACCTGGTGACACCTGGAGCTTGGACTTCAGCTTCCGGAACTGTGAGAAAACAGGTTCTGTTGCCTAAACCACCTGGTGTATTGTACACCACCTGGTGTGTTGTTATGGCAGCCCTCGCAGACGGATACACTTGCTATTCCGGGTCCTCCATTGCTCACTTTCAGAAGGAAACCTCCCTATCCTCCGCATATTCCACCCTGGGGTTAGTGTTTCCATTCATCTTCCATTCATTCAAACGACAAATACTTAGTGATCACCACTGTAAGCCACAGCCCATCTTAAAGCTAATGTTTATGGAGCACTTACTAACTGGCCTGCTACGGGGCCAGCGCCTGACATGCACGCTCATTAAGTCCTACCAGGCACTGCTGCCAGACCCGGTTTACAGTGCGGAACGGAGGCCGGGCTGGGCGAGCAGTTCTGAGGTCCTAAGCGCCGCCCACAACCACAGAGTCACGCAGGGACTAGGAGCCCCGAGACCCGCAGGCCAGGGCGGGGATGGGCAGCGCCTGGGGGATGAGCAGAGGTCGGGCGGGGCCCAAGGCAGGCGTCCGGCTCTCAGGCCTGGCCCCTGCGTCTCCACGTCCCCGCGGGCGCCTGGCACAAGCTGACCCGCTTGGGGACCCAGCTCCGCGGTGACCCTCGCAGGCCCGGGATGCGGAGGTGGCGGCGGGTCCCTGAGCTCCGGGGCACCCAGAGGCGCCCGGCCTCCCCCAGGCCGCGCCACCCGCCCGGGCCCCGCACGCCCTCGCCGGCGGCCACCTTACCCTCAGGGCCGCTCCTTGCCCCGCCGCCACCTCTTACTTCACCCGTCGTCCAGGGCCTCAGCACCTAAAACCAGCCTTCACCAGCCGCGGAACCATTCCGACAACGCCCCCTCTGCCGCCCGGGCCCGCCCGACTTCCGGCGACGTCACTTCCGCCAGGGGCGTGGTGGGCGCGCACGCGCGGAGTGGCGTGGACGCGAGTTCAGCGCCAGGCCCCTAGGAGAGGCGGCGACAGCGCGAGTCCGAGCGGTCCACGTGCTCCCCGCGGCCGGCTGAACCGTTGGCGGGCGCTGCTGCGAGGTGAGGAGCGGTGTCGGAGAGGTTTGCGGCTCCGAGCGGGTAGGACAGGGAGTGTGGCGGTGCCTGCGTTCCCACCGTCAGTCCTTCCTAGGTTCACACTCGCGGAGGAGGGAGGGCATCCATTCAGACTCGCCTGAAGCGCAGCAAGAGCGGGGTCCGGGGCTGGAGAGACTGATGGGTTCCGCCCGTCTGGGACTCTTGTCAGGCACCATGGCGATGATCCAACATGGCGTCTATAACCACATGTCCAGTCGAAGCAAACTTCCCCGTTCTTCTAAGCCCGAAATGAACTTCCCGCTTCCCTTTCTTGCGTGCGCGCGCGAAAAGGTCATCCAATCCTCTCGCGACACAAAGCCTTGCCCGCCCACGCATCTCCACCCCCAGCCCAGCTGCGTAAAAAGCCATTCACCTCCGCTTCCCTTTTGAGGGTCCTCGCAATCACTTGCAGCCCTCCCACGCTGGCAATAAAGGCTTTTACTAATCCCTATCTGTGCCTCTCTATTGCGCCAAAAAACTCTTAACATTTTGGTGCCTTGACTTGGATCTGTTGGGGCGTGCAGCTCCTGGGAGCTACCCCAGTTTGAGCTCCCCCCTGCCAAGGAGCCACAGTTGCTATTTCTCTCATCTCTGCCTTTGCCGTTGCCAGCCTCCATCCAACACTGATCCACTTCGCCTCCCACAGGCGAGCCACTCCTCATTCCGGGAGCTCCTGTCACTCTCTCTCTCTCTCTCTGAAAATCGTGGGCCCACATCAGGACTCCCTCACGTCCTCCTGGACGCCCCTCTGTCCTCTAGGTGACGACCGACGGGCCCCACTATCACACCCAACGAGGGTGAAGACCCTCCTAGGGGTTGTGACTGGCTTCTGCCTCTGGCTCACCTTAAATTCGATCACTATGGGAAATATTCCTTCCCAACCCCCAAAACACACTCCACTCTGGTGTCTCTTTTTTTTTTTTTCTTTTGTGGATACCGGGGGTCGACCTCAGGACCTCGCACACCAGCAGGCACCTGTGCCGCTGAGCGATATCACCGGCCCTTTTTTCATATGTGGGTTCTGGGAGTCGAACTCAGGCCCTCCTGCTTGCCAGGCAGGCGCTTACACCGCTGAGCTATCTCACCGCCCCTCGGATGTCTCTTAAATGACTTAAACACCCTAGGTCTCTGAGAGGCCATCAAACCAAAACAACTAATCTTTTACTGCCAGGTGGCTTGGACCCAATACAAACTCGATAATGACAGCCGCTGGCCGGAGGAGGGCACTGTCAATTGCAACATCCTCCGCGACTTAGACAGCTTTTGCTACGGCAATGGCAAATGGTCAGAAATCCCTTATGTACAAGCCTTTTTTGCTCTCAGGGCGCATCCCTCTCTCATTCAGGCATTTGGGGCAGCCCAGATACTCTTGGCCTGCTCCACGCTGCCAAACCCCTTACCTGATAACCCCGCTGATCCTCCTGATGATGGCCCTTCTGCTTTCACTCCCCCTCCACCATTCCACAGAAACCCTCTCAACCTCCTCAGCCAGCCTTACCCATCCGATCTCCCTCTCACCCCGCACCCTCTACCACTTCGTCCTCCTCCACCCCTCTGTCGCCATTTTCTCCTCGGGCACACCACACCTGTTCTCACTCCTCCCACCATCTTCTCACCAACTGTGGTCATCTTCTAGCCAGCCGCCATTTCCTCAACCCCAACCCCTCCTCTGCAAGATGGCTGGCCCCAAGGGGCTGGTTGACGTTAGTGTCCCTTTTACTCTCTCTGACCCATCCCAAATTTCTCACAGTCTAGGTTCCTTCTCTGCTGAACCTTATAACTATATAAAAGAACTTCAATTTGTGATTAATTCCTACGACTTACATTACAAGGATCTCTATATTATCCTCACATCTACCCTCCTCTCCCCACCACAAAAGACTCAGCTATGGGAAGCAGCAGCCCAAGCTGAGGCTGACCACAGACATCAAACTAACCCTGATCATGCCACTGGGGCCCCTGCAGTTCCAAATGTGGACCCCCACTGGGATTATCAGGGGAGCAATGGCTCACAATGCATGAATATGATGATTGGCTGCATTATTGCAGGCCTAAACAAAATTTCCCATAAACTAATTACCAAAAACTTCATGAACAAACCCAACGCACTGATGAAAACCCTGCTGAATTTCTTTCCCGCTTTACTGACACCCTAACCAAATACACTAATGTTAACCCCCAATCTCCTGAGGGACTAGCCCTCATCAACTCCCATTTCATTTCATAATCTGCCCCCGACATCCACACAAAATTAAGAAAGACAGATCCTGGCCCTCAAACCCCACAGGGAGACCTCCTTAATCTGGCCTTTCGTGTCTTCGACAATAGAGAGGAATAACAAAAACAAGATAAACAACAACATGCCAAACTTAAATGCCAACTTTTGGCTGTGGCACTGAAGGCCTCTGGTAAAACTAAAACAAAACAAAATGGTGCCGCCCGAGCCCCCCCACCATGCTTTAAATGTGGCAACAAAGGACACTGGGCATGAGCCTGCCCCAACCTGCAGCCACCACCGGGACCTTTTCCCATCTGCAATCTCGAGGGCCACTGGAAGTGCGACTGTCCTGTCCGCCAGAGAGCGGGTAAGTCATCAAACTCCCTACCCTCACAGGAGATCTCATCGCTGCCACCGGACTCATGGCTAGCCGACCTGCTCGGTCTCGCCACCAAAGAGGATTGATGGGGCTCGGGGTCCACGGCCCCCATCAAGGTATCTTTCTCAGAGCCCCGAGTCTCGCTGGATATCTCAGGTAAAAACAGTCTCCTTTCTTATCGACACAGGGGCCACCTATAGTGTTCCTGAGTTTTCGGGCCACTGTACCCGATCCATGGTCTCTGTCGTGGGAGTTGATGGTCAACCTACACAACCCCTCTAGACAGGACCCATCCCCTGCCATTTCCAAACCCTCTTCTTCACCCATAATATTTTTGTTATCCCAACCTGCCCCACACCCCTCTTGGGCAGAGATCTCCTCCAAAAACTAACTTCTCTTGCACATTTTTTTTTTTAATGTGGGTACTAGGAGTCGACCTCAGGACCTCGCACTTGGCCAGCAGGCGCTTGTGCCGCTGAGCAATATCACTGCCCTTTTTTTCCTTTATATGGGTACCGGGAGTCGAACTCAGGACCTCGTGCTTGCCAGGCAGGTGCTTATGCTGCTGAGCCATATCACTGCCCCTTCTCTTGCTCTTTTTCCCTCCTCACAGCTCTTGTCCTTCAAACTCAACCACCACGCGTTGCCAGTTCCATCCCCCCTCTCCCTCCCTTCCTTGTTGATCCTGTAGTCTGGGACACCTCCAGCCCCACTCATGCCACCCATACCGCCCCTGTGCTAATTTGCCTTAAAGATCCTTCAGCCTTTCCCTGTGTTCCCCAATATCCAATAGCCCCCAAACACCAGCAGGGACTTAAACCTATAATCCAATGCCTATTAACCAGTGGCTTCCTTAGGACTGCCCATTCACCCTACAGTACCTCTATTCTACCGATACTCAAACCCAGTGGCTTCTACTGCCTAGCCCAAGACCTCAGAGCTATCCACAGTGCGGTAACACCGATTCACCCTGTGGTGCCAAACCCTTACGCTGTATTCTCCCACGTCCCCCCGTCTACTTCCTACTTTACTGTCTTAGACCTTAAAGATGCATTCTTCACTCTCCCTTTACACCCGATTGTCAGGACTGCTTCGCTTTCACATGGACAAACCCAGACACCCTCCAGTCTTTACAGCTTACATGGACAGCCCTACCTCAGGGGTTCCGAGATAGCACTCGCTTCTTTAGCTATGCCCTTGCTTCTGACCTGGTGACTCTCGACCTCAGATCCAGCACTCTTCTTCAATATGTGGATGATGATCTTCTGTGTTCCCCATCCCATGCTCTAGCTGTTCAGCATACGGCTGCTCTCGTCAACTTTCTCTCAGGTCGCGGATATAGAGTGTCCCCCACCAAAGCCCAAATAGCCTCACCAAAAGTCAAATACCTGGGGCTTACCCTCACCCCCACCACTTGTTTGATCACCGCCGACCGCAAAGCCCTCTGTGACCTCCAGGTGCCAACTACAAAGCAACAAGTTCTGTTCTTTGTCTAGCTAACTTCTTTTCACCTTTGGATTCCTAACTTTGCAACTCTAGCCCAACCTCTCTCTAAAGTGTCCAGTGTTTCCCTGTCAGAGCCTCTTGACCCCACCACTCCTATACACTCTACATTCCATAAACTGACAGAGGCCCTCTTGAGGACCCCGGCCCTCACTCTCCCAAACCTGACCCAACCCTTTGTTTATACCCCACTTCTCAAGATCATAATGCTGTGGGAGTTCTGGGACACAAAAAGGGACCTTCCTTCCGAGCAGTAGCATAGCTCGCTCTCAAAGCAATTAGACAGCGTAGTACGTGGCTGGCCCTGCTGTCTTCGGGCTCTTGCTGCAGCAGCCACACTAACACAAGAGGCAAAAGAGTTCACTTAAGGGCAATCGAAGTCCACTCATCTCATTGCCTTAATGAGCTCATTTCACACAAAACACTCCCTGCCCTAATGATTCCTTCCCGCTCACAGCAGGTTCATTTAATACTCATAGAAGACCCTTCAATCACTATCTCCGGGCCAGTGATATAGCTCAGCAGTATAAGTGCCTGCCTGGCAAGCGCAAGGCCCTGAGTTCGGTTCCCGGTACCCGAAAAAAGAAAAAAAAATTACTGTCTCCACCAGTAGTCCCTCAACCCGGTCACCTTATACCCCCTCTGACGAGGTCCCTCACCATAATTGAATTTGGGTCTCACAGATGACTCCTACCCCCTTCCCCCACATTAAAAGCATGCCTCTCTCTACAGTTTCTGACACATGGTTCATAGATGGTGGCTCAACCAACACGGACACATGAAAAAGGGCAGGATATGCCATAGTTAGTGGTTCTAAGGTAGTAGAGGCAAGTCCACTGCCACCTGGGACATCTTCACAAAAGGCAGAACTTGTCGCCCTTACACGAGCCCTAACACTGGCCACAATCATAAATATCTGTACTGACTCAAAATACACATTCAGTATCCTTCATTCCCATGCTGCCATCTGGCAGGAAAGGGGCCTAATCAGTACTCAAGGGACACCCCCCCATCATCAATGTACCCCTCATCCTCAAGCTACTAGAGGTGGCACAGCTCCCAAAACAGGTAGCAGTCATTCATTGCAAGGGACACCAAACATCATCAGATCCCATTTCTGAAGGCAACACCTTCACTGACACACAGGCCAAATTAGCCACACAACCATACCCTTCTCACCTTCTTCCCCTTATCCCAAGCACCTTACCTCTACCTCAGTATTCACCAAAACAATTGTAACTACTCCACAAACTTACTTATAGCCAAAACACTCAGGGATGGATTTTCCAAGGATCAAAACTTCTCCCAGATCAACAGGCATTAACCATCATCACTGACTTACACAACTGCTTTCATGTAGGCACCCAGGCTCTATATAAACTCCTAACTCCAGTCACTACCCATTTCTCCCTAAAAAACATTATTCACCAGGCCACCCACAGTTGTCAACTTTGTGCCAAAACCTCTCCTCAGGGACACTTACCTCCCCCTTCTTTCCTAATCCACCAACTTCATGGACACACTCCAGGCAAAGACTGGCAGATGGATTTTACACACGTGCCTCATCATAAGACCTACAAATATCTTGTCACCTTTGTACCTTCTCGGGGTGGATAGAAGCCTTCCCCACTGCCTGAGAGAGCACAGACACGGTTTCTAAAACTCTCATACAAGAGATTATCCCCCGATTTGGCTCACCCCAAACTATCTAATCAGACAATGGATCAGCCTTTATCTCCCAGATCACACAAGTGTCCTCGAGTCTTAACATCACCTGGCACTTACACACACCATACCATCCACAATCCTCAGGAAAGGTGGAAAAGGCAAACGGTCTGCTAAAAACACACCTCACAAAACTCATCTTAGAGCTACACCTACCTTGGCCTCCGCTCCTTCCCTTGGCCCTAACTTGACTCAGGGCACTTCCTCGAGCACCCTCTTTTTTTTTTTTTTTTTTAATTTTAAAGAGAAGAAAAAACAAATCAAAAGAAGAACAAATTTTCAAAGCAACATAATAGGAGGGTAGCAATGGTTAATACATTACGTATTACTATCTTTAAGTTAGTTATTCAGGATACCAGACATTAGCATTCAATTGTCCAAACATTATTGGCACAAACCTTACTCTTCAATGAACTAAGTAAAATTGGTAGTGTATCTATCTTAACCATCTTATATATATATATACAATTTTTTTTCCCTTTCCCTTCTTTCTTTTCCCTATTCCAGTCTCTCTTTCCTTTTGACCAGTTTCTTTTTGATTCATCATGTCTATTGTACATTTTGGATCTTATTTACTCTTTCAGTTTCTCATACTAGAGAGACAATACGATGCTTACACATGTGCGTCTGGTTTATTTCACTTATGAGTATTTTCTCGAGTTGCATCCATTTACCTATAAAAGTCTCCAGTTTATCCTTCTTTATGGCTGAATAGTACTCCATTGTATAAAAATACCACATCTTTCTTATCCATTCCTCAGTTGATGGGCATTTGGGTTGTTTCCAAGATCTGGCTATTACAAATTGTGCTGCTATAAACATGGGTGCACATATATCGCTGTGGTACGATGTTTTTAATTCTTCTGGGAAGATGCCCAGAAGGGGAATAGCTGGGTCAAATGGGACCTCCAACCCTAGTTTTCTGAGGAATCTCCACACTGACTTCCACAGTGGCTGTACCAGTCGACACTCCCACCAACAGTGAAGAAGGGTTCCTTTTTCCCCACAGCCCCTCCAGCATTTGTTATTAGTTGATTTCTTTATAGTAGCCATTCTTTCTGGGGTGAGATGGTATCTCAGTGTTGTTTTAATTTGCGTCTCTCGAATGACTAGTGATGTTGCACATTTTTTTGTATATTTATTTGCCATTAGTATTTCTTCATCTGAGAAATGTGTATTCATCTCAGATGCCCATTTTTGGAGTGGGTCTTTAAATTTGGGAGGTCTGATTTTTTTGAGTTCTTTATATGTTCTGGATAGTAATCCTTTGTCTGAGGAACAGCTGGCAAACATTTTTTCCCACGTTGTGGGTTGTCTCTTCACTCTGTTGGTGGTTTCTCTTGCTGTGCAAAAGCTTTTTAATAAGATGAGATCCCAGTTATTGATTCTTTGGGATAGTTCCCGTGCAGTTGAGTTTTTATTCATAAAGTCTTTGCCTACACCAATGTCTCCAAGGGTTTTACCTATCCTACCTTCCAGCAGATTTAATGTTTCTGTTTTAATATTTAGATCTCTGATCCATTTTGAATTTAGTTTAGTGCATGGTGAAAGATATGGGTCTAGTTTTAATCTTCGGCATGTGTAGAGCCAGTTTTTCCAGCACCATTTATTAAAGAGGCTATCTTTCTTCCAGCGAATGTGTTTGGCACCTTTGTCAAAGATAAGGTGGCTTAGTATGTCTGGGGTTGTTTCAGCATCTTCTAATCTGTTCCATTGATCTTCAGGTCTGTTTTTTTGCCAGTACCACACTGTTTTTATCACAGTAGCTTTATAGTATAATTTCAAGTCAGGGATTGTGATGCCCCCTGCCTTGCGTTTGTTGCCCAGAATTGCCTTTGCTATTCTAGGTCTCTTCTGATTCCAAATGAATTTTAGGATTGTTTTCTCTAATTCTGTGAGATATGCTGTTGGAATTTTGACTGGAATTGCATTAAATCTGTATAACAATTTTGGAAGTATGGCCATTTTCACTATATTGGTTCTTCCTATCCAGGAGCAAGGGATATCTTTCCATTTTCTGATATCCTCTTCAATCTCCTTTTTCAGAGTACTGTAGTTTTCAGTATAGAGGTCTTTTACATCCTTTGTGAGGTTGATTCCTAGGTATTTCATTTTTTTTGGATGTTATTGTGAAAGGTGTTGTTTCCCTAATTTCTCTTTCAGTAAGTTTGTTATTTGGAGCACCCTCTTTTCTAAGTCTCTTTGAGCTTATGTATGGTAGGCCCTTCCTGCTTCACAAATTGCCTACCTCACAAAACCTTTCCCCTATCACTGACTATATCCCAATCCTCTCTTCTCTTAGACTCCTTTTGCGACAACATGTCGACCTTTGTTTCCCACAACCAACAAACAACCCATTACCAGAACCCCCTATAACTCCTGGGGATCTAACGTATCTCAGATCCTCTAAACACACAGGACTTCAACCAAAGTGGACGGGACCCCATCTGGTCATCCTCACAACGCCAACTGCGGTCAAAGTGCATGGTCTTTCCTCTTGTTTTCAAATCACACAGGCCAAACATTGCCTTGGCTCCCCTACATCCACCCCTGTTACCATCTGCCAGATGGACCAGTCAAACCATAACTCCAACCTGTCTTTGCCTAACACAAACCAACACTCCAAAGACATGATTACGTTCCTACTAATTCACCTCTGTTTCCTAGGAACCGCCCTTTCCACAGCCCACTCTCAATCTCATCCAAACCTTCCCCCAAACATGTTCACCATCACAGGGTCATATGGAACAGTGTTACGACAACTAAATGACACCACCATGCCGCTCCCACTCCTATATCCCTATTGCTCCCTTTATCCATATGTACGGACTTGGGATGCCCCCATAGGAGCCACCTGCTGGCAAAGAAGCATCTATTTTGTCCTGTGCCCACAAAAACAACAAAGATACTGTGCTGACCCAACATATTTCTATACTTCTAAATGGGGCTGTGAGACCATAGGCCTATACCGTGACGGTTCCTCATGGAAGCAGGCAGACCCACGTGTCAAAATAACCCTCACCAACCAGAGGTTCACAAGAGATATCAAGGTTAACTTTACTGTCCTAAAGCCTTCTGATCTGGCTACACAGCTGGCTACACGTAGCGGATGGCCTTTTATGATGGCGTTGGAGCTTACTCAGGGGGAGAGGGGACGTTCATCACTGTAAGAAAAACACCAATCCCCTAACTCCAAATCTTAACTCTTCCCCTGACAACACAACTTCCTACACAGACACAAAGTCAGACATCCGTTCCCCAACTCTTAAATGATGCCTTCCAGTCCATCCAGAGCCTAAACTACACTTAGATGACACTAACCTCACACTGTTGGCTCTGTGTCCCTTTTTGACAAGATCAATATACAGCCTACCCAGTAATATTAAACAGCTCCTTAATTTGGCCCAAAACTACAGCAAACATTAGAGGGCCCCTTAAACTCTCTTCCAACCAGCTCCTTCCAAACAATCTGTCATGTATCTACTCCTCTCAAGCCACCACAAAGGCCCCCAAATGGAAAACCTAACCAACTCTAACAACCTGACTCCCTCACTGCATCCTGGATCCCCCATATGCCCACCTTATGAACAATTTTTCCTCTGCGGCTCAGGTGCCTACACCTGCCTACCTAGTAACTGGACTGGATCATGCACCCTAGCTATCATTAACTCCAAAGTCACCCTTGCCACCGATGCCCAAATTGTTACAAGGATGGAGATCGAGGTGTCCTCCCATCACAGAGCCCGCAGAGCCATTTAAATAGCTCCCATACGAGCAGGAATTGGACTCTTGTCAGCTATAGGCATAGGAGCAGGAGGAATAAGGACTGTCACACGTCTCTACTCCAAGCTTTCAGCAGAACTCGGTGATCAAATAGAACATATTTCAGGGTTCATCACCCTCCTCCAAAGTCAAATCAACTCCCTAGCTGTGGTAGTCCTCCAAAATAGAAGAGTGCTTGATGTTCTAACCGCCGATAAAGGAGGCACCTGCACCGTGTTAGGAGAAGAATGTTGCCGTTTCTTCAACCAGTCAGGAATGGTCACGGATAAGGTAAAAAGGCTCAAAGACTTTGTTGACCATAAGCGAAGAGAACTAGCTGAATCATCCGCCCCCTCTTGGTGGCCAGCCCTAGGCTCCTGGGCCCCTAGCAACCTCCCCATCCTAGGTCCTCTCATCATGATTATTCTCCTGCTACTCATAGCACCCTGCCTTTTTGAACTTTTTTCAAGATTTCTTCAATCCAGGTTAGGGGCCTTCACTACCAGACAACTCCTCCTCCTGGCTGAGACCCCTGGCACCAGCTTCTACATGGGCCTAACCTCTCACCCCAACGACTACAACAGCCCCCACCATTATTGCCCTTGCTAGCAGGAAGCAGTCTAAGAGTCACTGCCCCATAACTACAAAAAGATGGGAATGATGGGTTCCGCCCATATGGGACTCTTATCAGGCACCGTGGCAATGATCCAACATGGCGCCTATAACCACATGTCCAGCCAAAGCAAACTTCCCTGTTCTTCTAATCCCAAAATGAACTTCCCGCTTCCCTTCCGCTTCCCTTTCGTGTGCTCCAAAAGGTCATCCAGTCCTCTCCCAACACAATGCCTTGCCTGCCCATGTATCTCCACCCCCAGCCCAGCTCCATAAAAAGCCATTCACCTCCGCTTCCCTTTCAAGGGTCCTCGCAATCCCTTGCAGCCCTCCTGCGCCAGCGATAAAGGCTTTACTTATCTCTATCTGTGCCTCTATTACGCCAAAAGACTCTTCACAGTGACCCTTTCACCTGGGGCGGCACTGCTGCTCTGGGCTTCAGGCTTGCTGCATGGTGAGGCCAGGACTCTTGTCTTCATCACCAAGGAGGGGCCCTGGGTCTGGCGATCTGGAGCACAGGCTGGAATAGTTGCGTGTGGATCTGGGTTGCCACTCCTGTGTGTGGGACCTGGTACAAGTTGCTTAACCTCTTTATGCCTGTCTCCTCTTCTGTCCAAATGAACAGGGTTATGGGAGTAGAACCGAGTTAATCACCCATGAGAGGGCCTGGCACATACTAGATGGTCAGGAAACACTCACTCTTTGCAGCATGCACCTCTGAGGAGAAAGGAGAGAGGTGAGGTATTTACAGGCCTGACACTCCTTCAGAGCCGCCCCCGTGCTCCGGGCTTGGTGTTAGACATACGGCGGTTATTAGAGCGAACCGATGTAGTTTAAAGCAGTGCAGGTGATGATGTGGGTGGGGTGGGGACATGAACTGGGAAGCAAAGAAGGCTTGACTTCTGTGAGCCTCAGGTTGCCCATCTGTTAAAGTAGAGATTCAGGCACCTACTGCCGAGCCCTTCTGCAAGGACCAGAGGACGGTCCTCTCTGTGATCACCTGCTGCACTTGCTGTCACAACAGGTTTAGGCAGGAGTGTGGACGGGGTGTACTGGCCAGTGCTCCCATGGCCCCATGCCTGTGGCTTCTCCGAATTCTGTGCCTGGGAGGGACTTGGGTCTAGTCTAGTTGGCTTGACTCAGTGTTTCACAGATGAGAATTTGAGGTTAAAGGGGGCAGTGGCTTGGTTTAGGTCATGTGTTCACTGGTTGTGGCTGTGATGGGGTTGCCAGCCGGGCCCCTTAGATGGACTGTTTTGGAATGGTGGTGGTAATGGGGTGTAGGTCAATGTGTGTGTGAGTGAAAGAATGTTTTAAGAATAATGAATATTTTTGTAAGAAAAATAAAAATAGAAGAATGTAGGAAGAGGAAAATTAAAAAAAAAAAATCATTCCAAATCCCAATGTTGTGGTGATCCAGAAGAGGCTGGAGTAAATGTATGAAGATCGATAGGTTGAGGGTCTTATGTAAGGGAGCATGGGTTTGGGAGAAGACTGAATACAATGGCATTGATGTACAATTAATTGGTCACAGAGAAACCTTTCTGTAGTTGGGTAACATTGGATCTTGCACATCTGCTGTTCCATTTAACTTTTCAAACAACACTTTGAAGTGGATATTAAACATATTACAGATTCTGGGAAGTTAAATGACCGTGGGATCACTGAATTTTTAATGACCCTTCTGGTGTTGGCAGATGTAGGCTGCAGCCTTTGGCCCTGACTCCAGGCCCAGTCCAACAAAACATGGCCACTGTCTTGTTCAGAGGAGACTAAGGTCCCTACAGTCCTTCTCAAGACTCCAGCCCCTGGCTGACCCTGGCTGCTTCCCCCAGCTCAGGATTTCTGTCCAGTACCTGTTGGTCTTCCCTGCGACATGGGTGTTTCCTTGCCCAGGGTGGGCTGGCTTTAGAATGAAGCCCCAGGATCCTAATATTTACAAATGGAGGCCACATTGGAGAACCTTCCTGTTTTTCCTCCTTTGGATGAGGATCTCCAGTTCTCAGAGTAATGGCCAAGCAAATGGCAGGGATGCGACAGGTGAAGACAGAGGCAGTGCAGGAGCTGGGGCTGCCACCTCGTCTCTCAGACACCTCAGCCACTTACTGTGCCTGAGGCAGATCCCTCAACTTCCTGACCTGGCTTTGCACTCGCAGCCAGTGGAGGTAGGGTCACAGCTGTCCTGGAGGTGCTGCACTTGATCAGGATGTGGACGTGAGGTCACTTTGTAGAGAGCTAGGGATCCCATGTTCGGTCCTTCTGGCCCTTAGCTTTTTCTTGGGTGTGGCATATGATGAGAGCTCAGTAAACTGACTGGACAGAGGGATAGACAGACAGCCGGAAGCACCTTTTTGGCAGTTTGTAGCATTTACATTTCTGAAATTATTAAGTCCACACTGAGGCTTGGGACCCTGTCTGCTGAGTGGTTGAGCTTGCCATTCGCAGCCTGTGCGTGTGTGTGTGCGCTCTGTCAGGGAAAGGTATTTTCTCTGGTGACCCGGGCAGCTGTGAGGCAGTCAAGGTCACTTGAGCTGGTAACTGTCCTCGGGCTCTGTGTAAGCTCCTTACAGGTCTGATACAGATCTGATCGCATTAGCTGAGCAGGTGGGCGCACTGTTCCCAGGTTGTGTCAAGTGTGAAACCCATTCCGCCTTGAAGCAAGCAGCTAGGTAAGCCACCAAATGAAAATGGCCCAAGAGGGACTTTTCAGTAGGCCTGTGGCTCATTTCTGACCCTCTCCTGAGTTGGTGTTTACACATCGTGGCTTTTGTCCAGGGGAACAAGCCTTGCACACATGGCATGGGCACCTTTGTCAACACTGCCGGCTTCTTTCGGTTGTGTTCTGGCTGCAGCCGCCCTTCCCAGGTTCTCACTCCTGACTCTCCATACAGGTCGTCCTCCTGGAGTCTCTTCGCTGGAGCCCAAGGCTTGCTGCACCCTTTCTTGCCTCCCTCCTCTTCTTCCCCAGTCAAGAAACAGAATAGTCTTCAGTGGCAGGGGTTGGAGAGCTCTAAGCCAGACCTAAATTGGAGGGCTGCTTCCACAGTTGGCTATCATTGTGAAAGTACTTTGGAATTTTCCAGCAGATAATATGACTCAACGCAGCTGTTCTACCTTGTGCATACAGTGACAGTCCCTTTCTTGGTGACTAATTAAAGATTTTCTCTTGTTCGAATACAAAAGCACACCTCCAGCCTGTGCTGATGTGACGTTGGCTCTTATTCCAGCCTTTGTTCTCCTGTCAGGCAGAGTGGCTGTGCTGCAAGCCTGACAGTTACTGAGCTCCCTCTGCCTTGCTCAGAACCGGGAGCTTCCGGGAGCCAGGTGAGGTCAGTGGAGCGCTGCCTCTGTCACACGACTTTGTCATGACCTGATGAGGGGAGAGAGTTGTTGCAGCGTGGCCCAGGGCCAGTGTGTTTGCTCCCCTCAGGATCTGGGTCAGGCAGTGGCTGAGCACAGGCCTTCCCTTTCTGACCTAGCCTGAGAGCAGGCTGACTAGGAGACCTGAGCCAGCTGGGGTCGGGCCTGTGTTTGTACCCAGGAAGTCGGGGACTGAGGTCTGAAAGCGTAGTGTCTCCCTGGGCCTTTGTACACCAGGAGGGGCCAACAGGTTGAACATTTCCATTCCAGGCTGAGTGGCTTTGCACAGCCTTGATTCTTGTGTGGGCGGAGCATGGGTGGAGGGGATGGTGGTTCATGCGTGAGGGTTCACCGCAGGCATGGGGAGCTCATTGCCGAGGATTCTTGGGCGAAGTCTTACCCTGAAGCAGACTCCGTCAGTTTACTTGGTGGTCAGTTTCATCAGCACAATAAGAAAGTGCTAGCTTAAACAGTAGTCAAGTTTTTGCTGTGAAACTTTTATAATGCAGAACATGTAAAATGACAGTGTTCTTTTAGAATCTGGTGATTATATAATCATGGAAAGTTACTGTGACTTCTCTGCCATTTAGAGTCTGTGCTTTGCTGAGCACAGTGGCATCCCCATGAGTGCTGTGTTGTGTTTCGTTTTCTTTGTGGTACTGGGGATTGAACCCAGGGCCTTTACACTGAGCTACATCCCAGTCTTCTTTAGTATTTTTTTTTAATTTCAAGACAGGGTCTTGCTAAGTTGTCCAGGCTGGGCTCTTTAGTCCTCCTGCCTCAGCCTCCCAGAGTGCTGGGGTTGCCGGTTTGCGCCGCATGAGATTTTGAGGGGTAGATATGTGTATGTGCACACTCGCTTCCGTGGGGCAGTGCTCCAGAGACCCAGGGCACCCGGGTGTGAGCCCCCCCATGACTCAGCCCCACACAGCGGCGATGCCACAAGTGGTTCCAAGTCTTGTGGACAGATTTGACCAGAGGCCACGTGAGGGAGCTCCTCATCTCCCCAGTCCACTGAGGCTGAGGGCTGAGTCCTCATCCCACACCAGTGGGTACATTGTAAGGCCCCTCTGAACATTTCTAGTACCTGTGGGAAAGTTTTGTTTTGGATGGGTTTGATTTTTTGATACAGCGGCTCCCAGTGAGGTCCAGGCTGGCCTCGCACGTGGGATCTTCCTGACTCGGACCTCCCAGTGCTGGGATGACAGTCGAGCACCAAGCCTGACAAGAATTGCTTTCAGGCTTTTTTTTCCCACTTTCTAAACTTCCCTCAGTTTTCCCCTTTTGTTTTTTTTTATTCTGTGTGGGGACCTGAAATAGTTTTCAGTGCGCACCTAAATTACAATGCCTTTGGTAAGTTTCATATATAAGTACATTTTACATGGCAAGAATGGGAGGGAAAACTTAAAGGTATTAGAGAAAGTAAAATATATAGTGCTCTAAAATCTCTTTATCAGTACAGTCTATATCTGCTGGGTTTAAATCCTGATTCTGTTACTGTTTCCTGGGGCAAGTTACTTAATCTCTCTGTGTCCCAGTTGTTTCATGTAAATTTTGAACAATGATAGTTTTTCCCTCACAGGGTTTCCATGAAGGCTAAATAAGTTAATACAGGTAAATTTCTTAGAATAATGCCTAGCACAGAGTAAATACACACTCGACCCATGTTAGCCTTTCTCACTAGGAATAATTTACCTACATGGGTGGTAGAGTTCTATACAGATTGTTCATCAACATTGGAATCTTTTGTTTTCATGTGAAATTATGGTTGAAATTATTATGAAAAAAACCATATGAATCACTTATTGAGAATAGAAATTTCGGCTTATGATACCAATAATCTGTTTTTCCTTGTTTTTTTTTTTTTTTTTGTTGTTGTTGTTTTTCTTTTTTTTTTAGGACGAATTAAAACCTATTTGGATAGAGAATATTTAATCATTTAGCTAAAAATGGTATTTTTTACATGCAATGCATGTGGTGAATCAGTAAAGAAGATACAAGTGGAAAAGCACGTGTCTGTCTGCAGAAACTGTGAATGCCTTTCTTGTATTGACTGTGGAAAAGATTTCTGGTGAGTTCTGTGTAGTTCATGTAGATCCACAGCGAAGGGCCAGAGCAGTTGGGAAGTTCTGGCCCCACAGAGGCAAATTCACGGAAAGAAACTAAGAAAAATGCCTTGCAGGATCCATTGATGAAAACTGGTGCAGTTCTCTTCCAGTGCTTTATGAAACGATTTGATTTTTTTTTTTTTTTATGTGGGTACCGGGAGTCAACCTCAGGACCTCGCACTTGCCAGCAAGCGTTTGTGCCGCTGAGCAATATCACCGGCCCTTTTTTTCTTTATGTGGGTACTGGGAGTCGAACTCAGGACCTCACGCTTGCTGGGCAGGCGCTTATGCCACTGGGCTATCTCACTGGCCCACAATTTGAATTTTAAAGGAGTCCTAAAGAGAGGGCTGAAGGGAGGAGATCACGGTGGCTTCCGCACTGATCAGACAGTGGCACTGGGAACCATATTGTCGCCACCTCTGCCAGGCCCAGGGTCACAAGTGCTCAGGGGACCACTTAGGAGCCTTGGAGCGCTTCTGTTAGAGCAGGGCTAGGATGTGCCCAGTGTACAGAACAGGTGAATTTATCACCAGGACATGAGCTTAGGAATCAGGGCGCTTGTGCAAGGGACAGACGAGAAGAAATGCAGACAGCAGCACAGCATGTGGCACTGGTCAGAGTCTGCGACCTGGGTATCGGTCTAACAGTGGGGCTTCTGATCGCTTTCAAGGGGCGATGACTATAAAAACCACGTGAAGTGCATCAGTGAGGACCAGAAGTACGGCGGCAAGGGCTACGAAGGTAAAACCCACAAAGGAGACGTGAAGCAGCAGGCGTGGATTCAGGTAACATCTTTCTAACCTTTCCAGTCTTTTCGTGTCTCCCCTCCTGATTTCTTCAGAAATCTAAGAATCTGGGCCGGTGAGATGGCTCAGCGGCACAAGCACCTGCCTGGCAAGCGCGAGGTCCTGAGTTCGACTCCCGGTACCCACATATGAAAAAAGGGATAGTGATATCGCTCAGTGGCATGGGCGCCTGCGGGCGCGTGAGGTCCTGAGTTCGACCCCTGGTACCCACAAAAAAAAAAGCAATCTAAGAATAAATGTGTCATCCATGCAGACAAGTCCCAGAAACATCATGGCTTAGGACAGACTGAGGTTGAAGTAAAACTTTTTGAAAAAAAGAGTTATTTTCTAATGTTAATGTTAATAGTTGTGGTGTATTTTGGCTTTCATGTACATGTTTTTCCGATATCTCTTAGAATTATTCAAGAATTCTCACTAGCTTTCTGTTGCCTACTAAGCCAAACAGAAACTCTCATCTCTTTCTTCTAGTGATAATGCAGCTCTTTCTGAGTCAAACCATGCTAATCACATCTGTTGTCAGAATCGAGTAAAATAGACATTTTCATAAACATAACAAGTTTCCTACTTACCTAAAATAAAATGAAAATATGTGCAAAGAAATGGCAGGAGCCATGAAACCCCTGTTTGGCTGAGAAGTGTAACTTCCAGAACGTTATTGGCTGTTTGCAGACTAGAAAGCAGGAGGAAGGATTTAGAAAAGAAGGTGCAGAATGAAAAGACAAGTGTTACCTCTGAAAATGGGACATCTTCCTCAAAACCAACTTCATAGTTCTCCGTTTAGTGTTAGAATGTAAATGTGGATTTTCTGACCCCAACAGCCTTCCCAATTAGCATATTCCTCGGAGGACAGTTTTTCTGTTGCAGAGGACTTGCAGTGTCTGCCCGTAAGGCATTTAGGCCGGTGACCATCAGCCACACTTGGGGGCACAGTCTCTGAGCCACTGACACCCGCTGGCATTCCTAGGCTCTTAGAGGGGGACACAAGTTCCGTCTCTGCTGTCATTACACGCGAATGCAATCCTCTAAAAAACAAACCCAGTGGAGTAATAACAGAAAAAATGCAGAGAAGAAAGCAACAAGTGATCCCAAAGTAACCAGCCAGAGACCCCAGTGTGAGTCTCGTGCAGACCACAGGAGAATCGTCCGTGTGGGTCGCGGTCCTTCCCTCTCAGCTGTCACCAGTGCCCTCCTCTCTTGGACACCGCTCGCCACTCCAGCAAATGCTGGGCCAGCCTGAAGTTGTCCTTGTTCAAGTCGGTCCTGTTTGCTTGGTTGATGTTTTTCTGCGTGAGTGCCGTAAGCAGCTTTGTCTCGTCCCTGTCTGGATCCTGCATCCGTTTTTTTCTGGTCTGTTTATGTGTAGGTTCATTTCTTTGTCATGCAGGAACGTTTTCCTGTGTTGTATTTGCTTAACCTCGCGGTGTATCTTGGGTTGGTTTATTGATGATTGTCCTTCCTGTCTCCTGACAGTTCTCTAACTTTAATAATTGCTTTTTTCCTCTGCCTTCCTAGGATTGCTTAGCATTTTCTCTAGGTCACTAATTTGATTTTCATCCCTGTTAGGTTCTTGCTATTTCAGATTTATTTATTCATTAGAACTTACTACTACTTTATGCTAATGCTGAGTTTGTTCTCTAGTCCCCTTGGTTAATTTATGTGTTCTAAGTGCACAGTTAAGCACATTCACAGTGTTGTGCAGCCATCGCTGCCATCCACTTCCAGAACTAACATCTTCCCAAACCAAAGTTCTGACCTTCTAAACATGAACTCTCCACCTGCTGCTCTGTTCTACTTTCTATCTCTGTGTGTCTGCCTGTCCTAGGAACCTCACAGAAGAGGAATTACACAGTATCTGGCCTTTTGTGACTGGCTTATTTCACATAACAGGTGTCTTCAAGGTTTGTCCATGTTGTGGCATCTACCAAAATTTCTTTCCTTGTTATGGCGGAAAACATTCCATTGCATGTGTAGCCCACATATTGTTTATCCATTCATCCGCCCGTGGACACTTATTTTGCTTGTGTCTTTTGGCTGTTGTGAAAAACCTTGCTGTGAGCATAGGTATACTACATGTGATCTGTTGAAATCCTTACTTTCAGTTCTTCTGGGCATATACCCGAAATGAGATCGCTGGGTTGTACAGTAACTCTGATGTTTTGAGGAATCTCTATTCTGTTGTCTGTAGCAGCTGCAGCATTTCATATCCTCACCAATAATGCACCAGGGTTTCAGTTTCTTCACATCTTGATGCACACTTGTAATTTTCACTCTCTCTGTCTTTTTCTTGGTAATAGTCATCCCTTTGGGTGTGACATGGTATCTCATTGTGGTTTGGGTTTCTATTTTCCCAATGATTTGGGGTTTTGGGGGTATTTTCTCTTTTGATTATTTTATTGTCTCTTTTTTATTGTTTATTGGTATAATTTAGATATACATAATGATTGTATTCATCATAGGGAATTTGTACCTGTATATGACATATCTTGACCCTCTTTTTTTTTTACCAGTCCCCTCCCTTCCCTTCAATCCCTCTTCCTTTCCTTATATACAAAGCTTTTTTTCCATTTTATCCTTTTTATCTTTTTTTCCCTTCCTTTCCCCCTCCCTAGTTCCTCTTTCCATTTGAATAATTTCTTCCTATTTTACAATATCTGTTGTACATTTTTGTCTTTATTTACTCTTTCAGTCTGTCACAACAGGGAGACAATGTGATATCTACATGTGTGTCCAAATTATTTCACTTAAGAGTATGGTCTCTTGTGCCAGTGAGATAGCTCAGCAGCATAAGTGCCTGCCTGGTAAGCGTGAGGTCCTGAGTTCGACTCCCGGTACCCATATAAAGGAAGAAAAGGGGCCGTGATATCGCTCAGCGGCACAAGCGCTTGCTGGTAAGCACAAGGTCCTGAGTTTGACCCCTGGTACCCACTTAGGGAAAAAAAAAAAAAAGTATGGTCTCAAGGTGCATCCATTTACCTCGAAATGTCTCAAGTTTATCCTTCTTTATGGCTGAGTAGTACTCCATTGTATAAAAAAAACCCACATCTTTTTATCCATTCCTCTGTTGATGGGCATGTTGCTAACGATTTATGATGTTGAGCATCTTTTCATGTATATTGGCCATCTGTGTATTTTTTTTGGAGAAGTGTCTAGTTCTTTGCCCATTTTAAAAATTAGTTTGTTTCTGATGTTGAATTATAGGAGCTCTTTGTATATTTTGAACATGAAACCTTTATCAGATATAGTATACAAATACTTTTCCCATTCCATGGGCTGTCTTTTCCCTCAGTTGATAGTGTCCTTTGATGCATAAAAGTTTTAATTTTGATTGTAGTCCCATTCATTTTTTCATTTTGTTACCTGTGCTTTTGGTGTCATGCAAGAAACCATTGCCAAATTCGGTGTCTTGAATTTATAAGAGTTGATAGTGCTAGTGCTTTCTTCTGAGGGTTTATAGTGTTCCCTCTAAGTTTAGATCTTTGATTCATTTTGAGATGATTTTTGTATGTAGTGGGAGGTAAGAGTCCACCTTCTTTCTTCTCCATGTAAATACCCATTTTTCTCATCATTGTCTGTTGAAAACATTCCTTTCTTCCATTGACTAGGCTTAATATTCTTGTTGGAAGTCATGTGATCATTTATGCAAGCATCTGTTTGTTTCCATGGGGCTAGCATCACACTGTTTTAATTATAGCTTTGTAGTAAATTTTGACATAAAAATCTATTCTCCTTTCCAGATTGCTTTGACTGGAGTTCCTCAAGAGTCCGTGGGAATTATAGGTGGATTCCCTCAAGAATATATGTATAGGGCCGGTGAGATGGCTCAGCGGCATAAGCGCCTGCCTTGCAAGCGCGAGGGCCCGAGTTCGACTCCCGGATCCCACATACGAAAAAGGGGCCGGTGATATCGCTCAGCGGCACGGGCGCCTGCTGGCGCGCGAGGTCCTGAGGTCGACCCCCCGGTACCCACAAAAAAAAAAAAAAAGAATATATGTATAAACTGAAGTTTGATGGGAACTGCACTAAATCTGTAGGCTGCTTTGCTTTGGGAAGAACTGATGTGTTAGCACTATGAAGTCTTCCATTCCATGAGCACAGGGTGGATGTTCCTTCTCAAGTCCTTTCAATCGTGCTTGGTAGTTTTTTTTATATAAGTCTTTCACTCTTTGGTTGTTATTTCCTAATTATGCTATTGAGTTTGTTTTGTTTTGTTTTGTGTGTAGTACTGGGGATTGAACCCAGGACCTCATACTAAGCTACATTTCCATCCCCCCGCCCTTTTAGTTTTTATTCTGAGACAGGGTCTTGTTGAGTTGTCCGAGCTAAGCAAGCTGGGCTTGCTTGTGATCCTCCTTGCCTCAGCCTCCCAAGTAGCTGGGCGCGCAGGTGTGTGCTGCTGCACCTGGCTTATTCTAGGTTCTGTTGATGTTTTTGTTGATGTTCTATTTGATGTTTTTGCAAATGGAATGATTTTCTTAATTTCCTTTTTGAATCATTCTTAGTGTATGAAAATGCAACTTGATTTTTGAGAGTTGATTCTATATCCTACAACCTCCCCATACTGATATGGAATCGTTAGGGCTTACATCTGAGAACACATTTCTGTGTAGGTGTCTTACGTGAACAGAGATAATTTTATTTTGTCCTTTCCAATTAGGAAGCCTTTCATTTCTTTTTCTTGCCTCGCTCTTCTGGCTAGGACTATCATGAATAGTAGTTGATCTATATATTTTTAAGCTTAGACATAAATACAGAGTCTGGACTTCAGATGTGAATGAATCCTTTGGTCATAGCAAGGACCTTGGATTTGGCTCTCATGAAACTTACATGTTGCTTGTTTATTGTTTTACATTTTTTTGTAGAAAATTAATGAATTAATAAAGAAACCTGATGTCAGCCCCAAAGTGAAAGAACTTTTAGAGCAAATCAGTGCTTTTGACAACGTGCCCCGGAAAAAGGCGAAATTTCAGGTATGGATTTGATTGTCTTCTCTGAAGGGGCCGTGACCATCAGTGACTGCACTCGTGTGCACCATCAAAATGAGATACATGATTCTTTTTCCTTTTGCTCCTTACAGAACTGGATGAAGAACAGCTTAAAAGTTTATAATGAATCCATTCTGGAGCAGGTGTGGAACATCTTTTCTGAAGCATCCAGCAGTGTAAGTTAGATCCGATTTTAGATCTGCAGCTTGGCAGGAGTAATTAGTAATAATGACATGCAAATGTGTGACATTTAGAGTTGAAGACAGCCTTCTTTTTAAAGAACCTATTTGTGCCTTTGTTTCTGGGACAGAATAAATTGCAGTAGAGAGATTTTCTTACTGGGCTGAGAAAGGTATCTTGAATCCCAGTGCATGATCCTGGTACCAGCTAAGGCTAATGACCAGCTTGGAAGTCAGGCAATGAGGGCACTGAGAAGACGGGAGCTTCAGATTTCTGACAGCCCTGGCTCAAATTCTGCTGTGCCTCTTGCCAGATGTGTGATCCTGGGCATACGATTTAGCCTCTGAGCCTCAGTTTCCTAATCTGTCAGGAGTAGCATTGGTGCTAAGCAGAAAAATAAAGCGAGGGCATGCGGCTGGGTGGTCCTCAGTGGAGCGGGACGAGTTGTGGGAGGCCTCAGTGCTGCCCGAGGGCGCCTGGTACTCAGGGTGCTCAGCCGGCGCTGCTCCCTCCCTTCTGGTTCCATTCGAATAAGTACACCGCCTGCCTGTTACACTTTGCTCCCCTCTGGAGCTTCCATCAATGTTCTGAATCAGAGGGCTCTGCCCGGTCTTATTCTAGATAAATTATTGGGAGTTATTTATGTAGAGAAAATACTTTAGCAGCAAACTGGGATCAGAGTGAGTTTATCTTGGCAGTGTATCTAGCAACAATCTCTTTCAGAATGTACAAGTTAGACCTTTGGAAGCTTATGACTAGTCATTTAAGATTCCTTTTGTAGTTTCTCTTTTGAAGTTATGAGCACATTAAAAAATACATAAAATAGCTGGAGGTGGTGGTGCAGGCCTATAACCCTCACTCCCTGGGAGGCTGAGACAGTATTGCAAGTTTGACTTAGTGAGACCCTGTCCGAAGATAAAGGGGCCGGGGATGTAGCTCGGCGCAAAGAGCCCAGGTTCAATCCCCAGTACCTCAAAGAAAAATGAACAAACAAAAACAACCCCATAAAAAAAGCTGGCCTTGGTGATGCAGCTGTAATCCCAGTGCTTTGGGAGGGGGAGGCAGGAGGATGGCACTGGGTGGGGTTTGGCTGCAGTGTGCAGCTTTCCTCCCCTGTGGCAGTGGCACCTGGGTCTGCAGGTGCAGCCATCAGTAGCCATTGCCCTGCCCTTGGGGAGCCGTATTCCAGCGGGGGCAGACAGGAAGGGAGGGTGCTCTGTTGGGGAAGAGTTGGCACGGCACGGCATTCCTTAGGAGGGCCAGAATGGAGTAGGGAGAAGGTGGGCAAGGGTCGGCTCGCTCGTCTGTGGAGCAGCTCTGGCAGGACTGGTTTGGAGGTAGAGGCAAGGCCCTGCCTAGAGACTTGGTCTCAGCTGAGTTGCAGGGAGGCACCGTTTGGGAGTTGAGCGCCCTCCAGTGGTCTGTGTGGTAGAGGCCTGGTCCTCGAGCTGGCACTGTTGGGAGGTGGGGCCTAGTCCTTGGGTCACAGGGGCACGTGTGCCCTTGGAGCAGTCCTGGGGTCCTGGCCGTGTCCTCGTGCTCTTTGCTTGCTGGCTCAGGCTGAGTAGTGTGCTTTCCCACCGCTCCTGCCATGGAGGTCTGTCTTCCAGGCCCAGAGCAGTGGGGCCACTTGACCTTGGACTGGAGCCTCCAGAACCATGAGCCAAAGTAAACCTTTCTCTGTGAGTCCGTTGCCTTGGGTATTTCATTGTGGTAACGGGAAGCTGACTAGCACACGGTAGTAACGTCTCACCAGAAGATACAGAATTGCAGGTTAGGCATGAAGCTCCTCTCTCACCTTCTTCCTCCTGAGTCTATTTCTAGGTTTCTCCTTAGATTCTTTCCCCTGAGTCTTTATTATAGCTTGATGTCTCTGAACAGCTCCTGAGGAAACTTGAACAGTGTGGTTGAATGTCCATATCCTGTGCTGCTCTCCCGGGTGTTGAGCGGTAAGGCTGTGTTCTCTCACTCTGCTGAGAGCCTTTGGTCCTTCAGAGGAGACTGTGGATAACTTGCCCAGGTCATCTGGCTGGTGACAGATGGAGCAGGACCTGAAATGCCCCAGCCCAGAAGTTCCCAGCACCCAGAGCGGCCCTGTGGCTGCTGTCTTGGCCACCCTCCCCCTCTGCAGGGGCACAGGGCTCGGGGTGCGCAGCAGGGAATGGGGCTGAGCTGTGCTGACGTTGCTGCTCCATACAGGATCGATGTGCCGGTTCTAATTAGGTGGTGCGGTAGATAGGATGCCTGTCTTGTTTGAGTGCACAGAGCTTTTTAGTTTTCTTTGGTTCTATATTAGTCTGTTTTCTGGTGCTGTAAGAAAATATACCTAAGGCTGGTGCTTTATAAAGAAAAGAGGTTACTTAGCTCACAGTTTTGGAATCTGGAAGTCCAGGATCAGGCGCACTCATCTGTTCAGCCTCTGCTAGACACCCAACCCCCGAATGTGTTATTCACGGCAGGTGACATCACAGTGGGGATGTTTTTGGAAGAGATCTCATGGCAAGACAGAGGCAAGGCTTGCTGTTTAATAATGGCCCACCCCTGAGAAAACTAAGTCACTCGGACCAGCATTAATCCCCTCCAAGGATGGCGCCTGCAGTGACCTAGCCACCTTCCCGAGGCCCTGTCTCAGGGTTCCGCCACCTTGCGCCAGCGCGCTGACCTGGTCACAGCTGGTCACTGTTCCTGCGCCCTGTGCATGGCCCCCTGGCACCCGGGGGACGGTGCAGTGACAGGGCTTTTGTCTGGTGCTCGGTACTTCACAGAGCCCTTTGCTGTAGTACTGAGTGCCCGCTGTGCTGAGCGCGTGCCTTGCCTCGTGTTATCTGCACACCGGCCGTGTGAGGCAGGTGAGGAATGGGCGTGGAGCAGGTGAGTGGCTTGTCTGAGTCACCTGAACCCAGGCCTGCAGACGCAGGTCTGGTGGTCTCCACACCTGAGTGTTCTTTCGCATCCACATGGAGTCTGAGTAGTGAGCAGGATTCAAGGTCTGGCTTCCGCGACATAAGGAGTCTCCAGTGGAGTGAGGCTGTCTGAACGTCCACTCAGTGCGGAGAGGGGCGTGGCCTGGGGGAAGTTTTCCCCATTTGGGACTTCTATTGCTGTCTTTAGCAGTGGGGGGGTCTGAGTTATGAAAGGGTAAGTCATGAAACCGGGTATTTTGTAGGTAACTGCAGTGACGTGAACATGTGCGTCCCCACGGTGAGACCAGATATTGATGCGTTTCTTGGTTTTTCTCACTAAGGAGCCAGTGAGTAAGGGGCAGGACCAGCAGCCCCCCAAGCAAGGAGCCAAGCCACATGCGGAAGTTGCCACCGAGCTTTCCCCCTCTGACACAAATGGCCCTGCAGAAGAGCAGGCACAGGCAAAGAAGAAAAAAAGAGAAAGGAAGGAAGAACGGCAGAAGCACAGGAAAAAAGAAAAGAAAGAACTGAAATTAGAAAATCATCAAGAAGATTCAAAGAGTCAGAAGCCTAAGAAGCACAAAAAGGGGCAGGAGGCTGAACCTGCGGCTGAGGGGGAGGAGGCCCCGAAGGCCAACGGCTCGGCAGGGAAGAAAGGCAAGAAAAGGCAGGGCCAGGGCAAGCGGGTGGCGGAAGAGGGCGAGGACGCCGCCGGCAAGGAGGAGACCAAGCCAGCCGCGGGGAAGAGGAGGCGGAAGCACTCGGAAGGTACGTGGCCGGCGTGCGTGCTGGGGTTGGTGCCAGAACGGTCATGCGGCGAACTGGGGTGCATAAAACCTGTCAGAGCTTGCCTTCGGAGCCGTGTAATTGGAGAGAGCCTAAGCTCTGGGCTCAGACTGCGCTGCACGCGGTCAGACGGTGCCCTTGATGCCACGCCCTCCTCAGCGGGCAGGGTGACGTGACTCGGCACTGGGTACTGGGGGTAAGGTAGTGTGTCTGGTGTGCTGATGTGAGCAAGGCTCTCATTCCGTGGTTGGCTGGTTTGTTTTACATTTTTCTAAATACTTAGTTGAAGTGGATTCTAAGAAGAAAAAGGTGACATTCCCAGGAGACCCTAAGGACAGAGAACCGGAAGACCAGGAGGCTCCTGCAAAAGGTATCTCACCATCACTGGAAAAGCACCGTCCCTTTAGCCTGGAGACAGGGCCGGAGATGGCCCTGCTGGGGTGCACCAGGCCCTGGGGCGGGGCCCTGCGCGTTAGTGCTCCTGGGCGGGTAGGATCACAGCGCCGTGTTCCTCTGACTGTAAGGAAAAGACGGGAGTCTGGGCTAGAACTGTATGTATCTGCGTCCCATTCCCGTGACAAGCGCCTGAGAGCAGCAGTGCGTGGCAAGAGGTGTGTTGGGGCCGGCATTGTCTGAGGTCTTGGCCACAGTTGGCCCCGTAGCTTTTGGGCCCGTGGTGAGACGGTACCTTGTGGGAGTCAGGACGGAGCAGAGCTGCTCACTTCATGTCCGGGAAGTGAAAGAGAAAGAGGAGAGGCCTGTGTCCCACTGTCCCCTTCTAGGGCACCTCCCACTATCCCCTTCTAGGAAGACCTCCCCCAGGCCTCGCCTCTTAAAGGCTCTGCCATCGCCACTGGTGCCGAGCATGGCCCAGCCTTTGTGGGCTTGTAGGGGACACTGCAGGTCCAACCTACAGCAGTGCGTTGCCTTTGGGATTGAAGAGGAACCTAGAATGGATTCCCGAGACCTGTTCCCTCTCGCCTGCCCCAGTCCTCTTGTTCCTGCCTCTTGTTCGTCTCCAGAACTTCCCTGAGGTTGAGGCAGGTGCAGCTGTGCCACTGCCCATCGGCTGCCACCCTGGGTACTGCAGGAAGCCAAGCCCTGGCCTCCCGGGGTCCTTGTTAGGCACCCTCTCCCACAGAGCTGCTCCTGCTGAAGTGGCCAGTCCTCTCCTCCCTGCGTCCCCAGCCCAAGACTCAGATGGGACTGCAGCTTTAGCAGTGGAGGTCGGGGACTGGTCAGGTTGGGTTAGATCCCTAGCTTGAAACCCCTCCTAGCTCTGTGCACAATGAGCTTTTACAAACTAAACTTTTTTGGAAGTTGTAGATTTGTGTGCAGCTGTGAGGGATGACTGACCCTTAAGGACACTTACGTATCCACGTGCATCTTCCAAGTCATCGCACATTGGCTGTATACGAAGTTCCAGATTCTCAGTTCTCCTTAGCATGAGGACTGAGGAAAGGATGCCTTCCAGAAGTGCGGTCCCCTGGACGAGTGACCTCAGTACAGTTACTTGTGATTGTCCCCTCTCTCATTCAAGACAAAGGGACTTCTGCTCTCTTCGTCTCCTGGCTGTGCCTGCACAACCCTGTGATGTTGGCGACACTCGCTGCATCCTGGTGTTGGGTCTGTCAGACGCAAGTGACCTTTTCCCAGGGGTTCGTCCCGCAATGGTGCTTGTGATACTTGTGTCATTTCTCACTATGAGAGCGAGGACTTGGAAGGGTAGTCGGTGCTTCGAGGCTCCTGCGCTTGAACAGACGAAGGAAGGCACTGTCACACAGTACTCTGGCACCCTGTTCATCAGAGGATCGGGTCATTTCGCTTGTTTTCACTTCAGAGTGCCTCACGTGTAGTCCTTTACATTGTAGGTAAATTCAACTGGAAGGGAACTATCAAGGCAGTTCTGAGACAGGCCCCGGATCATGAAGTATCAGTCAAGAAGCTGAGGAAAAAGGTACGGCGTATGAACAGACCTTGGTGTGGAATGGCTGGGGAAAATTTATGTTTAATATACACTTCTGGTTTTTAACCTAAAATCCCTTAGGAGGGAAAGAGTGTGTGTGTCTTGGTGATTTCCAGGCTGCCTGCTTTGCCCCTCGGGGTCTGGGACAGGAGTTGGGCAGAACCCGTCACGCGGCCATCAGCCAGGGCCGCACCGGGACGCTGCACCTGCTTCGAAGACTGTTTGAAGAGAGGCTCTATTTATTGAATTTTCATTGCATTTGAAAATGACTGTGCTAGGTAACCTCCAGTGCAGAGGTTTCTCCTTTCCTCACGCGTATCCACGTGTGACACACAGCCATGTGTGCTCACGTGGGCAGAGCACACTGCGACCAGCACGCTCTCAGCCTATCCCGAGTTAAACAAAGAACCTTTTAAGGTAAATTTCCAGGACAAATGTACCCATTTGACCTTGTTCTTCTTTGTGAAGGTCTTGGCTCAGTATTACATGGTGACGAATGACTGCCACAGGTCCGAGGAGGAGCTTCTGGTCATCTTCAGCAAGAAAATCAGCAAGAACCCCAGCTTCCGGCTGTTAAAGGACAAAGTCAAGCTTCTGAAATGATCCTTTCGATATTTAGAAGTTAAATCCGTTCTGTTGACTTTTTCCTTTCACTGCTCTTTGTAAAATGTGTAGTGAATTATAACAATCTCAATTTTGCTTTCTAAAGCCGTATTTTTAAGTTAAGGAAAAAATATATTTTTGTTAGAACTTTTATGAAAAAATAAAATATATTCTTGTCCAAAACCCTAAATCTGTGGTGGCAGAAATTATTGTACTTTTTTTTTTTTTTTTTTTTTTTTGTGGGTACCGGGGGGACGACCTCAGGACCTTGCGCGCCAACAGGCACCCGTGCCACTGAGCGATATCACCGGCCCCTTTTTTCGTATGTGGGTTCCGGGAGTCGAACTCGGGCCCTCGCGCTTGCAAGGCAGGCGCTTACGCCGCTGAGCCATCTCACCGGCCCAGAAATTATTGTACTTTTAAAAATAATGTTTCTGTGTGGAAAATTTTTCTAAATGTTGTGCAGGGACAAGTCAAAAAGTAATTCCTCCTTTGATCTGACTAATAAGTGTTCATTTTAACCACATTGCTTCTGTACATTTCTGCCAGACTTTTTTGTGTGTTTGTTTCTCTGTGCTGTGAAAATGTGTCTGCATTGCAGCGTTTGGCCCGGCAGTGGCTGTGACAGGTCTTGCGTGTGGTGATCCGTATTTAGCTGGAAGTTCTACTCCTCAGAAGAGGCCTCTCTGTGACACTCTCGCCCACTCACTCTGTGGCCCCATCTCCCTTCAGACAGCGGCTGCATTCGGGGTGTGGCCGTCGCTGGAAGCAGTAAGGACAGGGATGTGGCCATGCACTCCACTGACTGCTGGCCCGTGCGCCGACCGGAGGGAATGCTCCCGGCGTTGCTGGTCTGGGTCCTGGTGTATCGGGCTGGGGCAGGCTGTGTGCCACCTCTTCCTCACGCTGAGGAGGTTGTGCCCACAGGGTTTTTGAAAGCCAGTGCTTCTGGTAAGCATCACCCCCTCTAGCCAGTATCGGTTGTATTTTGTCATGCGTGTGAAAGCAAGACTGGGAAGGAAAAGTGCCACAGGCTTCGTGGCGGCAAGTGGCAGGAGGGCGGGGCGGGGGTGAGGGTGACCCCGTGGGAACCTTCCAGTGCTCGCGTGAGCCCCGAGCCAGCTTCTCTCCCAGCCTTGCCTGTGCTTAGCTGTGATCGGGGAGGTGTCGCTGTGGTGATGACTTGGTGTCCCTGTCTGAGCAGGACACAGGCTGCAGGATCGGGCCTGGCATCGGGTCCTGCTTTGTCACCGACTGGTCAACCTCACTGAGCCTCACGTTCCTCGCCTGGTTCATTGCTGGTGAGTGAAGGAACTAGTTGAGCTGGAGCTCCAAACCTAAAACCCACTCGGCAGCTGCTGTCCCTTCTGGTCCCGAGGCGGGGAATCCTCAGGCCTTCCTCAAGCAGCGGAAAGTGAGGGTTGGCCCGGGCCACGTACCTACTTAGGGACCAAAGCCAAATGCAGCCATCCCAGGAAGTCCCCTACTCTGGTGCTCCAGGGAGCAGAAGTGTCCCCACTGTCCTCACAGCACATGGGCAGATGCAAAGTGGCCTCTGTCAGATCATGATGTAGACACCACAGCATTTCAAGATGTGTGTCCGTTCGTATCTTTCTGTCAAAACTCTATGTCAGCTTCACTGAAGAATTAAAGCATGTACTTAATGTTGTGGCCAAGTACTCATTTCTGTCCTCCTTGTCAGCTGCTAGCCAGGTGCTTAAGGGACTTCCAGGCACAGCAGCCATCCCAGGGGCCTGGGGAGGTAGCCTGGCTGTCCTCGAGCACCACAAGGACAGAGAAGCAAGGCTAGCGAGGGCGATGCAGTCTGTGTCACAAAGGGGTCTCCAATGGAGGCTGCAGCTGGAGGGGCGGCGCGTGCAGCTGCCCTGGGGCTTTGGGGCACAGCCTGCTTCCTCCCTGGGTCATTCCCAAGGTCCTTACAGAGTCAGTCCTTCTCAGTTGCTTGCCAGACTTCACTTTTAACCATGTTTGACCTTGAGGCTCCAGGGGACGTTAGAAACTGAGCCAATGACGTTCACATGAGGCTTCACAGCTCCACCTTGTCTAAGTTAAGTATAAGGTCAAATGCTACCATGTTCATGGGTCTGGTGCTCACATATCCCCAAACCTGCTGGGGATATGGGGATACGTTTGGATGTGCCACAACCCGCGCAGCTCTCAAAGTTCCCGGGGAAAGGACAGCGAGAGGATGGAGAAAATACAAGAGACAAAAGCTGAGGTCAGGTGGAGCCCTCTCCCCTGATGGGAGGAAAGGAACTGCTCAATCAAAGCAATGCATGTATTTATACATTTAGCAAGTTGGTGTCACATGACACCCCCCATCCTAGCAACCCATTGCTTGGAATGCCTTGGGGCTAGGTGTTTTCCGGGGTGGAGCAGCTTGTTTAAGTAGCCCACCTGGTCCACTCTTTGTTCTCTGGCTGGCCCTTCTAGCCAGTGGCGGGGGAGGTGGAGCAGGAGCGCACCTGTGATCAATTTCCAGCTTCAGCCGCTCCCTACGTATCCCCCCTTTCTATTTTGTAGTTGTAAGCAATGGGTGGCCAGTTGAAGTTGGAGGAGCTATGTTTGTAGGAATCTGCAGACAGCTTTTTTGTGGTTATACTTTTCTGCTGGATGTTTAAGACCAAGTTAAAGTGAGACCTGTATTAAATAATTTTTGTTAGGTATCAAGGTCAGTTAAGTCTCCTCAGGAACTTTCTTGGAACCATGCACAGCACCTCTTAGTTCTTCTCTCAGTATCAGCGGTCTGGATGAGTCACGGCCATTGCTTGACCAAGTTGCTTTCTGTGAAAGCTTGGGAGATTTTTCTCTCCTGGTGACTCTCCTCAGGCACACTATACATCGTAAGTCACCTTCCTCTGTGGTCCTATAATCTCCTTGATCAGAAGACCAGGGACTCACTGAGTTATGGGATGTCACAGCGAAGGTTCTCTTATGTCTTGGGTCCTCATTGACCTTGAAGGGCAGGGGCCAAAATATTGGCTGTTCTCTTAGCCCATCTTTCTAATTTTTTGGTCTCCAAACCTCAGTTGTTGAACATCCATAAGAGAAGATTAATGACATTATATTATAATGAAGGCAGTGAGCCTAATATTACTTTTTTATTTAAATATCAGGCACCTTAGAACATGAGATAAAACCATTATTTCTTAACAACCATGGATATTCTAATATTTGAATCCCTATGGAATGCTAACAGTTACATATTTTACACAGAAAATTAGAAATCAAAAACCATACATAATACTGCAGCATGACAATCATGATGACATTTTGTAACATACTTAAATTTTCATATTGACATAGCATAACCCTTTTAATCAATCATCTCTATCTAATACATAAGAAACTTTTATCTAACTTGTCTTTTAGTGGGATGTACATCACATAAGTTTTGTTAAAAGCAGAGGTCTGAATCTGAAAGAAAAGTCCATCACCATAAACAGTACTTATTTCACACTTTGGAAGACCTGCACATCTGCAGGCATGCATAGATATAATACACTGCAAAATAATAACAACCATCATAGCTATATGAAAACCTTTTTACAAGAACATCGTTAAATCAAAATCTTATTGTCTAGAAAACTTAATCTTTTGACAATGACCAATGTAATCATATCACAATAATATATTTTAATAACATTTATTGGGGTGTCTCCCAATAAGGCTATGGAGATCACTGGGGCTTCCTGTTAATGAAAAAGGCTGAGATAATTTCCCAGGCAGCTGCTCCTTTATTCATCAAAGGGAAGCCTTAACCAATAATTTTCCAAGCCCAAAATGTTCCCTTAATTACCTTAGCAAATTTCTGATGACCTCTGAGAAAATCCATTTTTATATTATTTTGACCAGCTGGCAACCTAGGTAAAAACATGCTTTTTAAATCTGTAAATCAATTTAAATTTTGAACAAATGATCCAAAATGCAAAAGAAAAAAGGAAAAGAGAAAAAATTGTTGAGCTCAAATAAAAAACAGCTGTTAACTGATTGGACAAACAGACACAGACAATCCACCTACAAAATCAGAGTGCACTCAAATATATTCTCGGCCAAATTGAATTATAATAACTCTTTTATAATTTTAGAATTTTATATGACTAGTCAGATTTTTTGTAAGTCATTTAGCAGAGATCTCTTAAGAATTTGGAAGGAATAAAATCTTTTATCTATAAACAATATATATCTTTGTATTTTGTCTTAAGAATACTGGTAACTTGTGTGTCCCCTTCTTTCATGTAACTTTCAGCTTGGTTATTTCCAAGCACGCTACTCAAATCTTTGATTCCCATTTTTGTTCACCATCTCCTGGGCATCCTGGGTCAATTCCTTCAATTGGCCCCAGGTCAGGTCTGCCCCATCCTTGTCTGCTGGCTGTGGCGTGGTCTCCCAGGCATCACTGTCACAGGGCTGAGCATCAGCTTCTTGAAAGGTGGAATCAACTCCTTCTCCAGGTCTGGGTCCATGGTACAGCCGGACAGCACGCTCTGGCACCCAGATAGACCGTTCAGCATTCTCTGGAAAGACACAAGCATACCCTCGACCCCAAATTAGCACTGGGCTGGGTCCCTTCCATTGTCCAGTATGAAGGTCTTTCCAAAGGACCCTTCCTAACCTTTTCCTTTACCTGATTGTCTTTCTGCTGCTGTAGTTCCATCCTTAGTAGGACTTAAAAAGTTAACAGTATACACTGCCAAGTGAAGTCTATTGTGAGGTGTAAATTTTGTAGGGAAGGATTCCCCCTTTTGTTTTTGTAATCGAATTTTGAGTGTACGGTGAGCATGTTCCACAATTCCTTGACCTTGAGAGTTACAAGGAATTTCTGTGGTAAGGGAAATATGAAAAGTTTTACAAAACATTCAGAAAGCAGCACTTGTATAGGCTGGGCCATTGTCAGTCTTTTTGTATAAGAAAAACCCATATCCTGTATTTGAGCGCCTGGGGCTCCCACTAGCTGTTTTAGCCTTTGGCTGTAGCTCTTGCCCTGTTGCCTCCTGGCTGTGGGTGAGCTCCCCTGCTGGCGGTGGCTCATAGGCCTGAGGGGAGGACCATTTCCCCTCAGCCTGGCCATTTGACACTAGTGCTTTGGTTGTGGTGACCAGGAGGAGGTCAGTGCCCGCCTCCCTGCTAGGGATGGGCTCCATCCTAGTTTGGCTTTGTCAGCACCCCCCTCCCTGGAGGACGCCACAGTAGTTGCCTCTGCAGCCACAGCCACCATTTTTTTCCTGGCTTTTTCCTCCTCCAATTTGGGCTGTTGTGGCTCCCTTGGTTCCAAGCACAGCGTGGTGCTGGGGGCCGTGAGTGTGGCTGGCGGGCATGCAGGTGTGGCTGGGGCATCTTGGCCAAGTCCGCCTAGGGCCGGAGTGTGGGGCCCCCTCTCTCTGCTCGGCTCGCGCCCCTCCCTCCTGTGGCACTGTGCTGCACTGAGCCTGCTGGGCGGGCAGCCTGATCCGCACACAATTCAAAAAAATTTCCTTTCCACAACAAATAATCTCCCAGATTTAAACATGCTTTAGCTATTCCTTTCCAATTATTTGGGGCCATAACCTGTTGTCCTATAAGTTCTATTAAACCTAAGGTAAAAGGGGCCTCAGGGCCATCGGTAGCAGTAGCTTGTTTTAATTCTTTTAAGGTCTTAAGGGTACAGCTTTATGAAGACGTACAACTTGTCCCGGATTTGGGAACTTGAACTTTAGTAACAGGGTAGATATGTTGAAAACCCCCCATGGACTCCCCCACCTGTCTGGCTTCTTTTTTTTTTTTTTTTTTTTTTTTTTTTTTTTTTTTGTGGGTACCGGGGGGACGACCTCAGGACCTCGCGCGCCAGCAGGCACCCGTGCCGCTGAGCGATATCACCGGCCCCTTTTTCGTATGTGGGATCCGGGAGTCGAACTCGGGCCCTCGCGCTTGCAAGGCAGGCGCTTAAGCCGCTGAGCCGTCTCACCGGCTGTCTGGCTTCTTTTAATGCTAATTGCAAGGGAGAGAGAGAACACAGCTCTGCTCCTCCAGAGGCGGAAGTTCTGACCTGTGACACAGCAAGATTTCTCTGAGCTGAAAAGGCTGGAATTGCTGCTTGTGGCTCAGTTAAGGTTATCGGGGTGGCTGTTATTTCACCATCCTTTTTTGGGCTTGGGACTTGATTTTAAAATAGTGCCCTGAGCCAAATCCTCTGTGGTCATCCTAACAAACTTACAACCATTAAGAGCCTCTTTAATCAAAATCCACAAAAGTAAAGTAAATACGGGAATCAGGATTACAACAAACAATTTCATATACATTTGTGGCTCTTGAGAACTTGCCTGCCCCATGTTCAACGACGGACTAATTTAATACACCTCTTTCCTCTTTGCCTCCCATGAGCCTGTTTTTCTGTTTTGGTATTGGGAATCGAACTCAGGACCTTGCACTTGCCAGGCAGGTACTTGTGCCACTGAGCTATATCTCTGGCCCTAGTGAGCCCACTTTTTTCTCTCTGACCCTACTGAGCCTGTTTTTTTCATGCCCCAAGTTTAACACCTGATGAAATCAATGCACTCACTTCTCCCCCTTTTCGCGCGCACAATGAGAAGTGTCCCCTCACCCACTATTTCTTCTTACCCCGGTCCGTGTTCAGGTGCCACATGCCGCGACCCGCGCAGCTCTCAAAGTTCCCGGGGAAAGGACGGTGAGAGGATGGAGAAAATAAAGAAAAGAGACAAAAGCTGAGGTCAGGTGGAGCCCTCTCCCCTGATGGAAGGAAAGGAACTACTCAACCAAAGCAATGCGTTTATTTATACTTTTTAGCAAGTTGGTGTCACATGACACCCCCATCCTAGCAGCCCATTGCTTGGAATGCCTTGGGGCTAGGTGTTTTCCGGGGTGGAGCAGCTTGTTTAAGTAGCCCATCTGGGCCGCTCTTTGTTCTCTGGCTGGCCCTTCTAGCCAGTGGCGGGGGAGGTGGAGCAGGAGCGCACCTGTGATCAATTTCCAGCTTCAGCCGCTCCCTGCATGGATGCACTGTTGTCTTATCTTGATGCCTTAGTCCTTTCCATGTTCCTAGCATTTTCCAACTGTGTATCCTGGCTGTTTTCCATGATGCTGCTTAGCAAGCAGAATTTGGGAGCAGATGAGTTTCGTCAGCTTCCAAAAGACAAGGATGTGTGACTGTCGTGTGCTGGGACCCTTCACTGTCAGGCAGGCACGTGAGCTTCGGAACAAGGTGTGGGAGCCACAGAGTGGACCGGGCTGCTCTACCCCCCTGCAGGCCTCGAAGTCACGGGGACTCCGACAGTTGATGGCCAAGGGGCATTTAGATGGAGAAAGCTTAAAACTGCAGAATCACTCAGGGTTTCCCTTGGCAACATCAGTTAACCCCTCTGAGGAACTACGGCTTTTCCAGAATCTTGTTGCTAGTTTAAACCACCTTGTGTGGTGGCTATGAGGATAAGCTAATGAAAGACCAAGATTAATGGCATTTTACAGTTCTGCAAATCTTTGCACCTTTGAAAAGCTCTCGTGCATCCTGAGTGTCTTGTAGTTCTTTCCAAAATTGAGTTAACCAAGAGCACTAAATTATTCCCTTTGTTAATTTCCCTGGCCTGTGATTGCTTCTTTCCCGTTACAGATTTCCAGGAATTTAAAAAGAAAACACTTTCAAGGTTGAATAAGGAAAGTTTTAAGGGATCAGTGTTTTACCCAATTCATCCGCACTCACACAAGCTATTGGCAGTGTATCTAAAGGTTCTCTGTTCCTCCACGGAATACCAATCTTCCTTGCTGGTTTTACTTTTCTTTGTGTCGGTGATATATCTGGACTCCAGTGTAAAGTAGATAATTGCATGTTGCTGACTTTTACCTGGATACAGAACCAGCAGGATTATAAGTCTTTCCTTGTGGAAGGAGATTGGAGATCGGTTATTGTCTTCATCCAAGGTGAAGAGAAAAGGCATATTTTGTACCTTTACCAGTACCTCGTGGTGCCTGGATCTCAATATACATTCAGCTTTTATTCTGTCTTCCAATTAAGTTTTCAAAAAATGGCTAAAATCAGCCTTCTAAATTTCTCTACTTACTGAGCTGAGGAGAAGATATTTCAGTCACTAAAAAGTGTTACTTTATAGTGATTCCTCAATTACATGAGGGCAAGAGGTTTGCTGTGTAGTTAATACTGGGTATCTTTCTAATAAACTGGCTTTTGGTCAAAGAGATGGTGTGTGTAAGAATGCTCAGACACTCATCCCTTCTGTTTTCAGAACAGGAACTCCTGGCCACAAGCGTGTGTTGAGATTTCACATTTCAGCAGAGCCTGACATGGGGTGGGGAGGTGGCTCAGCCACAGAGTGCTCACCTGGCGCGCACAGTGCCCCGGGTTCAACCTCCGGCACTGGAGAGTCCCTGATGTCTTGTGTGCACCTACCTTTGCTCTCCTTAGCTCTCTGTCACTGAAGCCATCCTACATCACAGGACCAATCACTCCAGACTGCGTAGCCTGGGCTGAGCTCTGTGCTGGGGCTCTGGGCACAGGGATCTCCAGGAGGTATCAGCTCGAGCAGAGGGAAAAGTTGTTCGGGCCATAATGTGGCCAGAAGAGAGAGAGAGACTGCTCAATTCTGCCAGGGGGGCGATGGAGGGCGCTGGTTTATCCCAGTCCTGTGGATTGATTGTTAAGAGGAAGTGGCAATTCCTTACCGACTTGACGTACAAGGCCATCTTTTCCGTATGTGGGAGGAAAGATGAGATGAGATGCTCGTAGCCAAGTGCAGCTTGGACTTGAGGCTGAAGCTGAGTTTTGTTTTTTACTGGCCAACGGCTCCTTCTTGAGGAGGATGATCAGCTTCTCTGAATTTCAGGGGCTTTTGTCCCTTGCACTTACCTCCTAGGGTGGCATGAAAATAAAACACTGTACACAGAGTGCCTGGCACCTAGTAGGTGTCTGCAGAATCCTTAACAGACATGAAGTGTGCAGCCTATGAAGCGTCTACCGCCAGTGGAGGCCCTGGTCCAAAGGGGGAGCTGCTTCCCGCACGAAGCTCTCCGAATGCCTGCGCTGCAGTAGAGCCATGCAGGGCGATGTGTTCCACTGTGAGTTTGAAGTGGCACTCTAGTTACAGCTAGCGTGTGACCATGTTTCAGGACAATGACACACTCCTACAGCTGCCCACTGCACTCGCACGAGTTAGCACTTTAACCCAGACTCCTGTTGAAAGCACAGCATGACGTGCATATCGAAACAAAACTGCTCCCAGCGTGACATGCGGCTCCATGGGTTACGCACAATGCCCACGCCTGTGTCACTATTAGTACGTCAAAGGACAAAATTATGTAGTCCGGGTACCCTTAGCCTTTGAACGCTTGCATTGGCTTTGCTTGGTTCTGAACTTGATGCAACTGGAATCCTGCAGCAGGTTCCTGCTTGTGCCCAGCCACCGTCCCCTGAGATCCATCCACGTGGCTCTCGTGTGGGGTTTCTTCACTGCCTTGCAGCCTTGATCCACTCTGCTGTTGATGGAATTCCAGCTGTTTCCAGGGTGTCTGGGTTTCTAATGAAATCAGGGGCTTCTCCACAGCTGGTACATGTATGTTGCTGCTCCCATGGCTGGCACCGCTGAGTCACAGCGCACATCCCAACTTTAAAAGATGCAGCCAGGCAGTTTTTGGAGTGCTTTCTACCAGTCTATACGGCCAACCCCACAACAGGAGGGGATTCTGCTCCAAAATCTGATATTTTTTGAATTTCCATCTGTATATTACCTTCTCAAGTACCATCATGGGGCTACCATTAGATTATAAAACAGAGGAAAGGGGTGTCCCCAAGGTCTCACAGCAGTTCTGTCTTGAGTAATGTTAAAAATAAGATAGAAGCCAGGTGCGGTGGTGTATGCCTGTAATCGCAACATCCTGGGAGAGGCTGAGACAGGAGGATTTCAAGTTCAAGCCCTGCCTGGGCAACCTAGCAAGATTCTGTCTCCGAATACAAAAAAAAAAAAAGGCTGGGGATGCAGCTCATTGTGAAATTCTGCCAGTACCACACACACACGCATGTACACTGCAGAGTAGCAGCTCCCTGGCTCAAAGAATGGCATCTTAGCCCTGTTCACACATAAAGAAACTCAAGATCTCACTCAGCTCACTTAGCATTTGATTTTTTAGCTTCTGTAATTTGGGGTAGGGCTTTCTAACTGTCTGGGTTACAAAACAGGGAGATTTCTTAGAAAAACAAAAAAGATGCACTAATGACAAGAAACTCTTTGTCTTCTTTCTGAGTGCAAATGCTTCTTTGGCTTTTTCTGTTATAAGATCCAGCAAGCTTTAATTTATTCCCTTTGATAGGAGTGATTAAACTGCCCCTTTGGTAGTTGAAGTTGTAATTGCTGAGTAAATACATATGTTTGTGGGAGCTTGAAGGTCAGACATTGCTCAGGAGGTCACGCCTTTGTTAAGCCACAGAGCGGCTATTGTGAGCTGCTCAAATACCCCCTCTGCGACTCTCCCTTCCCACTGACCTCAGGCCGACTTGTGTCGCAGGCCTGCAGTCGATCATATATTAGATTTCTCTGTTGCAGATCAAAGCGAGGTAAAGGCCCAAGTCTACTGGATATTTCTAACTGCATTGCTTTGGGGGTTTGGTATCAAGTTCGAATCAGGAGACTAATAGTAATGTCATAGGCTAGTCCTGCTTCAGCCCATTTTATACTAACAGGGAGGTATTATACTGCTGAACTTGAACCAGCAGCTGTTGGAGGTTTCAGGAAGAAGGTCACAGAAATTTCTCAACTTTAAGGTGTCCCTGCATAAGATTTCCTAAGCCTCTTGGCTCTTGTGGCTACGGGAGTTGGGTGAGATGCTGGGAGAGTTGGCACGGACTTGTAGAGTGCTTGGTTCTTTTTTGCTTACTGCATCTTAGTTCATGTTTCCCAAAAGCACCCACTGCCTACTGTTTGAACGAGTTTGAGTGTCAGAGGGCGGTGGTTCCAAAAGCTGTAATGACAGCAGCCACCACGCCGGGGGGACAGTCTGTGCCTGGTGGTGTTAACCCCTGCCGCTCGGTCGCCTCACAGCTGTGTCCCAGCACTGAGGACGTGGCCACCCTTCCCTCGCAGCCAGGCGTTCTGCCCGTCACTGCCCACTGTGAAAGGCTGGTGTCCTCTCCCCCTTATTTTGTTTTTCTTTAACTTGTGGACCAGTGGACTCCATATGAGATGCAGTGGTGGTGTTGGGGTGAGGCCTCCAAAGAGGTACAAAGTCTGGTTGACCCCTGTGTGTGCGGACTCCCTCCTCCCTACTAATCCCAATTAGCTTTTGTAATGTTGGCAAAGTTTTGCTTATGGACTCTTCAAAATGTGTGTGTGTTGAGCCAGGCACCGTGGTGCACACCTGTAATCCCAGCACTCTGGGAGGCTGAGGCAGAAGGATAGCAAATCCAAGCCCAGCCTGGGCAACTTACACTGTCTCAAAATAAAAACAAACAGAACAGAGCAGAACAAAACAAAACAAAACGTGGGCTAGAGATGTGTCTTGGTGCAAAGATCCCACCAAAAAAGTACCAAACTCATAAGAAACATGTGTTTGCATATTCACTTTATGACTTGATGAGCAGTTGTTGAGTCTTTGAGGGAGTGACACGCAGATTCTCATTGTCATGAAAGCAGTGCCGGTTTCTGCAAGCCTGGTGTGCACACCCTAGGGCATGCCCTAAGCCAGCAGCAGGTATGACTGGCCGCTCTCATCCAGTGATCTTCTGCTGCTCTTTAGGATTTTGAGGCCCTGACCTGGCTCTTGGATTGTTGTTTTTTTTTTTTTTTTTTTAACCGGAAATCGAACTCAGGACCTCGCACTTGCCAGGCAGGTGAGCTATATCCCCTAAGAGCTATATCCCTGAAGAGCTATATCCCTAGCCCTGGCTCTTGGGAAGGAAATGCTGTGGCAGATTCCCAGCATCTGCCTTGGGCATGGTTGAGAATGGGCGACCAGGTCACGGTCTGTCCTCTGTGTCTGTGGCTTTTCATTGGCGGACCAGGGATCAGACATACTCCAAGAACAGTTGTGCTGTACTTGTCCTTATTCCCCAAACAACATGGTCTAACGATGATTTACACAGCATTCACATTGCATTAGGTGTGACAGGCAACGTAAAGCTGATTTGAAATAGATGGGAGATGTGCATGGGTTAAATGCAAATGGCCAAGCAGCCTGGGATTGCTGCATCCCCAGGTCCTGGAAACACTCCCCCTGGTGGACATCAGAGGACAGAGCATTCCTTTTGTGGTTTCAAATCCAATGAAGGTGCTGCAGCGCCAGGAGAACCAGCATTCAGTCCTGATGTGCCCCAGCCTCTCTGACTGTCCTGAAGCAGTGTCTTGAGACACTTTGAGTTCTGAGAGGCAGCTTGGCATGGCAGTGGAGAACTTGGGCGCAAGTCCTAGTTCCCCCACTTTTCTATATGGGAGACTATAGTGCATAGACTCTTTTTTGGTTTGTTTTTAGACAGGGTTTTGCTAAGTCATTCAGTTGCCCAAGCTGGGCTTGAACTTGTGGTCCTCCTGCCTCAGACTTCCAGACCGCTGGAATCACAGGTGTGCATCACCATGCTCAGCTTGTGCCAAGACCTTTAACCTCTGGCAAACTGCATTAGCTCAGAATCACAGCTAGGCCACCAAAGAACCATTTAATCACTTAGATCAAGGGAATCGGTGAAAGCTTCTTTGGGCCCCATAAGAAAACTTTCTACCTCAGTTTCCTCATGTATAAAACAGGAGTTGTAACCGTGCATAATGAGGGTGCTGTGGGGATGGATAGTGAATATGTGTGCAGTGCTTGGTATTGAGGGCCATGGACTGGGTCACTGCCCTTCTCTCCTGACCTCTTCCTATGGCTCTGCCCCCAGCCCCTGGCCTGCAAGCCTGTCGTGCAGAGACCTGCAGTTGCTCCAGCTGTGGACCATTGTGCCTCTCCGGGGTGGCCAGAGCCTGAGGCCTGGATTCCACTGAATAATAATATTACTGGTTGGTATATGCCAGGCCCTCTGCTGAGCTCTTTATGTGTACTGTGAAACTGTTGAAGACCCCAGGAGGGTGGTGTTAGGGCAGATGAGGAGCTGCCTCAGGCAGAAGGCCTAGGGCACACAGCAGGTGGCAGAATCCACACCAATTTGAATTTAGGCATCTCTTTGTACCTTAGGATTTTCCTCCCAGCCAAATTTTTTCATAGGTCAGGGACCCCTCCTAGTTTCCACTTGCCTTTTCTTAGCACTGATGATTTAAATTTTCATTATAAAGATATTCCAGGTAGAGCTTTTTAAAAAATGTCCATAGTGGGCATAGTGGTGCACACTTGTAATCCCAGCACTCAGGAGGCTGAGGCAAGAGGATCACTGTGAGTTCAATGCCAGCTTGGGCTACATAGTGAGTTCAAGGCCAGCATGAACTACATAGTGAGACTCTGTCTCAAAACAACAACAACAACAACAAAAACGTCCAGGCCAGGGATAGAGATTTTCAGGTGACTTCTGTATTGGATCATATGATCAGAAACCACCTTTATTTCGTTTTGGTTAATTTTGGTGCTGGGGTTTGAACCCAGGGACTCAAACATGCTAGACCTCTGCTCTACCCATGAGCCACACCCACAGCTCTTTCTATGCCTTTATGAATGATAAGATCGGGTAGAGTCCAGTCATTCAAAACTACAGGGTTTTTTAAAAAGGAAAAAGTGCATTTGTTTTACCTGATCCCGTGCACCCCAGAGTCAACCCAAATGCTAGGCACTGAACAATTAGTTTATGCCAACGCCAAGACTGGCACTAAGAGCCTGGCACTGGTACCTGGGTGGGTAGCCAGGACGCACCTCCATGCTCCTCCAGGCCAGCCTGATGGCGGCTCATGACTCGCCTGGCAGCGATTTAACAAGATCCTTGTCCTTTCACCAGACGCCCTAGACCCAAGTGTTTCTCCCATATTGGCCACGTAGCCAGGAACCACAGAGGGCTAGGAACATTTACGGTCCGGTTGAGGCCCACCCGGCCTCTCAGTTCCAGTCAGTTCCCCCTCCCATCCCCCCTTTCCTCTCTAGCTTTAGGAATGGTCCGTTTTCTCTGTCCCAATCCCGTCTTCTGGGTGGGACCAGCATCTGTCTTCTGCCTGGCACAGTGGTGGCCAGAGGACTTGGCTGTGTTCTTCACCCCAGTATCTTCCTCTGGAGAACAGCACCCAGCCTGTCCTTAGTGTCACTCGGGCTGGTCTCTGAGAATGCAGTCGGTTCTCACCTCGCCTTCCCTTCTGTCAGAGTCCTCTCCACCTGGCTGCTTAAATAGGACGCATCCAGAGAAAACCCCAGGCAAAGGGACGCAGGTGCTCAGAGTCGGAAGTAGGGCAGGCAGGTCCTGAGACCGAGGCCGAGGGAGGATGGCAGGGAGCTGTCTGTGACAGGCACAGCCTGTGCCCCAGACGAGTCATCGTGTTCCTGCAGCCGGCCTGGGTGTCACCCTCATTCCTCCCTGATAGAAGTCCTACTTTTCTTCCAAGCTTATGAAATACTTCAGAGGAGTTCCAATAAGTTTCTTTTAAAGAGCTATACATGTATTTTATGATTGTAACAATTATGATGACTGTCATTATTGTGGTTATTTTACTTACATTGGGTGGAATTGGTTTCAGTTGTAGGTCAAAGAACCTGTCCCAGGGTAGCTAGTTGAGTAGCGAATGGCCAAGGAATAGCACGTACACTTGAAGAGGGTTCAAGTGATGTTACTACCTAGCTGTCCCCTGGGGGATGGACAGCAGTCTCCCCTTATTCCCAGGTGATCTGTTTCGAGACCCCCAGGGAATTGAGCCATGTACTGAGCCATGTTTTTATCATGTTTATCATGTATACTTATGATAAATTTTAATTTATAAATTAGAAACAGTAGGAATTAACAACAATAACCAAATACAGCTATTACAATATACTGTAAGAACCTGTGTGAATGTGGTCTCTCTCTGTCTCTCTCCCTCTCCCCCAGGGCGCGCAGTGCATACAGTGTAGTGATGCTGGAGAGAGGGACAATTTCTGTCCTGGGCAGGAGGAAGTGAGGGGGTGCAATGCGATGCTACTCAGAACAATGATTTAAAATGTATGATTGTTTATTTTTGGAAATTCCCATTAATATTTACGGACATGGTTGACCACAAGTAAGTGAAGTTCCAGGAAGGAAAATCTCAGGCCAGGAGAAGGAAAAAACAAAACAAAGCCAAACAGAACTGGAGATCAAATTAAAAGCTGAACAATAAACTGGACAAAGCACATCTGATGTTCAAAGATATTCTTGAGCTATAAAAATAAGCAAAGATGAAAATCCCAATAGGAAAAAAGGTATCGACATAACCCACTGACATGTGAAAATTTCTGTTAGCAAAGAAAAGTATCATAAAATTGCAGATTTCCCCCCAACTATCAATTTGGAAACATTTCTCAAAATAAACTCCATTATTGGTGCAAACGTTGAGGATGGCTTCGCCTGACCCCTGCTGGCGGGACTGCAAAATAAGCCCTTTCCAAAGCTCGTTAGAGAGCACTGGTCAAAGACTTTGGAGTGTTCATATCTTTGACCTTGCAATTCCAATGCTATGGCTTTTATCAGGGAAATAATCGGAGATACGCATAAAGAGAGTCACATACTTCATTGCATCTTTATACGAGTGAGATAACGTCTTTTAAAAAACAGCTTTCTTCTCGAAATGAAGGGCAGTATCCCAGTGGTATCTAGTCACATTTACTAAGTACTTTTGCCAGGCTCTTTTCTAAACACTTTCCATGCTTTAACTCCTGGCGATGCTCACAGCCCATCTGGGGCTCCCAAGTTCATTCTGGTACCTGCTGTTCCACAAATGATATCCTTAGAAGAATGAAATAACTTGCCCAGGCACCTGCAACACGGTGAAAGGACAGGGCTGGCCTGGCCTGGCCGCGGGGGACACAAGTAACAGAAAGCCACTCAATTAACATTAGTTCTGGGGGTTTTAAAGAAATCTGTGAATTTAATATTTACCAAGAGCTTCCTAGAGGCCAGTATTGCTTTAAGCACTTTCCAGGTACTAATACTTTTATCTAGGTGCCCAATCCTGGGAGGCAGGTACTACTCTGAACTCTACATTGCAATTGAGGAAACTAAGGCAAGAGAGAGGTTCAGAGGTTTAAAGATGGAAATAGACAGCAATGACAGAATTAATAATGACCAGCCAGGCAGCGGGCTCCAGAGCTCATGCTCCCACCTGGGTAACCATGGCTTGGTGGGGTCCACAAGTTGGAACGATGCTGTCAAGACCTCTTAGCTTGCATCTCACAGCTCCCTTCCCCGATGGGCTTCCCCTTGTTTCCAGAATGGTAGTCCCAAGCCCACACTGTCTCCACAGCTCAGCACAGCAGTGCAATAGCTAAGGTCTCCCCTTCTCTGGGGACTGACAGGTCCGGTGTGGCTGTGTGCGTCCCCTAGGACAGGGCCAGCTGTCTGAGACCCAAGCAGAAAGGAGGAGGATGCTGGCTGGACACATGCAGATCCACAGTGAAGACCAGCTAGCTGTGATCAAGGGCCAAAGTAAAAGCCATCGATGATGGTCCCACTATGTGCCCAGTGTTTGCAAGGCACTGGGGAGCTGGGACATGATCGTTCCCCGATCAGTGGGCGAGAACACAGGCACGAGGAGGACAATAAAACTTGCTACTTTCTGGAAGAGTGACACGAACAAAAAGTAGCTGGAGCCCAGGATCAAGAAAATACTGATTAAAAAGTAAGCAGAAGGCTAGGTGTGGTGGCAGGCCTGTAATTCCAGTACTCTGGGAAGCTGAAGCAGAAGGATTGCAAGTCTGAGCCCAGGCTAGGCAACTTAGCAACTTAACAAGGCCCTGTCTCAAAAAAAAAAAAAAAAAAAAAAGGAAGCAGGTATCAGGTCTTGAAGGCCTGAGAAACCAAATTAAACAGCAGTGATGGCACTACTACCCCCCACATACTCTATGCCAGGCACTATGCTAAGCAATTCCTGTAAATCTATCTTTATTCTGGTACCTGCTATTTCACATGATGAAACTGATACTTGGATGAAATAACGTGCCCAAGAACCCATAGTGATGGAGACAGAATTCCATAGTCTATAAATGTCTTGGATTGAATACTGTTGTTAGGGGGAGGCCAGCAAAGATCATGGTCAAATTCATTATTTTCCTCACAAGTAAGCCACATTGAAAATGAACATTTCTTCACTGGTGGCAATCTGATACCACATAACCATAATTAAGGTGCCACTGTACACACTAAAGTGTTTATTCAGTGGACACCAGCAAAGACGACATGGTCATTAAATACTGGATTTTTTCCAACACGCTTTTAAGTATCATCAATATAGCGTGCAAGCAGTGCCATTGAAAATATCAGGAAAAAAACTGGAAGGATTTCAGGTCCAAATACAAAGGCCCTGAAACCACCAAAGCGGAAACCTGAGCTGGCCTACACATACCACATATGGAAACCCTGGAATCTCCATGATGCTCCTGGGACTATTTGGTTACAAGGGAGACCCAGAACTGACCTTTCTTCCAGGAGACAATCAACAGAAGGCTGTATTTAATGGGACAAATTTACTTCCCATTAACAAGACTTCTAACCTTGTACAAGAGAAAGAAGGGAGGGTAAAGAAGAGATGAATCTTAGTTCTTTAGGAGTCTGGAAAGAAAAGAAAGGGGAAAGAACCGGCAAAAGGAGGTATTGTTTAGAAAGGCCATATGATCTAAACTGCTTTAAATCCTTTGCTCAAAAAAGTATGGAAAGGCTAAAGAATAACAGAAACAAATCAGTGATAACTTGACTCTTATTAAATATTTTTTTATTAAATTTCTTTCACAAATACCCACAACATGTAGATATTAAAGCATACCTGCTGAGGAATTCACATTTTACTTCCTGTGCTTTCTGGGCAGTGGAACCCTGTATTCAACCTATCCCAAACCATTTTTCTTGCTAAGTCACAAATCTCAGCAGAATACACCGCCCTTTATTCAGGACTCCCATCATCCCACATCTACTATTGTGGCACTGTATTGGAGCCATTGCTACCCCTAGATTCTTTCCTCAGTCCTCACATTTTGTCACATGTAGCTGCTCACAAAATGACTGTTGTTTGAATTAACAAAGCACTTCTGTCCATGTATAAATACTGTAATGGATTATCACGCAGTATGTCTCCGTGGTCATCTTCGGCCCAGGAGCTCTTCAAGTGCAAGGCCAATGTCTTACAGATCTCACTGCCCAGCATGATGCCTAAGAGTTCCTAGCAAGTAGCAGATGCTCAGTAAATGCTTGAATGATTAAACACAAAATTTCTCAGCACATGACTCAGCAGGAAAAGAGTGGGAAAATAGTAAACAGGATTATTATTATTATTATTATTTTTTTTTTGTGGGTACCGGGGGGTCGACCTCAGGACCTCGCGTGCCAACAGGCACCCGTGCCGCTGAGCGATATCACCGGCCCCTTTTTTGTATGTGGGATCCGGGAGTCAAACTCGGGCCCTCGCGCTTGCAAGGCAGGCGCTTACGCCACTGAGCCATCTCACCGGCCCGTAAACAGGATTATTAATGAAGAAAAAGTCATGAACTAGTGAAAGACAGTTTATAGGTGCTGAGTCGTGGGAAAGAGCAATTTGCTGGGAAAGTGAGTCTGTCCCAAGATGCCAGGTGGGGCATTGTTTCACAAGCGGGGAGTTGGGGGCTCACAGGAACACTTACAGGTGCTCTGCATTCAAACCATTCAACAAATCTCGAGGCAGGTCTAATTACCATTGGGCAGAAGAGGAAATTAGAACAGAGCGGTTCATTTCTTGCCCAAGTTCAGCTAAGTGGTCAGTCACCACCTCTCGGTGGGAAGGATCAAGAATAATTGTTACACAGAGCAAAATTTATTTACAGCACGTAAGGAATTCACGGGGAATCCATACCAAAGTTGCGACTCCCCGAAGCTAAGACAAACTGCCTTTTATTAGGTCAGAGAATGCATGTTCAGGAGGACGGCAGGAAGGCGACTCATCTTTGGGCTAGGACGATCCTGCACAGGCGCACCCTGAGGGCATGCCTCAAACTCCCACGTTGTGGGTACGAGGCTTTTAGCTTTTCTCTGGGTGGAGATTTTAGCATTACAATGAAGTAAAGTTTATCTCTCAATCACAGGTGCACACTCTTTAGGGCAGTGTGTGGAACATCACTTCTAAAGAACAACTTTCCCTTGGGGCTCCGGGTACCGGAGAGTCTGCATCCTGCTTTCCTAGGCGGCCCCTCTGCTTACAAGAGCAGGTGCCCACTCGGCTGGTCCAGCGGTCCCTCCCTCCTCCCAGGATTCCCTCAACTCTTTCAAGTCTAGCAAGGTGACTCCAGAAATTAGGGGAGGGAAGGTGACTGGGAGTTGAGACTCCAGGGCTGGCCGGAGGATACCGTTTTACATTTTGATTCTGGCAGGCTAGAGAAAACTCCGCACGCTGAGCTGTACATCCGGGCCCTGCACGAATTCAGCGGCATTATAATCTTGGTCCTTCAGGGCTTCCGTAGATCAGAATAAATTTAGAAAACCTTCAGTATTTTAGAGACCAGAAAAGATCAATAGTATTTTAAAATTTATATCACCTTTGTAGACTTGAGGGCAGACTCTAAAACGCTAATTCTAGCTTCTCATTTACAAAAATCGCAAAGATAGTCTCTACTGTTGGCGTCGGGAGACACCGCCCCCGGGCAGACGCCGGAAGTGCTATGTATTTTACGTCACTTCCGTCGCGCATTGGGTGGTGCCAAGATGGACGCTCCGTGGGCTCGGGAGCAGCTTCGTCGGCGTTACCTGCTGCCCACTGACGTCGAGACCCAGCTGGACCGCGAGGGCGACACCGGGCGGGGTGAGGCGCTCTCTTCGGACTTGTTCAGAGCTGCCGCGAGCTTCTCGGATACGAGGGCGCGAAACTACCCGCCGCGGGGGCCGCTCACAGCCCCGACCCAGTCTGGGGGAGGCAGGGTTTTATTTTTCAAGACATCCCAAGTTATTTTGCAAGTCGGGTACTTAGTGTCATAAAAGAGCCTTAGAGATTATATAGCCCTGCACATCTCCATCTCAGCTGCGCTCAGGATTCCCTGGACAGCAGGTTTAATACCTGTTTGGAAATACCCAGTAAAACTCCCCATAGACTTTAAGTTTTAAGAATTTGCCAAAGAAGTATGTTTCAACCATTACACGAAGACGCGTGTGCAGATTTATTTATTTGTTTATTTTTTTGCTGGTACGGAGGATTAGACGCAAGGTCTTTGTACAGAGCTATATCCCCAGTCTTATTTTAATTTTCAAATTTTGAGACTGTCGTGCAAAGTTGCAGCATTGTCGAACTTGGGATCTTCCTGCCTCAGCTACCCAGAGTGCTGGGATTACAGTACAGGCGTGCATCATCACGTCTGACTTGAGTGTATTTTACATATGGACTGACTTTTATACGAACGTGGATGCTTTTCAAAGGGAATTGTGTGCCACTATTTGGGCAGAAAACATAACCTGCGTGTTCACCCATAGATGCCTAGAATATGGAAGAATTCAGTAGAGATTGATAGTGATAGCTGCTTCTGGGCGGGGAACTGGGGATAAGGACCGGAGAGAATTCATTTTAGATCTTTTTATCTTGTGTGTTGTAAAACCACGTCTGTATATTACCTTTCCAAAATAAATACAAGTGTCATACCCTGGCATAGTGATTTATAAGTTTTGAGACTATCTCCCAGAGTCTGTGTTATGAACAAGCTCCCCAGGGATTCTGATGTCATCTAAAGGTCCAGCACCCCACATATAGACCGGTGATTCTTACATGAACTTAGAGGGCCTGTCAGAATCACCTTTCAGTTCGTGTCCCAAGTGGAAGAAACGACTTGAATTTTATCTACTGAGACCGCTGTGCTGGGACTAGAGCTGTGGTTTCCCCTTTCCACTTTTGAGCTGCCTCAGAAAGGTGTTTGTTTAAAATAAAATCCTTTGTTGTAAAGTGTTCTTGGAAAGTCACGTGTCCATTTCATACTCTCGCATTTCATTTGGTATTTTTTTTTAACAGGACTAATTACTGTCTCAGAGGAAATGTGAAACATAATAATAAAATTCCTATACTTCTAGATGGCACCATTGTAGCCAAAAGATTATAAAAGTGTGAATTTGATTTCAAAATTCACATAGAGGAAATAAATTGATTATATTGAGCATATTTTATAGTAGGCTGCAGTTAATTATGGAAATATAAACCTATCGATTTACAGAAGGATTTGGTACTATAACGGGAGAGATTCTGGTTATTAGGAAGCACTAGGCAGTGACTATTTGGCTTAAAGTAGGTGTAATTTTTCTTCTAAAACTACAATAACTTAGTAAGTTGAAATCTTTCTTATTTGCAGAAAGCTCTACAACTGTTGAGAAAAAGGAAAAGCCTCTTCCAAGACTTAATATCCATTCTGGATTCTGGATTTTAGCATCCATCATTGTGACCTATTATGTTGATTTCTTTAAAACCCTTAAAGAAAACTTTCACACCAGTGGGTAAGAAAACTTTATTGCTTCATAATTAAATATCCTTGTCTTATTTTTCATGTTATATTTTGTCACTTGAATTCTTCAGACATTTAGTAAGCTTCTAGTCTCAGCTAGACACCATGTTGGAGGTGCTGATGATGCAAGGAAGAATAAGAGATGTTGGTCAAAGGGTACAACTTTGTAGTTCTGAGACAAATAAGTTACTATGTTGTATAGTTGGCATTTGCTTGGGGGGTAGATTTTAAGTGTCTTTACCACACACAATGGTAAATTGAAGTAATGCATGTTAATCCACTTGATTATAGTAATCATTTTTCAGCGTATACATACATCAGATCATCACGTGTATACCTCGAATATATACAATTTCAGTTTGTCAGTCATGCCTCAGGGAAATGGAAAAACCAGGGCAAATAAGAGGATGTGTGCTCTGGGCAGGCACAGCAGAGTGGGTGAGAACATGATTTCAGCATGCCTTTTCAGCCCAAATGTGTTGTAGGGTGAGGAAATTAGTGAATTTTAGAAGTTCTTAATCCATTTAACAACGGAGGGTGGACGAGTGGCTGAAGCTGTTTGTGAGGACAAAGAGCAGAGCACTGGGAGGAAGTGGCCAGTGAGAAGTGGCTCTCCGGGTGTGTTTCAGAGTAGTCACAGCGGGCAGGGTAACTAGAGGGTGTGACGAGTTGCATGAAGGTCACCAGTGGGAGGAGTTGGGAACTTTGTATCCGGATGTCATAGTCCCTCTTTCACAGGGACTGAGATCCTTCCGGTCTAATCTCAGGAGCAGATATGGAGCAGAGGCTGTGATTTACACCTCAGGGTTCTGGACAGATGCGGAGGTCCCCAGGCAACAGAAGAGGGAGCCGTCAGAGCTGGTACTGGAGGGCTGGCTTGTGTAGGGTCAACAGCAATTGGTTGGAAGTATCAGTGGGTCTGCGGAGTCTGGAGCCGGGCTGAGGTGAGGCCCCCACCCTCAGGCAGGTGCCTGGGAAACTTGCCTGCCGCGGCCCTCTGCTCTCCCTCTCCACAGTGCGGGTCCCTGGTCTAAACTCCCGAGAAGCAAAGGGTGATGGAGGAGGATGGAAAGGACTCCCCAGGTCTGGCCTCCTCCCATGACCAGTGGGGGCTGGAAGGAAGGGGCTGCTCAGGCTGCTGCTTGTAGAATTGTAGGAAGGATAAAAACATTTAGGGCAGAACAGATGTTCTGAACATAGGTGTCTTAGTCTGCTTTATTTGGCTCTAAGAAAATACCAGATGCTGGGTGCTGTGGGAAGAAAAGTTTAATGGGCTTATTTCTGGTGGCTGGAGGTCCAAATAGCATGGTGCCCCTGACTGTGTCTCAACATGGTGGGGAAAGAGCATGCATGAGCATGTGTGTGTATGAGAAAATGAGAGAGACGCACACACACACACAGAGAATGGCCAAGGAGAGGTACCAGGCTTTATACCATCTGGCTCTTTAAGGGACCAGTCTGGGCCCTCAAGAGCAAGAACGCTTTTCCTGCAAGAACATTAACTCCTTCGTGGGGTGGTCAGGACCCAGTCGGCTCCTGTGTCCCCCTCCTCGTAAAGGTCCCACCAGCTTCAACGCTATTACACTGGGGACCAAGATTCTAGCACCTGAATCTTGGAGTGATGTACAGATTGGACCCCGACTATTGCAGGAGGCTCCTCCTTCTTTGAAGTCTTTTACGAGAGAGAATTTGAGGTCAGTGTCTGACTTCCTGATTTGCAGTATTCCACGCAGCTCTGCTTACGGTGGAGGAGTTCGTGGTCCTCCCTGCCAATCTTTATTCCTCTCACACTCAAGACTTCAGGAGCTACCAGGAGGCTGCTGTCTTCCCTGCGGGTTTAAGCGTACCACATCGCCGTAACGGGGTTCTTTCTGGGCTGGTTGGCTGGTGAGGACAGAGCCAGGGGTGCGGATGTAAAGTCACTTTTTAATCCTGACCTGAGTCACGTGTCTCCTCTTTTCTCACCCCTGCCCCACGTTAGGTTGAGACTTTCTGAAAGCTGAGATTGTACAGTTGTGGATCCCTTTGCATCCCTTGTCCAGGTGACCTCTTCTTAGAAAGGTGACCCTTTTGGCTGTCGATGAACACTGCTGAGGCACCTACCGATTGGCCGGTGCCCTCAGCCCTGTGCTGTTTTGTCTCTGCAGTTGGTTTCTCCTTGGCACTGTCTTGCTGCTCGTCAGTTTATCTGTTGCTTTTTACTGCATCGTCTACCTGGAGTGGTACCGTGGCATTGAAGAGTACGATGTCAAGTATCCGACGCTGGTGCCCATCACAACTGCCACTTTCATTGCAGCAGGAATTTGGTAAGTTAACTTGGATATGATGAATATGAATGAAAAACAGATTTTTTTCCTCACCAGATAATGACGTGTTTGTCCCAAAAGTATAAAAGAGAAACAAAGTGTAATAGGACAACAGTCTCCCAGCTGTTGCTGTTCTTCAGGCTCTTTTAATTAGTACAGTAATACCTCGGTTCACAAACAGAAGCGTTCAGTAGAATTTTGCTTCCATTTGCGAGCTCCTCATTGCATGACAGACATGACCGCAGCCATCTTCCCTGCATGAACTCGGGCCATCTTCCCCGCGTGAACGTGGGCCATCTTCCCCAGAATCGTGGAACAAATTAGGTTCATGAACCGAGGTACCACTGTACCTCTTTTCTCTCTTTATGTAATTAAACATATCATTTAAATACAAACGATAGCATTTATTAAAAGACAAATGATGGTGTTCGGTACATGTTCTGTGTTTTGCTTTTAAATCTTTTTTGTGATGTATGATGCATACAATTAAGCATAAAAACAAACGTACGGCTGAAGGAGTTAATCATGAGATGAGCATTGTGGTGTGAACTGCACCCGGGTCAGGACAGCGCCGGGCCTGCGTGTGGTGGCCCCTTGGTGCCCTCCCAGGCTGTGCTTGCTGCCTGCCACAGGTAAGTGCTGTCTCAACTTGGACTGCTCACCTTTGGATCCCTTAAATGCTCTATTTGTGCTTAGTCTGTTCTCTTTTTTTTTTCTTGAATACTGGGGATGTAGCTCAGTGCAAAGGCCCTAGGGTCAGTCCTCCTCCCCTTTTTTTATTTTGAGGCAAAGTCTTGCTCAGTTACCCAAGCTGGGCTCAAATTTGGGATCCTCCTGCCTCAGCTTCCCAGGGTGCTGGGATTACAGTCATGTGCTAAAACACCCAGCTCACTTTGTGTATTTTTGTGAACTTTATAGAAATGAGCTTATGTGGTGTCTTTATTTCACATTTGGCTCTGTGTGTGTGACATTGTACAGTTCTTGTTGCTTCCAAGTGCCATTTATTTCATTGCTGTTCAGTGTTCCATTGTGTAACTGAGTCCCAGTTGACCTGTGTCACTGTTGACAGCGTGGGTTGTTTCCAGTTTGTCCCTGTTATGAAGGCTGCTGTTAAGAATATTCTTGTACCTATGTCCTGTGGCAGATGTGCATATGAGTCTGTTGTGTGTGTGTTTCGGTGTGTGTGAATGTGCATACATGTGTGCACATAGGCACCAGGGGCTGAGATTCTCAGGCCGTAGGGTATGCGTACTTTCAGCTTGAGAAACTAGTGCCAAACCAGTTTCCGAAGTGGTAATGCAGTCAGACCTCTGTGTCCATGGGTTCCGCATCTGTGGTTCAGCCAACCAGTGGCCGGCGGAAGAGGAACTGCGTTTGTCCTGAACATGTGCAGACTTTTCCTCTCGTCATTCTCCCCTGGGCAGTGTGTTGTAATAACTATTTATGTAGCACTTGTGCAGTATTGGGTCTTAAAGGTAATCCTAGAGAGGAGTTAAAGTATCTGGGAGGACATGTGTAGGCTATGTGTGAATACCATGAATACCATGCCATCTGATACCAGGGTTTCCTTAACCACATTCCTGTTGTCGCGCTTACAGTTATTTTTATTCTGAAACAATGCCACAGTGAGCATCCTTCCTCATAAGTTAATAGGCACTCAGTAAAAGAAGAAAGATATTTTTCATCTTAGAAAAGTAATACTTAAAAAAGGAATGCTTGCTCACTGAAGAAAACTCTGTAAGTTACATAAAGACAGAAAAGAAATACATCCCACAGTCCTGCCAGTCATATGTTGTGTATAGCTGGTTTTTTTCTTTCTTTATATGAATTGAACTTTGATTTTGGAAAATCCATACACCTTTATACATATGCAGTTTAAATGTGCTTTCTAGGACTTCATTTCAGTTAAAATTTAAGGCCTGTTTGTTGCTGTGATGTGGGCATTAATGTGTGATTTTACTTTTTCTCCTATGACTGAGATTGCCCCAAGAAAAAACAGTTTTTAGACCAGCAGGATTATAATTATTTAAAATTCATGTTTATCAAAATATTATGCATTAAAACCAATAACTGTCTGAAAAACTTAACTGTTTATATAGTTTTTGTGGTTCTGTTAAATTAAGTCATGAAAAATCATTTGTACTTATTGTCTTATTTTTAATTTGGTGACAAGAAAGAGTGTTTTTCTCAGTGAAAAACTTAATAGCATCTTGTAAATGATTATTATTTTCCTTCTGTTTTTATTTGCTAGTGTGTGAGGCATAAAACCCTGCTGTGGCCATTCTAATTCACAGGGCGCTGCAGACACTAATTTAAGGCACTTACGTTTCTACTGAGCCAGGCCAGCTCCTGTTACAGGCCACCCTGGATCCCGTTCCAGGAAATTGTTCCGGTCCTAGAGCATATGTAGTGTTTTCTTTCTAACGTTGCCTAATTCACGTGGCTGAGAAATTACAGGATACATAGAAAGTTGCCGGCTGGATGAACCTTCTCACACTGTGCTCTTTAAACCTAGATTCCTGAGTAAAATATGTTTGTGTATATTAAATTACAGTCATCAACCCTTGCATTGATTTTTGGTCCTTTTAGTTTCAACATTGCTTTGTGGGATGTGTGGTCATTCTTCACGCCACTGTTGTTGTTCACCCAATTCATGGGGGTCGTAATGTTCATCTCACTCCTTGGATGAGCTGAAGGTAAGACATCTAGAGTGGTGTTTCTCGTGGTGACCTCATTGGGAAGGGTCTTTTGGGACACTTCGAGGGGACACAGCTGTAACAGATTCTTTCTGAGTTGCATCCGTTGTGTTTGCACCAGAGCTGTTCGCCACCAACCTCTGAGGTACAGGGACTGAGACCTCTTTCCTCGTGTAGAATTCAGCTCCGAGTGGCTGCTCTTCAGAGAAGGCTCCCTGCTTTTCAGAGCCCTCTTAGAGGCCGCGTGTGCACCTTCCACGGTAGCTGAGTTCACACGTGAGACTATTTTATATTGAAGCCAGCTTCTGTCAACTTACACACCAGGACAATTGACCAGAAAATTCTTAAGGCATGGATATTTGGAAAAATGGGCAATTTGACCTAATTGGGGGGGAAATCTCTGCAGTTCCATCTGTCCTGGCTGCCTCAAAAATTTTTGTTGGATGATACACACCAACCTTTCTTTCCCATGTTGTGTAAAGGGTTTCTGTGTCCTCAGACCTTCCCGGGCCTGCTGCCTTACACAGTGGGGTTGGTTTCTGAACCATTTATTAGAGAAATGTGTAGTTTGGAGACTGCCCCCCACCATGTGTCCAGGGGCATGGTGAAAAGACAAAGATAGACTGTCCCCTCATGTCACTCACATCCCAAGTGGCAATCCTGGAGGAAGTTGGGACTCCCCGGAGGAAGTCAACTTCTGCAGCACTTTGCAGATGGGGAAGGTGAGGCACAGAGGAAGGGGAGTTTTGCAGCCCGTGAATGTGTGCCGAGGAGGCAGCCATTCCCATCGGCCACCACCACGTGCTCCTGTAGGTCTGAAGGGACGGTCTCTGTGTCAAGAAGTGGACATTGTCCTCTTACTGCCAGTCTGAAAATGGCTGCTAGCACCATGTGACAGTAGTCGTGTAGACAGTGTCCTCCAGATGTCACACTGCGTGGAGGGACCTATGGGACTTCCTGTGGTGGCCCCTTGTCTCCATTCATGTGCACTGCTCAGGCAGCTCAGGGCCCTGCACATTCCCTCTTCCTGCCGACTCCAATGCACTCCTCCTGGTGGCCACACGGGAGGTCTCCTGGGGCTGTTGTGACTTTTCAGAGTCTTGGGAGCTCCGAGCTTATCCTACTGGGTGATGGAGAAGGTCTTGCTATCGGGGCATCAAGATCGAACTGTGCCTTTTCACGTTAAAGTCAAAAGCGGAAGACAGGATGTTTGCCATGGGACGAAGGTGCTGGTTTCCTTTCAGATTTAAGGACGTGGACATTTAGAAGGAGCGATTGCACGTGCAGCCTGCTGAAAGCATCGTGGACAGTAGAAAAGCCGCAGCGTGTCCTTGAGTCTACGAAGTGATACCTGGGACTCCCGGGAAAAACTTTGACTTTGAAGATCTGTTGAAATTAGAATAAAGTTTATTTCTTTTGCTCAAGTGATTATTCAGTTTTTCAGAAGTCTGTGTTATATGGAAATAACTATTTTGAGAAGTTAATCTGAATTTTTAGAAGAAGTAATGGTTTTATTATGGGTATATAACATGCTTCTGGTATTTTAAATAAATGCTGCTTTTCCCCTTAAGGGTTAGCAATTTATTGTCTAAAATCACTGGATATGTGTGCAGAGGAATTATGTTGTTATGTGCCTTTGATCCCACTTTAGTAATTACTGTGTATCTCATTTTATAGTAGTGTTGTTAGGTGGCAGGACCAAATGGAAATATTGTATGTTTTCTCATCTCTCTTGATTTTACCATTGTGTAAGTTACTGGATTTTTAGCATTTTTAACATATGAACTTTTAATTATCTAATGTTCTGTAACATTTAAATAAAATATTTTTATAATTTTCTTGTGCATTTTATTAATAAAACTTTGGAATAGCTTATGATTTTGGCTATTAGCACTTGAGTTAACAAATCACGAAGGCTTGTCTTCAGAGGTTACCCTGCTCTTAAAGGACCTCGTGACCATGGTGTTTGTGTTTTCTAGTGCCAGCCGTCCGTCCGCGTTTGACCTGCTGTCACAGGCATGGTGAAACAACACACCTCTGGCGATTCTTTTCCTGGGAAGCGGCTGACCCATCAGCACTTGGTTGGGCAGACCACGCCCTGTCACTGACTGCAGGCCTTCAGTCATAATGAACATTCTCCAAATGCGGACTGGGGATAACATCTGCCTGTGGGGTTGGTGATAATATAAATAATGTTTGTAAAACACTTATTATTCTACCTAGCACATAGATGCTCATTCAGTAAATTGTCATGGAAAGAAAAACTAAAATCTGGGATTGGGAACTTCACGTCCCATTGCAGTATCTGCCCAGGGACAAGTCAGGTGTCGCCCACGAACAGTCCGATCCAGTGTGTGCACACACGTGTGTGAAGGTGTGTAGAGAGCGTCATTTAAAACGGGAGCATGGTCAGGCAGCAGTGTGAGGGGCTGGGGGGGGCTCCAGGCTGAAGCCCTGAGAACGAGAACACGTGGTCCAGACCTGCTGAGGGAACCTGGGTGGGGCTAGAGGACAGTGCCCCAGTGACAACTTCCACATGTTGTATATATTTTTGTTTTCCTCAAAGAATATTTTTGGATAGAAACCTAGGGCTGGGATTTTTGGCTTAATCTGAGTTGTTAAAACACAGCCAAAAGCCAATATGGTGGCCAATGAGGATGGTCTGGAGGTTACCCTGTTATTTAAAGGAGACATTTTAATAAATTTGTTTTAACAGGGTCATGCCCAGTCCCTGCTCATTTTAAATGACTCCTGTGCATATTATTTATGAGCCTTTTGCTTTTAACTAATGAAGAAATGAAACTGGTGTCAAGGCATCTTACTCCTCTGCAAGCCAATGAAAGGAGCGCCCCCTTGTAAGAGAAATGAACGATGCAGTGCAGTTCACAGCTGGAAATCCTTGTCATCAGAGTCGGGTATGGTGGACATAAAGTGTGCTCTGACTCCAGCAGTCAGTGTCAAGACCAAGTTTGGAGCCCGGGTTACACCAGTTGCAAACTAGCAATCCAGCATGCAGGTTCTGGTCCAGTTGATGGTTGAGGCTGCCCAAATTCGACATGTCCCCGGGTGATTCTGGCATGCAGCCTGGGTGAACTACCCTCCTCTCCAGGCAGTTTGGGGGGAGACCTCTGCAGAAGCCAGCGCATTGGGATTGGCAGGAACATAAAGATGACTGAATCTAACTTGGTTTCTTAAGATAGAAACCGGACTGGAATTGTCCCAAGTCTGCATGTGGGACCCTGCTGGGAAGAGAGTGGTCTTTCTTGGGGACTTGAAACAGGACTTAAAGTTCCTGGCTGTACTGTTTTTGTGCAACAAAAAGTGGTCTCTGCCTACACTTAAGCAAAAGAGAAATGTATTAGAAGGGAGTCGGAAACATGACTGTAAAGACGGGAGTAAGGTCGTTTTGGGAGAGGCCTCGGGGATGGTACTAGGAGGTGTTAGACATCCTCTTCAGGGGCCACCGTTAGGATAACACTCTTCACTTTTTAAAAACTTATTTTTATGGACTTTTGACTCAGTTGAGTAGGCCTTGAGGTGAGAAAGAGTTTTATAGCTTCTGGTGTTTGAATAAGCAGAATTTAAAAAAATAATGAAATACCAATCAGGGTTTTTATATACACTGAGGACTAATTTTAAAGAAGCACTGTAGCCTCTGGCTCAAGGAAGACTGGGAGTTGGAGGAAGAGGTGAACAGAAGAGTACGTGATTCCTAAACAGACCACAGGGTCTCCCAGATTCCGCTCTGCAGTTGAGGAATAACCTTTTCCCATCCTGGCGGACATGTGATGTGTAGCTGATGATTTATTTCTAAAGCAATGTGGGCAATTTGTTTTAAGTATAGCTGCGGCTTTTCTAACCTCTTTATACCTCTCTTTGAGTATATCATGCCTGGAGATAGATTGTTCCTATTGGCATACAAATTTGCTATGACATTCCCATCTCCAAAGGAACAAACATAAAATGGGACTCCCTCGTTCTCCTCCAGCTGTTACCCCTATCTTTGGGGTACAGCGAAACTCCACCAAAGAGTTCTCCATGCTCGTATCTCCAGCTGTGTTCCTGTCATTTAAAAAAAATTGCATTATGACATGGATGCAAAAGAGCGTGCATAATGTTCCAGCATGTTTGTGGTAAAGAGGGGTCAAAAGGGATCTCAGGAGCATTGTCTGCCCTCAGCGCTGCCCTTCAGTGGCATGAGTGATGAACAGACCGGGACCCCAGTGTCCTTCAAGCCACATAGCTGACACTCATGGCCTGGTCCCCACGGTCTTCCTTGGAACCACTGAGACTTTTCTCTGAGTGCCCTTTATCCCTGTCAGCAGCGGCCGCCGTAGCCAGCCTCCGGGTTGCTTCTTCTCTGGACTCTTTCCTGCTGTATGTTCTGGTTACATATCACTGCATAACCAGCCACACCCAACCAGAGTGGTTTAAAACAACGGCTGCCATTTATTTTGCTCAGGAATCTGAAACCTGAGCAGAGTTGGCAGGAGCAACTTGTTTGCACTTAGGAAAATGCAACTCAACCTGTGGTAAGGCAGTCTTTTTCCAAGATGGCCCTGGATGTTGGCAGGCAGGGGCTGGCTGTCCATCGCTCTCCGCATGGACCTCTCCGTGCAGCAGCTTGGGGTTCCTCACAGCAGAGTAGGTGGGACCCAGGAGTGAGGTTCTATATTAGCTTTTTGTTGTAACGTTACCACAAACAGCAGCTTAAGACAACAGAGATGGATTCTCTTACAGCGCTGCGTGTGGAAGTCTGGGATGGCTCTTACAGGCTGCACTCCTTTCTGGGGTTTTGGAGGGATCCATTTCCTTGCTTTCTGGTTGGCAGAATTCAGTCTTTTGTAGTTGTAGGACCAACACCACCATTTCCCAGCTGGCCACTGAGTGAGGGCCACTGTCAGCTTCTAGAGGCCACCTTTATTCTTTGCCATGTGGCCCCTTTTCTCCATCTTGAGGGCCAGTAGCAGCAGTTTGTGCCCCTCTTATGTGCTGACCTTCCTGCCCTCGTCTTCCATCATCGTGTCCTTCTGACCCACTCTTCTGGTCACTCCTTCATTTTGAGGGCCTCTGTGCTCACAACTGGGCCCACCCTGGTAACCCAACACAGTCTTCCTACTTCAAAGTCCCAAGTCCCATCCTCAGTGTTTCTTTTGCCTCATATCATAATGTATTAGTTACTTTCCCATCGCTGGGACAAAACACCCACAGTTTAAAGGAGGAGAGGTTATTTTGGCTCAGTTTTCAGAGGATTCAGTCCATGTTTGATTGGTTCCAAGGCAGAAATGGCTTGGTAGAAGGGCATGGTGAAGCAATGTTGCTCACCCATGGCAGCCGGGAAGCAGAGAGAGAAGGGAGGAGCTGGAGACAAGAAGACATCCTTCCAGGCCACACCCCAGTGACCCAGCTCCATCCAGGGCCCAGCCCCTAACAGCACACTCAGCTATGAACTCATCAGTGGACGAATCCGGTGATGAATATAGTATCCCATGATCCAATCACCTTCCAAAAGCCACACCTCTGATTACTTGAGAATTTTGGGGGATGTTTTAGCTGTAAACCATAACACACAAAGTAAAATGTAAGGAATCAGAACACAGAAATCTTTAGGGGCCATTATTCTGCCCATTGCAGTGCTCCAAGAGACAACAGATGGAGGCCACCACTTTCTTAAGGCCTGGGCTCAAGAACTGGGAGTTTCTATTAGTGAGACAAACACGTATCCCAGGTTGAAGAGCAGGGGACGTGGCTTCCCACCATCCTGAAGCATGTGCTTCATCCACTGAGGAGCCCACGAGGCTGCCCATTCTGAGTTGGTCTTGATGGAGCAGTCTAGGCTGTCATGCCAGCTGCCCTTCCGCTCAGGTCTGCTAACCCAGCCGTGCTGTGCTGCTTGGAGAGTCTTGGGGAAGCAGTGATGCTGGATGGAGACTGGCAGGGACCAGCAGGAGAATCACAGCCTAGAGCCCAAGGATTTGGGAGCAAACCCAGGCCCTCCTCTGCAGATGACTGCTTCCTTTTGGAGAAACGACTTCTCACCTTATGAGCAGTGACCACAGGACCTGAGCTCCTCGTGTGAACCGGGTGTAATCTGATCCACCAAGCTGTAAAGCTGGCGTGCACGACAGCAACACATTACAAATGCAAGTGGTCTGTATAGGACTGAACTCGAGCAGGTTTGGAAGCAAGTAAGCTGCACTGCAGGTGGGCTAGATCTCTTGCACACTGACCCTGCTGCACAGCCTCCTTTCCTTAACCCACATCTGTGGCCACTTGTGGCTTTCTCCTGTAGGCAGAAAAGGCGCAGCACAAGTTCTTAGGTGCTTCTGCTTTACAGGGTGACATCATCCCAAAGTGGACAGTGGCAGCATTACAGCCCCACCCAGTGGTGGCCCTGGAGGACAATGGTAAAGGAAAAGCCTCCCAGTAAGAAGAAAGTGGAGCGAGTGGTACATTTCATGATTCAGTTTCTCCGGATTAACAGATGTCCAAGGTACACATCTACCCCGACTTACAGATGGTTGCTGAAAGGCTGCTGCTTCAGCTCAGTGTTCAGTGACTTGGAAAGAACTGGAAGATTGGTGACCAGGAGGCTTGTTTAAGAGGGTTGTGGGTGAATCTCTTGGAACAGAGTGTGGAGATTTGCATCTTGCGCGGATGCTCACCAAGGGGCATCCCCTGCAGGGAAGCTGGGCAGAATGGCACGTTCTGTGGACATCTGTCAGCCTCTCCTCAGGCTGCCCAGTGTGAGCTTGATGGGCTCAGGTGGCAGGAACATGGCAGCAGGGAGAGAGCCTGTGCATGGACTCAGTAACACGGAGGTCCCTGGTTACCACTAGGCCTGAGTGCAGAGTCTGCCACAGTGATGACAAAGACGGCCTGAGGTTTGGGACACACCTCTCATTGACAGAGGGCTCTTCCTCCTTTCTCTTGAGTCCAGGTGGTCTCTGACTGTGTTCACCAGAAAAGCGTGCTAGAACTGATGTCCTGTGGCTTCTTTTTTTTTTTTTTTTTTTTTTTTTGTGGGTACCGGGGGGTCGACCTCAGGACCTCGCGCGCCAGCAGGCGCCCGTGCCGCTGAGCGATATCACCGGCCCCTTTTTCGTATGTGGGATCCGGGAGTCGAACTCGGGCCCTCGCGCTTGCCCGGCAGGCGCTTAAGCCGCTGAGCCATCTCACCGGCCCTGTCCTGTGGCTTCTATGGTGAGGCTGTAAAGCCCTGCAGCTCTGCCCAGGTCTTTAGGATGAATGCTCTCCTTATATCCTTGCCTGGGAAGCTCTCCTCCAAAGTCTGGATGCAAGGCTGCAAGATGCTTGTCTTAGGCACTTTCTTGTTGCTGGAACACAATACCCAACAGTTTAAAGGAGGAGAGGTTTACTTTGGCTCACGTTTTCAGTCCATGGTCAGCTGGCTCCAGGGCAGGAAGGCGTTCTGGAAGGGTCTAAGCATGGACAGCTGCTCATCCCATGGCAACAGGAAGCAGAGAGAAGGGAAGAGCCGGGGAGGGAGACAGACCTTCCAGGTCACATTTCCTCTTCCGACCGGTCTGCACCTCCAGAGCACATTCAGCTAAGGAGTCATCAGTGACTTAATCCACTACTGAGGATGGTTTCCCTCAGCTGAAGTCACTCTGGCCATTCATTTGTCTTGGTCTACTCTGGCTGCTGTAACAAATGCCACAGGCTTGCAGGTGCATAAACAACTGACATGCATTTCTCACGGTTCTGGAGGCTGGGAAGTCCAAGGTCAAGGTGCCAGCAGATGTGGTGTCTGGTGAGGACCTGGTCCACACAGTTGGCCATCTTTGCACTCTAACTTCACGTGGCAGAAGGGGTCTCTTTTGTAAGGACACTAATCCTTCTGCCCTCATGACCTAATCATGTCTTAGAGGCCCACCTCCTAACACCATCTCCTTGGGGTTTAGCATTTTGACCTGTGGTTTTTGGAGGAATATTTAGTCCATGACATTAGTCTTCCTGACTTGAGCCCTAGACATTATAGAGCTAAGTCAGGTGGTGTTTGCTGCTGCGGCAGAGACCAACCCTGAGTCATTGACTGGGCATCTGAACCTGGGCATTTGGCCAGGGGTTAGTGATTCCGGGGGTTAGTGATCATCCTGGACCCCTTCCAGCAAGGAGGGCTGAGGATCTGCATCTATGTTCTGAGATTGCAGTTGCCTTCCCTTCCCATCACACCGCTGTGAGCTTCCCCATCTATACACTTTATAGGGGGCTCGGGGAGTCTGACCATTGTCATGGATCCCACAGAACAGCACTCACTGTGCCCTACAGCTTATATCCCAGAAGAAGTGACCAGGGAATCTACTCGGCCTGTGTCTAGAATTCACCAAAGTGTCTGCATAGAAAAAAACACGACAGTAGAAAGAGTAGCTAAATGGCTGTAGGTTAGTGGTATTAGTGGTATTAGTTTTCCCTATAGTAAGGTTGGAATCCAGGAGTTTCACACTGAACTACATCCCTAGGGTTTTTTTAATTTTTATATTTTGAGACAGGGTCTTGATAAGTCCTTCAGGCTGGGCTCAAACTTGCGATCCTCCTGCCTCAGCCTCCCAGAGTCCTGGGATTACAGGCTTGTGCCACGCCGCCTGGCTAGTTAATAGTATTCTATCAGTGTTAATATTCTGGTTTTGACACAACTACCATAGCGCATGAGGTGTTAGCGGAGGCTGGATGGAAGGTAAGCAGGAATAGTGGACATTAGCTTTACAGCTCTTCTACATCATTTCAAAAGGAAAAAGACCTTGTATTGACCTCTGTCAGTGAACGGTCACCGTGGTATGGGGCTGCAGATTCTTTGAGGAGCGCTTGGAGGAAAGTGCACACGATACATTGTGGCACTGTTGCCAGGTTTTCCCAGACCCATCCCCCTCGCCATTCAAGGACCCCCTGGAGTCTAGGAACAGGCCAGGTCTGGGGACCTGGGAGAGTTTCTGATTGTCCCTTGCAGTGACTCAAGTTGGATTTCTGCTTACCATACCTAGAGACTTTCCAATTGCAGAGATCAGATAATGTTTTTACTAACATCTTTATTTATGTAATTTGTAATTTTTATAAATATACAAAACTGTATATATTTATTCTGTAAAACATGATCCTTCGAAACATGTATACACTATGGACTGGCTAAATTGAGCTAATTTGCATATGTATTACTTCACATTATTTTTTTGTGGCACAAACCCTTAAAAGTCCACTGTCAGATTTTTTCAAGAATATCATAGTTTGGGGCCAGGGATATAGCTCAGCAGCACAGTGCCTGCCTGACAAGCACGAGGTCCTGAGTTTGAGTCCCGCTACCAAAAAAAAAAAAAAAAAAAGGAATAGCATAGGTCATTAACTGTAGTCACCATGGTGTACAACAGATCTCTTGAATTTACTCTAACTGAAACTTTGTGTCCTTTGACCAAAGTGCTTTTAGCATCCAGAAAATGACATTTCATTGCTTATTAGAAAGAACGGAGAGCAGGAAAAGGTTGCATATGCTGTAATTTATCACATCACTCTGGGAGGCTGAGGCAGGAGGACTGCAAGTTCAAGTCCTGCCAGAGGAATTTAGTAAGGATCTGTCTCAAAAAAAAAAAAACAAAAAAAATCAGAAGTTTGCCCAGAGATGGGAGTCTCGTTTCCAGGCGCTGAGTGTTATTTATCTTGATGATCAATGCGTTAAGCTAAGTGTAGCTGCTGCGACAAATACATCTCAAATTTCTGGTGGCTCTGCCCAATGTAAAGTTCAGCCCCAGCTGGGGAAGTGGCATCACCTGCCACTGGGGACCAGGCTGCCAGGCTCTGCCATCCTCAGTGTGGCTGCCAGGTGACCCTGGGGGCACAGGGACGTAGAGTCCCTGGCTGCGCAGCTACTTCCTGGGGAGACCGCCACCAGTTGGAAAGGAAGCACATGTTGGACCCACAGCCAGCTACTTCTGCCACAGAGCCTCGGCTCAGTGGCTGCCACACAGTAGGTGCTCAGGGGACAGGAATAGTGTCTTAGGGAAATCAAAATGGCAGGCACTTCCCGAAGAGCTGTGCACGTAGCAGCTCATTTTGTTCTCATAGAAGTCTGTAAGCAAGGTCATTTTTAAGAGCTTCATTTTATTAGATGAAGCAACTGAGGCCAAGAGAGGTTGAGTAACTTGTCGAGGGTCACACAGCAGTAAATGATAGAACTGGATTCAAATCCTACAGACTGACCTAAAACCCGCCCCACCCAACCACCCCTTGATGCTGCCTTTTCCTGCAAGTCCATGTGGATTCAGGCTGATTTATGAAAAAGAGATATCAGATGGGAACATGCCTTGTAAAACTGTGATGTGAAATAAAAGTGGTTTGGTGTTTATGGGGGCCTGGGGCACTCATGGGGTCCCTGCCGTCTGCCAGCCATAGGTTCTCCCTCTTCCGGGTTCTCACGGCACTGGGCACAAGCTGTGAGTTTCACCTTGCTCTCTCCAGTGGGTTGAAAAAAGCACATGCTTAATGCGAGAGAGAAGAACAAGTCAGATGTTATTGTGTCTTTAGGGGGCTCGGAACTAAAAAGACTTAAAAAAAAAGACAGTTACTGTGATAGGTGAGAAACGGGTGATGGAGAGGAGAAAAGTCCACAGGAGAAGACAGAACAGGCAGGTAACTTAGAAAACCTTCTCTTTACAGCCGTCATCCACTTATCCATCCATTCGTCTATCTATCTATCTATCTATCTATCTGTCTGTCTGTCTGTCTGTCTGTCTGTCGTCATCCATCCATCCATCCATCATCCACCCATTCATCCCCCATCCATCCATCCACTCATCCATCCGTCCATAATCTATCTATCCATCTATCCATCCATCCACCCACCCCACCCACCCATCCATCCATCCTACACATCTTTCCTGAGCACCTACTATGTGGTGGGCACTACTGTTCTATAGGCTGGAGATAGCGGGGAATAAGACAAAGCCTTTCTCATACAGCATTTGATGCAGTGAGAGAGACAGGCCACAGGTTCTGCACAATGCAGGTAATGCATTCTAAGAAGGAAAATAAAGCTAGCTAAGGGGACAGAGTGTGTAGAAAGATTTCTGGGGACTCGCCCTACACCCTCATTGTCTGCCGAGGAGACCCAGGCCTCCATCGCTCATTCATGGCCCGTGTGTGCACTCATTAATTCACTGTGCCCTTACTGAGTGCCCACCCCGGCTATCTCTTGGGAGGCAGCTGAGGGGCATGAACTAAGCCTCAGGACGCCTGGTGGACACGTCCCTGAGTCTGACAGGCATCTCGCATCCTTTCTTTGTTGCAGGCTGGGTCCTCTCCTGGCAGGCCCTCTCCATGCCCGCACTGCCTGCCAGCTCCTTCTACAAAGACCTTGAAGGTGTTGCCTCTGGGCACCTCCCAGTCTCCCTGGCAGGCAGCCCCTCCCTCCCGACAGCTCCTGCCCCCCCCCGGGCCATGCCCACCTCCAAGGGCAGGGCAGGGCTGTCTGGGGTGGCTGCTCCAGCTTCCCAGCGATGCTCCTGGAACAGCTGTCTACAGTGTCTGCCTGGCTTCTCGGCAACTCCGGAGGGCGCGGTCTCTCATTGCTGAGTCTCCGGAGCCTGGAATAGAGCCCGGCAAACACCGGGTGCGGGACAAGAATGTGCGGATCGAATGAATGATGGAGTGAACTGAATGAATGAGTGAAGGCGAGGCTCAGCCTGGCTCCTAGCGGGTCCAAGGTTTTCCTGCCTTTGGCAGTCAGCACCTGCTATTGGAACTGGCTGGGCTCAGTGCAAACCCAAAACGTGGGCCCTCTTGTGTAAGAGGGCAGGCAACGGGAGAGAGTTGAAAGCAGGGGGAAGGAGTCTTCCCAGCGCCCATCCCATGTAGGGCACAAAGGGCTTGCCCAGGATGTGCCCCAGCTCTCGTCTCCCATGGCCCTTGAGGTCCCAGTGTCTCCTCTCAACCAGAAAGCAGCCTCTTGGTGGCTCTCTAGTGGAGTGACGGGAACGGCTTGGAAGGGAATCCCAGGGCTGGGGGCCTGGAGACCCACGGACCCTCCCCGCCAGCACTGGGATTCCTATCCCCTGGCGGAGGGCGAGGGATGCGCTCTTTCCTTAGGAAGTGGCTCAGGTCACCTGTCCCCCAACACACAGGCACACCAAGACTGAGACCCACAAGAGAAGCCCCCTCCTCTACCCTAGGGACAGCGCACTCCTCCTACCCCTGGGCGGGTGGGGACCGGACAGACAGGTAGGTGTAGGGACCGACACAGTTAGGTGTAGGGACGGACACACACACACACACACACACACACACACACACTTGCGGCTCAGACCACCAAGGACAGCCAGGAGCAACCAGATGGCTGCAGAGCTCCGGGATCGGCCGCATCCATGCCCTTGCCACCCCTCGGGCTGGAGCTTGGGCCCCCATCCCGCTCCCCGCACCCTGCAATCCTGGCGGGCTGCACCTCTCGGCGTCCACTGTTTCCGGCCCCGGGGGGCGGAGTGGGTGCTGGGTCCGCACAGGCGTGGGACGCGGGCTGAGGCCTGGGGTGCAGGAGGACGCGCGGGGGCATCGGGCAGGGTCGGCCTGGGGTGAGGGATCAGAGCTGGGAGAGGCCCGCGTGGGGACAGAGGGGAAGGGGATGGGCTGAGAGGGGACACGGGCTGTGGGTGTCCCGGAGCGCGGGCAGGAGGGCGCGCGCAGGGGGCGGAGACCTTGTGGGAGGCGCGGGGGCAGGGCGGGGAGGCCAGAGACGGGCGGGGGGGGGGCGGCAAGGACAGAGGGCGTCGGGCAAGGACAGGAACCAGGAGCCACCGGCGGCGCCAGCCACAGCACCTCGGGACGGACGCGGCGCCGGCTCCGGAAGATGCCCGAGGGCCGGGGCGCGCCCGCCTCGCCACCAGCGCCCGCGAGCGCCTCGAACCCCGCGCCCTGCCCACCGCCCCCGCGTCCCCCGGGGCCCCCTGGGTTCCCGGGACCCCGGCGGGGCGCCGCGCACAACAGTGTCCCGCAGAAGCTGGCCGAGGCGCTGAGCAGCCAGTACGGGCTGAACGTGTTCGTGGCGGGCCTGCTGTTCCTGCTGGCCTGGGCCGTGCACGCGGCGGGCGTGGGCAAGCGCGACCTGCTGTGCCTGCTCACCGCGCTCATGCTCCTGCAGCTGCTCTGGATGCTGTGGTACGTGGGCCGCAGCTACGCGCAGCGCCGCCTCATCCGGCCCAAGGACGCGCACGCCGGCGCGCGCTGGCTCCGCGGTGAGTGCGCCGCCGCCGCCTGCCTCGGCCTCCCTCGCGCGCTTTCTGGCGCTCCGTTCTCTCTTTCCTTCTCTCCTAAGGCTGGGCGCGCGCTGTTGCCCAGCTCTCGCCTCCCTTCTTTGGAGCTGCAGTTACACAAATTTGCGCACAGCATTCCCTGCTTAGAGCCCCGGGGGTGCTAAGGGTGCTTCTCTCGAAGTGGCCTTAGGTGGCCCTTCCTGCCCTCGCCCCGCGCCCCAGCGTCCCCAGACTCTGAGGCCACACAGAGGCCACAGTGTCCCAGTCTCCATGCCTTCGCAGATTCGGTTCCACCCTCCCCTCAGCCTTTCTGCATTCCAAGCCTCATCATCCCTGGGAAGATTGCCTACCACCCCCTCTATGGCTCTGACCACACCGGCCCCCTGCTGTGCGCTGGGTGGACACTGCTGTCCTTGTGACTCCTCAACCCCTCTACCCGCTTCCAGAGGAGCCGTGTGAGGCTCTCCTCTGTCCTAGAGCCGCTGCCGCAGGGCCTGGTGCAAGGTCGGGGCTGAGGAAGTGGGGTGACGGTGAGTGGAGTAGTGAGTGAGGGGAAGTGGGGGGGCTCAGGACACGTTGACCACGGTGGTCAAGTCGGCTACTCTTCAAAGGAGTGTGGAGGTGACGCAGGCCAAAGGGGACACGTGATTCAGGCCAAAGGGGACACACGTGATTCAGGACAAAGTGGGCAGGCAGGAGGCGGGTGGAAGGAGCAGCGTGGAGGGAGCCGGGGGAGAAGCCACTGTCCGAGTGACCTCCTGGGGCGCCGTGCGTGGCCCGTTCACTTCCCTCCTCCTCTCAGCGCCTGGGGTCCTGGGCTCAGCGCCCGCAGGCCGGGGTCAGCGGCATAAGCAGCCCTGACGGCTCTCAGGGCTCCTCTGGTCCTCGTTAGTTTCTGTGACTGTCAGGGACAGTGTGGGCTCATGTGCCTGTGGGAAAATTGGGCACTGCTCCAGGTGGCCCAAAGTCCTGCTCTGAAAACTACCGTTTTAGGGAGGTTCATGGCTTATGACTCTCTCAGATGGACAGGAAGCCAGAGCCTATACTGTGAAAGACAGAGCGAGACAAGACCTTGAGGGTTTTTAGTACATTGACTTACACGGGCTAAAGCGGGCTCATACCAGCACGGTACCTACTCTTTCTCCTAGTGGAAGCTCCTTCCTCTGCCTCTCCCTTCCTTCCTTCCCTCCTTCTCTCTTCCCTCCTCCCCTGCCTCCCTCCCTCCTTCCTTCCTCACCTGCTTCCTGTACCCTCCCCAGCTCCCTCTTGTCTGTCCCCCGGGCTGGCTCTGAGCCCTGGGTCATGCTTTTGCCAACACTTGGAAGCCAGAGCACAGACAGGGTGGGGACACAGAGTGCAGACTTCTCCCTGCACGTGTCCAGCCAGCCGCTCTTCCAAGGAGAGGAGGAGCGGACAGGGCAGGACGGGAGGAGAGAGGCCGCCTCGGGGATCAGTGGTGGAGGCTGTTTGCAAGTTGTCCCATAGTCACAACCATTCACGCGAGGTGTGTGCACTGTGGAAATGGGGTAGGCCTGAAGGCTGGCCTTGAGATTGTCACTGTCACCCTTCTGAGTCCCGATTTGCTCCTGGAGAAGATAAGCTCCAGCCACCTCTTGGGGAGGAGCTGGAGAGCAGAGAGAGCAGCGTGCTTGCCTGGCTATTCCGGGGTGGCTTTGGCTTCAGGGAGAGGCCAGAGCCCCTTAGGACATCAGAGGGAGAGCGAGGTGCCAAGAGGAGGTGCTGGAGCCCCACAGACACTGAGCTTCCCCGGGAATCACAGCCGGAAAGACAGGTTTGGCCCAGGGACAGGCTCTGTCCGGTGCTTCTGGAAGGTCTGCTCATGTTCTAGCAAAGCCACCTGCGGAACCCCGGCCAGGAGCAAAGCTTTCTGGAGAAGGTCTCTGAGTCTCAGTGTGGATTTCGAGGCCTCTCTGAGCAGGAAAGATTCTGTTCTTCCTCCTGGGTGTGCAAAGTGAAGACTTTCTTTGGGAAAAAAAGTATATATAATTGACCTACTTAAAGTTGGTAGCAAGCATTCGCTCAGCCCCTCCTGTTTGCTAGGTAAAGGGTTTGATTTATTTTAGAGGTGACAGAAGCCTGGTTATCTCCCAGTGTATGTGGTGGGTGACACTCAGTGAACCATTTTAAATACCCCCTTAATAAATGCCCCAGCTTCTCCTATTTAAAAGATGGTGTGGCAGCCGGGCGTGGTGGTGCACACCTGCAATCCCAGCACTTGGGAGGCTGGGGAAGGAGGACCGCTGTGAGTTTGAGCCCGGCCTCAGCTACATAGTGAGACCCTGTCGCAAAAAAAAAAAAAAAAAAAAGAGATGGTGTGGCAAAGTTGGGTATCTTTTTAAAAAATTATTTCTGTCCTATCTCAAGGCCAAAGAAGTGTTTTTAATGCAGAGCTAGGGAACAACAATGAGAAGAGCCGCAGCCACCTTTATTGAGTGTTTTGGAATGTGGGGCTCATTACAAGCATGGACGCGGTACTTTTTTTTTTTAATGAGGACAGTGCACAGCTGGTTAAGGGCCTGCAAAGCAGGGATCATGGGGATCCCTGGGGTGCAGGAGGAGGTGGCAGTCAGCTCAAGTCCCTGGGGACTCCAGCTGACACCTGCTGACTTCCAGGTAGATGCAGCGCGTCTGTAAGCATGGGGCTTCGCTCTGTTTCTTTCCCTGCAACGGGGTGCCTACCCTAATTGCACAGCCTCGCTTTCCTGCAGACACGCTGTTCCCTCAGGCTTCTGTCCCTCCACTGGTGTGGCAAGCTCATGCTCCGTGTCACAGCTTGATACGAAGTGTGCAGGCAGTGGTTTTTGGTACATGCATGGATCCGCGCAACCTCACTGCTGTTTGGATCCTTCTTACCACTTCTAGAAGAGACCCCCATCCTAGCAGGTCCTGGCGTCTCTCAGAACCCTCAGCCCTCAGCAACCACCCATCTGCTCTCTGGCTCTGTAGAGGGTCCTGCCTGGACTCTTCCTATACAGGGAACGGTACAGTAGGTGGCCTCTTTCCCTTTGCAATGCTGTTTCTCCTGTGGGAGTTCTCGGAGAGGGGCTGATCTCACTGTCTGCCTGGGGAGGGAGGCAGCTGCAAGGGCTTCTGGGAGAGGGCCAGGCTCCGCCCTCGGCTTCCATCTTGCCTTGGTTTCTACCCTGAGAGCACGACCTTTGACCCTGGCAGAGAGCAGCGGGAGGGACCTGTGTCTGGGCCCTGGCCTTAGGGTGCTTCTGTGCAGCAGCCTGGAGCGGGCGCCCACAGTGCCCTCCGGGCCCTGGGCAGGGAAGGGTGAGGGGCCTGGCCCAGCAGGGAGGGCGGGGATGGTGTGGACAGGGAGGGGCAGCACACAGAGTTGCGCTTCTCTGCCTCAGTTTCCTCATCTGTAAAACAGGACAGTGATGCTGTCCCCATGTAGTTGTTCCGAGACTCCGGGGACGCGTTCGTGCACAGCGCTTGGCACCGCTCCGGCGCACAGGAGGAGGAGCGTGTTAGTGTCGGGACATTGATGAGCCAGTAGTGTGATGCTTGGGCTGTGGGCAGGTGACGAACCTGGAGGTGAGGATTTGGGGATGAGGGACAGGTCCCCAGGAGCACTGGAGGGGGATTCGGGGACGTGGGTGAGTCTGCCTTCTGTGGAACTCTCACGGCAGGCTCTGGGCCTTGGCTTTGTCCAACGGGCCATAGGGAGCCATGGAAGGTTTTAAAGGGAGAGAGTGATGGGATGGTCTTTGTATTTCAGAGTGGTCACTCTGGCTGCAGGGCGGGACCTGAGTTTGAAAGGAGCGAGACAAGGGGCTGAGAGATCTGTTAGAATCACGTGGACTTGGAATGAATGTGCTCTCAGGAAAGCGGCCCTCAATTTCAAAAATACTGATAGTAACAAGCAGAGTGAAGACAGCCGAGTGTGACCCCAGCACCTAGCATGGTTCAGGAGCAGAGGAAATTCACTGAGGACAGGGAAGGGATCCCCAACACCCATCCCGTGGCCGCTGTGAGAGTCTTGCCTGGCTGCGTGCATTTTCCATCAGCATTTCAACAGCAACAAGAGAACATGGCTGTCAAAAATGCGGGTGCAGTTTGGCATCATCAGGCAGTATGTAGGGGGGACCATCCTCCTTGATGTCTTGTGGATATCTTAGCAGAATACTCACAGGAGGAAGGAAAGGATGTCTAGTCCAGAAAAGAGAAGGATGCAGCCAGGCATGGTGGCACATGCCTGTAATCCCAGCACTGTGGGAGGCTGAGGCAGGAGGATCCCAATTTCAAGTCCTGTCAACTTAGTGAGAACCTGTTTAAAAAAATTTCTTTTTAAAGTAGTGAGTATGTAGCTCATTGCAAAGTCTTGGGTTTAATCCCCAGTACCATGGGAGAGGGAAAGGGAGAGAAAGAGAGAGAGAGAAAGAGAGAGAGAGAGAGAGCGAGAGGGCGCTCTGGGGCATGCTTGGGCTTTTGGCAAATGACAGTCACCAGGGAAGCCTTTACCGATAACCTTCAGCTCAGCAGCAGCTCTGGGTTGCCTGTTCTAGCAGCTGCCCATTTTCTTCCCAGCACTCGTGAGGTGGGGATTGTATTATCCAGCCACTGGTGGTTGGGCTCTCTAGATCGTGGGCTTCAGGAGGCAGAGATGCTGCGGGAATGCTCACCCCTGTGTCCCAGGCTCCCGAGCAGGGCCTGACACTGTGGAGTAAGCAACCAAGTCAAGGGATGGCTGGGTGGGCGGACGGAGTGGCTGACTGATGGCAGGAGCTCTAGGGGACACAGTGACAGCTCTGGGGGGCTGGCTGCAGCTTGGTAGAAGGAAGAACTTTCCCGCAGGAGTGCAGAATGGTGATGAAAGGGTGCTCAGGGACAGACCAGGCCTGTGGGCCCTGCGGATCCAGGAGAGGCCTGGGCTGCTGGACAGGGTCCCCACGAAGGGCATCTGCATGAGCAGAGGTATGGAGCAGCTGTGTGGGCGCCCCGCCTCTAAGAGCTCCTGGCAGGGACTCGGGCCTCACACAGACGAAGGGTTTTCCTTCTGCCAGCACTGGATGGTACCCTAGGCAGCTCCCGGATTATTCTCAGTGTGGCTGGCTTACTTCTGATTGGTTCTAATTCATTACACTTTTCTTTGGGATTGAATGATGATAACGATGATGATATCTCATTTGTAGAACTTTCTAGGTGTGGGACTCTGTCCCAGGCAATTTCTCTGTGATGATCCATTTAATCTCCTCCACACCCTTAGGAGATAGGCTTTACCACCATCATGCCCATTTTACAGATGAGGAAACTGAGGCACAGGGAAGTTAGGAATTGCCCAAGGTCATCAACTAAGTGGCAGAAGACAGGATTGGAAGCTGGGCAGCTGCCTGTGCCATTCTACATACTACTGCCTTGTGGTGACATCTGGGCGAGGGCCACCTGGCTGGCTGGCTGGCTGCGTCATAACATGGCAGAGCAGTGGAAAGGGAACCAGCTGCGTGGAGGAGGGGCCAAGCACATGCGGTGGCCTCACTTTGTAACAATCTGCCCTCTGGAGAGAACTGACCAGCGTCCCAGGGACCAGCGTTAATCCCTCTGAGGCTACACCGTGTGACCTAATCCTTCCATTAGGCCCCACCTCTTAAAGGTGCCACGGTCTTTCAACCTCACCACACTGAAGCCTAAGCTTCCACTGCATGGAGTTTTGGGAGAGGCAATCAAACCATGTCCAGACCCTGGTGGCAGGACTCCTCACATATCTGTTGTAGGTATAAATGGGTGAATGAATCCATGGGAGGAAGGGGGGGCCTGAAGAAGATAAGGTGTATGAGGTATTTATATCATCATATTATGGGACATCAACCACAGAGCTGTCCTAGACCAGTGCGGAGTCCTAGACTAGCCACATCAGCTGCACCTGCGATGCAAATTTGGGGCCCTACCCCAGCCCTACTGAATCCGAAACACAGGGTGCGGGGGAGCCCAGCCATTGTGTTCTCACCGTTCCACCGGGCACACTGCTGTGGACTGTCTTCATTTCATCGGAGGGAAACTGAGGCCGAGGGCAGGGCAGTGACTGGTAGGAAGTCATGCATCTGAGTGCCAGGACCCTGTGGCTCCGGGACGAGGTCCCGGCCTCTAACAATTCTGCATCTCTTCATCTTGTTACCCTTCTTCTTCTTTTGTTTTCTTAAAGTCAAAATGAACCTTGTATTTGTCAAACCATTTCAAAGCACTGGGATCGAATCTCCACTCTTACAGAGTTTCTGATTTCATCAGGGTTTTTCCAGGATTTAAAGAAATGTGACTTAGGGTTGTTTGTGTCAGGCTCTGAGCCGGGGAAAGGAGCCAGGCGATTGCATTACTGTCACTGCAGCGTCCCCGGGGGCTGTAACGTGATCGCTCGGGTAGCTCCTGCCCTGCTCCCTGCTCCTCACCCTAATGCAGGGCTCACACGATCCAGTTCCCATGTGCCAGGGAGAGGACGTGCGAGTGGCTGGCACTGTTGGCCCAGGACGGGTGAGGAGCTGTGCCGCTGACCACCCCCCACTCACTGCTTTTCTCACTCATTTCTTCCCTTGCCACAGGTGTTTCTGGAATGCATTTTGTATATTCGTTCCCAGTCTTCTTTCATATGCACATTTGTGGTTTGTTTTTAGTTACTGGGTCAGAATGAGGCTTCCACTCTGCAGCTGGCACTGTGTCAGTGGGCTCCGTGCCCACAAGTTCAGCCAGCTGCGGGCTGAGAGTAGCGGGGAGAACACTGCGTGTACACAGAGCCTGCGCAGGTTCTCCCTGTCTCTGTTCCTTAACCAACTCAGCACAGCAGCTGTTTGCATAGTATTTACATTGTGTCAGGTAAGCGAATAATCTAGGGACGACCTAAGGTATACAGGAGGATGTGTGCGGGTTCTACGCAAATGCTACACCAGGTGACAACACAGACCTGGGCACCCTCAGAGTTAGGCATCTGTGCGTCCTGGGACGGGTCCCCTGTGGAGGGTCAGGTGTGGATGTCATTTGTCACACCCTGGATATGCGTGAGGGTACAAGGATGAGCAGGGTACAATGCCTATCTTCTAGTTTTAGCTTATCAGCCTAATAATAGAACTTATTAATATATTTAAAACTTATTAATCATGGTAAAATATACACAACATGAAATTTATCAACTTGGTCATTTTCAAGTGTGCAGGTCAGTGGTGTTAAGTACATTTACATTGTCCTGCTGCCTCTCTGTCTCATTGCATCTTTTTTTTTTTAATGTGGGTACCGGGAGTCGACCTCAGGACCTCGCACTTGCCAGCAAGCGCTTGTGCCGCTGACGATATCACCGGCCCTTTTTTTCCTTTATGTGGGATCCGGGAGTCGACCTCAGGACCTCACACTTGCCAGGCAAGCGCTTGTGCCGCTGAGCGATATCACCGGCCCTTTTTTCCTTTATGTGGGATCCGGGAGTCGACCTCAGGACCTCGCGCTTGCCAGGCAGGCGCTTATGCTGCTGAGCCATCTCACCGGCCCTGTCTTTGCATCCTGCAAAGTGGAAACCAGCCCTCCATTAAACATTAGCTCCCCGCCCCCCATCCCTGGATCCACCTTCTGCTTTCTCTCTCTCTGAATCTGACTATTCTAGCTACCTCGCAGCAGTGCAGTTCCTACCGTATTTGTCCTGTGACTTGTCTACGTCACTCAGCACAGTGTCCTTCAGGTTCAGTCACGTGGTAGAATGTGTTAGAATTTCCTCCGTATGCATAGACTTCATTTTCTTTATTCATCCAGTTATCAGTGGATACTTGGTTTGCTATGATATGATGCAGCTATGACATGAAAATAGGTGTCCTTGTTTCAATTCTTTTGGGGATATACCCAGACGTGGAATTGTTGACTCATAGAGTAAATGTATTTTTAATTTTTTTGAGGAACTTCCATACTGTTTTCCATAGTGGCCATATCATTTACACTCCCACCAATAGTGCACAAAGATCCCACTTTCTGCATATCCTTAGCAACGTTTATTATTTTTTGTGTTATTTTTTTAAATAGTAGCGGTCCTATCAGATGTGCAGTGGAATTTCAGAGTTCTGATTTGTATTTCCCCCATGACTCCTGATGTTGAGTGTTTTCTGTGTACTTGTTGGCTGTCTTATATCTTTCTTTTTTTTTTTTTAATGTGGGTACCGGGAGTTGACCTCAGGATGCTGAGCGATATCACCGGCCCTTTTTTTTCCTTTATGTCTGTTCTGGGAGTTGAACTCAGGACCTCGCGCTTGCTGGGCAGGCGCTTATGCCGCTGAGCCATCTCACCGGCCTGACTATATTATATCTTCAGAGAAATGCCTGATCAAGCCTCTGCCTATTTTTAATTTTGTTGTTATTGAACTGTAGGTGTCTTTATATATTGTGGATTTTAATAATTTACCAGAGATTTAATTTGCAAATATTTTCTCCCATTCAGTGGACTGTCTTTTAACTCATTTGATAGTGTTCTGTGATGCACAGAATTTCTCATTTTGATATTTTTCAACTTATCTATTTTTACTTTTTTTGCTTGAACTTTTGTTGTCATAGCCAAGAAAATCATTGCCTAATCTGTCATGAAGTTTTCCCCTACATTTTCTTCTAATAGTCTTATACTTTTAGCTTTGATATTTAGATCTTTGATCCATTTGATTTAATTTCTGTATGTAGTATAGGGTAAGGGTCCAACTTTATTTACTTGTTTATTTATGTATGTATTTATGTATGTATTTATTTACTTGAGACAGGGTCTTGCTATGTAGTTCATGCTGGTCTTGAAGTCACTATGTAGCCCAGGCTGGCCTTGAACTTACAGCTTCCTGCCTGAACTTACAATCCTCCTGCCTCAGCTTCCTGGGTGCTGGAATTACAGGTGTGCGCCACAACGGCTGGCCCGACTTCATTCTTTTGCATGTGGATCTCCGGTTCTTCCAGCACCGTTGGAAATCCTGTCATAACCCATCAAGTGGTCTTGGCACCCTTGGTAAAAATCATTCGGTCACACATACAAGGGTTTACTGCGGTTTATTTTGAGCTAAGGTTCGTGCATATTGACACGTGTATGCGTGTCCCCCATTCAGGTAGTGTCACCTTGTTTGCTGTCATTACCATCATCCTGGGATGCTTCAAAGTTGGCTACTTCATTGGATTTTCCGAGTGTCTGTCGGCCACGGAAGGAGTGTTCCCCGTCACCCATGCAGTACACACTCTGCTGCAGGTAACCTGCGGATGCCTCTTCTAGCTGTCTTTGTTCTGTAAAGTCTGTCCTGAGATGCATGCAAACCTGTGACAGGAGACATCTAGAGAGCGGGGGTGGTGCGAGTCCCTGGGGCTCAGTACTGCAGCTGCCCCCGCTGTGAGACAGGACTCTGTGCCCTGGCTTTCTTTGCAGGGATCCTGTGAAACAGAAACCGTAAAGATGGGGAGGCAGGGCACCCTACCAAGCCAGAGCCCACCAGGAAAGGCTTGGGGATTTTATTTTCTAGGTATAAACAGTTTTATTGAGATACAATACACATATCCTGTAATTCACCCATTTTAAGCATTTAGTGTAATGGCTTGGTGTCCATAATTGTGCAGTCAACTCTATTTTCTTTCTTTTTTTTTTTTGTAGCATTAAGACTTGAAGCCTGAGCCTTTGCACTAAGCCACATCCCCACCTCCCTTTTTATTTTATATTTTGATACAGGGGTTCTCTAAGTTGCTAAGTTGCCCAAGCTGGGCTTAAATTTGCCATCTTCCTGCCTCAGCCTCCCAGAGTGCTGGGATTACAGACATGCACCACCACACACCCAGCTCCTACCATCAATTTAAGAACATTTTTTTTTAAAGAACATTTTCTCACTCCCCAGAGGAGCCTGGGGCCAGGACAGTCACTCCTCTGGATCACTGAGTCACATTTTCTGTTTGCTCAGTTGCAGATCAAAATCTTTCTTTTTTTCGCCATTCATGAACCTGGGGTGGCTAAGAAGTAAGGATTTGACAGACATAATGTAAAAACATAGCTTAGAGCCGGAAAAATCTCATGGTTGAAAGGAATTTTGGATAAACCAGTCGCGGTGGTGCACACCTGTAATCTCAGAACTCAGGAGGGGCAGGAGGAGCCTCGGAAATTTGAGTCCAGCCTGGGCTACACAGTGAGTTCAAGTCCAGCCTGGGCTACATAGCAAGACCCTGTCTCAAAAACACCAAAAAAAAAAAAAAAAAAAAAAAAAAGAAATCTTAGATGGGTCCCCATTGGCACAGTAGGGGAACCCTGGCTGTGTCAATTAATTGTGCATTTAAAAGTAGCTACCAGAGAAAATTCTAAGTGCACCCAACAAAGAGATTTGAGGTGACCAATTACCCTGATCTGGTCATTATGCATTGTACACATGAAATGAAATGTCACACTGTGCTACATAAATATGTACAACTCTGTCCATTAATAAAAATATATGTAAAAAAGAATGGATGTTGGATCATCACTCTCGTTTTTAATTTTTCTTGTATATTTAAGGTGCAGAGCATGATGTTTTAATACACACACACATAGTGATTTCTGTGGTCAAGCAAATGACCATGTCTGCTCTTTCATATCTCTCCTTTTTTCGTCCCTCGCTTCCTTCCTTTTTCTTTTGTTTTGTGGTACCGGCATCTAAATTCAGTCTCTCCACACACTTCCAGCTACCATCAGGAACCGCGGTGCCCAGGCTGTGTGTCTGGTCTCTAATCTCATCTGCTCCACGTCCTGTTTGCAGCTTGGTACCTGTGACGCTCCTTCCCATCCCCTCCGCCATGTCCTTCCTCTCCTGTCTGCTATGCATTCTGTTTCTTAGATCTTACCCTGCCTCGGAGTGAGATGGTGCGGTGTCTTTCTATGCCTGGCTCCTGTCACTTTGCAGAATGTCCTCGAGGTCCACCAAGTGGTCCGGGTTCAGCCTCACGTTTTTCCAAGGAGGAAGCTGGATCTCAGGGAAGATGAGTGGTTTGCTTCAGTCGAGTCCAACATGCAAAGATGGTTTCCTCCTCCTCCAAGTCACCTTGGAAGGCCATGAACTTGGACTAGTGACATTGTCCTGGCTCACATATTTCTGGACTCCCAGCCTGAAAGTGTCCTTCAGAAACAATTTTCACCTCTGGCAAGGGAAAGGCACCATTTCCAAACCCTGTCTTTCTCCAAGCTACGCCCAGTGTGTGCACACGCTGACTCGGCTGACAGCGCGCTGGTGGCTTGCAGATGTCTCTGGGGAGCAGACATGTCCCAGTGTGGTGGCGCCGGCAGAGCAGGACTGGCCGGAGGGGTGCGGGGGCAGTGAGCTCAGTGTGGGATGGCGGCCTGGGTCAGGAGTTCGCCAGGGGGCTCATTGAAGGGCTGCCTTGAGGCTGAGAGTTATGGGTTGAATCTCATCCTGGCAAATGGAACCCTCATCCCTGATGTCTCAGATGTGCCTGTAGCTGGGGACAGGCCCTTCTGGAGGAGATTTAGGGTAAATGAGGTTGTGAGGGTGGGCCCTGATCCAGTATGCCTGGTGTCCTCATGAGTGGAGATCAGGACATGGACACGCACAGAGGGATGACCACACGAGGACACAGGCGAGGCCACTGTCCGCCCGCCAAGGAGAGAGTCCCCGGGAAGAACCAGCCCTGCCAGCACCTTCATGTAGGACCTGCGTCCTCCAGCGCTGTGGGATGAACTCCTGCTGTGTGCGCTACTTCATCGCAGCAGCCCAAGGGGAGACTTTGGAGTTAACTGGCTGTTCGTTCCAGCGACGCAGGTCCTGCAGATGCTGCAATGGTGGAGTCTTATGGTGACGCCAGTGACAGTGTGGAAAGCCATCATGAGGCCAGGAAGACAGTCATTCATTCATTCATTCATTTCATCCTTAGATACCAGGCAGACTTTGTTCCCGGTTCTGGGAGTGTGGGGTAGAAAGCCATGGCCTGGGCCTGCATAGGGTCAGATGGGGACAGTTACACAACGATAGGACAGTGCAGCTCGGGGTGTGGAGTACAAGTGAGGACGCTCAGAGGAGGCACCCCACAGAGAGGCACCCCATCAGCTTGGGGTGAGGGTTGGCATCTGTGGGGAAGTGTCCTGAGCTGGCAGTGATGGAAAGACAGGGGCGCAGGTCAGAGAGCACCAAAAGGGGACATCGTGGGTTGCACGGTCTTCTTGTGTGAGGAGGTGGGGGAGGGTGCGTGGGGGTGGGGAGGCAGGGAGGCAGGGCGGCCTGGAACCATGGACCTCGGTCACCTGGCCCAACTCTGCTCGGACTGGACCGGCAGTGGCACTGCAGGCAAGTTCCTGCACTTCCCTGGCTGTGATTCATACACTGGGGACCCTCATAGTACCCACTTCCTGGGCTTGTGAGGCTGACAGGCGCTGGCATAAGGAAAGCCCGTTGCACAGGACTTGGCATGCAGCAAGGATTAGTCAAGGCCAACGGCCACGTAGGAGCTTAGGCCTCATCCTGAGGGTCTTGGGGAGATTTTTTTTTTTTGTGGGTACCGGGGGGTTGACCTCAGGACCTTGTGCGCCAGCAGGCGCCCGTGCCACTGAGCGATATCACCGGCCCCTTTTTCGTATGTGGGTTCCGGGAGTCGAACTTGGGCCCTCGCGCTTGCCGGGCAGGCGCTTAAGCCGCTGAGCCATCTCACCTGCCCCATCTTGGGGAGATTTTGAAGGCTTTAGGCAGAAGAATGACCTGGACAAATGAATTTTCAAAATATTATTCTAGTTGGTGGGTTGAATATCTTTATTTTTCTCATTTGAGGCATTTTATAAGTCAATTCGTTATTCTGTGCTTATTGGACACTTCCCTTTGCTACACAAGATGACTGGAGAATGGAAGAAGCTTAATTAATTGATTAATTATTGGTTTTTTGGAGACAGGTTTTTGCTATGTAGTTCAGGCTGGCCTTAAACTCATCGAGTTCCTCCTGCCTCAGACTCCTGAGTGCTGGGATGAGAAGAAAATATATTTTAAAAAATATATATTTTAAATTGTAGTATGTATGCATACTATCTGCAGTCTTAGCCATTTTATATGTGTGGTCCAGTAGTGTTAAGCACATTCATTTGCTGTGAAACTGTGACCACCACCCATTCCCGAGCTTTTCCGTCTTCCTGGACTGAATCTCTGTGTCCATTAAACGCTAAGTCCCAGCCCCCCCATCCGACTTCCTTCCTCTGCGAGCGAATAATCTAGATCACTTACGCAAGTGCAGTCCTGTGTACTTGTCCCTTGATGACTAGTTGGCACAGTGTCCTCCAGGTCCAGCCATGCTACGTGGTAGCTTATGTCAGAATTGCCTCCTTTAAAATGTTTTTCTACTCTCTTAGTACATGTGTGGAGCACATAAAGTTCACATTCCTTGTGCGGAGTTGGTGCATGTATGCAACACATCTTCATTTCCTTTTCATCCCCTTTCTCTCTCCTCCATCCTCTCCCTCCATCTCTTGATCCCCTTCCCACTTGAGAAAGATCTATTTCCTTACTTCCTTTCATCTATCTTTTATTTCACTCTTTATTAATACTTTGGGTTTCTCATATTAGAGAAACCCTGCGATGTTTAAGCTTGTGTGTCTGATTCATTTCACTAAACATTATAGTATTAAAGCGCATCCGTTTTCCTACAAATGACTCAAGTTTATTCTTCTTTAATGGCAGAGTAGTACTCCATGGTGTGTAAATACCACATTTTCTTTGTGCATTCACCTGTTGGTGGACATTTAGACTGCACCCCATTCATTGGTCAGCAGGCACTGGGTTGTTACCAGCTTTTGGCTACTGTGACTAATGCTGTTCTGAATGCGAGCATCTCTTTGAGACTCTGCTTCAATTCTTTTGGATATAGCATGCAGAAGTGGGATCGCTCAACCAATGGTAATTTTTTTAAGATCAGTGTTCAATAATCAGCTTTATTTCTATACACTATGAATAAACAATTCAAAAACAGAATTAAGAAAACAATTAATTTACCAGACCACCAAAAAGAATAAAGCACTACAGCCAGGCTCATGTGTGGAGTCCCAACTACTTAGGAGGCTGAGGCAGCAGGAGGATCACCTTAGCCCAAGAGTTTGAGGCCAGCCTACATACACTCCTGAGCTCTTTTTTCATTTTGTTTTATTTTATTAGTACATGTTTGTAATTCATGCAGTTTACAGTCATCTTGGGGAGTGGCTCCAGGTACATATTACAGGTTATTTCTTTTTATCCCTTTCCCTTACCTCCCTCTCCCTTCCAATGGTAATTTTTTAAAAAGCACTTATTTTAAAAATATAGCGTAACCTTACAGAAAATATTGGGAAAGAAAATAACAGTGCAAGTAAGCCCATCAGTGGAAACCAGCATTTATTATTGTTTTTACTTATTCCCTTTATTCCTGTATAAGGTGTACAGTGTGGACAAGGCTTTAGATGGAAGGTGTAGAATTTTCTATTTTAGGTTTTTCACTTAAAAATCATAACTATTTTATGTTGCTCTGTGTGACATAGTGACAGCTTTCCCACTGATGTATTTTTTCTTCTTTTATTTCCACCCAGGTGTATTTTCTTTGGGGCCATGCAAAGGACATTATCCAGTCCTTTAAAACACTGGAAAGGTAAAATCTGCGGGAAGCTGCTTTGCACGTTGAGCTGGGTGTCCATGTGGAACACACACAGCCCAGGACTGTGTCTCGCTCAGGCTCAGCGATAGACACCGAGACAGCTCCCCGGGTCCTGGGAAGCCGAGCCCTCCTGCTGGCCGGGGGCAGGGCCGCTGCCTCAGCCCCTTCCTGGGTCAGCCCAGACTGGGTCGAGGGACCAGGGGTTGGGATTTGCTTTAGAGAAAGATCCCCGGTCATGCCATGTCTCCACAAGGACCAGGAACTCCTTTTCTGCTGTTCAAGGTGGCAGCTGATGTTTAAAGACTGATTTCCGTACGGCCACTGGGTGAAGATTTCAATAGTTTTCAGAAACAGATTTCGCCAATCTCTTGCAAGAGCAGGCTCTGTGTCAGCACGCACTGGGCCTCTTCTAGCTCCAGTTGTGGACAGGGGTTGCGGCTGGAGCTGGTGCTCCTTATCCGCTATGGGGACCCTCAGTAGCCTTTAACCCCAGCCTTGTCCTGAAGCCCCACGTCCTGTTGGGGAGAACGGGGAGGGGCAGAAGTGTGCACTCATGCTGTTCCCTCTGAGGGTGGGAGCAGGCACACGAGGTGCAGGACCCCAGCACCGTGGGAGGTGACTTAATTGTCCTTCAGAGCAGGACAAAGACCTCTACACTGTTGTCAGCACATTTAACCAACACGGAGGCGGCTGAGGGTGACTATTCTTGTCTGCCTTGAGTGGCTGAGGCCACAGTTCCAGCAGGCTGGGAGCCTTGTCTCAGGTGCCACAGCACAAGAGGAGGCCTGGTGCTACCCAGGTGTGTCCCCTTTCCTGGGCCAGGATCGGGGTGAGCAGGAGCATTGCTGGCTCCCCCTTCCCTCCTCCAGGCCACCTTGGCTTGCAGCTGGAGGATTCTGCTGGCTGCTGTTGTCTCAGGCTATGGTTCTGCTTCAGCTACTCCAAAAATTTATTCCTTAAAAACTGCACCATTAGCTGGTGTGAGGTGGTGCACACCTGTAATCCCAGCACTCTGGGAGGCTGAGGAAAGAGGATGGAAAATTTGAGGCCAGTCTGGGCAACTTAGGGAGACTGTCTCAAAATAAAAACAATAGAAAGAGTTGGGGATGCAGCTCCAGCTAAGGCCCTGGGTTCCATTTTCAGTACTGCAAAAAAGCAAAACAAAAAGTGCTTTTCCCCCAGTGAAACTTGTTGGCTGCAGTAGAATCTAATGCTCGCTCCACTGCTGTGGTGGTGGACTGGACACTGTGGCCCCTTGATCGCACAAGTGGAAGCTCTGTCTCCCATGTGACGGTGTTTGGGGGTCTTTGGGAAGCGGTGGGGCCAGATGGGTCATGAGAGTGGGGTCCACGATGAGGTTAGTGCTCTCAGAGAAAGACAGGAGACTCAGGTGGCTCTCCTTGGAAGAGAAGATCTTAGCTGTAAGTCCAAGCCCAAGGTGCCAGCATGGTTGGTGTCGGGTGAGGGCTTTCTTTTTGGTTTGCTGAGAGTCACCTTCTCACTGTGTCCTCACATGGTGGGAAGAGAGGGAGAGAGGGAGAGAGAGAGGGAGAGAGAGAGATCTCCAGTGTCTCTTTCTCTTCTTATAAAGACACAGTCATATTGGATATATGGACATATGGGCCCTATTCTTATGATGTTATTTAACCTTGGTCACCTCCTTAAAGGCTCTGTTTCCAAACACAGTCACATAAGAGCTGTATTAGTCAGTTTTCCCATTGCTGGGACACAATACCCGACACCCACAACTAAAAGGAGAGGTTTAATTTGGCTCATGGTTTCAGAGGGTTCAGTCCATGGTGGACTGGTTCCAAGGCAATAGCATCATGGTGGAAGGATGCAGTAGAGCAAAGCTGCTTAGTTCATGGCCTTTCAGAAGCAGAGCAGGGGAACAGTGACAGAGAGGAAGGGACTAGGGACCTGATATAGACCCCAAAGTCACCCCTCCATAACCCTCGGAGACACCCCCAGAAGGGTGCTTTACTAATCTCCTGGGTGGCTCTGAAGCAAATCAGGTTGACAATCCTGATTGTCAACTGTCACAGTTTAACTGTCACAGGGGATGAGGGTTTTGACATATAACTTCAGGTTTGTGGTGCAGTACTGTGATGAACACCTCTAGTAAAAAATATTTTTGAACACCTCTAGTTATTTTCTCGGGTTAAGTTCCTAGAAGTGGAACTGCTGGAACAAAGGCAGAGATGTCCCAGCAAACATACATTAAGCGACTGGCTGGAGGCCAGGAATCCTAGTCTTTGGTGTTACCTTCCCTGTGGAGAAGCACTTTCTTTACACGTGTTACCTCTTTCTGCTCTGAGGTCCTCTCTTGCATAGCCCTGCCTATTAGGGACAGTAGATATGACCATGACCCCATTTAGCAGGTGAGGGAACAGAGGCTCTGAGCCTTGATGCCAGGCTGAGGCTGGGGAGCTTGCTTGGCACAGCTGTGTACCCTGGGCATTGACCTGACCGCAGCTGTGCCCACAATACTGGGGTGACCGTGGTGGCTGGCGGGGTGTGTCAGGTGCCATCTTTCCCTTCATTTCAGCCACTTGTTTAGTCAGGACATTTGGGCACAGTTCCCTGGATGAAGCTGTCCTTGGCCTCACCCTCTAAGTCTGCACCGTTGGGTGTGGCAGCCGCTGGTCCCATAGGGCTACTGGATGAAAAACAGATGGCAAATCTCTCAGTGATATTTCTTGGTATTGATTATATATTGCTGTGATACCATAGCAGATATATTGGGTTTAGCAGAATATTATTCTGATTATTTTCACTCTATCATTTTTACTATTTTGTTTTTTGTTTTTGTTTTTGGTACTGGGAATTGAACCCAGGACCTTCACACTGAGCTACATTACATCCCCCTCAAATTTTTTATTTTTTATTTTGAGACAAGGTCTCACTAATTCACCACATTGCCCAGGCTGGGCTTGAACTTGTGATCCTCCTGCCTCAGGTTCCCAGAATGCTGGGATTATAGGTATGTCACACCATGCCCGGCCCTTTTTACTGTTTTTAAAATGTGGCACTAGAAAATTTAAAATGACACCATGCAGCTTCCACCTGTGTCCTGCATTATGGTGTCATTTTTTGGTGCTGCCAATGCACCCAGATATTGCTCACTGGGATCTGAGTGGCACTGGGACACAGCCCTGTGTGGCCTTACTGGGTGAGTGGCTGGGGTCTCGGCTGTTCCTTCCCCTGGGCCTCTTTCTGAAACTGGAGAGGGAGCCTTTGGGCTCCATATGGAGTTAGCTTCGTTTAGTCTTTCTGCATGCAGGGTGCGGTGGTTACATTTTCACATTAGGCACCGCCTTTATCGTGAGGATTTAGAAGTCCGCAGACAGCGAAAGGTGTGCAGTCCCAAATATGCATGATGACCAAGGGCCAGAGCTGGGTAAACGATGCTCTCGTAGACAGGGACTGGCCTTCCCTTAGCCGCAGTCCGCACCACTCCCTGATGCTGCCTGCAACCTGCCTTTTTTCACAGAGGTCTTCTGAACTTGCTGCCTGACTGCACTATTTTCTTCTGGTTGTTTGAGCCAGCACCCCCATCTCCTGGACCTCAGTACATGCAAGAAGTCTCCTCCTGAGCCAGGAATTCCCTTTGTTGGCTTGAGTCCTTTCCTGTCCCCAAAGGTGTAGGTGGAAGGACAGTGGTTCTCACAGCGGAGCTGGGAAACAGATCATGATTAGAAATGGCTCATGGAGACCAGGTGTGGTGGTGCATGCCTATAATCCCAGCACATGAGAGGCTGAAGCAGGAGGGTCCCTGACAGTTTGAGGTCAGCCTGGGTTACATAGTAAGATCCTGTCTCACCCCCCCCCCCAAAAAAAGAAATAGCTAGTGGAAACCTGATCTCTGGGGTTATAGGCTCCAAGTGTGGGGAGGGTCCTCTCGCAAGGGAAGGATCCCTGTCCTTGCCTCATAGGACCTTTTCCATGGTTCTAGAGGGCAGGCGTGCCTCAGCTGTGGGTAGCACCAGGGCCACCGCCTCAGTCTCACTGGGCCTTCGATTGCACAGTGCCACCTGGCCCAGGAGAAAGAAGAGAAGAAAGGGTGGTGCTGTGCATTGTGAGAGAAAGAAGAGCCACCAGGTGTAGGCAAACAGCACTGTGCGCTTAGTCAAGGGCTCTGCAGGTCACGTCCCTGACACCTGGGGAAGGTGGCTCTGATCTGCAGCCTGGGTGGGCGTGAGGGAGCAGGTGGGCAAACACGGGCCTCAGACCTTGGCTTCTGTCTGTCTCCTGCTGTGGTTGGACAGTAGCAGCTGCCAGGGCAGCTGGGGTCAGATGAGGGAAGGTGCTGCCATGTGGCTTGCGGGAGCTTCTGGGGTCAGCTGGGTGAGACTCAAGGGAGGGGTGGGGCAGGTTGAAGACACTGTTGTGCCATTTGTCCTGGAAGCAGCTCATAAATTGATGCAGGGACTGACCTGCTTAGCCTGTGGTGGTGGTGGGCACCACCCCATTTCAAAGCGAGCAGCTCCACAGGAAGGCTCAAGGAGGCCTCTCTCAAATCACAGGGCTTCCTGGCCCCAGTTGTGCTGCTGTCCACTGTGGGGTTAGGGTTAGCGAGTGAGGGGTAGGGTTAAGGTTAAGGGCTAGGGTTAGGCTTAGACATTCGCGTTAGGCAGTAGGTTCAGGGCTAGGTTTCGAGGCTTAGGGATAGGGTGAGAGGCTTAGGGTTAGAGCATTGGGGTTAGGGTTAGGGTTAGGGTCAGGGTCAGGGTCAGGGTCAGGGCTGCAGTCTGGCAGCCTGCAAGCCTCAGTGCTGGTGTTCCAGGGGTTTCTTTGGTAAGTTCAGCTTGTCCTTGCTCGTAAGGGTCACTGAAGAGAAACTGCAGTGGTGAGGGACCTGTGGGGACTGTGTCTTCCTCCTCACATCTCTCTTGTGTTTCCCACGTTCCAGTGTCCACCTTCCTCTTTGCCCCCCCCCACCTTTTTACCTTCTTTGTTTGTAGGCAGCATGGCAGAGAGGTAAGGGAAGGACACAGGAGTCAGACTGGAAAGCACCTGTATTTACTAACCCTTCAAACCGTAGTGTGGTGACTCACTCTGTATGTGACCATAGGCTAATTACGGAATCCAGCTGGACTTGCAGAAGCACACGATGTCAGCACTGTGTATTTATTTTCTAGGCCTCTACTCTAGCATCCTCAGAGCTGGTGCTTCATCCCATGCTGGTTGCTTCATGGTTACAAGGTGGCTGCCACAGCTCCAGCCTTTATGTTTACGCTCAAGAGTGTTAGAAACAGAGATAGAGATCGTAAACAGGATTTTCTCATTCTTATCTCTTTCATCAAAAAAGCAGTAGTGCCTCACAGACTGCATCTCACATTGCATTGGTCAGAATGGCCAAGTCTAGTTGCAAGGAAAGCCAGGTAACAAGTTTCTGGCTTGTTTTGGTGTCTCTGAAGGTGGGTGGGAAGGCAGAGGAGGGTGAATGACGATTGTTGGGCAGTCAGTCAACAGTTAGAGTCCAGGTGTTATCTTCCCCTCATTGTTCTCTCCTCTCTCTTCCCTTGGGAAATGGGGTTGGGCTGTATGGTTGGTTGCTCGTCTTTAGTGTGTTTTCTTTCCTAGAATTCTGCTTCTAAGATGCAGCTTCTTTGATGTCCCATAGACAATGATTGGAGGGCTGGGAAGTTCAAGATTAAGGCCAAATGCCAAGATTCTGTGGCTTTGGAATCCCCTGGGACTCTGCCTCCCCACCAGAGACCCACCCGGTGCCTGAACCACCCGGTGAAGCCAGAATCATGGTGTGTGTGTGTGTGTGTGTGTGTGTGTGTAGCACTTCTGTCTCACTCCAGGAGCTCAGAGTTTTCCCAGGGCTGATCAAGAACTGAGTCCTTAGGTGGGCATGGTGGCGCATGCCTGTAATTTAAGCACTTTGGTAGGCTGAGGCAGGAGGATTGCAAGTTTGAACCAAACCCAGGTAACTTAGTGACTTAGCAAGACTGTGTATCAAAATAGAAAAAGGGGCCAGAGATGTAGCTCAGTGCAAAACTCCTGAGTTCAAATCCTAGTACTGCAACAAAACAAAACAAAACAAAACAAAACAAAACAAAACAAAACGCCGAGTCCTTGTGCTTTCCAGGTTTGGAGTGATCCACTCGGTGTTCACCAATTTGCTGCTGTGGACCAACAGCGTCCTGAACGAATCGAAGCATCAGCTGAATGAGCACAAGGAGCGGCTGATCACGTTGGGCTTCGGGAACATCACGATAGGTGGGGGGCGTCCTGCACCACGCCGGGGCACTCAGACACCCGCCGTGACCACGGCGACCATAGAGGGGGCAGTGCAGGTCCCTAGGAGCTACAGGTCCCAGTAGACAATGCCCTGCTGTTGACGATCCCTGCCCTCCCTTTCCTGTCCTCCACCTCCTGAGGCTGTGCCGAGCATAATGAAAGGGTCCTGCCATGACTCAGGGACTCACCGAGCCCACGCTGTCATTTGCACGCCCATTTCCCATGGCCCAGTCAGTGAGAGAAAGAAGTATCTTTGTTTTCGATTGTGGAAGACTGGTGGCTGCTTCTGTTTTAATGAAGCCTTTATGGCCAGAGCTTTCTGCTAAAAGTATGGCTTTAAACCTCCTAGAGGTCTAATGGTAGGTTGGGCTTAATTGAGTGTAGTTCATTTGAAGTTTTATTTAACTGCACTTGGCTTTTAATTTTTTTTTTTTGTGGGTACCAGGGGGTCGACCTCAGGACCTCGTGCGCCAGCAGGCGCCCGTGCCGCTGAGCGATATCACCGGCCCCCTTTTCGTATGTGGGTTCCGGGAGTCGAACTCGGGCCCTCGCGCTTGCCGGGCAGGCGCTTAAGCCGCTGAGCCATCTCACCGGCCCGGCTTTTAATTCTGACCCATTTTTATTCTTCCTTGTTCCTACTTGCGAGCTGCTAGTGTTAATCTTCATATTTTCTCTCAAAATCTTGAGCATTTACAATCTATTACATCTGTCTTAGAATGTTTGGGCTGAAGAGGATGGCACGGGAAAGGGCAGCGTGCTGGAGACTGGGTGTATTCTGCTCTTGTTCTGATCATATACTCGCTGTGTGACCTCTGCAAGCTGCTCAGCCTCTCTAAGCCTGCCAGTGCCATGGGTTTAACATTCCTCTCAGCTCAGTGTTCTGTAGTCTAGGGAGTCCTGGGGAGCAGCTGTGAGCCTCTTTCCACTCCAGGAGGTGGGGTTGAGGACGTCAGGGAATGCTCTGTTCCATGACTTATTCAGCACCCTGGCCAGCGCCACTCTTGGGACGGCCCCTCTGTGTCCTCGGGCCTCATTCCCATTTTGCTGTCCCACAGAGTAGTAGTGACAATGACAACTGAACAAAAGAAAGCTTGTAGGGAGCATTTGCTGTGCAGGGACACAGCTCCAAGCCTTTCTGTGGCTCATTTGATTCTCACCTTGCAAGCGGGCAACATTAACTCCAGTACTAGGTGATGAAGCCCCTGATGCCCAGAGAAGGTGAGTAACCAGCTGAGGTCACACAGCAAGCAAGCGGTTGAGTCAGGATTAGAATCCAGCAATGCGGCCCCAAGGCCCTTTTGTTGAAAGATGAGATTAGATTTATTTACAGAAGTAGACTTTGCCAGCTTTAACCTTCTTTAACCACCTGAATCCTTTCCATCTTCTGCAAAATACTGTGTGGAGACAGAAGTGGGGAAAAGAGACTGCTTAGGAATTGAAAGTTTCATTGTGTTCTGCAAAAGCGAGGGTAATTCATGCTTCTATGAAGCTTCTCATGTGATGTGTAAGAACTTGTGTGCATTATAAATCAAAACAATGACAAAGTGCAAAAAAAAAAAAAAAAAAAGCCCACACTAACACCTACCCAGAAGTGCAGCCTAAAGCTCTTAACATTTGGTGATTTCTTGTAGTGTAGGTTTTACTTGTAGTTGATTTTATCCTTCATTTATGCAATCTTTTTGGACTGCAGCTTGTAACAGGCGATAGATTTTACATTGCCATCCACACACACACACACACACACACACACACATACCTGTGTGTATGTGCATGTGTCATACTTAGTCTTACCATGTCCTCCATAAATCTTACACAAACAAGACTTCACCTTCCTCTATAGAGATGCTTTTCAATTTCTAGTGTATTCGATTCCATCCTTTTCTCCTCTATTCCCTTAAATTTCCATTCTCTAGAAAAATATTGGTTGCCACCCTCTAAATTGATTTCAAGACCCAGTAAGGGTTTACCCAGCATTTAGATATACTGGATACACCATTTGTTCTTGCTTGTTTCCACTGTCCTGGTAATATTATTTTCCTCTAGCAGTAAAACAGACTTTTTTTCAAGGTTTATTATATTTATTTTAAAATTGACAAAATTGTGCATCTCATATATAACATCGTTTTGAAATATATATACATTGTAGAATGGCTAAATGAAGCTAATTAGCATATGTATTACCATACATATTTACCAGTAAAATACATCTAATTATAATTTCTGGGTTTTTTGTTTGTTCGTTTTTGAAACTGGGTCTCATTGTGCAGATCAGACTGGCCTTGAACTCATGGTGACCCTCCTGCCTCAGCCTCCTGAGTGCTGGAACCTCAAGCATGCACCATCATGCCTGGCTTAATTATAGATTTCTAAATGCCATTGCATTTATGGTTGTGCCAAAATTCACTTTAATTTCTAAATTGTCGAACATTAAGCTCCCCTTCCCTACGCATGCGCAGATTCCCCTGATGTTTTGATTCCATTTCTTGGTCCCTGCAAATGGAGAGCAGGTGGAATTAGAGTCACCCTCCGTATCTGTATCATGGCCAGCCCTTCACTGATTGTTCATCTTCTCTCCCCCTCAGGAAAAGACCCTTGTTCTGTGGCTGGGTGTCTTTTATCAGGCAGTGACAATTTATGCTCCTGCCACACTGGCCGGCTTTCGAACCTTCAGAGGAGTCTTTGCTGAGCAGAAGGGAGCATTTTAAACAATCATTAAAAAAATCAGACACACAAATCATATTCACAAAATTTAGATATTACAGAGATGCAAAATCTAAGAGAAAATACACCTCACCTGTGGCTTCCCACCCCGAGAACCACTGTGTCACTCTAGCCCGTGTCCTTCCTGATTTTCTCCTCTGTCATCTCTTCCTGATTTTCTCTTTTATAAAGTAGAGGCCGCCTCCGTCCTGCTTTTACAGTTCAGTGACACCTTCTGAACACCCTCACAGGGCAGGAAGTGCGGTTCTGTGGTGCCAGCTAGGATGGCTGCACTAGATTCTGAAGTTTGGATAAATAGGATTTGTTCGATGGTGACCCTTGGGATCTTAGCTCTCCATGCAGCTGTGACACTGAGCATGATGCTAGGCGGGGTGTGAAGCTCTCACTCCAGCGGGAGAGCCACCGGCCAAGCCCCTGTGACAGTGACTTCTTGGTGCTTTTCTAACTCCTGTTGCCCCGGCAACCCCTCTCCCATGACCCCTCTCCCATGGCCCCCATGACTTCCTCCTCCAGTGACCCCTCCCCTATGACCCCCACCTCCCCGACTGAGCCCCCCATGATGAGCTCCTCTCCTATGACTCCCCCCACGAACCCTCGCCTCTCACCACCCCTCCCCATAACCCCCTCCAGTGATGACCCCCTGCCCCATGACTCCCCTACAACCTCCCTCTCCCCCATGACCCCCTCCCCCATGACCCCGTCGTCCCCCATGACCTCTCCCCAGTGACCCCCTCCCTGCTGACCCCGTATGTCGCCTAGAGCTGGACGACCACTCTCCACCGTGCAACTGCTCGCCCGCGATCCTGTGTGCCGCCCTGGCGCAAGGCATGTACTACCTGTACCCGTTCACCATCGAGTACCAGATCCTGGCGTCCACCATGCTCTTCGTGCTCTGGAAGAACATCGGGCGCAGCGTGGACGGCGCGCGGCCCCAGCGCGCTGGGCTGCGGCTCGGCGGCGTCCTCGCGGGCTCGGCGCTGGGCCTGGGCGCACTGGCTGCCACCCTGGGCGTGGTGGTGGTGTACCTGGTGCACATCGGCCGCTCCAAGGCCAAGAGCGAGGCGGCGCTGGCCATGTTCTACCTGTACGCCATCGCCCTGCTGCTGCTCATGGGCGCCGCGGGGCTGCTGGGCATCCGCATCTACAGGGTCGACGAGAAGTCGCTGGATGAGTCCAAAAACCCAGCTCGCAAGCTGGACACCGACCTCCTGGTGGGCGCGGCCTCAGGCTCCTGGCTCCTTTCCTGGGGCTCTATCCTGGCCATTGCCTGCGCCGAGACCCGGCCACCCTACACCTGGTACAACCTGCCCTACTCGGTGCTGGCGATCGCTGAGAAGTATATCCAGAACCTGTTCATCATCGAGTCCGTGCACCGCGAGCCCGAGGGCCTCCCGGAGGACGTGTGCACCCTGCGCGTGGTCACCGTGTACAACGGGGCCGCCACCGCCTCCCCTCACCTTGGGGACGCAGGGGTGGCCCGGGACACAGCTCCCCAGGACCAGCTAGTGCAGCCAGCTGTCAAGGGGAGTCTGGGTCGGCAGCCAGGCATTGGCAAAGAGGAGCAGGAGGAGGAGAGGAGAGGGAAGGGGGCCTGGAGCTCAGCCCGCGGAGCCCCATTCTTTCGGGGTAGCGCCAAGAGAAGAGTCCTGAGGAACATCACGGCGTTTTTGTTCCTCTGCAATATTTCGGTAATCTGCCTCAAGCGATGATTATTACTTTTAAATCAAGTAGTTTCTTTTACTCACCTCTTCCTCATAAGGCACAGAGGCAGCTTGTAATGCTAATAAGTAAAAGGTTAAAAGTTGATCACAAGTTGGAGCCCAGCCTGGGGAATTCAGGGGCTTAGCCTGACTCTGTCTCAAGATAAAAAAGAGAGAGAAAAGGCCTGAGGGTGTAGCTCAGTGCAAAAGCCCTGGGTTCAAAACCCAGTGCTCCCCACACTCTTACTTTGCATGATGTCACAGCCCCTGCAGATCAGACGTGGCCACAAGGAGATCTCTGAGCTTGGTGCTGGGCAGACCCTCTTCTTACATTTAATGCATTTAGTGAGCACCTGCTGTGTGCAGGAAGTATGTCAGGGCACAGCCATGGACCCGGGAGTTAAAGAGTAAAAAGAGAGATATTCCGGATCACTAATGTGGGCTGCTTTTGTGTGAGCTGTATATCCCAGAGGGCGTAGCAGCTCGGATCCTTAGAGTCTGAGTTAGTCCTAGTGGGTGGGGCGAGGGATGAGGTGGTGAGGTCAGCTGTCAGGCAGAAGGCTTTAAACCCCATGGAGGAGTGGAGATTTGGCTTTAGGGGTCTGAGAAGACTGGGGCTCTGTCAGGGAGGGGACAAGATCTAGCTGTGGAGCGTGGGCCAGGGGTGAGGATGCAGGCAGGAGAACAGGCAGGAGGGAGAGGGGGCCAGGCAGGTGCCGGTGGGCAACGGAGGGTGTCACCTTGGAGGTGCGGAGTCGAGGCTCGATGATGGTGATGTTTGAGGGTAAGGGGGCCGACACCGGGACACCCTGGTGGGGGAAGATGTCACTAAGAAGATGGGGAAGTGTGGAAGGTGGGGTTTGAGATGAGTTTGGTTTGACCCAAGTGGCCAGTGGAAAAGATGAGTCTGGAATCCTAAGAATGGTCCAGGTTGTAGGTTGAGATGAAAGCCAGAGGGCAGTTGCTTCTATTTAGAGCCAGAGCTGCAGGGGCCCAGTGCATGGGAAAGGGAAGGGCACCTGGCACAAGCCTGGGACCCACAGCATGAAGAGGAAGTCAGCAAAGGGGACTTGGAAGAGCTGGTGAGGTGGTAGGGTGAGGGTCCCTCAGCCACAGAGGCCAGGGGAGAGAGCCAGACAGGAGAGGCACTAGGGGAGTTCTGTGTGCAGATGTCAATGGAGGCTACATGTATCAGCTACCCACTGCTGTGTAAGAAATCACCCCCAAACACAGCAACTTAAACAACAACCACGTACACTGCATGGCCTCATCCACGTGCAGGGTAGCTGGGGGTCTGCTCAGAGTCCTTCCCAGGCTGAGAGCTGCCTGCTAGCCTGCACACCTTTCAAGGCCTCGCTCTGGGGCTCTGATTCAGACCCACTCATGTGTCTGCTGGATGAGGTCCTGGAGCCCCTGTGTGCTGCTTGTCTAGACCTCCCTGGGTCCCTGCCATATGGCCTCTTCATGGGGTGGCCCAGCCAGATTCAGCGGCCTCCTTTTGTGCAAGAGGAGATGAGTGACACAGACAGCAGACTGTTCTGTAGGGGAGTGATATTCTGGTGGCTTCTGCCCTATTCTGTGAGAAGTGGCCTGGTAGCTTCTGTCCTCACTCAAGGAGAGGGGACTGCACAGAGGGGGACCCCAGGCACTGAGGGGGTCACTGGGGTCAGCTAAAGGCTGTCTGTCATGGCCTAGGAGCAGAGAGGGCTACAGAAGCTTGCAGTAGGAAAGAGAAGTGGCAACTTCAGGGGTGCTGGAGTGGAAAGCAGCCAGGGCAGAGACTAAATAGGGAGTGGGGGCCAGTGTGTGGGGTCAGTGAGGCATAGAGCAACAGGTTATGGGTTTTGCAGGTTTAGTTCTTTCATTCAGATTAGGCCTGCTCTAGGAGGTGTTAGCATTGCCATCTTACAGATGAGGAAACCAGGGCTGGGTGAGAGCTGCAGGGATGGAGGGAACTGCACGGGTTCCGATAGGATGGTACACGCTCATAATCCCAGCACCCAGGGAGGCTGAGGCACAGGATCACCAGCTTCGAAGCCCAGCCTGGGCAACTTAGCGAGATCCTGTCTCAAAATAAAAACTAAAAAAGGGCTGGGCGTAGAGCTCAGTGTGAGGGTCCTGAGTTCAATCCCCAGTACTGGGGTAGGGGGAGGGTTCCTTAGGGATTTACTGCAAGGAGGGGTGGGTGAGAAACAGAGAAGGCTCCTGGATTTGATGGTTTCCATGGAGACTGGGATGCTATGCAGTCTCATTGGCCAACAGATGTGACTGGGGCCCTTGTAGCGCCTGTGGTGCCTGAGCTGAGTGGGCCATTTTGGGAGTGTGGGAGCTGCTTACCAGACAGATGTCCCTCTTCTCTTGCAGCTGTGGATCCCTCCCGCCTTTGGCTGCCGTCCCGAGTATGACAACGGGTTGGAGGAAGTTGTCTTCGGCTTTGAACCCTGGATAATTGTGGTCAACCTGGCCACACCCTTTTCTATTTTCTACCGGATGCATGCAGCTGCCTCTCTCTTTGAGGTCTATTGCAAGATATAGACTGAGTCCACAGGAGACAGACAAAGCGGCTTACAAGGGAGCTCATTGAAGCCCCTGGGCAAATACTGCCCAACAAAGGCGAGGCACCTTTTGTCTGCAGTGACTGTCCGAGGGCTGCACATCACTGATGCAGGCAATGAGGCAGCGAAATTCACAAGGGGGCTGAAATCTGTCCTTGTTTGTCCATTCTTATCAAACCCAAATAATTTTACCTCCTTCCAAATGAGACTGTCTGTTTTAGAAGAATGTGATCCAAGGTTGGGCAAAAATTTCTGCTGTTTGTTTTTCTTACACAGCCTTTTCTGTTTGTAGTGTATCCTGTGACAATCATTTTTTTTCCTGACCGTCTGCATACAATCAGTTAAACCTTATCCTTCTCAGAGCTGATGAATGGAGACACAAACACATTGGGCTTATATTTTAGCTTCTGAGTAGGTTTAATTTGTGAACAAAGTGACTTTTGCCATCCAGATGGAAACTTAAATGTGCCTGAGATTTGGCACATTGTTATCTGTATCACTTTGAAATTTGTTTTTAAAAATAAATTTTACTCTGCTTTTTTCACTATAAATCTTCATTATAGAGAATTTGGGGATTTCAGAAAATTAGAAAAAGTCACCCATGATGCTATTGTTTAGTTAGCGATTCCTTTTTAACATCTTGATATATTTCTTTTCCCAGGATGGTACCTGGGATTCTCTTTACTGTTATACCTGCCAGTCATGGTCCAATGATTTCAATTCTGTACCCAGTTTTCCTCTTCACTTAACAACGTGGCATAAACCTTTCTCGCATATTGCCATAAGCTCTTCATAAGTATGATTTTAATGCTACATTATATAGTCTATCATGTAAATGTTTTATCATTAACTTGGTTTCTGACTATTGATTTTAAAGTGTTTATAACTTTTTGCTTTTATAAGTGACTGTGCAAAAATAAAACCAGATTTCGGCAGCATTTCCTGCATTTAGAATTGCTTTCTAAGATATCTAGTTGGCACTCCATACCCGTGAATCCCACATCTAGATTCAGTCGACTTTGGGGAGAAAATATTTTTAAAAAGTTGCATCTGCGCTGGTCCTGTACAGATTAAACAATACAGTCCAACAACTACTTACATGGCATTTACATTTTATTAGATATCGTTGGTAATCTAAACACGATGTAAAGTCTGCAGGAGGATCGCACATGTTATATGCAAATACAGAGCCATTTTATATAAGGGACTTCAGCATCTGTGGATTTTGGTGTCCAGGCGGGTCGTTAAGCCCCTCCCCCATGCACAGTAAGGGCCGACTGTATACTGAAAATTGGGACGATAGCCCAAAGGTTATAAACATCTAAGTCTCCTAAGGAAGAGTGACATGTGGGAGGCCTTTTTACGGTTTTCCACAACTATTTGATTTATTTTTGGCTTTCTGAGACGGAATCTCCCTATGTATTCCGGACTTGTGTCCTGGCGAGAGAGGAAGTCGGGAAAACCGGATTGGAGAGTAGTTGTGGTAGTGAGCAGGGCTGGAGGTAGACGTTCACTTAAAAGTCCTGTTCCTCTACGCGTGCTCCAGGGACACCTGCACAGGCATGCTCAGGAATCTTCACTGCAGCACTGGTCGGATGAGGAGAAACAGAAAACAACCTGAATGCCTGCCAGGAGAACGGGCAGGGAATGGCTGTCCTGCCGTGGAGCATCTCACGGGGCGGAAACCAAATGCGCCGGAACTGCAGATCCCTGCACACAGTCCTCACGCCTGTGGAGCGCAAACATCACGAAGCACGGGGGCATGACTGGCATGGCACCGCGCACAGGAGGCGTAGAAACGGGCGCGACAATCCCGATGTCACTAGGGGGCCGTGCACACAGTGAGGTTGTAGACGTGGGAGGAAGTCCTGCAGACGCAGTGCAGATGGGAAGGGGCAGGACTGCGTGGGGACCGGTGGCCGAGTGGTCGTGCACACTACTCACTGTGTTTTCCTTGGTACTTTTTTATGTGTGAAATATTTCATAATACACACAGTTGAGAGGAAAAATGAGATGGAGTAAGGGAGGAGAACTTGGACAAAGCCACCACAGAGGCACATGTCTCCTGCCAGGAGCAACTGGTTCATCCTTCAGGCTGTGCACCGATGCGTCTCGTAGTGACACCCTGATCAGACCTGTCAGTTACAGGCCATCCGAGTCCCCTGCTCAGTGCCTTAATAGACTCAGCTATCAGTCTCCACCTGTCACTGCTTCTCTCTCCCTGTCATGGCTACCGCCTCAGAGTACAGGGCTCTGGCCCTTTTCTCCCAGGGCAGGGCCTGGCTGCATGGGCAGGTGGGCTGCCCTCATGGCAAGACACTCTCACAGGTCATGGAGAGAAGCTGGGGACACGGTGGTGACCAGGATTGTCACAATGCTTTCTCTAGCCTTGGAGACCCTGGCAGGGAAACAGCTGCTTCCGGTGCCCAGATCCAGCCCTCCACTCGCCTTCTGGGCGCAAGAGGGCGCTGTGAGCCTGGCTATGAAGAGGACTCAGCCAGGCGTTTCCTCACCTGCTGCGAGGGGAACCAACGGGAAGCTGGGCAGGGGTTCCAGCAGTGCCTTCCTCCTGCAGCAGGGGAAGCGGAGCCGGCCTTTCCGACAGCAGCTCCTGCTGCCTGGCACACGGCAGCTGTCTCCGGAGGACCTCCTTCCTGGAGATGGTGCAGAGCAGGCATTGGAAGGTGCTGGACCAGGTGTTGGCAAGTGGTGCCCGGTGAGCCCAAAATGGATTTGACATTGCTGCAGGGTTGTAATGCATGTGCACACACACAACACATGTGTGCACATATGCACGTGCACACACACGCATGCACACACTCACACATGCAGAGAGAATATGGTGCAGGACCTTAAGTGGCCTGCCAAGCCTGAGATATTTACTATCTGGCTTTTTATGGAAATGCTTGCTGACCCCTGCTGTAGACCATGAGAGGCAAGAGGCCTCCACTGGATGGCCCTGCAAGGACTTTGATCCCTAAATAAGAATGAGATGAGGAGGAGGCCTGCCCTTCTTCCTGCCTCAGAGTGGTGTGGGAAGAAGTCAGTCTTGGAGCTGTGATAGCCAGTTTGGGACCTTAAGCAAATAGTTCAGTCTACTGAGGAAGGAGACAGTATACTGGGGTCCTGAGGACATGGCTGAGCTTCTACAGAAACCTGGAGCTGCCTTCCCCTGGAGCATTTGTATGGTCGTTCACCGGATGTGTCAACTTGACTTGGGTAAGATACTTATCAGATTAGTAAAGTCTGGGTGTGTCTGTGGATGACTGACAGGTACGCCAGCAAACTGATGCAAAGACCCATCCCGGATGTAGGTTGCACCAACCAATAGGTTTGTAACCTGGATGGAATGAAAAGAGAAAGAAGGAAGCACTCTAGTCTTCGCCATTGCCTGTGGACGTGGGTCTCCAGTTCTTCACTCTCCCAACTTAGCTTTACGCTGTGACTCTGCAGTGAGCCCCAGGCACCAAACGCTGGCTACTGGACCCTCCTCCTCTCCAGCTCGCAGATGACCGTTGTGGATTTTTCCACCTCCAGGCCTACCTAATAAGTCCCTTTGTATAATTATATGCATATTTTATATTGATTTCGCTCCTCTAGAGAACCCTAATGAATACACCTTGTTAGGGGAGATAATCAAGTGTTACCCTTGTTTGAGCCAGAGGCAGGCCAACTTGTTCTGTAACAAGTCAGAGAAAAGCTGTTTTAGGCTTTGTGGGCCATGAGATATCTGTCACCTTACAGAGTGAAAGCTACCGTCGGCAATATGCAAAATAGAGGGGCGTGGCTGTGTACCATACCTGTGTGTGCTTGCGTGAGTGCATGTGTGTGTGTGTGTGTGTGTGTGTGTGTGTGTATAAAAGCAGGTGGTGGAAGGACCAGGCTGCAGGAGCAGAGTTTGTTGACTCTGCTGTGGAGCAAGGTTTTGTTACCTGCAGCTGCCCATAGCCTCCTCAGTCCTTCCAAAGTCACCTCAGCCAGTCAGGAAGGCCCTTGGGTTCCAGCCTGGCAGGAGCAGCTGAGAACTGGGCGATGCAGAAAGAGGCCTAAGTGGGCAGCCCGGCCCATGGAGGCTCCTATTTTGTTCTCTGTATAATTTTAGGTCTAAGGGGCAGTGGAAGGGTGACCGTGTCCCCAAACATGTCCATATCCTCATTCCCCAGAGCCTATAAATGGTACCAGGGAAAAGAGGACACAAGAACATCAAAGGGCTTGGGATATGGAGATCCTCCTGGTGATTGTGTGGGCTTAATGTTGTCACAAGCATTCTTACGAGGAAAAAGGGGAGGTGGGGAGGCGATGGGACATCAGAAGAGGAAGAGGCCCTGTGACCACGCAGCAGAGCTGGGCGTGATGGGGACAGGAGCCTCAGCTGCTGGGACTTCTCAGGTCCTCCTGGGTGTTCTTGGTTTTCTCTTTGCTGTCCTGGGTGGTCTAATTCACAGCCAAGGGTCCACTATCACCTGCCAAGGGTCCACTACAATCTGGATATGGCTGATGTCTAGATTCATATTTTAAGTTGACTTCTCAGCTCCAGGCTGGTTCATCCCAACAGCCTCCTTGGGGTCTTTAAACTCAAGGTACCCAAAGCCAACTCAAGATCGCATGGCCCCCGCCCAGCTTTCCCTCCATTTCCAACACCATGGATGGTACCAACCTCTGCCCCCATGCAAGCCAGACCCTCAAAGGCTGTCTTTGTGCTCTGTGCCCTATCAGGGCTCAGGATACAAGACCCTAAAGTATGTGACTTGGTGTGGCATGAATCTTGACCTGAGGAACACAGGAAGGCCTCAAAACCAAGGTCATTCTGACCTTCTTCTGGCCCCTCCTCCAAAGTGAGTCATAGAATCCAAAATTCCTGGAAATGCTGCTCCTCGAGCCAGCCATGAAGCCTGGAAAAGTCACTCTGTCCCCTTCTCCCTTGAAGGCAGTCATTCCAGAGGGGCCCGGGGGTCCCGCCCCTGGGGGAAGGAAGCTCTGTGCAGACAGGCCTTGCTGCTCCCCCACCCTCCATCTGCCACCACCCGCTCAGACCCCTCTGTCCAATCCCGTCTCTACACGGCTGTCCCTGCTCCACTGAACCTAAGCAGAAAAATGGAGTTTTCCCTGCATCCTTGTCTTCATTTCTCCCCCCCTTTTTTTGATGGGGTTTTACTTTGTAGTTCTTTGTAGTTCAAGGCCCTGAGCTGACTAGATAGCCAAGATTGGACTCAATCTCATAGCAATCCTCCTGCTTCAGCCTCCCGTGTGCTGGGATTATAGACACACACCACCATGCCCTGCTGGTCATTTCTGAAAGCTCTGTGTCACATGAAGCTTGGGTTAAATACATTTGTTAAGCTGTTCTTTTGTTTAATTGTCTCTTGCTCTCAGAGTGTGGGCGCGCCCTTATGATGGTGAGGGACATTATCATACCTTTCCCCCCTCCAGCTCCCAGCTCAGACGCCCTTGTCATTTGTGCTCTGTCTTCACCACGGTCTCTGATGGATCTTCTGAGGTAGCTTTCTCACTCATGTCTCCAGCTTGCTCATCCCCCGGAACCTACGTGTATCAGTTTCTTTAACCACTTGCCCGTTGGTGGGTACCGAGGCTGTTTCTATGCCTTGGTTACTGTGCACAGGGCTGCCATGAGCGTGCGCGTAGACGTCTCTTTCACGTGCTGACTTCATTGCTTGTGCTATACCCAGGGGTGGGGCTGCTGGGTCACATGGGAATTCTACTTTTAAATTCTTTAGGAGCTCCGTATTATTTTCCCTAAGGCTGCACCAATCTACATTCGCCCCTGTAGTGTGCAAGGTGCCCTCACACCCTGTCTTCACGAGTGTCTTTATGGGGTGTGATGAAAAATGTGAATGCTGCTGGTGAGCGCCATCCAAGGGAAAAGCAGGCTCAGAAAACATGACGCTGTGTCCTCATCCACCTTAGTCACCAGGTCTGGTGCCATGTGACTTCCAGCTCTTCCTCAAAGTTAAAATGACCATGAAAAGAAACATTTTGAATTGACTCAGGCCATTGAGGCAGCCATGACCATGTAACTAAAGATAGGAAGGAGGACTTCCAGAACTGCTGCGGAAAATGGCAAGAACGATGGGATACATGTGGTTGGAGTAAGGGGAGTATTTGGAGGGGGGTTAGTGGCAATGTGTCTTTTACTGTAACAATTTTTTTTTTGTTGTTGGTACCGGGGGTTGAACTCAGGACCTTGCGCACCAGCAGGCGCCCGTGCTGCTGAGCAATATCACTGGCCCTTTTTTCGTATGTGGGTACCGGGAGTTGAACTCAGGACCTCGCGCTTGCCAGGCAGGTGCTTATGCTGCTGAGCCATATCACTGGCCCACGATTTTTAAAAAATGCAAACACACACTGTATTTTAAGGTCACACCTCATATTATTGGCACACAATTCTTCCTCCTCCTTCTCCCTATTGCCATACTTTCCTGTGGATGGAGCTTATCTCCTGCTGTTCACAATGCCCAGCTTGGGTCCAAGGTCAGGGATGGAGCTAACACACACCCTGTCTGACCTGAGGCTCTCAGCAAATGTGGGACTGGGGTGGCCATGTTGGTTTTCCCATCACCAGGAGAAAAGCCAGCTCCAGGGAGCCGCTGGCCTGGGAACGAGACATGCGAGGCAAACAGAACCCCAATCTGACCTGTAGAATCTGACCTGTAGTCTGGGCAGAGCTTTCACGAGTGCAGATCATTCATGAGAAATAAGGGTGCTTATTGTTTTAAGCTGCTGAGATTCTGGGGCTGTTTGTTATGCTGCATTATTGTAATGAAACCTGACTAATACAGGCACTGGCTGTCTCCTAACTGCATCTCTCTTTTCTCAGCACATATTGCCCCCATCTTAAAGATGAGGCAATAGAGGCTCTGAGAGTTCAGCAACTTGCTCAAGGTTCCAGGGCTACAAGGCGGAGAAGCAGGATTTGAAGCCAGGACTGTCTTGTAGGCCCACTGTCTTCATCATCTATGCAAAGAGTGAGCCAAACTTCTGGGAAATCAAACGAACCTTCCAAAAACCTTGCCCATGAGCTGTGGAGAGGGGGAGGGGCTGACCTTGGGGTTTGGGGTGGGGGCATCAGGGCAGTGATCAGTGCTGGTGGGGGGTGGTCCTTCCTGGCTTTCAGCGCGGGCTCCACGGTTTCAAGCTGGGAGGGGCTGGGGGCTCCGGGTGCATCCTGTGGCCAAGGCAGGGAGACCCCGCCCCGTAAAACACCGCGAGTCTTTTGATGGCGGCGGCGGCAGCCTCAAAACCCAGGCTGTTTTCCTATTGATTTTGCCATTACTCTCAGGGAAGCAAATCCCATTTAAACTTATCTTCTGCTCAAGGAAGATCAGTGAGTTCAAACTGAAGGGTGTTTGCTGACCAGACTAGGAAGCTACCTTAGTGCTAAGACATCCGCGCGAATCCTCTTAGTCCACACATGCAGGAACCCACGTGTGAGAAGGGATCGTTTTCCTGCAGTCCGCCCGAGGTTGGGGCTCTGAATAAAGAAGGGCTTTATGAGCTGCTTAGCTGGTTAATTCTGCGCTGATGAGGCTGACTCTGGAGGGTGCCTGGAAGAGACGCCCGTGTCAGGAGTTTTCAACTGCCCAGCTCTTGCAAACACTGGACTCCCCGGGGAGGGAAAGGCACGCGCGCTGGCTGTCTGGCCGCATGCTCTTACTTTGCAAACAAACACATTTTATCCACAGAGAGTAAACTGCATTTCCACGAGTGCTGAGGAACACGGTCTTTGGGAGAACAGGAGGCACTTGGAGAGCTTTGAGTATTTACCTTTGCCCTCATGCAGTCTTTGCAAGTGCCAGTCCCTCTGTCACAGCTGCGCTGCCACCAGCACACTGGCGAATTCTACTCGCCCCCTGGTTCCAGCGTCCCCTCCTGCCAGCCCTTCCCGGTCCTGCCCGCCCCCACCAGTAATGGCTTCCCTAGTTCTCATGACACCCCTGAGCATTGTTTATCTGTGCTCGGCCACAGTGACACCGGAAGCTCCACTTAGACACATTCTGGAAAAAGGGTCATTTATGGGCTTTTGTAACTGCAAAGATTAGGGTGTGACCAGATTTAGAGGATCAAGTGTGTCATTCTGTCTTTCTCCCTCTTCTTTCCCTTCTCTACTTTTCTTTCTGCTTTTCCTTCTTTTCCTCCCCCTCATTTTTCTCCTTTACCTGTCCCTTCTCTATCCCCTCTGTCTCTCTTCCTTTTTATCTCTCTCTCTTGTTTGCTCTGTCCTGGCCTTATTTTTTCTGGAAAGCCAAGGTCACAAACAGCGTCCCAGCTCAGCCTCCCCAGCAGGAAGAGCCCCGGTTTTTCCCTCCACCATCTGCACAGCAGTCTACGTGACCCCGGGGGGGATACATTTCCATCCTTCACCCATCCCAGAGGCTGGGAAGTTTAGCATGACGACTGATACTGCCGTGATCATGAGCCAGCAGCCCTGAAAAGAAGGTGGCAGAGGACAGATGGGTCTGGAATGTCCCAGCCAGCTTCTCCTGTGGCTGACAGTTGGCTCTGACTGCTTTCTGGAAGCTGAGCTGTGCTCAGAGCTTAGGATTTTGGTGCCACCGTGAGGACCAGGAGGGGCAGTGCCAGGGAGAGCAGCTACCACTGCTTCTCCATTTGCAGCTCCACTTCTAGAACCTGTGGCTTCTCAGGCCACTGGAGCAGAGGGAGAAAGAGCTCAGCTGTCTTATGGGTGTTCCAAGGTGTAGAGCTGTGGTGTGTGTCATGTCCAGTGCCTGCTGGAGAACCCAGCTCCACAGCCTCACCAGGCAGCAAGGGCCTCTGGGCGATGGCCAGGGAAGTCTGCCGGGGCCATTGTCTCTGCGGCAGGAGCTAGTGAGGGGGAGCTGGGACTGACCCAGGGCTGGGAGTGGCGATGGAGAGCTCTGCATGGTGTGCATGCCTATGACCACAGCATTCTGGAAGGCTAAGGCAGGAGGATTCAAGTTTCAGCCCAATCTGGACAACTTAGAGACTTAGCAAGACCCTGTTTTAAAGTAAAAAATAAAAAAAGGGCTGGGGATGCAGTTCAGTACAAGGGTTCAGGCCCCCAATACCAGGGAAAAAACATAAAAGATGGGATAGGATTAAAGGAGGGGGGAAGCATCTTCAGTGGAGGCTGTTGTGACCCATGGACTCAGCTCCAAAAGGCTCCATTCCCCAGATCTTGGTGCCACACCCTGGTCCTTGTCACCGCTGGTATTCAGCCTGGACAGCTACGCTGGCTCCACCTGGAATAAGAGCATTTCCATGTTTCTTGGCAACTGGCCACTGCCCACAGCCTCTCTCCCGAGAGGCATCTGCTATCTTGGCCCCCTGCCTCCCTTGGGACCCCCAGGCCTCCCTATGAGCAGCAAGTGAAAGGCTCGGGCTGGCGCAGCAAGGGCGCGCTGCATCCCCTCCCAGGGCTCAGGCCCACTGGGCCGCCCCTGCTGCGGCTGATCACTGAGCATGCCACACTCCTAAGTTTCTTTGATCGTGGCCTTAAAACCTGTTTCTTCATCCAGTCAAAGAATCAGGATTGAGAAAAGTACTTTGCGTCATGCCTGAAGCCTCCAAGCTCTTGTTACTGGAGCCTAAAGACTGTGGGAGTTCTCAGTTATCATCCAGTTCAGAGGAACTAACTCCAGGCATTGGAACTTAGCATATATCCTAATGTCCTCACCATGGCAACAGGGCGCACCTCCTCCTCTTTCTCGCACCTTGGCCTCCCTTGGATACCAAGATATAGCTCTTTGGACCCTTTTGCTTTTCTCAAATAAGCTCACATTGCCCCATGGCCTTTGCACCAGCCCATTCTCCTCTTCTAAAATGATTACTTGTCCACATCTTCCTAACTGCCCAGAGGCTTCCCTGACCACACATTCTGAAGCAGCTCATCCCTCCAGCCTAGCTGTTCTGTTATATTATTGCTTGGTTTTCTTTATAACACTTGGCACTAGATGAAATGGTCTTATTTTGGAGTTGCTTATCATTATTACTGTTATTTTTTGGTGGTGCTGGGGATTGAGCCCAGGGTTTCACACATGCTAAGTACCTGCTCTACCCAGCTCTATCCCCAGCCTCCAACTGTTTATTTGTCTCCCTCTAGAATCCAAGCCCCAGGAGGAAAGCAGTAAATCTTTGATTTTTCTTGTATACTATACCTGATATCTAGGACAACATGTGTATTTTGCAGCTTAGCTCCTGGTAGGAACAGGGATTTTGTGCTAATTGGAAAAAGAAAGCCCTTCCTCAAAATGTCATTGTTTCCTACTGGAAGTTTTCCATAATCATCAGACCAGCCTGTCCCCTCCTCCACCAATAAATGCCCACTGAATGGATGAGTGGGAGCTGGAATTCCAAGGGTCAGGAGCATCTGAAGGCAAAGATGCAACTGTGCCTCGAGGACACTGATTGGATCGCCTGTCCATCGCTTTCACGGTGTCGGTCAGAGATTCCTTTTACTTCACTCATCTATCAAGCATGATTTGCCCAGCACCGCTCATGGTGTTGGCGTGGGTAATCCAACATGAATAAAACACAGTTCCCCAAGAAGTTGGGGGCCCAGAGGGCCAGCAGCCATGGGGTGAGTCGTGGGATACAGGGTTGTCATTGCTGTAATATAAGCCAGACCAGGGAGTTCCTGGCACACAGGACACCTACTGGGTCCAGAGGAGTCAAGGCTTCTGGGGAAGGTGACTGCAGTGGACACAAGGAAGGAAAGGTCTAGCATTGTGAGGTGAGTGTCCAGTTTGTGACACATGTGACCCAGGCTCCAAGCCGTGGCACGCTCAGCAGCTGTGAGGTAATTTCCAAACTCAGACCCTTGCCTTACATTTGCATGGAGGCAATGTGGGCCCCTCTGCAATGTTTCCTTTTCCTCTCCTCTCCACTTTCTTCCATGCAGTCTGCCCAGGGAAACCTCATCTCCAGTTTTCAGCCTTGTTCCCTACTTCATTCTTTCTGCTCTATCATGAAGAAGCTCTTTCTTCTTGAATTCTTCCCTTTCTCTTCCAGCCTCCTAGGTCCAAGACTGCACCCACTCTCTGACTCTGTTATGGTTTAGAACTAAGATGTTCCCCAAAGTCTCATGTATTCAGAAGTGAAACTTTTGGAAGGTGACTGGATCATGGGGGGGCGCTATACTCATTCATGGATAATCCATGCGTGAGTTCATAGCTGAATGTGTTGCTATGAAGTGGGGCCTGGTTGGAGGTGGGTCACTGGGGATATGAACTGGATATATTCTTGTCCCCAGCTCCTCCTTTCTCTCTTCGCTTCTTGGCTGCCATGGTTTGAGCACTCTTCCTCTACCAGGCCCTTCCACCATGCTGTTTCTGCATTGGAGCCAGCTGACCATGGACTGAATTCCCTGAATCATAAGCAAGTTAAACCTCTCCTCCTATTAAAATGTGGATGTTGGGCTTTGAGTCTCAGTGATGGGAGAGCTGGCTACTCTAGTCTCCATCACAAAAACCAAGGCAGAGTCCTCTTTGGAGCACAGTGAGGGAAAGAAAAAAGGCTCCCAATACTCTTACATTGTTTCTTTGGGTCTCAACACACTTAACCTTTTCAACCACTATTATTAACCTATTTTTTTTTTTTTTTTTTTTTTTTTTTGTGGGAACCGGGGGGACGACCTCAGGACCTCGCGCGCCAGCAGGCGCCCGTGCCACTGAGCGATATCACCGGCCCCTTTTTTCGTATGTGGGTTCCGGGAGTCGAACTCGGGCCCTCGCGCTTGCAAGGCAGGCGCTTAAGCCGCTGAGCCGTCTCACCGGCCCATTAACCTATTTTTTAAACAAGAAAATTGAGGCCAGGAGAGATCAAATAATCTGCCCAAGACCTCAAAGTTAGTAAATGCCTGTTCTTCCCGCCTACCATTTCTCTCCCTTTGTCTTCTGCTCTACCTGTCTTCACTGTGACTTCAATGTGAAGACACACTTCCCAGGACAGCCTTTCCTTTTTTTTTTTTTTTTTTTTTTATTTTAAAGAGAAGAAAAAACAAAACAAATCAAAAAAAGAACAAATTTTCAAAACAACATAATATGAGGGTAACAATGGTTAATGCATTACGTATTATTATCTTTAAGTTAGTTATTCAGGATACCAGACATTAGCATTCAATTGTCCAAACATTATTGGCACAAACCTTACTCTTCAATGAACTAAGTAAAATTGGTAGTGTATCTATCTTAACCATCTTATATATATATATATACAATTTTTCCCCTTTCTCTTCTTTCTTTTCCCTATTCCAGTCTCTCTTTCCTTTTGACCAGTTTCTTTTTGATTCATCATGTCTATTGTACATTTTGGATCTTATTTACTCTTTCAGTTTCTCATACTAGAGAGACAATACGATGCTTACACATGTGCTTCCGGTTTATTTCACTTATGAGTATTTTCTCAAGTTACATCCATTTACCTATAAAAGTCTCCAGTTTATCCTTCTTTATGGCTGAATAGTACTCCATTGTATAAAAATACCACATCTTTCTTATCCATTCCTCAGTTGATGGGCATTTGGGTTGTTTCCAAGATCTGGCTATTACAAATTGTGCTGCTATAAACATGGGTGCACATATATCGCTGTGGTACGATGTTTTTAATTCTTCTGGGAAGATGCCCAGAAGGGGAATAGCTGGGTCAAATGGGACCTCCAGTCCTAGTTTTTTGAGGAATCTCCACACTGACTTCCACAGTGGCTGTACCAGTCGACACTCCCACCAACAGTGAAGAAGGGTTCCTTTTTCCCCACAGCCCCTCCAGCATTTGTTATTAGTTGATTTCTTGATAATAGCCATTCTTTCTGGGGTGAGATGGTATCTCAGTGTTGTTTTAATTTGCGTCTCTCGAATGACTAGTGATGTTGCACATTTTTTTGTATATTTATTTGCCATTAGTATTTCTTCATCTGAGAAATGTGTATTCATCTCAGATGCCCATTTTTGGAGTGGGTCTTTAAATTTGGGAGGTCTGATTTTTTTGAGTTCTTTATATGTTCTCGATAGTAATCCTTAGGACAGGCTTTCCTAAACATCTTGTCCTGGTCAATGCCTATTGCACACTTCCTTAAGCCTGTGTGCTTTTCTGCCACGGCACCTGTCACAACTGTAACTGTATATTTCTTTTTGGGGTCAAAAGTCTGTCTCTAATATTAGCCTGCAAGTTCCTGGAGGGAAGAATATATATGTATATGCATCTCCCAGTTGTATCCCTGGTGAGTGAAACAGCAGCTGAGACACGCCAAATGTTCAATATACATTTGCTGAATAGAAGAACAAATTGCTGGACTTCCAACTTGGGTCTCAAAAGTCCAAGTTCTTCTCCGGCACTGTAAGTTGGTGTTCTCAGGAGGGCAGGATGGGATGCAGGCCATTCTGGTTGCAGGAGTGGCCACTTGCCACAGGCCTCAGGGAGTTAGGATGAGGGTCCCTTTCAGGTGTTGGTGGCAGTGCCCCTGTATGAGAAGGGATGGCAGGAGAAGCAGCAGAAGCTGCTTGCAAAGGCAAGGGCGAGGTGATGAAAAGATTTTTCTTGTGTGCTGGGCAAGGATCAGGGCTCTCAAGTCACCACCTAGAGCTGTCCAGCTGGGAGTGACGTGGTCATGGCCATGTTTCAGAAAGAGCACTGCCTGTAGCTGAGCAGAGGGGGCAGAGATCAAGGCAGAGCCTGGAGGGTAGGATGTCACCATCACACAGGCTGGAGGGGACACTGCCCTGGGCAGGGGGTCAGGTGGAAAGGAACAGGCAGGACCTAGGGGGAGAAGGGCAGGAGGGTAGTGTGATTCTTCAGTGTCAGGCTCAGGTGGCCTTGTCTTGTCCCGCTGCAGAAAAGGGTTGAGGGGTAGAGATGGTTCGGGCTGAGCAGCTCGAGACTGAGGAGCTGGGACGCCTGCAGGTGTTGATCCAGGGCGCAGGTGGGTCTGGGTGGAGAGAGAGGGACCAGGGAGATGAGAAACTCCAGTCCAGCAGCAGACTGCAGGCGAGCGGGTCAGGGATGGAGCTGTGGGGCGCTGCTCTGTCCTCTGTCCTCACCCAGTGCCCGCAGCTGGGCTCAGCACCAGCAGCAGACCGGAGTGTGGACAAACGAGAGGTCACCAGGGAGCAGTGCTGAGAGTTCGGGAAAAGTGTTTTCTCCTCGCTCTTTCCCCACTATTCTTTTCTTTCTTTTCTTTTTCCCCCAGTTTTGGGTTCAGGCCATAGCCAAGGCTGAGTTTCCTCTTCTGTGAAACGCTGAGATATTTTCGTATCCTGTTCATGGTTAAAAAAGAGGAAGAATGTGAAAGCGTCCGGAAAGGAGAAAACTGCCAGCTCCGGGTTCCCTCCCCTCCTTTTGTCCTTTGTTTCTTTTTCTTTTCTCTCTCTTTCACTTTTTTTCCCCAAGCACTGGCGATTGAACCCAGGGCCTTTGTGCTGAGCTACCTCCCTACCCCATTTTTTATTTTGGGACAGGGTCTTGTTAAATTGCTGTGCTGCCCAGGCTGGGCTGGAGCTTGCAATCCTCCTGCTTCAGCCTCCCAGAGTGCTGGGATTACAGGTGTGCACCGCCACTCTGCCCCAGCTCCCTTCTTCCCATTGTTTTACAAGTTCAGAGCTCATCCAGAATTATTCCCCAAAGGAGAAGAGGCTCAACGCTTAGGGGTCATGGGGAAAAGGCCACCTCTGGAGGGGTTGAGGGCGCTGTCTCAGGGTGGATGTGGGAGGAGGCGGGAGGCCATTTCCGGGAGACACTGTCCAGGCCCACAGGATCTTCACACCCCTAGGAGCAGGCATCCTCGCGTGTTGTGGATGCATGAAGAACCGAGGGAAGTTAGGAGGACGCTCAGGGTGGCAGAGGCGGGAATAAAGTCCGGTTTGGGGCTCAGGTCTGTGCGAAATCCCAGGTCCCTTTCTTTCGCCTCCAAGGCTCTTTCCCAGTCTGGAAGCCAGCGCTTCCCGTCCTGCCCCCACCTCTCCGCTTCCTAAAGGTGGCCGGGGCTGGGGCCACAGGCACGGCCAGGGCCATGCGCCTTTTCACCCCGGGACGCCAAGGTGAGGGTCCGGCGCCCGCGGTCCTACGGAGCTGTGGCTCGGGCCCTGCGCTCTGGCGGGCGCCGCGCCGAGCCGGGACGCCGGCACAGGTGGGGCGGGTGTGCGGAGGCAGCGCAGGAGGGTGGAGGAGGTGGCACGCGGACCCGGAGCAGCCGGGGACAGCGGCAGCCTCGCCAGGCGCGCTCGGCGGCGGCTCGCTCTTTCCCGCTCCGGCTGCGAACCAGACACAGCCAGGGCAGCCGCCCGGGGACCCGACCGCTTCCTGCCGGTACTGGAGGGGCTCACAGCGGCCACCGCTGCGGCGGCCCGCGCAGCGCATGGTGAGCGCCCGGTGGGGCTCGGGGTCTCTTGGCGGAGGGTCCCGGTGCACCCCGTGGGGTGCTCGATGGGGCCACCCGGGGGGCGCAGGGACGAAGTTGGTACCGCGCACATCCTGCCTCTGCCTCTGAGCCCGACATGCTGCCGCCGGGTAGCAACGGCACCGCGCACCCACTGTGGTTCGGGTTGCGGGCCCGGCTGGCGCAGGAGGGCGCCATGGGGGGCTCCGCGGGGACGGCGCCGCTGGGGCCCGCGCAGGTGGTCACCGCCGGCCTCCTGACGCTGCTCATCGTGTGGACCCTGCTCGGCAATGTGCTGGTGTGCGCGGCCATCGTGCGCAGCCGCCACCTGCGCTCCAAGATGACCAACGTCTTCATCCTGTCCCTGGCCTTGTCCGACCTGTTCGTGGCGCTGCTCGTCATGCCCTGGAAGGCGGTGGCCGAGGTGGCCGGTTACTGGCCCTTTGGGGCATTCTGCGACATCTGGGTGGCCTTCGACATCATGTGTTCTACCGCCTCCATCCTGAACCTGTGCGTCATCAGCGTGGACCGCTATTGGGCCATCTCCAGACCCTTCCGCTACCAGCGCAAGATGACCCAGCGCGTGGCCTTGGTCATGGTGGGCCTGGCCTGGGCCCTGTCCGTCCTCATCTCCTTCATTCCCGTCCAGCTGAACTGGCACCGGGACACGGCGGGCTCCGAGGGCGGGGTGGACCTTCCCTCCAACCTGGCCAACGGGACGGCCTGGGAGGACCCTGGGGTGCCCAAGACGAGGGCAGCGAACTGTGACTCCAGCCTGAACAGGACGTACGCCATCTCCTCCTCGCTCATCAGCTTCTACATCCCTGTGGCCATCATGATCGTGACCTACACTCGCATCTACCGCATCGCGCAGGTGCAGATCCGCAGGATTTCCTCGCTGGAGAGGGCAGCGGAGCACGCGCAGAGCTGCCGGAGCCGCGAGGGCTGCGAGCCTGACGCCAGCCTGCGAGTGTCCATCAAGAAAGAGACCAAGGTGCTCAAGACGCTCTCGGTGATCATGGGCGTCTTCGTGTGCTGCTGGCTGCCTTTCTTCATCCTTAACTGCATGGTTCCGTTCTGCCACGGAGACCCCGACGACCGGAAGGCCGGCTTCCCCTGCGTCAGCGAGACCACTTTTGACGTCTTTGTCTGGTTCGGCTGGACCAACTCCTCGCTCAACCCCGTCATCTACGCTTTCAACGCGGACTTCCGGAAGGTGTTTGCCCAGCTGCTGGGGTGCAGCCACCTCTGCTTGCGCACCCCAGTGGAGACCGTGAACATCAGCAACGAGCTCGTCTCCTACAACCAGGACATCGTCTTCCACAGGGAGGTCGCGGCCACCCATGTCCACATGATCCCCAACGCCGTGGCCCCCAGGGCCAGGGAGCTAGAGGACGAGGAGGAGGAGGGCCCTTTCAGTCGTATGTCCCAGATCTGCCAGACGTCCCCAGACGGCGACCCTGAAGCCGAATCTGTCTGGGAACTGGACTGTGAGGGGGAGATTTCATTAGGCAAAATAACGCCTCTTACCCCAAACGGGCTTCATTAAACCACGTAAGAAAAGCCCTGTGGATCTGCATAAGCGCGTAGACATTTACAACCCCCCCCCCCACACACTTCCAGCGCTGCTCGGTTTATCAGTGTTTCTGCGTCTCTGTGAAGTCGCTCGTGTGAGTTGTCACTCATCTTGTAGATTCCTAGGTGAAAGAAGCGGCAGAGGCAGTTAGAATCCATTTGTATATACCTCGCCTTCCTCCTGGCAGAGACGGTCAGTGCCTGTTAGAGAAGAGAAAGCGGTGCTTGGCCCTTAAAACTTACATTGCCCCTTCCTCTTTCGAACAGACAGCTTGTTCGGCGACTTGCTTGGGTTTGGGTTGGTTTTTTTTTTTTTTTTTTTTTTTTTTTTGTGGGTACCGGGGGGACGACCTCAGGACCTCGCGCGCCAACAGGCGCCCGTGCCGCTGAGCGATATCACCGGCCCCTTTTTCATATGTGGGATCCGGGAGTCGAACTCGGGCCGTCGCGCTTGCAAGGCAGGCGCTTAAGCTGCTGAGCCATCTCACCGGCCCTTTGGGTTGGTTTTTAAACAGCAGGTTCAGAGCGTGCGCGTGGAGGCTGAGTGGGGCGTGGTGCTCTCTCCCTCTGCAGGTTCTGCTCTTCCTAGCTGAGGAATCCTTCCTGATTGGGTCCGGCGTCAGGTAAACACAGTTTATGCGGATGGTGCGGTGATTATCTTTGCTTTGCCAGGTGGGTTTTCAGGATTCCTCCTGGAGAGGCCACAAATGCATGCTCAAAAGCAGGGAAGATGTTCCTTTATTTTCTTTTCAGGCAGTTTGGCCTTATAGGAAGATACCAAGGCTTGAAAAGCATCTGGTTTCTCAGATTTCCTTTTGTTAGATGTATACATCTCCAGTGTGCATGGAAAGCCAGTTTCCTGGTCATGGCAGGCTATATGGACTGCTCAAACCTGGAATTCAAATATTTTTTTCTCTCTCTTGGAAACATCTTTTTAAGATAACATAGGACAGTTCTCCAGATTTCTGGGCGGATGCTGTCTGTTCATTGGAAAGATCACCTCCAGTGACAGTGATCTTTCTCCAGCTCAAATCTAGAGCGCTGTGACATGACCTGGCTTTAGGTGAGCGTGTTTTCTGAAGAGCTTTGACCTGTGTGAGTCATAATGCTTTTAAAGAGAAATCTCATTTTCAAATAAGCATTTTTAGTTGCACACAATAGCAAATAGGGAAGAGCATTGTGACTGAAATGTGGAAGCCAGAAATGACATTTGAATGAGCTAGCAGTTGGAAAATCTATAGGTGGAGCTGCTTGACAAAAGAGCCCCACTCACTCCAATCCTTCTGCTTTCTCTGTCAGTGATGAGTTTGGTGTAGTGCGCTTTATCCCAGTATTATTTCAGTTGAGAACATATTACCATGAGAATTAAGTGCCAAACCTGTTAATGAAAGCAAATGCAACGTGAATCTGCAATTTCTTACACATCTCCACTCTCTGAAAATGTCATATCAAGGACAGCTCAATCAATTTTGGTCTCTTTAGGAACAATTTTATTGTCAGTCTTCTGTACAACTCTGTCTTGTTCATCATAAATGTGTAGTGCCTGGCACATAATGCTTAATAAATATTTGTTGAATGAATAACTATTCTTGGAACAGTGAGATTGAAAGCAAATTCTGTTTGGCATATGAGTTTTCATATGTGATTTTGTCAAAGTAATTCTGGATTCTGAGGTCTGAGTGCAGTCGTCGACTTGTACTCCAGCAACTAAGTGCAACAGTAAGCAGCGAGAAATAACTGCGCTGGGATTCAGAGGCTGTGTGACCTTATGTGACCTGTTAACCTCTCTGGGTCTCACTTTCTGTCTGCCTTTGTAAACTGAGGGGCTTGTACGAGATCACTGTTTACCCCGTTGTGCTGTGTGGTGCCGACGTGAATGCGTAGGGTCTGTGGTGAAATAAATTCAGCAAACCAGGTTCAATTCCTGTTTTCTCTTCAGGGCTTCTTGGAAGTTTTCCTAAGCATCATGAATCCCCCAGGAAGGGAGATTTCATTTCCCAAAGCCTTTGACCTTGTGAGTCCTCATTTAGTAGAATTCCTGTCACTCTTTCTCTGGAGTCCCCAGTTGCGGGGGTTGCAGTTTGAGAAACTTGAATGTACAGCTATTTTATTCTAAAGAGCAGCTTGTTACAAGCAAAATCTCTGTGGGGGGCAAATGTTGTTTTAGGCCCAAGTTTAAAAAGTACTGGGTTCGGGCCGGTGAGATAGCTCAGCGGCATAAGCACCTGCCTGGCAAGCGCGAGGTCCCGAGTTCAACTCCCGGTACCCACATAAAGGAAAAAAAAGGGCCGGTGATATCGCTCAGCGGCACGGGTACCTGCTGGCAAGCACAAGGTCCTGAGTTCGACTCCCGGTACTCACATAAAAAAAAAAGTACTGGATTGTGGAAAACAACTATGTGAGGACTTTGGAATGCCCTTCTGTAAAATATCATTCACTGTGTATTCTAATTATTTACATCTCCTGTATGCTCGCCACTGCCCCGGATGCTGGGAACATCGTCACTCATCGAGCTCTCTGCTGGCCTGGAGCCTGTTTCAGCGGGGGAGAGATAAGCCAACCAGCACTCCCTCTGGGTGCCACACTGTGCTGACTCTATTATAGTGATGTGGCTTATAAGGTCAACTGGGGATATCGTTGGGATGCTCCCTAAAACAGCAGTGAAGGGGTGAAACTGCAGTTTTATTTAGGGTGGTCAGGGGAGCCCTCTCAGAAGAGGCACAAGGAAGAAAGACCTTCTGAAGCAAGGGCTGGAGCAATGGCAATATCAAAGAGGGAAGTGGTCCAGGCAGAGGCAACTGCAGGGGAGAAACCTAAAAATGGGACAGTGCTTTGCACACCCAGAGAGGAGGAAGGGGCCAGTGTGGCTGAGTCCATGAGAGACAGGGATTGTGACGGGGTTAATGCTGATAGCAGTGTTAGCAATAACAGTGGCACTGTAGACACAAGGCCACAGTAAGGATTTTTCTGGACCAGCGTCCAACACATGCATTAAGACATTGGACCCTCCCAACCCCAAGAAGCAGGCCCTTTTATCACCCCATTTTAGAGGTGAGGAAACAAAGGCATCAGCAGGTTAAATATCTAGCCTGCGGTCACACTGCTCATGAGTGCCAGAGGTGGACTTGAACCAGGCAGCCCTGCCATGGGGTCTTGGGTCTTAACTTTTTGGTGATAAGAGAGGCTGCCAGGACATCCATCCCCAGTCAGCAAATGCACTCATGTGTGGGTCAGGATGTTGGGTTCTTTACTCATTGTTAGCTAACTGACTGATCCATTTCTATGTCCATGATACGGACCTGCACTGCGTACCTGCTCCGTGCTTAGAGGGAAGGCAGTCGAGGGTCCTGGGCACAGTCAGCCATGGATTAAGGCCATGGGTTATATAAATGGGCCATGTGCTTTCCTGGCTTCTTAGAATTTTTTTTTTTTTTTTTTTTTGGAACTGGGAATCAAACTCAGGACATTGTGCTTGCCATGCCACTGAGCTATACCCCTGGCCCTGGCTTCTTATTTGACCTTCACATTAACCAAACATATTATTGTTTTCCCATTTTACAGAGGAGGACACTGAGGCACAGAGAGGTTAAGGTTTTGTTTTTTTTTGTGGGTACTGGGGGTCGACCTCAGGACCTTGCGTGCCAGCAGGCGCCCATGCTGCTGAGCGATATCACCGGCCCTTTTTTCATATGCGGGTTCCGGGAGTTGAACTCGGGCCCTCGCGCTTGCCAGGCAGGCCCTTACGCTGCTGAGCCATCTCACCGGCCCCAAGAGGTTAAGTTTTTGCCCAAAGTCATATGATGATCATCTGGCAGAGCCAGGGCTAACATTTAAGATAGGGGTTCTCAGCTGAAGCCAATTTTGCCCCTCGTCCTTGGTGACATTTGGTCACATCTGGAAATGTTTTGATTGTCACAGTTGGGAGAGGGGTGCTCCTGCCATCTTGTGAGGCCAGGAATTCTGCTGAACATTCTGGGGTACTCGGAGAATGATCCAGCCACAGATGCCTGAGGGCAGCTCTGACCCGGGCAGAGGGGCTCTAGCTCCCAGCTGCCTGCCCACAAACCCTGAGTGTTGGAGCTCCAGCCTGAAGTTTGCGTTTCAGTGTCATCCTTTATTAGCTGACTGCATTGGGCACTGCTCCGAGCTTTGGCTTCTCTACCTGAGCGGTGGGTACATCGACCCCACAGGTTGTGTGTAACACAGAGGTTACGTGTGGGTTGTTGCTTTCCCTCGTTTAGAAAACTCAGTGCCTTCATACATTTTATGAGGACTTTGAGGTCTCTAACTAGGGTAGAACTCCATGGTCCCAGAAGGTAAGGGCCACAAGAGTTGGAGAGCTGAGACCTGCTTGGTCATGCCCACCACTATTTTCCCAGCAGAGAACAATGTGGTGCAGAGCAGGTGTTCGGAAAATGTTAATCATCCCCCCCTGTTAAGTCTCAAGTCCTGTGTGCTGGAGAGAGCAACTCAGTGATTTGTACAGTGAGTCCTGTCAGACATGGGATGTGTCTTACTTACTTTTTTTCATTGCTGAAACAAACACACCCAAAGTTAAAGTAGGAAAGGTTTCTTTCAGCTCAGTTTATAAAGTTCTCAGTCAGCTGGCTCCAAGGCAGGGCGGCATGGCAGAAGGGAATCGCAGAGGTGAAACAGTCTATGGCAGGGCAGGCAGAAAGCAGCAGCAGCCTCCCTTTCCCTTGTATCCCATCCAGGCTACAAACCTTTTGAGTGGTGCCACCCACACCCAGGGTGGGGCTTCCCATTGCCCACACCTAGAACTATGCTAAACCAATTAGTGGAGTAAGCCAGTACCACTCACCCTTAATCCCAGTATCGCACATTCACACACCCTAGATCCACCCACCTCTGAAAAACCCCACCTATGACTGAATGAGGCTTTGGGGAGACATCTAGATACAACATAACAGGATACAACATAACACGGTGCCCTTCCAGCTGGGGCTGTGGCTGGTCTGGGACTGATCAGCTCCACAGGGCAGCAGTTCCACAAGAAGGAAGAGCTTGCTCTGCAGAGCACATCTGAATGCTGCTTTACAACCAGTGACGCACCTTTGTTGGATTCCCTAGATGCTCCCAAGTGCTGGGTGATGTCATCCAGTCTCTTCATTAACGTGAGGTGAGGTGGGGGTTCCCTAAAGTCACCTCAGACAGGGATACCAGGCTGAATTTGAAGGTGACCTTCACTCCTGCATCCTTTCCATTTCACTTGTCTGACCCTAATCAAGCTGCGTGGCAACGGGAATGACCTGTCTCCTGCTTTGGAGGAGTTCCAAGGCCAGTTGGTGACATGGGACATGGAAACTGAAGAAAGTACTGTCCCTCAGGTAGCACAGTGGCTCCACAGAAATTTTCATCTGGATGAGGCCTCCCAGTGATACCACCAGCACGGTGGCTTCATGGTGGTTGGAGTTGGTGGACTTCAGGGCTCCAATGTGTCCCCAGAGAGGGGTGAGGCAGGTAGATGCTGAATCTCCTCGCATGTCCCAGCTTCATGGGCCATGTTCCGTCACTGGGAGAGAATTGCTAAGTCCAGGCCAGGGTCAGGGTGGGGGTGGACTTCACCTCCTGACTATGTCAAAGAATTAGCAGAAGAGATGCTTCACATTTTCTATTTTATGTAAAAAATTCTGACATGATTTCATGTACAGAAAAGTAGCAAAATAGTATAGAGAATTCATAAATGTTGTTTTCTCTGATTCATCAAATAATATTTTATTACATTGTTGCTTTGTTCCCCTCTTCTTGGTGAGTTATCTAAGATGTGATGCCCATTTAACCTTTAATATTTCAGTGCATATTTCCTCACAATAAAGACTTCTCCCTGCTTATTTGGATCCCCTGATAATGTCCTTTGTAACAACACAACTGAAGATGCTATTTTGCCTTGAAACTGTCCCTAGTCTTTAGTGTCTTGAATCTCGACACAGTTCCCGCTTCTTTGCCTTTTATGACATCGTCCTTCATGAGTGGTACCTGGCCAGTCACCTGGCAATATCTTTAAATATGGGCTGTCTGGTGTCTGCTCCTGACACATAGGGCAGGAACATCACTGAAGCCATCCAGAGTCCCTCCCCAGCGTCACAGCAGGGGGCATGTGCTGTCAATTAGCCCCATGACTGGCAATGTTTGTGTTGCTTGATGGGTCACGGTAATGTCCATTATAAAATTTCATTTCACCCTGAGCAGTGAATATCCTTCAGACAGGTACTCTAAGACTATGAAAATATTCCACTAATGTTTAAACTTTCACCCAGTTGTTTTAGCATCTATTAATCATCTTTCAATTATTATTGTGGCTGCCAAGGGACTTAAAAATCCATGGTCTTTCTAAACTTATACCTGATTTCCTACTGAGTGGAATAATATTTATTTATTTATTTATAATGCTGTAGATTCTTAGGTTCCCAGTTTTTCTAATAGGTTATAATCCTTTATTCTCCATATTTATTATGATGTATAAATTGCCCAGATTTGGCCAGGGGAGCCCTTTAAAATTAGCTCATGTGGCTTTTTGACATATGTCAGTAGTTTTGGAGCCGTTTTCTACTTCCTGACACAGGGTATTGCAGACACACTGGGTACAGTCTCTGTCGAAGCCCTCGATTCAACCATTTCTCACAGATGACTTGGTTTGTTTTAGCAGAGAGTGGTGTTTAGAAACCAAGATCTGATCCCATCCATCCATCCATAAGACATACATAGATATATCTATATATCTACCTAGATATAGATATATAGATATAGAAATAGATATAGATATATAGATACAGATATCTTTTTTTGTTTCTCTCTCTCCTATCTCCCCTCCCTCCTTTCTTTCTTCTGGTGTGGTGCTGGGGATTAAACCCATGGGTGCTCTACCACTGAGCTACATCCCCAGTCCTTTGTATTTCTTATTTTGACACAGGGTGTCTCTAAGTTGGCCAGGTGGGACTCAAACTTGTGACCCTTGTGCTTCAGCCTCCCTAGTGCTGGGACCTATACATACTTCTGTGCTTAGCTATGTACATTTATTAAGTTTCACAGGGCCATTTCCATGCCTTTTGGACATTCTATAACCGTCACCCCTGGTTCGAATCTTCACTCTTGAACTTCTTAGTTCGTAAGACTGGAAAGTCAGAGATTAAACTTCCTGTCTAATCCCCCAACACACATTAAAGAGAGATCTAAGTTACTAATCTCACAGTTTATTGCCAGTTTATCGTGTGATGTGACGCACATGGAAGGTGTAAAATCATGTGTCCCAGGAGGATTCAAAAGCTGACAGCTCTGTGATTTGTCCTGAGGACCTGAGACTGTAGGGCAGGACCACTCTGTGCCCAGGCAGAGGTTCTGTTCTCCAACTTACAGGGCTCCTAGGGACCAGGAGCTCAGAGGCCAAGGAGAGAAGGGCTTGACAGCAAACCAGACTTGGCCACAAGGGGCACAGGAAGAAATGGAAGATGATGGCAAACCTGATTATGAGGAAATTGTTGATAGGTGGGAAGAGAGAAGAGGAGAATGTGCTTGTGCCCATGTGGGAACCCTGCGTATTTAGGCTGATTTGGAGGAAGGATATGAAGGGAACATGAGTACCTCACTCACAGTCAGGGGGCAGTGCTATTGTACTTCCGCTTTAGCACTGTTAAAAGATGGCACTTCGACATTCCAGGTACGGGACCTGATGTTCCATTCACAGATATTAGCTCCGTGCTGAGTCCAGGGGAAACACAGAACATCATTTCTACTCTCCGCTAAGACCAGCCCTCAAATTTGCAGCAAATTTAGGGGACCAGCCTCCCACCAGCAGTGACGGAATGAAGGTGACCTCTAGGATTTTCTGACCACATACTTTATTCAGTGTTTTATGTACATCTTCTTGCACAATCACAGTGACATTCTTGTGAGGTGGGTACCATTATCCTCATTTGAAAGAATAGGAAGGGCGGCTCAGAGAGGTTTGATAGGTTGGGCAAGGTCACACTTCTTGTGAGTGATGGTGGTGGGATGTGAAGGGAGTTGCTTTCCCTGGAAAGTCTCTCTTTTGGGTGTTACGGAACTCCTGGGAGAGACCCAGGCAGAGGAGAACTCGTTCATATGTGTTGTCCCTTGGGTTCTTTCTGGCTAAACATCCTGAGAGTCTGATACCATATCTCGGTCTTTCTCCTGTGCTCTTCCGATGGCCCTTTAACAATGAGTGATTGGACCTCAGTTGTCTGTATCAGATGAGGTCTGCTCAAAGTGGGGGGAGGGATTTCCACCTCTCTATACCCTTGACAACTTCTAGAATTGGAAAAGCATGCCCACAATGGCTTGTGAGGGAGAGCAGACCTGTCCCAGTTCACATGTCAACTTGGCTTCTTTGCTAGTGGCTGCCTGGGATCTTACGACTTAAAAACCCCATGACTACATTTCAGCCAATGGTGGTGAGGGTCTGATTGATTAATATGGACATGGTGTGTGTGTGTGTGTAATGTATTCTAAACAATTGATGTTCTAGGTTGACCAGTTGTCCCTAACCCTGTATGCTCTTTGGAACTATCTGAGGGTTAAAATATTGATGTCTGGGCCCCATTCCAATTCAGTTGAATCATAATGTCTGAGGGATAGCATCTAAGCCATTTCAAAATTGTGTTTGAGGGCCAGTGAGATAGCTCAGCAGCATAAGCGCCTGCCTGGCAAGCACGAGGTCCTGAGTTTGACTCCCAGTGCCCACATATGAAAAAAGGGCCAGTGATATTGCTCAGTGGCACAGGCGCTTGCTGGCAAGCGCGAAGTCCTGAGGTTGACCCCCGGTACCCACAAAAAAAAAATTATGTTTGAGTCTTAAGCTGCACCTGAGAAACACCATTGATCTACTCTTGTCATTAGGCATGTTTCAGATTTATGAACCTCAATCCGTCTTGCTACCTGGAATTGTGCTTTGGCTACAATAATAAAGTGGGCTCTTATTAGCAATGACTATGTCTAGCAACTCTCTGAGTCTTTTGTTAGCTTGAATTATTCTTACACATCCTGCCAAATACAAGAATTTGAATAGCCTGCTGGTGGTTGATGTTTAAACCAACTCAAACCTCACTGCAGATGTGAGCTAGAAACTTTTCCTTGTTGGAGAACCCCAGGGGTCCTTTTACTCCAGAGGAAATAATTCAGTGCACCAAGCTGTGATAGTTTGCCTCCAATTCTCGGATTTCTCATTGGTGAAATGGGAATACAAGAAGGGGAAGTAAAAATGATTAAAATGCAATATGTATATGTTTTAATTCCCCAAGATGAGTGTAATTATTTTGTATTGTAAACATATAGTAATAAAAAGAATTAAGAAGAAAAGGTAAAACAGGAATGCAAAAAAATGAGGGGTATATAATAAGTCCTAATAAATATTTGTTGGGTGAATGGATTGGTGAAACACAGAGTCAAAGTACTTGTTAAAAATCTGGAAGAAAAAAAAGATCTAGCAGGTGTCCTTTGCTGGCCTCACCATTGCGTGCTGGTGGACGGGAGGGACACATCTCCCTGGTTCCACGGGCTCACGGATGGAGAGGGATGGCTCTAGGAGCTGTGTATAAGGCATTGCTCCCAAGGGGACTTCAGAAATCATTTTATCCATCCCCTTCACTGCAGGATGTGCAAAATGAGGTCAGAGAGGTCGAAGGATCACCCAAGTATCCCAGCAAGGCAGAGGGAGCTAGAACTGGGTCTCTCGACTCCTGGCTCATTGCTCCTTCTGTGACCCGGTGCATCCTTGGCAGGAGGTGGAGGGCTCTCTGGGTCCTTGGGAATCATTTCCAAGAAGATCATGAGCACAAACAGAGTTCATTCCCGATTATTCCTTTCATACAAAAGAAGCCGATGGTGTTCATGCTTTTCTCTACAGCATCCCCTGTTCACAAGGAGCATTGTTTAGTTTTTGTGGATGAGACACACATGTGCAGGGATTTGAGGACCCTGATTAATTCTCGATTGAAAGAAGTGTGGAGAAAGATAATGTACAAGGAACAAATGGCAGCTGGTAGGGGGGCGAAGCAGCATTTCAAAGGTCTGTTTACTGTTGTCTTTTGTGTTTCATGAAAAGCAGCAGGCATTTCTGTACAAAGTAGCAGGAAGCCAGTTTCAAAGAAGAGCTAAGGCAAGAAGAGGATTTAAAATGGATTGAAAACAAACTCACAGCACCAGTCTTTATCACTGTGAGCTCCTCCTGTGGGGTGAGAAGCCGTTAAAGCAAAATCAGGAATTAGGCAACTTTCTCTCCCTTCCACACATTCTGGTGAAATGACTTGGACATTTCAAGCAATGAAGAATGAACATGAGACTGGGAAGCGAAGGACTTTGGTTCAAGTCCAATTCGTGTAATTCTAAGTAAACGATTGACCAGCTCTGTGTTTAGTCTGTTCATCTTTAATGATGAAAACTTACACCACAGGGTCATTATTAATGAAAACACTCATTTACTAGTGCTTACCCCACACCAGATGCCATTAGGATGGGTACAAAGTGATCTCACTGGGCCTTTATAGCCACCTTCTGAATAGTTCTGGTCATGACCGTTGTACTGCTAAGGATGCAGAGGCTCAGAGAGGTCAGGCTCCTTGCTCAAGGTCACACAGCTAAGATGCGACAAGGTGGGGATTCAGGTTTAAGCCTGTCTGGATTGACACCATCCCACATAGTAAGAATGTGAGTTCAACAGATTGCAAAACAAAATGAAATAAAGCCCCCACATTCCACAGATGTATTGATCATACTCTCTGTTTCTTGTGTTAGGGACCCAGAGTTAAATATCGGTTAGCATCATAGTCTTTGCTTCCATGAACCCAATGTTGTGGTCCATGGAGCTCTCAGATGCTGGGTGGCGGGAACTTGGTGGTGACGGTAGGGTGTCTAATACTTTGGATTCATATTTGGATGGCGTTTACGGAGCACAGGGCCTGTGCAGGTGGGGTTAGGAGGTGGGGCCAGAACAGAGGCTTGGGATTGGGTTTGGGACCAAGACCCCTGAAGTCAATAGCCAGCACTGACTGCTTTATTTGTGTCAAGCACTGTGCCAAAGGGTCCACATGGATCAATGCTTTTGGTCCTCTCAATGATGCTGTGGTGCAGCTACCATACCCTGCTTCTCAATCACAGGGAGGCGGAAGCCAAAACCTTCAAGGGGCCACTTCTTGGAGTCATCCAAGGGTTCCCTTATTTGATGATTCATGGATCAATCTCTCTCTAAGTTCCCATATCTCCTCTGGTTTGAGTCAGTCAGCCTTGTAAGAACTCTCTGGTGGCTTTGTTTTGCTTCATTCCTCATACATCAGTGATTTTCTCCCCAGAGTTGGAAACCATTTTCATGATGGCTGGGTGGAAGGACCCTTAGGGAAGCATTGTGCATACCAATATTTTGTGTACCCATCAAAAAGACAACAAGGAAAGCTACAAAGAGGGTAGTAGGCACCTTGACCTGGTCTGAGTTCATGCCTCCAGCCCCCAGTGCTGTTTCCCTGCATGGATAGAGGAAATCTTCATGCCGTCTGCATAGGACCTGGGGGTGGGGGCAAGAGCATACCGAGTAGAGGTCAGGATAGTGGTGATTTATTGTGTGCTTGCTACAAGAAAATGCTCTATGCTAAATTTTTTTCTTTTCAGTACTAGGGATTGAACCAAGGATCCTCGAACTAAGCTACATCCCCAACCTTTTTTAATTTTTACATTTTAAAAATTTGAGACAAATTTCAGACTAAGTTGCTAAGTGGCCCAAGCTGGGGTCAAATTTATAATCATCCCAGAGTGCTGGGATTTTAGGGGTGTGCCACATGCCTGGCTTGCGCTAAACATTTTATAAACATTAAGTCATTTAATAAATCCAGTAGGTAGGCACAAACAATTTTGCCATTCTACAGGGGACAAAAATTGAAGAATGGGAGATTCAGTGACTTGCCCAAGATCACGCAGTATGTGCAGCAGATCTGAGATTGAGATCCAGGCAGCAGATTCCAGAGCCCCCTCTTCCCACCAGACACCCTGCTGCCTATGGCCACGCAGCTCATGCTCCCTTACGTCTGAGTTCTGGAGACCAACGAGGGGTCTGCAGATGTCCATCCGGAGACATCGGCCCTGTTTCTTCTTGAGAAGCCCTCATGAGCACCAACAGCCATTTGAGGTTATTGAGAGCATTTTTCTGACTTTCCCACTATCATGCTATAGTTATTTTCCACACCTGTCCCAGGTCTCAGAGCTATGCCTTTCTTCAACAAGCTTGGTCTGTAGTTCAGTGATCAGAGGAGAGCTGGTTCATTCAGATGCAGGAAGAAAGGAGCAGCAACTTCAATGGGGTTGATCAGATGCCTCAGTGAAACATGTCACCTCTGGGGTGAGCGTTGCCTCCTCTGAGTTGGGCGCTTCATCTCCAACATCTGTCTCACCTGTTTTCATGGTTCAGCAATCTTCTGACAAGGGATCAATGAGTTTATCCTGTGCATAAGAGGCAGACCCATTTAGAGAAGGTGGTACCTGGACTTAAATTCTCACTAGTGATACTGTGGGTGATGGGGTCCCAGATGGGTTTCTAGATTCTTGTGTGCAATAAACAAAGACTTGGAAGTGACATGTGATGGTAAGGGAAAAAACAGTGATGCTTTAGTGAAGTTTAATTAGGTGATGGTACAGTCAGAGTGAGTGAGCTCATGCTGGCAGAAAGGAAAACAGCATGAGCACCAAATGTGGTTTAGGGATTTAAAATGTTATGCCAGGTCTAGGGCACCTTCCTTTGGGTCTTCCAGAGCACGACTGACAATGTGATTGACAAGGCGCTGAGTCGTGTCAGCTGTGCCTGTTACACATGTCCTTTCCCATAATTCACTCTGTTATAATTGGACGTGTGAGGTACAGTCCGTGTGCAGGAACCTTCAGTGAGCTCCAGGTGAAGTAAGGTTACTGGAGGTGAGGCAGGAGGCTCATATGCAAATGCCTATTATCTTTACCTTGGGTTGTACACCATAGGACAAAGGTTGGGGAGTTGCCCCTGCGTTGTTGCCTGGGTTCAGGTGAGCAGAGGGGAGTGGTCTATCAGCCCCAGTTACTAGTGCATAAGTAGTCAGTGCCAGCACTTTCACCCACCTGTTTGGTCCCAGTCATTTGTGTCCAGCTCTCAGGTGCTGGGGTTCTGGACTGGGCCCTGGGGTTGCAGACATAGGCAGGTTGCAAACTGTGTACAATCCAGGGGGGAGGACAGTTGAGCTACTCCAAAAACTGTAGTGCAAGGTTGGTGTCATGAGAGGTAAGTGATGTATGAGAAATAGTACAGAGCTCGAGGAGAGAGAAACCTTCTAGATGGAGCATCAGGAAAAGTTTTGTAGCTGAAGCGCCATTTCAACTAGCCCTGAAAGGGATGCAGTACATGGACAGGTGGAAAGGGGCAGGGAAAAGCAACACAGGAAGGAGGAACACCATGAACAATTGAGGAAAGGTGAGTGCTTTCCCCACCACTGGAAAGTGAAGATGCTTCGACCCCAGAAACATTTTCACTGTAAGCATCTCAGCATGGAGGACTCTTTCCCTGGGGAGTATTTTCTAAAGTAAAATGCACAGAGCCAATTAAAGGCATTGCTATGGTTTAGATCTAGATGTCCCTCAAGAGCCTGAGGTACACACAGGCAGGGCTTTTGGAAGGTGGAATTACAGGGGTGCTACAGCAGACCTGCTTAAGAGGTGGAGCCTGCTCGGAAGAGATGGTCACTGAAGGGTGGTCGGGAAGGTTTATCTCCCTGCCCAGCTCCTCCCTTTGCTTGCTGCTTCCTGTCCACCGTGCCCCTCTGCCACGCTACCCTGCCTTGGAGCCAGCAGAATGTGGAGTGCAACATGAGCCAGACTGAACCTCTCTTCCCATTAAGTTTTGGGCATTGGGTATTTTGTCCCAGCAATGAGGGAAGTAACTAAGACATGCATCGGTCATTTTTCTTTTCCATGAAGTTAAGCCATTCTCCAAGTTGCTGTCCATTTTCTTTTTTATCTCAGTAAATTTATTTTTATTGAATCAAGGTTTTTCTTTTAAAACTTCATAATGAAGTCTTTTTTTTTTTTTTTGGTATTAGAGATTGAACCCAAGAACACATTATTACCAAGCTATTTTTATTTTGAAACAGGGTCTTGCTAAGTTGCCCAGGCTGCCTTTGGACTGGCAATCCTCTTGCCTCAGTCTCCCAAGTAGCTGGGATTACAGAGATGTGCCACTGAGCCTGACCAAAATTTGATTAATTGACCACTTTCCTCCTCCATATAAAATTTCATTAATATCTTTTGCCTTCTTGTTTTGTGTTTGGGAGAAAGGGAGTTTTTTTCTAACAATTTTCCATTTAATTTAGTGATTGTCAGTTTAATTTCTTATTGATGGTTTGCATCAGTAATAGCCATTATGAGTCAGATTAAAACCCAGTAAGTTAGATTCATCTTTAAAACTGATCCATGAGAAACTTTTCAATAAGTCACAGATATTCCAGGATTGGTCTGAGTCCTGCAGTGGCCAGTTGCACTCTAATTCAAATCTTTCATATACGGCCATCATGTTGAATACTGTGTGTTTACATTTGGCTGGAACTAAGAGGAACAATAGGATCAAAGTGGTAGGAATAAAATGTGTAGGGTCAAAATAGCTGATAAAAAAAAATGTGGGTCCTTATTCAAGCTTAAGTGTCTGGAGAGAGACAGGTGCAGTGAGTGTGAGGGGGACTCACCATCCTTGATGACACCTGTCTAATCACAGCCCCGGGCCAAACATTCCAGGGCTCCTTGTGGTCTCATGAACTACGTTACGTCATAGCTAAGAGTTCCTTTAATCCAGGCAAATGGTTGCAATATAGTGGCTAGAAGTAAGGGAAGAAGACCGGAGGTTGAAATGTGACTCAGCTACTTACCAGCTATTCTATTCTGGGTAAATCTCTCTGCTCTCTCCTTTATTTTCATGTCTGAAAAATAGTAAGAATTTCTACCTTACTAGTTATGGAGTACATTTCTTGATACTTAGTACATGTACCATAGATTAAGTCTTTAGGAATCAACTAATTGGAGAGTAGCACTCTATAAAATGTAAGTCTTCTTCCTTCTTATCTTTGTTTCTCTCTTCCTTCTTTGCTTCCTTCTCCTCCTTACCCTCTTCCATCATCTTTATGTCTTAGGGCACTTCACTGGATGTCCATTTTATCCAGCACCTCTGATTTCCATATGCCTCTGGGGGAGGTTGCCTGTGGCCCTGAGGCAACAGAGACAGGGAACAGTTTAATCTGTCTTCACTATGAGGTGTGCAAAACAAGTGAGGCCACAAAGGTGGTGGAAGCTGAGTTACAGAGGGTTCTACATGCCAGTCCAAGATACCCAGGGTTTGTTCAGGAGTTGGGGTGCAGGGAGCCACTGAAGGAGAGCATGCAGGGCTCAGAATTCTACATAAGGCATTTAATTTGGGCAAGATGTTTGGAAGGTTTGGGAGCTGGGAGACTTTGCTCTTGTCCAGGCTTATTGGGATGAGGCAACGTGATGAGGAGTTCATGAAGCATGGGCTACTGAGCTCTAGGACTGAGAACACAAAGACAGTGGCTGGTCCAGAGGAGAAGACACCAAAACAAGCCTGATTACTATGGCAGGCTAAAGAAGGGGCACCCAAGATGTCCTTGTCCTAGTTCATGGAACCTGTAAATGTTACCTCATATGACAATAGGGAGAATATTACTTTATATAGAAAAAATAATGTGATTAATTTCAGAAAGTGGGGAGATTGTCCTAGATTCTTCACGTGGGCCCAAGTCATTGCCAAGATCCTTCCAAGAGATAGATACAGAGGTGGTGCTGTTGAAGAAAACAGGTAACATGTTGACCTCTGCAAAGAGAGAGAGATTGGAAGAGTCAAAGCTGCAACTTTGAAGATATCAGAAGTGGCTGTGGACCAAGGAGTCCTGGTAGCACTGGAAGCTGGAAGACCAAGAATATGTGTTCCCTTGATCATCCAGAGGGAGTGCAGCCTTGCTGGCCCCTTGACTGTAGCCCAGTGCAACTGAATTCAGGATTCTATCCTTCAGAACTCTGAGAGAGTAAATTTCTGTGTCTTTAAGCCAACAGGTTTGTGGTAACTTGTTATAGCAGCCACAGGACACTAATAGAGTTGCTTAAAATGTTTTCTGAGGTTGGTCCTCAACCTTGGAAAGCAAACTCTTCCACCTCCAGATGTCAAGGACTGTGCCACCGTTACATTTGTTTCCATTGGCCCAATGTTCCTTAACACCTGCATTTTCTTACCTTGTGTCTGCTATAATAAGATTGATCAAAAGGGCAGACTCCCTTCTTCTAAAATCCGATCCTTCCATTTACATTCTCTACACATCTTGCCTGATTCAGTTGCCTAAAGTAGAACTCCCACCACTGTTCACTCCCTTGACCTTCAGTGGCTCCGTAACTCCTACTGTAGAACCACACCCACATTTATTAGGCTGGCATAGGCTTAGTGATTGCTTATGTATTTAACTGACACCCACCAGAAGGTGAACATTGATAATGATCATGGTGATGGTGATGGTGATGATGACGAAGATGGAGATAATGATGATGGTGATGGTGTTAGTGATTGTGGTGATGGTGATGATGGTGATGTTGGTGTCGGTGATGATGGTGATGGTGGTAGTGGTGACGATGATGGTGATGTTGGTGGTTGTCATGAGGATGGTGATGTTGGTGGTGGTGATGAGGATGGTGATGGTGGTACCAGTGATCACTAGGAAGCACCTGGTATGCTTAGGACCTGTGTTTTGTACTTTCTCATTACCTCATGTAGTATTTCCCTGTCCCTAGGAGAGTGCTTTTATAGGTGACTAAGTTACACAGTCATACACTGAGCTGTGGTTGGTGTGGGATTCCTGCTTCATTTCTGATTGCTTGAACAGTGCTTGTTCCTCTGCCATAAGATGTCTGTTTTGTGCAATGACAGCCTTATATGTCTGGTTTGACTAGAGGACTCCTTCTCTGTCCTTGCAGACTGGAGTAGATACGGACAGGCCTGGCTCCCAGGCAGTTTCTCCACATTCTACAATTTTACATATATCTTGTAGCAAGAAGCAATTACTACTCACTGAGAGCTGTATTCTCTTGTCATCTTCACAATCCTCAGAGTTTTAGACCAGTGCCTGGCACCAAGCATGTGCTAAATAAAAGCATGTGGAATGAATGAATGAACAGCTGGATGAACAGAGGATACTGAATCCATTGGAAGAGAGGAGATGAGATGGATTTTTGTCCCTATTCCCTCTCTGGTCTTTTGGAGGGATTTTAGCCAGCATGGGTTTGTAGCATCCAGGCACTAGTGTATTTACGCAGGCACAGAAGAGAGTAACTGGGACTCCCTTTGTGTATCACAATAAACATTGGATGTGGATCCATTGTCTTTTGTCTTCTGAGAAGCCACTGTGGCTCCAATGTTCTTGCATTTCATTAGCTGGCTGAAGTTGTTAACCTAAATACTCCCCTTAATACTCACCACCAAGGTCAGCTGACAGAATAACTCCTTTCCAATCTGCCTAGCTGGCAGCCATGTCCAGCCTGAGAACTGCCTTCCCCACACTTTTAAAAATATAATAATAAAAAATATAAAAAATAAAGGAAGTTTTGTTATTTGTATACATGAACTATATTATATATTTTGTATGTGGCCTAAGACAACTCCTTTTTAATAAAAAAAAAGGAGGGCAAAAAAGTGGATGGCAGGTTGGACATGTCTGGAATACAGTATTTGAATAGTCATCATTCCCATATCCCCCAACAATCAGTGCCTTCCAGACAAGGCCAATTGTCTTCAGGGGTTATTTATAGCTAAATCAAAGTGAGAATCATTATGTAAAGAGCACTGTTTCTTCACTTACCTCCCCCATGCCAATCTACGCATTTATTTAAAGTTTCTGCTGCAGTGATTAGATGTAATGAGTGTGATAGGGTTGGGTTATGAATTTGAAGGTGCTAAAGGCAAAAGAGTTCACTATTCTTATCTTTAAAGACAAAGATTCACAGAAGTAAAAATGGACTTAAAGATTTCTAGTCCAGTGGTCTTGCGTTACAGTCAGCTTCTTATTGCCGACACATACCTGATATACACAACATAAAGGAAGAGAGGTTTATATGAGCTCACAGCTTCAGAGGTTTCAGTCCATGGTTATCTGGCTCCAAGGCAGAAACATCATGGTGGAAATACATGGTGGATGAAAGCTGTTCAACTCATGGCACCCAGGAGCAGAGCACAGGGAAAGAGCCACAGAGGAAGGGACCAGGGCCCAGATATAATCCTGAAGTCACTACTCTATAACCATTCAGACACACCCATATGTGTGCCTTACTGATCTCCTAGGCATCTCTCCAGCCAAGATCAACCATCCTAGTTACAGATGAAAAAACCTGAGGATCAAAGAAGTTATTTAATTGTTGAAGTCAGGTGATGTTATGAAAAGGATAGAGATTAGGAAATCTGAGTTTCCAGTTCTAGTTGAGGTTTAATCACATATAATATGTGTAATTTTGAGTTAGTTTCTAAGTGTCACTGAGTCCCCATTTTCCTTTCTGGAAAGTGGGGAAATGGATATATGTTCTGTGATGATTAAAGTATTTAAGTATAGGAAAAAAATGGTGGCGTGGTGAGTGCCAGCAACACAGCTTCTCCGGGACAAAGTTCTTAGAGTCTGGAAAACAACAGCTCAAACAGGAAATGAAGCGAAATGACAGAGGGGAAGAAAATAGGATTAAGTGATACAGTGCAAGGGCAAGTGGAAACACTGAAAAGACACCCAGGATTTGGAGGCAGATTTATTTTATGTCAACAGGCACGAATTGGGATCATTTCTAAAATATCAGGCTCTGAAAGCTCAGGGAGGGAGGTTTTTATGGGATTGCAAAGGGGAAGTACAGAGGTAGAGTACTTGGCTGTCTTTGATTGGTTCTTACAATATGCATCATAGTGACCAGCTATGCATACAGTGACCAGCCATTTCTAAGAGACGGAAGCAACCAGAACTGCAACAGGAACTATTATGTGAGCAACTATGAAAGTGAAGTATACTGGCTGGGGGAGCGCATTTTCTGTTACATTTTCTGCCTCTTTTAGTTTCCCCAGCAAATATTTGCTGGGCATATTACATGTGATCTGAGAAAAGGCCTGTAATGATTGATACATTGTGTCAACTTGAGAAGTTTAGAAGTTTGACTAAGTGACTCAGCAGGGGCCAGGGTCCTCACTTTGTAAACATCCTGAGCCTGTGCAAGAGGAGGGCGGGGAGATGGTGTGAGTGCTACACCCGCCATAGGGGGGCTGGCCTGCTTACAATATAAGGGAAATGAGGAAGGACTGATTTCTGGTTCTTCAGAGGAGCTCCAGTCTTCACCTTCAGCTTGGACATTGTCTCCTTGCTTCTGGCATAGGCGGTTCAGCTTCTACCTGGGACTCTTCGGCCTTCCGTTGTAGATTCTTCAGCATTCTGTCACAGACCCATAGGGCTCCTGATATGGACTTGCAAGGAACATGGCAGTGAGCTCCAGACCTTGGCCTGGACCCTTCAGCCTCCAGCATGCAGACACTCTGCACGCTTCCTCATCCAACTCTGTGGCTGACCATCATAAGCCAATCTTGTAATTTCTTATACATTTGTATATCTTGTGTTATATCAGTTTCTCTAGTAAACCCTGACTGATACAAGGCCCAACTAGAAGCAGTAATGTTAGGATTGTCAGTGATCCTAGGATGGGCCCTAGCCAGGGTCCCCAAGATTGTCTTATTATAGAGTTTTTCCCTAAATTGCTTTTAGGAAGAGATATAATTTAGGCCTGTCTGTTCTATAACATTACTCAGGCAAGGTAGTGAGGGAGTTAATCTGATCTAGGAGAGTTGTCCAATGTGCTTTGGATGCTCATCAAATCTTAGTCAAGTGTTTGATTGATTGTTTTATTCTCTTGGGGCAACTGTCCATAGAGTCTAAGGAAAAATCTAGCAGCGGGGTGGGGAAGCAAGGACTGGAGTAAGCAGCACAAAAATCAAGGGGAATAGGTATGGAGCAATCCTGTGAATGGTGTCCTCCAGCTTCAGCCATGTGTGGACTGGTCAGCATCCAGAGTGACCAGAGCAGGGCTTTAAGTGCATTATCTCTTCAGAGTGAGCCTTAGGGGATCTGTCTAGGTAAAATTTTCAGCAGATCTAAGGCTGGACTTCTAAAACTTATAAAGGTAGTTAATATGTACCTGTGTTATATGTGTGTGCAGGAATGTCTACAGATATAGCTGGTCTTTTAACCGGTTACAAGTTGTTTCTGTAGGGTTATGGTTTATTTCTGTGTAATCTATTTATATATGTTTAAATGGGGAGAGTCCACTATATTGCACGAGGTCAGGGCCAGTGACATAGATGCTGAAGACTGAGCTGGCTTCAGGGGTACGGGTGCCAGTGCTGTGGCTTGAGCTCTCAGAGCAAACAGTGAGGGCAGGCCTGGCTCTTATCTTCTGGGAGTACTGGGTAAAGTTTTTCTCACTGGGGTTGATGTTTCAGTCAATCAGCTCCCTGAAGGGGGCTTAGGAGTACAGGTTTGGCGTTGTTGGTGGCGGGTTTCCAAACAGCAGCAGGAAGCAGTAGCAGGAGAGCTCTTGCCAAAATAATTTTATCCAAGGTGACTGCAGCATATCTTGCCTGTTGGACTCCATTCCTAACAGAGCTACTTTTGTCCATAAACAGGGTATACTCAGCATCTGTCAGGGGGTCCATTTTTAGGCCCAGTACAGCATGTGGCACCTGAACAGTTAGGTCTTAGCCTAAGGTGAGCTTGTCAGCTTTCTTGATCAGAAGGACAGTGGCTATTAGAGTGCAAAGGCAAAAGAGGGAGGCAGCCCTTAGGGACTGTTGCACAGGTAGGCCACTGGGCACTCCCAGGAGCTGACAGTCTGAGTAAGCATCTTTGTCCCTTGTAGCCAGTTTCTGCCAGATATTGTAGTAGAGCTTTTGTGTCTTTCCAGCAGGCAGCTTGGGTGTTATTAATCAGAAGTGTAGTAATATTTTGTGCTGGGAAACTAACTAAGTCAGCTGTAAGGGCTTCTCCAAAAGAGGACAAACAAGTTTTCATACTCCTGGAAGGTTGAGTCCAGGTCAGTTGTGAAGAGGGGCTGGCTGATAGGAGCCAATCAAAGGCAGAAGAAGGCATTCTTCAGGTCCAGGCAAGTGTACCAGCAGGCTGTGGGTAGCAGAACACTGAAGTAATGTATATGGAGGGCAATCATAGGGCTTTGGCAGCTCAGAGATCTTGAACTGGCTTTACAGGCAGGAGAGGTGTATTTTAGCAGTTTGACAGTCTATTATTTTTTCTTGGGGGACCATGACAGCAAGCAGGAGGGGACAGAGAAATAGGTTGTCTTGGAGAAAATGTGCTGGTGGCTTGGCCAAATCTGTTGTTAGAGGACTGGTGAGATAGCTCAGCGGCATAAGCACCTGCCTGGCAAGCACGAGGTCCTGAGTTCGACTCCAGAAACCCACATATGAAAAAAGGGCCAGTGATATCGCTCAGTGGCACGGGTGCCCGCTGGCATGCGAGGTTCTGAGTTCGACCCCCGGTATCCACAAAACAAAACAAAAACCAAATCTGTTGTTAAAGCCTCCCTGAAAATAGTGGGAGAGTTTTTAACACCTTATGGCAATTGAGTCCAAATGAGTTGCATCTTGTCTCAGAATTTTCTCATTGAAGGGGTTTATGGGAGCAAATCACAAGCAGAGGAAGGCATCTTTTAAATCTAGACATGTAAACCAGGTGACATCTGGAGGTAACAGTCCAAAAAGGGTGTATGGGTCAGGAACCACAGAGTGCAAGGTGATTAACAGTCCATCAGGATCTTGAACTGCTATGTGGCTGGGTGCCTGTTTATGCTTCCCGTGACATCTGACAGCAGTGGGGGTCACAGTGAGGTGGCATGGTTGATGGCCAGGCCCAGAGGTGAGTCTTTGGCTTAGACTTCTGAGAGGATAGTTCAGAATTTCAGGATTGAGGTTATCTGTCTCAGGCTAATGCAGACATCATTTTCCTTTCAGGGAAAGTGCAGGGTTAAATAAGAGGGAGGCTGGTTGGCTTGGTGACAGGAATTTATATTTGGTGAGATGTCCTCCCAGGCTGCAAGTTTGTGCCTGGCAGAAGGGACAAGAGGCAAGAGTCCCAGTTGCCCCAGTGATGGTACAATGGCCTCCTCCTGGTGACCCAGATGAAGAAGGGACCCCAGTCTGGCCAGGGTTGTCATCTGATCCAGGTTGAAGCTTTTGAAAGTTCTTATCTTTTAATCTGAATGGGCATTTATTTTTTAGTGTTCATAGTCCTTATATCAGGCTTCTGGATAACAGTAGTAACTTTTGACATATTGATGGGCTTTTTGTTCCCCGTCTTTGAAGTCTTTGAGAAGCACTTGACTGATTTTAGATTTCTAGGTGGGGTGACTTTTGGGAAAGCCTATGGCAGCTCACTCATCAGGGCTGACAGTCCAATTTTTCCTCAGTCAAAATGTGGAACTCAGAAGGAATTGCTGACAGTCATCTCGGGTGGGTGTTAGATGACACCATCTGACCAGGATAGGCATAGCTATGAAGCAGAAAGTTTGCGGGGAGGGCCTCTATGGCCTAACGCAGGCAATGGCTACTGGAACCAGTTCAATTGGCTGGAAGTAGATGAGTTGGGAGCAGGGGTGTGTGTATGAAAAAGTTGGCAGCAACTGTGGTGGCCAGTGAGGGTGCCAAGGCAGAATTCTCAGGAAGACTGGGCCTTTTTTTCCTTTTACTTTTGAGAGTGGCTTGGTTTATTCACCAGAAAAGCCCTTTTTCCTGCAGTCAGGACTGTGCGTTTTGACAAATTAATTCCCATCTCTGACTTCCTATGTGTGTTGTGTACCCTTGAATGATGGTGCAAGAGACAAAGGGTTGGTACCCCTAAGAGACTATTCAGATGCCCGCCTGGCCGCTCCCCTTGCAGGGACTTAGGAGCGACTTAACTAAGGAGGATGCAAGGCCTCCATTAAGCCATATTTCGATTGCCATGGAACTGCAGGCGAGAGCCCAGTCAGCCACAGCGACCAGTGCTTCCCAGTCTTGGTGCATAGATGGAGCAGCCTATTGCTTACACTGTCTGTTCCACTCACTCACACATTCATTCAGCAGGCACTCAGAGGTTAAACATTGCAACCCCCTTCCCTTGAGGATGTTCCTGACTAACGAGAGTTGATCAGACTCCCCTTCTGCTTGAGCTGAGCAGGATTGACAGACAGACTAACCGGGGTGCCCCCAGGGATCTTATCAGAATCAGGCAGGCAGGCAGGCAGGCAGGCAGACAGACAGACAGACAGACAGACTGTGTCCTCCTCACTTTTGGCTTCGATGTGAGCCGCTCAGCAGGGAGCTAAGAATCCTCCTCCAGACCTCTGAGGGGACTTGAAAAATCTCGAGGGTGCACCTTCCTGTGGTGACCTGGAGAGGTCCTTGCTTTATCTGCAAGGGCCACGACCAGTGACCAAAGAGGTCAGCATGGTTTGTCTTCCTGCCTGATGCACCAGATGCAATGGCAAACAGAAACACTGAAATGGCACCCAGGATTTGGAAGCAGATTTATTATATGTCAACAAGCACCGATAGGGATCTTTCTAAAATATCAGGCTTTGAAGGCTCAGGGAGGGAGGTTTTCATGGGATTGCAAAGGGGAAGTACAGAGGTAGAGTACTTGGCTGTCTTTGATTGGTTTTTACAACATGCATGGTAGTGACGAGCTATGCATCACAGTGACCAGCCGTTTCTAAGAGACAGAAGAAACCGGAACTGCAACAGGAACTATTACCTGGGCAACCAGAAAACTGAAGTATACTGGCTTGGGGGCCATTTTCTGTTACAACAGAAGAAATAGCTCACCAAGGCGGAGCAGAGACCACAGGCCTCCACGGAGAGCAGCTGTGTAGCCCTTGTGGGAAGGCAGTGAACTTTTCTGTTCATGGAGAAATGGAGATTTGACCTGGGCTGGGAGAATCCTAGGCAGTGGAGGCAGCAGTGAGTACACAGGCCACTGCTTCTTCAGCAGTCACTAGTGAAGGTTGGTGAGTGAGGGTGGAGGGCGTCCCGCACACAGTCCTGCAGTGCAGAAGGGGTGGGCAGGCCACCATTTTATTCAGGAAAAAGCTGGGGCTGGAACTCAGTCAGGAGCAGTCTCACAGTTGCCCCACTGCCAGAGTGGAGGAGGGCAGGGCGGTTCGGTCAAGGCAGAGGCTGGCAGTTTGTCTGCAGAGTGGGGGGTTCCACTTGAGAGGTAGGGGCGGGGACCACTGAGACTCTGCTCCAGCCGCAGTGGGGAGGAAACTTGTTCCTACTATTCCGGGCCTCAGGCCCAGCACTGCTCTGGGCGTGGCCTGCATTCGGTCTTCCTGTCTGAACAAAAACACATGCTGCCTGGCGTTCTGCTCCTCAACATGAACCCGAGGAAAGGAGCCATGAATCCAAAACAACTGAACTTTTTTTTTGGATTATACTTGACTGTATTATTCTCTTATTTTTTATTCTCACTGTACTTTAAAAAAATTTTATATCTATTTTCCTCCTTCTATACACTTATCTCCACACTTTTATCCCATTATTTTCACATTTTCTTTTAAGAGTGTATTTGTGTATCTATGCTTTGCCTATGCTTACTTGTCTGTTTTGTTTTTGTTGTTTTGTTTGTTGTTTTGTTATTTATCTTCCCAATAATTTTTGTGTGTGTGTGCGTACCGGGGGTTGACCTCAGGACCTCACGCACCAACAGGCGCCTGTGCCACTGAGTGATATCAACGGCCCTTTTTTTGTGTGTGGGTTTCGGGAGTCAAACTCAGGACCTCACGCTTGCCAGGCAGGCGCTTATGCCACTGAACTATCTCACCGGCCCCCCCAATATAGTTTTTAAAGGGTAAGGAAACTCTCCTCTGTTTATTTATACCCCCTGCCTACTTTTACCCATATCTCCTTGCCTGACCTCATTCCCGTTTTTCTCATTCTCAGTTTTACTTTTCTCCACTCTCTATCTTTTCGATTGATGCCCTTAAACATTTTCTCTAATATTTACATCAAGCACAGAACCTTTCCCCACCCCCATCCCCATCTCTCACCACTGTGTACATAGTCTTCCCTGTTATCACTTTCTAAATATATAACAACATATCCTTAACATCAATAGGACTCTTTATCCCTCCCTTGTTTCCTCCTTCTCATACCACAGAGCAGAGGACTTAGAGGGAACATTTTTTTTCTTTTTTTTCCTCTTTAATTCTATTCCTCCTCTCTTCCTTCTTTTGGCTTTACACAAGCCTCTGGGCTTCAGATGGTTGATTCTATAAATGTCATTTTTTACCAGAGGAGGATATACAGCCAATGCATCTGGTGCACATTAACAGTGGGTGAAGGCTTGGGTTGTCATAATGTTTACACAATAGCTATGGATTTCTTCTCTAGACTAAGTGGAGACCCAAATCAGGGTCTTATGACATGTAATTCATGTAATTTTTCAAGTAGTCCTGGTAGATTCCACTGCAACAGATTAGCCTGTTAATGCCGTAGCTGAATCGATTCCATAGGAATAATCCTGACTCAGAGGACGATTGAGTGCCAGAGAACTTATCTGCCAAACTCACTATTACACCAGAGAGAGGGAGAGCAAGTGTTCTTAACCCAAGATCTCAGGCTTAATCAGACTTTGCAAGGATGCCTACAACCTGGCAGGAAGAGGCCCTGAATCTGAGTTAAACCACTGTCACTCTGATCCCAAAACCAGATAAAGATCAACTAAAAAAGAAAATTCTAGGCCAATCTCTTTAATGAACATAGATGCAAAAATGTTCAACAAGATATTAGCAAATAGAATGTGGTATATTGTCAAAAAGCTGATATACCACGATCAAGTAGATTTCATCCCAGAGATGCAAGGATGGTTCAACATATATAAGTCTATAAATGTAATACATCACATAAACAGGAGCAATGTAAAAAACCACCTGATTATATCAGTAGATACAGAAAAGGCTTTCAACAAAATCCAATACCACTTTATGATAAAAGCCCTGAAGAAAACAGGTATAGAAGGACCATACCTGGATATGATAAAAGGTATTTATGACAAGCCAATTGCCAGTATCATACTAAATGTGGAAAAACTAAAAGCATTCTTCCTAACATCAGGAACAAGACAAGGATGTCCACTATCACCTCTGCTGTTCAACATAGTACTTGAAACATTAGCCAGAGCAGTTATGCAAGAGAAAGATATAAAAGGGATACATATAGGAAAGGAAGAACTGAAATTATCATTATTTGCAGGTGACATGATACTCTACATGGAAAACCCAAAGAACATCAAGAAATTCTTAGGATTAATAACCAGTTTCAGCAAAGTAGCAGGATACAAGATCAACAACAAAAATCATTAGCATTTGTGTATACCAACAATGAATGGGATGAAAAATTATGAAAACAATACCATTCACAATCACTCTGTGAAAAATAAAATACATAGGAATTAACCTAACCAAAAAAGTGAAAGACCACTGCAAAGAAAACTACAGTACTCTGAAGAAGGAGATTGAAGAGGACATCAGAAAATGGAAAGATGACCCTTGTTCATGGATTGGCAGAACAAATATTTTTTAAAAATGGCCATACTTCCAAAACTGCTATACATATTCAATGCAATCCCAATCAAAATAAGAACAGCACACTTTTTAGATCAAGAGAAAATAATCCTAAAATTTGTATGCAACCAGAAGAGACCCCAAATAACTAAAGTAATTTTGGGCAACAAGAGCAAAGCTGGTGGTATAGCAATATCAGACTTTAAGCTACACTACAAAGCAATAGTGATAAAAACAGCATGGTACTGGAACAAGAACAGACACATGGATCAGGGGAACAGAACTGAGGATACAGAAACCTCCCAGACACGTACAACTATTTGCTCTTTGACAAAGGGTATAAAAGCATATGTTGGAGCAAAGATAAACTATTCAACAAGTGGTGCTGGGAAAACTGGTTATCTGAGTGTAGAAGAATAAAACTGGACCTTTATCTCTCACCATATACTAAATTAAAATAAAAATGGATCAAAGATCTAAACATTAAAACAGAAACATTAAATCTCCTGGGAGACAGAATAGGTAAAGCATTTGAAAACATAGGAGTAGGAAAGGATTTTCTAAATGCAATCTCATTTGCACAGGAAATAGCAAGAATCAACAAATGAGATTAAATCAGACTAAAAAGTTTCTATACAACAAAAGATTCAATCAGTAGAGTAAGGAGACAACCTACAGAATGGGAAAAATATTTTCCAGCTACTCATCAGACAGAGGACTAATATGTAGAATATATAAAGAACTCAAAAATATTAAACCTCTTAAAATTTAAAGACCCAACCAAGAAATGGACTAGAGCAATGGACACTTCACAGAAGAACAAATACGAATGACCAATAAAATGAAAAAATGTTCAACATCTCTGGCCATTAAAGAAATGGAAATTAAAGCAACACTGATATTCTATCTTACTCCAGAAAGAATGACAATCATTGGGGAATCAAATAATAACAAATGCTGGTGTGGTTGTGGTGAAAAAGGAACTCTCCTACATTGTTGGTGAGAATGCAAACTAGTACAACCATTATGGAAATCAGTATGGAGATCTCTCAAAGGACTGAAATTAAAAATTCCATATGACCCAGCTATCCCCCAGCTAGTTATCATCCCCAAAGGGTTTTATTCATCACACTACAGCAATATTTGCATACCAAAGTTTATAGCAGTACAATTCATAATAGCTAAATCCTGGAACTGGCCTGTATACCCATCAACAGATGACTGGATAAGCAAAATGTGATATCTATATATAATGGAATGCTACTCACCTATGAAGAATGACACATTTGAGACACTTGTAGGAAAATGGATGCATCTGGAAAACATCATGTTGAGTGAAATAAATCAGACACACAAACTTGAACACCGTGTGGTATTCCTCATTTGAGTGAGGCAAAGTAGAAACAAAGAAAATGAAAAAAAGATGGATTGAAAGGGACAAGGGTACAGATTTTGCACAATACGGAAATGGTACAAGGGAACAAGGAGAAGGGTAAGGAGGAAGGGAATGGGAAATGAAAGGAATAAAGACATGCCATGTACAGGAATCTAATAACCCCAAATGATGTAAATATTATAAACCGTAACATATGCTATGACAAATAGTGTCAACAGATACACAAAAGGTGATTGGGGAATGAGAAAAGAAGGAGGAGGGGGAGGGAAGGGACTTAAAAAAAGCTGTAATATTTACATGTGACCACTCCCCAAGATGATTGTAAACTGCATGAATTACAAACATGTACTAATAAAATAAACAAGAAAATAAAGTATGTAAGTAGCTGTGTGTATGGTAGTTGCTAAAATTGCTGCTATAAAGCAAAAATTAGTACCAAAATCCACTGTTTTTTTTTCCCATTTTCTTTGTCACTTTCCTACCCCTGGGACAAAATACCCGACACCTGCAACTTAAAGGAGAAGAAGTTTATTTTTGCTCCTGGTCTCAGTCCGTGGCTGGACAGCTTCAAGGCAGAAACTAAATGGCAGAAGGGCATGGTGGATGAAAACTTTTCATATCATGGTGGCCATGAAGCAGAGAGTGAAGGGAAGAGTCAGGGAGGGTGATGCCCCCAGTGACCCACCTCTTGTGGCTAGGCCCAACTCCTAACAGCACATTCAGCTATGGATTCATCAGTGGGTCAATCTATTAATAAGTACAGCACCGTGATCCAATCACCTTCTAAAAGACCCACTTCTGAACACATGATCCTTCCTGGGGAACATTCTAGACCTAAACCATAACATTGTGCCTCTGACCCCCAAAAGACTAATATCTATCTTTTTATACAAAATACATTTGTATATTTGTCCATCTGTAAGAGTCACCAAAGTGTTAACAATTCTTGCAGTGCTGAAAAGTCCAAGTCCAAAATCTCCTCTGAGACTCAAGGCAAACTATTAGCTGTGATCCCCCTGTAAAAATCAAGAAGAAAGTTAAATACTGCCAACATACAACAGCCCAGGGTAAACATTCCCATTCCAATGGATAGGATGAGGCAGATGGAAAGGGACTGGACCAAAGCCAGATTGAAGCCCAGAAGGGTGAACATTAAATCCTATAGCTCTGTGTCTATCACCCATGGCAAGCTGTAGCCAGATATGACCTCCACCAGGTTAATTAGTCTGCTGCCCTTAATCTCACTGTCTTGCAGTCTGAAGACATGAACAAAATGTAGACAACTTTTCTATCAGAGCATAACACACATAATCTTGAGTTCAACTTCAATGGATTCTTTGTTCCCAACTGAAACCTCTTGCGCCTGGCCTTTACTGTCTGCATTTCTATTGGCATTCTGGTCTTCTGAGCTCTGACTAGAATCTCCCATCAACTCTGCTTACAGCCTTCTAGGATTTCTCTGACTGGCATCTCCAAATCTTTCCAAACTCCTCTTGTGAACTATTTGTAAAGGTATAGCCATGGCAATGACCCCACTTCTCTGGTACCAAAAGCTGTCTTTGTCACTTTCCCATTTCTAGGACAAAACGCTCAACACCCACAGTTTAAAATAGGAGAGGTTTATTTTGGCTCATGATCTCAGTCCATGGTCCAAGGCAGAAATAGCATGGCAGGAGAGGGGATGGTGGATGAAAAGCTGCTCATGTCATGGCAGCCAGGAAGCAGAGAGAAAAGGGAGGAGTCAGTGAAGGAGACACACCCTTCTACATCATGTTTCCCATGACCTACCTCTTTAAACCAGGCCCATCTCCTAATAGCACATTCAGGTATGCATTCATCAGCACTCCCATGATCCAATGACCTGCCAAAAGCCCCACCTCTGAGGCCAACACATAAGCTTTTGGAAGTCATTCTAGTTCTAAACTATAACACCCATCACTCTACACTGCCTTCTCCTAGCTCACTAGTGATGCTGAAGAGCAGACTTTCATGTTCCTGACCATTAGAGTGACTCAGTTCTATTTTTTATGAATACAAGGAAGCAGGATCATATAGCAGTTCCTCTCTGTAGACATAAAACCCCAGCAAGAGGGGAAGTGGGCATAATGGAGCTGGGGACAAAAACTTGTATGGTCACCCTCCAGACAACTGGGTTGAGTCGGGTACCCTGTTGGGCTCTGACTCCTGTCCATCCCCAGCTACAAATCCTCCCATAATTCCAGGACCTTAAGAGACCCAGTGTCTGGTCCTGTGGGGTCATGAGCTGTTCTCACTGGACCATGTCCAGCCTGTGAAGTGGACCTTTGTTTCTTTCATTCATTCTTGTTACTCCTGTTTAATAAATCTTACCCTTGCTCCCTTTGAATGTCCTGCTCAGTTCTTTGTTTGGGACACCAAGAACCTGGAAATAACTCCTCTGAAACCCCCATCGGCTAACACTAGGAAGCCATGTGGAATGTATGCCAGCCCTCAAGTTGTGAAGAGCAGGAGGCAGAAGCATTCCTTCATCAACCCTCATCTCCATGGTTGGGGCTGTTCCTTGAGCACTCACTGTCCAGAACCTCTGGCCTCTGGGGCTGAGCCAGCTGCTGTAGATTCAGAGCAAAGCTGAGAAGCTGAGAAGACTCAGAGGACTTTGATGAATAGCTGTCCATCGTCCATCCTGGCAGCAGCTGAAGTCAACCCTGCCAGCATCTACTGCAGATGGCTGATGAAGCCAAAAGATACCCAGGCAGTGCAAGGAGAGACATCATACAAGTGAGGGAGTCTGCTTAGGAGATGAACCTGGAAGCACTATGCACACTGCTGAATGTATGCATGGGGGTGGTTATTCCTGCTTCAACTCAGGGGATTTAACTTTGATGGTGATCAAGCAAAGGCTGCCTGGGAGGCTGCATTTGGGCTGCAGAGCTGGGAGCTCTTCTCTGCCCACTTTGAGCCTCTCCTGTGAAGACACTGCCTGCCTTGCTAAACATGGCCTGATTCCTACTTCTCTAATGACAGGGATTATCAGCCCAAGACAAGTCCTGATTAGCCAGGCTTATTCACTCAGGGAGCCAATCTTTTAAGTGGCCATTCCAACAGGAGAACAGGTGTGTGTGTGTGTGTGTGTGTGTGTCTTTGCTTAGGCAGTGGATTCACAGATTAAAGGGTTGGGAGAAATATTTCCTGCAGGTACTCCTTTTTTTTTTTAAACTAGAGTTCAAAATGAGTAATAAGGAATTTCAAGGCAGGAATCCTGGCACCATGGGGAGTGCAGTTGTGGGGCATGCAGGCTGGTCCTGGCACGGTTTCCCTGTAACTTGCAGGGGACAGGTAGTGCCATGCTTCAGAGGAAAGGGCTCTGAAGCCAACATGGAGGATGTGACAGAAAATCCCACTTTTGGGTGAGTCTTGAAGCTCATTAACATACAAGGGATGATCAAAATATACAGTGAATGTTTACATTTCAAAAATTTATTACAGTGAAAGCCACCTTACCATTAATCCCCGCAAAATCCTTCCCCTTGCTTCAAACACAATAATCCCACCATTCTTGCCACTTTCTGAAGCACCTCTGGAAGACTGCTTTCCTGATTGTCTTTACAAGGTGTGATCAAAAATAGGGTGGATGCTGCTGCTGTTGCCGACAGAAAGGCAGCCTTTAAAAACATCATTGTGTGCCCTCACTCATCTTAGTCACTGGATCTGGTACCATGAGACTCACAGCTCTTCCCCAAAGAGAAAATGACAGATGTATTTTTGAGGCTGCCACAACAGTGTAAGTAAAGACACTCACGAAAGAGGACTACCAGAACTGCTTCAGAAAGTAGCAAGAATGATGGACTAAAAGTGTTTGAAGGGAGGGGAAGGAATTGGAGGGTAATTGAGAGTCATGTGTCTTTTGCTATAATAAATTTTTAAATATTTAGGCATTCACTGTAGTTTTCAATCACACCTCACATTCATCCCTCCCAGATGGTGGATGGTAAGGACAACTCTCTTATCCTGCCTACGTTGGTGCTACAGCTTGGATCTAGAGTGTCCCCCCAAGTCCTATGTGGTAATGGCCCCAGTTTGGTGCTCTTGGGTACTGGCAGAAACTTTAAGAGGTGATGCCTTGTGAGATGTCTTTAGGTCACCCTTCGAGGCATTGTGGGATGCTGATCTCTTCTTTCTGTCTTTCGATTCCCAGCCATGAGATGGGTGACTTTGCCCTACCATGTGCATCCGCCATGATGTGCTACCTGACCACAGGTCCAGAGCCATGGTGTCAATCAATCATGGACTGAAGCCTTTGAAAGTGGGAGCCAAAATAAATCTACTGTTGATATAAGTTGATTATCTCAAGTATGTGTTGTAGTGATGGAAAGCTCATGAACACCACGCAGAATTTCCAAACATACTTGGTCACGGAACCAATTGTATAAAATCCTGATTAATTTCACCAGGGATCCTTTGAAGACATTAGGGTGCAGGAATCAATCGCAAGCCCATACCCTGGATGGGTATGTGGTCTCAGAGGAAAAGACACTTGTCTTTATGGAAGAATCATTGGCCTTGGAACCTAGGCTTAATTTTGGCATTATCTTGCTATTTGATCTTATCTTCTGTAGATTTCAATCTATCTAGTCATCTGCTTTCTCATCTATAAAATGGAGCTAATAATAGTTAGGCGGTTTGAGGGTTAAATGTGAGTTCACAGAAAATTCTTAGAACATCCTGATATATAATATGAGCAATAGGTCACTACCAGGACCAGGATGATTTTGATGGTGATAATGGACTGACCCTTGGGTTTATGAATTTACTACATTGTGTAGTAATATTGTCCCTCTTTGGTTGTATGTCTATCATGAATTGTGATAAATGCTCTTAATATATTACCTACTTAAATCCTCACTACAACCATTAACATTGGTGATATTACAGATGAGAAACTGAGGCTCAGAGAATTTATTGAAGTTTCCTAAGCCCCAGAGCCAGCAAACGGCAGAGCCAGGATCCGATCCCAGCCTGGAATCTCATTACTAAGTTGATAAGAGAGCAGCTTGCTATTCACAATCTGAGAATGGGGACATCTTTGTCTACTGCTATGGAGACACTCCCCATCACTTTCTTATCCTGCAGTTTAATATTCTCAACAGCTCAATATTAAATATTACTCAGTATTATTTGATATTAAAATGTGTGTATATCTGCCCCATAGAATGTATTTCACCATCCTTTAACTATGATATCTCCTTGCCTATAACCCAGCTGACACATAGTAGGCTCACAATCAAGAACTGTTGGATGAACAGACTTTTTATGTACCTCCTCTGTGCCAGTGAATATGTTAGATACTACACATTCAAAGGTTAGCAACACAGGCTGTGTTTTTGTGTTTTGCTGAAGCTTGGAGTAAGTTATCTAAAGGTTACATCTATTCATTTCTTTCCTTCCCTTTCAGTAAAATACATATCAAGCATTATATATATTAAATCACAGTGTTGTACAACATAATCTGTAGATGTCTTATCCACTCTTCTCCTCAATAAGTCTATAATGATAAGGAAAGCAAGTCAAATGAAAGGGGGATATAAATACAATTTTAAATCACCAGGAACTCTGTATATGAGGGGCAAAAAGTTCTAGCTATTGAAAAAAAAAACCTTTACCTGGGTCATGAGCACTTTTGGAAGCGGTGGTGAATGGTCATGGATGCATGGGAGCTTGCTAGTGGACTCAAGAGTCACGGACATCTACAGTTCCAGGATTACCCAGGAGAATCTAGGCTAGAGAAGCAGACATGTAGATGGATTTCATCAGGGCTTGGTCTTCTGTTTACAACTTCTTTGAGTGGCCTCAACCCCATTCTCCTTTCTTTTTGACTTTGTTCCTTACTTCTGTCACACTTGGACTGCAGGACAGGGTTGCTACAAACTCGTGGAAAGCAGCCTATGTTCAGGGAGGACAAGGAGGGCATGGGACATTCTTTTCACTGGTGATTGGCATAGTCCTGTTTACTGATTGTCCACCATGCACCAGCCAGGCATCCCGCTTACACAGCCGGTGGACTCACACTGCGACCGAGCTCCCTCCCCTCCACGCCTCCCACCAGGATGTTGCAGATATGCTGGTCTTCTGTCACTTTCCCTTATTATTGTTTTGGAATCACTCGTCTTCAGGCCTTCCAGCTGCCACACTGGCACTCAGTCTCTAGGGCTGCAGTAGGGTGGAGACAGAGGACTCCTTGGGCTTTGACACAGTTTGATGTACATTCAGATCCCAGCTAGGCCACTACTGGGACCCAGTCAGGGAAGTACAGCCCATGTCTGGAAGTTCAAAAGAGAGACTTTCATATGGGGAAGTAGTTACACAGGTGTTGGAAGAGTTAGGCCGATCCATTTTTAGCGAAAACAGGAAGCTGCTGTCCGCCTTGGAGCCAGAGGCACAAATAGAGCTGAGGGGTGGGGTGGCACAGAGGAGATGCAGACCTGGGCAGAGATGCTGCTGAGAGGTGTCCTCTCCTCCTGCCCTCCCATCTCCTGCCTGTGACTCCCATTGGCCAAAATGCATGGGAAGGCCCTTTGCAAGGGATTCTGGGAAATAGTTTTGGAATCAATTTCCTGTGATCCAGAGCAGGACAAGAGCAGGGATAGATGGAAATACCAGGTTCTACCTCTGCCAAATAGACATATCCACCTTCTCTTAATCAACTACCATTCCGTAGATATTCTACATCCTAGCAGGTGTCTGTGGTGGGTCAGGTTGGCCCCAAGAGTTCAGTTCTATGTTTTCTAGGAGCTCCTGTTTATATTTACTACCTGTAGATTTGTCTCTTTTTTATTCCATCATAACTTCATAATCAAATTAAATCTTACACAGCTCAATGAAACATGCATGTGAATAGAGAGCTGTTTCCATGAGAGGAAGGTTGAGTTGTTTGGAAAGCTCCGTATGTTTGTAGATCAAAAGGTACAAAGTTCTAGTTGTGTAGGATGAGTAAGTCTTGAACTGCAATTTGCAGCAGGTCATTTGTATTGTATATTGTAAATTTGCTAAGAAAGTAGGCACTAGATGATCTTACCACATGTGTGCGCACACACACACACAAAACACAACTATATGAGATGAGGTGAGATGTCAGACATGTTAATTTGCTTGTCTGTCTTCACCATTTCCTGATGGTATGTGTGCGTATATCAAACTATCATGTTGCACACCTTAAATATGTACAGTGAAAGACAGATATATAAAAGAAACAGATCCATGCAGTTGAGTCACTAAAAAGTTGCTGTAAAATTAGATGTAGGTGAGATGGCTACAAATTATTTCTTAAAAGCTAGTGACCATCTAAGAAGGTGTATTGAGATTACACCATGAGGGCCTTGGGTTACCACTCTGCTTTCTAGAATGTGACAGCTGTGGCTTATGGAAGACAGTGTGGAGGTTGATCTGCAGCATAATGCTGAAATAAAAGGCCTTGGCTTACATCAAAAAGGGAATGAATACATATTGATATTTTAAGATGGAAAATGCCTCACATACATGTGTCTTTCTCATTCTCACTGTAATGACTTTTTGTTAATCTGCTGAGCCATTTGGGCTAGATTAATTTTTGCCCCCTTGAGGTTTGGCTATTGCCCATTGGCACCACAGGCTGGTGACCGAGCTGTCACCACCTGGCCTCTGGGGGACATTTCAGCTGGCCAAGGATGCATGCCTGGCCCATGGTTTGCAGGTTCCCTTTAGGCCCTTGCCTCACACACATGCAGGTCACATCCTCAACACTGGCTCTGCTGGCCCTACCTCACCCCCCATGCTGGCCCTGGTTGTGGTCATCGTGAGAAGCCCAAGCCCTGCAGTGTTGCAGGTGGGTGGAGAAAATGCTTAGATGGGGAAGCAGAGTGGGGCCAGCACACTCTTAGGAGGCAGCTTCTGCAGGACGTGGGCGCTGTCTCCCTGTGGAGAAAGAAGACAAAGAGCTGTGGCAACTCAGGCTCTCACCTGGGCAGGGGGTGGAGCTGTTGTGCTCTGAGCAGGACACACAGAGGAGAAAGGGTCTCTGCCCTGCAGGTGAGGACTGCATTGGATAGCCGATAGCAGTGCCTGCGGTGTCCATGGGTCCTGTGGAGATGTCTGGTGAGCATTTGGACTTGGGGATCAAGTCCAGAGCTTGAGTCCCTCTCCCTCAGAAGGGGGTCCTGGCTTGGAGACATGCACCTGGCTTTCTTACCCACTCTGGGCTATGGAACCATGGAAATGGGAGGACATGGCCAGGATGGTGTTGAGAGTAAGGCTGGATGGAAGCAGAAGTTGGGAGTGCTTTAAGAGCAGAAAAGCATGAGCCAGCCCAGGAAGCCAGGCAGGAGTGCTAGAGAGGAAGCAGCCCAGGACAACACCCCATGGGGTTCAAGTCACCCTAGGGACTGAGTGGGGGCTGTCCAACCTCTCTGGTGGGTCAGGAAGGCTACCTGGAGACGATAGCCGAACTGAGTTTGAAAAATGACTCTGCAGCAGGTGACGAAGAGGGACACAGGGGAACTACACACTCAGGGTGCCATTGGCGACATGTCTGGGAAATCTAGAAGCAAGCCAAGGTGTGTGTGGGGATTCTTCTGCACTGGACGTCTTTCCCAGGCACCAGCCTGACCAGATCATTCTTGTGTTCCCGGAAGTATATAGTATCCCCAGAAGTGCCACTGGATTTCCCTGCATTCTGTGGGTGGCCACTGGTGCCCATGTCTGCAGGATATTTGTGGGTTTGGGGAGGGGTGGGCGGACAGGGTCAACTGCAGGCCTCTCAGAGCTTACCCTGTATTGGTGCCCTCTGTGATGCCCACAGGGGTTGGGTAGTGTGTGGGATCCCCAAACTCCTTTGACCATGGAACCCCTTCCTCTTATAGTTCCTGGGGGGCCTGGGGATTTCAAGGAGCACGCTTTGAGAACAGCTCACTTTCAGTACAAAGCCCTCACTCTTCACGACTCATTTCTGGAGTCTGGAGTCTCACTCTCCATCCTACCCCTAACACACCCCACGGACACAGACATGTCCCCATGTGCCACATGGCCTTGTATTGTGGGGGCCCCAGCAGCGAGCTGTCTTTCCCCTTACTTGAGTGGCTCTTCCCCTCATTTACAGCTCCTTCCACCTCCTCCAGGAAGCCCCCTCTGGCTCTGTCCACCCTGCCTCCATTTCACCATGCCCATGGTTCCCGCCCAGCTGCACTCTCATTGTGCTGAGCTTGTGCCCCCGGCTGCCTTTCCCACCAGACTTCACTGCCAGGGAGTGTGGTAGATTCATCTCTGTGCCCCCACTGCACGCTTCTGATCTTAGTTTCTGGATCAGTGGAAAGGTGGAGGCCAAGTCTGCGGGCGAGATCTCTGCCACAGTGGCATTCCTTGGTGCAGCTGTTACCCATCCCCCAGCGGTTCCTTACACCGGGAGGCCAGTTTACAAGGTGCTTTCTCCTATACTGCATCCCGCAACCTAAAGATTCCATTCCCTGCCAACATCACCCTACTGAACACTAAGTTTCTTATGCATGAATCTTTGGGGGACACGAACCATATCCATATAACCCTGGTACTGCCTGATTTAAAGGTGCAACCCAGGCACTTCCTCGTGCACCACCAGGTTTTAATCATTTGTGCTGCATTCATCACCGCTTGATTTTCTGTGGCCTATTTATTTATTGGATTATTTTCCATCTCCCCTCTCTTGAATGTCAGCTTCATGACCGACAGCTGGAAATCTCCTGTCTTCTTCACCATCACATCCCCATCACCTACAATAACCCTGGGCATGTAGTAGCGACACAGTCAGCATTCTTCAGCTGAAGGGCTGCAATTGATGAGTGGCAAGAAGCTATCTTTGCCTGCTTTGTGACTCTAGGCAAATCATTTTTGTAAGACTCAGTTTCTCTGGAGGCAAAGTGGGAACCATGATACCTAGAGACAGGCAGAGCGCATGCTCAGGCATTTCCCACAAGGCCTCTGGGAAGCCCCTTATGGGGTGAGATTTTGGCAAGTTTTTCATGGCATGGATTTCAGCCTTCAGGATGAGCTTAGGATGAGAATTAGTTGGATTGGAGGATGACTTACAGTTACTAGTCTGATACATAAGTCAGACATGATACTAATATTTGTTATGAAAAATATAATTAAAAAGAAAAATCAGTGTTCAAATTGGTTTGACCAGTTTCCTGGAAATAAAATGATAATCAGAAGGCTGCCAGGGCATTATGGAATGGGAAGAAAGGATGTGAATTAATTGGTGTGAATATTAGCCACTTCTAGGACCTGGGTTGGAGGGTTATGCATTCATTTCTAAATGAAGGATGAATCAGAGTGGGTGAGTCTGCAGACCAGAGCATCCTCATCCTAATGGGTCCTGTGGGCAATACCTTTTGATATTTTGAGCTTGTCTTAGGCTATCACAACTAATTGCCATCCCTTATGAAGAACGGAGCCTTCCCTGGATTGTGCCAGCATTGTTTCATCTTCGGAACACACTTCCTGTTCTCTTCTGGCTCACTGAGGATTCTGGGTAGCAATATGAGAGTTGTCAATTAGATTACACTACTCCTTGCCACCTACCCTGCTCAACACTTCTGGGATGAGCATATGACTAGGCTGGCCAATCAGAGCAACTCATCCTTCCAGGCCATTATGATGCAGGGATACACATGTGACTAGGTAGGGCCAATCAAAATCCTCCTGAGGCTGATGTCTGGACATTGAGGGTGATAGATTGTTTATAGAGCTGGCCATGGTAATTCCACATGCCCCATTGTGATGAGACTTGAGGTGCCTCCCATCAACAGCTCCCTTGCCTTTGGATTTGGGCTGGTCCATTATGTGGTTTGAGCAACTAGAGAGATGTTATGTGAGTTTTGAGCCCCAGCCTGGAGATGTCTTGCAGATTTTGTTCTCACTGCCTTAGTACCCTGCTGCCTTGTAAGCAGGCTGGGACTCCTAGAGGTGAAAACAGTTCATGCAGACAGAGATCGTACTGAGGGGAGACATTCTAGCTGCTCTAGTTGCCTTTTGGAAGCTTCTGAGATGTAAATGGAACCAATTTGAGACTAATCCCCCTAGGATAATGTCACCTGACCACAAATGTCTAATTGAATGTAGGAGATAACACATGGATCCAAAGACTCCAGTTGAGACTTGCCTGAGCCACAAAGTTGTGAGAAGAAAATGGTGATTGTCACTGGCTGTGGTTCCACATGGCTATAAACTCAGCACTTGGGAAGCTGAGGCAGGAGGATCACAGTGAGATCAAGGCCAGCTTGGGCCACATAGTTCAAGGCCTGCCTGAACTACATAGCAGGACAAACAAACCAAAAATGCTGGTTGTTTCAAGCCGTTAAGTTTTAGGATATTCTGTTCCACAGCAGTGGATTACCGATGTATTTGGAAAGAGAATTGTTTTTTCCTACTGGGTACCATGATGAGAAGACGGGGCTACTAGAGCCTGCCATAGTAAGAAACTCTGCCTGAAGAATAAAACCAAGCAGAAACAAGCAGGACCATGAGATAAGAGAGACAGAATTAGAACCAGGAACAATATTATTTGAGCTCCTGTATCCAGCCAAGACACAGCTATTAGACATAAGCTTCACAAGACTTCCTAGTTAAGCAAAAGAAAAACTCCTTTTATTTTTAAGCTATTGTGAGTCAGGATTCTGCCATCTGCAACAGAAGGAGTCCTAACTGAGACATATGTATTTTCTGGGTATGTTATTATATGCAATTATGTTTTGGCCAAGTTTTACTAGTCTGGTGACTTCCATTATCTTTAAAGTTAGTTTATATCTCTCTCAATAAGCCCTGATGTAAAAAAATTCTTATCGACAAATTAGTTTATTAATTCAGAAGCCCTTTATTTCACATTTGCTATGTGCAGGGAACTGTGGTAATTGCTATAGATTTAGCAGATAATATGACAAGTCCAGTGTCCCTACTCTCCACCCCAAGTTATCTAATTAGAGTCGTGCTAAATTCCAAGGAGAAAAAGAAATGAGAATTATCAAAGCCTGCATATTCTATCCCACTATCTCGTTAAGGGCATCATGTCTGCAAAAGCACCCAGCATATCTCCAGCACAAACATACTGATTTTTCTTTTCACATGTGAGATGAAACAATTAGCCCCTTCTGAGGTACCTGCTCCCATCTCCCAATATAACCTCCTTAAATATACTTTTTCTGCATCCAGATCTCAAATGCATGCAACATTTTCAGTTTGCCAAATGTGGAGATAGTGAGTAGCTAAGAAGTGCCTCATTTTTAGGATGTTCTAAAATAAAGAGGTCCATAGTCACGGAACAGCTGGAGGTTTGGACTCCTAACACACTTCTGAAATACTGCCTCTGTCCTCACCACCCACACTTCCTGTGGAGAACCCAAGTTCTTTTGCCTTTATTACTTTCAAGTCCCAGTTCTTGGCTGAGAAAAACTACAATCCCCAAATGCTGTGATTTAATGGGAGGAAATTTACCTGACTTAATGCACAAATTTGCCAAGGGAAGTGAATCTGATAAGGATAATTACATCCACATCTAAGTGTAAATTACAGCAAGTGTCTAAAACGGTGAGCAGCTGCTGTGTCCTTGTCACTCAAGGCCACCTCTGCTCTCTGGGGTTTACAGCCAGCTAATGAATGTTCAGTGGAAGTGGAAGTGGAAGGAGAAGGCCGATGATGATGACCTGACTTCCAGATCTTTGTTTATTCAGTTAAGAGGCAATATTAGGACCACTTGTTTTCTGCAAGGACCTATTTTCAGCCACAGACAGAAGATGTGGGGCAAATTTGTTTCCAGGAAGATTTCATATTTTTCAGTATAGACAAACCATTGACCAGTGTCATCTCCCACATTTATCCCCACAGTCACTATGGTTGGTTCTGCCAATAGTTAACTGTGCCCCGAACATGCCATCTGCATTTTCATTCCTATGTCTTCCACCTTTTGTCTCAAATTTCTCCTCTTCCTCTTCTCAGTCTGGTGAAATTCTAACCTGCATCTGAGATGCAGCTCATGTGCTACCACTCAGAAGCACCTGTACTCATCACCCCAACCACACTCACTCCCTCATTCCTATCACAGCCTCCTCCTAGCTTTATCATGATGTTCATTTGCTTAGTACATATGCAATGAGCACTCAGCGGGTCCTAGCGGCATGGACTCCTGAAATAAATCTGAGGTTGTTAAGGATCCCAGAGTCTAGCAGAGGAGATATGCAGGAGAAAAAAAAATCACAAAAATCCTGAAGCAGTGAGAGATCTGTCAATAAAGGAGAAAACAGGCTTCTGTGAAAGCCAAAGGGAAGACCCCCCCCCCCGACGCATAGAGCTGCAGAGACAAAGTTGCTTTGACATGGTCGTGACGGTTCATAGGCGTTATCCAGGAGGAAAGGAGGAGAAAGACATCTCTGCAGAGGAAATACTAGGCATATGCTGGCTATGAGTGGTTTGTCATCCCTACCATTTTCTCTGCTTGAGTGCAGAGATTTGCTCCATCTACATTTGCATCTCAGTTACCTAGCAAAGACGTATAGTATGTGCTCGGCTAGTGTTTGGGAAATGAATGAATGAGCCATGAATTCAGAGAATGTTAACACTGCTGTTATTTGGGGATCTGGATTCTAAGCAGTGCTAAAGGACTCACATGAGAAGAATGTAACTAGAAATAATGGGTCTGTCTTAGCTATCAATTGCTATTTAACCAACTATACCACGAGTTAGTAGCTTAAATGAGTTATTATTTTGTGGGATCCTGGGAATCAGTTGGGTAGTTCTGTTATTTTTCTCCTGGAATCACTTGTGCAACTGCATTCAGCAGGGAGGGTGACTTGGAACTGTGTTCATCTAGGACAGTGGGGACAGCTGAGCCCTCTCTTTATGTGATCTTTCATCCCCAAGGAGGATAGAGTGAGCATACTCACATTGTGGCATTCATATGCTACGAGGAAAAGCTCTAGAGCATATTGATTATGCTCTTCTGTTTGTGTCTCCTTTTCTGATGTCTCAGTGGCCAAAGATATTGCCCAGCCAAGTCTAGCAACACTGAAGAGCATTACATGTGGGCAGGCGTATCGGAAGGCATGATTCACTAAGGCCATTAATGTCACTGTCCATCAGAGGGAAACTCATGGTCAGGTTTCCATCACCGAAGAGGTTAATATGTACATGTGGCACAGTCATATAGCCGAACAGAGCAGAGCTACCATTCAGGGACAGGGAGGTCCTGTAGTGTGGTAATAGGAGCATTAAACGTGGCTGGCCTTGGAGCTTGAAGAATAGGGTTTGACCGTGTAATGTGAACCCAATAATAGTTACTTCATGAGCTATCTCTGGCATCAGAGGCAATAATACGAAAGTATTTTTATAGACTTGAAGAGAAATTAGCAATGTGAAGCAGAAAGCCCAGATCAGCACCACGGACAGCTCCAGCAACTCCTGAGACTCCAGTTGTCTTTCCTCCTCATCTTCTGGAGGCAGCTGTGCATGGAGAATTAACTTGCTGAGTGTCTAGAGAATTGGATTTGCTTCATGTATTCTCATTTGCCTTGGGCTGTTTCCTGTCAAGACCTGTATCAATTGAGTTTAGGTTTAGTCATGTGCAAGAGAAGCCCACAGGTAAAGCAGCTTAAATAAAATAGAAGTATTGGCAGTCAGAGGCAAAGGTCAGATGTGAGAAGCTCAGGGCTGCGACAGCAGCTCTGGTCCATGAAGTCCAGGCCCCAGGCTCTTACAGCTCATTGCCCTGCACCTACAGGTCGTGGCTTCAACTTCTTGTCCAAGGTGGGGGTGGACGCTCTTGTTGCTACATCGACTTTCTTTTATTCGTTTTTCCAATAAGACAGATTTTTATGGAGCCTACTACATGCTAGAAAGAGACCACAAGTATAGGATTTAAAGATGTTAAATCTTGGGATTCTGAGGAGAAGAAGAAAAGAGCTCTTCAAGCTGTGTGTAAAGAGAGGCAGCCAGGATGTATAAATTAATTAATGGCTAATCTGGGTCGGGGCAGTGTTTGAATCATGTAAAATGAGTCAAATAATATTTAGTCCAAAAGGAAAGGTAAAAATAAAAAGACTTTTTAAGATCTTTGGCTCACAAAGAAGCCTCTTGTGCACTGCTTACTCATTACCCTCTGTTGAGACAAAGCCCTTAGTTTCTATTGCTGCTGTAAGAAAATGCCCACAAACTCAGCAGCTCAGTAGAGAATGGTGGTCACCAGTGGCTACTGGCAGGGAGGGAAAAATGAGATGATGTTGGCCAACCAATGTTTCAGTTATCCAAGATGAATAAATTCTGAGGCTCAAGTGTAAGGCATGGGGCCTGCAATTAACAATATTGTGTTGTATGTTTGACATTTGCTTAGCAGATCATAAGTATTCTCACCACACACAAAAAGAAAAGAAAGTGGCTGTGGGTATGTTAATTTGCTTGATTGTCGTGATCCATATGGTCACATACCTTAAATGCATGTAATTTTTGTCAATTATTCATCAATAAAAATTGGGAAAATAAATGAAAAAATAGGGAAATTTGGATGATTTTTGTCTTATGTATGGGTTTTCTGTAAGTGTAATTATATTTCAAAACAAAAAAATTAAAACATAAAAATTTAAAACGAGTGATACGCATATTGATTAACTGATTGATTGGTTGCAATACTTGGGATTGAACCCAGGGCCTTTGCACTAAATTGCATTCCCAGCCCATTTTTATTTTCTTTTATCTTGGGACAGGTTTTGCTAAGTCACTAATTTGCCCAGGCTGGGCTTAAAATTTTCTTGTCTCAGTCCCCCAGAGTGCTGGGATTTGGTGAACCACCACACCTGGCTGAATATATTTTTAAATGACCCAAAATCATATTACAAAAGAACACCCAATTTTACAGATGTGTCATTCAGGAGCCTCAGTGTGGTCTACAGGCTCCAAGGGTGGTGGCCTCACTGTGACGCTGATAAAAGTGCAGGTCTTGGGCCACTGCAGACCCCCAGCAGACCACTGCATCTGAACTTCCAGCCAGGAGGGTAGGGATGGTTGCCACCTCCCAGGTGATTCCGATCCACAGTAAAGGATGACAACAAATGGCATGAGGCCTGGGAAATCATAAGAAGCACACTGGTATGTTAAAAGTTGCAAGTTCCATACAAATTCACGTATGAAGTGTGATAAAAATATGTTGAATGTTTAAATGAAAAATTTTTATTACAGCAAAAGATATATCACCATTAATCCCCCTCAGAGCACTCCTTCACTTTGAGCACACTTATCCCATTGTTCTTGCCACTTTCTGTAGAGTACTGGAGTCCTTTTTCCTGAGTGTCTTTATTTGCACTCCCATGGCTACCTCCATGTCCTGAATTGATTAAAATAGTTTACCTTTCATGGTCATTTTGACTTTGGGGAAGATCCAGAAGTTGCATGGTGTCAGACCCAGTGAATAAGGTGGATGAGGGCACAGTATCATGTTTTTATTTGACAGAGGTTGCCATTATTATTTTGAATCAGTTCAGGACACTGAGACAGCCATGAAAAGACACACGGGAAAGAGGACTCCAGAACACCTTCGGAAAGTGACAAGAATGATGGGATAAGTGTGCTGGAAGCGAGGGGGAGGATTTTGAGAGGGATTAATGGTGTGTCTTGTACTGTAAAACATTTTCAAAAGTTTTAATTTAAATAGTCACCATATTTTATGTCATGCCCTATGTGTGAATCTTGTGGGTGACCTTAGGATTTTATACATAGATTTAGGGTCCCTCTTTCTTCAGCTCTGTCCTGTGATTTCCTCTACATTCTGTACATTCCAGTTTTCACTGCTGGTCTTTTGACTAGAAATCCAAAACTTTATCCTTCTCATAGATTACACATGTCACAACTGGGTTTATATCTGGGGTAAAGCATCAATAGCAAAAATAGAAGGCATTCTACCATACTGTTCGGACCACAGACAACCATTTTTCTAATTCCTCTCGTCTGAGAGAATTTTTCTTTAGGTGCTTGTGCAGTCACCCCTGCTGCCCCTTTGGTAGGTATTCAGCCTTGGTAGGGCTACATTCTTTTCCCTATAAGTTCACCCCATGCCATCACTCTGGACAGGAAAGAGATAGGTTCTGCTCGGAGCTTCTCTTCCAAGACCTGGGACTGGATATAGGAAGAGAAGATGCAGAAAGCTCCCTGCCGTATTATCTGTCCTTCCAGTTTTTACCCACTGCCTCATTAATTCATTTTCAGAGTCCTCATATATTTGTTATGATCCTGTCCAGGGTTTTTAGTTATAATCAGTGAGAGAAAAATGATGGCATGTGCTTGCTTATTTCTTCTTAGCCAGATCCAGAAACTGAAAGAATTTCTTGCGCTTCAGTGAACCTGAAAGGAGGAAATGCTAACCTCTATGGTTGGATATAAGGAGGGAGATAAAATAGAAAGGCAAAGACCCAACTTTTAACACTTGGGCAGGAACCAGGAAAGGAGGTTGTTAGAGTTTACATCTAAAATGTGTCCCCAGGGTCTCCCGTGTGTGAAGGTGACTGGATCATGGGAGTGCTGTACTCATCGGTGGATTCTTTGGTGTTCATAACTGACTGCGGGTTACTGGGGCATGACCTGGAAAAGTCTATTCTGGTCCCTGACTCCTCCCTTTTCTCTCCGCTTCCTGGCTGCCATGGAGTGAGCAGCTGTTCTCCGCCAGGCTCTTCCGCCATGCTGTTTCTGCCTTGGAGCCAGTTGACTTTGAACTGGACCCACTGGAAACTGTGAGCCAAATAAACCTCTCCTCCTTAAGCTGTGAGTATTGGGTATTTTGTCCCAGTGATGGGAAAGTGACTAACACACAGGCCTGCCGATTTGATGAGGGGTTGCTTTAGGGTCCATGCACAGATACAGGATGCTGCCAATGGTTAGCACCTTTCAGCAAAGTCCCAGAGCCTGCAGCGAAGCTCACGGAGATGTCTGTCTCTCTGATTCGCCACTCCTCATTGTCTCTCAGCATCTGGAAAACTACTTTATAGGTGAAGAATCAGCTGCAGTGGATACCAGAGTATGGACGAAAGGTTTTAGAATTGAGATGATAGATTTGATCAAATATAAAGAGAAAGAAAAGATAAGAGAAAGATGATTGTAATTGTGTTTTATGTATTCTGTGATTGCAAGTGGGTAAACAATAAGCAAGAAATGTTCAGAGCTGTATAAAAAAGACAGTGTTAGGGAGAATGAAGCCTATGAGATGATGGGTGTTTTATTGTTTCATTTTTCAAAAAATTTCCTTAATGTGGCTCTACTATCTTTTCGAATGTAATAATGTGCAAGAATAATTCCTGCCCTATTGCCTGATAGTCATATTGGTCCTCATTCTATTTCCACTGCTTATTTGGGAAGGCTTTCCTGTTTATCTCCTGTCACCTCAGCTGGTCCTGCCACATGTTCCTGCCATCAGTATTTTGAATCGCCATCTTCTTTGGTAGACACCAGCATGAGCAGGTGAAAGTAGTACATTTCCTTGCTTACTGACATGTCTTCGATGCCTAGCTAGTGCTTTTATATTTATTCACTAAATGCTCACGTCTCCAAGTGAATGAAAACACTTAAAAGTTAAGATTTCTAGTTTATATTTTATTTGGCTTTTCTTTGGTCTCAGACATGTTTTGGTCTCCTATATCACTTTCTCTTCATGTTGACAAACACTGTTCAAATTATCCAGCCAAACTGCAGCTGGATGGCACACTGTGTTCAGTTGACAATCAGTGAAAGGAGAGGCCCAGGTGAAAGTGTTCAGTGGGGAAGGAAAATCAGAGCTCAGGTTTGCCCAAGGCCACCTTGGTCAAGGATGATCAGAAGAAACAGAAGGCTCCCAAGCTGTTGCCAGAAATAGAGCCTTTCCTTTCTGGCTCCACCTCTTCTGTGATATATACTTAATTTAAACACAGTGGTGCAGATTCAAGCGCACTGTCATTATAGGAAAGTTGTCATTTGCAGTGGCGTAGATCAGGAGGCCATGTAGGAGATCCACCAAACCACAAGCTATGCATGACTACAGCAACCCCTGACAAAACAACCCTAGCATGGAAGGGTTGGAAGTGCCCTTGGACACAGGCACTCCAAACATCTTCCTCTACAACTGGCACTTAGACAAGTCACCACTCAGCCTCACTTGAGTGCTCTGAGTGATGGTGAGCTCACCACCTTCCAAGGCTGCTTATTACATCTTCAGATCAACCTCTGCAGGACCCGGCAAATGTGAGTGCCTGGGTGGACACACTTACTCCTTCACCAGAGGCAGACATCATCAGTCAATCACAGTGCTACTTCCCTTCAAGCCTAGGCTTATTCTCAGCATCATTCTCAATACTGTGCTTCAACTGAATGGAAGTCAACTCGTAGTCTCTACCCAAGCTACTAGAAAGCTCTTTCTTATAGCTGCTTTGCTAGATCTTATACACATTGATCTTCTTTATGTCCTCTGTCACATAGCCTGGGAAAAGCAGAACCAGCAGGATGGTGGTTGGGAATAGCTCTCTTCAGCCCAGGACCCACAAGGAAGAGCCAAAGATTGGCAGAGGCATTTATTAGGAAGCACAGAGTCTCTCCCCACTGAATTCTGAGAGCCTTTGTCCAGGATCAAAGCCCAGGGTCACTGTGGCTCCAGGATTTAGGGAGAGGTTACTGACAGGGAAGCTGGAACTGGAACCTCAGCCCACGATTTCCAGTCCATTGAGCCCTCTGTCAGATCAGATCCTGTGCTTTGAGAAAGGACTCCAATAGTATTCATGCAGTCACATTTTGAAACTGTTGGTTAAGTCACAGAAAGGTGGGCCATCGATCTCTACAGAAGAATACTGGTTCACTGAAACATAGGGTGATTATTTCCAGCTGCCTAAAGAGTGTGGGAGAGTCAGGAATGAATAGCTCATTGTGGAGTTAGGTGAGCACCAGCTCGTTGCGAAATACTTAACAATGCAGGACGTGCATGATTTGAGTCAGTTTGCACCTTCCAAGGAAGTCTTTGATTCTTTGAAATGGTGTGACCATCCCTTTAGACAACCCTGTTTTTGACATAGTTGTCCAACGTGGAGGAGGAATCTGGCTCCGGCTTTCTGTTTGCTGTCTCATTGGCGATGGCTGAGTCAGCCTTCTCCTCTAGGGGGTATGCCTTGTTCCTCTTGGCAAACGCCTGGCTGATTTCTGCGTGGGTTCTATTTTTGGTCTCAGGCAGGACAAAATAGAGGTAGAGAGCACCTGCGAAACATATTGCGGCAAAGACGAGGAAACAGTAGGTGTCCAGATTTTTCTGCAGAAAGGCAAAGACAGAGAAATCAATCAGTAAACTAAATGGCTATAAAACCATTTCTGAGCAGGTATTATTTACAGCTCCCTATTTATATATCAGTATTCCTGAATAAAGCATCACATGTGTAGTTGGCTCTGCAGGGTAAATGGAGCCCTAACAAAATGTTCTCAAGTGAAACAAATCAGCTTCCAACCCTGCAAAAGATGAGGAGTATCAGTCTTTATTTTTGTTTTGCAAATGCGGCATTTAAAATTTAATCATCATCAAAATAAAAAGTAATACTTGCTGTGTATTATCTTAATTTTATATTTGCCATGAACAGCATTCTGGCAACCAGTGTTGGGTTTTTTTTTTTCTTTTTTTTCCCAATATGCACAAAGATTGAACTCACTAATTGATATTCTGACTGGGGTGCACAAATCAGGGATCCCATGTCCTGGGAGAGGTTGGGCAAGACCTTGAGCTTGTCAGTGCACCATGTCCTCTGTGCCTTGCCTGGTGCCTGGCTTATGGGGGGGCGTCCAGAAAACATATGAGGAATGACAGGCCATGACTCTTTCATACAACAAATATCTATGATCTAAACGTAGCAGCGCTTTGAATGGTCCTCCACGAGCAGCAGCGTCTGGATTTTCGTACATTCCATTTACTTCTTTCATTTGCAAAGCCTTTATTTTTTGAACATGATGTAGCGTGCAGCAGCTGATCTCTGGATTGCATCCCTGGTTCACCAGACAAAGCGTCGGAGACTCCGTCCTTTGTTCCCATGGTGGGCCTGAGGCAGGGTATGGGCATTGCCCATGGGCATTACCCCAAAAACCAACGTACTCTGGAAGTAACAAGACTACAAAAGAATGTAATTCTGGGCTAATTTTAGAAGTAGTCATTAACTGATCTATCAAAAGCAAAACAGTGAGCTGGGTGTGGTGGTGTTGCCTGTAATCCCAGCACTCTTGTGAGGGTGAGGCATGAGGATGGCAAGTCGGAGCCCAGCCTAGACAATTTAGCGAGGCCATATCTCAAAATTAAAAAGTTGAAAAACAGGTAAGGGTGCAGCTTTGTGTGGAGGCCCTGGGTTCAGTCTCCAGTACTGGGGGAAGGAGCAAAAGAGTGACCAGAAATAACGTTCCCTACTTAGGAAACTCCTCATCCTTGACACAAGGTTCAAGCATGCCCTCGGGTGCGAGAACTTTTTGGCCCACAAACCGCCACCAAAGCCTGTGCCACTGCACACACATCAGCCCTCAGGGGCTCCGGCACTCACTGTCCTCCGGTGTGCATGGCTTTCTCTTAGCCTTCCTGGCAGTGAGGTTAGAACAGCACTTGGCACCCTGTGCTCCGGAAGTGGCACTGTTCCTCTCTGTGACTGCACAGGCAGATGGGGGTGATGGCATGCACACTGGCAGCAGGATACCCCAAAGTCACCCTCGGCAGCCCTGGGGACCCCACTATGTCTTCCTGAATAGCTGCTGACCCACCCTCTTGTTGACACCTCCCCTCCAGAGCGTAGCCAGGGCTTGGCTGTTCTGTGAAGGGCCATGCGTCTCCGCCAGGACCACCCACCCTTGCCCTCTAGTGGGAAAGCAACCACAGACCATGATACTAAAGTGCATGCGCCTTGCCGTGTCTCTGTGAAACTTTATTTATAAAACTAAGCTGTGGGCCCGAGTCTGCCCATTGGCCCCTCACCTTCTCATCTGTGTCCTCCACCCCCACGGCCTCTCCTCAGTTTGTTCTCCGCACCGCAGCCCCGGGAGACTTTCAGAAGCACACGTGCATCATTCCGGCCTCTGCTGAAACTCTTCCATCAATTCTGGGGCTCTCAGGAGGAAGTCCACTTTTCCTGGCTGGTGCTGGGGGTCACGGTCTCCTCCTCTCACTCCACTCTCAGCCCTGTGCTCCCCACGTCACTGTCCTGTGCCCCCTCATCCCACCTCGCTTCCTGGGACTCAGTGTCCCTGCACTGTGGTCCCTTCCCCTCCCTACTTCCTATCGGCTTTCTGATCTCTCCTTGCTTCACAGGCCAGCTTGTTCCACAATCACCTTCACCTTCTTCTTCCTCCTCCTCTGCTGCCTTGGCTACTAAGTCCTGATGATTTTGTCCTGCAGCATTTATTTTAAAACGTACATTTGTTTTATCAAGGTCAAATCTGTATAAAGTAGCATACACAGATCTGAGGTTACATATAGTTCATTGAGTTTGGATAAAAGTGCATAACTGTGTAATCAACACCTCTATCAAGACGTAAAACATTTCTCCCACAGGATGTTCCCTGTGCTGCTGGGCATGGTGGAGCACACCTGTAATCCCAACAGTGGGGAGGCTGAGGCAAGAGGATCACAGTGAATTCAAGGCCTAGGCTACAGAGTGAGATCCTGTCTAAAAAAACCGGACAAACAAATAAACCAGCCAACCAGCCAGCGTGTTCCCAGCGTGTTATCCAGGTGGGGTGATGGCACACACACTGGCAGCAGGATACCCCAAGGTCACCCTCGGCAGCCCTGGGGACCCCACTACGTCTTCCTGAATAGCTGCTGACCCGCCCTCTTGTAGCTGTAGTCCCCGTGTGTAGTGGATCCCCCTATCCTGCACACAGAGTACCTGCTGTCTGGTTCCTGTCGCCTGGTTTTATGTGGCTTCTGCATTTGTCTCCTCTAAGAGCAAACAGCTGTGCTGAATCCAGCCCCACTGGGCAGCCAGAGAGGTCTTTAAAAAGCACAAGATCAGTTATGTCTTTAAATCTTGCTCTTTTCCAGAGTCCTTCCGATAAACCCTGAAGTCTGCCATGTCCTCCACCCCGGAGGACCTGGCCTAGGCCTCCCTGTCCTCTCCAGGAATCACTGCATCCTCTAAATTCCTTGGAGGCCTCTCTGTGGGCTCGAGGCCGGGCTCTTTCCCAGCCCCAAACGACCCCTGTCCCTGGTGGATGACAGTCATGCTGTTCTTTCCTGAAACACAGGCGGTGATGCTCCCCTGCTGGTCTCGGCTCCCTTCTGATGCCCAGCGCGCTGCAGGACCGAGGGAAACATGCCTCTTCCTCCACTTGGACCCGCAGTGCATCATCAGGCAGAGCCAGAGAAGAGAGGGTGCAACTTTGATTGCTTTCAGGCCCCACAAACCTCACTACGCAGCAGCTTCCGCCCTCACTTTGCAGAGGCGTTGGGGATGTGACCCAATATTTTTCAAGTTAGAAAGAATCATTTCTTCCCTCCCACATTTGATTGAACTCAAACAGAATTTTATACCTGCAGTGGAATCAGGCAAGCATACATTTGCATGCAATTTTCTCCCAACCAGAGAGTATGGGTGCTCACAGCGGACGGAGGCTGGGATTCCTGGGCTCGACAACAGTGGTGCAAGTGACATGGACACTACCACAGCAAAGGCCCACAGGAAAGGTAGCCTGTGGCTGAGGGTGGAGGACAGAGGACACCATTGTGGATGGGGAAGAGGAGGAAGAGTACTGTCAGGTTCTGGGGTGACCACGGAGCAGACAAGCTCCAAGCTGCTTGCCCGGAGGAGTGCTGGGTGGGGAAGGGGGCCCAATGGAGATTCCAGCTCTTCTCAGTGACCCCAGAATGGCACAGCAGGAAACTAACAACGATGACAGGACCCCTGCTGCCTGCCCCTGAGCAGACGATGTGTAGGAGGAAGCCTGGACTTCATCTCTCATTCTTTTTCTACCCCTGCTGCAAAATGAGGGCAATTCTCCTGTTTTACAGACCTAACAACTGCAGGCCGGAGTAACTTCAGTCAGAAAAAGCCGGAAACTTGCCCATCACCGAGCAGCTGAGTCATGTGGGGTTCCAGGTCACATCCAGCCCCAAAGTCCTGGCACATAAGGACAACCACCAACCACGGCCCCACACACCACTGAGTACTCAGGAGATCTGGGCCCAAAGATGGCCTGGCGTTAGTTCCTCTCCCCCACCATCCCACCATTTCCTGCTCCTGATGGATCCCTCCGTGGCCTTTGTCCTAACCCAGGCCGTATCCCCATTTCTCTTGCAAATGACAGACAAGCCCAGCTGCCAGGTCTCCCTGCTCGTGATCACCCTCTAATCCAGCCTCCGAGGCCCTGGAAGGGTCTTCTCGAAACTCACCCATCACTCATTCTACCCTTCACTGTTTCCCAAGTATCCGTGGGTTCTCAGTGCGGGCTGCACATTAGGATCATCTGCTGAGCTTTAGAAAACACTGATAATTCCACCCCCTCCCCCTTGACTCAGAATCTTGTGATGGGAACCAAGGATCCCAAGCATTAATCATTTATCTTAAAGTCCCCAAATGAATCTCATGTACCCTCAGGGTTGAAAGCCTCTGGCCTACAGGATCAAATGGAAATTCCTTAGCAGGACATTCAAGTCCCACTAGGATCTATCCAACATTCATCCAGAAAATAGTAAACACCTCCTGTGACAGCCAGCCATGCAATGACGATTTGTAGAGGGACTGAGTTAGGAGGTGAACTGTCACGCAGACTTCTCCAGGCAGTCCCAGGCCACCCTGTGCTCATCTGGGGGCAAGAGTCAAGGCACTGGCTTCTGGGCAGCCTCCAATCCCCTCACTTCTGTAGGAAGATGCCTAATGGTCTCCAAAGACACCCAGCCCTGATATTTTGTGAAAGTTGCTGTCATGGCATAGATTGAGAATGTCCTCCAAAGACCTTGTGTGCTCATAGGCGGGGCTTTTGGAAGGAGACCGAATCATGGCACCACTGTAGTTGACTTCCTGTTAGGAGGTGGGGCCTTGTTATAGGTGGGTCACTGGGGCGTGGCCTGGAGGGGTGTATCTCCCTTCCTGGCTCCTCCCTTCTCTCTCCACTTCCTGGGCACCATGATGTGAGCAGCTCTCCTCTGCCCAGGCCCTTCCACCAGGCCATTTCTGTGTTTGCCTGCCAAACATGGACTGAAACTTCTGAAACATGGCCAAAATAAGTCTCTCTTCCCTCAAGTTGTGGGTGTCAGGTATGGTGTCCCAGTGATGAGACAGTGACTCAGATAGTTGCCTTATTTGTCCAAAGAGATTTTGCAAATGTGACTAAGTTACTGCTATGGGAGAATCATCCAGGATGATCGGGTGGGCTCTACATGTACTGCATTTGTCCTGAAAAGGGGGAGACTGGGAGATCTGACAGAGAAGGAGAAGGCAACATGACCACTGAGGCAAGTGCTGTGCTGGTACTGAGGAGGGAGTGAGGAGCCACAGCCAAGTGAGGCAAGGAATGTAGCTCTAGAAGCTAAGAAACTAGGACATAGATTCTCCTCTTGGGCCTGTGCAGGGAGTGTAGCCCTGCTTCCAAGTGCATGGTGTGTGCATCCTCTTGGCTGCTGGCGAGGGCCTTGTGCAGCGACCTAACAGTGGAAAGGTGAGAGGACGGTGAGAGAGGAAGCCAGGAAGAGATAAGGAAGCTGAACTCATTATCACAACCACCTGCTCTCGAGAGAACCAACTCTCTCCCATGAGAACTAACTAACTCCCTCAGGAATGGCACTAATTCCTGACCCAAACATCTGGGAAAAACTGAACTATCTGTCAACATTACTACTTTGGGCACTGGACCCCAACATGAGTTCTGGAGGGACCACACCACATCCGAACCACAGAACCAAGTTCGTGTTGTTTGTTACAGCGGCCGCAGGAAGCGCATACTCCTCGTCCCTCAACCCTGCAGTTCCACCTTGCTGTCCTGAGCCCATGAGGTCCCAGCCCCCTACACTCATCTGCCGGACTGCACCCAGGTCAGGCACTGACCTGCTCTGCAGCCAGGTGTGGGGCTCGAGCTGCTGCTTGTCCCCTCCTCTGTCAAGGGGACTGATGGAGGCTTTACCTCCTAGCATCGACAGGGTTGAGTATTGCTGGCACACAGCAAATGCCCAATAAACGCTAGTGGAAAAGTGGCAGGTCAGTGCTGCTAACCCCCAGCCTTGCAGGAATGGAGATGGAGGTTGGGTTCGGGGATCTGTGCATCCCATGCCCCGACCTCTCGGAAGATAGTGGTCTGCTTCACGGGCGCAGAGAACTTAGGCAGGGGCTGTGGAAGGCTCTGGAGTTTCCCCACTTAATTTGCAAAGGTGGAGGGGAGGTCAGTGCTGTCAGAGAGGTGACTTGAAGTTAATTTTTTCCTCAGTAATGAATGTACTGCTGACCCTTAGCTTTGCCAGCTTTGCATCAAACTGGAAAAAGCCACTTAAGGTTTGAAGTCAACCGAGAAGACAACTTGCAATATCCTGATTGTAGCCAGGCAAGGTGCTGGAGACAGGCAATTGTGACCGTGGGCCCTTCCCTGACTCTGTGGCCCAGGCAGGCCCCAAAGCACTGGGATTTCAGGGAGGGGTAGCTGTGGCTGAGATCTGTTGAAAATGCTTTGAAAGTTACATGGTATCGACCTTCTACCTGTTGGACTGAGGAGGCCGTATTGAATGGCAGGCAGGGTGGCAGCAGGGACAGAGGAACTGGCCTTTGGGCTCACTGTGGGGCCTGGGCCGACCTCCATGCTCCCTGGCCTCAGCCTCTCTGTCTGTGGAAGGCCAGGGAGAGAAAGTCCATTCAGGGCACGGCGGGTGGGTAGCAGGGGCACAGAAAGCCACACAGACCTGGCTCCAAGGAGCAGCTCTAGTTGAGAGGATAGAGCAGCCACCCTGAGGGCTGTGATGAGAGCCCCTGGGGCATGGTATGCTGGGCACAGTGGCCTTCTGCTGCCCCAGCTGGCAGCGGTCTCTGCCATGTGCTGGGGTGGGTACTGGTAAATTAAGGGGCGGACAGTGAATAAAGTCTCTAAAGAGTTGGTCAGCAGAGGAGGCTGCAATGGCTCCTGGGAATGGATCTGTGCTCTTCTCAGAGGGACCTGAAGGGGGCCTCACCTTCTCTAGGTGGCATCATCTCATGTCATGGTCAGCAATAGCCCTGGTAGGCCCTTGAGGAGGGAAGTGTTGTGGTTTAGATTTAAAATGTCCCCCAAAGTCTCAGGTGTTTGGAACGTGCCTGGATCAAGAGGATGCTGACTGTACTGTAGGAGGAGGGGCCTGGTTGGAGGTAGTCTGGGGGTGTGACCTGGAAGGGTGCATTCTTGTCCCCAGCTCCTCCCTTCTCTCTGTGCTTCCTGGATGCCATGACATGAGCAGCTTTGTTCTGCTACACCCTTCCACCTTGCCACTTCTGCCTTGGAGCCAGCCTACCATAGACTGAACCCTCTGAAACTGTGACCCAAGATAAACATCTCTTCCTTTGATTTTTGGGTGTCTGGTCTTCATTCTATCCCAGCATGGGAAAGCTGCTGATATGGGAAGCTTCACTGTCCCTAGGCAAATGCTGCTGTGCAGAAGCCTTGCAAAGCCCTTGCCCTCGGTAACTCTCGGATCTCATTTTCTACCCAGCTTGTCTTTCTGTCTCGGCCACACTGGCTGCTGTTTCTCTGGCCTGGACTTTGTCATTCCCAGACTGCCTTCCTCCCTCAGTTCCCTCACATCTCTGCTCTGCTGTCACCTCCTTTGAGAGGCTTTTGCAGATCATCCCCTCACACAGCGTATCTGCCCCCATCGCTCCCCTCAGCTCAGCACACGAGACACAGGCTCTGCTCCCACTCAGTCCCCACTGCCCAAAACAGGGCCTGGCACACAACAGGGGCTCAGTAAACGCATGCAAGCCCATGAGCCAATGAGCTAGCAGGTTCTTTGCACAAAAAGAGCTGTGTCCAATTCCCGAGTTTGTGGGCATCTTTGTGCCAATCACCATCATCCTTGGGACCGTGAGCACAATGGCTGCATCTGTGCTGGCGACAACAAGGTCACATGGGTGATGGGGTAGTAGAGTGCACTGTAATTACCATGTGGAATTCAACCAGTGCATTACAAAAGTGAGAAGTAAATTGTAGTAGCTGAGATTCAACCTCGATTTCTGTGGACACAGCCTTAGAGCAGAAGGGGCGTTTTTAGGGCAGTTTCTTTCTTCCTTAGGACAATAGCATGAGAGGAGAGAGAGAGATCACCTCTGCCCTAGGGTCTCCAAGGTGCTCCCATGGCAGAGATGGCAGAGCCCCCACCAGTCCTACCTGGATGAACGGGAAGAGGAGCCCCACGATGAAATTGGACAGCCAGTTGACCGTGCCCGCGATGATGAAGGCAGCTGGCCGCTGTGATTGCTGGAATAACTCACCAGTCAGGATGAAGGGGATGCCGCCTGCAGTGGGAGGCAGGGCAGAGTTAGTCACTCTGAGCCCACACTGTGCCCTCGCATCTTTCCCTATGAGCCAGCTGTGGGCCACTCTCTTGATAAACCAGCAGCCTGTGCGAGTGCGGTTTCAGGAGTGGCGGTGGAGTTCTATGTCCCTTAACCCTAAGTCCTGATGTGTGAGAAGCAACCCCGTGACCCGGTCCATCCAAAGGAGACGCTTGTCATCCTCCAGGGTCTCTACACCCATCAGGCTGTAACCAACACAAAGTGAGTGCTATGTGAACATATCTTATGCATGAGGCAACGGAATACAGATGTGCTTCCAGTGACAATGGGTTTTTAACGAAACTCAACGAAACCAACTCTAAGTTGAAAAGTTTGTAAGTAAAACTGTATTGGATATGACTAACCTACCGAATATCAGAGCTCAGCCTTGCCTACCTTCACTGGGCTTCTCTGGCCTTAGAAGAGAGACACCAGGTACCACTAGCCCAGGAAAGGATAAAAATTCAAAACTGAAAGTACTCTACTGAACGCATGCCATTTTCCAACACTATAAAATGCAAACATACATCAAACCATGGCAAATTGAGAACCATCTCTTTATTGTGTTAGGAATGTTTCCAGTTTATATTTATTTTTTATTTGTTTTTTAGAAATGTTTCCAGTTTAATCTTCAAAATAACTTAGCCAGGCAGGCAGTGGCAAGCAAATCCCTGGTTGAGAGAACTGACGTCCAGAGAGGCCACTTGGCTTGTCCAAGGTCACCCAGCCACAAAGTCACAGAGTCACAGCTCGGGCCTCTACATCTCCAGTCTCTCCCTACTACTCCTCACTTGTGAGAGGACAGGGCCTCCTTCTCACTGGCTTTCTTTTGTCTTCCTTAACGTCTTTTCCTTGGGCACACAGTGGCTTCCAATTCTGAGTGGCCCGCAGCTCAGAGTTACTCAGCAGCAACATCATCAACGTTGGGGTGGGACAATTCTTTGTTTTGAGAGACTGCCCTCTGCCGTTGCAGGATGTTTATGATCCCTCAGTCACCATGGCAACACAGGCCACCTGCACACAACTCCAGAAGTGCTTTTGGCTGGGAACCTTTGAGGTTCTGCCAATCAGACCCTTCTGCCAATCAGATCTGCACTGCGGCCTTCCCCAGACAAGACAGGGTGCGTAATGGCAGGGGCCTCCCCGAGACACGTGTCCTGAGCACTGGGAGAACAAAGGCCAGACTGGGACATTGCTAGGCTGGGCTCGCTAATTCTGTCAGCACCCAGCGACTATGTAGAGGCTGGGGCTGCTCCAGTGACGGTGGTCGCGTTGGAGGAGATGCTCACAGTGATGCGGCACGACCTTGGCAGCGGCCAAGGGAAGGTTCCCTGGGGAGATGACAGTGACACGTGGCTCACAAAGATCCAGGAAAGACCATGCAGGGTGGAGGATGGGAAGACAGAGGTCCTGGGGGTGGAAGGGCTGGACCACTGTCCAGCGCAGAGGTCAGTCTGTCTGACACCTGAAGGAGGTAGACAGGAAAGGGTTGAAGTAGCAGAGGAGGGCAAGCAATGGCGCAGCTTCATGCAGACCCGGAGACAGCTGTGCTATTAGAGAAAACCACTGAGGGCTTCCGCACAGTAGGTACAATGAGCTCTTTGCATTTTATCCAGATCACAATCTTTTGGAGGAAGCATGGAAGGTTCAGCCACGGAGAGAAAGCTCTCCTGTGGTCATTGCACACCTCGCTACCCCTCATCTTCAAGGGGACCAAGCAAGCAACCCATGACCACAGAGCCACAGAACGAGGACCAAGTCCAGCCTGTCCCTCCGGGGCTGTCCCTGTTACCACCCACTATGCTGGCTGCAAACCTTGGACTCCAACAAATATGCAACAACTCAGAATGGCCCATCTGCTGTCACCCTGCTAGACTGGGTGCCATCTCTATTTACCTGGCACCTTTGACAGTTGACACAACATCCGTGTTTACTTGTTTGAATCCAGGGCTCACAATTTGACTTTAAGCAAAGTGGATATGCAGTTTACCGCTAGAAAGTGGGCTCTGTCCCTCAAAAGATCTATCAAAAGGTGTGAGAACCATGGTCACACATGGAAATGTGATAAAACCAGCCTTCGGGGGTCTGGAGTAGGTCAGTGTCAGGACACATTTGTGTCACTCCCACTTGGTCCTGTAGCCAACTTGATGGACGCCTTGCAGGGTGGTCCAGGGGCTCACTTCTGGGCTCCTCTGGAGCCTCAACAGGGACCAGGGCTGGAGAGGGACAGGGTGGAGTCTCCCCTTCCCCAGCTCCCGTGGTGTGATTTTGGAAACACCATGGATGACTCCAACGCACTTTGCTCCTGGTGGGTCAGAGTGTGGTCCACCCACTCACGATACATCAACCCTGGTGATTCGGTTTCCCTGTGTTCCCGTTGCTTTAGTGCTGCAGCAGGCGGGAGCTGGGCTCTGCAGGGAGGAAGCTGGCGGGTGACTCATTCTTGATGTCTTTTCTTCTCCTCTTCTTCTAGTTTTCTCCCTGTCAAGTTACAGCGTGAGGTCTGAGTTCTGTCTTTCAGCAACTTCTCTGTAAACTGAGGAAGAAGCTGCACTGGCAGGGGAGGACACTTGGCTGGGACCTGGTTCTGTTCTCTCTCTCTCCCCTCAGAGGTTTTGCAGGGTGAACTGGAGCAGGACCCACCCCAGGAGGCCAGGGGCATAATCCACTTTAGGAGTCCTTAGCTGGTTTCCTCAAATTAGGACAGAGTCTTAGAAAATTGTGACCTCTGAGAGGGTGGCTGTAGGGACAGCATCTACTTGGTCTTTCCCCAGGATTGCTGAGCACCACCTCACCCCATGATGCTGTTCCCCAAGTTGGGGTGTCGGGGAGCTTTGAGGGTTTGGCCATCTCCTTCTGGGACAGCAGACACGGCACATGGTGGTAGAATCCTCCGTTATTGGTAGCCAATCGCCATCTTGTTTGGCTGCTGCTGGCCAATTGCTTTTTTTTTCCTTTTGCTTTGTTGGTGTTATTTTAATTCAATTTAAAACATTTTATTTGATGCATAGATAGTTAAAATATTTATGAGGTACAGTGTGACATTTCAGCACATGTATACAGCGTGTCATGATCAGATCAGTGTAATCGGCACATTGTCACCTCAAACATTTGTGTTAGAAGCATTCAATGTCCTTTCTAATAGCTAAGCTTTTTTTTTTAAAAAAACTGCTTTTCCCCCCGATCACTTGTGGGGAGGCAAACTCTGTATTAAAGCTGTATGTGAGCACTTTTACTTAAATTGCTTGGATAAATGGCCTTTAAAACTTCAGTTACTGGTGTTTCCGGTGGTAGGTGCAGGGTGTATCTTAAAACAATATGTTTCAAAACCATGGGCTGGGGTGTAGCTCAGTGGTGGGGTGTTTGCCCCACATGTACAAGGCCTTGAATTCCACCCTCAGTCCTGCAAAAAACTAAAATTAAAATTAAAGGGTAGCTGCAAACAAGCTCTTCTTGTAATGGGTCCTGCCAAGAGGAAGCCTTGCTTCAATTCTCTCACTTGGAGCCTTTATTTTTTTGGACACTTATTCAGAAAAGAATTTCATGTGCATTGTCTCATCGATCCCTCCTTCACTCCTGGATTCTGAGTTGTGGATGGTTTGGGGGATCAGAAAGAGAGACTGCAGGCTATGGGGGCTGTGCCCAAGTTCTGGTTTTGTCTCTGGGTGGGAGCGACGGACCCAGGCTTCTGACTCGGAAGAGAGGCAGTGATCGTGTCATACCTGCGTCGTCCAGTGGGTCATCTGAGGCTACTCCCAGCACCGCAATGCCCCAGGCCCTGGACAGACTCCACATACAGGGGGTGGCGGTTTGCTCAGCTGGTGTGGCTCCCAGCAGGAGACAGAATCTAGGAGCCTTTCCCCCTTCCTCACAGCCCAGCTGCAGCCCATGCAGGTGGCCCGCACAGTGTCTGGTGTGACCTGTGGCCTCCCGGTTCATGGGGCCTGCTCCTTACAACCCAGAGGGGAGAGGAAACGAGACCCAGTGTCGATTTCCTGTGGCACCGGGGGGATGTCCCTCCCTCCACCTCCTGTTCACTTCCATCCATGCATGGCACTGCCAGCTTCCGCCTCCTTACTCTTTCGCTTGGGTTGTGCTCTCTGCTCTCTGCTGCTTTCTCCACAGCATATCATGCCCGCCTCTTGGTGGGTGCCTGGTAGATGTTTGCTGAATGAATGAATGAATGAATGAACGATAGGGAAATGATGTAAGGAGGAGTGGAGATGCATTCTGCGCTCAGAGGCATGGGGGCTAACCAGGCCAAGGGACCAGCTTGAGAACACCAGAGCGGGATGGAGCGGTGCCTGGCTGAGACTGGAGGTCGGAGGAGTGGATCCAGAATGGGAAGCAGTGGTCTGACGCGGCCCCATGCAGATCTGTGATTTAGAAGCTGCCCCTGTTGCGGGTAGAATGCGGGTTAGCGGAGGGAGAGTAGAGACGCAGGGGGTCGCCAGTCCCAGGATACAGTAGTTAAGAATTCCAGGGAGGAAAGGAAAATATTTATGAACAAGCACTTCTTGCCTCTCAGCGTCCTTAATAGCCACACTCTGTGATTGAAACTTAAATTTGCAAAGGATCGATTGGGGAAATAGCTGAATGCTTCCGTGAACTCCGAGCCACTGAAACAAAGTGATTTTCCTTCTCGACTACCAATTAGTGTATTTTGACATAGACTATTTCTTGGAATTTCTTTAATCTGTGCTCTTCAGCAGTTTGCGAGCTTGAGCAGCTCCATCTGGCACTCCCTGGGGACGGGGTGCTTCTGATGAGTCTTGGGGCCCCGCTAAATCTAATTAAAACTAAGGAGCAGCCACATCCCAGCGCGTGTGGACAGTTCATTAGGTAAGAAAACAATTACTGTCCATCAGACCCAGCCCACAGGCATTGGTCCTGCTGGAGGAGTTTACCACGCTCAGGAGTTTGTGTTTCAATAAAGGCGGAGGTCGGCAGCGTGGTAGTGACATTGCGGGGCACACTTTGTCTTCCTTGTCTGGATGATCTCGAGGGAAGAGTGAGGGTGACTAGAGAGAGAAGAGTCGTTTGTGTGGGTGCTGCCCAGAATGGGGTCAAGGACCCAGGGGACGCAGCTGGAACCTGGGCTCCCATGCGTCCCTGGAGGTCATTACATCCTCCACTGGGACTTGGCTTTTTAGCTGCAGATTGACTGAGTTTGCTTATGCATTAAGTGAACAGAAATAACAGCGCTCCTGCTGGCCCAGGGGCTGCTGGGCTGGGGACCCCAACAATCCTGCTGCGAAGGAGTCGCACACCCTGGCTGGATGGCACCTTAAATCCTGGGAGCTCATGGTCTCTGGCTCAGACGCAGCTGGTGCCTACCTCTGCTGTCCTCCACACCGGCTCAGCGTGCCCAGGCCCAGGTCCCCCACCTGCTGCATTCCCTGCTGAGCCTTTCTCTGGATTTCTCCCAGCCAGCTCGGTGGGAGCTCTTCTCCCACGAAGACAGAAGGAACAGGGTTGGCTGTAAACATCTCCCGAGAGATGACTCCGAGCCCACTCCCTGGTGCCTCCTGGGACCATTCCCCAAATAAATTATGCCCTTGAGTTCTCAGGGTCCCTTTTGGGGAACCCATCTTAGCTTTTCAAATTCCTGCCCTGCCTGAGACTCCAGCCCACATGTACTTGCTCTTTCCTGAATGCCTGTTCATTTACAAGAGCAATCAGAAAATATGTTTAATATGTTTAAATTACAAAATAACTTATTATAGTAAAAGACACATTGCCAAAAATGATAGGATAAGTGTGTTCAAAACAAAGTGATTACTTTGACTATTTTTAGGGAGATTAATGCCAATGTGTCTTTTATTATATTAAATCTTTAAATTTAAACACTCATGGTAGTTTTTGATCACACTATGTCAATCAACTGTTTACAGCAATTTCTGTCAATTAAAAGTATTATGGTATGTCCTCATGCACTTCATTCACTGGATCTGGTACCATGCAACTTCTGATTCTTCCCCGAAGTCAAAATGACCAGGAAAGTAATGTTTTGATTCGATTCAGGACATCGAGGCAGCCACGACAGCACAACTAAAGACATGAAAAAGGACTCCCAGAACTGCTCCAGAAAGTGGTAAAAGTGATGGGATAAGTATGTTCAAAGCGAGGGGGAGCATCCTGAGAGTGACCATTAATGGCAATGTCTTTTACTGTAATAAACAAACTTTAAGAAATTGTTCACTGTAATTTTTGATCGCATTGTGTATAATCCAAGCTGTGGCATGCAAGAGACTCCACTGATTCCAGGTTTAAAACAGGAATGTCCCGGGTCCCAGAAACCTGCCTGGAGCCAGCCAGTCGGACTGTCATCAACCTGGTTGCATAGAAAGATTTATGAGTTTGTAAGATGTAGAAAGAAAAGCTAGTGAGTTTGTACATATTTTCTGAGTCACTAAATTGGTTTACTTAAGAAGGACTGAGCAGAAGCATGGGGGTCGGGAGCTGATCTGGGAGCTTGGCGGGCTGGAGCTCAGGCCCTTAGCCCTGCTGGGACTCAGAGAGATAAGCAGAGTTTGCATCAAAATGCTTCCCACTCTGACTGAGCTCCTGCAGGGTGTCCTTTTGCCTGGCTGCATAAAATTTAAATCGCTGCCTCTTTTGCTAAGGGATGGCTGTTTCTGTGAATGCTGCCCCTGGAGGCTGGCAGATGGAAGGGAGGGTGACATTTCCATGTTGGCCAGGGAGTCCCTTCATGGATCCTCCTGGAAGTCCTTGAGGGTGGCGTTGCCATGGCTATTTTATTGATGGGCAGGGACACTGTAGGATTTAATTTTCGAGCTGGGTCACACTGAGAGTGTAAGGGGGTGCTATTAATTGTGTCTGGATAGCAGGTGAATCTGAGACTGTCCCAGGCAAACCACTGATGGGGCACTCACAGCCCAAGGGAAAGGCTCCTAGCCAAGGTCCCATAGTGGTGGGATTGGACTTGGGTCCCCTGCCTTTCCATGCAGCATGTCAGACCAGCTAAACACTATACACAAAACGACACCTGCCACATGACTGCCACCACAGCATGGCTTCCCGCCAGGTGGAGAAGTCCAGTGATTAACTGTAACATGCCTGAGGGTCTTTCTAGGTAGGCAGTATTACCCCCAAATTACAAAGAAGGACACCGAGGTACAGAAAGGTGAGTTGCTGAAGGTCACTTTCCAAATTCATGGCAGAGCTCAAACTTGATGCGTGTCTTTCTTTCCATACCAGGGGTGACACTGAGTGCAGGAGCAGACGGTCAGCCCTGGAGGCTGGGAGAAGGCAGGTGGGGCAGAGGAAGGTGGCAAGGTTTGTGTACTCCGTGCACGTGTGACCTCACCAGGCTCTGCCACTTTCCCTAACTTCTCTAGGAGCTTCTCTCAGAAGAGACATGAGCTTATTTTTCTTCCCTGGGTGTCTCCCTCCAACACGCACAGCCTGTAGCTGCAGGTGTTAGTGCTGAGCTGCCTCCAACCCCAAGTCAGAGAGTGGAACCAGCTACTCCAGCTGTGCTGGCTTCCTAGGCCAGCTGGGACAAGGGGCCTCTGCAAGGCAGAGCCATTTATTTCCAGATCACAAGGAGCCCAGGAAGGCAGAGGAGCAGGACCTGCTGAATGCAGACCCACTAGCTGGTGGCTTGGCCCATTTCCAAGGCCAAGGAGGAAAGGCCTCACAGCTGCCCCCATGCACCTGCTCTCTCGGCCTCCTGCCTGTAGCAGGTGGTCTCCTCCACCCACTGGGAACCCCTCCTCTCCCTTCTGCTCCTGGACCTTCTGCTGCAAAACCACTCACAATTCACAGCACGTCACCACCCCTTCCCTGCCTCCTGGGCTTTTTAGAATACAAAACTCTGGAAAGGACAGGGCTGGATGTGAACCTGGCTTCAAGCCCCTCCTTCATTTGGCCTTCTGGAATCACAAGGTCCCTCTTGGGCCCTGCCCTTGCCAGTGAATCCTTTCTATGGGATCCCATCCGCAAGTCCCCTGTAGACCTCTGCCGGTGGGAACTTGCTCTTTTTTGAAAATAAGAATTCAGTTTTCAAAGGACCCCAAATCTCAGTCTTGATCACCTCCCAAGGTCAGGTTCAGATTTTGCTCCCCAGAAAATCCTGCCTGAAGCCGAAGCTGGTGCTTGAACCTCAGGAGCTTCAGCCCCAGCACTGTTTAACCAGGGCCTTTGCACTGGCTGCACCGCTCTTGTCCATCCTGGTGTGGTTCTCGTCTCCCAGACCTCTGCTCCATTGTGGCCTCGTCCCTCTCGCTATGCGAGGCTTTTCCCCAGAGCTTGTGCCACCATCTTGCTTTATGTTTTCCTGTGTTTGCTGTAAGCCTCCTCCAATAGACTCTCTGCTCCTGTAGGCCAGGGATTTTGTGCGTTTTGTTGCACTGTGGCCCCAACTTCCTGAACAGTCTCTGGCAGCTCAATATCATTGAGCTCAGTAACATTGATGAATGAATGCTGAATGAATGAATGCATGAATGATGGATGAATGAATGAATGATGAATGAAGCAGGCCATTTCTCCATCTAGTTAAGCTTATCCATCTTTTTATTGCCACTGCCAGGTTTAGTGTGAAACTAGGCCTACAGTCAGTGCTAAAAAACTACTTGCTCAGTGAATGATTGAAAACACAGCCACTTCTCTCACATGCAAGGACAAATCCCTTTTTCACTTCAAATCTCTCTGGCTACCTGCAGCACTGAAAACAAGTCCCACTCCTGCTTTGGAGTTGTGGGATCCCCTCTCCTTCTGTCCCACCAACTTCCTCTCTAATTTCATCCCTTTTCTTTGCTGACCTGGGAGGCCGGAATATGCACCCCGAAATAAGGAGGATCACTGAGGACAGCTTTGGATCTTACTGGCCTGGAGATGGTGCCACAGAACTGACAGTAGCAAGCTTTTCTAACAAACCTTGTGTGTCACATGTTGCTGTCCCTAGAGACCCAAAGCCCTTTTCCTTGTCACTTCTCTACACATTGACTGCTCTCTGTTGAAGTTGGAATTCAGAGCTACTTCTTTGAGAACTACTCATTCATTCCTCAGTGTCACCCATGTATATATATGAAATAGACATATTAATACATTTTGTTTTCTCTTATTAGTGTGTCATTTGCTACAAGGGTCTATTCCAACTAAGGGCTTAGGAAGGTTGAAGAGAAAATTATTTTTCTTTCCCTGCATTAACGACACTCCAGCCTTCCGTGAACTTTCAAGCAAGTTTCTGCCCAGGACCTTCGCATGCTCTTCTCCTAGGTGCTCAGAGGGCCACTTCCTTCTTGGTGTCTGAGTCGTGCTTCCAAGACCAGATCCTTTCCTTGAGAAAGCAGCCCTGTCCTTCTGTCGCTCTAGCCCCTCATCTGCCTTCTTCCTTCTTAGTACTTGTTGAGAATCTTAAAGTATTCATTTGTTTGCAGGCAAGGGTTCCCTAAGTCTGTGTTTGCAGTGTCTCTGTGTCATTCGCTGGTATATCTTGTTATGGTTGAGATCTAAATCGTTCCCCCAAAATCTCACGTGTTCAGAGGTGGAGCTTCTGGAAGGTGATTGGACGATGAGGGTGCTGTGTTCATCCATGGGTTAATCCACTGATTAATCCATAGCCAGTGGTGCCACTGGGAGGCGGGGGCTGGTGGAAGTGGCGGGTCACTGGGGTGTGACTTTGGAGGATTTATCTCCTGCCCTGGATCTACCCTTCTCTCTCTGCTTCCTGGTCACCATGATGTGAGCAATTTTCCTCTGCCAGACCCTTCCACCATGACTTCCTGCCTTGCAGCCAGCCAACTCTAGACCGAATCCTCTAAAACCTGTGAGCCAAGGTAAACCTCTCCTCCTCTACGTTGTGGGTATTGGGTATTCTGTCCTAGTGACAAAGAAGGTGACTAAGGCCTACCCCCCGTGACTGTACTTTTAAACTAACCAATGCACTTGCCTATCAACTGTCCACATCCAGCTCCTCCTTGCTGCACTTGGCAATGAAACACAGTGAATCTGCACTTCGTGGGGTGACCTACGCCAATCGGTGTGAGTGTCTGTCTTCCTAATTAGCTTACAGACTCAGCGGGAACAGAGAAATATCTCTGACTTTATTTCTGCATCCTCAGTACAGAGTTCAGGACCTGGCCCACAGTGTGGGTTCCAAATCCTTTCCTGAAGGAGTTAATGGGGATACAACTAGAATAATAAAACAGCAAAAATGGTAAAGGCCAGAGGAGATTTCAGAAAACTACACACGAACACACATGGCTTATTTTCTCCATAAAAGGTAAGTGCCTCTGCATAGGCCCTTTAAAGACTATTTGAATAAGTTTGATTTTATGTTTATCTGGGTGCATCCAGGAGAGCACCCAGCTCTTGCAGCCTGGTCTGAGGAGAGAGACTTTATGATGAACAAGAATTTTCATTAGAGGCTCTTGCTGCCTCAGAAAATATCCCCACACACTGAGCTCAGTGCTGAGAACCAGATCTCCCCTGGAGGCTGCCTGGCTCTCAGCTGCCCGGGCCTGCTGTGGGCAGAAGCGGCTCCCGGTGCTGGCCAGAGCACAGGGCACGTGTACAATGTTAAGCCTTGACTTGGCCAAGAGCAATGCCGTCAGGCCTGGTTTTCCTGCAGCCTAGCGAGACCCTTGTAGCAGTTGCTGGTTCTGGAATGCTTTTTACAAGTTGGCACAGGTTACCCCCTCTTTCCAGTGCAGTCTTCCTACAACTATCTGGATGTCTTGTTTTCTCACTGTCTTAAATCTTTGCTTGATCAGCACCTTGCCACAGAGGCCTTCCCTGACAGCCCTACTTCTAATCACAATTTTCTCTGGTGGGCCCTTTCCACCTACCTTCCTGCTCTAATTTTCTCCTTTCTAATCCATGACTCTACAAATTACTTCTCATATTATTTTATGTCATCGTCCTCTACTAAAATAAACATTTCACAAAGACAGGTATTTTTGTCTCTTTTGTCCCTTATCATAGCCCCAGGACCTGTAGGAATGAATGACAGACGTCATCCTTATGGCAGCCTGGGGATGTGGTTGTTATTACTGTATTTAGTTTCCAGGTGGGGCCCAGGGAGGTTAAGCAGCTTTCTCAAAGCCACATCGCTGGTATTAAGAATTATTAGTGCTGGGCCCCGGAGACAGCTGGTTCCTGAACCCTAGCTCCTGACTGTTCCATAGGTCGAGCATACAGGCAGGGTCTGACCTGGGCCAGCCCACCTCTTAGTCCGCTTTGCTACCTTTTGTTGCCTCTCCTGACAGCCTGGGCTGTTTGCCAACTTCCCAAGTATTCCCTGCGGCTTCATGCTTTTCGCCTTATGAGATGCTGTTGCTGTGGGATGTGCACCTCCTCCCCCTGCCCCAAATGCCTGTGTCCTGCTCCCCGGAACCTCCACAGAGCTTCCGTTTTGGTTGGAATAGTGAACTGTCTGAAGTGCTGTAGGCTTGGTTGCCAGCTGTGGGGCTATTGGGAAGTGGTGGGACCATTAGGAGATGGGACTAATGGAAGGAAGTGAGGTCACTGGGGTGTCCCCTTGAAGGGGCTACTAGGGCCCCAGCCCTTCTCCTCTCTCTCTCTTTCTCTGTTTTCTGGTTGAGATGAGGCGAACAGGTCCTCCTCTTCCCCACATTTCCTCCATGATGTCATGTGGTCCCACAGGCTCAAAGGGACAGGGCCACAGGACCATGGATTGCAATCTCTGAAACTATGAGCCAAAATAAACCTTGCCTCCTTTAAGTCTATTATTTTAGGTTCTGGAAAACTGGCTAAAGTGGGTGTAATTAGGTCAAGGATCTTAAGGAGAAGAGCTTGTCTTCGGTTATCAGCCTGGGTCCTAAATACAATCTCATTTATCCATCTATACAGAGGGAGATTTGGAACACACACACACATACACACACACACACACACACACACACAAGAAGGCTATGTGAAGATGGAGGCAGAGGACTAGAATGTCGCAGCTACAAGCCAAGCATCACCAGCAGCCAGGAGAGGGGCCTAGGATGGCCTCTTCCAGAGCCCATGCAGGAGTCTGATCCTAGACTTCCGGCCTCCAGAACTGAGACAGAAGTTACTTCTGTTATTCGAAGCTTCCGGTACTTTGTTACAGCAGCCATGGGGAACTAACCCACTGTGACAGAGAACCTCATTCGCACTGTCTCAGCAGTTGCAAGGAATAAGTGACTAAGCGACAATTTCCTCTGCTGGATGTCAGGGATTATCCGAGTCCCAGCTGGGACGACGACAGCTGCTGGCAGAAACCACAGGAAGCCCTTGAGGCCAAGCAGTGGTCACTGACTGCAGAGACTCCAGAACCAGTTTTGGAAACTCTCTATATGTCTGTTGAAAATCCGGGCTTACACCCTGGGGCCTTCAAGGGCTCCGAACTGTCCCAAGAGCAGCATTAGCTTGAGACTGCTTCTGAGGGACCAGCCTTTTTTGGAGAGAGCTTGGCAGGAAATCAGAAAGAATATCACCCTGTTTCCCACTCAGGAGTCAGGGATGCGCAGTAATTATCTCTGCCTAAGGCTGCAGGAGAGATTATCTGCCTATCATCTACCCATCTGTCATCTATCTCTATCATCTATCTATCATTTATCTATTATCTATCTCTCTATTATCTATCATCTAGCACTTATCCATGATCTATCATCTATCATCTATTCATCTATCATCTATCATCTATCTATCATGTATATATTTATCTATCTATCTATCTATCTATCTATCTATCTATCTATCTATCCATCTATCTATCTGTGGAGGACCATCTGGATGACTTCCTTGAAAGAAGAGCAATTGTCTCCATTCTGGCTAAACCTGGCTCTGTTTCCATGCATTGATATGTACGAGCTGGCCAGGACTTTTCTTTATCGCTTCAATTGGCTTTAAGCAATGCAAATTGGTCTAGCTGAGGTGCTGATATGTGGTCTTTGAAGCAAGGTGACAGGTCAGTGTTACCCCAACCCCGTAGCTCCCCAAAAACATGTGTGAGCCAGGCAGGAAGGAGAGCCACGCTCCACACTGTTGGCTGAGATCCAGCCTCAAGATAAGAGGTTATGATTTCTCAGAGCATAAAAGATTATAAATAGAGCTGAAGTACAGACCCCAAAACATCAGATACTACCTCGAATTGTGTTATGCAGATTACTCTTTCTGCATATCCTTCTCTCTGCATATTACAGAGGTGATTTCAGGCCACTTACCTAGCCCAGCTCATGGCACTCACATACTTCCTGCCACTCTCACAGTCACTCATCCCTGAGCCACTCCCCTTCTCGAGAATTAATAAAACCTGGGTTTGGCCCTGGGTGGAGGCCTTTGTTCTGGTAACCATCACTGTAGCTGGACTTAGGACCCCCTTGGCTCCCCACAACTATAGATATGTCTTAGTGTCTTTATTCTCACCATGGGTTGCACTGGAAGTGGTAGATTTGGAATTAACACACTAGGATTCCAATAACTTTTCCATGGGATTACAAATATAAACTTCCCAGGCCACAACGAGGACCAGGAAGGGCTCTCTATATTTGGTGCTCAACGTGGCTGAAAGGCATGACCTTCTTGGTACAATGACGCTATCCAGAATCAGGTGCTGGCAATCCACTAGACCTTGAGTGACCGATTTAAAGGTAAGCGGAGCATTTTACTAATTATAGTGCTCAGACGCAAGTAGCAAATAGTCTGTTTGTCAAGGGTAACAATGGGGCAAGTGCATTCTGTTTCTGCAGAAGAGAAGCAATTTGGCCTGTTGATTATGAAGCTGTTAAATGATGCAGCCATTAATGTGCCATCTAAGCAAGTTTTTCGACTACTCCATCAGATAGCTACATTCTATCCTTTCTTTCCCCAAACCAGTACACTTGATATGAGAGTTTGGGATAAAATAGGTGAAAGCTTTTATAAAGCTAAAACCTAAAATAAAAAATCCATCCACAAACTGTAGCCACATGGTACCTAGTGAAGGTGGCTTTATTGTCTTTGCAACATAACTTGGAAAAAAAAGCAGGCCAGTCACAGCTCACCATCACTAAAGACTCAAACTGTGTTGATAAAATGTCTACCAGAAAGGTGATTAGGTGAAAAGAACCCTGATGTAACCATAACAAAATAATCAGATCACCACGGTAATGTGCCTCCAAATGGGCTGTTGGAGAAAAACGAAGCTTGTTTAAAAAGTGCAGATGATCAAATGAATTCACTTTTGCAAGATATTTGTAAAGAAATGCAAAACTTTTCCAATTTATTCACACACTCAGCTTCATTCTCCACACGCAGTTCGGAAGATAACGCTTCCGCTGCTGTGTTTCCCACAGCCCCTCCCTCCCCCACATCACAGGGTCAGCTCGGTAACAGCCCCCTCCTTCCCTGCCCACAAAAAAGCCAAAGTACAGTCATATGAGGATATGTGCCCAGCCAGTGTGCTTTCCAGTCACTGAAGAGACAGACCCAGAACACCCTACTCATAAACGCAGTACGCACACAGCTTTTAACTTTTTGCTCTTGAAAGAATTGAGGCAGACTGTACTAGACAATGGAGTCCAGGCTTCTTTTTTTTTTTTGTGGGTACCGGGGGGATGACCTCAGGACCTCACGCGCCAACAGGCACCTGTGCCGCTGAGCGATATCACCGGCCCCTTTTTCGTATGTGGGTTCCGGGAGTCGAACTCGGGCCTTCGCGCTTGCAAGGCAGGCGCTTAAGCCGCTGAGCCGTCTCACCGGCCCGGAGTCCAGGCTTCTTATACACTTCGTTGTTTGGATAATATAATTCAAGGTTTTCAAATGGTGCAAGGTGATGTGACCTACCTTGCTCATACGTGTCTGTCCCCCCAGGCACAATTCCTACATTTTGAATCACAATTAAAAATACTTATATCAGGGCCGGTGAGATGGCTCAGCGGCGTAAGCGCCTGCCTGGCAAGCGCGAGGGCCCGAGTTCGACTCCCGGAACCCACATACGAAAAAGGGGCCGGTGATATCGCTCAGCGGCACGGGTGGCTGTTGGCGCGCGAGGTCCTGAGGTCGACCCCCCGGTACCCACAAAAAAAAAATACTTATATCAGAACAGACACAGAGCAATCAAGATAGCAAAGATGAAAACCTTAAAACTATTATGCATGAAATGCTATCTGGTGTGGGCCGATATGCTGATTTAAATGTTCAGACCCGGGCCCCGCCCCCTTTTTTATATGCAGGTACCGGGAGTCGAACTCAGGACCTCGCGCTTGCCAGGCAGGCACTTATGCCATTGAGCTATAGCACCAGCCCGCCCCTTTTCATGCATAAAGAGCTTCTACGCCATGCGTGGATTGCTACCCCAGAGGATGGTACACCTAATAAATCTTTTACTCACATACTCCAGAGTCCTACAGAAACTTACCCCCAGTTTGTAGCACGATTGCAAGAGGCTGTAAATAGGCAGATTTCTCACAACAATGTGGCTAAAATGCTCATTCGTCAATTAGCATATGAGAATGCCAACGATGAGTGTAAATGAGTCTTAGCCTCGGTACTTCATACTAAAGATTGATCTGTTCACATTTGTGCATGCCAAAATATTGGATCTACCGCTCATGCTTCTACACTCATGGTAGAGGCTATATCCCAAAACCTTACCAATAAATTCCATCTGATTAAACCTTTTGATTGTGGCAGATGGGGACACACTAGGCAACACTGCACAGCCCCTCTAAACGTGCCAGCACCTTCGGCTATTCAAGCTGCTACTAGACTAGGTGCCGATTTACTGCCTAATCCGTATCCACATTGCAGGAAAGGCTTACACTGGAAAAAATATTGTTAACCTAAATTTCATAAAAATGGCACACTCTTGCACAGAATCAAACCATGTGCCTAAACCAAGAGCCCCATTAATAAAAGACCAGTCAGTATTCCAACGATTTGGACCCTGTTAGGCCAGTTATATCCAGTCCAAACCAGACAAACAACAGCCGGGATGGGTGCACAGTGAAATCTTGCTTCCCTTGTTTCCCTGGTCCAGCAGACCAATCAGAGTGCAGAATTAGGTTTACCAGTGGCTTCTTGCATTCATTTGTTTGGGGGAGAAAAGCCAAGTTCAATTCCCACTGAAATTTCCACTCCTGCCCTTAACCACATGCATGAACCTGGTAGAGGTGAGCCTTTAAGCAAGGAACTTTATTTTTCCCAGGTATTTCAGGTCATAGACCTACTTGTACTATTAAGTTAAATGGAAAATCTTTTACTGGATTGAAGGATATGGCAGCTGATGTCGCCATAGTAAATAGCCAATCGTGGCTGTCTGCTTGGCCGATTAGACCCGCCTCCACAGCTTTGATAGGCTTAGGCTCCCCTCAGTCTGTCTCACAGAGTACACTGCCACTCCGTTATGTTGGCCATGATGGACAGACAGGTATTATAACACCATTTATCACACCTGTTCCCATCAACCTATGGGGCATATACCTTATGAAAGAATGGGACGCTCTCTTAGTTACTTCTGCCCCTCAGGTGTATGTCACCAGCTAGAAGGATGATGGCTAAGATGGGATCCAGAAAGCAAAGTTAAAAAAAAAAAAAGTTAAAAAAAAATAAAGCAAAGTTTTGGGTAAAAACTTGCAGGGCTGTACTCTTCCAATTGTGCCTTTAATTAAACAAAATAAATCTGAAATTGGATTTATAATGAAGGCCATTGGTACTTCTCCGCAGGAAAAGTTAAGGATTTTATTAACATTGGTAGAAGAATAACTGCAATTGGGTCATCTCAAGCCTACTTCATTACAACTATTTTTAAAACTGCTAAGGGCTATATTAAGTAGAACTGCTGCATTCTTTATTCATCATATTGGAACCCATTCTAATCTCCCGTTGTCATCAGGTAATTATAATGCAGATGCTCTTGTAAATCTGTTTCCATTTTTAATAAATTGAGACAAACCTATGAATTTTTTCATCAAAATTCTAAATCTCTGCAAAAGGAATTTTGAACTGCCACAGCACAAGCGAGACAAATCATGATGTCATGTTCTACCTGCCAGCTCATGCCTCGGCCTATCCTCAACAGAGTTGCAATCCCAGAGGTCTTAGAACTAACCAGTTATGACAAATGAATATTACCCATATAGCCTCTTTAAACAAACTTAAATATATTCATGCCTCTACAGATACCTTCTCACATATGACCCATGCTACCTGTCTTTCAGGTAAACAAAGTCAACATGTCATACAGCATTGTGTATCAGCCTTTGCTTACTTAGGAGTGTCATACAATAAAACCTGATATAGGTCTTGCTTATATTAGTAAACATTTTCAGAGTTTTCTTAATACCTGGAATATAAAACATGTTACAGGGACACCTTATAATCCCCAAGGTCAAACAATAATTGAACACACTCATCTTAAACTAAAAAATCAACTAGCTAAACAAAAGAAAGGGGGACACGGGGTCAAAACTTTGCTACATATGTTTTAGCTTTTCTGAATCCTGCTTGGCATGACCTCCAAACAGGTGTTTGGAATGGTCCAGCGTCATTCTTAAATTGGGGCCAAGGACATGCTTATATTCCCACAGATAATCGAGAGACATTACGACCATCAGAGTTGTTCTGTGGCCAGAATCCAACCCATCTGCACAACACATCAAGCCCCCTGCTGAGACCTGAAGCAATGAACCTGACAGCACATGGTCCACTGTCCTGGGAAGGCCTGCAGCAGACAGTTCGTTCGTGAGGTCTGCTACCTCGTTAACAGCCGGGGTTGGTTCAATCACCTGAAAATCTTTTCCTTGCAATGCTTGCTGTCCTAGCTATTACAGTATGTATTCCTGTGGTTCAGAGAGAAGAGTATTGGGCCTGCATACCTAATACACCCCTGCTTAGACCCCTTACGTGGATGGGCAGGTCCCCAGAGATTTTCCATTCTATAGAAAGCAATAACCCCAAATATACTATGCTGCCAGGCCCACAGATTTTAATGCATCTACAAGAACAGGCCAAGCTTAACATCACCTCTCATTTTGTACATCCACCTTTATGTGTAGCCCATCTACAGCAAGATTCTAGCCCTTATATGTTGGCTGTGGATCAGACTTGGAAAGTACAACTGTCTAAAGAGCAATTTGCCTTATCAACCTTAAATTCTATTCCTTCAGATGGTAACTTTGTAAGAGGTTTTAAACCTAACATTCCTATCTGTATTCCAGAAGCTCATGCTCCTCATTTTGAGGAAGGAGATTTGGGCCCCTGGCAGACTTGCAGGGATCCATACCATGGACGGGCTATATGCAAATTTAATTATTCCTTTGTAGATTGGTCCCCCAGAGGATTCTTTCTGGAAAAAGATTGAGATTGGCATGAGGTTTCCTTTTCAGGCTTTCCCAACTGTACCATGACCTCAGAGGCCTTGTACAATGTTACATGGTCAGGTAGAGGCCTCAATCCTCCCATCCCCAGACTCATTACCAATGACAAAACTGGACTCATACAACATACTTTATGGAAATTAGCCCTACCTTCTCATGCTGGACGGCTGCAGACTGGGTATCTGCAGCTGGTAGATGGAGGAAGTCAAAGTAGTATTATGAAGTCATAGGTATATAAAAGTAAACATATGTGTATATGATCCTCATGTACTGTTGATAGAAAAGATAGAGTGGCAACAAAATATGTTCTCATGTACTAATTGTTATCTAACCCATTGTGTCATGCCTGAACATCTCTCTAAGGACTCCACAGAAGTGATCATGGGCAAGATCACTGGAGTTTGTCTTCCGGTCAATCTGATGGAGCCTTGGTATCATTCACCTACTTCCCTCTCAGTAGAGACTTTGATTAAGAGGTTTACTAATTGGACCAAGAAGATGATTGGATTAATGATAGCGGGGATAGCCTCCCTAGTGCTTTTGATAGCCAGCACAGCTATTGGCTCTACAGTGTTAGCTCATTCAGTACAAACTGTTCACTTTGTAGACAATTGGACAAGAATATAAACTTCCCGGACCGCGACGAGGACCAGGAGGGCTCTCTATATCTATCTATGATCTATCTATCGGCTGCGTTGTAGAAAGACTGACTGTTTGTTTTCCTCCTTCCTACCTCTCCCTCCCTCCTCTCCTTCCCACATTCCACAGGAGACAACCTGCAGAGTAAATGACTCCTCTTTGAAGCCAGACTTGAATGAATATTCTGTCTTTAACAAACCACCTGAGTAACTGTGCACGAATTATGCAACCTTGCAGAGCCTCATTTTTGCCCTCTGTAAGATGAGGATAAAAAAATCTACCTCATATGATGTTCTGAAGATAAAGCAAAACTACCCCCATAAAGGGCTCTACATAATACTTAGTACACTGCAAACGTTTCATAAATACTAGCTGGTGTTATATTAAAGTGTTAATCATAATTGTCTAGCTAGCATTTATTTTTCCTTTAGAACACAGCTGTATTTTAGAGTTTCCTACTGGGCACATGTGTCACTGCTGCAGGCTGAACTGTGTCCCCACAAGAATGAGTTGAAGTCTTATCCTCTGGCACTGGGAATGCGGCCTTGTTTAGGAAAAGGGTTCCTGCAGAAGTGATGAAGGTAAGAAGCCAGAGTGTCTCAACCCTGATGACTGGTGTCCTTAAAGGGACAGACATTGGGAGGACAGAGGAGACACAGGAGAAGCCACGTGAAGATGGAGGCCGAGACTGCTGTCCTGCTGCCAAATGCCAAAGGCCAGCAGACTAAGAAGGTGGACCAGGCCTGCAGGTCCCCCCGGGATCCTGTGGAAGGAGTCTGACCCTGATGACACCTTGATTTTGCACTTTCAGCTTCCAGATTTGTGAGAAAATAAATTTTAAGCTACACAGTGTGTGGCAATTTGTTATGGACTCTCAAGGACTTACATGCAACTACTTCTGCAAAAAAAAAAAAAAATTAAAAAGACAGAAAGTTATAAACATAAATAGAACTTCTGAAACCGAAGAGCACAGGGAACTAGCTCAGTGGAACCGATGTACTATAGTTCAGACCTTGAGTATCTTTCAAGGCCCAAGTCTTGAAGACTTGGTCCCTGGATGGGGCTATTGGGAAGTTAGGTTTTGGCTGACGGTCTTTGGGTCACTCTGGATGTGCTCCTGAAGGGGACTGCGAGACCCCACCTCTTTGTCCTTCTCCTTTTAGCCCCTGGCTGGGAAGTGATTGCTTCTGCTCTGCCGTTTCTCCAGAACAGGCAGCCTCCCTGGGGGCCCAAAGCAACAGAGCCAACCAATCATGCATGGGAACCTTCCAAACTGAGAGCCAGCATAGACTTTCTCTTTTCAAGCTGCTCATCTCAGGTATTTTTTTATAGTCACAGAAAGCTGATGGACACCATTGGCAAAATACAATGGCAAAATAACAGCCCTGAACTGGCTTCTGTTTCCTCACCCTGCCTGCCCCCAGTCCACCCACACTCCAACATTCCCAGCCTGCTCTGCGTCCCTGGGGTCTGCAACTCTGCCCCTGTGGGCCTGCAGCTGGCCCCTAGGCTGGCCATGGGGCACTGGCAGGGCATGGAGGCCGGGGAGGAGGTGTGTGTTGGGGTCTTTTTCTCCTGGCTGCCTGCCCACTTCAGAGTGGTTTTGGCCAATGGTGGTTCTCAGGGAATCCTCTTTGCCACAGCTTGGCCTCTCTCCAGGCTGCCTGGATCCCTTTTACCGCTTCCTTTCCCCTGCTCTGGCCTCTCCATTCATATAACCACCCTTGAGGGCCCAGCTGACCGCTCTGCAGGACCATGTCTTATGGGCCTTGGGCCAACATGGGCTTTCTAGGCTATGTCAGAGCCTACGAGAAGCTTCAGGAAGGTCATCTTATCAGCCCTTCTCCAAAACCCCTGTGGTCTTGGATGTGAGTGCTGGGGCTGCTAAGAATCCCCACTAATGATGCCAGAGTTGGGTCTCACCTACTGTGTGAGTTCATTTTAGAGAGATCAAGGCGTCCTGAGAAATGAGGACTCATTTTGCTTTACATGGATCTGTTTTTCAAAAATCCTAACTATATACCCGTTTGGTATGAGGACTGGTCTCTTAATTTATAGCTGTAATTATTTTAATGTACATATACCTATTTCTTCCACCTAATAATTTCTGCTTAGTCAGAAAAGCTAGAAATTAATTTACTCATCATCTACTTCGCACATAACTTCCTTTGGGCAGACTCATCTACTGGGATCCCTGTCTAAGCTCTGGGGTGCAGGCCAAGGCTATGTGTAGGGTTATTGCCTGCTTTTGTTCATGTGTCATTCACTTGTTCATTCATTCCTTCCTTCAACAGGGAGGAATGTCCTGGATGCCGCATCCCCCGGGCACTGTGTGAGGTAGCTTTCTGACAGCTGGCTCATGACTTGGTGATCAGCAGCGGAGGCCTCGGTGTGCTGATTGAGTCCTATCCTGGGCCATGTAGGCTGCTGAGCAGAGCCCACACCCAAGCTGACACAGTCCCTGACCTGGCCTGGCATTCAGAGGCAGTGGGAAGAGTCCGGTCTCTCTCTGCCCAGCTGTGAAATCACGGACCCAACGTCTCAGACAAAATTAAAAGGAAGGACATGTGTTTGGATAAACACTAGGTGCTCAGCACACATTGGTTCTATCAACTGCCAGGTCTTCCTCATGAGCCCTTCCAGGGCAGGGGGCATGTGATGTTTTCATTTCCTTCTACCTGGCAGGGTGGAGTATGCCTGGCATCCAGTTAATGCTGACCAAGTGCACCATCTTGGGTATTTCCTTTGACTCTCTTCCCTCTGACTTGCCCCAGGTGGTTCCTTAGGTCTGCTGGGCTGGGGCCGGCCTCTCCTTTCCCCTCCAATCTCATGGGATCCTGCTGTGTGGTACTGAGAGTCTGGCCAGGATTCTCAGTGCCCAGCTCAGCCTGGGAAGGCTCCTGTCCCAGTCCTCCTCCATCCTTCGGGGACCTCTGTGGCCACCTGCAGTGAGGGCCAGGCCACCTAAGAGATTAAACATATTGCAGTGGACACTGCCCTTGCACGTGTTCCTCCATGGGCCGGGACACCGCCTCGGTGATCACCCTTTACCTCTACCTCCTGGCCCAGGGTCCATTGCTGAGCTGTAGTACCAATAGCCAGTATATTTGACTTTTGTTCCCAGTCCAGAGCTCCAAGAAGCCTTGGTGTATCCTGGTGACAGGTGACTTCACAATGAACCCTTTTCTGATGGACCTGAGTTTATGCCAATGAGGTGACTTGGGTGGCCCTTAGATAGTTTCAAGGTAGGGGCTGTCCCTGCTTTGAGAGTGGAAATTTCAGCTCCATCCTGACCTCCTGGAGGGGGGGTTCAATCACCAGTGGCAAATGACTGACTCAGTTGTGCCTAAATGATGAGATCTTCATGAAAACCCCAGGAGGATGGGATAGGGGTGGGGGTGGCAGACATCCAGGTTCTGGGAGCTCTGCATCTCACCCCTGCCTCCATATATCTCTTCCATGGGGCAGTTCTGAGTTGTATCCTTTATTTAAAAAGCTGTAGTTCTAAGCAGAGCACTTTCCCGAGTTCTGAGTCATTCGAGGCAATTATGAAACCTCACAGGAGGTCTTGGGAACCACTGGTTTGTAGCAGAAGGACAGAAGTGTGGGTTTCCTGAGGATGCCACTTTTGGCAGAAGTGGGAACATTCCAGTGGGATGGGGGGACCTTTAGCTTGTGGGGTCTGCACTCAGTCTGGGTAGACAGTATCAGAACCAAGATGAATTGTTGTCCACGCTCTGGTGGTGGAGAACTGGGGAGCTGATGGGGAGTAGTGGCAGATATTGGTGTCAGGAAAAGACAACACATTGGCTTCAGAAGTGATGGCAGAAAAGACCACGTACTACACAGCAGGGACCCAAGATGTGAGTGTTGAATGGATGCATTTAAAGCACAGTATAGGGAAAAATCACTCTTTTTAAACTTTGTTCTCTTTGAAGCTGCCTAGCTCTCTGTTTCATCGCTCTGTAATTGCTTTCTTAACCCCACAACTACGAAAGCATGACCAAACGTACAGGATGTCTGAATTGTACCAAGCTATATGGTCATTAATCTAGTCTCATAACTGATGGTCATTCATCTAGCCCTGGAACCAATGATCTCACCCTGCTAGTTAACCGGAAGAACTGACAGGCTGTCCTGTCCCGCCTGCGTAACCCCTGCTTATGCCTTCGTGTAAAAATGCTGGCTCACGGACACTCGCCGCCTGGCTTTTGTTGGAAGTTATTCCAGCCAGGACCACCGGTGTACAATAAAGCTGTTCCCTGCCTCCTGACTTCCTCAGGTGTCGTTCCTTTCCCGGACTCAGTTTTGCTGCAACAGATTAACTTGTCCTTTGCAAACTGTCCTTACAAACGTGCTTTTTGTTTTCCTTACCTTTTCCCAGCACACTAAGTTCTAAAGAAAAACTGCCCTAAAGTGATTAAGATATTAACTGCTAGTCAATTACTATAGAAAAAAAAGAAACAAGAGAAATATTGGTTGTAAGACCTCCTAATCAGTCATCTTTAGATTTACAGAACCCGTGTTCTACCTGGTGACCTGCAGATAATATCAGAATGCACATCAAAGAAATGGACCACTGCAGCATGAGTGACTACTCTCATGTCCACCTGTCTGTGGCTTAAGATGCACTTCCTTACATTTCCTATGCAAGCTGCGTGTGGTTGTTAGCTGAGATGGTATGGCCATTTTTGGATAAGCTAACTTATCATAATAATGTAGTTCTTCCCCTAGCACATTTTGCCTCTTGACTAACTGGTTTCCACTGTGCAGGGAGTGGACCTAACCTTTGCATGGTAACAGAGCGAAGGGAACACGGTCCCTATCCTTGAGGCCATCCCAGGTGTTGGAGAACTAAGCACCCAGAGCCACTGCAGGATAAACCCAGGGGCTGCAGAGGGGGCTGTCCGCTTTGAGACAAGCTCGAGGGGCAGCAGGAGCTGATTTTTGAAAGATGACAAGCATCGTTCAGAAGGACGGATAGGGAGGTGTTCTGGGGGGTGGGGCAGGGCAGTGTGTTCAAAGGCTGGTATCATGTGAGTGTGTGTGTGTGTGTGTGTGTGTGTGAGCTGCTGGTGGTTCAGGGTGGCTTGAGCACAGACAGAATGCATGCCTGGGGTTGGGGAAGAAGGGGCAGGCAGGCAGATCATGAAGGTCCCCTCAAATGTAAGCACACTTGGCATGTTTCCAGAAGAAAGCATTGGGATGAAGCAGGGGCACCCCTCCTTCAGCCTGGCTTGTGCTAAGTGGGCACCTGGTGCATCCCTGGTCAGGACAGCTGGGTCCTCTGCAACACTCAGATTCCCACCTGCACCTTTAGGATTGAGGTGACCAAAGTCCCTCTGTTTGAATCTGTCCTCCAAAGGGACATGAACTCCCCTTCAAAGGCTCAACTCGGTGCCAGGCTCACAGTCGGCCCATAATGAGATTTTCAGACTGGAACAGATACACTGGAGACCCTCGCTTCTTCGTCAAAGGCGAAGCTCTTTTCTCGTGCCTCTTTTAAGAAGCTTGTCCACTGCTGCCTTGGGGTTATGCACACAAATAAGATATGTAGCAGGAAACTGCCTTCTTTGTTTTTCTTCTTTCCCTTCACCCAATTTTCAAGTCCCTGTCAAGGTTTCTTAAGTCGATCTGCTTACTAGAGAAGCTGCTGTGGGCATGCTCTGGGTTTTTCTCATGGAAGCGCCACTGTTCCCGATGCAGGGCACCCCGGCTTCCCTGGGCCCCACTTTCCCTGGGACTTGCTCCTCCCTCTCCACTTAGGTAGACAGATGATCTCACAATCAAAGTGGCAGCTTCCCTTAGCCAGGTAATTTCCCAAGGGTCTGACCCTGTGCGCTGTCACTGTGAGTTTAAGGGACACTCCTAAATCCTGGACAACCTTGTGGCTGAGGTCACTGCTACCTGGGGAGGCCCAGATGCGGGGGGAACATGGGGTGGGGGTGGGGAGCAAAGGGCGGAGCTGGCAGCTGACTTGTGGTTGTGGGGTACAGGGAGCTTCCCTGGAAGGAGTCCCCTAGATGCTGGAGAGCGCTCAGCACGTGAGGCCCTGGGAATACAGCACCGTCTACACTGGCAAAAGAGCCCATTTGCAAACACTGGGCAGAATCTGTGGCCACAAGAACAGGCAGGGCTTGGAAAACACACAGGGGGCAGAGGTTGGTGCTCTGGGCCAGCAAAGCACTTCTGGCGGGTTTGTGGCTGTGGCCAGTCTGCATCTGAGTTGGGGAAGGGGGAAGGCCACACTTTTCATTGAGACACATTGCTGATACTTGTGTCCTTCCTGGGAAACCAGCTGTCACAAAATGAGATCTCCCCAGAGCACTACAATCACACCATGACCATGGAGCTCCTTTGTCCCTGGGACCTGCAGGTACCACAGGTGTGGCATCCCCGGGACTCTCAGCAGGGGTGGGACGATTCCTGGCTAACTGCACCCAAAGGTCCTCCAGGAACCTGCTGGTCTCTTTGCTTCTGGTTTGTTCCCTCCCAAACACCTCCCAGGTCCAGTTTCCTTGCTGGGAATCTGCCCTGGGAAGTTCATGCTTACAGAACCAGGTGTGGTGTTGCATGCCTATAATCCCAGGACTCAGGAGGCTGAGGCAGCAGGATCGCAAATTCAAGCCCAGCCTGGGCTATCCCGGTCTCAAACTCTCCCTTCCCCCAAATAAAGATCCCCTGACAGACCTCTGCATAATTCAGGATGAAAGTAAAATCCCTAGTGCAACACCCTGGGCCCTCAGAGGTCAGCCCCAGGCCGTCCCTCGACACTTCCTCTCTCCCCAGCCTCTGGGCAGAGGTTCTTTTCTGGGCACCACCTAGAGGTCCTGGCTTCACTGACTGTCAGTGGTCACTGGAAGGCTTTCAGGCACCCAGGTGACTCGAGAATCTTTAGCCATGGTTGAAAACCGCTGTGCTGAGCCAAAGGTTCTTGCACGCGGCTGCGATTGGGATCATGCGGTATTAGATGGTACAGAGCCTGGGCCTCACGCTCGGAGATTCTGACCCGGCTGAACGAGGCAGCCTGAGAAGCAGCACTTTCAAAAGCTTCCCAGAGCTCTGCTCTGGCTCTAGTAGTTTTATTTGTGGTTCCACTGCCATTAGCTTCTTTTTATATTCTGGTAGCTTATTGGCTTCTTTTGCTGCCTGGAAATAAGTCTTTTCCTGTCACCTAAACTGCCTCACCCTCCCTTCTTCCAAGAGTCAGGTTGGCCAATTTTTCTGTAATGCTAGATAGATAATACATTAGGCTTCTCAGGATGTGTATGGTCTCTGCCACATACTCTTTCTTCTTACCTTTAAGATATAACAGCCACTCTTTGCTCATGGGTCACACAAAATGAACCACAGGCCAGATCTGACCTGGGTGGTATAGAGTGTCTGTTTTGTGAGGTAGTGAGCCCCCAGCAATAGAAGCAATCAAGCCATGACTGGAGGAGTTCCTAGCAGGGTAAGCTCTCAGGTTCTTGTGATTTTCATTTGACCGTCTGACTCTATGCTATTTTATTTTTTGGCGAGAATTCCTCGCAGTAAATGCTCAATTAATGTTATCAGAGACTGGATTCAGAGACTGCCATGGTTGGGACATGATGGGTCCCCCAAAGGTTCAAGTGTGGTAGGCTTGGTGCCCACTATAACTGTTTTGAGAGGTGGTGGGCCCTTTAAGAGGTGGAGCCAAGGTGGAGGGAGCTGGGTCAGCACCACCCTGGGAAGGGATTAACATTGGTCTGGGGATGGGCTAGGTCCCTGGAAGTGGATTCCTTCCCATGAGTGCTAGAGCAGGTTGTTATAAAGGAGTGAGACAGCTCTTGTCCTTCTCCCTGCTTCCTCTCGCCACAGGGTGGGATCTCTCCCCCCTGCTCCCACTGTGTGACGCCACCTCCCATGTGGTAATGCAGCCAGCCACCAGCATTGTGAGCCACATAAACCTCTTTCCTTCCTAAGGTCCCCAACCACAGGTGACCTGTCACAACACAAAACACAAAACCCACCAAGCTAGGGATGTGTATCCGGGACAGAAAGTGCAGAGCAGTGCACGGATGTGAGTTCTTACGCTTTGTCATGGATTAAAGGGCACAGAGTCTTAAAGACCCAGGTTCAAATCCTAGCTCTGACACTTACTATCTCACGTCAGGGGACCCTCTGCCTTTGTGCTGGATGGCACTTGGCAGCAGCAGTCACCAGTTTTTGATCACATCTCATAAAGATACTCAGGAAAGAGGACCAGAAGTGCAAGAATTCAGAAAGTGCAAGAAGTATGGGATAAGTGTGTTGGAAGCGAGGGGGAGTGTTTTGAGAGGGCTTAATGGCAATGTGTCTTTTGCTGGAATAAATTTTTAAAAATGTAAATATTCAACATATCATTTGGTCACACCTTACAGGCTCAAGTTGACGCCCAAGAAAGGTGAATGCCTGGAAACTGTAAATGTGCGGGACTGGTCAGAGAGCAGGCTGGGGCCCAAGGGAGACTTAAGTCTCTGCCCTGTCGCTGTGGGGGCCCCGAGGGTTCAGCTCCTTCCTGTGCACACCTTTGAGCTCTCAGCCAGGGCAGCGCCAGCCTGGCCCCTTCCCTCTGAGTTCCCAGTGACGATTTCTCCATCCGCAAGTCCTTGCTGAGAACCTTCTAGATCTCAGGTCAGCTCTGGGCTTGGGGAAGTGGGTGTTTGCTGCACAAAAGCGTGCATCTAGGTCTGGCTGGGTTACTTGTCCTCCCACAAACAGGCATGGAAGAGATGGGGTTACCCCAGGCAGAGGCTGCCAGGAAACGTTCTGCCCAGACTCTTCCTTCCGCCTACAGAATGCAGTGGATGGTGAGGCCCCCGGGCTGGCAGAGCTGCCGCACAGGAGCGGGGCCTGGCCGTGAGTGGTTCCATGAGTAATAAACGCACTCCTGTTAAGCTAAGCCTCCACTCTACAGCGACATGTTTGTTAGGCAGCTGGCATCATGCAGATGAATACATCCCTGCCAACATGACTCAGAATTTCGTCTCCATGTATGAAACATTCAAGGTACGTTTCCCAGGAACATGCTACTAAGGGTGCCTTTTCTTGGTCAGTGGCCTTGGAACTGATTCTTAAGTAAGTTTGGGCTAGAAGCTCTGGAACTTCTATCCCAGTTTTTGGCTGGCAGCTAAGGAGCTTTGGACTGCATGTGCTCAGGGCTCTTGTCGCATAGAGCAAAGCGTGAGCACCATAGAGCAAGTGGTCATGCACCTGCTCGCAAACTGGCTTCACAGGTTTAAACACCTGGATCCGCTCCTCTGACTCCCGCTTCCTGCTGCTGTCCCCCACCCCAATGTGGCACACAGCAGGTTCTCAATAAAGGCTTGAGAAACTGATGTAAATGGGATGAAACCTCCTCCCGTTCTTTCGCTAATAAAGAATTTGGGACCAAGCTGACCAATCCCTTTACTGCATGTCATTGGCCAGTGTGGACTCTGTATTTTTGCTGATGCCATTAAACCCCTGTAACCTCTTCCTGGAGCTTCAGGGTACCACAGAATCGGGGCCCCTTGTCTCTATGTTCTCTGCCCCCCCAGCCTTCGCTGCCAGGCCAGGCTCCACCGTGTACCCACTCACAGCAGCGGACGGCTCCCTTCCCGGCCATTCCTCAGGGGTTGCTTTCATTCTTCACCAAGCACCAACGGAGCTCGCTCTGTTCTTAGCACGATCTTAGGCTCTCAGGACAGATCTCTAGCTCCAAATCATGTCCTCTCACGGGTTGGATTTTTCCAGTTGGGGGAGACACACTAAACCTGTCATCTACCAACTGCAGCCCATAGGCCAAATCCAGCCCACTGCCACTTTTGTAAATAAAGCTTTATTGGAACACAGCCACACCCTCCACTCATCACAGATGGCTATGTTCACAGGGCCACCGCAGGGGTGAGCAGCTGCGACAGAGACTGTGTGGCCTGTAGAGCAAAAAACACTTGCTACCTGGCCCTCTGCAGAAACAGATCGACCAGCTCTGCATTCAGTAAATGAGCAAACAGTAAACAAGACAGTGGAAAGGAAGTGAAACAAATGCAGGATAAAGTGGGTGTGCATGCACGCATGTATGTGTGTGAGTGTGTATGTGCGTGTGTGCATACATGCATGTGTGTGTGTGTGTGTGTGTGTCTGTGTACATGCTGGTTTTAAATTAAGTGGTTAGGAAAGGCCTGTCACACCAGTGCATAAGCCCCTGAGAGCAGAAGCTGCCTCTGTCTGGATTGTCGCCAGTGTCACCTGGCTAGGCAGCTCCAGGCACACATGTCAGTGCTCCCCCTAGCTGGCGATGCAGACGCCCTGCAGGGCTGAATGAATCTGCTTGTTGAGTCCACAGGTGTGTGCGGCTGACACCTCCCCATCATTGCATGGGCCACTCTGCCACCTCTTTACAACAAACACCTTTGTGTTGCAGATGGGGACAGAGGCTTTTCACCCACCAGCCCTGTGATCGCCCTAGGGCAGGATGGACCCTGATTATCAGTAACACTGAGGGAGAGCCAGAAGATCAGTTCTGCTTGTTTTGATAGAAGCTTTGTCTTTCCATCAAAACAAAAGAACCAAGGACACCCTCCTGGAGAGGGCCCACAGCGCTGGCAGACCCTGCTCTGAGTGCACCTGCTCAGCTCACTGTGACACCTGTTGGACCCAGGGATGGCTCGGTCCCTGACATCATTCAAGTTTTATAGATGGGGAGATGCTCGAGGAGAAGAGAGGACTTTCCCAGTGGCCATGGCTAGGAAAGGCAGAGCTGGGCTAAGAGTGAGTCCTGGGTGAACAGAGACTCTGAGAATCCTCCAACCCCACCCTTAAGGCACTGGTCAGGGGCTGGGCCTGGCTCTGGGCCGCTCATCACCTCCACGCTCTGAAGCTGCCTTCCACCCGCGCTTTCTGCAGGACTGCCAGCAGCCTTCAATGCACACCCAGTTCTCAGCAGAGCAGAGCCACAATCCGAGGTGGACACATCTGAGACCCCCTCGTGGAATCTTCCCCACTAACCCATGACTCTGCGGACACTGAGTGCACCTTGATTTTCTTTGATTCCTTACAAACCAGTCTGAATATGGCCCATAGTTCTTCTGGTGTAAATTGTTATTTTGTTATTTACGCTGGTACCCACTTGCTTTTGGATTAGCTCGTTACCTACCACCTGTGGGTGGATGAAGTCAGTCCACTGTATTTACATAGGGTCAAGGGGCAGGCAGGGGACACACCCTTTCCCTTTGCAAGGCTTTGCTTCTTTCTGGGCCCCAGGCTCCACACAGTACGAGGGGAACACCCACCTTGGTAGCAGTGCTGAGCCTATGGCCCCACCACGAGGCAGGAAGTGCCTACCTGGGCCGCTGCAGAAAGAGGCAATGACAGCCAGGACGCACACGATGCTGAGGTAGGGGACCCAGGGGGCGTGGTCCTGCGAGAGAACAGAGAGCAGCTGGTGAGAAGGCAGGGGGTGTCCAGAGGACCGCAGACCCCACCGCAGCTCCTGGTTGGTGCACCTAGGTGATCTTTGATGGAGTCACTTCCTGTCCTGGGTCCCACGTCCAGTTTCCAGAATGTGGAGAAAATGGCAAACGCCCAGTCATTTCACGGGTGTGAGAAGGCAAGGGGATGATGACTGCAAGAGCTCAGCAGAGTCCCTGGCAGACAGTAAGTGGTAAATAAGAGAATAACTCATGTTGATTGGGTGCTTTGTCTGAAGCGGGCAAGAGGAGGTATTTTTACAGGCATCACTGGACTGCAAACACTTCTTTTAGTTACCACTCTTATGTCAGCCACCACATTTATACCTCTGCTGTGTGCTCCAGGCAGCCCCTTCAAAACCTCTGACACAGGTGACAAAAAGACGATGACCTGGAACATCTCCCGAGTGCCCTCCCCCCACCATTTGGTACTGAGGATTGAATCCAGGGCCTTTCCACTGAGCTACATTTGTTTTTATGTTGAGACAATGTCTCACTAAGTCCTTTAGTTACCCAGGCTGGACTCAAACTTGTGATCCTCCTGCCTCTGCCTCCCAGAGTGCTGGGATTATGCATTTGCATCACCACACCCAGCTCCCAGTGGCTTTTTCCAAACCCTGAGTCTCAAGGAGCCTGTGAAGCCAGCCTCTGAGGACAACCCAGAGCCCGGCTATTGGGAAGGAACTGTCCCTGCTGGCACATCACCCTGACAGAGACATCCTCCCCTCCTCCACGCAGCGTCTCCCCAGCACCTGCTCTCTGAAGGACAAGTCACTGTCCCTCAGAGGCCACCATCCCGTGATCGCCTCTTTCCAGAAATGTTTGCAGTATTAAGGCATTTGGCAATGACATGAGCAACTTTCAGTGTCATCATTTTTCAAGAGTTATTCTTGAAAAACGCCAAGATCATCGATTGACTGCAATCGATTGCTGGTGCTGACTGGTTGGAGACTGCACAAGGGCTCAGTTCATGCAGTGGCGGTGCGGGGAGGACATGTGGGACCTGGGGTCTGACCGCAGCTCTGCCCTTGTCCAACTGTGTCACTGTGGGCAGCTTATACATTTATATTTACGCCTCCCACCTCCAGGAAGGGAGGAAACATCAGTTGCGAAAGGATGAAGGACCTCACTGTCCGTCCCCCCAGCAAGCATGTATTCCCTGACACTTGTTCCAGGGGCTTCACGTGCATTTGAAGTGGATGCCTCACAGCATCCCAGAGTGGAGGGATGAGTGTCCCCACTTAAAGAAGGTGCCCTCAGTAAGTGTCTGCCCAAAGCCTCCCAGCCAGGAAGCAGAAGAGCTGAATTCCCCTGTAGGTGCACTGGCTCCAGGGCTGCTGCTGGTAACTTTCCAGCAAGAAGGTAATGACTGGGAAGCACCCGGATGCAGTGTCCCTGTCCCGTGCTGGAATGGGACAGCTGGAAGGGGCATCTTAGGGGCTGTCCAGTGCGATCTCCTCTATTCCACAGAAGCTCAGAGAGGGGACGTATCCTACCCAGGACCACACAACTCATTGGCAGCAGTGACAGGACTGGAAGTGAGGTCTCCTGTCTCCCAGTGCAAGACCCTTCGCGAAAGCCAGCAGCTCTGAGAGAGAGCTGGATCGCAGGAGGTATCTGCAGGCAGGATGACAAACACCCAAACCAAGGGCCCCGATGTGATGAAGCCAGGCACCAACTCCACGCTGCCCTCCCTGGAGGCCAGGCAGGGACATGGGCTCACCTGCAGGGTCAGGGTGACGGTGAGGATCCCAAAGAAGAGGGTCATCAGACCGAAGCCACCAATGAGGAGGGGTCTCCGTCCCAGGCGCTCAATGACCAGGCCCTAGGCAGAGGGAAAAAAGAAGAAAAGAGAGACGGCATGCCTTATTCATTTATTTATTTATTTATTTATTTATTTATTTGATAGATAACATGATTATACAGAAAAACTCAAAAAACTCCACCAAAAGCCTATTATAATGGATAAACAAGTTCAGTAAAGCAGTAGGATACATAATCAACATAGCCTCTTTAATAAATGGCTTTTGGGAGAGCTAGCAAACCACATGCAAAAGACTGAAGCTAGACCCACATCTCTCACCAGGCACTAAACTAAAATCAAAGTGGATCAGAGGACTACATGCTAAAACAGAGACACTTAACCTGCTGGAAGATAAAATAGGCAGAACTGTCGAACTCATAGGTGCAGGCAAGAACTTTCGATACAGAACCCCAGCTGTATAGGCAATAGTGCCAAGAACCAACAAATGGGATCACATCAAATTAAAAGGCTTCTGCACACCGAAAGCAACATCCGACAGAGTGAAGAGACAGCCCACAGAAAGAGAAAACAAATTTTGCCAGCTATTCCTCAGAAAGAGACCTAATATCTAGGGTATAAAAAGAACTCCAAGCTGTAAGACCACCCAAAATAAAAGACCCAATCAAAACATGGGCAAGCGGGATGATCAGACACTTCACAGAAGAAGTGCAGATGGCCAATAAATAAATGACCAACATCACTGGGCATTAGAGAAACACAAGTTAAAACAACACCGAGAGTCAATCAAATAATAACAAATGCCGGCGGGACTGTGGGGAAAAAGCAACGCTTCTACCTTGTTGGTGGGGATGTAAACTAGCACAACCACTATGGAAATCAGTATGCAGATTCCTCAAAAAACTAAAACTAGAAATTTCATTTGACACAGTTATTCCCCTTTTACGTGTCTTCCTGAAAGAGTTAAAGTCATCATTTTTTTTTTTTTTTTTTTTTTTTTTTTGTGGGTACTGGGGGTTGACCTCAGGACCTCGCGCGCCAGCAGGCGCCAGTGCCGCTGAGCGATATCACCGGCCCTTTTTTTGTATGTGGGTTCCGGGAGTCGAACTCGGGCCCTCCTGCTTGCCAGGCAGGCGCGTATGCTGCCGAGCCATCTCACCAGCCTAAAGTCATCATATTACAGTGACACATGCCGACCCATGTTTACAGCAGCACAATTCGTGATAGTGAAGTCTTGGAAGTGGCCTGTATGTCCATCAACACATGCAAAGCAGTGGAGAACCATTGTTTTACACCACAATGCCAATACTTAAGTGCTTTGTTTTGGGCGGGGTGTGTGGCTTTTTGTTTCATTTCCCTAAGTCTCTGCATGAACCAGACACCTGAGCGAATGGAAAGCTGAACCCCACCCCCCAATTTGGGAGCCATCAGAGCGATGGTCCAGGAAGACCCAGGGAAGCAGCACTGGCAGAGAAGGGAGGAGCCCTCCTCATCCAGGGAGAGCAGCACAAGGGTGCTGGGCTCCTTCCTCCTCTTCCTCCTCCTCCAAGCCCCATTAGCACGCAGCCCAGCGGAAGGGCTTAGCAGGACATGGTATTTCCATTCAACGTTGAAATCCGCATGAAGGCATTAACTGCATTAACTGCACAGATGAAGAAAGAAGGAGGGGTGGAGAGAGGGGAAGTAGATTCTAGCATTGCACTCACTTCAAATTTGGTTCAATCAAAACTTCCAAACCAGACCTAATGTTCTCTATATAACATCACAAACATCATCCGCATCCATCTTCGCCGTGTTGTATTTTGTAGTGACACTCGTATACACACTGCACGAGTTATACCCACATACACTCTGCTTGGTAGATGCACCCAGCTTTCTCAGGGGTTTCAGGGCCCTCCAGAGTCCCCTCCCACCCAGAGGTGCGTTTCCATCCTAGAAGACAATGCTCTCCTCTCTGTCCACCCCAGGCTGGTCGGTTCCTGCTCTGCTGATTCCCACAGCTCAGCCCATGCTGGCTGACTTGATGCTCCTGTGCATGTGTGTCACTTGGCCGAGTGTGTGGGCCCAGGAGCCCAGGGAGGATGCGCTGTAGGTGGGGACACTACCTCCATCTGACGGCTCCCAGGTGTGGATCCCGGCCAAGGCAAAAGCTCCTCTCCAGTTAGCCAGGGTGATTTCCTCAAAGGGCTTTAATCGAGCCGTACTCCATGAAGCAAATGGGTTTTGAACGCTTGCTCTGGGCAGGCAACCAGCTAGTGCAACAGGTGAAGACCAAGGACTGTATGTAGGGAAACACTGTGACAGCTGCATTCTTCACACAAACACACACACACACTTTTCCATTTATATTTAAAAGCAGTTCTGTAAGAGTTTCCCCAGTACCAGTGACCAACATGGGGAAGACAACTGGGAATCCACAGAGGACATTTAAATGGACTGACTGAGATGAGGCCCAGATTAAGGCCAGCACCCAGGCCTGCCAGTGAGTGCCTCTCCTGCCACTTTGGGATGCTGACTGCCCATTGGTGACTCTCCGGACGGAAGTGGGCCACGGGCAGAATCTCTGCTACGGAGGGGTGGGAGGACGGAGGTGTGGTGTGAGGATCGCTGACTCAGGTCTCTGCAGAAAAGAAGCAAGTTCCAGTTCCGGTGCTACCTTTTACTTCTTGCAATTCTGCTTTAAATATGAAACCAAATCTCTCTCTGAAGAGAAGGTGAGACCTTGGCAAGTCTGGGCTGCCTACAAGTTAATAACATTTTTAAAAAAATCTGTGTTCTGTCCGAAAAATCTCCACTCAGGACAGACTCTGAATTGAAATTAAAAATAAGTCACCAAAACATAAACCTTGTTTGGAAATTTTAGCTAAATGATGAATGCGTACATGCCTAGAATCCCAGCATTCTGGGAGGCTGAGGCAGGAGGATCACAAGTTTTAGCTCAGCCTGGGAAATTTAGCAACTTAGCGAGAATCTGCCTCAAAATTTCAAAAATGAAAAAGGGCTGGGGATGTAGCTCAGTGTGAAGGCCCTGGGTTCAGTTCTCAGACCACACACACAAAAGATGACTGTGTATAAGAGAGACCTGTATATCTAATCTATTGGGGCCAACAGTGTGAGAAATGAAAAAACCGACTATCATTCCTGGGCTTCCAGGATTCCAAGTATAATAAATTCAAATGATCTTCAGATTTCAACCAAAGTGCAAAATCAGACATGGATGGGGCCAATTGGAATGGCAGCAAAGGCCACAGCTGGCCAGCTTTTCCAAGCGACTTCTTACACCCTGGCGACGTTTCTATCTCCTGGGACACTTTGTTTGGAGTTTTCGCTTGAGGTCAGAGCCCCTGCAGCTTCCCGGTGGAACACAGCCCCGCACTGTCGCCCCTCTCCAGAAAAGAGAACTGGTGGTTCTTGAGATATTCATGAGCACAGATTTAAACTCTTCACAGATTTGGGTAAGAAGAAAAAATTTACCTCTTATTCCTTTGTTTGGTGCTGAAACTCGAGCCCACCGCCTCCTACATGTGCAGCATGCGTTCTGCCACCAAACTACACCCCCGGCCCCAAAACTGAGCTCTTCAAGCAGAAGAGCAGAGAAAGAGGCACCGCAGGTAACTTAGGGGTCAGCAGGACAGAGCAGAGGCCACGGTGAGGCGTAGGGAACACTTGCTCCCCTCCCCAGCCACTCCTTGTGCTTGTCCTTTGAGGAGGGCATTTCAGGGCCCAGCCAGGGCACAGGATGCTGCACGACGTGATTAGAGAGCTGGGGAGGAAATCAGGAGACTCTGGCTGGAAATAAAGGGTCAGGAGCACGTTCCGGGTCTCAGAGGGTGGGCTGCAGCTGTTGCTGACCTGTGGCCTGTCCTTGGCCAAACTCAAACGCAGAGGTACCTGACAGAGCAGCATTACTCAGAGGAGCAGGTGGAAGGCCTGGGGGTGGTGGCAGAAATGGCTTCCAGGACAGAACTGCACACATCCCGCCCGGGGATGCTGGGGCTGTCTCTGCCCCTCTACACCCTAGGAACCCACCCAACTCCGCTCTGGGAGGATGTGCCTCGAGAACAGGAGAGACCCGAGGGGATGTGCGCTCTGCCTGCAGGCCCTGGGCACACGAGTGCTTCTCACAGTGACATGAGTACGGACTGTGAAGAGCTCCTTGGCTTGGACCGGGGTTTCTCAGACCTGGTGGGTGCCGCCCGGCTTAGTGGGTGTGAGCGGCTATTTCCACACCAGGACGCATTCTGAGTTATAGGGGCTTGAACACATGAATTTTAGGGAGACACAATTCAACGCATAACAATGGTGACATTTACAGAGCACCTGCTCCACACTAAGCACTGAATTACTGCAGGATTCTCACGAGAATATCTGTTGAGTGCACATCTGCTCTTATCCCCACCGTCCCTAAAAAGCGAGGATCAGAGAGGTTCAGTAGCTGGTCCCAGTCAGCCGTGGGTAAGTGCAGGACCCTGGTCCCCTTTACCAGTATTCTTCTCTGATGTGTGCTGGGCCCGGTACCCTGAGTCGTGGAGTTAGCTGGGAAGCAGGGGCACCGCAGGCTGTGGAAACTTCAACCCTACAGCAAGTCCTGTCGTGACCTCAGGAAAACTCCCCGCTGGGAACGAGGACAGGCCTTGCTGCGTGTGCCCGGAGCAGCCAGGCTCCTGCGGCTGGACTTGGTGGAAATTCACTCACCAGAAAAGCGACAATCAATTTGGAAAGGAAACCAGCTGTTCTGCCAGGTGGCAATAATTATTTACAGCCACTGAGCTGCTCAGGGACGCCCTCAGCCTATATGAACTGCAGATCGAATGAACAAAAACGCCTCTCCCTTCTCAGTCAGACCCCAGAGCCATGTTAACAGACTGTCAAAAAGAAAAAAAAAAAGAAGCAAAGGCAGCCGGAAGTCCTTTTTGTTAGGCGATGCCCTCCGAGGGCTGCATGGAATCGTACACGTGTATGTGGAAATGAGTCACGCAGACTGCAAAGAGCTGAGAGGCACTGACTGTGGACTATTGCAGGAGGGAGGGCCTGGGCCACACACTAGACATGTTATTTCCATGGCAACTTTGCAAAATTCATCTCTAATTGCTGCTGTAACTAGTTATCCCTCAGCTTCAAAGCCAGCGACGGCATCCCTCCGGCCTCCTCTTCCATGATCACCTCTCCTCCTTCTTGGACCTTCCCACCTACCTCTTTTACTCAAGAGGACCCTGCAATTCTGTGGAGGCCCCCAGGTCATCCCCATCGCAGGGTCCCTGGCTTGATCGCTTCTGCACAGTTCCTCTCTGCTGAGAAAGGTGACACATGCACAGCTCCCAGGAATGAGGATGGACACGGGCACACCCAGTTTCCAGATGAGCAAAACACACTCAGAGATACCGGGCCATTTCTGCCAGACTGCTGAGCTAGCACGGGAATGACGGGATTTGAACTCAGTTTTCCCTGGCATGTGACCTCGCAACTTCCAGGAACCAGGGAGGATGCTGCACTTTGGCACTATTTCCACAGATGGCTCTGCCTGCGCCCTGGCTCCTTCAAGAGGCGGGAGGAGACAGGTTGCCTGGTTCACTTCTCTATCCTCCTCCCTGGTCATGCGACTTCTTCAGCCTTCGGCTTTCTGGCCTCCTCCTCCCGGGAGCCCCCCGGGACAGCTGGTCTCAGGGTGGCACACAGTAATCACCTGTGTCCGGGTCTTTCCCATTAGATCACTAGGACTTCCCAGTGCCCCCTGGTACTGCATGCTTCCTGGGTGACGGTGACGTGGACGAGTGCCTGAGTGCAGGACTCCTCTGTAGGCTGTGAAGCCATCAGTCCCTGCTTGCATGGCAGCCAATGGTTCCTGCACCCTTAGGAAGCACAACCTCATCCCACCGGGGTCAGGGCAGCCTTCAGGGACCGTGAGGTCCTGCGGGCGGGCGTCAGGACCGTGACCTCTGTGAGCCCTCTGTGAGGACAAGCAGCTGGCCGAGGAAGAGGGAAACTGCAGGGCTGGGACTGAGTCCTGTGCCTAGAAGGGTCCCTGTTCCTCCTCCAAGGGGCAGAGTCTTCTACCTCCCTTTGTAGCACTTCCAAGCAGGCCCTCGCCGAGTACCGTCAGCTTCTCCCTGAGATGACCGGCCAGCACCGTGGGGACAGGAGGGGCTCCTAGAGCCAGGGAGACCAGAGTCAGACACGGCCTCACACCCTCACTGGCCTCACTTTCCAACAAGGCAACAGCGGGCTCTCGGGAGTGACGTGAGCTCCTGTGGGGTCCTGCGTGCAGACACAAGGGGCACAGGGCCGCTAGAGCCCATGATGCTCTTCCTCCCTGCTCCCTCCCATGCTGACTCAGTGGACGGCGTGCGCCTGGGTCTGGGGTCCCTCAACCATCCAAAGATCCAAGAGTCCCTGAAAATCCTGCTGTCCACAGGGGTGTGGACCCCAGCCTCAGGTCACATGATTGGCGGGGGGACCTGGGTATGAGGGCAAAGGTGGTAGCATCTGATACGTGCACACCATCACCAGCCCTGCTTCAGTCACCAAAAGTCCATCCCTGGATTTAGACCTCAGCCCGTGCCGATGAGGTGGGCACAATGTCCCCCTAGATATGTGGAAACTGAGGCACAGAGATGCTGACGGACTCACTGGGGTCACACAGTTTGAGAGGAGCAGAGCTGGGACGGGAACCTGGGCAGTGTGGCTCTGCCCTCAGGTTCTGGGCAGAGATGGCCAACAACCCACCCTGTGCGCAGTGGTTAGAGAATCGCCACCCAGCAACGTGGGGAGACAGCTTTCACCACTAGTGTCGATTCTGTTCAGCACAATTTCTTTTTTTTTTTTGAGTTCTGGGGGTTGAACCCAGGGCCTTTGCATTGAACAACATCTCCAGTCCTTTTTTTATTTTTTATTTTGAGACAGGGTCTTGCTAAGTCATTAAGTTGCTGGGCTGGCACTTGAGGTCTTCCTGCCTCAGCCTCCCAAAGTGCTGGGATTACAGACATGCACCACCACGCTTGACAACCTGGCATACTTCAATAAAACTTGCTGAATCCATAATACAATGGCGCTTGTTATGACATGACATTACACGAATAAAAGCTTTAAAGTTAGTATATAGGATTAGGATTACTATGGTGTAAGGATAGAACATGCACCTATGCATACAGTAAACACAAGCGAAGATTTCCCAAACTTCCCTGGGTAGTAGAGTGTGAGTAATTTCTTCTCCATTCCTCTCTGTTTTTCTGAATTTTACAAATTTACCCTAAAGAGCTGGTATTGATTTCTTATAACAACAAAATGCAAAAAAAACACAAAATCAAAAGAGCCCTTGCATTTTTCCCATCATTTTCATCCTAGATTGACTATTCTGCTGATCAAAGAAAAATTAATCATAAAAATTGGGTGGGGTCCATAATTTGAGGCAGGAATTTTATGAAACATTGAAACATTGTCTCTTAAAAAAAAAAAAAAACTGAAGTGGTAGGGAAAAAAACAAACATCACACCTCTGCATCTTTTATATCGATTAAAAACATGGAATAAATATTTATTTTTTTGAGACACAGTCTCGCTATGTAGCCCAGGCTTGCCTCGAACTCATGGCGATCCTCCTGCCTCAGCCTCCCGAGTGCTGGGATTATAGGCGTGGCCACCACGCCCAGCTACTCCTTTACTTTTTGAACTCCTGCGTGTTTGGGAGATGAGATGACAGTGACTGTGAAACCGTTGGAAAGGCAAGGAAAGTGACTTGACACCCAGAGGCCCTCCCCTCTGAATCCCTAGGGTGGCCCTGTCCTCTTTCACAGGTTCATACTGTGTCACTGTTGCCAGGGGACCGTTCGGGGTGGGGGCTGTGCGTCAGTAGGAAGACCCGAGGGAAGGGGACTACCCACGGGAATTCCCCAGATGGGTGACAGGTCCATGTGGGGCTGTGTGTTGAGACCCTTTCCGGTGCCAGAGGACACTGGCTTGGTGGGCGGGGTCCCCAGGCCACGGGTCCACCCCCCCAACACCGTGCTGGGCAGCAGCCTGGGGACTCACAGAGAAGATGGCAGCCAGTGTCTCGATGCCGCCCGTGCTCAGGGTGATGTAAGGGATGTTTCTTGGAGGGATCCCGGCTTCTCCAAAGATGCTGTTGGTGTAGAACCAAATCTAGACATGGGAAGGAAAAGGAGGAATGAAGGCCGGCAAGAGAGCAGCGTCAGGCTGCTGCATTTGAGTCAGGCGGAAGGCAGGCTCTGAGCTTCGCTGTGAAACCAGGCATGTGGCAGGGCTGTGACGGGGTCACTCACTCTAACAGAACTCACACAAGCCTGGGAGTGACCTGCGGCCAGCTACAAGGCCACCTTCCAGTCAAGTGTGGCAATGAGATAGAGACGGGAATGCCGGTGGGGCTTCAAGGAAGTCTCCTATTTAAAAAGGCACTCTTCCTCATGGAAGTGTCCTCCCATTTTCCCCGCTTCTTTCTTGCTGCTGTCAGGATGATGGAGGGATGCCTGGAACTTCAGCAGCCCTTTTGGATTATGAAGTGACCTCAGGTTAATAGCATTGCTATTAACCTCCATGGGAACTTTGTAAGAACTAGAAAAGGTCCCTGTTCCATAAGACACCTTCTGTCCCCTACTGGGAAGTTGTCATAATAAACCTGCAATCAGTGCAACGTGAATGGTGCGATGCATGCCCTGCATAACCTTCCATATGGTGTAGGTCCCACCGGGAATTCTAGCTGACACAGGCGTCCACTGTGGAGTCAGGGTTTGGAGACCTGGGTCCTTCTTGAAAGAGCTGTGTGGCGTGCTTGGATTCCCTCTCCTCCCTGATCAACAGAGCACACGATGCTGCCTTCCCTGTCCCATGTGGTATCGGGACCCGGGTGACAAATGTCACGATTCAGTATGGACTTTAAGGCTGGGGACCAATAGGCTGCCCCCAGATGACTCCTGGGATCTCCCCGGCCCAGGCGTCAGCTTAGACCCAGAGCGAGCAGGATGACAGGAAGCCGAGCTGTCTGAATTTCTCAATCCCGAGAAGCCCGCTGTGGCCCTGGAGTGCAACAGCCCGATCATTATCCAGCAGAGGCCTGCAAGGTCACTGCTCACGACCCATCAGGCCAGCTTCGGTGGGACGTGTTATGACATTCAGCACCTGGTCTCTGGTTTCTGCAAATGTGTCCTGTGAGCAGCATTTGTGCGGCAGAAATTATCCGTGCACTGGGGGAAGACGGGGGACCTATCTGTGTGGACGGCTGGCTAAGTTTTAGTGAAGAGAGGAGGTCTTCCCAAGGCTACAGACCACTGCACACCGTTCTCAGAGCGCATTATTGGCAGAAACGGGTTTGAAGGTTCCTGTGAATAAGGACCCCACTCCAGTCCCCACGGCTCTGCACCTGCCTTCTTTTTAGTGAGTTTAGGATGAAAATATCTCAGCTGTCCCACCCACAGGGCACCCAGGCGGCCCCCAACAAGAGCATTCATCTCTAAAGCTCATCGGGCTGTGGTGGAAGCGACTGTTACTCCAAAAGCCCTGCGGCCTGTATGCGGTAATACCCGAGGTCCCGCGGCCACGCCCACCCGACACACCCGGCGCGGCGCTTGCTGCGCTGATCTGCCAGGTGTTTCCTAGGCAATGAAGTTGAGATAGCAGAATTAACAATCACGGCGACCGTTGGTACGGGTCCAACTTTCAGCCCATAAGAAGTTGGCAGCACAGCGCCGCTCTCTGCCCTGGTGGCACCCCAGCTCCTTTCCATTCCTGAACACCCCCGCGTCCTGCCTGTGTTGTGGCTGCCGTGGGAACTGCCAGACACAGGGGTGGTGACACACGGCCTCCACCCTCGAGGAGCGAGGGGCTCCAGTCAGGTTCAGGGGAGCCGTGGGGGCTCTGAGCCTTGTGCCCACCCCAGGGCAGGGGACGCTGTCTGCAAGGAGAAGCCCTTTCCTCTGGCCCTGGCGGTGAGTTGGGCTCCACGAGACAGAGGCTGCTCAGCAGGAAGACAGCTGCCAAAGAGAAGTGATTTTAAGTGACAGGTCTAATTTTAGAAAAGAAAATTTGAAAGCTATGTGAGAGAAGGGGGCGGTGGTCAGTACAGTACTGAAAAGGAATTTAGAAATAACTAAATGTTAAGTCCACCTTTTGTGCAATCGCTCAGGTACAAGGAGACCACTCATCACCTCTTTAGCATTCGTGTGCGAGCGATGGGTAACGTTTGCTTCATATGGTGGTTCTCAACCTGGGGCGCCCTTCCTCCAGGGGACATTTAGTGATACTGGGACACATTTTTGGCTATCACAGCTGGTGGGGAGCAACTGGCCAAGAGGGTAGAGGCCAAGGATGTGGCCGGGCACCCTTTACCCCCATGACAAAGACTTTTCCAGCCCCACATGTGGAAGGTCTGAGGCTGGGAAATGCTGGCTTAGGCCCAGGTGTCTGGGACCCAGAGTTGGGCTGGCCAGGCCTGGGTGGGCCATGCACCTGCCACCAGGGTTATGAGCTTGCCAGTGCCACCCTGGGACCTTGTGCAAGCCACAGGTTCTTCGTGTGGAAAATGAGGACAGCACTGCTGACCCTGCAGGACTGTTTGGGGCAGGAGCAAGGTGGCAAATGGGAAGGTGGCTGACAGTGTTGTCAGATGTCTCAAAGGACAGACTATGTCTTAAAGTAAAATGAAGGGGCACGGCAAGTCCTCAAGGGCAGTGGCAACAGTGATCAGGTTAGCTCGCTCCTTGGCCTCAGGGATTTGGAGCAAAAGGCACTGCTCCAGTACAACAACTCAGGTGCCGAGGTTGGTATGGGCCTCAGCCTGCTGAACATAGAACAGAACAAGTAGGACTTGTCCCGGAGGTTGACTGGGAGTAAACTGGGGACAGTTCGAGGAACATATATGGGGATGCTGTAAGAAACTACAGGAACTCTCTATGCTCTGGCCTTTGGCATTCAGACCTTGGAACCAAACAGCTGGGGCTCAAATCCCTTTTCTATTCTTCCTAGCTCTGTGATTCTGGGAAAGTGTCCTGTTGTCTCTGTTCCTAATAGTGGGGCTGGGGGACAGGTCCTGGTTCTTGCTTAGTGCAGATTCCTTGGTTACTTGATTGTCACTGCAGCCAAAGTTACTGGGCCAGGTAAAGGAAGCACCTGACCTGGCTTCTCCCTGCCAGCTTGCGGTCACACAGGGACAGGAAGCTGGGCCTCTGACTCTCTGTTCAGAGCTCTCTGCATCTGACACGTACGATCTCTGGTGGCAGGAGCAAAGGAGATGCAGGGCTTGCACATTTGCTCTTGGGATTTATAAGGTTACACAGGGTGTGCAAATGGGAGAGTTCTGTGCAGCGAGGACAGCACTCCGAGAGCACAAATGCTGCGGTTCTCCATCACAATGCCTCAGTAAGCACGGATTCAGACGCGTTCTTTGAGACTCTGTGGCTAAGCCTTCGGAAATGATACCTCCCCTCTCCACTCAGGGCAAAGAGCAGGGCCAGCTGACCGGCTGGTACTGAGGTAGGAGATAGAACAAAGAGAAGTAAGTAATAGACAGCCATGAGACAAGAATCAAGAAACCAAACAGAGTGAGGAAGACTATGTCACAATATCAGAAAATCAACAGATAAAGGTCACCATGTCCTTCCCAAGGTCACCACACCTGAAGACATCCCATTCCATTTTTCAGAAGCAGCAATACTGATAATGACCCAATGGAGTCTGCCTCCTTATTTCTCAAATTCAGGAGCTCTGGAGACAGAAGAGATGGTCAATGTCCAGCAGAGGGCTGGGACCCCCTGGAGAGAGGTTCAGGAACCAAGAAACTTAATGGAAAGCCTTGAGATTTTCTAAAGTCAAACAGGTGAGTTGAAGCCAGCCTAGCCAAGACCACTATGATGGTTTATCTTCATTTCAACTTGAGCAGCTTGAGAGCTACCTGGTGGATCAGTAAAGCATGCTTTGGGTTTATGTCTTGGTGGGTCCTGGAGCTGTGATCTTGGGGCTCTATCTAATCTCTGGTCTTTCCCTCTTGGGCTCCTACCCTCCTCTCTGCTTCCCGGATGTTATGAATTGAGCAGCTTTCCTCCACCCTGCCATTTCTGCCTTGGAGCCAGTAGACCATGGACTGAACCCCCTGAAATCATGAATAGACCTATCCTCCTTTAAGTTGTGGGTATTGGGTATTTTGATCATAGCTACAAAAACCTGACTAATAAGAAAAGGAAATCTGATCAATATATCTACTTTTATTGAAATAATCTCATTGTCTCACATGTATGCCTTCCTAAGTGCTCATTTCAGTGAGATATGAATTTTAGGTATTTCAAGGGATAAATAATGAGAATGGTAGGCAGCATCTCTGAAGGCATAAATGACTCTTGTGCCAGCTGCCCAACACTTTGTGTGGATTTTCTTTGTGCATGGCACCATCCCATTCTACAGATGAGGAAACTAAGGATCTGTCAAGTTTGTGGCTGCTCAGAGGCATGGAGCTAGTGGAGGCTGACAGAGCTAAGATTGGAACCAGGGCTCGCAGGACCCAACACTGCTCCCCTCTAAGTCCTCCTGCCCAGAGCCTGGTACTCACCGCATTGAGACCACAGAGCTGGTAGCAGGCCATGGTGACGACCATGGTGACGACCTGCCAGCGGATGAAGGGATCCCTCAGCAGCTCCAGGACGGACACCAGGCGGATGTTCCTCTGCACATGGCTCTCAGCCAGGACCTCCTCTATCACTCGGGAGACATCTGCTTTGCCCAGGAACTTCTGGAAGGCTGTAATCAGGGCATGGTTAGGATGTTTGCCGTATCTAAGGCTGGCCCTGAAGGGATGGAGCCTCCACCCATCAGGGGGCTTTGAAACCATGGAATCCAAAGCCCCTGCCTGAGGTCACCCAGCCGGCTGGGAGAGAACCCAGGTCTCCTCATCACCTCCATGGCAAAGTGGAGCACGCGGGGTTCGAATCATCTCTACCAGGGACAACTGGGTTCCTGTTTGTCCTTTGTGATCACTGCTGCCTCCATGGCTGCTGTAACAATTGCACATGGTATCAGGCACACTAACCCCGGACTCAGGGCATCCCACATGCAGGGAGCACTCCCTGGGCCCCCTGTTTGCCTGGGCTTGTCTCTGCTCATGCTCAGTGGGGCATCCAGAAGGAGTTACGATCCCACTTGGCTGGGATCCAAGTGGATGCCCTGGAATTGGATCTGTCTCAAGAAGGAAGATTGAACCTAATGACCTTCCAGGGCTTTCCATGTGTCCCTGAGGTACACTGACACCATGAACAGAAATCATCTCAATCAAGATAATTGCGTATCTTCCCGGGGCGATTTACATGGTTTCCAGATTGAACACTGCAAATTTCCAGCCTCTGAAAAACCTGCATATTTGATGGAGACCTTAATTATGTAAACCTCCCTCCTGGGAGGAATGCCCGAGGTGGGCTGCCTGATCAGGCCCTAGATCATTATTAGGTTAGAGCATGGATTTAAATATTCAGCTTTCTGACATCCTTCCTGCTATGGAGATGGCTGTCTCCGCAGGTCCCAGGGACAGTCCATCGCGGCCCCAGCAGGCAGCATGCTTAATGACTCTGCTCCACACCACAGGGCTAGTGAAATTGTTCATCTTAAGCAGGAAAAAAGAAAAAAAAAGCTGTTAAACTTGCTCCTGATTTGCACTAAGGCTTTGGAGTGTTCTTTCCAGCCTTCTACCAAAAATTGCAAAGTGTCTCTTTGCAAAGTATGATTTAGTGCTTTTCCCAGCGTGGACTAAGGTTAAGGGAGAGAAGTGGCTGGATGAGTAATGTTTCTGCCCTATTCATGGAACCATGGTATTTCTAATATTGCTTCAAATTTCAAAATGCAACATCTCTGCGATAAAACTTTTCCAGAATTGGGGGGCAGGAAAATATTCCTCCCCTCCCTGACATGCATGTTTTCCATGTTAAAACAAGACAAGCTTGATAGCCTTTTCTTCCTCCTTTTCACTTTAGCTGACAAGACACTCTCAGCCAAGTTCAATGTTCAGCCCTTCACAGAATTTCCTGGAGGTAAAATCTTTCTTCACCTTAAAAGTTCTAATCGTCTTTGATAGGCGTGATCGACCTGCAGACCGCAGGCCACCTGGCCTCCTTTTATTTTAATGTTATAATGAAAATATTTCAAATAGAGAAAGCTTTGTTATTTATATACATAAACTATATTCTATATTTCATATGTGCCCCAGGACCATTCTCTTCATGCAGTGCAGCCCAGGCAAGCTGAATGGTCGGATCCCCACGTTTTCCTTCTAACTCTGATTGCTTATAGAGGAGTGGGTCTCCTACTGGCAGATCCCTACAGGCACACAAGACGTTCTGATCACTTTTGCCTCTCCTTGCTTTACCCTTCCCCTAGTATGGACGCCCATGCTATAAAACATCCATTTAATCTCCGCACTGAGGATGCCTTGGGCCGGATGTTTCTGCCGTGGGGTCCTGTGCATTGGGTCGTGTTTATCAGTGTTGCTGGCCTCTGCCCACCCAATGCCAGTAGCTCTTGATTGTGACAATCAAAAGTGTGTCCAGATACTGCCAAATATCTCCTCTCCAGAGGCGCCCCCCCAAGCATCTTTCCCCCAAGCGCTGCCCCAGCACCCTCCCCCAGCACCCTCCCCCAGCACCCCTCTTCCAGGCTTCCGCCCCTCCCTCTGCTCCCTCTTGTGGTGCAGCACACCGCTCTGCAGACCCAGACCCAGGGCCGCCCTCTGCTGACTGCCAGGTCAGTCCCTTCCCCGTGGCTCCCTCCCTCCACGTGTGGGGGTTGGGCTTGGGTCCACACCGTCTCACAGTCGACTCTCAGCACACATTTACTGAGTAGCTACTACGTTCCAGGCATGGTGCTACGTAGGAGCTGAAGGAGCAGGAGCTACAGATCTTGCATAGGTGTCGTCCTGCTCCAACATTTCCTAATGTGCCTTCTGGGAGCACCTCCATGGAAATTAGAAATACAGACAGAGCGGAGGAAATTAGCCACAGGTTCAACTCTCCCTGGGCTACTCTCTGTGGACGATCCTTGCTCCAGCCTCAGAATGCTCGTGGGTAAGATGGGGCCGAAGTCACCCACATCTCCATGCCATGATGACTGCCCCCTGGGCAGAGCTTGGTGTGCCAGACATGCAACACCCGGACTTCTGTCTTCCAGAGACAGGTAGCCCCATGAGGAGGCTCGGGGAAATGAAGCCATCGTGGTGCCAAATGCAAGATGGGCAGATGATTTGGGGGTGCATCTGAGGGTCTGGAAGGGACAGAGTGGTCTCTGGTCAGGGCTTCAGCACACAGCTGAACCAGGATGCTGGTGGAGCCCGGCGTGTGGCATTCTGGCTGTGACTCCTTGGATGTATGGGTCAGCCTCCCTCTGTCCCGTGCCCTCAGCTCTGGGACTGCGACAGTACTTGAACAGTGATGGCTGGGGAGATGTCAGGGTGGGGCCCTTAGGCATCCCCTAAAGGTCCAAGAAAGCCCAGGCCTTCCTGGAGTGCAGGGCTGAAGATGGGTGGCTCAGAGGACGTGCTAGCTGGGCCCCACGGACAGCACAGGCCATGACCCTCCAAGAGAGTGGGGTGGCCGTGGGGTCTGGAACTGAGGGAAAAGGGGGCCCTGGCTGCATGGTCCTGCCGACACAGACCGGGCTTGAATGATGCACACTTCCTCTCCCTCTGTTCTGGACACCGGAAGCCCAAGACCAGGGCACCGGCTGAGTTCAGTTTCTGGTGGGGCCACTTCCTGGCATGCAGATGGCTGCTTCCCACTGTGTCCTCGTGTAGGGGCAGATTAGAGGGGCACACACACACACACACACACACACACACAAAATAACCCCGCAGGGCAGGACTCTGATGGCTGACACTGTAAAATCATCACCAGCTTATCTGTGGCTGACGATTGTAAAGTCATCACATGCTTATCGTGTACCACATGCTCGAGGAATGTTACCTTACTGCATTCTTGAGACTCCTTGTGAAAAGGTTACTCACATTTACTGCACGCTTAAGAAATCCCCAACTGACTTGTCCCCTTCCGGAAACAAAGGCTAAGGCCCTGCTTGGCCTGGGCCACATCGATCAGTGAAACAGTTATTTTTGGGAAACCAGCTTACCCTTGTAAGTATGAATACGTCCCAGACCCCAGTGGGCACTCACTCGGGTCCCCCTATCTTGCAGTTCACTCTGCTGTCAAAATAGCTTTTCTTCGCTTCTGCAATTGCCACACCTTCCATAAACTTTCGCTTCACATCATATCAGTCTTGACTCCCCCATTTTCCGCTAAGAGCCCCACATCCTCATTCTTCACTGGAATGAGGGCCGGGACCCAGAGCGAGGTGGAGGGTCTTTATGGGGGACCTCTAGCATCCCCCCGTGAGCCCCCCGCTGGACACAACACTCACTAGGCCCAGAGAGCTCTGGCGTCTCTTGTCTTCTTAGAAAGTACCAGCAGTATGGACCAGGCCCCAGCCTTATGAGCTTGCTCAAACTCCTCACTGTCTTACCCGCCCATCTCCAGGTCATACCACAGCTTAGGGTTTCTGTATGAACTTGGGGGCACAATTCAGCCCCTAACACTTCCCTGGAGTTCCTGTCCTTCACTGCCACTGATCGCTGCTCCCTGCCTTCTGCCAGCCCAAGTTATATCCCCACTACCGGAAATAAACACAGGTGGGGGTTTTGACTGGGCCCAACTTCCAGCCCTGAGGTTTTCCAAATCTATGGTCTGGCTGACTGTGCCTCACAGACTCAGCAAGATAATCAGAAGTTGACCATGGTCAGACCAGGTTTGCTGGGCCCTCAAACACCCAGCAAAGTTCCGAGTCCTGCAGGCAAAATGTGCAGAGGTGGAAGCGGAGGAGGAAGGAGACAGGCCGGGGAGACAGCCTGTATGGGATCCCGCTAGGTGTCGCCAAGCTGCTGTAGCCTGACACATCCTTCCTCAGGTTTTAGATGGGCCCATGTGACCACACAGTGAAAGAACACCTGCAAAGCCCACCCATACCTGTGACTTGATCGTGCGATGTGGTGGCAAAGAGGTTGACTCGGGACAACGCTGCCCGGGTTTAAATCCTGGCTTCATCACTTCCTACTCAGTATGATGCTGGGTGAGTTACTTACTCTTCCTGTGCCTCAGCCTCCTCCTCTGTAAAACGGACATAGTCATACGGGGGTTGTCACTGTTACTAAATGTCATTACCTATGGTGTCATTAGGGTACTACCTGGCTCTGAATGATGAATGAGCACTGTAAATATACCAACACTGACAGTAGGTACTCGCCACCATCTTCCCTTCTCTCCCTTCTTCCGTCCTTCCTTCCTCCTCTCTTTGGCTGGCCCATAGGTAGAAAATGCTGGACCCTTCTGTTGGGAGTTGGATTGTGTCCCCACACGCGTGTGTTGAACCCTGGTACCTATGGATGTGGCCTTTGGAAATAATCTGCTGGGGTGGTGAAGGTGGAGCTAAGATGAGTCCATGCTGGAGGACCATGGACCCTCGTCCCTATAGGAAGGGGAGATGAGACAGAGACCCAGAGGACATGGCCCTGTGATGATGAGGTGGAGGTCAGAGCGCTGCTGCTGGGAGCCCACAGATGCCCAGTGTGATGGCTCCTAGGCAAGGCTTTGGGAAGTGATTGGATCATGGGGGCGCTCTAGCTGGATACAGGGTCTGGTTGGAAGAGGTCAGTGGGGGCGTGGCCTGGAAATGTTTCTTTCCCTCCTCAGCTCCTCCCTTCCCTCTGGAAGTTATGCAGATTACTCCCTTCCTTCCTGGTCACCACGCTGTGAGCAGCTCTCCTCTGCCAGGCTCCTCTGCTGTGCCATCCTGCCTTGGAGCCAGCTGACCATGGACAGAAACTGTGAGCCAAAATAGACCCTTCCTCCTTTAAGTTGTGGGGTTGGGTATTGTGTCGCAGTGACAAGGAAGTGGCTAACACACAGAGGACTGCTGGACCCACCACAACCTGGGAGAGGTCTCGCCATGGCCTGGCCAGCATCGAGCTTTCAGACTTCTGGTCTGCAGGACTGTGACAGAATCAACCGATGTTGCTCTAAGCCACCAATTTGTGGTACTCGGTCATGACTGTGTCTCGTTCACACTTTATCATCCCCATGAGCATTCTGTCACCTCCTGTGGGGGCAAAGTGCAGAATGATCTGGAGGGCTGGTGACAAGGCCAGCGAGGGGCTGTCACGTGGAGCACAGAGCCATGGTCCTTGTGACCCCATCCTGACACATGCAGTGAACTCAGTGTCTTTCCCATGGTGGGAATGCAGTGCTTGTAGGGATGGGAGGCTGTTCCAGGTGTTTATTTTCTACTGCTCTTTGGGTTTGGGGTGGGGGATCACTTGGCTTTTTTTTTTTTTTTTTTGTGGGTACCGGGGGTCGACCTCAGGACCTCATGCGCCAGCAGGCGCCCGTGCCGCTGAGCGATATCACCGGCCCCTTTTTTGTATGTGGGTTCCGGGAGTCGAACTCAGGCCCTCGCGCTTGCCAGGCAGGCGCTTATGCCACTGAGCCATCTCACCGGCCCCGATCACTTGGCTTTTAATCCGGGTTTGCTGTATTTTTATTACCTGTAGCTATGGGATCTAGAGTAGGGTGAAGAAGACATTGGGGTCCTAGTTATAGCTTTATCATATGTGACTATCAGCTGGACCTGGAGCATTTGCAGGGCCTGTGTGGGGGGCAGAGGAGACCTCACCTTGAAGAGGACCCCACAGGGTATCCTTAGTGTGGAGGACCACCTGGATGACTCTCCTTGAAAGAAGAGCAATTATCTCCATTTTGGCTAAACCTGGCCCTGTTTCCGTGTACTGATATGTACAGAGCTGGCCAGGACTTTTCCTTAACACTTCAATTGGCTTTAAGCAATGTGAATCGGTCCAGCCGAGGTGCTGATGTGTAGTCTTTGAAGCAAGGTGACAGGCCTGTGTTTCCCTGCCCCTGTAGCTCCCAAAACATATGGTTGAGCCTGGCGGGATGGAGAGCACTGCTCCACGCTGTTGGCTGGGATCGAGCCTCGAGAAAGAGGCTATGACTTCCCAGGGCATAGAAGATTACACATCAGAGCTGAAGCACCGACCCCAAAACATTAGATACTATCTTGAATTGTGTTATGCAGATTACTCCTTCTGCATATCCTTCCCTCTACATATTGCAAAGGTGATTTCAGGCCACCTACCTAGCCCAGCTCATGGTACTCATGGACTTTCTGCCATTCTCACAGTCACTCACCCCGAGCCACTCCCCTCCTTGAGAATTAATAAAACCCGGGTTTAGCCCTGGGTCGAGGCCTTTGTTCCAGTAACCACCATCTTAGCTGACTTAGGACCCCTTGGCTCCCCACAACTATAAGTATGCCTTAGTGTCTTTATTCTCGCCGTGGGTTACATTAAAAGTGGTAGATTAAAATTCCAATAACTTTTCCATGGGATTACACATATAAACTTCCCGGACAAAGAAGAGAACCAAAAAGGGCTTTCTATACTTAGTATCTCTTCACTTGGGCGTAGAATGATACATTGAAGTTTGTTTGTGCAATTTACTAGTTGGTGAATTTGGGAATGGAAGTGTGTGGTTTGAACGGAATTAACCCTGAAACATGCACCCGTGGTTTATAAAGAACGCTCCCAGAGAAACCACAGATTAAAGAAGAGCTAACGAAGCCAGTGCGAAGACAGAACAGTCATAGATTGCCACCCCGCCCTGGGTACAAGCCCGTCGCTGATCTTGATGGTCAGTGACAGAGCGCAGCCTGGCAGAGATTTCAAAATGTAAGACATGATTAATTGATCGCCTTGAGGTCAAGATGACATTTTTTAACAGGAGCGAGAAAGTAGCAGCTTTTCAAGAGAAATTATACAGTGAAGCAATGTGTGGAAATCGTTCTGTCACCATGGGGTTTGGTAGCCAAAGTTATGCACTGAGGTCGTGGACAAAAAACTCTCAAATCTGCCTCTTAAAATAAAAACCTCCCAGTTTTAAAAATATTCCTGCTCAAGTGAAGCATTTCAATGGGTTTTGCTAAATTGTGGTTAAAATATAAAAAGGCAACACCTTCTGATGACTTTTTCGGAACAACTGACTGACACTGGGGAAGATGGAAATTTACCGGCTGTATTCAGCTCCAGCCCCTCATGCCTCCCTCATGCCTGGGGCTGCAGGGCCAATGCCAAGCGCACTGAGTCCCACCAGCCCTGTTGGGTCCCATGCACAATGCTTAGTGTTGCTCATTTCCAGGCTATAACTTTCAAGGCCAAGTCTCAACTCACCTAACCCTTACCCAGCTCTGTGTCAATGGTTTTTTTTTTTTGGGGGGGGCGGTGTTTTTTGAGACACGGTATATAGCTCAGGCTGGTCTTAAATTCACTGTGTAGCCCAGGCTGGCCTCAAACTCCTGGGGATCCTCCTGCCTCAGCCTCCCAAGTGCTGGGATTACAGGTGTGTGCCACCATGCCTGGCTTCAATACCTTTCTTCTGTTCCCCTCCAGCCCACCCCTCCAGGTGAGCATGCCCCTCCTGCAGGGGAGAAGACAGAAGGACCTAACCCTCAGTCAGCAGTGGGGGTCCTGTGGGTGGAGCCTGAGGTGAGGACTGGGTGGGGGGTTGTGGGTGTGGGAGGTCGAGGCAGTGTGAGTCACTTCCTGGGATCGCTGGGGTGGAAGGGGACCATTGTGCCGGGCTTCTGAGCAGTACCTGGAGGGGAATCTTCCCAGATGATCCTGGAGTGCAAGTCGGGGTGACATTCTGCCAGCCCCCGTCCCCAGGGGCGTTAACACTACACTGCCTATGGGCTGGGTGACAGCCGGGCCGTGGAGAGCACTCCAGGGTCTGGAGACACGTGGTGTGGTGTGGGGAGCTTCAGCTCCCATCTATGCTCACACTGACTGTCCGGAGACAGCAGAGGAGGCTGTGACTGTCACCCAGCCGTACATGGATGAGCTCAGATTAGGCGCCCCTGACGTCTCCCCCCCGATGCCCAGCTATGACCATGGAACCTGTCTCAGACTGGGGCTTAGACCGTGGTGTTCGTTTCTCACGGTCTGGGGGCCGGAAGTCTGGGACACTGGTGCTGACAGAGTCGGGTGCCTGGGTGGCGCACCTTCTTGGCGGCAGGCGGCAGCTTGTGCACCATGTCTCAGCGGTGACAGGAAGAGCGTATGCTGGGCTCTTCCTCTTCTTACAGACACAAATCCCATGGCAAGGTCCCACCCCACGGCCTCGGCTAAGCCAGGTAGACATGAGCAGTCGATGCTCCGACCTACAGCTCTCTGATCTCTCTTTCTGCACAACTCAAAAGAAGGATGATGAGCTGTGGATCAGAGAGGCTGGCAGAATGAATGCAGTTCGTTTCCATCAACCTGCTGCTTTAGGGCTTGCTGTGTGCTGGGGACGGAGCTGAGGGAAGAGCCAGGTGGAGCTTCTGCCCTGAGGGATTAGCTGGTGAGGGACAGGAGACGCCCACTGCCCTCTGAGGCAAGTGGTGCTGATGCAGGGGCTGCAGGAGCCTCATCAGACCCCTGCTCCATCAGTGCCCTTATTGCCATTTAACAGATGGGGAAATTGAGGCACAGAGAGATCAAGACCCCCAGGAGAGCTGGTGTTTCTGCTCCTGCACAGCTGGGTGTCCACAGGGTTGTGCAAGCATGGCTCCAGGGGTGACATTGATAGGAGGTGGTCATGGCCAGTCTCCTGCATTACATGTCCACTGTGCAAGAGTTTAGGTCCTGCTGTGAGAAAAACTGAAAATTTCCTTGGCTAAGCTCTGCAGAGGCCTGCAGGTGAGCTGTCTTTGCAACAATTGATTTGTATGTATGAAATTAGCAACTGCATTAATATTGCCACTATTAGCCACATTACTATTTTCATAGAGGTGGCTTTTAAGTGGGCAAAACAGCAAGGTGGCCCTGTGCTCACACTGGGGTAGGACAGAGAGCTGGAGTTCAGCTGCGGCTCCACCCAGTGCCCCTGTGTGACTTGGGTGGTCCTGTGACAGCTAGAAGCTCAGTTCTCCTCTGGGAGGATTTAGAGTGACGACCAATGGCAATAAGACTGGCCACCTCATGGAGGGACACTGTGTGCCTGGGGTGCTCACAGGACTCAACCACCATGGTGAGTACTAGGTGATAAACCACTGTGGAGTGGTGGCTGGGGGAGGGAGCAACAGCGGGTTGAAAACAAACAAACCGTCTTAGTCCCTTTCTCATCACTGGACACAATGCCCCACACTCACAACTGAAAGGAACAGGTGTTTATTTCGGCTCACGGTTCCACAGGTCTCAGTCCTTGCATGGTCAGCCACCCCCGGAAGGGCCTGGTGGAGGACAGCTGCTCACAGCATGGCTGGCAGGAAGCGGAGAGGAGAGGGAGGAACTGAGGAGGGAGATAGACTCTTCTAGGCCATGCCTGAGGGACTGTCTCTTCTGACTGAACCCCATCTCCAACAGCACACTCAGCTCTGAGCTCCTCTGAGGTTTAATCTGCTGATGACTACAGCGCCCCTGTGACCCAATCACCTTTTAAAAGCCCCATCTCTGAATACGCGATTCCTGTGGGGGACATTGTAGAGCCAAACCAGAACACAAACAAACAACAACCACAGACACACTCCCTGGTTGCTGTCTGCCCCTGCCACGTGTATCCACAGTTTAGGATCAGCCCTCCAGTTAGGGACAGGCCCCCACCCTCTCTCCCTTCTCTGGAGTTCATGCCAGCTCATCCTCTCACCCTGCTCAGCTGGCACCTTCTCTGGGAAGTGGTCCCTGCTTTCCCCCTAAAGCCTCCTTGGCTCCCCATGTTTCTCACTCTGCAGCTCTCAGCATGGGGTGATGCTGTGCTCAGTGTGAGGGCCCCTGGTTTCTGCTGGGCTCCCTCCCATTGCTTCAGGCTCAGAACCTGTCCGGGTTTTGCTTCTTATTTTATCCTGAGGGCTTAGCACAGTGCCTGGCACACAACAGAAACTCAGTGGCACCTCTGAGGGTTGCTTGGGCCTCCAAGGACGGGCAATGGCTTTCCCTGAGCTGCACACCACGCTGCGATTTAAGCTGTTGCTGCGGGTTCCTAGAGGAAGGAAGTCATGGAAAGATACTGTTTGCATTTCTTTAACTTTAGCTCGGGACTGGGTTTATGATGCATTCCAAGCCCCTCTGGCAATGATGTCTTATAGAGTTGTGTGCAGGTCAGCTCTGTCTCCACCAAAACACTGTTCTGATTCTCACAAAGACAGTCTGGGGAACCAGTTCCTTCTCTTGCCCTGGCTGCCAGGCAGCTCAGAGAGAAGTTTGATTCTTCCTTCTGAAGAAATAACAGAAATACTTTCGGTGACCTAGCAAGTTTCTAGGCATAATTCTAAGTCCTTTGTGTGAATTAAATCATTTAATCTTCAAAATAATCCAATAAGATCAGTTCCACAGGCTGGGAAACTAAGCTAAGAGCTGCACAGAGCCAGAGAATGGCAGAATTCAGGATACGAACCATACGGCTTGGCCTAGAAAATCTAAGCCCTTAACCCGTGCGCGCACACACACACACACACACACACACACCCCAGCATTGTGAGTTACTTCCAATATTTCTTGGATTTCTACAAGGTAGGAATTTCTAGTACTTGTTACAAAGCAGAAAAAAAGAATTCTCTTGTGTGGCTGGGTGAGTCCTAACCTTGAAGAGCCAGTCTCTCTCTCTCTCTCTCCACTCATCCATCCTGTGCTCTGATTTGGAAAGCCTCTGCACTGAGGAAGACTTCTCAGGTACCGAGGTAGAAACTATCCACACAGAAACATCGGAAAGTCTGAAGCAACGATCTGAAACATCTCCCTAGTACAAAGGGCAGGACTCTTCATGAAGCTGCCACTTGTGTGTCCCTCCCAGCCTCCTCCTCTGGTTGAAGTCACTCTGTGTCCTGCAGCATGGACACCTCTGCTGGCCGTGGGCAACCTCAAGTGTGCCCCACAGAGCTAAGAGGTAAGTGTGCTGCAGTGAGCTGAGTGCATATGTGGGTGTTAGGTGTGCTTTGGTTTCCTTTTTTCAGTCAATTGTTTAGTAAACACCCACTGCATGCCAGGCACAGCTCTGGAGGAGGAGGAGGAGGTTTGAGAAATAAGCAAAGCAGGATAGGTCTTTGTTCTCATGGAGCTCTTCCTTCTAGTGGAGAAGAGAGATACTGAACAGTGTGACACAGAAACACATTGTTTCAGGTCACAAGGAGTGCTAAGAGAAAGATGCATCAGGAAAGGGGATGGTGAGAAGTGGAGTATGATTTGAGCTACTGCAGATGGGGGAGATATTTGTGGAAGATGTTGCCTCAGCAGGGGCTCAAATGAAGTGAGGGGGGTGTGGCCATGCAGACACCTGGGGAAGAGCCTTCCAGGCAGAAAGAGCCAGGGAAAGACTCTGAGAGGCAATGAATGTACCAAGAGCAGCCTGCTCTTCCTTGCTCATGTCGGGCTGGGCCCACTGGGACCCAGCTTGCAAGTGGACTTTAACACTTGTCCATATCACTGGGGCTAGAAGCCTACAAACTATGTTTTTTTATTCTTGTGCTGCTGACCCCGGTCAGATTCCACTCACGACAGGCACTGCTGTGAGGCTGCAGGTGGGAGGAAAGAGGACTCGCTCTCCTGCTCCTACTCAGGTGGTAGCTCCTGCTCGACCTCACTGGTGACAAATCAACTCCAATTTCTTCAGTGACTTTAATGCCTTTGTCATATAGTCTAACACAATCACAGGGTCTGGGATTTCGGAAATGGACATCTTTTGGGGCAAGTGCCTACCACACTAGCACCTCTCACACAAGCACATAAGAGGAGCTCAACAGCGGAAGCCATGTGAGCTTTTCTAATCCAATCACTTGTTCATAAAGCAAAAGTCACGGCTTGGAGAGGCACAGTGCTGGTACAATGAAAGCTAGAGCTCAAGTGTGCTCTGCCCCCTCCTCCTGGTAACCACAGGGATGATGCCAGGGAGGGACTGTGACACCAAGGGCATGTGAGCAGAGGCCGCCCTGGGCCCCAGACACCTGAAGGATCCTCACTGTCCCCGGAGGAAGGCTCGCTCCTGACAGAGGCCCAGGACTAGTGCTGGAAGCACCTTGGACACCATTTAGTTTGTCCCTGGCTGTGAGCAGGCAAGGACTCAGGATCCAGAGAGGGGCAGTCTGGCCAGCTGGTGGCAGAGGTTGGCCTCCCTGTGGGGCTTTTGAGCTCAGTTAGCAATCTAACTGCCCTTGGATGGGGATTAGGACACCCTGACAATGGCATCTACTGCCTCCCTGCTGTGTGAGTCTGGTGGGACAGGATTCCTGGGCCCTACACCAGCCCCGATCCAACATAGTGCCTGGAGCTGGGCCATCCCTCAGGAAGCATCTCACCCCGACTTTAGGGCACAGGCAGGGAGTCCAGAGAGGTGTCTCCACAGAAGCAGACTCCAGCCCATATGTGATACCCAGGTTCCATGTGCTGTCCCATGCCTGGGACCTGGAAGGGCCCAGCAAGACTGACTCCTGAGAAATCAAGGGTGAGGACCCTTAGTCAGTACCGAATGCTGTTCCAAAACTTGTCTCACTAAGCAGCTGCAGCAGCTGCATCGCTCCCACAGACACACCCAGAAAAAGCTGACGGGACCCAAGGCCTCTTAGAAATTTCCATTCTGCTCTTTCTTGTGAGGAGATCTGGGGCTTACAAAACATTAAAATGAGCACCGATGCCATCTCATTAAATGGCCAGTCTGTGAAGAATGACTTCCGGAATTTGGATGTGTTCTGAACCCACCAGTTATACCCATGAGGCACATCTGTGAGTCTCGCTCACTAGTGAGGCAGGCTCCTATCTTAGGAGCTGCAAGACGGGGCAACCATCTGTCTGCTTCCTTATAGAAAGTGGAACCATTTGCTAGAACCCTCTGCAGTGGCCTGAAGGCTTGTGTCCCCTCCAAATAGAAGGGCAGACCCCAACCAGCAGTGTGATCATCTTAGGAGATGCCCAGCTAGGAGATGCCCTAGCTTCTAGAACTGTGAGAAGTAGGTTTTTAATTTATAAATTACCCAGCCTCAGGTATTCCATTGCATCAAAGAAAATGGACCAAGACAGTTTATTTCATGGAGGATCAGATTGACAAACTCAATAAACCAGAGTCCTAGAAATTCATGTCACACCAAGCCTTCCAGGATGGGGAGGAACAAGCTACTCCAAAAGGAAGGACAAGCATTTGTGACAGGATGCCATCACCCCATCCTCTCAACGGACCTTTGGGACAGACTCCATCCTGGGACAGAAAGGATGAGGGGAAATTTCTTCTTCAGCCTTGGACCTCTTTGCATGATTTTTGAGGCCTCATCGGTGCTTGAGATGCTCACCCCAGCTTAGAAGGTCATTTCTTTAGTGCTCTGGACAAGGCCTCCTTGATATACCAGAATGTTTGTTAATGGACTGCTGTTGGTGCCTTATGCTGCTATAGCATGGAGAACATTGCAGAGCATCCTCACATCCAGATGGGATGTGACTGATCATCTTCCCACACCCTGGACATAAGAACTTATGTTATTCCCACTTCACAGGTGAGAAAACTGAGCCTCTGTCTGAGGCCATGGGCAGCTCACCTGGGGTCACATAACTATGGTGTGGGGAAAGGGGTGACTTCTGGTCAACACGGCCATGTGCTGTGGCATACAGCAGGCTCCCCAGGGAGCCCTGGAGCATAAATTCCAGCTGCGACACTATCGGGTACAAAGAAGGCAAGAAAAGTGTGTCCACTTAACAGCTGACATGAGGAGGTCTCTTAGAGAAAGTGCCATGTGGGCTGAGAACAACACGGTGACACACACCTGGGGAGGGCTGGGTGTTCAAAGAAAGGTGTCCAGAAGTGAGAAGAAAGGCAGTTCCTACTGACCCACAGCTGTCGCTGAGCTCTGTGGATGATAAAGATTAATCACCAAAATCACACGGAGAAGCCCATGTCCTCACCCAGCCTCATCTCTAAATACACTCCAATAGGTGTTCAGACAGTGGTCCGTGTCAGCAGCCTCCAGAGCACCCGGAATGGCCCAGTGTCAGTGATTAGACCCTTCTCTCCCTGCTGCAGCAGAGTCTACCCTTAGGCACACTGCCCCGCTCTTCCCCCTTAGGAACAAACCTGACTTTGTGGCAACAGTGCATGGAAGAATGCCATTTCCCAGCCTCCTTGGCAGTTGGCAGAGGCCGCGGGGCTGTGTTCTGAGCACAGCGACATGTGCAAAAGTGTCTGAAATGTCCCAGAAGAGTTCTCAATCCCCTCTCCTTGTCCCCTCCTTCTGGCTGGAGTGCAGAATGACGGCAGCCACTTTGGGCCATCCCAGAAGCATTGCCCTGTCACAATTCTTGTGGTAATATTTCGCTTCTACTCAAGTCCCCTTTCTCATAGCAGAAGTTTGGAGTCCTCCCCAATCTTTAGGCACTTGTCTCCTAGGGAAGAGTGGCATAAATAAGACCCAGGGGCTTTGTCCTAATCCTTATCCCTTACGAGCTAGGGCTGGGGATGGGTGAAATGCCCGAGGGACTAATTTCGTTAATGGCACCAACTCGTAACCCCTCAGTATTGCAGTCTTTTGCCGTCTGACTCCGCAGCCTCTTCCACTCTGACTCTGAGCTTGGCCATGGGACTTCATTTAGCCAAGAGAATTTTAGGTTTAAAGCTTAAAAATCTACTTGTGTCTTCCTTTTCCTCTCTTGGGGCTGGGTGACCACCATGAGAATGTGCTTGAGCTAGCCTGCTGGAGGATGAGCCATGTGGAACAGAGCACAAGCCGAACTAGCTTAGCCAGTTACTACTGGGTGGGTGAATGGGCTTCAGGTGACCCCAAGATGAATTTCAAGGCCAAACCCTATCAAGATTAATTACCAACCACACAAATGGCCTGTAGAATTGTGAACAACAGCAAATGCATTAGTCAAAGCCAGTGACTTTTGAAGCTCTTTGTTATGCAGCGTTATAGCAATAGCTGACTGCTACAAAGTCCCCCTTTTACCAACGTTTCCAATCACTAGGGAAGGCATGTCCTCCACAGGGCCAAGCAAGGTGTTTGGTAACATAGTGTGTGTAAGGTCCAAAGTTGAAGCCCCAGTGCTTCCACTTGCTGCTTTTATGTCCTTGCACAAGTAACTGCATTCTCAGTTCTTTTTCTTTCTTTTCTTCTTTTCTTCTCCTCTCTCTTTCCTTCTTCCCTTCTTTCTGCCCCTGTCTCTTTTCCTTTCTCCCTCCTTTCCTCCTTTCCTTCCTTCCTTCTTTCCTACATTCCTTCCTTCCTTCCTTTGGTCTTAAATCAGGAATTAAAATGTGCTCTACATTCTCTGCTACTGTTTTGGTTATTGTGAGGCTTGAACAAGCTAATAGAGGTAAAGTACTTATAATGAAGTTAGTTCTCGGTACAGATGAGCCTTTAAGAAGCGCACGTGTACTTCTTCATAGCATCTACCCTCCCACCCTCTTTCTCCCTCATTGCCTGGCAGAAGGCCCACCATGGTAAATAGCCACTGTTTGCTGAATGTCTAGAGTGAGATTAATAGTTTTATTAGTATTTTATTAATATTTTATTAATAGTTTTATTATTTATTATGTAAATTTCAATATTCTATTTCAACCTGAGGACCATATCTTTGCTCTTTTTATAAAGTTCATGTATAATATTTAGCATGCTTGACAACTGTACTTCTCCCTCACTCCCTATTCTGCTGTGAAATAAAACATTAAAACCTTCTGCACTCTCTGGCATTTACATGCACTGTCCATTCCAATGGTACTTAACTGAAACATTTTCCAAGGGTTCCTCCTGCATGGGTTGAGAGGCGTCCTCCCAGGTCAAGAGGAATGGCATTTCTATACAGGATTCACTTCCTTCCAACCACCCCAGCTGCCTTCTAGAGTCAGGTCTCCTGGGCTCTTTCTCAGCCACCTTCTTTTTCCTCCAGAATCTCCACTCTGATTAGCATCAGAAGCCTGGCTTTGGCATGGTTCCCCACATCTGGCCACATGGAAGTCACAAAGCAACACATATCTTCCCTTTCCCAGTGTCCTGCTAGGGTAGCAGGAAATCAATCACCTTGAGATTCTAGCCCTTATATGACTCACTGGTGCTGAGATTAGGGCAAGGGTTCCGGGAAGGGAGGGACTCACACCCTAACCCCACCTCAAGCAGCAGGTGAGATTCTGTGTATACGACCACCTTACTGATGAAAGGGCCATAGTGGCCACCAGATCTTCAAAGCCTCTACAAACCTTTGTAAAAACCATAGCCTTGGACAAGTGATGTCCCTCCCCACAATTCTCAGCTTCTACCTCCACAAAATGAAAGTGATGACAATGTTTTCTGACTTCACTTTAAGGAGATGTACATGAGAAAATGGATTTGAACCATAACCTGCTAGATAAATACAAATATAGGCAATGCTTGATGTTTCATTATGCCATTCTTTGATTTAGAAAACACTTAGGTAGTATGAGTTCTAAAAGATGTTGCACAAATTATGTATAATTCTTTTTTTTTTTGTGGGTACTGGGGGGTCGACCTCAGGACCTCGCGCGCCAGCAGGCGCCCGTGCCGCTGAGCGATATCACCGGCCCCTTTTTCGTATGTGGGTTCCGGGAGTCGAACTCGGGTCCTCGCACTTGCCGGGCAGGCGCTTATGCCGCTGAGCCATCTCACCGGCCCCTATGTATAATTCTTTATGTTCTTTCCTGGTTATGCATATTAGTGAAATTTAGATTAGAGGATGGCATAGGGGTTAAAAAAAAAACCCAGGGAGTCCTCAGGAAAAATGATAGCAGATCATATTTTGAACCTCATGTGCTCTATCTAGTTTATTCCTCACAACAGCTGGACGAGGGAGGTTTATGTCATTTCCTTTTGACAGACCAGGGAACCCTGGCTCAGGAAGATTAAAAGAATTGTTCAAGGTGAGGTGGCAGAGCTCATACTTTACCACAGGGCTGCCAGCTGAGAGATGGAAAATGGACTGTGCATTTGACACTGTGTATCTCTAGGCAAAAGGATTTTGCTTTTTCAGGGCTCTGTTGAGCACCTCTGATTCCTGCAAGCCCTGCTTTGAGTTGGACCCAGCTCTCCACCACCGGGGGGCTGACGGGAAGCCCCTGAGACCATGCCCAGCCCATTGAAAGCCTCACTTTCCTCTTCTGAACATGAGTGCACTTCTGCCTTCCCAGTAGGGCTGCTGGGAATGTCCTGGGGTCACCAGGTGGAAGCCCTCGGTCCGGCGCCTCTGTGACAACAGGCTCATTCTGTGCTCACCTCTTTTGCTTTGCTTGCAAAGACAGGAGAGGTTGACATGGAGAGGAGGAAAGGTGGCCGATGCACATAAGCTAGGAGGAAATCTGAGTTCCATCATCTTGGGTGGTGGCAGCAAGCAGAGGTGGCTGCAGAGACTGCCTGGCTGGCTTTCCCAGACTCGCCAGTGTCCCCCAGGTCCCTCTCTGCTCCCATAGCAGAGCTATTGGGAAGGTGAAATGAGAAGGTGTCCTGTGGCACCTGGCACTGCCCGCAGAGAAGAATCAGGGTGACGCCCCTCCTGTGTCCATTGGCCCAGGTCTCAGGCTGGCCTGACCACACATACAGGCTGCAGCTGTGTGACAAAAGGAGGTCCCTTACCTTTCACGGCTCCCGCCTCATCGTGCTTCTCAAAGAGCAGGTAGTGCGGGCTCTCGGGGAGAAAGGGCAGGCTCACCAGCTGGACAAAGGCGGGGACCACGATCAACCCAAACAGATATGGCCAGGTGCTCTCCTGTGGGAGAAGAAAATGGGTCACATGGGAGCCTGGGCCCTGGGCCAAGCAGCTGCGACTTCAGAAGTCTCCCTGCCCGGCATGATCCCAGGAGCCAGGGCTGAGGGAGGGGACTGAGCTGGGGAGGTCACCAGCCTGGGAACAGGGCATTTCCCATGCACAAGTGGGTGTCCGTGAGACAGTGACCTGCGGGCCACTCTGAAGAGCAGGTGGCTGAGGGTCACCGGTCACTTAGGGGGTGCCAGGGTCGGCTGACACCCCAGACTGTGGGCCACTGTGGCAAGCCTGAGAGTGTCCTCAGTGCTCTTCTCTTCCCAGCACAGCCACCTCCTGGGCTGCCACTGGCAGGGATCCCATTATGCCTCGATGGTGAGACCTGCACACAGCAGGTGCACAGAGGGGAAGCCCGTGCCACCATTGTGCCGCCTGCGAAGCCATGGTATGTGGCTATCTCACTCTTGTCATGCCACGAGAAGGGTGGCCAGGGCTCTCCCAGGGGCACAGAACAGGGGCGCAGGCTGCCCTCAGGGAAGGAGGGCTTCTCGTGTTCCAGCACACTGTGGGGGCAATGGGCACCACTCAAGGGGCTCTTTGACTCCCTTCAAGCAGAGAATGGTGACGGTCATCTACGGTGCCACATAACTGCAGTGTGGAGCTCAGTGACGATGCCCATCGAGGTGGTCTTCTTCCTTCCCTGCCTGTTTCTCACCCAGGTTACAAATAAGTTTTCACTGCGCAGCTGGAAGAGGAGAAGTTGACCCCTAGGCAGTTCCTGGGGGGAGCAGGATGAAAGCCAGAGGCTCCACACCAAGCTCCTGATGTGTTCCTGGTGACAGAGACCCTGTGCGAGTTCCAGGACCCTGCCAGGGTGGAGCTGCAGGGGCCCAGAGGTGCAGAGCATGGCAGGAAGGGGTCTGCAAAGGGTGGAGACCAGGGCTGGTCCAGTCCTGGTCCTCGGTGCCTTCAGTCCTCCTTTCTGAACCTAGAGCAGACGTCTATTCACAAAACACTATCGGTTCCACCAACCAGCACAGTCCTGCCTCCGCTGTTTGAAGGACGGGCAAGGTCAAGGCTCGCTGCTCTGTTTGGGGACCTCTAGCTAAAAGGCCAGTGGAGGAGACAGAAAGCAAAGAGATTTGGGGCTGCCGAGGCCAGAAGGAGCAGGCAGCGGGGAAGGAGTGCTCATGGGAAGGGGCTTCCTTTTGGGGTCAGGAAATATTCTGCAATTACATAAGGCCAGTGGTTGCGTGGCTTTGTGAATATTCTAAAAACCACTAAGTCATGTATTGTAAAACTTGACGGTATATGAATTATATCTCAATTAAAATTTTATAAACTGCAGAGGGAATGGCACAGCATCAGCCTTCTGTTTTAGTGGGTTGCACATCCACAGAATCAACCAACTATGGGTCAAAATATTCAGACAGAATTGCATCTTTCCTGACCATGGGAAGACTTCTTTCTTGTTATCATTCCCTAAACAATGCAGTATAACAACTAGGTACATAGCGTTTACATGGTATTGGGTATTATAAGTCATCCAGAGGTGATTTAAAGTATATGAGAGGAGCCAAGTGTGCTGGTGCACGCCTGTAACCCCAGCACTCAGAGGCTGAGGCAGGAGGATCGCAAGTTCAAGCCCAGCCTGTAACTTAGCAACTTAGTGAGACTTTGTCTCAAAATAAACAATAAAAACGGCTGGAGATGTAGCTCAGTGCAAAGGGTCTGAATTCAATTCCCAGTACTGGGGAAAAAAAATATATATATATATATGTATATATAATCTCTATCTCTCTCTATCTCTCTCTCCCTCCCATCTAGCAGCAGATTTGGGGGTCCATGCCCCTGTGGACAGAAGGGACAACTGGATATAAGTGTGATCCACTATACCTCTCTGTGTTGCTGTTGTTTTGTTTGCTTGCAGTTTGGTTGTTATATCAGAAAGAGCAAAACCGGATGGGCAGAAAAGATCAGGGCAGCCACCTGAGCAAGCCTGCCTGAGTGCTGGGCCCCAGGCATGGTGCAAGTGCTTGCCGTCATTGTGTTAGTCAGGCGACCTCACAGCAGTCTGGGGTGGGGTGGGGGCTACTGCTGCATGCTGGAGATGTGGCAAGGGACACCTGTTCTGGGCCTCTGGGCCCAATCTCTTCCCGTATCATCATAACAGAGGGGACTGCGTCCTTGAGCTGCCACTGGGTGGGGGCAGGGAGGACAGGATCAAGAAGGGCATCCTGGAGTAAGGACAGCATGTTCAGGCAACAGAGGCAGGTTCACCGGGACAATGACTGCAGTGGGCAGGTAGGGTCAGGGGATGCCGGAGATTTAGGAGCTTGGAGTCTTGGGCAACAGTTGGTCATGATGACTTTGCTGCCATTCCCTGGCTCCTGGACTTGGTTTGAGGACAAAAGGGAGCCTTTGAAGGATCTATGGACGCTGTTTCCTCCAATCTGTAAGTCAGCCTTTCTGGACTCCTAGAGACAGTGGGCACGTTTAACATTGCGTGATGTCCTGGCCCATTTTCTGTTACAATAACAAAATATCTGCGAGCTGGCAACTTATAAAGAATATTTGGATCATGGTGCTGGAGGCTGGGAAGGCCAGGAGCATGGTGCTGGCATCTGCTTGGCTTGGCGTGCTGGGTCACAATGTGGCAGAGGGTGTCACGGGTGAGACAGAGCCAGCGTGACAGCTTGGCTCCCTCCTCCTCCACATGTAAAGTCATGGTCACCTTCACAGCCAGGTGCCCCAGGTTGGGGTATTAATGATGCTTTCTGTTTTCTGTCTCTTATTTCACCTTGACGTGCTGGGACCTGATTGAGACTGTCCCTCCTGGAATTAGCTGACTCCAAAGAGACAGCCAAGGACTCCCCTGGGATCACGACTTTCATATGCAAACCAAGCAATCCATACTCCAGCGGGGACTTCACTGAAGTTTTACACATCAAGGCATGTTTCTTGGAGTCTTTGGTTAATTTGTCTGGGGGTGCAGCTCCGATGCTAGGGCTGTCCAAGCTCTCTGATTGACAGCACCATCCCAGGCCCACCCCCACCTTCCTCCATCACTGCAATGGACAGATGCAGGTGCACGTGTCAGCCATTCCACTGGGAAGAAATTAGGAGACCTGTGTCCACCTCAAGAAAGTGGCTTCCTTAGCTGTCTGGGTGCTCTCTGCTCTGGTACAAGCTGGTCTCATGGCAGAAGAGCACCGGTCAACAAATGCTCACGGAGCCCCTCTGACCACACCATCCCCCACAACCTTCCAGGGAAGGCCCTGCTTCACAGAGCCCTGGGTGGAGTGTGATGGGTCACCTTGCCAAGTGGGCGTGAAGGGGCAATCTGTAGCCATCTCCACACTGGACCCTGGAGAGCACTGTCCAGCCAGTAAAACACGAAGACCCTCCATTCATCGCAGCAGCGTGTCATCCTAGAGTCACTGTTTTTGCTGAGTGTCCGGTTGTGATGTGTCTCCGCAACAATAACAGGGATCCAAGGACACCAGGCTGTAGGATCAGCTTCCCACCTCCCTTTGTGAGAAGTAAGGATGAAGAGGGTGTCCAGCCTGGAGTTGAAACCCATTGTCCTGATTTCTGAGTTGCATTGTTCAGACCCATTCGCACTGCCCGCTTTGTCCCCAGGGTCCTCCCTGTGGTCCCTCCCTGTGGACCACCTGCAATCAGATCATTGTCCTCCAAACAAATGCAAAGGAAGACAAGGAAAGGTGCTCATCCTAAGGCTGGCACAGCACAGGGACCTGCCACATGAACAGGCTTCTGAATGATCCCTACTCCAGGGATCCGTGAGGTGTGAGGCTTGATTTTTCAATGGCCAGGGCTGGACCTGGTTCCCAGTAAGCTCTGGGACCTCAGAAGTTAGCTGGGAACACAGGAGCCCACGGTCACAGAAAAGCAATCAATTTTGATGGTGGACCCAAGTTCAAATTATGCATCTGCTGCTTATTACTGATGGGGCCTGGAACGAATTGCCTATTCTTTCTTTTTTTTTTTTTTTTTTTTTTTGTGGGTACCGGGGGGACGACCTCAGGACCTCACGCGCCAACAGGCACCTGTGCCGCTGAGCGATATCACCGGCCCCTTTTTCGTATGTGGGTTCCGGGAGTCGAACTCGGGCCTTCGCGCTTGCAAGGCAGGCGCTTAAGCCGCTGAGCCGTCTCACCGGCCCTGCCTATTCTTTCTTGAATCAGTTTTCTCAGCTAGCAAATGAGAACAGAAAATAACATTTATTTTTCTGGGTGGTGGTGAGGGGGAGATGGCTATTTCCTGGCGTGGATCTGGGTTATGGTAAGAACCCAACAAATGTTAGTTCTTTTCCCACCTTGTGGTGGTCCAGAGCCAACCTAAATGGCCCATCCTAACACAAAAGCCGGTCTGAGGTCGGATCTGCTGCTTGTGAGCCCAGGGACTGTGGTGTCTGAGTGCTGCACGGAACCCGCTTATCAGGGGTGTGAGGGCAGGCCCACCATGCCCCAGATGTTCCTGACTTCCTCAGCCGTGCCCTCCTCCTTCTGTACTCTCTCCTCCTGCAGCTTCTGACCTTGGCACTCTTTGCCACAGGGATACCGGTTCTGAAAAGGGGGGATGTTTCCAGACTTCTACCAGCCTTCAGTGCAGCAGCAATGCTGAAAGGAGTGTCTGCCCTGTGTCCCTCCTGAACCAGAGGGCTCACCCAGCACTGTGGTGCTGCCAGCTACCCAGGTGTCCAGCCTTGACTCTTCCTGGCTTGTGCCCCTGCCCAGCCAGCCTGTTGTGGATATTGAGCTGCTGGAGACAGAACCCAAATGCCCATCACCCCGTGTCGATCGCTGTCATTTTGTCCAGTGGGGCTGGTGATCATCCGTGCTGTGTGCTCTCAGCTTCCTCCCTTCCTCTGCCCTGTTCTCCTGCAGAACCCTGGTGAGCGGGCATGGCACCCTCCTTCCCAGGGGACCAGCTCACCCTGCCTCTGACTCTGGGGATACAGCTTGATTTTCAAAGTGGTGAAAACACCCTAATCCCTAACTCCTTCACATCACCATCCACTCATCCATGGATGTTCCCAGAAAGGACCAGGAAGGTCAGGACAGCAATGCACAGCAAGGCAGCAGGTGAGCAGCCTGGCATGGACCCACTCCAAGTGCCCTGTTCCCGGACACCACTGGGCCGTGGCACATGCTGATCTCTCTGCCTGGGAGACCCGTGCCTCCTGCCTGACTGGCAAACACCTGCTTCTGCCGTTAACCCGGCACTCCCTGCAGGAGGAGCCTCCCGCAGGTACAGTTAGAGGGCACATGCCTCTCTTCAGCCCATTTAACATGGCACTGGGAAAATGCTTCTTTGGTGCCTGCTTCATGTGCTGGGATCCAGCTCTGCCAACAGCTGTCTTCCATGCGAGGTCATCGGCCACCAGCAAGTGAGCATGGACCGCATGTCAGAGCCTCTGCAGAGCTGAATCTGGAGCCTCATGAGAGAACCCGGGGCTGCCCTGAGCCACAGACCGCAAATCCCCTGGGAAGTGGGTGGGCGCAATGGTAGAACATACAAACCTGCCTTCCCATCCAGCTCTGGTGCTCACTGATGAAGTAACCTAGGGTAAATTACTTGTTTTCTATGCCTCACTTTCCTCACCCAAAAAACGGGGATAATCCCAAGTACTTGTACTTTACTACATTTTGAGTGTGGAGCCTTCCCCCAAAGCCATGTGTTCAAGGCTTAACCCAAGCCCAGCTCTAGTGGAGCCTTTAAGAAACTTTAAGATGTGGGTTTAATGGGAGGTTTTAAGTCACCAGGATGTGTCCTCGAATGGGGCCATGGGATACTGGTCTTTTCCACTTTTTTGCAATTTCTGGCCATGAGACAAATGGGCCACCTCTGCCATGCAGTCCTGCCATGATGCGCTGCCTCATCACAGAACCAAAAGCAACAAAGGTCACCACAGAACCAAAAATAACAAGGTCACCTAGCATGGAATGAAATGTCCAAAACAGTTGAGCCCACATGAACCTTTCATGTTTTTAAGTTATTTCAGATATTTTGTTACAGTAACAGAAAGCTGACTAACACCCCATGGGGCTGCTATAACTGAATGGGTCAAATGCTTACTTGGCATGTGCCTGGCCCAGAGCGATACCGTGCAAGTCACCGTGCTAATTATCATGCTGATATCATATGTTGCCTCAGTTTCCAGGAGAAAATGAAGAGCCTGGACTAGGTGGCTCTGTTGTTCCTTCTAGAGAGACCAGACTGTAAATAAATGCTTAGAGGCACAGAGTGGCAGGTTTCACAAGGCCCTAGATTTCTTGGTGCAGGTTTTGTAAATGATTAGGGATGGAAGCTGGAATTTGGGTAATGACCACTCCTCCCAAAGCTCTTCAAGAAGAAAACAATGTTTATAGTGTAAGTTTCTTAGAACAAGTAGAAGTTTTAAAATTGTACACATTCCTGGAGTCATAGGTACAGGCAAGGACTTTCTGAACAGAACTCCAATTATACAAGAAATAACACCACCAGCTGTTTCTCAGACAGAGGACTAAGATCTGGAACATATAAAGAATTCAAAACAATGAGACCACCCCAAATACAAGACCCAACCGAAAAGTGGGCAACTGAAATGAATAGACACTTCACAGAAGAAGGACAAATGACCAATAAACATATGAAAAAATTCAACATTTCTGGCCATTAGAGAAATGAAAATTAAAACAACTTTAAGATTTCATCTTATACCAGAAAGAATGACTACAGTCAAGAATCCAAATAATAACAAATGCTAACTGTGGCAAAAAAGAAACCCTCCACACCATTGGTGGGAATGTAAACTAGTACACCCAATATGCAAATCAGTATGGAGATTTCTCAGAGAACTAAAAATAGAAATTCCATTTGACCCAGCTATTCCCTTTCTATATATCTTCCCCAAAGAGCTAAAGACACCAATTTACAGTGATACACACATAGTAATGTTTATTGCAGAATAAGTAATAGCTAAATAGTGAAAGCAGCTTGTATGCCCATCAACAGACAAATGCATAAAGAAAGTACATGATGGAATAGTACTTGGCTATAAAGAAGGATAAATTCAAGACATTTGTAGGAAAGTGGATATACCTGGAAAATAGACTGTTAAGTGACATAAATCAGACACACAAGCTTAAATACATATGGTATCTCTCATTTAAGTAAGGCAAAGTGTAAATAAAGAACAAAATAAAAGATTGATAGAAGGAAACAGGGAGACAGATCTTTTGCAAATGGGAAGGTATCCAAGAGACCGAGGGCGAGGGGAGAGGGGAAGAGGAAGAGGAAGATTTAAGATGCATCAAGTACATGTACTGAACACCCACAACGAATGTACACATTATATGTTATACACATAAACTAATAATAATAATAATAATAATACAGTTATTCCTCATTTAACAACACACCTGTTTAATGACTGTTTAGACTTATGACCTGTCACTTGGACATATGACTCACCTTTGGACTTACCACCCAGGAGCACGAGCAGCAGTGTGGCTTTATGGTGGCTTCTTCTACAGCACAGAACTGTAATTTTTGCTTATTATACTGTACAGTACAGCACTGTAGTTTTATGTTCTGTTATACATTATAGTACTCCATGTAAAAGTTTAGCAAATAAAAGCAAAGTCACCAAGTTGGAGTTTCCTTTGACCTTTTCTTTGTTCTTTGTAATGAACATGCTCTATACAATTCTTCATTTAGCGACCAATTCACTTAACAACTGGGTGGCAGGAATGGAATTTGGTTGTTAAATGAAGACTGTCTATAATGAAAAGGGGAATTGGGGTCTAGAGAAGGAGGGAGGGAGGCGGGTGGGGAGAGGAAGGAGGAAAGAAAGTAATCAAAAATGTGTTATGTACATGCACCTACTCCCTAAGATGAATGTAAACTTCATGTCTTGCAAATATGTGCTAGTAAAATAAAATTCATAAAAAGGGTTGCCTTTCTAAGAGAGAGAAGTGGGAGCCAAAAAGCCCAGACCACCTCCTAGCCCCCACCCTTGCTAAACAAGCCCTACAGTCAGCATTGCCTGGTTTCTCTTTTTCCCATAGGGCTGTCCAGTGGCCCAAGCATCAGATTTCCTTGGCACCTTAGTTGAAAAAGCCATTGACCGGATATGTCTGGCTCTCGATTCTGTTCTATTGGTCTATTTTCTTTTTTTTGCCACAACACACTGTTCTGATAGTTTCAATGTAAATCTTAAATCAGGTGGTACAAGACCTCTAATCTTATTTTTTCTTTTGAAAATTGCTTTGGTTATTCTAGGACCTTTAATTTCCATATAAATTTTAGATGGGTTCATCTATTTTTTATTTTTAAAAAACTTCCTGGATTTTGATTGGGTTGCATTGAAATAATTGATAAATTTGAGGAAAATTGATCTTTCAGTGATGTTGTCTTTAACTCGATGAACATGGTATATCTCTCCACTTCTTTAGGTCTTCTTTTATTTCTCCTGACAGTGTTTTGTCTTTCTCAGTGTAATATCTTGTACACATTTTCACAAACTTATCCTTATTTCATATTTTAATGCTATCACAAGTCATTTTTCCATTTCTAAATTTCATTACTATTAAATAAAAATACAATTAATTTTGGTCTATTGACTGTATCTTGTGACCTGAATAAACTTACTAGTTCTTTTTTTTTTTTTTTAATGTGGGTACCGAGAGTCAAATTCAGGACCTTGCACTTGCCAGGCAGGCACTTATGCCACTGAGCTATCTCACCGGCCCAAAACTTATTAGTTCTAGTAAATCTTTCTTTGAATATTTAGGAATTACTACATATATAGATGAATGTGTCATCTGCAAATAAACACAGTTTTAGTTCTTTCTTTCTGAACAGTACATTTTTTAGTTAGAGTTCATCCTTTGATGTATAGGACAGGACCCGCAGTGCAATGCTGAATGGTAGCGGGGCTTTGTTTCACATCTTAGGGAAATGAGCTGGTCCTCCACAGATCAGTGTGGTGTTGCTTGTAGAGTTCTAGGTTTTACATATCAAGTTGAATCTCTTCTGGGTCCTTTTCCTTTCCACGTTTCATTTTGGATACTTGTGACTGACCCATCATCAAGCGTACAAAGTCTAAGCCACTCTTCACTCCATTCTGGGGCTTTCCATATTGAGTATTGCAGTTTTCATCTCCGGAAGTTTGAGGAGGATCTTTGTTTGCATCTTCCATTCTTTTCATCAAGTTTGCATTTTCCTCTACCTCCTATTACATATGGAGTGTGCCTACAGTAGTTGTTTTAACATTATAGCCTGAAAATTCTTTTATCTCTGAAATGTCTAGTTATGTTTCTATTGATTGATTCTTCTTCCAACTATGGGTTATATTTTCTTGTTTATTTTCATGTCTGATAACTTTTTCACTGGAAACCAGTCCCTGTGAATTTTACGTAACTGCTTATAGAATCTTTTTACACCCCTTCAGGCAGTATTGAGCTCTGTTCTTGAGCACAGTGGGGTCCTCGAAATCAGTTTGTGTGTTTAGAAGCTGCGCAGCTGGTTTGAGGGCGTCTTGAGCACCTTTTATTCTGTTAGCTCCATTGCTGAGAACTCTGCCTGATGGTCATAGAGGAGATCTTTCTACTGAACTATTTTCAGATGCATGCAAACTCCAGATATTGTTTCTTTTACTTCTTATTTTGCTTCTTCATTATTCAACAACACTTGAGTAAAAATCTGCTGAGACCCAGAGCGCTTTCTCCTCCCTCCCTCCCTCTTCTCCAGTATGTTTCCTATAAAGCCTTCTGGGACAGTTGCAGGGTCACTGCATTTGTTGCTCTTCTCTTGTACCATCCTTGTCCTGCCCTGACAGCTATCCAATGTTTGAAAGCAGTTTTCCATATGTTGCTAATTTTTAATGTTGGATGGGAGGGGTAATCATGGATGAGAGCAGAAGTCTCTAAAACATTTTTTATCTGTATCTGATCCCTGTCCACTTCTCAGACCCCTACCTCATGCTTCTTGTCCCAGTTCACTCCAGTAATCCCAGCCATGCTGCATTTCCTTGAAACTGCCATGGAAATCTCTGCCTTTGCTGCCTCTTTGGCTTAGAAGCCTGTAATGCACATTCATCATCTTGCTTCTTCTGGTCACTGGGATCTCAGCTCCAGTGTCACCCCTCAGAGAAGGCTTCCCGGCTACCCATGTAAATTGTTCACCTTCCTTTGAGTCTCTGAGTGGGGCACTAAGAGGGCACCTGAAAGGCCCTCCAGCTCTGGACCTGAGCTGCCTTTGATGTGGATGGCACTGGGGCTCCATGCCTGTGTCACCTCTCTTTTCTTTTTAATATGTTTGTTGTGGTTGTGGCTTCTGTGCTGTATTTGGTGGGAAATAGGTTGGTAACCAGTGTGTGCAGCTGATTTTGTTTTTTCTTTTTTGGTTTTGTTTGTTTGGCAAACTCTCAGGGTACTGGAACAACTCAATCAAAAATTACTCTCCAGAATATATGTTTAATAGCAGTTAAACAGGAATTAAACAGTAATTGTTAAAGAATTAAACTATCAGGATAAGAAATCATGGGGAGAATGTACATTTTCTGCTCCCAAGAAACATACCCATTCTTAATAGAAACATGATTAACATATTGATTGATTGATTGATCGATTGATTTATGTCCTTTTTGAGACAGGGTTTTGCTATGCAGTTTAGGCTGGCCTTGAACTCACTTTGTAGCCCAGGCTGGCCTTGAACTCACAGCGATCCTCCTGCCTCAGCCTCCCAAGTGCTGAGATTACAGGTGCGTGCCACCACACCTGGCAAGATTAACATTTTACCTCCATATTTGTTCTTCTGTAGCCTATGGTCTAAGTCTTCCAAGATTTCCCAGGGAAAGAATAGGTAGGAACTAAAAGTCTGGGTGTTGTTTGTGGGGGAAAGAATAAGAGAATTCACAGGATTGAGCTGAGTCTCCAAGAGCGAGAAGGAAGACCCAGTTTGGTTTCCACCATGAGCTTAGCACTTGCTGGGCTGAGCAGGAAGCTAGGCAGGTGGGACTCGCTCAGCTGATTCCCAAGGCTAACCAGCTGTCCCAGGACCTCCAAGGACCTGAGGGAGAAATAGCAAAGTGCACATCAGCCTTGGGGCTCTTGGGCAATTTGGGTGGGAAGAGAAGCCTAAAGAAAGACACAAAAGGAAGGCATCGCAATACCTGACTTCAAGTTATACTACAAAGCAGTAGTGTAAAAACCGCATGGTATGCAGTGAGCATGAAGCTGGGGTTATACTGAATGGGATTTGGGAAAATTAAAGATGTACCATTTTTCTTGCATTCCAGGCCAGCAGGGACAGGTCTAGGCAGGGGGAAAAGTTCTGGTCTTGCAGAGTTTACTGGGAAAAGATAGGAGTGAGAGGATAGGTAAGTAATGGGGTAAGAAAGAAACTCTGAGAACTAATTTCCCGGGGATAACCCCAATGCCACCCCCACTGGGGCCACTAATCTCACCAGCTCCCCACTCCAACTCCATCAGAACAGCAAGCAGAGATTGTCTCTGCCTCTTGCTTCACCCCCCCCCACTTCTACAAAAATGCTAATTAACTATAAACAAACCCAAAACTGATTTTGAAAACTCACAGCAACTCGGGTCTTGGGTTTATAGCAAATCGATTTTTTCATGGCCGTTGTCTCAAATGTCGTTTCATAAAGCTTTGGAGAGACCTTTGCTTTGCTCTTGGAATCTCTTTGGATTAGAAAATTAAGTCTCTTCTTCCTCCTTTTCTGAAGTAACATCCTTTATCAGTCTCAAAATACACGCCTTATCAAGAGAAAAATAACCAGCAAAAGCAAAACTCCGTTGCTCTAATTTGCACAGAAACTTGAGGGGTGAGTGTCAAAATGTAATTATGGGCTCAGAAAATTATTATTTTTTTAAATAATGGTCTTCATGGATTTGGGCGGTAGGAGAACAGTACTTTTGTGTAAAAGAAATGCATTTCTTTTTAGAAGAATAAGCTAAAGATGTGAGAAATCAAATTTTATAAATGTTTCTCATTGTTCCCAATGAACAGAGGAGATATGAAAGTTTGGGACATGAAATTAAAAAGAAAAACCTTGAAATGTAAAATTGTCAGCAGCAGACAGGAAACCAACGATGGGTTCATTCAAGGTGTGGGTGAATGGTTGCAGAATTAGGGCAGTGACCTAAATAGCACGAGCAGGCTGCCCTGTGTCTTCCAAATGCCAGTGTGGCTCACTGGAGGCTCCTCATGCTGGAGAAGCTGAGAGCTGGACCCTGAATCCTGGCTCTGCCAGTTCCTGGCTGGGTGACTACAGATAAACTACGAAGCCTCTCTGGCCCTCGCTGGCTCATCTGTAGAATTAAGTACACACAGAGTGCCTCACAGGCAGGGGCTGCTTCAGATGTGTTTGGAAATAAGAGAAGTAATCATCCAGGGGTGTTTTGGAGGCAATGTCTACATTCCAGAAGGGGTGGGTCAGGTTCTCCCAAGTTCATCTACTTGTGGATTCTCCGACCCTGAAGTCCCATAGGTCCAGGAGGCTGATTTCTGTATTGCAAAGTCTTTTACAACAGCCCCAGGAGCACAGACTTGGGGTCTGTGACAGTCACTGTGGCTCACAGGTTCCATGACTTGCATTCTTCAGACCCTAGAAGTCTAAGTTCTTAGGGGGTCAAGTCAACATCTGTTACTCTCTTGCAGGACACTGATGCAGGACAGGTCCTAAAGCCTCAGGGTCCTTCTGCCTGCAGGCCCTGGGCAGGAGGGGCATCAAAGCCCAGAGATGGGAATGCTGTGCCTGCTCTGGGTGGCACTGCAGGGCAGTGACAGAGGCTTTCCCTGCTGGCAGTCTCCTAGGCTACACCTCAGCCACACCTTGTCGCTTAAGGAGCTGGCATGGCCGCCAAGGCCAGGTGGGCCCAGATGTGGGCTTTGGGGCCACAGCCACTGGGTTTGACTCCTTTCTGCACTGCCTGCCCCCTTTGCAGTGCTGGCCCTGACACTGAACTTCTATGAGCCTCTGTTTCCCCATCCATGACATGGGGCTAAGGGAACCTACGTCAGGCATCCTAAGGACTAAGTAGATCACATGCACGGTGCCAGCCTGGTGCCCAGTTCTTAGTAACACTCAGCCAATGGCTGTCACCATTTTACACCACTCAAGGAGCTGCCATGGACAGGGGACTCACATGTGGCTGTGCCCTTGGAAGATTGGGCTAAACCTGGGTGGGAGGGGGCGCCCTTGCTCCCACTGCTCAGGTCTTCCAGGAGGACTCTGCTACAGCACCTGGCCTCCCGTTCTGCCTGACTCATCCCCAAGGCACTGGGTGACCCCACTGATGTACAGCCCCCTCCTCCTACAAACCACCGTTCCAGAGGTGGGGAGAGAGGTCTGGGGCTGTGTGAGTCTTAATTCCCTATATATGAGATGAATGCCTCAAGCTTTCCTTAGAGTGTTTTTTTGGGCCTAGCATTTTATAGTTGGCTCATTCTATAACCCATTTATTTGAAGTTTCCTGCACACCTTTTATGTATGGAGTAGTGAAAAATTGTTTTTAAAGTACATGATGGTACATATCTGTAATCCCAGAATTCTGGAAGGCTGAGGTAGGGGGATCACAATTTTAAGTGCTGCCTGGACAACTTAGTGAGACCTTATCTCAACTAAAAAGGGCCAGGGATGTATGTCAGTGTGAAGGCCCTGGGTTCAATCCCTAGTACAAAAAAACACAAAACAAAACAAAACAAAAAATACCCACAAAACGAATCAAAATAAAACACCAAAGCAGCTTCCCTATAAGCACGGCAGAGTGTCTACACTTATTTGTCTTCTCTGATCCCTCAACATGGTACACAGGCATTGCAAAGGAATTTATTACCTGTGAGCACAGAGAACGGGGGAGTGATGACAGCAGCATGAGGGATTTTCAGCCCAGTTTTGGAAAATGGAATGACAGAGTGAGGAAGAAGTATCTGAGCCTCTGAGAAAGATAAGAGGGAGTCTCCCCAGAGTCAACTGCTCAGCACAGAGGGACCCCCATGGCAGGGTGAGGCCCTGGGCGGAAAACCGAGAGACAGAGAATGCCCTTCCGACCCCAGGCCCTCTGCTTCCTCCTTCCCAGGAGTCTGGTTTCACCCGTACAATCAAGGGGTCTTTGGTAATTCCAGGCAGGGACACACCAGGCAGGGGAGACGCTGTCACTGAAACAGAACAACCTTGGTGTCCTCCGCCACCTGCAGCACACCTGCTCACAGAACAGGCCCTCCCGGTCTGTTTGGAGAAACGGAGCTCCGAGGGAACAAAGCTCCACACACCGAGTGGGCTTTCCCCATAGAGATACCGCACCCGTCTGTCACCAATCTTCTGCTCAGTTCCTTTGTAAACATGAACGAAAGCAGCAGACATCTGAAAAAATTTCTAACACAGAGGAGAGACCCAGCAAGCCCTGGGCTTGCTTTGCCCCTGGACAGACAGGGCAGTGATGGGCGGGGGCCTGGGTAGACCAGCTGATTGTGGCTTGGACAAGCTCTAGTGGGAGGCCTAGACAATCTCTCCAACTTCCTGTGGGACTCAGTGTCCTCATCTTCAAAGTGGGTGTAAGAGCAGTCATGCCCTGTAGGATTGCTGCTGTGTGTCAGGACTGCGAGAGGGAGAGTTTAGCATAGATCCTGACCTCGGGCAGCCTATCTGGAAATGCCACCCTCGCGTATAGCATCCAGTCCCATCTTCTGGGCAGCAGTGACTTGAGAGGTCGAGAGAGGCAAGCCGGATACTGCTGTCCCCATGGAGAGGAAGGAAGGAGGAAGTGACCGTGGGTCTGGACTATTACACAGTGGGCTCTGGGCTGGGGTGTCACATCCTCTCTGCCTCAGTAAAGCCCACCCAGGCTCCAGCCACGGGCCCGGGTCATTAGCCTTTGCTCTGGGCAAGGTTTCCCCCATCAGCCTCTATTTTCTAACCTGTAAAATGGGAATAATAGGAGAACCTACGTGCCAGCTAGAGGCAAGGGGTATGGCAGCCGGAGTGCATAAAGCCTAGGCTTGGCACAGGGAACACACTTGGCAAATACTTCTCCTCCCTCCTGGCCCACCTCCTCTTCCCCTCCATGGTGTGGGCAAAGAATCGTTGCCCATTCTGCAAGCGGCGAGAGGGGCGCTGGAGGAGCCAAGTGACTTGTGTGAGACGGGCGGGCCGATCAGGACGGGCAGGGCTGAGTCCTGTTCCCTGTACCAGACGCCCCTCCAGGTGCGGCAGGCACTGGGAGAGACAGCTCGTTCGGGGCACCCACAGCGGCGGTGGGGAGCGGCAGGGCTCGGGAGACGGGAGACGGATTTCCAAGAGAATGGGCACGACGGGGGGGGGGCAGTGCGCAGCCCAGGCTCCGAGGCTAGGCCTGGGGACATGGTCCTTCTCAGCACTCCAGAGCCACCTCCAACCCCCTGGAGGCCGCCCACTCAAAGGGCAGCGGAGCAGATCGTTTTCCCCTGAGGCTGTCTTGATGCTTGGACAGCAAAGTGCAGGCAAGCTTCGAAGACTTTCTTTAAAATTCCACATGACGTGACTTCAAGAACTATTGCATTTACCCTTGTTTCCCTCTGTTTCTTCCTTGTTAGTGGATGGAGACACCAGCTCAGCTGAGCCCACCCCAGGCCTCACCAGGCAGCGACGGCAATCAAATCGGAAGCCCAAGCAGGCAGGGACTTCGGAGCTACAGGGATGTAACGGCCTCCTTGGACTGACAATGAGCTGCAGGTCAGGGGAGCTTACTCACCCACGTCCCTGCACCCTGAGCACTTGGTGGCCTGAGTCTCGAGCATGCGGGAGGGGCCTCTTGCATTCTCAGGTGAGAATGCACATTCGGAAACTCATGAGTGGGCATCTTCGTCACAATTCCAAAATCAAGGGAAATGCACGTGTTCTATCCTCACTGAGGGGGCAGCTCAGGTTGCAGAATCCACCACAGGATCTATGATGTCACCAAGATGAGACCCCGGACCCCGGTCCCTGAGAAAGACCGGCAAGTGGTCGAGGACTTGACTAGGCTGCAGACCAAAGCGAGTCCTGGAGAGGGCCTTGTTTGGGGCATACTGAGGGGCAGCATCTGATTCTCGTGAGTGACAGGACAGGGGGCATCTCAGAGGGTCCTTGAAGGATGCCAGCAGTCGGAGAGGCAGGGAAAGGAAGCCAGGAGGCAGGAATGGCCCAGGTAGATGGTAGGCGTGGTACCCGCACCACACGGTGGAATTGCGGACCAGGGTGACTTCTCCCACCTTCCACCTGTGAGAGAGTCACCCCAGGGAATCTGATAAAAATGAAGATTCTGGGGAACCACCCCAAAAGTGTCAGGTTCAGAGGCTTGGAATGGAGCCGAGAGGTCCTGATTTACAAGTGTCCAGCTGATTCCAACGTGCCACCCCTTGGCTGAACTGCTCGGTGATTTATGGATAGAAGGTAGGTTATGTCACCCTCCCAGAAATCTAAGTCTGGCCCTGGAGAGACCAAGAAATCTGTGATGGATATGGATGGAGAAACATTTGCTATTCTGGGTTTTTTTTTTTTTTTTTGGCAAAAGAATTGCTCAGTGTTTATTACAGCCAAGGTTACGACTGCACGCGTCTTGTGGGTTTCAGAGAACCAGCTCTGTAGGAGTTGGGCAGCATGGGGCGGGAACCTGCATCTCTAAGGAGCTCCTTCACAGGGGGCGCTGCTGCTGCTGCTGGGCCCAGGGGACGTGGAACCCCTGCCACAGCTGTGAGGTCACTGGAGAAAGAAAGCCACCAGCCCAGCTTCCGACTCCAGTTGGACACTGGAGAGAGGGCAACGCTCTTCCCACAGCATGTCATGCACAGAAATATGGGTCGAATTAAAAACCATCATGTTAAGTGCAATGAGCCTGACTCAGAAAGTTAATTATTGCATGATTTCTCTGATATGAGAACTCTAAAAAATTACTTAAATTTAATACATAGATAATTGAAATAAAAGAGGGAAGACAGGAAACCAGAAAGTAGACTTCTGGTGGTGGGGAAAGGGCGAGGCTGGAGGGGAGAGGAAAGAGAAGAGGAGGCAATGGGATTGAAGCTCAGATGTGTCAAATGCAGAGAATTTGTTTCCTAGGACTAGAGACGAGGACTAAATTGAGCTAACAAACAGGCTAGCAGGGCTGGGACTGTTCGCAAGCCCTGTGTTGTTTAAAAGCGGAGTTTCAGAACCCAGAATGTCACTTAGGGGAGTCTGGACTCTGAAAGGACGATAGGAATGCAAAGCGGACTCTCTGGTTCTCGCTCTTCCCATTTCCCAGCAAAGGGAATCATCATTGTGTGGTTGTTCCCAACACTTCTGAATGCACCTCTGGCTACAGAAAGCAACTGGGTTGTGCCCCAAATAAGAGTCTTTGTTCAAAGAGAAAGGGTATGGTTGTGGCTGGCAACAAGGGCTGTTCCCACCAGGCGAGATGATGCTGCTGATTTGGACTGAATGTTACTTTGTGGATGAACATGCTTTCTGGATAGTCTTGACGAAAGTCAAAAGTTCTTTCTTCGAAGGCTTGAATGAAGTACAGAGAGTTCTAAGTCAAAAACCTAACAGAAAACAAGTGCTTTCCAACACTCAGGGGCAGGGTCCACGGGCAGCAGATAGGAGACTGCGAGGACTGTTTCGCCTGACTCTCTGACCAGGGCTCCAAACTTGGGGCCGCCTGTCTTTGCTTACCACTAACAAGTCAAGATCTTGCTCCCAGTGCAGAGAGATGCCAGGCTTCGAAGCTTAGTTTCCCCACCTCCCTGCTGTGGCCAGCGGAATGATTATTTAACCTCACTGAGACTGGGCTTTCATGCCGCCACACAGAAATTAATAATACTTATTTCTAGGCACTGTTGCATGAACTGAATGAAATGCTGGCTAACTTCAATTTCTCACCAGGTCCAGCCACGGCGCTCCGGTCTTAATGTATCTTTCCTTTTTCAAGCCTCAGAGAATCACCATGAAAGAGGTGCTGTGATTAATCTGATTGTGCAGATAGGAAATCAAGCTCAGAGAGGTTCAGCAACTTCCTCAAAATCCCACAGCAAGTGGGTGGGAGGCTGGGGTGTAGACCAGACCAACTGGCAGGAGATGCTATCATGGCAAGTGGGGGCATTGCGTGGTGCCTCTCCTCCTGGGGTTCACTGTTCTGTGATAGAATCACTCATTAGCACCCCTTTATTAATCTCTTAAGAATTTTTTTCTGGCTTGAGGTCTTTTGTATTTTATAGATTAAAAAATAATTACTGTGCTGAAATAACACTCGTTTTGTCATTCCCGGTCTGCATTTTACTAAGCGCTAAGAAATAGCCCACATCCTTAAACAAACATGAAATATTTATGGAAGTTGATCACAAACTGACCATAGAATAAACCTTCATGTATTCCCACACAGAGGAATTTATGGATTGCTTTCTCTTTATGCAGTAAATCAAAACTGACAATGAGTGACAGTAACAACATCATGTCTACATGGAATTGAAAACTCTGACATTGATCTAAATAATTGTTCTGAAGATGGAATCAAAACAGCAAATTATTTAGGAAACAGTATCATTCAGAATGTGGCAGATCAAAATTTCTGGAGTATTGGCAAATCTGTATACCAAAAATATGTGAATAACATTGACAAAGGAGAAATTTTTAAAAAACTGGAAAGCCATGAAATAATTCAGAGTTTGGTCTTTCATGAAACAAAATCAGAGGAAATGCTTTAGAAATTTTATGTAAAGAAAAGAGAAAAATCAAATAAAACTAAAATAAGAAAGAAACAAAAATAGATACAGAAGACATTAAAATCCATATAGTTGTATGCTAACAAGTATATTGAAAAGATAGCAATTAATAAAGTTGATGCTAAATAAAATAAAAATAGATAAATAAGGAAGAAATGGATAAAAGGTTTTAAAGAATTTTGTTCCCTAAATAGTCCAAGTTAAGACTGTTTCGATAGCCAAATTTTTTATTATTACTTTAATACTTAGTATTATTACTTTAAGACTAGTGTTACATAGTCTGCCCCAGAAGCAATAAAAGATGACAAAAGATCCAAATATGGATGAAACATTAAAAACTCTAGAAATCTCATCTATGCATGTAAGCAAATGAGTTCTAAACAAGGTACTAATGAGCCAAAGATAATAACATATAAAAAGAAGAATCCACCAGACAGATGTACCCCAGGAAGGTAAGAAGGAGTAATGCTCATCACATACCCAGGAGCCAGTGCTCAGACAGCTAAAAAGCATTAACAGTTTAATAAATATCACAAGATGTTTTATTCCTTGTTGATGGTCTACAAGAACTAAGACGAGACAGATAATTTCTTATCAAGATAAATAATACCAATTTCAAAATAAAAATGATGATTTGTTATGGTTTAGATCAATAACGTCCCCCCAAGATCTCACGTGTTTGGAAGGTGACTGGTTTATGGGGCACTAAAGCTGACTTCCTCTTAGGAAGTGGGGCCTGGCTGGAGCTGGGTCACTGGGGGTGTAGCCTGGAAGGGTTTATCTCAGCCCCTGGCTCCTCCTTTTCCCTCTCCTCCCTTCTCTGTGCCCCTCTCCCACACTGTTTCAGCCTTATCCAGTCAATGATGGATTGAAACCGTGAGCCAAAATAAACCTCTCCTCCTTGAAGTTGTGGGTGTCGGGGATTTTGTCGCAGTGATGGGAAAGTCTTAGTAATGGACCACAGCAGGTATTTCTAGTCAGGAAAACAAAAACAAAAACAAAACAAAGACGTTCTCTTTGCTAATCATTATCAGCTTTATCCTGGATCTGGATAACAGAATACGGCAGGAATGTCAGTAAAGTGAAGTAAGAGTAGTAACATCAGAAAGGAAGAGAAAATGGCCACTCTTTGAAGACACTATTAGCAATCATTCATTTGAATTGTCCGGGTAAGCAGACAAATAAACAAACAAAAACTAACAGAGACCAAAAGAGAGTTCCAGGTTAACTATACCAATTAGTGGCTTTACAATAGTTTGTTAAAGACCAGTTAGAAACATAATGAAGAAAAGAAATTCCAAAAGCAGCAACAGAGTAGAGGCTATTTCAGTAATGAAGGAGAAAGTGACAGTTTCTATTTTCTTAGTTAAAAATACAGCAACAGGGCTGGGTGCGTAGCTCAGCGGCAGAGTGCTTGCCTAGCATGCGCCAGGCCCTGGGTTCAATGCCAAATACCACCAAAAAATAAAGAAATATGGTGGCAGCAATAAAATCAATTGAGTGATACAAAAGAAGGCCTAAAGGAAGAAGGAGACATGATATATTGCTCAATGGAAATAAGGATCATGAAAACAATCTCCATTGCATTCAAACCGGGGTAACACTTTAACGCAATTACAATCACATGTTCAAGGAGGGTTTTGTTTGTGGTGGGAAATGGTCCTCGAGTCTCCACGGGAGAAATAAACAAGTGAATGTTTCCAGCACAGCTCTGAAGGTGGATACACACGAGGTCAGTATTGAACGCAGAATAAAGTCACAATAAATAAAGTAAAGCAGCGTGGGCACAAGAATGGAAAGACCATGGGGGCAAAGTGGATGGCCCAGGAGCAGAAGCTCATCTATCTGCATTAACCTAGTGTTAATATAGATTAGGTTAGGACAGCTTCAAAAATCAGCAGGAAGTTTGTTTGGCTTAATGAATGGTTGGGGGAAAAGCGCTAGAGGAGTAGGAGAAAAAGCAAATTTCAGTGTTTACATTATACCATATTCTAAGATCACCCAAATAGCTTTTAGAATCAAATGTCAAAACAGACACCATAAACAACCCACAAATGAATACAGACGAAGATGTATCGAATCCCTGCATGGGGAAGAACTTTCTAAGCTAAAGCTCAGTAGGGGAAATATCAAAGCAAAAGAAAAAAAGACTTCGTTACTGCAAAATGTATATGTTAAAAGTTTTTAAGAATTAAAAGTGAAAACTGAACCAGAAAAACATTTGTCATATATATATGTAAGGATTGTTAACATTCCAGCTGACATACAAGAGAGTTCATGTGTAGTCAGGTCACTGACAGAAGAAATTTTTTTGTTTTTTGTTTTTTTTTGTGGGTACCGGGGGTCGACCTCAGGACCTCGCGCGCCAGCAGGTGCCCGTGCCGCTGAGCGATATCACCGGCCCCTTTTTCGTATGTGGGTTCCGGGAGTCGAACTCGGGCCCTCGCGCTTGCAAGGCAGGCGCTTACGCTGCTGAGCCATCTCACCGGCCCAGAAGAAATATTTTAAGTAATACATTTATTGAGGTGGGATTAGTAATGACCTCCTGAAAGAGATCCACATTTGAATCTTTGTAGGATCTCGTGAATATTAATTTATAAGGCAAAAAAGACTCTGCAGGGAGGGCTGTGGAAGTGGGGAGATTGTGCCGAATTATCTAAATGCGCCCTAAATGCAATCACAAGGGTCTTTATAAATTTATTTAAGGATTTGATGCATGCTGTCAGATATTTCTCCAGCCTGAAAGAGAGGCAGGGGGATTTGGCCACACTTCTGAGAGGAAGGGGCAGGGTGATCACAGAGCTCAGAGACTGCGGGAGGAGGCCCGGAATGCTGGCAGCCACAGCCGCTGTAGAGAAAGGATTCTCTCCTGGAGCGCCCCCTGGAGGGAGCTCGACCCTGCACACACCTTGATTTTCACCCAGTGACACTGATTTTGTACTTCTGGCCTCCAGAAATATGAGAGATTAAATTTCCCACCCTGTATGGTCAGAGCACCAACAGGAAACAAAATAAGAAATTTAAGTCTTGCCAATAAGCAAAGAAATACCAAATAATGTCATAATGAGACCATACTTCCTGCTTGCCAAATACCCAAGAGTTATTGAAATGCTTGAAGAGAACATGGGCACAGAGGACATATGCTCGGGTACTCTGCTGGGGGAGTGTAGGTTGAGGCAGCCTTGCTGGAGAAAAGTTTGACAGTATGTTTCAAAGCCTTGAAATTTATATTCATCGAGCTGTTGTTTCCATTTCTGAGATACAAAACTATAGGAATAATTAAAATTTTTGAGTAACGATTTATGCAGAAGGTTATCCATTCCAAGTTTGCAAACTGAGTGAGTGTGGGTCTTTAGTGGCGCTGTCATGACTGCCACCATGTCCTGAATCAATTCAGAATGTTGACCTTTCCTGGTCATTTTGACTTTGGAGATGAGCCTGAAATCACACGGTGCCAGATCCGATGAGTAAGGTGGGTGAGGACACAGTCATGTTTTGACAAGCCTGCCTTTCCTTTGGAAGGCACTGGGCATCTATGTTCCCCATATTTTTTTTTTATCACACTGAGGAGAGGACTCCAGAACTGCTTCAGCAAGTGACAAGAACCATGGGATGAGTGTGTTCTAGTAAGATGGAATACTTTGAAGATGGTTCGCGCCAATACGGCTTTTACCGTAATACATTTTTAAAAACTTAAACATGCCTTTTATATTTTGATTATACCTTATTTATATATGTTTTACTTCCTCTTTCTCATTTCTAAATATTCTGAAGTAAGCATAAAGTCTTCTCTACTGGGAAAAAATGGATATAAGTTGTGTGCGGGATCCACTCCTAGGAGAACGGTGATTAACTCCGACCTCCTACTTACCTTTGCCTGGCCTCATTCAGAGCCAGTGTTGCCTGGAGCACATGAAATCGCTCTCATTTATGGCCATGCCTTATTCCTACATATCTTTTCTCATATTTCTGCCTGTAATTTTATCTAAGTTCCTTTCTTCTTTGCAAGAGAAATAACTAATTAATATGCTTTTTAAAATATCCTTTGGAAACATAAAATGTCACAGAAATGTTCAACCACCACAATGTTTTATGCTGTGTCTGATTAAATCATGACACCAGCATTGATTCCTACATTTATTTCCCTTTCTTGCCTTCTGGTGGCTGATTCTAAAAGCCACTTTCTCGTCACTTCCTCCAGCCCTTGTGTTTCAAAGTGCCTGCCTGCATTGAAGTATAGCATTGCTCTGTAATTTTTTTTTCAAAGTTTAGTTGTCTCAGTCTGTGGTGGTAATCGAGAAACATGATTAAAACAGAGAAAATGAAATTCTGACACTCAGTGAAATAACAGTGGATTTCACTTGGCTGACACATCATAAATCTCCAAAGAGATGAATGAAAAGTTTCCATTTGATGTCCTTTCCTGGACCAGAAGCCTGATATCTACCTTCCCACAGCGTAAATTAAAAATAAGGATATTTACTAGGTTACTCACACATCCTCCCAGCCAAAGCAAAGACTAGGTAGAAAGTCCAATTTAAGGAGAAAGACAGCCTACATGGGCCACTGACTCCCTTTCAATGTGGGGTTGCTCCGCTGACCAAGGCCAGGTGGTGGAGACAGGCATGGATTATTGATGATAGACTGTTGTTGCTGGGACAGCTCTCAGGCTGGGCATCCAGGTACCTGGGTCCTTGGTCAGCTCTGGCTTTCAGTTGTGCTGTGACCTGGCCATTCCTGTCAGAGAACTTGTCATCCTGCCCCTGCCGAGCAGGTCCTTCTTCTCCAGGGCTCCCTGGCTTAGTGTTTGGTACCATCGTTCTCCCTGGCTGATGGGCCAGGCACCAGAAGTTATCCTTGACTCCTCTTCCCCATCACCTGCTAACCCCACTCCAGCTCATCTGCCTCTCTCCATCCTTCTTGTCCTTATTCTAACCCAAGCAGCTTTCAGCTGGGCCAGAGCCATGCTTCTGGTCTGGGGTGAGATCCAGTCTTGCTCCTTGCTGCAGTCCAGAAGTCTTTCTAACCATGCTCATCTTTTATTTCTGAGAAGGCCACTGGAATTTTAATATTGATTGTATTGAATCTGTGCATTACTTGGGTAGCATGGATATTTTAATATCAATTCTTCCAATCCATAAACATGAGCTATCTTTCCATTTATGTATTAAACAATTCTAAAATTCAGGTGCTATTAAAAAAAAAAGTTTGACTCCCGGTACCCACATATAAAAAAATAAAAAAATAAAATAAAATTCAGGTGGAATCATAAAGGACCCTGAAGAACCAAAGCAATTCTGGGGGCGGGGGGAGTTGGAGACATTGTACTTCCTGATTTAAAATTATATTACAAAGCTATCACAATCAAACAATATGATACTAGCATAAAAATAGACACATACACCAATGGAACCCAATAGAGAATCCATAAATAAAATTCAACATATGGAGTTGAATAATTTTTGATTAGTACACCAAAAAGGTAGGGAAAGAGTCTTTTCAATAAAGAGAGCTGGGAAAACTGGATATTCACATTCAAAAGAATGAAATTGGAACTTTATACACAAAAGTCAACTCAGTGGATTGAAGACTTGGGCAGAAGAATTAAAATCATTGAAACTCTTTGAAGAAAACATGAGGGAAAGCCCCTTGACATACCCTTGCAGTAATTTTTGGACATCACACCAAAAACTCACATTACAAAAGCAAAAATAAACAAATGGGACTATATCAAACTAAAATCTTCTCCAAAGGACAGGAAGCAACCAACGAAAGGAAAGAGCAGCCTGTGCAAACCAGAGATCTGGCGACAGGTTAGTGTCCAAAATATAGGGAGAAAAATTACACAACTCAATGCAAAAACAAAAACAACAAACAAACAAAAAAACCAAGCCAGTTAAGAAGCGGCAAAGAATCTGGATAGACATCTGTCCAAAGAAGACAACAGGTTAATGTCATTAACCATCAGAGAAATGCAAAGCAAAACCACCATGAGGTATTAACTCACACTTACGAGGATGGTTGTTACCTAGAGAAAAGAGGTAAGTGCTGGTGAAGGTGCGGAGAAAAGGAAACCTTGTCTACTGTGGGTGGGAAAGTGGCTTGGTGCCGCCATTGTGGAAAATGGTAATGGAAGTTCCCAAAGAAATTTAAAATAGGATTGTTATGTGGCCACACAGCCCCTCTTCTGGGCATCCACCAAAGGAGTGGAAACCACCACCCCATAATGATATTTGCATTCCCATAGTGGTTGCAGTGTTGCTCACAATACCAGGCTGTGGAAACTCTAAAAACAACAGAAGTGGCCATTGGTTAAAGAATGGATAGAGAATGAAAGAGTGGCAACCAGGGCGGTGGTGGGGATTAGAGAGCTGTGTGAGGGCAGATGATTTTCCCCAGCAACTATAGCTCCCAGAACCTTGTATGTTGCCACCCTTCCTATTCCTTGCCCCTCTTGCCAGTTCAGAACATAGGTGTGGCCCTCCAGCCCTGGATCTGGCCCCAACTCCTCCTTCCTCCTTCGCCCTCTCCCTCTTCTCTTCCTCCCCATCCCGTCTCTGTGCTCTAGTCCTTCTCGTTTTTCTGTCTGAAAAATACCAGGGCCTTCCCCAAACTGTTCTTTCTCCTAGAACCCTTTCCTCACTCCTCTCTCTCCTCACCAGTTCTGGCTCAGACAAACCCTACTTACCCAGGGGCCAGGCTTTTACAGTCACTTCTGCAGGAAGACCATCCCTGAGCCCCTGGATGACACTGACTCGGAGAAGTGGGGTGACCTGCCCAAGGTCACACTGCCATTGCTGTCTGTGAGCAACATAAAGATGTGGGCCATACCTGACATGCTCAGAGCTGCGGCTCCAGCACCCAAATCAAAGCTTAACTCTGCCTCTTCCATGGTCCTAGAGCTCCCTCTCCTCCTCATCCCATGGCAGAGGCCTCAGGCCATCTACCAGGCCCTCATCTCAGGCACCAGGAGCCAGGGCCTCTCCTCCTCGCCCACTTCCCATTCTAGTCCATGCCCACCCCACCACCTCTGAGCCCCTTTCTGATAGGATCCTGGCCGTGTCACTCCAGTGCTCCCGAGACACCCAGAGCTCCCTGTTCTCCCAGAATGAAGTTGTCTGGGCTTCTTGAATAGGCGTATCATTTCACCTGTGGTGTCTCCTTGGCCCCCCAGACCTTCTGAATTCTTTTCACTGGGCTCTGCCCCACCTTGGCACCTTTTCTTTGCTTATTCCCTTTTTCCAGGATGTCTCTGCTCCACTCTCACCTTCCCTGCCCAGCTCCTGCTCACTGTGGAGGGCTCAATTTAGAGGCCACCTCTTCTGGGCAGCCTTCCTTGATTCACTTTGCCCCTCTCCAACCTGGACAAGTATCCTCTTTGCAGAGGCCACACAGCGAGTACATGCTGAGCTAGGATTCTAATCCAGGTCTTCCTGTTTCCAAAGCAGCAAGCCAGACCAGAAGAACAGGTAATTCCTCATTTAGGAAGAAGAAAGAAGGAGGTGGAGTTAATTAACATCTTGGAAAGAAGTTCAAAATGCATGCATTAAATGAAAACAGCAAGTTGCAGAACAATGTGCATGGCATGATTCTATGGGGTAGGGACATAACAGATCACGTCTGTGTAGGTTTTAAAGCACAGAACAAACCCAAAACAAACGCACTTTGAGCCACAGACATAGTCATTGTGTTTGGGTTTGAACATTCTGTAAGGTTCAAATTCACTGTGTATCCTGCCCTAAAACCATGACTCACAAGTCTTCTCCAATGATAAGTAGAAGGCTGGACCCCTCAGGGATCATAATGCATAGGGATGAGTTTTGTAGAAAGCATCCCCACCCCACCAGTGGTGACAGTGAGAGCCAGCATGGTTGGTGGGAGGCCACACTCACCTTTCCTAGCAGCTCAGGCAGGCCCAGCAGCTGCCCTGTGAACACGCCCACGCAGATGAAGATGGCTGTCACCTGTCCCAGGGAGCCGCGGATCTCCTTGGGCGAGATCTCGTTGAGGTACATGGGGAGTATGCTGAGGGCGATGCCTGGGGAGGAAGTGAGCAGCAGTAAGAGAGAGGTCTCCTGGGGGTCAGGCACCCAGGCCCTGCACCAGCCTCACCTCTGCTTTGCTCTCGACCGGAAATGGCACTGGAGCCTCAGCCTCACTCTTGCCATGCACACAACTTGTGTGGCTTGCACACACATTCATCGTCTCACCCATAAAATGTGGCTTGAGGCCAACTGCATGGAAGAGGATACAGATGGCGGTGGTAGAGGTGGTAGTGATGGCAGTGATGGTGGCTGTCATGGAGAATGTGGTGGTCATGGTGATGGTGGTGATTATGTTGATGGTGATGATGGTGATGGTGTTGGTGATGATGGTGTTGGTGATGAAGATGGTAACAGTGGTGGTGATTGCAATGGTGGTGATTGTGGTGATGATGGTGATTATGATGATGGTGGAGGTGTTGGCATTGGTGATCATAATCATAATCATAATCATAATAATCATAACCAACACACATAGTCCTCACCAAGTAGCAGGGGTCCTACTGATAAGGACTTTACATATATTAATTTGCTTGCTTTTCACAATAACTTTCTGAAGCAAATGTACTATTATTATCTCCATTCTAAAGATGAGGAACCTGGGGCACAGAGAGGTTGAATAACTTGCTTAAATCACCAAGAGGTTATTTTGCCCAATTCAGTCCTAGTAGCTCCCTGGAACATGAGCTTTCCCCCTAGCTGGCTTGTTCTAAGGCAGGACTCAGTTATGGCAGATACAAAACAGATCCATTTTACAGCATGGGTCAGTCACACGTGACCTCCTTAACTGAGATAAATTTACATGTTCAGGGGTTTGTTAGACACAGTTCACATGAAGTAATAGTTATAAAACTGTTTTACAAAATACTCACTGCACACACTTGTTTACGTAATAATATGAGACCTTGTCAGTGTCAAGAAGCCTTGTGTCACCTTGTACCTGGGAGGAGTATTGGAAAATCACTCTCGTTCCAGGCAAGGTCTTGGCGAGGTTAGAGCCCAGACTGCAGCTAATGCCTAAACGTCTGTTAGCTTCTTTACCCTGATGCTCCTCCTACCACTGGAGAGGATGGTCATCATCTCCCCAAAAGCAGAACAGGCAGGTTAGAAGCAGCAAGGGTTGTGGTGGAAGATGTGCCGCTAACTTCTGTAGCTCATCGGTGAAGTGGGCATGGTGAAGTCATTGACTTTGTATGGGGCCAGGCACTGAAAACATGCAGGATGCTTAGGTCAGCACCACATATATGAAGCTGTCAATACATGGTGACTACTATTCCTTGCCAATTGCAAAATACGTGGGAAGAAAAGAGTACAGTGGCTAAACCAGTGGAAAGGAGGAGGTGGACTTACAAGAAGCCAACAGCTTGGCTACCAACTCATCCTGGTTCGGCTGGTACCATCCATCCCAGGAACCTCTCAGTCCAGACACACCAGGACTACTGGTCACTCTGGACCCAGCATATGGAACTGAGCATCTGCACATCTGAGCAGCCTCTGCTGGCTGCTGATATCATCCTCCCCAGGTGTCTGAGCCTGGCTGTTCACTAAGCACATGCCGAGCTCCTTCTGCCTTAGGATACCAGCCTTGGCTCTTCTGTTGTCTGCAGCCCTCTGCCCTCAAATCTTGATGGTGGCTCCCTCTTGTCATTCCTGTGTCAATTCAGTGTGTCCTCTCATAGTGGGTTGACTGATGTCCCCCAAAACATATGTTGAAAAAATATTATCTCCTGTACATATCATCTTACTTGAAAATTGGATCTTTGCAGAGGTGATCAAGTTAAGATGAGGTCAAACTGAATTAAGGTGGGCCCCAAATACAGTGTATAGCATTCCAATAGAAAGGTCACAAGAAGATAGGAGAACCAAGAAGAGGAGGACAGGTGAAGACGGAGAGACACAGGAAGAAGGACATGTGAAGATATAAAGACACAGAAAGAGGAAGGACATGTGAAGATGGAGAGACATAAGAGGTAGGACTGTGAAGATGCAAGGACAGGAAGAGGAAGGACATGTGAAGATGGAAAGACAGGAAGAGGAAGGATATGTGAAGATGGAGAGACAGGAGGAGGAAAGATTCTTAAGATGGAAAGACACTGGAGGAGGAGGGACTGTGAAGATGGAGACACAGGAGGAGGAAGGACTATGAAGATAAAGAGGAAGAGGAAGGATTGTTAAAATGGATAGATTAATGTGGATCAGCAACAAGGCAGTATCTTCAATTTTGGCTCTCAACACCAGGAGTTGGGAAGAGGCCTGGAACAGGGTCTCCATCAGAGCCTCAAGAAGGAACCAACCATTTTTCTTGGACTTCTGGCCCCCCAGACTGTGAAAGCACACATTTCTGTTGTTTTAATCCGTTCAGTTTTGGGCACTTTGTTCCAGCAACCACAGGACAGTAACACCTCCCCACTGATGCCTTTCCTGACCATAGTACGGAAATCGGCCCTTCCCATCACTCCTCATCTTCATCTCCTCTTGGTCCCCTGCGCTGTCAGGAAGTTTCATCCTCCCTGCTTATCTGTGGGCTTCCCTTTCAAGTCCCTGTGGGTGCTTGGCACCATGGTTAGAACAGAACAAGAGACTATGTTTCTTTCTCTACCTACAAACCTATAATAAATGGGGCACAATAAACGATTAACAAACACTAATGGTAAAATAGAAAATTATAGCAATATATTGTAATAAAATTTATTTAAAACTTATGCATTATTTCTGGAATTTCCCACTTTGTACCACTCACATGGATTTGCAACTTGGGAGTATGGGCTGCCCCAGGAAGACCATGGCACAGACACGTCCAACACAACCTCCTACCTGCACAAAACTCCTCTGTGTGCCTATTTTGATTTTGTAATCTACATGAATGGGCCTCCAGTGTCATACTGTATCACATTGTTTCAATGTTAAAAAAAAAAGTTAATTTTTTTCTTATCTAAGCCTTCTAGAAAAAGCCCATTACAGGAAGTCTCCTATGTGTTACGGTTTAGATTTAAATGTCCCCCAATAGTCTAAGGTTCAGAGGTGGGGCCTGGATATAAGAGACTAGTCACTGTGGGGGTGACCTGAAAGGGTATACTTTCTTCCCCTTCTCCTCCCTTCTCTCTCTGCTTCCTGGCTACCATGACATGCGCAGTTTCCCTTCCACCATGCTGTTTCTGCCTTGGAGCCAGCTGAGCATGGACTGAACCCACTGAAATGGTAAGCCAAAATAAATCTGCCCTCCTTTAAGTTGAAAGGGTTGGATATTTTGTCCTAGTGATTGAAAGCTAACTGATACACTATGTTTTAACTCTGGTTCCAAATACTCCATTGGAAGAGGGTCAATCAGCAAGTCTTAGAGTCTTCCTTTTCTGCAATCCTCCATGATTCTTGCTTGGCTTTAAATCATTTATTAGAAGCACACGACCAATCCAGTTCATGACCAGAAATTTCCCTTTCTTTCTGACCAATGGTTTCACCTTAAATGCCCTCAATTTCCTCTCTTTGAGAGGTTTGGTGAGAATAAATGGCACGAAGTCCTGCACCCTTGCCCAGCTGTATTAGGCTAGACGTCAGGAATCTGGATCTTCCTTCCTTCTTATTCTTCCTTTTTTCCTGCTTTGTTTTGAGTAGCTCATAGGAACAAGGTCTAAATGACGTTTGTTTTGAATCTGTGATTTTATAAAAGTAGCATATGTCTTGAATGCAGCTTATTTTAGTTAAGGAAATGCAGAAAAGAACTAGTATGTGTAATAAATGTCACCTCCCACAAATTAGTGAGACAATCAAAGCAACAGGAGGTAAATGGATAAAATATGAAACTGTCTGAGAGAGAGGGAGAGAAAGGGAGGGAGAGAGAGAGAAGAGAGGGAGGGGAGAGAGAGAGAGAGAGAGAGAGAGAGAGGCTCTGCTGTCTCCATTAGGAAGAGTCTTTCAATGATTTCACCCAACGGAGTTATTGGAATTAGATTACCTGGGTCCGGATCCTGAATCTGCCCTTGTGAGCTGAGGATAAAAATAATGGCAACAGCAATCACAACACCAATACCACTACCACTACGCAGGGTGCAGTGGGGTAGGGGCCCAGGCACAGGGATAGATCCCCTTCACACCTGGAGTGGATCATTTTATTTTCACATCAGCAGCCAGGAAGGCCACTTTCACCTCCCTCTGCAGGGCAAGGAAGATGGTCAGACCACAGGGAAGGCTGTGTAGACCCCTTCTGCTCACCCTCCCTGTAGTCACAGTCTTGGGGAGTCACTGGCTCTGCATCTGCCATGGCACTGGCTTTGGCCAAAGGGACACTAGCAAATGTGCCTCCACTGGGACTTTCTCCAGCCATGCCTTGTCCCCTTCAGAACTCCATGTGATGAAGCTGGGCTACCCTGTCAGAGGGTGACAGACCTTGGGGGGCAAAGATGGTCCTGCTGGGGCCCCTAGAGAGCAATCTGCCTGCCAAAAACCACACTCCCGAGTGTGCCACTCTGAGTCACCCAGCCACTGCAGATAGGCAGACAGGAAAGAGGGCCCAGTGCTCCTCAGCAGAGCTGGCCCTGAGCAGAACTGCCATGCAGCCACGGAATTGGAAGGTCAGTGAGTGGTTAATGCTTCAAGCCATTAAGTTTTGCTTTGTTTTTTTGTTTTCTTCTATGCAGCAAAACCTGACCAATATAGCTAAGTTAATGAGATTGACACAGGTAAGTGACAGAGCTCCAGTAGGCTGAATCCACAGCTGTTTCTCTGAAACCCTTTACTGTGCCATCTTTCTGAGCCCTGGTGTCCTAACATGGAAAAAGAAAATGAAAGAGGAAGTATTAGTCACTTTCCCATCGCAAAGGCAAAACACTTGACATCCAAACTGAAACTTAAAGGAAGAAATGTTTATTTTAGCTCATGATTTCAGAGAGTTCAGTCCATAGTCAGCTGACTCCAAGGCAGAGTGATGGGAGGAGGGTCTGGCAGAAGAGAGCTGCTTTCCCCATTGCAGCTAGGAAGCAGAGGGAGAAGGGAGGAGCTAGGGACAAAAACACACCCTTCCAGGTCACCACAGTGACCCACCCCCAGCCAGGCCTCACAACCTAATAACACATTTCACTATGAACTCATCAGTTGATGAATCCACTGATGTGTATAGCACCCCACGATCCAATCACTTTCCAAAAGCCCCCCCTTTGAACACATGAGACTTTGGGGGGACATTCTAAATCTAAATCATAACGGAGGAGACCCCAGTTTTCCAAAGATAATGGTCAGCTATAAACACTACACAGACTCCAGCCATTGTTCTTACTGATAAACATTGTGTAGTGGTTTCCTTTATACATGAATACCAAGATGAAGGAGGAATTTCCCCCAAGCGTGGACTATTACAAAGTCCTGAATTGTTCTTTTTAGCAGGACAAAGTGAGGGAAGAGTCCCCTTTCTCCTGGTCCTACTTCCAGTCTGCCTTCCCCCTCTTCCCCCAGCCTGAGATGTATTTTTGTCAGTCCCTCACTTATAAAGCCTAAGTATCTTCAGCGCTGAAGAATCAATAAAGAAAAGAATCACTTCTCACAAGCTCATACCAGGCTAGGCTGTGTGTGTGTGTGTGTGTGTGTGTGTGTGTGTGTGGTACATAGTGTCATTTCAGCCTGATTACAACTCTTCAGAGTGGTACTGCTCTCATTTCCATTTTACAAGTGGGGAAACTGAGGCTGAGATCCACTAAGTAACTTTCTAAAAGTCAGAACTTGGCAAGCGGCAGAGCTGAATGGAAATGCAGAGATGTCCAATCTTAAAGCTTGCAACTTTCCCACAAAATGCATAAAAGTAATGCTTTGCAGATTTGCATGATTAGAAAGAAAGCAGTTCCTCCATTTGTTTTAATAGTGTATTACAAGTCTCCAAATCTCACTCCCACAGCTGGAATCGGCCAATTTTTACCACCTCCCCAACCAACATGGTGTCCGTGTTACACCTTTTCTTCCTGGACACCTGGCTGTCCTGACTTCACTCCTGGACCCCCTTATATTATCTGCGCAGGAGGAGAAGGAGGAGGAGGAGGAGGAGGAGGAGGAGGAGGAGGAATCGTACTGAAACATAAAGCAGTTTGCGTCCCACTCTCTCGCTCCTCCTGGGTTCCTTTCTCGCTCAGTGTTAACCCAGTCTATGGCTGAGGCCCATTATGATCTCACCTCAGCTCCTTTTCAACCTCAAGAGCTCCGACTCCCACCCTTGCTCACCGTGCTCCAACCACACTGCCCCCTCACTGTCCCTCAGATGTGGCCACATAGCCCTCCCCCAGTGCCACCGCACTGTCCTCTCTGTTGGGCACCTGATTCCTCAGACACACACTCAGTTCTCGCGCTTGGTCCGTGCTGGTCTCCGCTCGTGTCTCCTCCTCCGAGCAGTCTTCCCTGACCGGCCTTTCTAAGGTAGCCCTCGCGATCCTGGGGCTCTGCTCCCTTTTCTTCCTAGGACTTAGGTATCTAACTACGTAACTTCCCACCCTCCTAGAACCCGAGCCCCAGGATCATGATCTTCTCCATCATCCTGTCCCCACCACATAGAACACTAGGAATGCTTGGTGAATAAGGGAAAGAACAAATGCGTCAAAGGCCCAGATGGAAACACAATCCTCATAAACGCTCCCCGGAAAACACAGATGGCATTGGCATGTGGATTTTACAGTGAAGGTGACAAGGGAAGGTGTGACATGTTAAGGTCATCCAAGCATTTGCAGTTGACTTGGGTCTACCCAGCCTAGTGTAGACCCAATTTCCCTCTTTCCCCCAAAATAAGACCTAGTCTTATAGAGTAGCAAGAGAATAGTGATGAAAGGTAAGGCAAGGATAGGCCGATTGGGGCTGGCATTTTTGATCTCCAGTTTTCAAGGCTGATTATTTCACAGCCAGGTCTTATGTTTTGGGAAAGAGAGTAGGGTGCTAGAGCCCTATTCGTGCAGTGGTTTGTCCCATGCCCGCCACCACTTCACACAGGATGCTAGTGTCCCTTGTCCCTGCAAACTCAATCCCACTTAGGGGCCCCAGCGTGTGACACCCTGAAACACTTCCAGACAATCCCAGAACTGTGCTGCTGTCCCCTCTGCCTCCATGGCGAAGTCTCACCTCCGTCCACGCCCATGATGAAGCGTCCCACGATGAGCATCTCAAAGGTGCCTGCCCGGAGAGAACAGGCCATCAGCAACGCGGCAGAAATCGCAAAGCCATTGTTGACCAGCAGCGTGTGCTTCCTGGAAGGAAAGAAAGGACTCCATGAGGGCACCCCACAGTGAGGCATGTCACTAGCCTGTCTGTAACAGGACTTCAGAAAGTTTGGTAGAGCAAGATGCAGGCACCAGGGCAAGAGCCCGAGCCTAGGAGTCAGGCCTGGATTCAGGCCCTGCTGCCACTTTTTGCTGTGTGACCAGGAGCAAGGCACTTCCTCTCTCTGGGCTCACCATGGGGTCAATGAGGTCACTTCCAAAGAGACCTTCAGCCCTGGCATCTGTGAATTCCCTGTCGTAGTATTTTATTTCATCAATTCTAAGACTTTTGCTTAAGCTTTCTGAAAACCAAGGACATCTTATGATGCATGAGTGAGGGTCCAGGCAGGAAAATGGAATCCACTCTGGTTATTTTCATGGAGAGAATTTAACAAAGGGAGAGAATTTAACACAAGCAAGTATCAAAGGACTGAGCTGCTCAAATAGAAGACTTCTGAAAGTGGGTGCTGCCCATGTGGTGCTAATAACTTGGAGACTTGGAGGGGGGCCCCGAAATCTGATTCAGAGCGTTGGGTATCTCTTCTGAGTGGTGCCATGAGTCTAGTTCTGGGGACAGGACAGAAGCTAGAAGCTGGAGTCAATTGCCAAAGTCATTGCTGGGAGTGGCAGGAAATTCAGGCCCCAAAACCAATCAGGTCTTTTCTTCTTCCCTTAGTGACCCCATTGGCAAAGGACAAATGTGATGGGGTGGGTACAGGTCCAAGCCTCGGCATCAAAAGGCGGGACACAGAAGGGTAAGGGTGGAGTTAAGACAGTGACTTGATAGCCAGCATAGCCACCTATAGCTTTAGTTGGCTCCTTTCTTCCTCCTTCCCTTCTTCCATACTCTCCCTCTCTCCCTCTCCCTGTTTCTCTTTCTTTCTCTTAGAGGTTCATAAAGTAACAATACTTCTTACACCCATGGCGACTGGGATTTGATGCACTACGGTCCTAAGTATAAGGCTGGACCAGTTCCCTCAAACAAGGCTGGGCAAATTCCCATGGCAGTAATTATTATTAACTGCTGCATGCTAGAACTACTACTGTTTTATGAACATATCCCTAGGACCTCACTGTTCAGACACATGACTCATTCAGAGGCCTGGATTCCTGCAGCAGCTCTGTGTTTTAGGAGCCAGGAGACTTTGTAGTCCTTTGCTCTGTTTTCTTTTCCTCACTTGCAAAATGATTGCTAGCTCTTTGTTGAACTCTTGCTAGGTGATAGACCATGTCTAAGCACTTCAGAAGAGCAGCTCATTCAGTCCTCACCACAGCCCTGGGAGGTAAGCGTGCTTATTATCCCCACTTTATGGATGAGTTAACCAGGATGTTGGCAAACGAGAAACTTGTTTTTAGTCATACAGCTTTCGAGTCAAGGAGTTGGGGAAACATCATAGCCTCTAGCAGCTTATTTTTCTCCCTAAAGACTCAATGAGGTAACAGATATGGAATTAATTTGTGAACTGTGAGAAGCAAGGGGCTTGAAAGGGAAATCGTTGTTACTTTCAGGGGTTAGAGCTCTTGGATTCTGGGCTGGAGCCGTATTCACTAAGTCTGCCTTGTCTCAAGCCTTCCATTAAATTTTCTTCCCTTTCTACAGCTAGTGGAGAATCCCATGGTCTGATGTTTATAGCTTAAGGAACGTGGTACAAGACTGCTTACAAAACACGCACAAGAACAGCAGGTGGGCGAAACACCTAAGTGTCTGCTAACAGTGGAGTGGACTGTTAAAATGAATTATGATGTGTCCACGTGGTGGGGCCTTGTACAGTCATTAAACAGAAGAAGATCACTCTGTAATGATGTGGGAAGATCACCAAGATACTGTACAAGAGCAAAGTGCAGAACTTTGTATAAAATATGCAATAATCTGTATGATAAAGGAAGTGTGTGTGTGTGTGTGTGTGTGTGACAACTTCTGGAGAATACACACAAACTGGTAACACCAGGTGCTTCCAAGGAAGGGACCCGAGAGGCTGAAAGGTGGAAGTGAAAAGTGAACCCTTAACTTTACATCCTTTTGGTCCTTTTAAAAGAGAAGCCACCTGGATGTATTAATCACTCAAAAAGTACAATTTTATTTTTTGAAAATGAATTTAAATGGACCTAATGATAGAAAAAAAAAAAGCACATCATGATTTAGTAGACACTTAAAAATTCCACTCAAGACTGACCTCCCTGAGTCAGACGGGAAAGGTCGTGGACTCTGGCTTCAGAAAGAGGAGCCAGGAGATGCTCCTTTCTGTATCTGGTTAAACCTCGAATTCCAATGGCAGCCCACAACGGAGCCCTCAGCTCTCTCGGGCTTCCCCATGGTCCTCAGTGGAGCCCATGTCAGTCTGATGGGGCGGCATGCGATGGTTGGGAGAGGAGAGGAAGAGGAGACTCAGAGCCAGCAGCTTGAGCTAACAGGACATCTCCACAGCCCTCACTCGGGTCCCCACTCAGAAGATGCTCACAGAGTGCTAGGCACCAGGTATACCAGGAGGAGTGAGGGAGTCGCCCCTGGCCTCACCCTCTGGGGCTTGACAATCTCTTAGGAACACAGTCATCAAATGAATTGGCACATGAAAGCCAGTAAAAAACTAAAACTAGAAATTCCACTCAACTCAGCTATTCTCCTTTTAGGTATTTTCTCAAAAGATTAAAGACATTGTATCACGGTGATGCACGCATACCCATGTTTACAGAAGCACAATTCGAATAGCTAAGTCTTGGAAGCAGCATATTTGTCCGCAAAAGCAGAATTTAGAAAAAATCAGTTTTTCTCTCAATGACACTGCTACAGATAAGGCTAACAGCCACATTCCTGTAAACAGAGACCTGTAATGTCCTGGATTCTCAGGAATCTGCTGACCTTCAAGGCTGACCTCTGCTTAGATACTGCTAAGGTAGACAATCATATTTCTGTAGACCGAGCCCAGTGACATCCTGCGACCTGCTTTCTTTCAGGAGATGCCGATAAGATTGAAACCATGTTGCTGTAGAGTCCCGTGACATCCTGGAATTCTTGAAATCTGCCTTCCTTCAAGGCTAAGTTGTAACCTGTCTCTGAGTAAATTAACTGCCTTTGTCTCAGCTTCTGTAACCTCGCTTGCACCCCCTCCCAGTTTTGTGTCAACCCCCTCAACAAAATGTATAAAAACGGGAGCTTCTCCTTTGTTTGGCGCTCAGTCTTTTGGACAGGAGTCTGCTGTGCCCAGTGTACATAAAATAAATCCTCCTGATTCACCCTCGGTCTCTCCTGTCTCTTTAGTTCTGCAACAGAGTACTACTGTACCATAAAGAAGGATAAATTTGAGTCATTTGTAGGAAAATGGTTGCACTTTGTGACCATAATATTAAGTGAAATAAATCAGACCCAGGGGCTTAATATTACATGTTTTCTCTTATGAGAAACCCAATGTATAAATAAAGAGCAAAAGAAAGGATAGATAATAGGAGACGGAGAGAGAGCTTTTGCAAATAGGAAGAGGACCAAGAGCTGGAGGGAGTGGGGGGGATGTAAAAAGCATGAAGATGCGCTATGTGCATGTACCAACTCGCCACGACGAATGTGATCATGTCCTGCAAATGTGCTAATAAAAATAAAAATTTAGAAGTAGCTCTTTACTGTGTGGACAGTGGGAAGTAAGGAGCTGGGTTAGAAATTAAAACCAACCCCTCCTCCCCTCCCCTCCCCTGCTCTCGTGCCCTACTACAGTTACGCTGGCTGTTTGACACCGGATAACAAGAATGGTAATCTTAAGAGTAATCAGCCTCTCTAAGCGGCTTTCAAGCCTGGCTGCTCATGGGTGTCACCAACAGCACTTACAAACAGAGTCCTTGTCACTCAATGGCACTTATATGTCCCAGAATGCATGGCTAGGCAATTTCACTATGAGTGTGTCCACCATAAAGAAAGTGATTTTGATGTCGTGGGGCCACCTGGTAGTAAATGCAATGTGACGTTCACCAAACCATCCTTACCCTACACACGACTGTGAACAGATGCTCAGATCATCCACTGAAGAATCCCGCCCACAGTGCAGGCTCTCGTACAGTGCCAGGAAACCCAGGGCTCTCACACTAACGATCGAATTTGACCTTAACACCTCCGGCCAGAGGTGTTGATGAGGATGCTTCCAATTCACAGAGGTCACAGCAAAAGCTGCTGTCAGCGGAGTACAACTAAAACTCCCCAGCCTGCCACCTCTGGGTGGCGCTGTCCGCCCTGCCCTCGGGGAACCTCGGATTCCCTGTGCTGGACCCACCAGCCCCTGTCTGGGAGGGAAATCACTCCTTGTCCCCTCATAGTCCACACCCTGCCTCTCTGGGCCCATCCTCTGCAGCTGCTGCCTCTGGCCTTCCTCTCTCTAGAGCCAGCCTGCTGGTGAGCTGCGCATTCTTCTTGCCCCACTCAGATGGGCTCATTCCTAGGACTCCATGCAGACAGCGCCTGTGAAGGTCATCAACTTCTACTTTGGCAAATGCGCTTGGCAATTCTATCCTCTGCTTGTGCATCCTCTGGGCAGCCTTGGACAGGGCCGACCACCTCCTCCTTGTGGAAGCAAGGTCCTCTTGGGCATCTGGCACTTGCACGCCCTGTTTTGTCCCTTCAGTCTGTGTTCCTCTCCCTAGGCCTTGATCTTGGAGTGTCCCAGAGCTCCAGCTCTTGTCTCCCCTGTTCTCATCTCCTTCCCTGGGTGACATCAGCCAGTCCCACAAGAACTGTCTTACTCCATGCTAATTCTGAACGCTCTCTCTGGCCCACATCTCCTCTCCACAGCTGCGTATTTAACTGCCTCCTGGACCTTTCTACTGCAAGAACTGGCAGACATCTCGAGCCACATGTGCTAGAAACCCAACTCTTGAAATCTGACTACTAACCACACCCTACTGTGGTGCATTCCAACCCCTCTTTCCACCCTCTTCCCATTTGACAAGATAAAGCGTCTGTCTTCCTATCGGCTTAGGCCAAAAATTTAAGAAAAACAATAAAGTCTTTCATTTTCTTCTCCATGTCCAATCCATCACTGAGTTCTGTCTACGCTACTTCCAAAGCATATGCTGAATCAAACCCCTTCTCCCATTTCCAGCCCCACAGTGTGGCAGGTGTGCAGGCTGCCACCAGCTCACATCAGTGTCCCCCACTGCAATGGCCCTGTGGGCTCGGCTTCCACTCCTGCCTGCTGTCACCTGCTGTGCATAGAGCAGCCGCATGTTCTTTCAAAGCACACCTTGATGTCCACTCCCCTGTTTAAACCTAGTGGCTTCTCTAATCAGCTCTGCATGAGATGGCCTTTGTCACCACATATCATCATCTGTCACTCTCGCCCTCATGCATATGGCTCTTATCTCATGAGCCTGCTGTGGTCTCTCGGGCAAGCAGTGCTGGCTCCCCGTTCCTGGCCCTCGTCCTTGCTCTCCTCTCCCTCTGCTGCTGTCTGCTGTGGTTGCTGCAGGACTGACTGATCTCATTAGAGCCTCAGCTCACGTGTTACCTCCTGACACTGTCTGTGAAAGGGCTGCTCCCGGCTGCAGAGCCCTTTCCCCTCAGTCCTGCCACCGGTTCTGTGCTCTGCACATCCTCAACGCCAGAAGAAATTATCCTTTGTATCTTTTTGTTTTTGTGTTTTTGTCTGTCTTCTCCCACTGAAATGTAAGCTTTATAGGGTGGAAATTTCTTTTATTGTCATAGTAGTTCAAGCAACTCAGTTGGTTTCAGGCCCGTGTAGGAGCCCCATGTGTACTCAATCCCAGGAGGCAGGACTGGGGACCTGGGCTTCCTCCTGCGGCCTGGCTCTGGTCTGTCCTCAGCTTCAGTTCAACCCCTGGGGCTGTGGGCAGGACATGTGGAGCTCTGCCCCCTCCAATAACGTCACTGCTTGGACAGCCCCACCATGTGCCTCGATGTCCTTTTTTGTGAAATGTATAATGCCTGTCTTGTAAGGCTCCTTACAATTAGATGGTGTATGTAACATTCTTAGGGTGGCACCTGTAACTTGTTTGGATCCTCAAGAAAGGAAAAAAGAAGTGAAAACAATGGTGAGACCTGGCAAATTTGGAATGCTCACTGTGGCAGTCGGTTCTAAGCACTTCATACTCATTGTACAAAGTTACCTCATTTCACAAACAAGGAAACAGATCGGGAAGTAGTATCATAAAGGTTGCCTATGAAACGGAAGATCTAGCATTCTAGTAAACACAATTCTAAGCCACCTGCAAGGGCGGCTGACAATTTACTCAAGCCATTCACTCTTCCAACAATCATTCATTCATTCAACTGACATTCAGTACTCCTTCCAATAAACAAGTTTTTAAAAAGTAGCATTCCAGATGGTGATGGGTGCTGTAAAGACAACTAAAGCAGAGAGAAAGGTGTCATTTTCCAAAGAGTGGGCCAGGAAGGTGTCCCTGAGAAGGTGACATCTGAATGCTGAAGTAAAGACAGAGTAAAGGAGCCACATGGATATCTGGAAAGATATGAAATGTAGAAAGGTAGAAAGGTATGGTCTGTCCCAGAAACATCAATGTGGCCAGTATGGCTGGAGGCAATGGAGGGCCACACAACAAGTGACAAAGGTGACAGGGAGAAGAGTGGCAGAGGAGCTCCTAAAGGGTCCTCTACACCACCAGGAGGACTGGCATTTCCACCTGTGGGAGCTAGGCAGCCCCTAGAAGTTTCCAAGGAGAGGAATGATATGGCCTGATATATATTGTAGCAGGACCACCCAGTCTTCAGTGTTGCTCGAGGACAGGAGGAGCAGGTGAGGAAATGCGGATGCTCACCCGGAACCATTGCAAGAGTTAAAGCGAATACTTATGTGATTGGTAGTTGTGATCTTTCAACTTGAGTGGATTGAGAAATGCTTAGAGTCTGTGGATGGTTGACATGTAGGGCGCGAACTGAGGAGGGAAGACCCCCCCCCCCCCCGGATGTGGCTGCACTGACCCATAGGCTTATAGCCAGGATGGAATAAAAAGGGAAAGAAGCACGAAGTTTTCCCCTTTGCTTCTTCAGAGGAGCTCTGGTTTTTGCCATCACCTTTAGAGGTTCATCACCTGTTCATTCAGCAGAGACTCTTCACGCTTCCAGTGAAGACACAGCCTTTCCAACACAGACTCGCACGGAACCCTGCAGTGAGCTCCAGGCCTTCGACCTTTGCCTGGCTCTTCTGGGTCTGCAGAGAGCAGTCGGCCATTTTGCATTCTTCCACCCGATTCCATAGCCATTGTAAGCCTACTTAGTAAATCCTTTATAATCATATTTATATACATTCTATGTTCAATCTGTCCCTTTAGTGAACCTTAACCGATACAGCTGATGATCTGGACCAAGTAAGCAGCAATAGAGGTAATGAGAAGGAGTAAGATCCTGGATTATCTTGAAGCTAGAATAACCAAAATTTGCTGATGGATAGAGCCAAAGCTGCCTCCCAAGGCTTTGGTCTGGTCTCTTGCACTGGACATGACGGCTTGTTTTGTGCTAGTCAGGGAATGTTGAAGTCACATAAAATTCTGACTTGAAGCATTTGCAACCTCCAAGCAAGTTTATCACATCAGTGTATTCCTTCCCAAAATAACCCCCGGTCTGGCAGCATCCCAGTGAGGACAGAAACCTTGTTTGCAAATAATTTGCAAAGCTGACGCACCAGGATGCCAAGACTTGGACTTTAATCATTGTGTTTCCATTTTTCCCAAGGATAAATACAGCAGTGGAAACAAGGAGATCAGTTCAGAGAGAAGAACCTCAGTGCCCCTGGAACTCGACCTAGGATGCCTGCTTCATTGTTTTGAGCTTCTCCAGTAGTGTATAATCTTCCCTGTGTGACCCTGGTTCTCAGCCCAGGCAGATAGGCAGAATGATAGGAGGAGGAAGACACTGGAGGAAAGTCAGAGAGCTTGGGGACATTTAGCCTGGACAAGAGAAGGTCAGAGAAAGCCTGGGAGCCACCTTCTGTGGGGTCCTGCTTAACTTGATACCCAGGACTAGGATCAATCAGTGAGAGACACGGGGGATACTCTTTTAGTTTGAACTTGGAAAAAACCTTTCACTGAGCCCTAGTGTCATGGGAATCCTCTGTAGACACTAGCTGCCTCCACATACCTTCTAGCAATTCTTTAGCTCCACTAGGCCTCACACCAGGATCATACCATTTCCACATCTGTTACCCAACTCATGTCCCTCCACTCCTGCTTCCCCAGCTTGAATTCCATAGTTCTTCATTTCATTATCCATGCCTAGCAGGGCCCCACCTGGGGAAATGTCTGGGTAGACGCAGATGCTCAGATCTCTGTACCTGTCCCCCAGCTCTGTGAGTGTCAGCTGCCAGGAACCCTTGGCACCCTTCCTCCAGATTGATATTTGCCCAGATGTCCAGTCCCTGATACCAGGGCAGCCTGTAGCCAATGGCGATGGGATATTTCAAGCTGGGTAACTCTGTGGTGTTGCTTTTGCTCCAGAACCTCCCCTGTGTTGGACAAGGCTAAATTTGACCTGAGAGCACAGCCTTGCTGGCTCCTTCCCCTGCCCTTCTGCTTCTCTCACAGGCTGCTCCTAAACAGCCTTCCCTCAACAGAGCCCGTGTGCCCCAACCCCTGCCTCAGGCTCTGCTTTTAAAGAGTTGACCTTCTGAGAGAGTTCCACCTGAAAGAATGAATTGCCAGGAGCACAGTATGTATGTTCTAATGTGGACTTAATCATGTCCTCAAAAGCTCATGTGTGTATTGGTCACTTTCCTCACTGCTCTGATAAATACCCATAACTTAAGGAACTTAAATTCCCTAATTTAAAGGAAGAGAGATTTATTCGGCTCACAGTTACAGTCCATAGTTGGCGAGCTCCAAGGCAAAACAGCATGGTCGAAGGATCTGGGTAGAGGAGAGCTGCTCATGTCATGGCATCCAGGAAGTGGAGAGCGAAGGGAGGTTCCGGAAAGGGAGACACATGCTTCCAGGTCACGCCCCCATGACCTGCCTCTTCCCACCAGAGCAACCTCTGTACAGATAGTAAGCTATGGGTCCCCATAATCCAATCACCTTTCAAAAGACCTTTCTACAGGCACTTTCTTGATCTAAGCCATGACAATGTCAAAGCCTTAATCCTCAATGAGACTGCTTTTGGATGCTGGATCTTTCAGGATGTAGTTAAAGTTAAACGAGGTCTTAAGAGCAGGGCCCTAATTCAATATGACTGCTGACATTCTAAGAAGAGGAAGAGGAAGAAACGCTAGGGGCGTGCGTGCACAGAGGAAAGACCATATGAGGATACAGCAAGAAGCAGCTGCCACCTTGACTTTGGATTCCCATCTTCCAGAACTGAGATGACAAATGTCTGTGTTCACTCCTCCAATGGGTAGAGCTCCATTATGACAGCTCGAGCAGCATGAGACATGACTGCCACATGCATTGTACTCTGCAGAGCTAGAGTGATTCCCTACTGCAATAATTAAAGACACATTCTAAAGAAACTTGAGGTAGAAGAAGATGTGGAGAAAAACAATAGCACTTTTGAGAACCTGCTATTTGCCTGGAGCACAGGTTGGGATGCCTGACTTGCTCAATATTCATCCTTTTTCTGGGACCAGCCCTTCCGATCTCCTCCGGAAAGACTTCCTGTCCTACTCTGTGCCAGGGCTGGCGGTGCTCATGTCTCTACCCACTGTGGCTTCAGGAATGTGCAAATGATACAAGCCTCAGCGGTCAGCCTCACAACCATCAGGCATTCTCACAGCCTTAGGGCATCCGCGTGTGTCAGAATGTTGTTAGTCAGGGTTGTAAAACAGTGCTGTTAACATCAGGGGCTGGAAAATTCTTTGCTGTAGGGCTGTCCTGTGCATTGCAGGATATTTCAAAGCCTCCTGACCTCTCCTAGATACCAATAGCACTCAGTCATGACAACCAGAAATGTCTCCAGACATTGACAAATGTCCCCTGATGGAGTGGCATTGCCCCTGGTTGGCAACCCTGGAAGGCATGAAATGTCATGCAGGTCAGTGAGATTCATCCTGGAAGAAGAGGTTCTCAGTGCTGGGCTGCCGTGACCTGCCACAGGAGACCGCCTGCGTATGAGACCAACACAGAGGAAGGCAGAGCCGAAAGATGGAGGAAAGAGATGGATCTGATTGGGGATTTTTGGTATCATCTGAGCCACTGCATTCAACCAAGTTGTATTTTAGTTATGTTAGCCAATTAATTTTGGGGCTTAAGCCAGTTTGTTTTGGATTCCTGCCACAGGCATTCGGAAAGCCTCCTGGGTGATATGAGACGCTCTATAAATTTGATCTCGTTCAACTGTCATAGCTGCTCGCTCAGGTGGGTTTGCTTATCTGCACTTTACCGGTTTGAGGATCACACCAGTGGCCTCTTCTTGCATCTCTGCTCCCATTCACAGCGCCAATCATGATGTCTTGCATACTGAGTCGCTCCCCTGCCCAAGCCCTGGAACTCTTGCTTATGAAGGATGAGTACCAAAACAGTGCCCCATCATGGCACAGGTTCGTGTTGCATAGGTGAAAGTGGCTATGTGGCTTGTCCAGAATTCTGAAGCAGGATCTGATTCCAAAGCTTATGTGAGTTTTCCTACGGTTTCCTACATATTTCCTCGGCTTTGCTCCACAAGGAAGAAGTACATCCAGTGATAGGGGTAAGGAGGAGGGTCTCAGTGCATTTTAAAGAACAGAGGCACAGTGCTTTCTGTGGAGTGATCGAATGACCCAGCTCAGGAAGAGCCCATGAAGATGGTGATGGAGTCCCCAGCAAAAAGCTGGGCACTGACTCTATGTCCATTAGTGGGATGAGCCCTTTATCTCCATATCTCACTCAACCTTGACAACCCTCTACATGGTTGTTACTGTACCTTCATGTCACTGTGAACCAACAGAAAGTCAGAGAGCTCAAGTGACTCATATGCAACGAGCTGTGAGCATTAGAGCCCAGAATTGAAGCTGAGACTGTGGTGAGTGTCCCTGGCCAAATAGAGTCACTGTCCTGTCTCATGTGGGAAGGAGGTTTCGTCACTACAGCCCTGCAAGCAGAGGGCGATGAGCCCAGAAGCGGGCCTGGGATTTCGCCAGAACTCTGGATGGCTTGAATTCCCCCAGCAGGGTCTCAGAGGTGAGGAACTTGTAGCCCTGAGACCCAGGGAGGATGATGTGGCAGAGACTGTGCCTGGCTCCCTGTGCTTCCTGTACGCAATTTCCTCCCAAGTCACAGAGGAGTCCACCATGCTAGGAACCTCCCCACTGCTGCAGCTGCCAGTGGCTGGCCCTACTTGAATCCTGAGAACCCAGTTCTAATTTCAGTCCTAGCCACTTGCTTGAGCACCTTCTCAGGGACCACACAAGCTGCTGCTGTAGCTTCCCCAGCCTTTCTCCCTGAGCCCAGCTTCCTCTGCCTCCCTGACAATCCCCACCCATGGCTAAGGATTAAGAGAAATGGAGAAGGATTTCAAGTGGTTCTTCATCAGAGGAAGGGTGCTGGCCTGTGGTCAAACAGACCTGGCTCTGAATTTCTGTTCAGCCTCACTCTTAGCAGTAAGGTAAACTGTTCAGCTTTCCAGGGTCTTGCATTCACCATTTATAAAGGACAACGACCCAAACAGAGTTTGAAGAAGTAAATAATTTATCGTATGTCAAGCACTGGTATGGAGCAGAAGGTGCTCTTTTTCTCTCAGCAGAGTTACTATTTAGGCTGAAACATCAAACCAACTCGACTTTCCCTCCTGTAATGATGAAGAGAGGAACTGACAGCTGCTTGGGGCATAAAAACCAGCAGCCTTTGATCTGATCTCTCGGCAGACCCACAGCTCTGGCCCACTAGCTTGGTGGGAGAAATCTGCCATTGCTTAGAAATTTATGATGTTTTCAAACACTTTTTCTCTTTTGCTTTCTCATTGCTTCTTTGGTGCCATGCTGTTGGAGCTGGCAATGCTACTTTTAGTGACCTCATTTTACACACAAGAAAAATCCTGGCTGAGCAATGAGATAGCAACATCTCATGTCACACAGCTGTTGTGTACCTGCTGGGCCGCAGCATTCAACCATTGTTCCTTTCCCTATTCCATCTAAGTGGCTTCAGATGCCTCCAAAGAGATATCCATGGTGCAGAAGTGTCCTGGCCATGCACAAGGCAGGAAGATGTGACAGTCCGCAGAGACTGGGCAGAGCTGACTCTAACCAAGATAGGCAGGAGGACCACGGACTGTGTCTGGCATCCGCCAGCCAGAGGCTTAGGAAAAGCACCTCAGTGCTCCTGGCCAGTGTCACCAGTCTGGTGCCAGACAGTCACATACCTGTTGTGACAGTCATGGACTTTACAGAACCATTGCCAGCAGGACCATAGTAAGAGGTTGCTTGGTACCATGGCGACATCATAGTGCTGAGACCACATCATGTGTGGACTCCAGCCTGAGCTCAGCCACGCATGAGCTAGCACTTAGTACAGACATCCTGAACTCTCTGACTCCCCTCCTCCTCACCTACCAACACTATAGCAGATCAAATTAGGCAGAAGAATGGGTATGCCCATCTGGAACACTGGAAGACCACAGAATATGGCACCTCGTGCTACCTTAGGCAATAGTTGTACTTCCTCGGTGCTACATTCCCATTAATTGCTGCTCTGGACATGGCCTTGGGGACAAGGAAATGTCAGTGCCTCCCCTACACCCCCTCCCCCGGGTATCACAGATCTTAGCACCACACGGACCTTTTCAAGGTGGCTCCCTGTCCCAGCATTGGGAAAGCCATCCCTAAAAATTCATTATTCTAATTTGCTCTTTGCTGGGGCCATGCTGGGGTGTGTGGAAAACAATGGGTAGGAAGCTTCTTAGCAGTGTTTCTGTAGCCCCTAGGCCTGGAGCAATTTTCTAGAGCCTGATGAATCTCTACTCAGGTTGATGCAGTATGGGGTCTTTTGAGCAGTTACCACATATGGATGGCAAGGTGACAAGGAGGAGGACCATAAATAATAATAATATCTTCCACTTATTGAGCTGCTACTAATGACTTTCTTTCTGCATTTGTTTTGTCTAGGACTTGTAACATTTCCTGTAGGTAGGAAATATCCTCCTCATTTTATAGATAAGGAAACTGAGGTTTGAATAAATCAATGACTTGGTCAAGGCCACCTAGATGGTAAGAGGAAGACTTGTGATTCAAGTTCACAAACTTCTCTCCACATACACCTCAGTAGTTCCCACAAAGTTAGCAGCAAGGATAGAGAGAAAACAGTGTTTGAGGAATTTATTATTAAACTAATCCATTTTAAGGGACGGCTTCATGTCAAAAATAAGTTAGGAATGAGGCTTACAAGGTAAAGTGGATCTGGAGAAGGCTTGGGTAGGAAATTTCAACAGGAAGATTTTAATATTCACTGCAGGCTTATTTGTAATGTGAATGATGTGAAATAGTCTAAGTGTCTGTCGAACAGGAAGTGGTTAAACAGACGATCAGAGAGTCACACAGTAGAAGACGATCTAAGCAGCTGACTTTTTGAGAAAGAGGGTCTAGATGTGCTTATGAGGAACAATCTCTAAGGTGGACTGAGTGGTCTCTGTTGGCCCCACACCCAGGTCCCTTCCTGTTCTGTTCTGTGCCAGGGAGCTGACCCTTCTTGATGGCAACACAAGGCTCCCTGGTTTGGGCTTCCACATGGGTTTGGCCAAGGGGAGACACCTGCAGGAGACTGGAGGGTACGAAGAGAGTGAGGTAAGGGTATTTCTTCCCTGCTCCTTCCCACTTGGGTTCTATGGTTCTGACACACCCCAGCCCCCCACTTCCATCTCATGACTTTGTCTCCCACTCATCAGCCCATTGCCCATGGCCCCAGTTCTCCCAGGGCTCTGGGGCCCTATTTTCTCCTTTTTCCCTTTGGGCACTGAAATCTCTGCAGTTGAACTATCTGAGTAGAGTTCTGTTAGCTGCAGGTGATGATAGGTGACAGATAGGTGATGATTAATAAGGAGGAAACCCCAGAGATGGCCCCCAACTGACCTCCCAAGAATCTTTCCAATCATCTTCACCATTAGTGTCCCCACCAGTCCACCGATGGCAAATATGGACACAGTCACAGACCAGAGCAGGGTCAGAGTATCCAGGTCTATTGGATGTCCGTGCCTTCTTTCCCATGATTCATTGTAAAAGGCCTTGATGTACTGGAAATAAACAACAAACCATGTTATTTCCTTCTACCCATCCTGAGGCTTGAAGCAAACCAGCATACAAAACAGAACAACTGTTATAGAGCGCTTTCTTCATGTTCCACTCTTTGCTAAATTCTGTCGGAGCTTTATCTCACTGGACTCATCTAATAACTTTTAGGAATGGTCCTTATTTTTTAAATGTTATTTTGCAGGTAGGGAAACTGAGGCTCAAAGAAACACAGTGACTTGTTCTGTAAGTGTAAACATGGGAGTCAAACTCGGATCTGCCCCCTAGGCCCGTGCTAAACCATTGTACCTCGGCTTCTCCAAATTTAATGCTTAGTACTATCACCTTAAAGGTGTATTAAAAGTGTATGTATCTGACAAAAGACATAGCTTGGAATGGTTAAAGATGTAAGATATAAAACACAACAATATATGAAAAAACGCCGTCTAGATTTTATCAAAATTAATCTTACGTTACTCAAAAGACACCATCAAAAAATGAAGACAAGTCATAGGCTGACTTAGCATATTGCTAAACATACAAAGGGGATGTATCCATAATACATAAAGAAAGCTGGCATGTCAATTAGGAGATAAATGGTGCAATTACAAATGAGCGAAGACTTGAATGGACCCTAAAGAAAACACAAATGACCAGTAAGGCAATAACAAGATGCTCAGCATCATTAGTCACCAAGGAGATGGAAATTAAAACCACAATGAGATACATATTCATACTCACCAGATCCTCATCACTCTCATTGGATTTGGGACAGGAACTGGGTAATTCTAAAGTGCACCAAAGACTGAAGTCATGGCACTAAGCTCCCCAAGAAAGGCCTATCCCCAACGTATTCACAGTTGCCTATTTCTTCCAAACATGGCTTCCAAGCCCCAGCACAGTCAGTACATGACATTGCAGGAGAAGCACAATTTTGGGTCTTGTACACCTGGGCTGAATCTCAGCACAGGGATTTTTCTGCTGAATCTTGGTTTCCCACATCTGCAAAGTGAGCTTTCTGGGCTGTTGTGAGGGTCACATGAGAGGCTGGAATAGTGTTCATTGCTTGAATTGAGCTCACACACAATCCCCACACAGTTTAAAAATTAAAAGGTCTTGTAGGGCCAAGTAGTGATGAGCGTGTGTACTCGCTGCTTGTGGGTGTTTAATTTGCACAGCCATCTTGGAAAACAGTTTGACATCATCTTGCCAAGTTGGAGATGTCATTAGCCTACAACCCAGCGGATCCTCTTCTAGAGAATTCCCTTGAAAAACTTCCCCACAGGACTTAGGATATACCTACTTAAATGTTCATGGTAGCTGTGGCCATCAATCCTGATTTGTCAACTTCGTCGGATTAAGAAACACCTAGTAGATTAGTAAAGCACACTGCAGGGTGTGTCTGGGGGGATCCTGGTGCTATGGCCTTGAGTGTATGTGTGGCATGGCCTTAGGACTATACATGGTCCTTAAAACATTCCTCTCCGGCACTGTTTCCCAGCTCTGCTTCCCTGCTGCCATGAACTAAGCAGTTTTGTTCCACCAAACCCTTCTGTCACGAGGTTTTTGCCTTGAAGTCAGCTGACCACAGTCTGAATCTCCTGAAACCATGAGCCAAATAAACCTCTCCTTTAAGTTGTGGGTGCATTATATATCAGCAATAAAAAGCACTGGTCATAATAACCCCAAATGGGAAATAATCCAGATGACCATTGACAGTAGAAAGGTTAAATAAATTGCAGATTAGTCACAAGAAACGCTACAGTCACAAATGTGTATGAACTAAGCAAAATCTTACCAAAAATAATACTGATCAAAAGACAGAAAGGAATGCATATTATGATTCCATATATAAAACTCAAAGATATGCAATATTGGAAATTTGTGGGTAGAATTATATATAGATGACAAAATGACAAAGAAAACAACAACAAAAAAATTATCTCAAATGTCAGTGGTTATCTGGAGGGGGATGGTGTAAGACATGATTGGAGAGGGATCCTTGGCAGGACCTGCTATGCTTAACCTGAATGGTGGTTACCTGAGTGCAAAACTTCATAATCATTCTTTAAATTGTGTGTGAATCCATGCATGAAATGTATATTTGTATTTTATATAGTCTTTTAAAAGTATGATACTCTTTGGCCACTTTAAAACTTTTTTTTAAATGGTAGAAAAGTGTTCCAGGGAGAGGGAGAAGCATGTGCCATGGCAGCATGGTAAGGAAGGTTTGGAATATCCATGGAATGAATCCAGCATGGGTGGAAGGGGAAAAGGTGGACCAGGCAGAGTAGGAAGGGCAGGTCATGTGGGCCATTATCACGTTCCTGAGCATGGTTGTTACTTGGATTTTACTCTAGGTGTACTGGATGATTTTAAGCAAGGGGAGGACTGGTGCATTTGTATTTTCAGAGGACCTCTCAGTTACAGAGGGACAAGTGGATCAGAGGGGAGCTAGATAGGAAGCTGGGCATTGGTGTCTTTTGGGGGCACTGCATGGTCCAAAGATCCCGATGGCTTGGACCGAGCAGTGGAGATAAAAGAAGTGGATAGATTTGAGGTGTATTTTGAGAGTAAAATGGACAGGACTTATAATGCCAGCTAGTTGGGAGAATGAGGCAGGAGGATCTCAAATTCAAGACTAGCCTGGGCAACTTAGTGAGACCCTCTCTCAAAAAAAGTGGAGAGGACTTATTGGGTTATTAGTTCAGGTTTGGGGAAGGAGGGCACTAGAGAAGGCCAAAAGGAGCATAGAAGACTCCAGGTATTAGATGTAAGCAAATGGTGTGATGGCAGGACAGGAGGAGAGGAGTAGTACCCTCTCCCTGCATGGTATTCATTCTTTTCCCACTTTCTCTCTCCTTCTGGTTCCACAACTACCTTCTTAACAGAATGGAGAAAGGCCAGAACACACTACCAACAACTAGAGCTATTCCTGTTGATGATAACATTCCCATGCCTTCATGCACAACATGCTCCGATCTGCCATTGTCCTCTAATTCATTCAACAAATGAACTAAGTACTGGGTCATGAGCTGGAGACAGAGACAAACCAAACACGGCCACAGATCTCAAAGAAATTATGGCCCCACAGAGCTGGTATTACGTTGTATCATGAAAAGGTGTTCTTGGATGCAAGTAATAGAAAACCCCAAGTCAAAATGGCTAACCAATGGGGACACTTACATGAATGCAGATGCACAGAAGTCATGGGCTTAAAGAACTGTTGGCCTGGTGGCTCAGGACAATGGACAGGCACACAGGCACTTCCTGTGGCTTCACTCTGCTTTGCATAGTTTGAGCCCGTCCTGGGCTGCATCTACTCAGAATTGTAGGATGGCTCCTAGGAGTGATTCCAGCCATGTGCCTTCACATTACACGCTGGAAAAAGTAATCCTGGCCTCTCATAGATTCACTGGGGCTAAGAAGAACTTTCCTAGAAGCCTCCAGAAAACCTCTTATTGTTCCACCAGTCATTGTTGGGGCATGAGTCCCTTACACGACCAACTGGAGAGTAGGATGGGAACGATCAGCCTAGATTTCTTCCCTTGAATTCCTTTTCTTTATCTGCTCCTCCCAGCTTAGCAAGTGGCACCATAATTCTCCAGTTGCTCAGCCAAAAGCCATGAATTCATTCTTCACTCCCCTGCTTGGCCCAAGCACCTGGGCTACGGCACTCTCCCTCATCTTTGTCCATCATGATCTGAATAATTTCCCCTCAAATTCATATGACAAAAATCTCAGTACTCAGGATGTGACCTTATTCCAGAGGTAAGCAAGTTAAAACGCGGTCATTATAGTGGCCTCTGACCCGATGTAAATGGTGTCCTAATAAAAAGGGGAACTTTGGAGACAGCAGGGAGGCAGAGGGGAGACAAAGGTCAGAGGTGCAGGGAGAAATGGCTGGGTATAAGAGAGGTATGGGATAGGTCGGTCCTTCACAGCCCTCACAAGGGACCAACACTGCCAACACATTGATCCTGGACTTCCAGCCCTCAGAACTGTAAGACAACAGATTTCTGTTGTCTAAGCCACTCATGATACATCATTACAGCAGCCCCAGAAAACTAATACCCTTGCCCTACTTCCAAAAGACTTCTCCCACTGCCATCACTCGACCAGTCCCCACAAGCCCCTCTCACCAGGGGTCCTGTGACACTGAGCCTCAGGCCCTCACCCAGATGCTACAAACAGCCTCTCTGAACAAGTGCCACCCCTCCGTCTGTGGCTAGACATCAAGCTAACAGCAAGCGCTTAGTGCAAAGTCTATGTACTCCAGGCTGCCCAGCACCAGACACTCCCTTCCTATTGGGAGGACTTTCCTTCCTCATGAGCTCTAGTGGGAAACAAAGACCACTTGTCACAGTGGAGGTTGAAAATCTCAGACATGCAATGTGATCAAAACATATGGTGAATGATTACATTTAAAAAAATTAAGTGGAAGACATGCTGCCATTAAATCCCCTCCAAAATCTCCCCCCTTAGTTTGAACACACTTATCCCATCATTCTTGCCACTGAAGCAGTTCTGGATCAGGTGTGATCAAATGAGTTGTGATCAACCCATGCCCACAAATGAAGGGACCAAGAGTGACATCACTTGCCGATGGCCACGTGGCTTATATGTGGCAGAAGGGCATTTGTGCTGCAGCTGCTGGCTTCAAGGTCTGGACACAAGCACTCCACTATCTGGGCTCTGAAGTTCACAATGAAGGGGTGGAAGTTAGCAGCTAAGTGCAGTGGTGCGTTAATTGATTAAAAGTAAATACCAGTTGAGCCCTTGCATGGTTCAGACACTCTATCAGACCCTAGTAAATACAACTGCAACAAGCCCCAAAGAGCAAAGTCCACCAGGAAGAAATGGTGATAACAGCTAAGGCAAGGGGCCAGAGGGACCACAGGAAGGCAGATGGTACAGGATGGGCCGAGGGCTACAGCAAGGATGCACAGGGCCATGGCTGCTCAGAGAAGCCAGTGTCAGTAATGAGTACCAGGAACTCACAGGTACCCCTCCTGCCACCAGACAGACCCAACCCTGCATTCCTGGTTGTGACCTTGATCCCTACTGCAGTCCTGCGTGAATTCAAGCAAAAAGGTGTCTTGCTAGAAGACCAGCTAACACCCAGTCCAGAGGGCCTCTCACTACCATAGTTAGAGCAATGACCATTTCGTGGAATTAATGTAAGGAAACCAAAAGCTGCTGTTTAGGAGGAAATAACCTCTTTTTCTTTGTGTCACGCTGCACTCCAAAGGCCTTGTTGGAGAAGGGAGGGCTTCCAGATCACTTACTGTCAAATGTTGCTTGGGGAGTCTGATGAGATTTCTTTAATTTTGGGAAATACTAGAGCAGAACCCACCAGGAAAATCTTGAAAAACCTGGAATATTTGTGGCATGGTCTGTGCTCCATATGGAAACACATCTCTCAAAAGCTCCCTGAAGCTATTTTCCAAGTGCTGCCTTTGGTGACTAATGTCTCTTTTGCAGCTGTGAAGTTAGCAGTGACCCACTGACAGTACCCTGTGATTGCTGAAGTCAGGTGACGAAGGCTGTATAGCTAATTTATTACACAAACGTTCATTGAGTTTGACCTTCCAGAACCTAATATCTGTGAACACATGAGCTGTAGTGCATGTTACTGATCAAGTGCTTACATACATGTTCTTGTTTTATAATGAGTTTGTGTTGTGTGTCAGTAACCTCCATATAAAAATATAATAAAACAAGGATCTCACTTGTCATATTTACCACATGCCATGTGCTAACCTATGACATGGACACCTATAAGCTCATCTCCCCTCCACCTCCCCATGACAGAGTTCTCTTTGGGGCAGCTGAGGACTGGGAGACCTAAAATCATATGAGCTTTCCTAAGCTCGCACCATTGGTGTGTGTTGTAGTCAAGACCTAAGCCCAGGCTTGACCCCAAAACTTAGCCACTGCTTTATTCTAACTCTTGATGTAGAAAATACAAAGAGGATTGTATCAATACCTCCCTTGTACGTATGTATGCTTTTCACCATGGTGTTCTTGCCTTGGAACCAGCAGGTCATAGACTGAATCCTCTGAAACCATGAGCCAAATAAACCTCTCCTCCTTTAAGATGTGGATGTTGGGTATCGTGTCCTAGCAATGGAAAAGCCAGTGCACTAGCAGAGATCTTCAGTTGAGAAACACATACCATAGACACGTGGAATCTGATGGGACCACATAGCCCATCAGACCTCCCTGACATTGCATCTGGAAGGGGCCCTCTGACTACTTCATATCCAAGGGATAGGATTAGAAGGGATATGTCACCTCCGCCCATTATGGGATTAAGAGTTTGTATGCCTTCTTCATGCTCATTCTCTTTCCTTGTCAGCTTACCATTCCCTGAGAAACCAGCAGAGGATGTCAAATCCCTGGCCAAAACTATTCCAGTGGTTTGGGTCCTTGAATGGCTTTGTGGAATAGAGCCCCCTACTTTAGATAGTGACATGCACAAGTAAAGAACTCTCATTGTGTTCAGCCCCTGAGAATCAGGACTTATTTGTTATAGCTGCTGTTTTACCCAAACACAAAGCTCATACCTTGATGAATGCACTAAGACACAAGGCTTTGAAATGGAGGGAAGACTTTGGCCAAGTCATGAAAGACGGCAGCCTTGGAGACATGGGCCTTTCCAAGCTTTCCTTTTATGTTTTGTTTGGGGAACTTGTCAGATTATATGTGAAGAAAGCATTCTGTAATAAAAGTTCATGTTTAGATCACTGTGATAGCTAATCTCTAGGCCCATGCTGGGCCACCTCCTTCCTGGATCCCATATTTTCCATTTCCACTGGGCCTACATCCAAGAGGCCCATTCTTGTGTCTTTCTTTCTATTTCTATGTATCTGCTTCCTTACCACTGGGGGCCCAGGCTTCCATCCTGTGTTCTACATACAGGTTCTGGTCTTACTGCTTTCAAGGAGCTCAGGCTCTAGTGGAGACAACAGCTGAGTAACTGCACCATGACGATACAGGTGAGAAGTACACGAGGCAGGAGGCTGAAGAAGGCTACAGGAACCAGGCTGCAGATCAGGTGAGCAGGCAGCTCAGGTGGACTGGGTTGGATGACAGCAGATGGAGGGAACAGAATTTTCAAGGTGCAGAAGCTGGTGGCTGTGTGTTGACACAGAAGACTGTAAATGGCCTAGTGAGGTGGAAGATGGCCCCGCCTTGGGAGGAAGGTCAGAGAAGGAGGTGGGGTTGGTGGTACCTGGCTTTGCCTGAAGCCTGTGGAGTCTACACTTACTTCTGTGTATCCCTGGGAAGTGACTGCTATGGTAAGCATGGGATGGACATCTCTGATTTGTGGTCTGGAATGTTCATCACACATGTAGCCTGAAGCCTATTGGAGAATTTAGCATGGATGAGGTGGGGCCAGCGAGGAGGGTCCTCCACTTGGCCTGAGATGATGAGTGTGATAGAATATTTTATGAGTTCATCAAGGATCATTTATATTATAACTAGAACTACCTAGAGTCCAAGCCACTAGGACACAAATAAGAGGCTACATGATTAAAGGAAAGGAGACAGACTTGCGTGTACCACCGAGGGCCTCTGTGACCTTCAGTGACCTTCAGCAAGGGGCTCTGACCCTCTGAGCAGTGTTCTCAATAGTTAGGGACCTTTTGGTCATCTAAGTTAGGGACCTTAGTTAGGGACCATCAAGAGTTAGGGAACTTTAGGCATCTGCTTTGTTCCTCTCTTGGCCCTGTCGCTTCTCTGGTGGGTGATTGAGTATGTTCCTTAACCTCTCTGAGCTCCTGGGCCATCATCTATGAAATTGTTGCCTTCCTTGTGGAGTTATTGTGAGGATTTATGTGACGATGAGTGTTAGGCATAGCTCTGGGTCCATAAACACACACAATAAAAACCAGAAATTGCAGTGGTTGGTGGTGGCGTCAATATCATTATTTCTGTATTTGTAAAATAAAGCACCTAGCTAGACACGATTATTTCTCAGGTCCAAGAATCTATTAATAATTCACCATTATCTCCCAGGCCAAGAACTCAAGGGCCACACTTCTGGCACCAAATTGAACTCTGCAATTCTCATCCTCCAAATGATGACAGGAAATTGCCAGCCACTGCGAGGCAAATTACCTTGTAGCCTGATTTATGATATTAATGTTCTTTATTGCTTCACAAAGAGGATGCCATGCATTCATCTAAAATTATTCTCAGGGGCACCATAAAAATGCTCACAAATAGAATGTTTGAGGGTGGGCCAGAGTACACACACAGGTCACAGAAGAGAGCGAGTCATGTCCACAGTGCCCCAGGGGTAGGTAAAGACACTTGGCACCAGAATACACACTGATGTGGTGGAGAAATGGTATTGAAGTCCTGGCAGAAGTGTTGCCAGCAAACCAGACTCTTCAACATAAGGGCCACACAAGCCCTGCATTGTAACCTAATGTCACCTGACTCACATGCCAAGGCATCCTGGCCAGACAACAGTTCACACAGCAGGCCCGAGACGCTCTCCTTGGACAGGCCCACTTGCAAGGCTGGCGGTGTGCTGGTGTCGGAAACCTGGGTTTGGGGAGGGCTGCCACCAGCCCACTTCTGGGGAGAGTGGCTCTGTGGGTGCCTGCTCTGTGGTGTGGACTGTGTGGCCGATGCTGCCTGGGGTCTGGAGTTCCCTACATGCTGAACACAGGGGCCCATGTGAGTGGCCCCTGTTAGAAAGCCTGGACTCCGGGCCTCTGCTGAGTTTCCCTGGTAGACAAATTTCACATAAGCCGTCACAGCTCGTCGCTGGGGGAGGACGGCAAGCATCCTGTGCGGCTCCGTTGGAGGGGACTCTTGGCAGCTGGAGCCTGGTTTCCCCTGGGCTTTACCCCTTGCCCCTTCCTTCTGCAGATTCTGCCTGTGTCCCTCACTGTGATAAATCAAGGCTATGGGGGTCACTATGTGCTCATGCAGAGTCCTAGCAAAGTATACACCTGAGGGTGGTTTGGGGACCCTGACACCCCAGCTCCTCTGTGACTTGATTACTCATCTGCACGTTGGGTGGGTTTTCCTCCCCAATGCGTGCTTCCGGGGAGGACAGTAACTGGCTGACTGTGTGGGTGGGAAGAGGCCTCTATACTTCCAGGGTCCTGAGAGTATTCTGTCCCCATAGCTGCTTCCTGCATGGGTGCTGACTGCATGGGAGAGGACACATCAATTGCTAGCAATAGTCAGGTGAGCAGGACTTTCCCAGCCTCCAAGGACAACCTTCCATCCGTCCCCTCTGCAGCGAGGTGCCTGCCCGACTCTTGCATTTAGTTATGGAAACCATGAAGAAAATTTTATTTTCTCTTTGGCTCCAAGCAGGAGGGAGGGCACTACCGGTATCCTTCTCATTCCACCAGGATGAGGCCTGAGCCTCTGTCCTTCAGGAGCAATCTTCGGAGAGATCACAGAGCTGTTTCCAGGCGGCCGTGCACTCGAGCAGAGCAGAGAGGACACGTCCCAGTCCTTCCTGCCTGTCTGCCCTTTGGCTGGAATGAAAAGGTGAGTGTTTTCATTACCGCTCAAATTGCTTATGGCTGCTGAAAGGCAGCCTTGAGCCCACAGGGGCTTGCAAAGGGCATCTGATCCAATACAAGCTCAGCGTGGTGGTTTTGGGTATTGATTCTAAAATATCTCTTTTGTAGAATGAGAATAAGAACTCCGGCTTGCAGATAGGGCTGCTGGAGGGACTCATTGAGGCATTGAAGTTCCTACTATGATGCCAGCACATAGTAGGTGCTCTATAAATCTCAATGTCTTTCCCTGTGGGTCAGAAGAGGATGTTTCTAGCTTTATTTGCTGTGGTTTATTCACATCTGCACATTCCCTCCATGTTTTCCCCATTCCCGCTTTTTGGGTCCCCCGCCCATGCTCTGACTGCTCTAACCACTGGCCCCACCCCACCGAGCAGCGCTTCCCTGAGCCACAGAGTTCTGTGAGCTCTCCCCATTAGGGCAACGGGCATTTCTGCTAGATGAACTCAGTGAAACAGGAAAGCTCAGAATCAAAGGTGCAGGTGGTCCAGGTCCAACAAGCTGAGACCTCCAGGGCACTGAGCAGGTGGGATGATCCACACACACCCCAGTTTGGACACTAGATACCGACACCCCAGGCCTGGAAGGACCCTGTCCTTCCCAACTCCCCTGGCTCTGATTTAAACCAAACTCAACCCAACAGTGACTGACAGCTTCCAGTGTAAACAAGACAGAGCATCTTGGACCATAGAAAAATCAGAAACAATTGAGGAAGCCCTTGTTAGGGACGGGGACCCCAAGCTTGTAGATGGGGCTGCTGGGAGAACAGCCATGTGATGCTGTAAAGTCCTAGTGCTCGAGAACATTCAACAGCACAGAAAGGTGCTTACAATATAAATACTAAGCACCCCAAAGGACATAAAATAGCATGCGTGAATGATCTTTGGAAAAGAGTGGATTTAGATGTAGGTTTAAGAGGGCCTCTGGGTGGAGCCCAGGTCTCGCCTGTTCGTGTGCAGACCCCAAATACATTATATGAGCCAAGCAGCCTTGGAGGCTACTCAGTCTCCCCTTACTTGTGAAATGAGGTCATCTCAGTGTCTGACCTGGGCGGCCGGCAGACAAGTGGGAGACATCGTCCCTGACTCACAGAATGCGATTCAGACTGGGAGTTTTATTATTAAAGCTCAGAGCTATTTTCTTGTACTAATAGAGGCCCATTGCTTTTATAACTACTGAGACTAGAGGAGGCAAAGCAAATGGGAAGAAAGGAGAGAGAGATGGAGAAGAGACTGGGATGCAGAGATACTCATTTGATCGACATCACTGCCCACTGTTTCCACAGTGACAAGATGAACCTGGGCTTCCTGTAATCTCAGCCGTCCCCATGGTCTGGGCTTCCAGAACTGTCTCTGGGGAACCGTGCCCAGCCGGGCTGGTTGAAGCCCTGGACTCGCCCCTGAGTTCCCCATCCATGAGTTCCTTTGAATCTTTGACCAGATTTAAACATCTGCAGTTAATTGGGCATTGCCGTTCTACTCATGTAGAGAGAGTTGTTGGTTTTCCTTTTTATCATTTGTTTATCTGCCCTCGGGGAAGGAGCAGGGAGAGGAAAATGAAGGAATGGTCAATTTCTGCTGGGAAATTTATAGGGAGTTGGATTAATCGCTCTACTGAAACCCCGGGCTTAAACGCTAACAGCAGGGTTATGAGATTCGGACCCATCCAAGAGAACACAAAACATGCCAACTCTGAAACCACTGGAAAGGTGGGAAATTCGTTACAAAAGCCAAACCACTCACTATTATTTTTCTGGATATCGATGTCTTTTTTCTTAAAAAAGTTCTAATTTAAATGGGGTGGGAACAGGTAATAAATGAAATCCCTAAAGCTACATTTTCATTCATTCTTTTTTTTCTCACTTCTTCCTTCTCTCATTCACTAACACATTTAAGCAACATTATTGTTTATAATATACAATTGTGTAATGTACATTGTAATATTACATATGGTTGTATTTACAGAACTTGACTGGGCTTTGTCCTTGGTTCTTGGTAGGTAGCCTTTAAGTCATTAGGATTTATTTTTATTTTTGTTTTATTTTCCAGTACCGGGGATTGAACCTAGGACGTTTGTTTTGAGCTGTATCCTTAGCCCTTTTTTATTTTTACTTTGAGACAGGGTCTTGCTAAGTCACTAAGTTGCCTCGGCTGGGCTTAAACTTGTGATCCTCCTGCCTCAGCCTCCCAGAGTGCTGGAGTAACAGGTGTGTACCACAATGGCCACCTTCTTTCTTTTTTTAAAAAAATATAGTTTTATTAATGCCTATTAATTTTACAAAATATTGGGTTCCCACATGGTATTATCTTAGATACATATATCATATTTTGATCATATCATTCCCCCACTGTCCTTACACTCTTCCCCCTACTCTTATTTTCTTCCTCTTATCCAATAATAGTCTCCCTTCTGCTTTCCTACCATCTCTTAGTCCTTGGGAGTCCTTGGGATTTCCTGAGTGATGAATATATGCAAATGAGAGAATTGGGGATGGGAAGTTGTCAAAAAGACCAACTGTGTGCTAAAGGGCCAGGGCTTTGTGTCAAGGGTCATCAGCCCTGTCTCCAGAGAGGAGAGGGGGGCTGGAGACTGAGCTAACCCGGCAGCCAAAGGTCCCATCAGTCACACCTACATGATGAAACCCCAGTGAACACTGGATGCTGGAGGTCACTGGGAAACAGCACCCTGGGCGAAGAGTTACACCGACGGACTTGTCAGGCGAGGGCGGTGATGTATCCTGATCCCGCGCAAGAACGCCAGGACCTTCCCAGGCTGCATCCTGTACGTCTCTTCTTTTGGCTCCTTCTGGTCTCTGTCCTTTTTGCTATAATAAACTGGAATTGTGAGGATAGTGCTTTCCTGAGTTCTGTGAGTTCTTCTAACACAAGCTGAGTGGAAGTGGAAACTCCCACATTTGCAGCCAGATGTTCAGAGGTGTGGGTGGCCTGGGAACCCCGAGGTTAGGGTTCTAAAGCGAGGGCCATCTCATGGAGGACTGTGACGTCGGGGTGGTTGCAAACTTCCTGTGCCACTGCTACTCTGCAAGACCCCAGGGATTGCCAGTTCCACATGCAGGGACACTGCAGTCTGTAGGATCCCGTGCTCCCTCCTGCAAGCAGCCCTAGCCTGGCCTCCCCACCTGCCGCCCTCTGCCCTCCCCACTCCAGCAGTCCAGCTCTGCTTTCTGATGTCTGTTGCCACTTGAGTCTCCTGGTCAGCACCCCCACGCATCTCAGCCCCAGTCCTCCTCGTTGGCTCCTCCTGATGTTGCCCTAGTGGTCACTCTGCCAGGAAGGACTGTCATCCTCTCAGGCTCATTGCAATGTGAACTCCTCCTGTGGCACAGGACCCTCGTGCATCTTGGGTTGGAAGCCATCTGGCCCCTACTCTGCACCAGATGCTTCTCTTGAGCCCCATCCTCCTTGGCCTGGTCCTTGTCTTTGTTGGATCCCTTGGACCAGGCATCTGGGCTCCATATTCCCCACTCTGGCTTGGACCTCACATTTCTTTAGATCACTGTTTCTAGAATCTTCCTGTAGGCTCTCTGGACAACATCCATGAGCAAGAGGGGCTTTGATTTGTGCACCACAATTTCATCACCCCACCCAGGCCTATGTCTGCCCTGCCTGCCCAGCCAGGGGACCCACCTCAGCTTGCAGAAAACAGCCCTCAGCAATCAGAACCCCACTGCAGCTGCAACATCTCCAACCAGCCCTCACGGCCCCTCAGGTGGGGTCCACACATTGGGGGCCCCCAGGGACCAAGGTGACATCCTCCACTGCAACTCAGTAAACCCAGACTGTTCTGACAGTACCGATGAGGCCAGACCCAGCAAGAGCAGTATTCTCCTACAAAGACCAAAGCCTACATGGTGTAAATCTAAGGCCATTTGCCAGGATTCAGGTTAGCATCTCCAGCCCCAACACATGACTACTTGAGAACTCAGGCAATTATCGTATACATTTGATGAGTATGCAAATCAGCCTTGGATTTTTCAGCCTTTTACAAGGGCAAAAGAATACTTTGGACATGGTATATAGGTAGATGGATAGATAGATGATACAATAGACCACCAGGTGTCCCCAGGTGCCTCTCCTGTTCCTAGAACCTCAAGCACAGCTGTTAGTCAATGATTCCCAGCCTGCGACTTCCTTTTGTAAATAAAGTTTTATTGGCACACAGCCTCACCCATTCATTTCGTAGTGTATATGGTTGGTTGTCACTACAAAGGCAGAGCTGAATAGTTGTGAAAAATACCACATGGCTTTGCGAAGGCTAAATATTCACAATCTGAAGGTTTGCATAAGTTTGCCAACCCCTGCTGTAAGTTTCCAAATGTCAGAGGTGGAGAAGCCCTGATTTTTTTTAAGGCTGCATCCGGATGTCAGGTGAACGGCCTACTTGGCTTGTCGTGGTCATGGGCCCCTTGCTGTCCTGTGGTCATTCTTGGCCTCAGTTGACCATGCGACTGCTGGGCTTGTGGAGCCCAGCAATGGTGGTCAATAAAACGAGTGGAAAGGGCACAGGCTGGATTCAAACAGGTTGGGGTCTGAATTCTAACATCGCCTTCTCCTAGCCATGTGGTCTTGGGCACCTTGCTTAAACGCTGAGCCTCTTTTACCTCGTGAGGAGGTGGGGGTAGCATCAATGGGCTAAATGATGTCCCTTCACCCGCAAATGCATGTGTTGAAGCCCTAAGCTCTGGTTCGGCCTCACTGCACCTCATGACCTTGCCATGGCTCCCCAGTGCCTGCAGACTAACATCCTGCTCCTCAGCCTCAGATCTGAGGTTCTCTTCCCACTCCACCCTCCTTCCCACCTCTTCTGTCACCCCATCTCCCCTTTCTTCTTGGACACCGGCACGTGGCTCCTCTGCTGTTCCCAGCAGGGCACTACCTCGACACAATCAAGCTTCCCATGCACTTCAGCTCCCCGCCTCTCCCTCCACCACTATGGAAATGCTATCCATCCTTTGCCTGGAGGCCACCTCCTCCGGGTTGTCTTCCCTGATCCCCAGCACGGCCATGTGACAGGCGTTCAGCAAATATGTGCTGCATGAGTGGATAGGGAACCAACGAGCTGCTCCTTCCTCCCACTCCCAAGGCCACGGGGTAAACCCACATCACGCTCTCCAGGTACAGATTTCACAGGGCTGCCCCACATGCCATGAGTATGAGGCCCCCTCCCTCCCTGCTGAATGGCCCGCTGAGCTTCCAAGATGGAGCAAGAGCCCAAATTCCCAGCTCTCCTTTGGAAAGAAGTCAGGACAAGTCAGATACCATCTCGGGGTGACATTACAATGACAAAATCAAGTGCCACTGATCGCTGCAAGTGCCTGGAGAAGCCACCTTGGCCTCCTGGCTTTCAGTTTTTAGCATCAGAACTAATTTTTCAAGTGACCCTACACAAATGTCAGAGAGTTAACAGAATTTTTAAAAACCCAGATCTGTCCTGGCACAAGCAGAGCCCGGATTTGTGAGGCACCTCTCCAAAATCCCAGGGCGCTCGGGAACCCTGAAGCACCATGGGTCCCAGGTCCTGTGGTTAGCACCTCCCGCTGGGCCCCAAGGCAGAAAAAGCCCTTGAAGCTCCTGGAGCTGTCCTGCTTTCCCCAGCGTTCCCTGTCCCTCCGACCTCCCTGCCGGCCCCCGGCCTCCAAGATGGGGCCCAGCAAGCGTCCCCTTCCCTGGGCAGCACCCTTCACACCTCCATCCTGACCAGGAGGCCGGCGGCCTGCGCCGCCAGCACACTCGCCTGGGTGGCAGGGGGTGAGGAGGCCTCGGAGAATCGCACCCAGCACTGATCTCAGTCTGAAACAGGAGCCAGGGCTGGGTCTCAGCCAGCAGGCACAGGAGTGGCCTCTGGTCGTGATTAAGGGTCAACAAAAAGAACGAGCCACAGGAGAAAACTTCCATGCAGGAGCCCTCAGGCCTTTCCCTGGCGTTAGCGCCCCCAGGATCCCTCCTTGGACCTTGGAACCCCCCTTGGGCCTCCCAACCTTGCCCCAGGATACCCACAATCCAGCCACGAGACTGGTTTCCCCTCCCCCCTAGTGTTCAGCACCGGGTCTGGAGCGCTGCAGGCATCAGAAACGCGGGCGCCCTGAGCACCGCAGCCTGAGAATCCGCGTGGCGCAGCGCCCCCTGCCGGGCCAAGCGCGCGAGCACTCACCGGGGTGGGGGCGTTCACCACGGAAAGGTTGTACCCGTACAGGAAGGAGGAGCCGAAGGCGCCCACAAACGAGGCTGCCAGGAGCGAGCAGGACCAGTCCTGGGGAGGGAGAGGAGAGAAGTCAGAGCGGGCCTGGCAGAGCCTGGACTGTCCCCTAGCTGGGGAGAGGATGCTTGACTATGCCCATGGGAAATGGAGAGAGGATGAGCTTGGGGTCTGCAGGCGAGATTTCCATCTAGGTCCGCAGCTTCCCGCCAGGCTGCAGGAGGGTGCCTGCACACACCCGCTCTGCGGGGGGAGCGGGGCGCCTGTGAGCAGCCACACACAGTGACTTTAGACAGGAGCCCCACCAGGCTTTCTGTGCACCCTCTCTTCCATCCCCGGAACTGTCCTGTCTCTTCTAGTCCCCCAGGGAGGAAAGGGAACGCAGAGCTGTTCGTCGTGCTGCCCGTGCTGGGGCCTGCAGCCCAGGTGGTCACAGCTGCCCGGCACTGTCCCCCTCAGACACACCTCTGACTCTTCAGCTGCATGCCTATAGGGATCCCGAGACTGCCCACCATCACAGAAACACGCACGCCACGCGCACACACAAGCCATGCACACACCTGCGTGAGCACGCACACTCACACATGCCCGCACATACATTCCTCCTCGCTGAGGCATCATCTACAGGCTGGGCTGAGCTCCTCAGAATAACGACCTGCAGATAGACACGGCCTTATCTGAGAATAATACATCTGCTCCACGGAGTCCCGCTCTGGCCCCACCCAAGGGTGCCATAGCCAGAACGGAGCACAAACACCCAGGGCTCCATGGTCCCTGCTGCTGGCCAGCTGGCACAAGCAGGCTGCAGAAGGGGCCCAGATCCTAGGCAGGGGCACATGGCCGGGTGGAAGAGACCAGGTGCCCCGGAGGACCCAAATCAGTCATCCACTGCTTGGAAGATGACGCTGGTGGTCTCCGGTAGTCATTTCTTTGCCAGTCCACCTCCTTCAGCGGGGCTCCGGGGCCAGAGGGCTCCACCCCTGGCTGCAGGACCCGAGAAAGTGACCTGACCTTTCCGAGCCGCAGGGCTCTTCCCAAGGGCATCACTGCCTACAGTGCTGAGGAGGCCACGGGCTGCTGGATGTTGCCAGTGTCCAGAACGGTGTTTCCTCCTTTCTCTCTCTCTACTCCCTCGGATCCAGCTGTGCCCAGGTAGACATGCCAAGGCCTCTCTACCCATCCCCCCAAAGTCTCCTCCTCCAGGCTTTCTCCTATCTGAGACCCACTGCCAACATCTCCTCATTTTTACATTTATCTCTTTGATTCAGCTTTGACCCCCTGCTCCAGTACTTAGGACTGTTAAGTCTTAAGCTGGTTATGTGGCTGCTCTGTGACTCAGTTTCCTCATCTACCTTACAGAGGGTTATACCCCAGAAGGGAGTTAAAGGAGGTAGGGCATTAGCAGACAGCCTGGCACGGGGTGGGGGTGACCCTGAGAGCCAGCAGCAAAGCTGGACAGTGTGAAGGGCTTCCTGAGGGCGGGGTGTGCTTCTTGCTCTTCCTTTCTGGGCACCGAGCCTGGTGATAGGCTGGAGGGCCTGGAGAGGGCTCATAGCCAGGGGGTGGCGTTGCCAAGTGGAATGGGCCAGCACGGAGTTCCCCTGCAGTGTGGGGAACTTGCGCAGAACAGGATTCATTGATCGAAATGAGTCAGGCAAACACTCCTCTCCGTCTCCGTCACTGTTGTTCTTTAATGTCATCCTCGCGTCCCAGCCCACACAGCACCTCCTCCAAGCCGCTGGGCAGCAGTGGGGCTCTCAGCCCCACACTGCCCTGGCTCCCTGCCCTGGTCACCATGGAGTGTGCCGCTGGACTGGGGGCTTCGTATGCTGTGCCAGGGGCCTGCCAAGGGTGGAGAAGGGTAGGTGGGCACCATCTCCTTCTGTCTCAGCCGCTCTCCCCTGCATGCCCACTACCTCCTCCCCTGCGGCTGGAGAAAGGGTGACTGTCACTGCCTGTGCTGTGCTCTAGGGAGGGTAGCAGGGGTCACCCCGGAGCAGAAGCGTGGCTGTTCTCCGCTGGGCTGCACTGCCTATCCACAGCCCATTGCCAGAATGCTGCTGGCCCAGTAGAAGGCACAGGAGCTGGGGCCCCACGCCAGCGTCACAGGGGCAATGGCGCATGACTTAAACTCAGGCCTTTCTGACTCAAAGCCAGAGGCCCTTCAGCCACGGGGCTGCATACTGAGGCCTGTCCCTCAGCAGCCACCCACACCTGGACTCCCACAGCCCACCCGCTAGCACAGAGGCCACTGACTGATTACCTTTCTCCTCCTCCCACCCGGCACCCCGCTGCTCCTCCTAGGGCCGTGACATTCAGGCGGCTCCCTTCCTGGTCCCGGAGGCCCGAGGCAGCTGGTGTCAGATGTCAGGAGAGCAAAGCTCAGGTCCTTAGAATCCATGCTCGGTTGTCTCTGCCGCCCTGGATGGCTGTGCAGGGACCCTGGACTCTGCATCTCCAGGGAAGAGGCATGCTCTCCGGACCCGGGGTGGGAGTGCTCGCACAGGAAGTGTGGCAATTTGTTCTTGTCTGAACAGGAAACACACAGCGTTTTCTTCCCTGCCCCTAGGTCAGCACAGTAACAGAAGAGTCTTAAAGGAAAACCTGTGCTCCTGCGAGTTATACCCAGGGTATGGATGTTTTTCTTTGCTGTCTTTTCGTTTTTCTCTCTTAAGGAGGCCAGTGTTCTTTCTGGAGGCGTAACCCAGGGCGGCTTTCTACTGATTGGGCGGAAGGGAGAGGTTGCTGGCTTTGCCTCCTAGCCTGGTGGGGTGACGCCTCCACTTTTAACTATGTGTCCTCGGGCGAATCACATGGCTTCTGTGAGCTTCTATTTGACCAGTGCCAAATAGGATATTGATCTCATCCTACTTGTCCTGCAGAGTTACTCTGAGGCTCAGATAGGAAACACGCAGCCCTGAGAAGCCAGGGGAAATGTCTGTGTGGCCTGGGTCCACACGCAGAGGCTGCGGGTTTGGGAGAAACGGAGTCACCTCTTGATCACGACCGTGTCCTGTGTCCTCAGAGCTGGCCGAGGGAAAACCTTTGTGCCGGCCCAGGATGGCTCAGGACCTCCCGTACACCCTGACACAGAAGAATTAATTCACTGCATGGTTGATTTGCCCCGAATGTGGGAGGAGCACCTTTGGTCACAGCTGGGGCAGAGGCTGCCTCTGCCGTGTGTTCCCAGAACTGGGTAGGGACGGAGGTTTGCTCAGTCCGTGCGGAGGGCTTAGGAGGCAGGGGCAGGGCCAAGTTCGCTGCCAGGAGACAGAGAAGCCAACGAACTGGGACTGAGGGAAAGTGTACACTGAAATGGAGATGCGGAGGACACACACGTGCCGGAGCTTGGGTGTCGTGCAGGTGAAGGGTCCCCAAGGTCCAGCTCTGTGCTGCACAGCAGGGGTGCACAGGCTGCTCAGAGCGGATGGGGACCACACTTCCACAAGAAAGCCTGTTTCAGAGGTCAGGTGAGGCGTGGACAGAGCACTGCTCCAACATGGTCTTCTGGTCCCTATCGGCTCTCCATATAACACTCCCATTCTCCCTGTTCAAAAGACAGACAGCGCATACAGATCGGTCCAGATCGTCCGCGCTACTAATCAGATAATCCTTCCTAACCACCCTACAGTGCCCAACCCACACACCCTTTTATCTTCTGTCCCCCACCCACTACCCATCACTCAGTCCTAGATTTGAAAGATGCCTTCTCTAGTATTCCCTTACACTCTTCCACACAACCTCTCTTTGCCTCTACTTCCGTTAGCCATTTCCCTTGATTTGCTCTCCTTCTGCCCATCTGTCTCGCACCTCATACAACATTTAAATGATCTCCTTTTCTACAGCCCCTCTTAGAAAACCTTTGGAAGGGCCTCATGGCTTCTTCCCTTAGCAAGACCATTGTCTGTATAATCCCCCTTCTCTTATTCGGGCCCTGTCTTTTCAGACTCCTGTCAGAGTTCTTACAAGACTGCATCCAAACAACCATTAACCAGCAGTGGTTACTCTTCACCTCCCCTCCATATAAAACAGTTCCCCAAGGTTTTCCTTCCCACTAGGTTGCCCACTCAGCCCATGTGCCACACAGGAAGCAGTCACAAGACACAGCACCCATCTCCCTTTTCTTCTTCTTTTTCCTTTTCGTTTATAATAACAAAACACCAAGAATGTAAGGCTCGATTTGGATAGGACTCTCGCAGTACCCAACCTGTCTGCCAGCAGAGGCACTGTTCTCTGCTCAACACCAATGCCCTCATCAAACACAGAATGTCTTAAAAAAAAGATAAGTTGGAACATGGAATCTTGCAAACACCTGGACATCTAAAGATACCCAAGCACTCACACTGGATGCCTCAAGGACTTTGCCCACTGAGGCATAAAACATCCAGAGAACCTTGACCACACTGAGGTTTACTAAGAACTTCCCACCTAATGTCCCTTGCCTTCTTTCAAGCCCTATAGAAAAAGCCTGCTTCTCTTTGCTCCCTACAGATGGCCTTTTCACCCAGGCACAATAAATTCCACGCCATGTTGCCTTCACACAAGCCTGCTAGTCTCAGCTGGTCTCTGCCTCCCACCATTCCTTACACCAGAAAATTGAGAATTTAAAATTGTGCTTCTTAAGAAAAACTGCAGCTTCAAGACATGCTCTTTTCCTGCTTCTGGAGGCCACCCTAGCATGTGACCCCCTCCCTCTATCCTTACAGAGAATGGTGTTAAATTCCTAAAGGCTCTTTAGAATAACCAGCAAATTCTGGAGCACTAGACCCTTTTTAACTGTAAATTGCCTTTTCTCCCAGCCCAGAAAGCAGCTGTGTTGGTGACAGCGTGTCTCAGGCATATCTCCACTTCAAACGCATATAGATGGCTTACACTGGAACCCGGCAGACACTGAGAATACACAACCGAGAGCACCCATATCGAAAACAGCCTTTACACGTGCCCCACCCCGGCTTGTCACGCTCCCTATTTCTCTGTGCACCCACATTCTGTTCTTGAGTGTGTCCTGTGCCTGTCTCTAATAAATCCTCCTCATGCCTCTTTTACTGATGCTTCCTGAAAATTCTTTTTCTGTGACGGGAGTCAGTGAACCTGTATACTTATTGTAAAGGGGTGGGTTAAGTTCCTTATCTCAGCCTGGGGGACCCTTAGACCCAGCCTGTGATGGAAACAGCCCTGCACACACCTGGATTTTAGGCCTGTGGCTACCACAGCACTTCTGCTGTTTAAGCCCTGGTCTTTGGAACTCTGTCATGGCTGTCCCAGCAGACTCACTGTGCTGAGCCTCTTGGTTGGGCCTCCCTCGGGCTCAGGGGAGTGTCCCAGGAGATACTTCTGGAACTGAACTCAAACTCTCCTCTGGATGATGTCCTAAGCCTAGAAAGTTGGCCAAGAGAAGGTGAACATTTTCCAGCAGAAAAGGCTTAGAAGAAAGAGGAGTTTTCTACCAACGTCATTTAAGTAGATTATTTTTCATTACACTGAACACCTAGATGTGGATCCCTGCCTCACCTAGCACCAAGCAAAGACACAGTGTCCGTGAAAAGGGAACTGCTGACTATGTAAGGTGGTTCTTCGTGTCCTTGGGTGACCTGAGCCTCCATCTCACGTCTGTGTGAGCCCCATGCTGCTCACACTTCCCTCACAATTTGGTAAGGGGACTGTGTTGATCTTTGTACTGCCAAATACGGGTTTATTACAAACACGGACACATCTTCCAAGTTACAGTTGCTTCCACGCCCATCACACGAGAGGAGGTGCAGACTGGCTCCACCTTGTGGTCAAGGCGGTTGCAGCCCTCTGCATGCCTCAGTTGCCTGCCTGGAAGATAAGAACATTGCTGCCCTTGCCACAGAATGACCAAGAAAACCAAATGGGAGACTCGTGTAGAGGTCGAGCACAGAGCGGTCACTCTGGCTTTTGCTCCTGAATCTGGCTTTAGAGCGAGGGCATGAGGAGCCCCAAGGAGGGTGAGAATCTTTGTAGTTGCCAAGGGCTTCCTGGAAGAGGAGGCAGGGGGAACAGGGGATGGATTTGGGTGTATCCTTAAGGACCATGGCATGATCACTGTCAACATCAGCATCCCTGAGGAAGAATGACCTTTGGAATAGAGGCCCTGGGCCAAGGTCGGCAGGACAGCAGCAGATCAGCGCTGGCGGCCCACGGTTTACACAGCTCCTTCGCACAGAACCTTGCTTCCAGCCGCTGCTTGCTTGTCTCTCTTTCTGGCCTCTCTCCAGCCCTGCTTCCCCTGGAGGAGGGAGGGCGAAGGGCAAGCAGAGACTGTCTGTCGGGTCACCGGGAGGCCCTCACAAGGGAGAGCCCAAGATACCAGGACCTACCACTTTCTTTCTTGCTGGCTTGATTTCTTTGTTCTCTGCTGTGTCCTTTTCACTGAGCTTCATGGTTTACGTTTCAGATGTTGTCCTGTTGTTCCTGAGAAAGAAAAACGGAAGAAGCCATTGGACACTTGCTGCCATCAGTATCCTCCCTGGGACTCCAGGTCCCCGGAGACCAGGACCACTTTCTGCTCTTCCCTGGCCTCAGTTTCTCCATGGGGTTGGGCTACATCTGCCTTTCCCACACTTGCTTCAGGGCTTGTTCCCTGTGATGTTCTCATCAGAAGGTCTTGCTTACAAAGGGACGCATTTTGGAAACGCTAGACTGTCTGTCTCCCAGAGGTGACAAGGATGACAGCAGCATAAGTTAAGACAAAGTGCCGATCTCACCTGTCAAGCAGAAACAGTCACCAACAATAATTTAAGTCACCAGTGTGGGAGAAGTAGAAATTGCACAGGTTTTCTGGAATTTGGGAATATGTTTCTAGAACCACAAAAGTATTTATACCCTTTGGCCAAACTATTCCACAGGGGACAGACACATGTTTGTGTGCATAAAAAGTAGACTGGCGGGGAAGAGCCAAACATCAGCTGTACTTCCCCTTTGGCTGTGGTATTGTGACCAATTTTTATCTTACTGTTTTCCTATAGCTTCCCAGTTTTCTCCAATACTGCAATAACTAGATAAACAAGTTTTTAAAATTGCTTTAAAAAAAACAGTTTTTTGAAGAATAAAGTCCTTAAGGTCTCACACAGCCAAGCAGAGTGCAAATAACATTTGAAAGTTCTGCTTCCTCACTCTGCAAGGACACATGGTTCTTGTCAGATGTCGGGCTCTGAGCTGGACGGAGGTCCATGAGTCATTTCAGCAGCCTGATAGAGGCTGGCTGGTGAGCTGCCCTTGCCAGACTTCCGGTGTGACACTGGAGGCCTTTCCCTGAGGAGTCATCCCCACTTCTCTCTTCCTGGTTCACATGAGGGGGATGCTCCAGCCCTGGGCCTGTTTTCCTGAAGCTCCTGCAGGCCTCTCTGCTGCTGCCCTGGTACTCCTGCCTCAGCTGGCCCTGCTCTAGAGGGCTTTTTCCTTCCTGTTGCATGTCCCAGGCTCCCTACTGAGTCTCACCTGGTTTCTGGAAGTCTCACTACTTGCTTGTGTGCATCCTGCTAGTCCAGCAGGAATCCCATGTCTGTGTTCTCACCAGTGACAGTTTCTTCCTGTGAGGGTTCACTTTATAGCCTAGCCTCGCTAGGCTATAATGCTGTCAATTTGGTCAAATGTCCGGAGTGTGAACTGGTTGTTGCTAGGAAGATGCTTTTTAGGTATGAGCAACATTTGCAATCAGCTGATTGAGCAGAACAGATGACCCTCTACAGTGTGGGCGGGCCCCACCCAGTCAGTAAAAGACCTTAAGAGAAAAGGTGGAAGTATCTGGAAGAGGGAGCGATCCCTCAAGACTATAACATAAACCAGCTGTGGTGGTGCACACTTGTAATCCCAGCTACTCAGGAGGCTGAGGCAGCACTCTAATTTTGAGACCAACTGGGACAATTTAGGGAGACTCTGTCTCTAAATAAATAAATAAATAAATAAGCCTGGGGATGTAGCTCAGGGGTAGAGTATTTCTCTATCTATAGTTTTCTCATAGTTTTCCAATTTTCTACACCAAACATACTGCAATAACTACATAAACAAGTTTTTTAAAAATTGCTTTAAGTTTAAAAACACAAAACAAAACATGTTTTTACAAAACACAAAACAAAACATGTTTTTACAAAAGAATTAAGCCCTTATAGTCTCAAATAGCCAAGCAGAGGGCAAATAACATTTGAATGTTCTGCTTCATACACTCTACAAGGACACACAGTTCTCACCAGATGATGAAGGTGGGGCCCAAGATTCAAATCCCCACTACCAGGAAAAAAACAAAGTAAACAAACCAAAAAACAACAGCGTAGAGTTTCTGCTGAATTTCCAGACTTTAGAACAAGACTACAACATCAGCATTGCTACAATTTGCAGTCTGCTTGCTGTGGATTTGGGGCTTCTCAGCCCCCACAATCACATGAGCCAGTTCCTTAAAATAAATCTAGATAGATGGATAGATGGATAGATGGACAGGTAGATAGATAGGACATGTGTGTATAGACATCTATGTGTCCTATGGCTATTTCTCTGGTGCTATGTTTTGTGTCTAGATGTACTCCCAGAGCCTCATGCAGTCATGGGGGGCAGACTTTTCAGAGGTGGCTGAATCTAGAGTTTGTGATTGATTCATGGTCCAATGCTGGGATTAAGGATGTGAGTGCTACACCCGCCCTAGGGCGGGTAGACTGAATACAATATAAGGGACAGAAAGAGGCTATCTCTCTCCTATCCCCTTCCCCTCCCCTCCCCCCTCTATCTCTCATTGCTTTAGCTGTCTTCTGATGCCATGAACGGTTTCTCCTCTGCCATGTGCCACCCTGCCTTGGAGCCAGCTGATTATGGACAGAAACCTCTACAAATTGAGCTAAATAAACCTTTCCTCCCTTTGACTTTGGGTGCTGGGTATTTTGTCTCAGCAATGAGAAAAGCAACTAAGACATCAGGGAACCCCAAATGATCCACTCTCACCCCTCACATTCGAGCACCATACTTGACCCAGTTTGGTGTCCAGGATGGCAAAATTTCTGGCTAAAGAGGTTCATGGTGAGCAGAATGGGTGGGTTGGGGTGGAAGAGAGGAGAAGAAGTGAGAAAATGGGGTCGGAAGGGATGGGAGGGGAGAAAGGAAGCCAAATGACCACCCCCCTGCCACCTCCTGGGGTTCCTTCTCATGCTAGTTTATTCAAATGGCAGTCACTGAGAAATGCCAGAATCCACCACTCACACCGATGATGTAAATGTCACCCTATAAATGTCACCCCAGAATTATACAGCACGGTGGCCCTACAGGTCCCTGAGGATGATGGTGATCTCCAGATGGCTCAGGAAGAACCAGAATTTGAAAAGACAGGAGCAGAGGGGTAAGGCAAAGCCACCAGAATCAGAAATCTGCGTCCTGATCCTGACTTTGCTGCTGTGACTGAGGGCAAGTTACCAAACTCGAAGTCTTTTTCGTTGTCAGTCAAGAAGACAGTTATCCTTGTCTCATATCGAGATTGCTACATGAGGGATACTGTACACTAAAGGCCCTGGGAGATGCTTGGCCCATCCTTGGTGTCTAATGAATGACACCTGTCATTCACTGAGCTATTGAAGCCTCAGAAAAGTAACAAATTTAGGAGTGGGAGGAAATGAATTTTGTTTAGAAATGTTGAGCTTGAGATGTTTGTGGGACATAAAAGCATAAATATCACTTGAGCTATTGGAAATAAAAATGGTGCTCAAGAAGTGGTCTGGCTGGGATGGAATTAAATGGTGATTAATAATGTGGGACTAGGTAGGTTCATGTGGGGAGAGTGAGCGGAAAGAGAAGATCCTTAAGGAACCAAGAGAGCAGCTTAACAGCCCAGCCTGGGTGGGCTGTGGGACAGGGCCAAAGTCCATCTATGGCTCCGAGGTGGAAGGAAGGTGGTGGGTGAGCAAAGCTTCCACTGGAAGCTGACATCTGAGAACAACTAGGATGTAATTCCAGCTGTGGCTTTTGTTGGATACACCACATCCATCCAAAACTGGAACCATCTAGAGAGCAAGATCCGAGTGGGTGGACACATGAAGGAAGACGGAATAAGGACAGAAATGGGGGCGGGGAGAAGGCAACGAGTGGTACCAGTGAATCATAGTGTGTTAAATGTGTAACACACAAGGCAGGGCAGAGAACATGGCCCCGGGGTGGAGAGTGTGCTCAGCCAGTCCCAAAGAGTCAAGGCTCTGTGCGCAGGGAGGTGGCCAGTGCTCTCGGAAAAGGATGGCGAGATGGGGACATTCTTCCCAGGCAACATGTTGCAAATAAGGAATGTTGCTGGCGTCGGGAGGATGTGTGAGTGCTGGGTTGTGCTTCTCTCTCATTCACGGCCAATGCTGATCGTCTACTGCCCGACCAGTAGGGCGAAGGAAGAGGTTCACTGAGTCAGTAAGTCCCCACTGCCCAGGGGAGCTGCCCCCAGCTTCAAAAGGGGAAAGAACAGGATGGACCCCATGGCCCTGTTGAGAGGATGAAGTGAGTTCCCTGTGTGATGCCCGTGTAAATGACCAAGGCCCATGAGCAAGGATGGTGGCCACGGATAGCCCGGCAAACACAGGCAAGGTTCTGTCTGTTTGCACAGCTTGGTGTTTCCCTAGGGAGCCCTAAACTCCCTCAAAATGATGCTCTAAGACTTAAATAGAATAATAAGTAAATAAAACAAAACAAAATGCATAAGATAAACAAACACAAGCTCCATGTATGGCAAGGACTCAAAAAATGCCAGCTCCCTGTCTTCCTACCCACAGTGACAGTATGAACATCGCAGCTTTCCCAGATGAGAGCTCTGCCGGTGCCCACAGAGTGGCAGTGACAGTTCCTAAAGAGCAACAAGCCACTGTACCCATTGGCATAGCCATGTGCTCCAGCCCCTTGGATGCCCATCTGCCCCCTTGGCAGCCCACAGCTCTCTACACCAGGCCTCCCTTTTATGCAGCAGCCACGGGGTTAATAGCCAGCACAGCAGAGGCCCAGGACTCAGCTCTGATTGGCCCCCAGCCTGGCTGTCCTTGGATTAAATATTTAGAAAATCCCCTCTGTTATCTTTGCTGCTGGTGGTCACAAAACCCTGTATCCGATGCTATGCTGGGACCCAAAGTAGAAACTTTATCCACACAGCTCGTCACAGAGGTTGGACCTGTGCCTGGATTCCATAGCCTGTGCTTGGTGCAAGGACAAAGGCAAAGAAGGGACATGGCCAGCGTCAATATGCTACCAAAGGTCAGCACCTATCAGAAGTAGAATTTTCTCGCTCCCCCGGCTGGGCCAGCTGGAGGCCACCCTTCACTGAAGTGACTAAAGTCACTGGCTACTGGCTGTGTTCTGTCACTCTAACATGTGGGCACTGAGCAAAATCAGGGGGTTCCAACAAGCTGCTGGTGGGTGACTCTGAACAGAGAACCCCATAACATATCCCAGGCCCTGAGTTCTCCAGGGCAATAACACTTGGCCAGGACTCTGCTCTTCACCTTCAGGGTTGTCTGTGTGATGTTCGCAGGGTTTGAAAGCTAATTCTAAAACAAGAAATTGAAAATGAATGTGAAAAATAGGGAAGGTTTAAGAGAGAGGAAGGAGAGAAGAGGGAGGGGAAAGAAGTGGAGAGGGAGGAAGGAGGGAGAAAGGAAAGAAGAAAAGGAAGGGGAAAAGGAAGATAGGAAAAGAGGGAGGAAGGAAGGAAGGGAGGGAGGAAGGGAAGGAAAGAAAAAGACAGGGAAAGTAAGGAAAGAAGAGAGGAGAGGGAGGCTCTGATTATAGGACACCGGAATAATAACATCACCATAATCCCTCCTAATCAATTTCATTGTGTATTAACATTTGTCAGACGCCACAGTATGTACTTTCTGTGCATATCCTCACTTAGCCTTCCTCAGAATCCTGTAAAGCTGATTTTCAAATCCCTGTTCCAGCTGCTCTGTAAGTCTTGGTCAACGTTAAAATCCTTCCCGAAGCAGACCCAGGTCTGCAAAAACTCACCTGAGCCCTGGAGCTTCCTTGGTCCATTCCAGTCTAGATGGTAAATGCAATATGACTTATAAATAGATGGCTTCCCAAAAGAGTCAGATATAAATCTGGGGGACGTGAAGGCAAACAGCATTAATGATTACGTGGCATCCAGCTGTTACTATAAACACCCCTGACATTCATCGTGATAAGTGGCAAACGATAAACGGTTGCTTACTGATGGCTAGCTGGGCTTACTGAAAACATGCCCAAGTGTGCATCAACACATTCCAGCCCTGGGTCCAAGTGAGCCCCAGGAGGGCTGAGCTCAAGCTCCTGTCTCTGTCGGGATGGACTCAACCACAGAGGGACACCCAGAGCTCCCCACCACCTGTGCAATTGTCTTTGCTGTCGTTTTATGACAGCCACGTTCCATCAGTCCCTAGGTGGAAGGCAAGGCACACGTGCTAACCCTTCTCACTCATCAGCACCCTGAAATAAATGGAGGGCTGAAGAGGCAGAGAGATGTGGTGGAAAGAGGAGAAGGGTACAGGAGCAAGGGGGATGAAACCCAGCCAAGGGCTGAAAAGTCTCCCAACTCATCCCCCAAGAGAGCTGAGGCAGAAGCACAGGGTGTTCCTTGGTGTGCAGCGCAGAAAGAGGGAAAGAGGGGTGCCCCAAGTCCCCAGCCACAAAGGAAAGGGAGGCCAAGCTGTGCTCAGTCATGGATTCGGGCCCAGGAAACAGGGCTCTCTGGGGAACCAGCAGGAGCCCATCCTACCCCCTTAGCATCAGTTTAGAGCAACCAGGCGACCTCCTCATGGCGAATCTGTTTCCCTGGTGCCTTGCTGTAGACACAGGCCCTAGAGCAGGAAGAGGTGCTCTAACCCCCGGGAGACTTCTGCAGATGCCTGCGTCAGCAGACCTCCAGGGTCTTCCATCACCTGTGCACCAGAAAGAGGACATTTCTTTTTTTTTTTTTTATGGGTACCGGGGGTCGAACTCAGGACGTCCCGCACCAGCAGGCGCCTGTGCCGCTGAGCGATATCACTGGCCCTTTTTTTTGTATGTGAGTACCGGGAGTCAAACTCAAGACCTCGCGCTTGCCAGGCAGGCACTTACACCGCTGAGCCATCTCACCAGCCCCATGGGGACATTTCTGTGTCCAGGGAGGAACTCAGTTGTGCCGAAAGAGACACAGACACACTAAGGTCAAGGTCACCTCTCCATGAAAGGACTACTTTACCAGGACTTTCAAATTTCCCCTAGGCATCCAGCTGGTGCCCAACTTCTCCCCTCCTCATGCAGTTAACCTCTCTCCACATCTTTCTAACTGTAACACATTACCTCCCTCAATCCAAGATTTCTCAGCCATGGTTTGGCAGTACCCAGGTAGGTAGTGCATACTATGACTAACCGGATCTGATGGTGGACGACTCAGCCTGTTGCTTCCCAGCCGCATGACACCGGGCATGTCGTTCCTTGGCAGAGTGGGAACAAGGGTTGCTGGCCTCAAGGTTGTGCTCTGTAGATCAAATGACGCGCTGTCCTTGGACATGCTACCCCATGGCAAGGGCCCAGTAAATATTTTCTTTTGCTATTATCATTGGAAAATCTCTATCATTTTACTTTTTGTTTATTATCTATTTTTAAATGTTATCGCACCCCCCACACTATGTACTCAACATAGGTACTGAGAAGGCTGCAAAGAAAGATGAGCTGTTCTTTCTATCCAGTGATTCACAGCGTAGTGGAAAGAATGCGCCAACAGAAGGGACCTCCATTTCGCTAACACTTCCTGTACGCCAGGCACGTGTCATGCACAGCCTCACTGAGGCCCAGAGAAGCACACTGAATGTTATCTCCATTCTCCTGCTGTGGGTACTAAGAATGCTTACCGAAAATTTGACCGCTTGCCCAAAATATTATGTTTACAGGTAAGAACTGAGGTTTAAAGCAAGACGCCCTGCTGTCCCCTCTCTCCTCCCCCAACTCCTGTTCCTGCGGCCCCGTGGACAGACCCTCAACAGGATGGGACAAGACACCAGGCTAAGACCCAAGGGCCTCCATGTTGGTGACATTTCTCTTTGTTCATTTCAGCACCAAACATTCTTATTTTGGAAGACTCTCCCATTTGCAGGTCTCACCTTGAGGACTCCCCTCCCGCAATGAGCCTGTTTCTCTTCAGTATCAACAATTTCTCCCTCTGTTTTTTCCTTCCAGGCCGTGGGGGGAAATGTCTTAGTATCACCCATTAAAAAAGAAAACTGGGGCCGGTGAGATGGCTCAGCGGTTTAAGCGCCTGCCCGGCAAGCGCGAGGGCCCGAGTTCGACTCCCGGAACCCACATACGAAAAAGGGGCCGGTGATATCACTCAGTGGCACGGGTACCTGCTGGCACTCAAGGTCCTGAGGTTGATCCCCCGGTACCCCAAAAAAAAAAAAAAGAAAAAAAGAAAACTAAGAGATATTGGCAAAGAAAATTGGAGCCTCACACATTACTATCATGAATATGGAATGGCTTAGCCCCTGAGGAAAACAATTTAGTGATTCCTCAAAAAGTAGACATAGAGGGCCGGTGAGATGGCTCAGCGGCTTAAGCGCCTGCCTGGCAAGCGCGAGGGCCCGAGTTCGACTCCCGGAACCCACATACGAAAAAGGGGCCGGTGATATCGCTCAGCGGCACGGGCGCCCGCTGGCACGCGAGGTCCTGAGGTCGACCCCCCAGTACCCACAAAAAAAAAAAAAAAGTAGACATAGAATGACCATATGACCCATCCATTCCACTTGTAGGTATATACCCAAGAGAGTTGAAAACAGGTGTTCCAACAAAAGCTTGTATACAGATGTTCATAGCAGCACTATACACAATAGCTCAGAGGTAGAAATGGCCTCGATGTTCACCACGGGATGAGATGATAAAATATGGTCAGTGCATATAATGAAATATTACTCAGCAATAAGAAGTAATGCCACACTGGCATATGCTAAATATGGATGAGCCTCAGGGACACTAAGTGCAAGAAGCCAGTCACAACCCCCAACCCCTGTATGATTCCATTTACATTGCCCAGAAGTAGCAAACCTGGAGGCAGAAGCAGATTAGTGGTTGGTCAGCGCTGGATGGAGCAGGAAATGGGCACAACTGATTTAATGTATAATCATTCACCCTTCAGGAGGAAAGAAAAGTCTTGGGAAATAGATACAAGTGGTGGCTGTACAGCACTTGAATGTGCTAAGTGCCTGTGAAATCTTCGCTTTACCAGGGTTAATTTATACTGTGTGACTTCACCTCAAAACAAACAAACAAAACTTCATTTGACACAACAGCCTCCTGTTACCATCCCATTTTTTCTGCTTCCTGTTACAGCGAAATGATCCTAAAGAGAGCATATTGTCCCCACTGGTCAACTTCTATGTCCCCACACCTCTGCCAGTGGGGTTTTTGGCCCAATGTGCCACTAAAGCTGGTCTTGCTGAGGACACCGATGATCTACATCCTGCCACAGTGAGTACCTTCAGTTCCCTACACACCCAGCAGCTTTGACGAAGCTGACTACTCATCCTCATCCTGGGTCCTTTGAGAAGCCTCTTTTCCCTGGCTTCCATCCATCAGAGTTTTCTCCCACCTCCTCCCCTACCAGCTCTCTAATGGGACCATCCCAGGCTGATCACCAAGCTCTCTTCTCTCCTCCACCCACACTGTCTCCAAGGCCCATGGCCTAGACCCACGGCCTTAGAACCATCCATGTGCTGCAGCATCTATCTCTGCCCCCAGCTAGGACCTCTCCCTAGGGATCGGGACTCATGACCACTTGCCTGGTCAGTGCCCTTCCTTGGGTAAGAAGTTTCTCAAACAGAACAGGTCCAAATTAAGTTTGGTCTTACTATTAGTCAGCTTTCCTGTTGCAGACACAACACCTGACACCCACGACTTAGAGGATGACAGTTTATTTGGCTTACAATTTCAGGGGATTCAGTCCATGGTGGCTGGCTCCAAGGGAGGAACATCACGGTGGAAGGGTGTGATGGAGAAAGCTGCTCAGTTCATGGTGCCTAGAAAGCAGAGCAGTGGAACAGTGCCAGCCAGAGAGGAAGGGCCAGAGACCAGGCATATAACCAACATCATGCCTCCATGACCCATCAAGACACACCCAGAAATGTGCTTTACTAATCCTCTAACGCCTCCCATGCCAATCAAGTTGACAATCCAGCTTGTCAGTCTTCTGCCTTGAATCTTTCCACCTTGAGTCTCTCCCTAACTAGAGCTGCCTCAGTGTTTTAGGCCCAAAGTAAGACCTTTGGTGCCCTTGCTCCCCTCCATCTGTAGATCCAAACCATTGGGGCTCATCACTTCTGCTCTCCACTATGTCTGGGGCAGACAATCACCTGGACAGCAGCCACAGCTTCCTGCCACATGTCCCTATGGCCAAAGTCAGCCCCTACCCTGCCTAAAGCCCCAGCAGATTTCCTGGGACTCGCCCCCTTGCTGTTCCCATAGTACTAGCTCATCAGTGTGGGTGACAACATGATAATGAGCTCCACCCCCAGACCTGGCTTCAAATTCTAGCTCTGCTGCCATCCGACTTTAGGGGTCACTAGGAACTTGGTGATGAGGCCATGTCTGCCTCTTGTCCTTTCACTCCCCACTCCCTCCCTTGTCATCCATGCCCCCTCCCCTATCTTCCTGCTCTCTCCTGGCACCTGCATCTCTCAGTCCCAGGACCTTTGGACTTGCTCTTCCTCCTGCCCAGAAATCCCTTCCCAGCACCCTGCAAGCCTGCCTTGTTCAGGTCCTTCAGGTCTTCCCAGGTTACCTCCTTCCGGGAAACACCCCACCTCCCTACTGAGCCAAACCACCCCATCCAGGGGCTCCTCCTCCCTCTCTATCTTCTGGTCTCTTCCTCCTCCCCCTCTTCCTCTCTGTCCCCCTTCCCTCTCCTCCTCCCCTTCCTCCCTTCCTTCCCAGGCCCTCCTCCTCCTCTTCTCCTCCTTCTTTCTGTTCTGCTGACGGGAGTTGCTTGGTAGGAACTTGGCAACAGCCTTTGGTGGCCTGAGCTCATCTGCACAACCTTTTGTTCCCAGGGAGACTCAGCACATGGTCAAGGTGTTGAAGCTTTATGGTCCAGACCTGGATTTTCCTTGACTCAGTGCCCAGGGCAACCCTGGAGGGACCAGCTGTGGAAGGGCCTGAGAGGGGAGGGTGCCCGTTTCCATCCAGCACAGGGATAAGGAGCACCTGCTTGGAGCAGGCCCAGGTGGGGCACAGAGAGAAGAAAGGGGCTCAGGGGGTGGGTGTGTACGCAGGACAGTCTGATGGGGAGCTGGCAGTGTGTACCTCCCAGTGTGAGGGGAAGGCGGGATGAGGATCCTAAGGGTGGCTCAGCTCCTGCACACTTCTAGGGTCAGGGGTGAGTCTGTCACCCGCCCTGTAGTCCGCAGGAATGCACTGTCATCAGGTGAACCGAGGGGCAGCGAGGCTGGCTGTGTGTGCAGGACCACACAGCACATCAGCAGCTGCTCTGTGAAACAACTGGAGAGCTACCTGCAGGGGGTGGAGGCCAGGAATGGGAGGAAAGTGCCTTCCCCTGGAGGTGTCTTGGTCAGTGCCGGCAGTGGGGGCAAGGCTACCGGAGGAGGCAGACATCTGCAGGGTTCCTGGGAGACCTCATGTCATACTTCCTTCTCCACATCACTTTACCTCTAGCAGGCCAATCGTGGGCTCATTTTGTCCACTCCTGTCCCCTCTGCTCCCTCCTTCGCATGGCCCTGTCCTCCCCTGCTCCCTGGGCCTTCCCCATTCTCCTTTGTGGACCCCGCCTGCTCACTTGGTCCTCCTTGCACCCGCTTATGGAAAGTCCACCAGCCCGGGGCTCTGGCCCTGTTTGCTGATGACCCCACATTTATGTCACCAGCCCAGACTTGTGTCCCACCTTTCCGGCCAGCCCACATGAAGTCATCATTTGAAGGAACCTCAGACTTCACGGGACCAAATGAGGCTGAGGAAGATGCCCGTTCAGCCCCTGGTAGAGCTAGGACTTGAGGACAGTCGCCTGTCTGAGGCCAGCGTTCCTCCCATGCAGCACCCAGCTGCTTTGCTTGCAGGAACAGCAAGTATTTCATAGTTGGCGTCCACACCCAGTCACCCTTGTTCTCTCCAACGTGTTCGCCCGCCCTATCCCCTTTGTGGGAAATGACATCACCACTCCACCTGCATCCGCCCTCTGTGCTCCTTGCCCTGCAGGTCAGATCTAGTCCTTTCTCTGCTGAGGACCCTTCAATAACCACCCGCCCAACCCAGGGTCATGTCCTCTGCTTCTACAGCTCAGACTCTGTCCTCACACCTGAGACTGGCCCACCGCTCTTCCCTCTGCCCAGATGCACTCTTGGAGCGGTGCCTGGCGCCCAGAGGGTTGTTAACTACTTGTCAGTTTCCCCATCTCCTCTGCGGAACACATGGCCCAGACAGGGCAGTGTTGGTGCTGGTCGCTCTCCCGGCTTCCCGACTCCAGGGTCTTTCCTGCCTCGGCCTGCCCCAGCCCTGGGAGGTTGGCCTGAGGACGGTGCCGGGGTCATGGACCACTTCGCAGCTGGCCTACAGCCCTACAGGAGGACCGGAGCGAGGACAGGAGGAGGAGGGGATGACTTCCCTGGCCTCGCCTCGCCGCAGACCAGAGGCTCTGACAGTAGCTTTGTGTCCCCAGCTACAATCCCCAGCGGACTCCCGCACTCCGCCCCTCTCGTGCCTTTTTCCGTGATGGCTCCTCAGTGTCACAGGGGTGTTCTGTCTGCCCCCCATTTGTCCCCTCAACCCCGCCCCATCCTCTGTACTTTCCTTCAGTCAGCTCCCACCATTCAAACCTCGAGCGTCTATTCCCACCCTCCCCCAGCACCTGGATTACAGCCTGGAATGCAGTAGGTGCTCAAAGAAACATTTTAAATTATTTAATTAGCAGGAAAAAGATGGAAGGAAATTGTTATGGTACATAAAGGAATGAAGAGGAAAGATGGGGCAAGCCGCTTTGCATGTTTGAAGGAAGAATGAACTAAGTGATGAGCTAACCTTCTCTGGCGCTAAGTGGGGGAAAAATGAAAGGGATCCGTCCATTACTTTGAATCCTATGCTCAGCAGCTTAGAATACCCATATGTCTCCTCTGCCGCAGCTCTCACCTTGAGGCTGAAGATCCCAGATCCTCCTCCCAGCTGGGCGGGTGACATTTCTGAGGTCCCCTTGACCTTGGAGCTCCCCACCCATGGCTGCCCCATCTCCCCAGCCCACCTGCACAAGCTCTGAGATTGTTACTCTCTGCCCCAAAGCAGCTGAGTCCTTTGCCCTTCTCAGGCAGCGACGGCAGGGCCCAGGCTCCTGCGGCAAGGATGGGAGCCCAGCAGGTGCTCTGACAGGAGGGCCACGGCCAGCTAAGCGGGGCCGCCATCTGCAAGCCCGGCTCTTCTAGACTGCTTGTGCATATTGCCTCCGGGAAGCCCACAGTCATTCCGTGACTTTGTGACAACTCTCCCACAGGGGAGTTTGGAGGGGACACCTACAACACGCAGCCTTCCAAGGTGGGCGGTTGCTCTTCTGGCTTGGGCCAGGGCGAGGAGACAGGGGAGAAATAAAGAAAGCAGCACGACCCTACTGAGTGTTGGCTGTTGCTATAAGGGCAGCGCTCACAACTTGTCCGACCCTTTTTGATTTTCACAATGTTTGTAATAAAGGAAAAAATAGAGAATAATAATTACAAGCACTGAGAGCTAGCAAAGTTTAGGTTCCACCACTTGCAAATTGCACGACCTTGTACACATTTTCTTGAATCTGAGTTTTACTTTCCTCATCTATAAAGCTGTAAAATAAAAGATACATAACTTCCACACTTTGCATCCAGAGAGAGAAGACATGTATGAAACTGTCTTATTGCACACAGTCTTGACATAGAGTAAATCAGTAAAGAAGCTCATGGTTCTTAGATAGCTCTGCTTCCATGGTGCTGCTTGGCTCTTACCCTGCACCCATGCAACGTTGTGTGTGGCTCCGAGGCTCTGCTTACACCCCGCTATTCTGCATTTTCCAGTTTCTGTTCCAGCATGTTTTCCCTCCTCAGTAAGAGGATCCTGAATGGCTGCTTCTTTATCCCATCCCTTGGGTGACCAGGCAGATTGCTTCCTTCCTCCAGTATTACAGAGGGTTGTGCAATAAGCACCTTTGGGCACACATGACTCCGTCACCCCATTCTCTCCTTAGAATAGATTTCCAGAAATGAGACAACTGTCCAAAGGCTGGGCACAAAAAAGACCATGATGCTCACTTCTAAGTCTGGTGATGGATGTTCATGGTTCCTGCTCCAAAACGCTTTTACAGATCTTCCCCGCAGGAGTTTGAGTGAGGCTGCAGCACCTGCTCTCTCTGGCTTGACAAGGAGCTGCCACCTGAGCCTCCTGGCTTTTTTTTCTTCCCACTCTGCGTCCTACAGCATTCTTTTGTTTGGGGACAAAGCCTATTTTTAAGTTGTTCACTCCTTTATTTATTCATTCAGTGCTTACTTCTCAATCCTCACTTTATGCCAACTTCATTCTTTTTTAAAAAGCCACTTGTGAGCTATGAATTACATGCCATAAAGTGGACCCACTAGAGTAGATGATTCAGGGGGTTTTAGTACAGGCATAGAGCCATGCAGCCATGACTACTGTCCAACTTGGGAACAACTTCACTGTCCCCCAAAGGAACCTCATGCTCCTTTGCAGTCACTGCCCTCTCCACCCCTGGCAACCAGGAATCTAGGTTCTGCCTCTACAGACTCTAGATTTGCTTTTGGGCATTTCATAAAAATGGCACCATGTGGTGTCTGACCTCTTGCGTCTGGCTTCCTTCCCTTGGCATCACATTTCTGACGCTCACCCTGTTGACTCAACCTTCTCCTTCGTGGCCCTTTTCACGTGGTCCCCAAGACACTGTACTCCTTTCCCCTCCTTCTCTGGCTGCTCCCCCTCCCAGAACGAGGCCTGGGGTGAGGCCAGCAAAGTGCTTGCCTTTGGAAGCAAAATCAGTGGCTCGCTGAAAACTCCATTTTCAAGATACTTAATATTAAATGCAAGATTTAAAAAATCAAAATGAATGCAAAAAAAAAAAAAACCCAAGATTTAAAAACTTACCATTTTCAATGAAAATGGACCCAGTGGGGCTGGGATTAGGAGGCAAGTGAAGCGCATCTTATAAAAGAGGGGTCAGATCCTGAGACTAGGTTTCTGCAACACACGAGCTGAAAACAACCCTGGGAGTGGCAGCCTCACTCCGGCTGCTCTGCTGCTCCTTTCTAAGGCTTTCCCCACTTCTCAGTCCCTTACATGGCCTTGTACTTGCGGGGTGTATGCAAGGGGACGTGCCTTTTCAAAGGTGAGGCCAGTGAGTGAGTAGAGCCAGAGCAAAGAATCAAACCTCCCTCTGTCCTATGGTTTCTTCCCTCAGAATAGAATTCAGTAAAAGGAGCTACAGTGTCCCAGCGTAGGGCATGAGGCCCAGATAGAATGCACATTTCTCAGTCTCAACGTAGATGGTGTGATCAGACAATATGGTGAATGTTTACATTTAAAAAGAATTTATTACAGTAAAAGTCACACTGCCATTGAGCCCTCTTAAAATATTTCCCCTCATTTCAAACACACTTACCCCATCGTTCTTGCCACTTTCTGCAGCAGCTTTGGAAGTCCTCTTTCATGAGTGCCTTTAGTTGTGCTGTGGGGTGGTCTGCCTTTATGGCCTGAATCAATTCAAAGTATTTATGGCAATTTCTAGCAAATAAAAATATTACAGGGGCTGGTGATATCGCTCAGTGGCACGGGCGCTTGCTGGCGCCTGAGGTCCTGAGGTCGACCCCCGGTACCCACAAAAAAAAAAACCAAAAACCAAAAACAAAACAAAAAAAACACTACAGTGTGTCTTTTCCACCTTTATCCACTGACTCTGGCACCATGTGACTTCTGGCTCTTCCCGAGTCAAAATAACCATGAAATGGAAATGTTTAACATCAATTCAGGACATCAAGGCAGCCACCACAGTGCAATTGAAGACCCTCAGGAAAGAGGACTTCCAGAACTGCTACAGAAAGTGGCAAGCATGATGGGATAAATGTGCTTGAAGTGAGAGGGAGTATTTGAGGAGAATTAATAGGTATGTGTCTTTTCTTGTAATAAATTTATTTTACTTAAACATCCACCGTATTGTTAGATCACACCTTGCACACTGATGGCTCACACCAATGACTTAGAGGATGTCTGCTTTGCATCCAAAGGCAGCTTTGGATGGTGAGCTGAGAATCCTGCACCAGTGAGAGAAGAGGACACATGGGGGTTGACAAATATTTTTCCAAGGGGACAGATGGGTAACATTTTCAGCTTTGCAGACCACACAGTTTCTGTTGCCATCCCTGCTCTGCAAACATAGCATGGAAAAAGCCATAGACATCACCTGAATGGATGAGTGTGACTGTGTTTCAATAAAACTTTATTTACAAAATCAGGCAGTGGGCGCATTTGACTTAGGGTCAAAATTTGCTGTGTCCTGCCTTAGAAGGTCTGTGTCAGCTCACTGAATCTGTGAACCAATCTTTCTGCAGAAATTCCCTGGAATGTCCCTTAGTAGAACTGCTTTACTAGGAAATTTTCCCAGACAGTGAGTGTGCTGCACCCACTTAACAGCACCCAGCAGCACACCCTCACATACATCCAGTCACAGCTTTTCGGATGATGAGCAGAAGTGGGTGAATGGGTGATGGATGGATGACTGCCCATCAGTGACAAACAGCAGATGGCACAGCAGGAAATGAGGGGCAGGAGGAAACCAGGAGGTGAGCAAAAGCCATTTCCCTCCAGACTCCATTTCCCATGATGGTGACACTTTCTTCTTCCACTTATCCTCTTCCTCCTCCTCAGTCTCCATGAAGACTGCCATCAAACACCCTAAACATCCCTCTAGGTGCTAGATGGCACTTACAGAGCTTGCCCTCATCATCCCCACCTTCTTCCTGCTCCTGTCATGTCAAAGGTATCCTATCTCAGATGTCTCTAGTTGATCCTTCCCTTGGTTTGGATCTTGACTATTCTCCAGGGCCCATGTGTTCAGGCTTGGTCCCCAGGATTGTGCCATTGGAAGTCTGTGGAAATTTTAGGATGTGGAGCCTACTGGTAGGTCTTTAGGCCACTAAAGGGCATGCTCTTGAAGGAGACTGTGGGGCCCTTGTCCCCTCTTTACTTCTTATCCACATGGACATGTGGTCCCACCACTGATGCACTGTGTTGCCACAGGCCCAAAAGCAATGGTGCCAACAAACCATGGACTGAAACCTCCAAAGCCGTGAGCCAAAATAACCTTTTCCTCTCTATAAATTGTTTATCTTGGTTATATGTTCAGTAATAGAAAGGCTAATAACACAACCTCTCCATCCCCATTGATACAGGCCCTGTCCTCTCCCACCTGAACATCAGTCTCCTGGTCTTCTGGGAACCAGTCTCCACCCTTCAATCAATTTTCCATGCATCCCTGGAGCAGTTTCCCTCAGAGGCAGGTGATGATACTTCACCTTTCTGCTCAAAAGCCTTGCCTGCTGTTGTGTTTGGATCTGGATGTCCCTTCAAAGTTTCATGTGCTCAGAGGTGGGGTTTTTGAAAGCTAAATATGCTATTAGGAAGCAGGGCCTGGGGAGACCCAGGCAGTCACTGGGGACATGACCTGGAAGGGTTTACCTCCCTTTCCAGCTCCTCCCTTCACTCTGTACTTCCTGCCTGCCATGAGGTGAGCAACTCTCCTCCACCAGGCCCTTCCACCATGCTGTTCCTGCCTGGAGCTAGCCAACCATGCAAGGACTGAAATTTCTAAAGTGTGAGCCAAAATAAACCTCTCCTTTAAGTTGCTGGTGTCAGGTATTGTGTCCTTGTGAGGAGAAAGTGACTAAAATACTTGCCTTCCTGGTGGCTGCTCAAGCCCACTCAGTCTGAACTTTCCTGTGCAGCCTCTGGGCAGCTCCAGGTGGAGTTTGTGATGGCTCTGTGGTCTAGATAACATCATTTCAGCGACTGTGCCAGGCCCAGAGCTGATGTCAGCCCTCAGCCGAGGGGAGCCAAGTAAATAAAGGGCCACTACTGGCTTCTATTTTCAGGAACTGATACTGATCAGCATTTAACTGGGATTGTTTGAGCAACACTTCAGAATGAATCAGTGAGTAATGCCAGGCAAAGTGGTTGGAAAGGAAGCTGCACCCACACTCTGAAGTAACCTGCTTTCTGGGGACACTGCTTGCCTCCCAGGGAGCAATCCCACCTCTACCACCTGCCCAGGAAAGTGCTGTTGCCATGTGCTCAGTTACTCCTGGGATACTGAGCAAACAGAATTCGGAGAGATCTGATAATATGCCTGAGGCCACACAGCCAGGAATCAGGACGGAAGTGTGGATGCCTGCAGCCCTGTGCCTCCCCTCCTTTCCAATTCCCAGCTGCCCCAAGACACAGGAGAAACTGAAACGCACTCGCTGTGCTCTCTGCACTGCCAGCAGTACCTGCAGAGCTAGAAGTTCTTTTCAGTTTCAGGGAATTCTGTTGGTAAGAGCCAAGGGGTGGGGGACACTGGGGCTCTCCTAGACCAGCCAAGCTCCTGTGAGAATCTGAGGAGAAAGGACATGAACTCTAGTGCCAGCACCCCTGGAGTCCACTGTGTGGGTCCAGAGCCTTCTGGAGCTTTCTATGCAGCAAGCATCTTGCAGGACGTACAGTGTCTACTATTCAGCATCATCCTGGCAGTGAAAAGGAAGTCAAGTTGTCTCACCTTTGCAACTTGAGTGGACGGGAGCCAAGTCTCCCCTCCAAGCAGCACTTACTGAGAGTCACCTGTGCTTGGTGGCATCAGGGACTCTGATTTTCCAGCCAGACACCACGTGCAGGAGAATCGAAGCACTGGCTGTCTTCTTTCCCTAGGGTCTCAGCCCCTTGGTCCACATTCCCAATCTCATACACTAAGGTAGCACTCAGCAAACCCACTGTCTCTGCCCTGGTCTTTGGTGAAACCTCTGCTAGACTTTTCTAGAACTGAAAACCAGACTCATTGCTCCAACCATAGAAACTGGAAAAAGGAGAAAAAGGAAATGGAGTGAGACTTGGTTAAACAAGAATGGAGACACAGGGCTACCCAGAGGGCTGGAGAGTTTGCACATGGCTGAATAATTGGAGTAAAAACCATTAGTGATATACTACTTTCCTCTGCCAAGAACAGAGTCCTCCATTCATAGATAACCTCAGAGAAATGGCTACATTAATGGGCACTGCTGTTTGTAATCACGGTGTCCTTCTTACTGAATAAACCTATGATTTTGGACCACCCATTAAAGTTAGAAAGGAAATACGAAGAATCATTCGCAGTACTTTCCAGGAAGGTGTTTGGTTTTGCTTCCTTCCAAATTTGGGTGGGAGGCTCCTATTATTTTTCTAATCATAAGCTTATTATTTTATAGTGAAAATTAAACTTCATTTTAAAATAAAGTGCTCACAATGATTTGCCTTTCGGTTCTGCACACAGTACCTCACAGTTTTTTTTTTTGAAGCCAGGCTGATGATTTTACTTGGCAAGACATGTTCAGATATGCTCTACTAATATGTGATTTTGAATATTAAAAAATACCAAAACATTGAATAAACCAGAATAAATCGATAAGTTCATGGAAACATATAACCTAGCAAGAGTGAATCATAAAGAAATGAAAAATATAAGCACACTTGTAAGTAACCAGTGAGGAGACTGAAACTAATTCAGTACCTCCCAAAAGCATGAAGTCCAGGACTAGATTCCCCAGATAATTCTAGAAAACATTTGAAGAAGAATTAACTCCAGTCCTTCTCAAACTCTTCCAAAACATCAGAAGAAAGAACACACTTATACCTGTTGTATGAGTCCAGAATTACCCCACAAACATACACAGTACCGGACAAGACAACAGTAAAGACAACTGAAGACCACTATCCCTGATGACTAATAGCACAAAAGTACTAAACAAAATACTAGCAAACCAAATGCAATAGCACATTAAAAGGGTCTCTCTTCATGACCAGGTGGGATTTGTATCTGGAATGCAAAGATAGTTCAACTTGTGAAAATCAAACAATATAATAGAATGAAGGACAAAACCATGTGATCATCTGAAGATACAAAAAAATCATATGAAAACATCTTTTATTCAACACCTTTTCAATTCAAATATCTTTTATTAAAAAAACACTAGAAATAGAAGGAAATTACCACAACATGATAAAAGTGATATATAAAAAGCCCACAGCTAACATCGTACTGTAGGGACAGAGAGACATAGGAAAAAAAAAAAAATGGCAAAACCCAATGACTAACATTGTAAAGTCATCACATGCTTATCTGTGGCTGACGATTTTAAGATCATCATTTGCTTATCGTGTACCATGTGCTTGAAAATAATGTACCCTACTGCATCCTCATAAAGTGTTACTCACATTTACTGTATGCTGACTTTGTCCCCTTCGCAGAAACAAAGGCTAAGGCCCTGATTGGCTTAGCCCACACCAATCAACAAAACAGTCTGCCCCATCAGTATGGGCGCATCTCACGCTTACCAGGCAGGAAGGGCCAACTGAGCCCTAGGACTTCCACCTCCTGCCCAGACAGTCATAGACAATGTCATGTTCCAGAAGCGGGCTGAGGTCACTGTCACCATGAAGGTCTTGGTGCCTCCAGAATGGAGTCCCTGTCATTTGGACCCAAATGGTTCACTAGTCTGACCCTACAAAAAATGGGATGCATGTCCTCTGCATGTCCCTCACATTACAGCAGAAGACCCTGGCACTTTAGAAATGACCCAGAAGCAGCCCAACTGTACCTGCCTGATGCCACATCTCTCCTTGGTGCACACGGATCAACTTTGCCTCAGCTGTGTTCAGGGAAGCTATTGATTGGACAGCGGATATTCCCCCAAACCAATCAGAAGGGAGGATCAGAAGCAGTTTCCATTTACATGGGACAAAATGTGGACCGAAAACATCTGGTGCAGACAGCTCCTCTGAACTCCAGACCTGACTGCCAACTCTGGACCCGAAAGCACCACTTGGATCATCCCATACTCTTGAGTTTCCCCCAAACTTTTCCCCATCCCTGCCCCAGGAATGACCCAAATTCTCAGTAAATAGCCCCAGCAGCTTCCCGTTCAGCTAGGATCCTCAGCATCATTCTTGGTTCCTTGTGCTTCCCCTTTAGCCTCGTGCATCTTTCAGGAACTCATTTATTCCACGTCCAGGCTACATCTCGACTCTGTCTGCTGTCACGTGGCCACCCCAGCCTGGGCCCAGGCCCCATTGCCCTCCTGCCTGACGGTCCACTCAGTGGCTTCCCCAGCACTGGGAGGACCCCTGCATCCTGACCACGCCCTCCCTTCACACTCCAGCCCTCCTCACAATCACTGCCTGTTGCCCTGGTGTCTGGCAGGTGTCCCTGGACTCTGCTGCAGTGTGAACTCTGCTGGGGCCGGGACTGTGTGTCATCTCGCTCCCTGTTGTAACCAGCAGCAAGCAGCATCCGGCTCATGCAAAGTGCTCAATTAAAGCTTCGTGAAAGCACAACTAAAGCGTGGCTGAACTATTCCCAGAGCCCAGTCCTGTGCAATCCTCAAATCCAAGTGGCACCGATCACTGTCATGGAATCAAGCACTTTTACCCTGTTACTAAAACAGTGATTTGCATAGTTTACTCAGTTATAATAAGGGCAGTGCCGGAGGGCAGAGGAAAGACAGGGGACAGCAGGGTGAGGCACCTGCCTCGAGATGACCTTATCCCCAGGCTCTGCTCTTGAAATCATTGGCACTTTCATCCTGGAACCGGAGCAGTGCTGAGAACAGAGCCATGGTCACTGGCAGGGTAATGATGTCCTGAGTCCCTGCTGTCCAGTCGCACATGCTGAAGCCCCCAGGAAGACATGGGGTGGGGGGGACTGGCCCATGAGCCCCACAGTGTCCACGCTCCTTCTCTTCCTGGTGACCTTTTATTAAGGATGTGTCTCATGAGCCCTCCCACATAACTACTCCTCTTCCTTTAAAAAAAAAAATAATTAAGGTTTGTGTATAAAACAGAAGACCAGCTGCCACCTCGGTTTCAACTTACCAGGTCAGCTGACAGTCCCCTCCTGTCATATGGCTGGTCCGTAACGTGCCCTGGAGGAGCCCCCAGGAACTTAGTCCATTCCTCTGCTCTGCTAGGGGTCAGTGGGGCTGAGAAAGTGTCCGTTGGAGTCTCACTCTCTTTTATCTGGTGTTACTTCCTTCTGACTTCAATTTTTAAAACTTCATCGGCAAGCCTATTTTTGTCTCCTAAGAGTCAGGTTAAAGAAGAAGAATACGGCCATATTTAAAAAGAGTTGCGTAGAGCAAAGTTCACGAAGGAGACTTTGTGAAGCAGACATCTCCGTTTTCCTTCCTGTTTTTGTACAGAGAGAAGGAAACTGGGGCCAGCGAATTGGGTGTCTGTGAGGGGAGGTGTGGCCAGAGGCCGCACCCTACACTCCTGCGCCTGGGCCTTCGGGAGGAAGGAGGCCTGGGCCTTGGGCACTTTCTGTGTTTGCTTGGCCTCTGCTCTCCTGGCAGTGTGCCACCCCAAGCCCCAGGTGTGAGCAAGCAAGTGTGGATAATGGGCCAACCTCACAAAGTAGGACAGAGGCAAGGTGGGATTCAAATTCACATATACCTGTTCCCCAAGCCCGGGTCTCTCCCCTGTGTCTTCACTTCCCCAAATCAAGAGTCCAGCACCCGCATTGTTGCTCTGGTTCCTCAGGCCGTGGGCAAATTTTCGTGTCAGTCTGCTGTGCTCACCACGGCCCAGGGTCACAGTCCGCCCTCCTCCTTCCCTTTCCTCTTAAAGTGTGGGCATCCGTACCCCATGTGTCTTGGGGACCCCCTGGCCATCCCGAAGGGTGTCCACAGCAAACAGCAGCCCAGGCTCACCCGCTCCCACTAGGCACTTGTGTGATTATATGGTGAAGGAACTTTAAGGACAAGAATGTATTATCACTCTTCCCCTCGAAGCCACCCCGGGAGGGGAGCAGTATTTTTATCCACATTTGCCAATGGGAAGAGAGAGGCTGAGCTTGGGTCGGGGTTCCCTGCAAGGTGCCCTTTGGGAACACAGCAAGGTGCAAGTGGGGCCAGCCCCCTCTGCCTCAAGTCCAGACCTCCTGGACCAAGTCTGCATGCCTGGAACTGTGGGCCCCAGACAGCTGGTGATCTTGGGCATGTCACGTAACCTCCTGGTCTCTGTTCCTTCTCTGTGAGAGCAATGATAAACAAGCCCACCTGCTTCCCGGGGTTGGTTGACACAAGAGATGCAAAGTATGTTCCAGCATCTTCCTAACTCGTCTTGCTGCCCTCATAACTGACATCTCAAAATGGAACTTTAAAAGTTAGTTTTTTCTTTTAGAGATAAGCAACATCTCCAAACTTACTCCTGCTGAGCACATCACCAGCATACCCTCCTCTCCTTAGCCCAAAAGCAGTGACAGAACATACAGGTGGTGGCCCTGAGAGGCCAGAGCCCTATTTCCTTTTCACGGGAAGGGAGATGATGAGCTGAGATTGCCGGAAGTGATAAAGCAAGTGTGGAGATCTGCACTGTCTCTCCATGCTCCCCTCTCCTCTGTTCCTTGCTATAAAAGACCCTTGCCCACCTGCGCATGGGGAGATGGGGATTTGATCTCCTCAGACCTGGCTTTGAATAAATCCTTTTTCCTTTTTGCCAAAAGAAATGGCCTCCCCGCTCTGATATTGGTCAGCTGCCAGCAAAAGAGCCTGAGCTTATGAACCCGAGTGGCCCATAACTCTTGTATTCTTGGTGTCCAGTCCTCATCTTCCATACTATGAAAACCCTCTAGAATGTGCTGCTTGTCCCTCTGATCATGCATGACACCCCAGAACTCCAGCTGACACTGGGCCCCAGCACACAAGCTTCAGTCCTCACCCCGCCCTCTGATGCCTGATGTCATGACTGTGCCCACCTCTCAGGTCTGCCCATACCTTCAGTTGGTGGCCAAGTCATCCCTGTTCCCTTTCCTCCAGCTCAACAAACTTGGCTCCCCACTGCCAGCACTTCTGCACAGTGGTTCTCATTCTGAAACATTCTCCCCAGCTCACTGTTTCTCTCCTTCAGCTCTAAGGTCAAATGTCACCTCCAAGTTCAGATGTCACCTCCCCATAGACACCCCTTTGGACTCCATTTTCTCTGCGGTAGTCAGCCAGACCATGAGCCATGACCCAATTAAATTGCTTTAATTTAAATCTCTCCATGGGACTTACAATCCAAGAGGGTCCTATCTTTTGTGAATTTGATGTCACTGTCTCCTGTCCTGGTGAGGTAGGACAGAAGAAATAAAAGAAGGTAGAAAGAAGACAAGGAAATCTTAACAAAAAATTGTACATTTAAGAAGAAGACCGCAACTTCCAGGACCCAGCCGAAGTTACCTAAGGTGATCCATGTCAGCATTCCTTTGGTTCATTTTAGGCTGCTTCCCTGCCAGACCCATCAAACTCAAAATTCCTCAGGAATACTGAAAGTTCATACATTGGCTTAATTGAGAAAGTTAAGAGCAGGAGCCTGATGCTAAGATAAAGGAACAGGTTGGGAGCATCCAGAGAATGTTTAAATTACCCTTAAAAAAAAATGAAAAAACAAAATAAACACTTGGCCCATACCAGTAGAATGGGGGGCTACTTTTCCCAGGGTTTTCCACCCCCTCAAGAGAAGCATAAAATTTCCCTGTTCCAGGAAATAACGAATCTCATTTCTGAGCACCTACAGGCCACTCTTGGGTCCTAAAGTCTCTGCCTAATAAACCCTTCCTGTGTCTCTTACTGATGCATCCTCAAAATCCTTTTCCCAGAAGGGAGTCAATGAACCTGGGAGCTTATTCTACAAAAGCATGGGTTAGGTTCCTTATTTCAGCCTCAGGGGACTGCCTCAGACCCAGCCTGGTGGCACTGGGATGTCAGCTTGTCTCATTGACTGCTACGTCCTCAGCATGACGAAAAGCTTGGAGCACACCAGACACTGGATATGGCAATGACCTTGCAGGCCGTAGAGATGGCGCTAAGCTATGCTCCTGAGACTGAACAGCACTGGGGCACCACTGAGCAGTTAGCACCTTGCTTTGTTGGCATCTTTGGTCGGTGGAGATGAAGACCAGGCAGGGTACATTCTGCATCTGATGGTGATTCTGTTTCTTGCCGAGATCCTGTGTCTTGCAGAGATTTATGATGAATGACAACAATGACAGTAATGGCAGAGTCAGGATGACTTCCTCCAGCCCATAGCTTCCACCACCTCCATGATCACGCCCTAGGGAGATGAGGTCTGCTTGTCTTCATCCATCCTTTCTCGGGTGTTACTTTGACCTGAGGCCATAGACAGCCAGGACTCCATCTGTTCGCCATGACAGTATTCAAATGTCCGAGGAGCATGTTGATGGGCCCTCCCTGGAGCAGAGCCCAGTGGCCATAAGGAATTCGCTGGGTTCACCCGAACACTTCCCTCCCTTCCCCCCTCCATCAGCCTCAGGCATTGGTGCTGGGGGCCGGCAACACCTGAGTCTTAGTCCAACTCTCCTGATCTCATTCTGTTTCTCTCAGCAGCCAGCTAATCTGTGCACAGCCCTATGCACTCTGCTGCTAAACCTGCCCTGCGCTGCCTGAGGTCATCCCTGACTGCAGCCAGCTGGCCTCAGTTGTTATTCCATTTGTATCAATGCAGATGTCCCAACAGCTCCTGTCCCCCATCTTTTCTCCCCTGCCACCGGATCACCCTCAGCAGCAGATGATCATTTTAAATGTCACTGGCAACATGTTGCTGCCCTTCTGAAAACCCTATGGTGGTCCCCCATTGTCCTCTGGGCCAAAACCCAAGTCACTCGGACCACAGTGTCCCAGTGATCTGACCCCTGCCCTCATCATCATCTCCCTCTACCTCTCCCTTTTCACCTTGCACAGCCACAGGAACCTGACAAGATGCCCCTTTCCCGGGCACAGGGGGATAAAAGCAGCAGGGAGATTAATGTTGACCAGACAGCCTTGTAATAGGATTGTCCTGTCTTAGCTGTATGGGCTCAGTGTCATCACAAGGGTGCTCAGCAGAGAGAGAAGGAGATAAAAGAAAGAGCTGTGACATAGAAGGATCCAACCTGCCATTGCTGGTTTTGAAGGTGGGGGGAAAGGGCCACGAGCAAAGGACTGCAGACAGATTCATCTAACAGCTCTGATGAACAAGGAACCAGCCCCTGCTGGAGCTTGAGTAAGGAGTGCAGCTGAGAGGCACGTAGTCTGAACTGACCTCCAGAACCATAAGGTAATAAACCTGTGTCATCCAAGTCGCCATATTGGTGGTAATTTGTTACAGCAGCCACAGGAAACTAATAGGACACTAATAACTTACTGAAGGAAGAAGTACATGACTGGATGGAGAAAATGGAGCCCTAGGGACCCTCCCCAGGCACCCCTGAAACATTTGCTTCTGTCTTAGAGTATGGCACCCAGAATGGACCAAGCCCATCAGGGCTTGTGGGTGGAAGAATATTTCTCCTCTCCTACTCCCGTCCTCTGTTACTTATTCATTTCAAGGGAGCCAAACGGCACTGCTGGCTATGGAATTGGTCATAAATTTAAGTGCTTAGCTGGAAGTGGGCCTGCCCATCAATCTCCATGTTGGCCAACTGGCTCCTCTGTGCCTTTGGTTGAGTGTGTGTTTGTATCCCTGAGGTTAAGGTACATTCACCTCAATGTATCTCTACCCTTCCATTTTTTGTTTGCTTTTGGTTTTTAGTAGTGGGGCTTAGCCCCAGGGCCTTAGCTACATTCTCAGCTATTTTCTATTTTTTATATTGAGACAGAATCGCAATAAGTTGCTAAGTTGCCCAGGCTGAGCTCTTCTACCTCAGCCTCCCAGAGTGCCGAGAATAGAGGTGTGTGCCGCCACACCCAGCTTTCTTTGTTTCTAACATCATCCTAGAAATATCTTCAGAGATGTGAGACAAGCAAGAGGGAAGATCAGGAATTGTCGAGGACCTACCTTTTCTTCCAATCAGTCAATGTGTCATTCTCTGAGTTTGCATGACAATCTTTGTTGCTTTGAGATCCTTGTTTGCAGATGAAGAGAATGAAATGCCGTTGTTTTCTACCTGACTTACTCATGAACCCTTTTAATAAATCCTCGCTGAGGGTCAATTCCCAGCACCAGGAACTGTGTTCTGAAAGTCACACATGGCTGCTCTTGCCTGGGTGGACCCAGGTTCCCTGTGGTTCTGGTATGAGACCCTGCACATCTTACAATCAGTACAGGAAGGTGATTCTTAGCAGAGAGAGAGGGCTGAGTGGGTCCTGGTCCTCCACGCGGGGCCCTCTGGCCAGTTTGTGAGAAGACCCTCAAATTCTAAAGTCACAACAGCTTCAGATTTGGGTACAATGTTCTTCCTTCTTATGTAGAGAGACATGGATTTCTGTAATGACGAAGTGTTTCCTCTTCCTCCTCCCAACCAGTTTCACAGCCTTGGCATTGAGATAGTCTATTTGATTTTATTTGACTGATTGATTGATTCATTTATTTAGCAGTACTGGAACCTGAACCCAGGCCTTCACACTGAGCTACATTCCCAGCTCCCACCCCGCCCTTTTAGAGACAGAGTCTTACTAAAGTCTCTAAGTTGCCCAAGCTGGACTCTAAATTTCCATCGTCTTGCCTCAGCCTCCCAGAGTGCTGGGATTACAAGCGTGTGCCATAATGCCTAGCTAGATATTTTTAGACTGGATAGTTCCATTGCAGGGCTGTCCTGGGCATTATAGGATGTCAAACAGCACCCCTCACCTGTGCTCAACGGTACCATGCCAGTGGTACCCCCAGTCATGACAATCAAAAATGTCCCCGCCATTGCCAGCTGTCTCCAGGGGCCAAAGTCACTGCGGGGTTATTTCTATCTCTGTGCCTCAATTTCAGTTAGACCCTGATCTGCACTGTCCCGCCCAGCATAAAATTCTGTGCTTCAGTAACACCTGTTGTCTATTTGTGGTTTTCAAAGAAGGAATGGGAGAGAGATGCTTCATTTATGAATATGTTTATTAAGAGGCCAATTTTCATTATGGTAGCATATGAGTCAGGGCTCTCCAGAGAAATGGAACAAGTAGGGTGTGTGTACAAACATGAAGATATATATATGATATTTCACCCGTACATGAATATCAGGAGACATTTAAGGAATTGGCTCACATAACTGTGCAGACATGGTAAGTCCAAAATCTCCAGGGCAGGCTAGAGTTCCAGGAAAGAGTCGCAGCCCAGATCGAAGGCCATCTGCCGGTAGAATTCCTTCTCACTTCGGGTAGGTTAGTGCTATGTTTTGGGTGTGGTTTGTGCCCACCAAAACTCACGTTGAACTCATGTTGCAGATGTAGTGCTGGAAGACGAAGGGGGAAGAATGTCTTTCTCATGAGACTGGAATAATTCTGCCAGAGCAGTTTGTTATAAATCATCTGGCCTTTTGGCCCCCTCTCCATTCTGCACGTGCCCACTTATGCTCTCACATGCATCCCCATGTGATGCCCTCTGTCACGGTAACAAGCAATCATAAGAAAGTTAAAATTCATAGAATAGATGGGAGTTTGTGTATATCCAAAAATCCACCCTGTTCCTGGTTAATAGTAACAATCTGTGTGAGTCACATTTAAAAGTAGAATGCTCATCCACAGCAAGAATAAAAACGAAGCACCAGGAAATAAATGTGGCAAAGAGTGGGTGCATGAATGCGTAAACCAACTAAATGTCACGAAGGGGTTAGAGAAGACGCAGCCTTTGTAGATATGGTCGATACACACCCCCAACACTGTAAAATGTTCATTCTTTGCGAATTGGTTATGGGCTAAAATACTTCCTGTCTTTTTTCAAATCAGAATTAGGCATGAGAGTATGCTTCCAAGCAATTCAAAAATTTCTAGAGTGCTTCTCAAGTTCACAGCAACTTCCAGCATCTTAGAAGTGGAGAGTTGTTCAGCCAAGTACCTGAGTCAGTTCCAGGTTTCATTTTAGACTCAGGCACTTGTGACAGCAGAGTTCATTTTGCTCGGCTCTACCTGGGCACACTTGGCCTGCATTTTTAAAAGCTTCATCTCACTTCGGCAGGTGCATTTTTTGGCTGCCGTCACCTGTGGACCTCAGACTCTAGTTTCTTTAGCCTTTCAAGGTAGACTCAGACCCATGACTCTCCAGAAGCTTCCAGGCCTTCAGCCTTGGATGGCTTTATCCCTTTTTTTCTGGGGTTTCTGACTTCATGGACTGAACAGCTACCAGATCCTCCAGCTCTCTAGCATGCAGATAGCCACTTGGAGTCTCCACCTCTGATTATGTAAGCCCAGCTAATAAATCCCCTCGCATAACCACACACATAAATATATATATTTTCTTGTTGATGCTGCTCCTCTAGAGAACCCTGGCTGATACACCTACCACACATCTACTTGCAGTGCACACTGGGCACTTGCTTAATCCTTTTGAGCCTCGTTGTTCCCCATAGGTTTGTTTAAAGGATCCAATGATGCCATAAACAAAGTATTCTTGCATATTCTAGACACCTGACAAAATCACCTGCCTCTTTCTCTCGTTAGTAACATTATGTGACACATAAGGAAAAGAGAACAGGTTCAAAAACCATATTCACACTGATAATGTACTTGTCTACTAACAGAAGAATGAGGGTAATTGGTTTAATTTTCAATTTAAAAGAAAGTGGCAAAGAGTGGCTTCTCTGTATTTCCTTGATGGTGGTTTCCATCTTGGGGTAGAGATGGTGGCGATCTTGGTCACAGAATCCTATTGCCTGATCTTACCAGGTGAGAAAACTTGTACCAATCTTATTCCCTAGTGACTTACTAAAATGTTGTAACATTCCAGCCCAGATGGGAAACGGGTCTGGTGTGAACTATCCAGTGTCCACCAGCACCAGCAGGACACAAGGTATAGATCCTCAGGCCTGCACCAAGATGCTGACTTGGCAGGATTGGAATGAAGCTGGGAGGTGTGTGTGTGTGTGTGTGTGTGTGTGTGTGTGTGTGTGAGATACATAAGTAAAGCTTACAAGATATTTGGTTTTTGGTGTCTTTTTCAGGGCCTCTTGCATACTAGGCAAGCGCTCCACCACTACGGATCTTCAGCACAGAGCTCAGTGCACATTGCACAGGCGAACACCTGTGGAAATAACCACCATCAGAACAAAACACGGAGGACACCCAACACCCCAGAAGACTCCCTCTGTCCCTTCCTGAGGGATGACAATGACTCCTGCCCCCACCCCACATGCCACTGTTCTCCTTTCTGTCACCATACATTAGTCCAGCCCGTTCTCGAGCTTCCAGTGTACAAAATCTGCCTGGATTCTCTGCTCAGCATGAGATAAGTCCCATGCTGCCTGTCTTCGTACTTTGCCTCCTTTTATCGCCCAATGTGGATAAACCACTTTTGTCCCTCCGTCCCCCTGCTGGTGGATATCTGGGTTGATTTCAGGTTGGGGTGCTTTTGAACAGCACTACTCAAGTATGCTTACCCATGTCTTTGGATGCCCAAGGACACTCCGTTCTGCCGTATGTACCCGGGAGCGGGAGTGGTGGGTGCAGGATGGGCTCATGTGTCACTGTGGCTGCTGATGCTTCCTTGTTGTGGCTGCTGCCAAACCTGCAAATCCATACTTTGCAAGGGGTTTCAGGTGCTCTGAGAAATGCTCCTTGGCCGAAAGCCCCAGGAGACAGGCAGACACATTCCTCATGGTCTTCCTTCTTGGGGCTGAAGCTCCTGCTGAGGCTCCAGTGAGGTGATGTCGGGGAGAGGAGAACGAGGAACCTACACAATCTCACTCATGAGTACCTCTTTCGGACAAATCATTGTAATTTACTGCTTCTGCCTGAGATAAAGACGCTGAGAACAGGAAAGCATGGATAGTTTGGAGAGGGGAGAAGCCGGGCCCCTTTTGCCCCACACCAAGCCCCACTCCTAACTCCAACTGAGAGCTAGAATATTGCTCAGGAGAATGGGAGCTGCCAGGAAGGAGGTTATCTCTGCAGGGAGTGCCTATCTCCTCCACCATCTCAAACAAGATAATTGCAAAGCACTTTCCTGCCAGCCCAGGTTCCTAACAAAGGCAGTGAGATCAAAGGCCCCGCAGGTGCCACAGCCGGTGAGTGCCAGCTACCGGGAAACCGTCCCTCTCAGCCAACTTTGAGTGTTTTAAAACAGACCCAGCCAGTTTCTCCAGGCAGAAGGCCAGGAAACAGCGCTCCCTGTAGGCCGAGGCACAGAAGAAGGGACTGCCGGGCCTGCGGGCTCGTGCTGGGCTTCCTCAGCCCCTCTGCCGCAGGTTATCCAGCAGGCTGGCTCAGCGCTGCCGGCCGTGGTCTGAAGCTGCTCTCTGCTGTCCTCAGTGAGCACGGCAAGCAGGGACCTCAGAAGCCAGGGGCGCTGCAGCCTCCCAGAGGGGAGAAGGGCTCTGACGGCAGCGCCCAGGGCCGAGGAAGCACCGCCTATGCCAGGCTCAGCACGTCCGGGAGTGTGTTGGAACCTGGACGGTGGATTGGTAGCCCCATCCACGACCCCACTCCAGGCCGGATCTCATGTTCCTCTTTTGGGCTCCCTTGGCTCCCTGGATGTCCTCTGCCACAGCAGGCACAGCAGCGCTGCTCTCCTGGACTCTTCTGCTCAGGAAACGCAGCAAAATGACAAGCGCACTTGTACCGCTCTCCGAGCTGCGTCCCTGAAGCCAGGTGCAGGCCTGGTACACAGAGGGTGAGCAACAAGTACTGGTTGTGAAGGAGCTAAAAAGAGGCCCCTGGAATATTGACTAAAGTTAAAGGTACCTGAAAGACAGCAGGCACAAGATTACTCGGACCTTCATGACTTTTCTTTTACTGCCCTTCCTACCTTCCTTCCTCCCTCCATCCCTTCCTTCCTTCATCCCTTCCTGTCCTCCCCTCGTTTCCTCCTTACCCTCTTCTCTACTCCCTTCCTTCTCACTTATTTTTCTTTTTCTTTCTTTCTTTCTTTTTCTTTCTTTCTTTCTTCTTTTTCTTCCTTCCTTCCTTCCTTCCTTCCTTCCTTCCTTCCTTCCTTCCTTTCTTTTTCTGTCTTTCTTTCCAGTACTGGGGATTGACCCCATAGTCTTTGCCTTGAGCTACATCCCCGGCCCAATTTTTGTCTTTTATTTTGAGACAGGGTCTTGCAAAGTTGCCTGGGCTGGGCTCAAATTTGAGATCCTCCTTCCTCAGCCTCCAAGAGTGCTGGGATTACAGGCTGCACCACCATACCCAGCTTATGACATTTCTTAAAAGCAGAAGATGAAATTCCCACGTGAAAGATGTGACATCTATTCCTCAAAGGCGATGGCTCTAAGAGGGAGGCTGCCACTCCTGCTGTTGAATGTATGAGTGAATAAATGATTGAGTGAACTTTGAACAAAGAAGTCAAATATTCAATTTGTGTTTTTTAAAAAGTAAATTAATCTATGAAGATCACAAAGTTGTGAAGCTCTTCTGCCTAACAACAACAATCTAGCTCTTTAGAAATGAAAGGTTATCCTTCTCTGAATTAGCAATGTCTGGAGACATTTTTGTTGTCACATCTGGGACAGCAGGAACTACTGGCATGTAGTGCAGAGACTGCTAAATGTCCTGCGATGTCCAAGACAGCCCCACTGCCAGTAGTGCTGAGGCTGAGGAAGATGCTCCCAGGGAGGTGGCTGCCCTAGGACTGCCGTGGGTCTGGCACTGCCTGCTGCAGACTGCTGGCAGCAGAAGGTGCCACTGAGACATTTGCTCCAGTTCAAAGCAAAGATTTGAAAATTAAAGTGGACAATGCTATGGTTTGGATTTGAAATGCTCCTTAAAACTCATGTGTTAAAGGCTGGGTGATGGGATTTTGAAGAAGTGATTGGATCCTGAGGGCTCTAACTTCATCAAGTGGAGTCATCCATTGACAAGATAATAATTTGATGGCATTATTGGGAGATGATAGAAACAGAAGGTGAGACTTAGTTGAAGGGAGTAGTTCATGGGGTATGACCATGGGGAGTATATCTGCTCCCCAGCCCGTCTCTGGTTCTTTGCCTGTCTCTCTCCTTCCTGGCTGCCATGCTATGAGCAGCTCTCCTCTACCATGCCCTTCCACCATGATGTTTCTGCCTCACCTCAGGCCTAAAGCAATGGAGCAGCTGACCATGGACTGAATCTCTGAAACCATGAGTCTAAATGAATCTTTCCTCTTTCAAGTTGTTTTTCTCAGGTATTTGGTCACGGTGACAAAAAGCTAATACTGACAAAGAACAGGTAGTTCTACAAATTATATCAGCAAAAACCTAATAATTGGTACATCCATGTTCCAGGAAGTAAGGAAGAGGGTGGGGTTCCTACAGAATACATCAATTCATCCCCAGGATGCGTTTTCATTTTGTGGCCAAGACAACAGTAATAGCTGCATTTCTCGCAGGCCAAATGTGGTGGTTTGTGGTCTTTTATGGGGCCAAATCTGAGGATTGACTTCGTTTTTGATGATGAGTACTTTGCAACCATCATATCACCGATGTAGTTTCCAAATCCAATGAACTGATGCTAAAAGGATAGGAAAAAGGGAAGAAAAGAAGGAAAGAGAAAGAAGGGAAGGAAGGACAGAAGGAAAGGAAGAAAGAAATGAAAGAAGAAAAGAAGAAGGGAGGGAGAGAGGGAAGGCGGGCATTAAAGAGGTATAGCTGTTGAAAATCCAACTTATCTGAGGCATACCATTCAATGGAACTTTATGTACCACATACAAATCAAGATACACTAGAATTCAGAAGACAAGATGTGTTGTCCCTGAAAGGCATTTAGTACAATGCCCCTAAATGCCCACTTTGTGTTCCCAAGACTCTAGTCAAGTCAAGGGGACATCATAAGTGGACAGGGACCAAAATGTTCAGATAAGTATTATCTGAGGGACCCTGGAAACTGGGCAAATTACTATTATCTATAGAAGCTACTTTCCTGCCTGTAGGTTTAGTCAGTTGTTTTTTCAGGGGGAATTCTGGTCATATAATACGACAAAGAAAGCTAATGATGTCACTGTTATGTAGACTACTCTAGATAACACTCTCCTGGTAATAACTGAGTGTGGGACACAGCATTGTGGAGGGGCTGTAGGCCATCTGGCCACCCGTGGACACTTCCGGTACTCTCTGTGTACCTGTCTGGTTCACCACCCCCAGACTTTCCAGTGATTCGTGGGGACAGCCCACCATCACTGGACATTTCTAGTACGTTCTGGGGGTTTTCCTGTCCAGCCCACCCCACTGGACACCATCCTTTACTGCTAGTAAGTCTCAATTAGTCCTACCTTTTCCTGTTGGTACTTTAATAGATCTTATCTCTCACAAGAAGCCTCTGGTATTTTCTTCCTTCTCTCAACAATCTACCCCACCATTCCAGCACTCCTGGGCTGTTTCTCTCTAGAGTACTCTTAGACATGTGACCTTTCCCAATCCCAAAGTGCTTTTAAAAATGATGTCTTTTTGGTGTGCTATTTAGACTAATTTGTGATCTGATCACAACAAAGCAAGCTGGTGAGTCTAACCCAATTGCCAATGAGGTGGTTCCTGTCTTCATCTGTAAAGTGTTTATCTTGCTTTCCATGTGCCATATTGATGGCTTCAGCCAGCCAGTGTTCTTTACTATCTTTTTTTTTTTTTTTTGGATACGTGACATGATCTTTTGGATACATGACAGGGTGCCAATGGTTAGACCACCTTTTCCTTCAAGGCTCAGACTGTGTGATTAGCTTGTCCAAGATGACTCCAGATGAGAAGCAGATGCAGGCTGAGAGCCACTCGCCAGCTCACGGGAATCCTACTTTTCTCACCAGGTAGCGCCCACCTCTGGAGCAGCATGCTTAGGATCTCAGTGCCCGGTGGTGAAAGTGGCTCCTGGAAATACAGTGTTTTCCCACAGCAATTCTCTGAGTATCTGCTTATTTTAAAAAATGAGTTTAATTTGCCCAACTTTGGCCTTCTTTGCTCCCCCAAGGCAAGTCCTACAGTAGCTTTCCTTGGGCACACAACAAGACCAGTCAAAGTGCATTGTGTCCCAGCAGTGGTGAGACCCACACACCAGGCATGCCTCACTGTGAATGGAGGCTTCCTATGCCACCTCCAGCATTCCATGTAGTGCCAACCTCTAAATCTCATTTCCCTGCCATCTCATATTCCATGCCTGCAGAGGGAAAGGACGGCACTGTGCTGACCAAGCCCACCAGTGCCTGTGAGGACAATTGATTCTGTTCTGTTCTTGACTGATAGATCAGCTTCCCCTGTGCAAACCATGATGGCCTTACACACACACACACATGCACACACCCTTTTAAAATATATGCAGTGGAATGGCCACTGTACCAGACCAGATATGCAATCATAAAACACTGCAATCTAAGAATCTAAGTTAAAAGACCCAATCCTAGGTAACTGGAGCCAGCCTGCCCCGTGGGACAGGAGATAAACTTTCTGGTCCTGGAGTTTGTAAAGTCTTAGGATTTCTTGGTTTATTTTTGCCCATGGTACTTCTTACTCTTTCAAAATTAATTAGTTAATTATTAAGAATTAATTAGAGGAATGATATGAATTTATATTAATATTTACTCATGACTAACAAAACACTAATATCTACTTAAATTACTTGTATAATAGTAATGAATGATTAGATTGACAGTAAATTAATTTTTTTTTTTTTGTGGGTACCGGGGGTCGATCTCAGGACCTCCCGCGCCAGCAGGTGCCTGTGCTGCTGAGTGATATCACTGGCCCCGATAGTAAATTAATTAATCAGGACTCTCCTATTAAGAACATTTTGTGATGACAAGGTAAAGAGCAGGGTGACATTTGGGTAACCCAAAATTTAAACCTCAAAAGCAAAAAGCATGTATATAGTTACAGATGCGTCTAACAACTGTCATTCTCTAACAAGATTTCTAAATGGTGACATCCCTTGAAATGTTACCTCTTCTCAGTCCCTGTTTCCTAGTTGCTGCTAATTAGAACACACATAGTTCCTGATTTGGGACAGGCTTATGTAAACCAGAGGTAATCAGAAGTCAGAAGACTCAGAAAGCTAGGGCTACATCTAAGAATGGAGAAAAATTACAGATTTTTGTTAAGAATCATTTATTTCCATAGAAAGATGAAACAATGTCTCCAAGAAAGAACACTGGATGATACTAAAGGCCAAAGGCACTCATGGAAGGGAGCCCAGAGCCACCTCACTCCTGTGGGAATCCCGACATGAGAGCCCAGGAACACTGAGTGGCCGCAGGGAAACAGGAGGACACTGTCTTGCTTTTGGAGTCACTGAACTGTGTAAATTTGTATGCAGGGGCCAATGATTCCACATCTATAAGGAAAACAGTAGAATCTGGATTCAACCAAACCCGGTGGCACAGCTGCATGGCCACATCCGAGGCCAGCTCACCCCCACCCCATATCTGCATCAAGCTACAGTGCAGAAGCTGTTGGACAACAGTCTCACAAGGCAGCCATGGCCAGGCCCACAGGAAACCCAGAATGACCTTCCAGTGTGGCGAAACCCAAAGGAGTCCCTTTGGAAGGGCCAAACAAGAGAGAAATGGGTGGTGTTGGGGGAGTCACCCCAACACCTTTATACATTTAGAGAGTGGCAAAGTAACAACTCTTGTGTCACTATGATAGAATAAATAGTTGCTTAACAAAATAAACCCTGACTTGGCTATTTTCTAGGAATCTCACATCCAGAGTCCACTTGGGATTGTGACTATGTCGTTCCCAGCCTCAAGTGTCCCCCTGCTCCAGGAAGCCCACTCTGATTCCCCAGCCAGAGACGTTCTTCTGAATCCCCTCGGGCAGTCTCCTCCGGGGCATGGCCACCAACGCTTGCACCCTGTCAGTAGTCGGACACCTCTTTCGTGTCCTGCATTCATAGCAATCACTACCATGTGCACATTACTCAAGGTTTGCCAGTAGCCTTTCACACCCACTATAACAACAGAAAAGCCCAAGATTTAGTGCATTGGCACTGGAACAAGCACTGCACAGGGTGTCACCTGGAGTGCTTCCTGCGATCCCTCCTCAGCCGTGGGCAGTGAGTGCTACTCTCACGTCCCACTTCCACTTTGCGGATGTGGAAGCTGACACTGCTGTGTAGACTGCCGAGTGTCCCCAACACGCACTCCATTCTTGATTTCTGTATAAGTCAGCACAGGAAGGCTTTGCTCAGGTAACAAATGAACAATGAAATCTTAGTGGATTAATGACATAGGGTTTATTTGTTGCTCACACTGTGGTCGGCTTTGGGTCTGGCAGCCCTTGTCCATGATAAGGCCAAGTCTTTCTGGAACATTTGCCCTCCGTGCTCAGGGCTGGAGAAGCGAGCTTGGAGGCTACACCCTGCTGTTAAGTGCCCTGTCTGAAGGTGACCCTCACTCCCTCTCACGGCTCCAGGGCCCTAGCAACGCTGTAAGGAGCCTGGGACCCACGGGACTGTGTTAGCTTTCCATCGCTGTGACAAAATACTGTGAAAATCAACTTAAAGGAGAAAAGGTTCATTTTGGCTGATGGTTTCAGAGTTTTCAGCCCATGATTGGCTGGCTCCATTGTTTTTAGGCCTGTGGCGAGGCACATCATGGAGGTGGAGTGTGTGGCAGAGAAGGCTGCTTACCTCGTGGCAGCCAGGAAGGAAAAGGTGGGGGGAAGGAAGGGAGGCTCCAATCGCCCCTTCAGGGCACCTCCCTGTCCACCTCCTAAAGGTTCTACTCACCTCCCAGTAGCAACACAGCTGGGGGACCAAGCCTATAGCACACAGTCTTTAGGGGACATTCCAGATCCAAACCATAACAGAGACAATCCACGTGGGGTGGGGTACACTGGCTCTGCCGGCTCTGTTCAGAGTGGTAGTGTGTCCTGCTAAGACACCGCATCCCCAGTGCCCACACACCCAGCACTGGCCTGAGGCCTGTTAATGGCGGAAGTCAGCAGTCATTCCAGGAAAGAGTTTTCTTTCCCTGTGCTTACACCGCCCCTTCCTCCTCCATCCTTCCTTCTTCAGCTTCCTTTCCAGAACGCAGATACAGCTTTGGAGAGAGAGAGCGGCCAGACTTGAGTGAAGAGGCAGCAGCATGAGAATGAGAGATACAACTTAAAGATAGTGGAGCCCAAGAACCAGAGCTGGGACAAGGAAGTTTCCGCAGAGCCATGCTCAGCACCGCCCCCAGCAGCAGAGGTGCTGTGACTGCTCTGTCCTGCTGGGCACCTGAGAGCAGCTGCCAGGCAGCTGCGATGCCCTTGGACCCAGGCCTTTGCCCCTGTCGGGTTTGGCCAACAAGAGGCTCCCCTCTATCCACTCCCTGTTCTCGGTTGCGGGCTTGAGCTTCCTCCCTTTCCCCTCAGGCCTGGTGTGGGTATCCACCTTCCCTTGAGCTATTTTGTGCTTTCCCACCCTTTCCTGGTCTCCTAATCCTACCCAGACCATTCCCAGTGGTTCCTCTGTTTAGGCATCTCCAGCCTAGCCCTTTCAGCTGCCATCTGGTTCATGGCAAAACTGAGCTTTGTCTCCCTACGTCTTCCACCCTTTGGTCTTGATTCTGCACTCTGGGAGACCAGACCTTCCATTGAGGAAGACTTAATTCCAAGTGTATATTCTATTACACCAAGGAGTTCAGTCATGTGCTAATTGAAATCACCCAGCTGATGATTCCCAGTTTTGGTATCTGTTATGTGGGGATAATACCTGAATTTCGTGGGATTGTTGTGACACAAGCTCAGCAGGGTTGTCAGAGTTAGCAAAACAAAGCCAGGTAAATTTTAACTTCAGATCAATGAATAATTTTTGCTCTATTTGTGCAATATTTGTACTAAAAAAAATCATGTGTTGTTTATCTGAGATACAAATGGAGCTGGGTGTCCCGTATCCTCCTGGGAATCTGTGTAACTGTGAAGTACACACATCTCCCTCCCACACCCTCCTCAACGACCAGCGAATGGTAGCAGCCAATCTACTTAGTCCCTGTATTCCTGCCCTTACCACACAGTACTTGACATACTCTCAAAAACAGCGAAATCATTGAAAAAGTGAATGAACAGAGGAACTGAGGCCTGGGGGGAGGTGATTCATCAGAGGCAGAAGACGCTCAATTGGAAGGTAGTAAAGTGTCTGGAACTTCTAGCCAACATTCTCTCACATCATATATTTTTATTTTACTCTGTGTGTGTGTGTGTGTGTGTGTGTGTGTGTGGTGGGGATCAAGCCCAGAGCCTTGTATGAGCCAGGTGAGTGCTCTATCACTGAGCTACAACTGAAACCTGTTCTTATTTTTAAATAAAGGAATAATTAGTACTATAGTAGTCAACTAAACTGCCTCTTTGGTGCAATGGGTTAGGGCAGGAATGGCTTTGTTTTTTCTTGTGAATTTTCCCCGCTTTGACTAAAAGAAGGATCTTTAAAGGTTTAAAATTAGAATCTTTCTGGGACTAAATACTCATGGCAAATTTGAATTTTTTTAAAATTCTTTTTTAACCATTTAAAATTAGCACTCACAATTGTGGGGTTTTTCTTCACTTACTTTTTATTGGTTATGCAGATTAATGGGTTTTACTTTGGCAGATTTGTACATGCCCATTAAAATATCCTATGATAAGAAATTATTGCTTTTAAAAGATGATCGACTACAACAGTTGCTAAACTTTTTTCAGTAAAACTATTTTCATATATAAAATCTTACCCAGAATCCCAATTTTAAAATGTTAAGCAAGATATTTTATTTAAAAATAGAATGCTGTAAGCTGAAATATGTAATCAATGTAAATGGTCTATAATTTGAAAAACCCGTTTAAATTGAAGATTATACAGTTATATGAGCATTTGCAATTTAATATCATGCTTGTATCATTGCCATCTACAGTTTGTGTCAGAACAATTTCATGTCAATTCCAGCAATCAAATATTTCTGCATTTTGCTTTAGTTGCAGAGTATTGAGAAAACCATGGCTCACGCAGATGAACTCTTGCAACTGATAATATTTTTTAAAAATTTACTTTGCAAGCTAAGGACACTGTTAAAAGAGGTGTCAACAAAACTTAGGTTCCCAGATTTGCAACTCAGGTTTAGCAGGGTAGTGAATGTGTGAATTTGGTCTGTGCGGAGGTCACTTTTCCTCTTTAGAATAATGGAGCCCCGGATGGGTGTTTCCCAGCCCCTACTGCAGCTGCCCAGCCCCTTCAAGGTAGGAGAGCTCACACGACGAAGGGATCCCCGGGAAATGGGTGTGTGGGCCTCCGAAGAACGCCCAACGCCCAGGCACCTCCTCCACGCTTTCTTCTTCCTTCCAGAGGGAGGAACCAAGAGGTAGAAGCGAGTGCAGACAGACAGCAGGTTATGGGAAGCCCTGGAGGACAGACAGACCCAAGGGCTGGGAATCTTCATCTGCGACTGTGTTAGCTTCCTAACAGTTAATGACGTCGCTGATGAAAGGTGCTGATCTGAAGAAATGGGACCTTGATAGTGTGTGATATGTGTTAGGAGATGAAAGATCTGCCTGACTTAACGAAACACGATTTTACAAATAATCAGAGAATGCAGCAAACTTGTGTGTGGATAATAGATGTATCCAAAGTGGATTTTAACATTAGTACCAAAAGTCCACTCAAGAGGTTTCAGATTCCCCACTGCACTCACCTGTAAGACATTTCCACTAGTCGGGTTCTGTTACAGTGTTAAAGACGGATTCCACCACTTTGAAAATTCTATCAAATACTTGTCCCATTTTCAATTGCTTACAGATTTTCTTCATTTACTTCAATTAAAACAATGTATCGGAGACTGGAGAAGCCAGACATCAGAGGTTATCTTCCACAATGTAAAATGATGCCACTTTTCTCTTCCTCCCTCCCTCCGTCTATATTTTTTTGGCTTTGGGAAATAATTTTCTCCAAAGTGTACTATGATAACAAATATTTTTATTTAAAACAATTATAGACCAGTACAGTATTTAAATGTTGTCACTTTTTATCATTTCTTCACTCAGTAAAATTACAGGGCTTTTACTAATATGTCCATTGGTCCATGTTGAAATTGGTATTTACATCTTGGTTTCTTTTTGCTTGGTTTTTAACTTCTAGTACAGTACATCTGTACGTAGTCATAACCTCTTGGGGTCTTCATAATTTGTATCAGGAGCACCACCTTGACCAGTCTACATCACAAAGGGCGCCCAACTCTCAGAGGTCTACACAGGACTCACTGGGCTCTAGCAGGCTTGGGGTCACTCACCGGGCAAATTCACAAGGCTAAACCCAAGAGAGCCGGTGAGTTTATGCCCAGTTGATGGTCTGGTGATCCACAGCATTGTGTAAACACAGTGGTCAGCTGTAAACGTGGACTTTCCTTGTGGCTGGGATGCAACTGTGCGCTGCACGCTTCAGAGACTGACGGAGTGTTCCAGTGCCTGGAACCTGAACAGAAGCACTTAAGATGGGCAGCTGTTTGAAACCCTGGAGGCCCACAGGGTTGGCAGTCCTCCGGCTGGGCTTCTCCATCTTGCCAAGCGGGCAGTGTCGGGGTTGGGAAGAGAATCCAAGACTCCCAACTTGGTCCAGCTGTCTTCCCACTACGCCGCTTCCTCCAGTGTGAGATCCAGGTCTCCGTGTGGCCCGAAACTGCCAGGGGACCTGACTGCTGTCCTCCTTCACTCCTCTGTGATCTTTGACACTGGTCACTGATACAGGATGGCCAATGAGGTTGCCTGGGACCCTGTCAACTGCTCCAAGCTGCTCTGCAGGACCAGGGCAAGCACGGTATCACCCTTGCTTTCAGTGGAGCTGGACAGTGGGTCCCCTCCCGCTTCCCCCTCGGGGGCTCCCAGGCGTGTGACTCCAGGTAGCAAGCAAACTGCTGCCCACACCCTTCTCTCCTAAGATGCAGAGGTGGTGTCTCGTTTTCTAGTTTTCTTTTGAAGTTTATGTGTGCAGGACCATCTCCCTCCCTGAAATGCAGCTCTTGGGTGTAAATCCCCTTTTATTCGTACACGCTTGCAGGATGTTTACACTCGTGTGGAGCTGGTGCCCATACATAACACGTCCCAATTCCCCTTTTCATCCTTTTCCTCCCCGCCCATCTCTTGGTTCCCTTCCCACTTGAGAAAGATCCATCTCCCTACTACCTATTATTTTGCTCTGTATAAGTTGTTTCTCATAGGAGAAACCATGTGATCTTTCAGCTTGTGTCTGATTTATTTCACTCAGATTCTTTTTACAAAGTCCTCAGTTTTGTTGAGGGAGGGAATGAGACCACTTCCTCCCTGTGGATCTCCCACGCCTCACAGCTCTTGCTTTTGAATCACGAGCCTGTGGTAATTCCCATAAATGGGGTCACTCTATGTATATTGTGACTTAGTTTTTAACCATGTATTTTGAAAACTATGATATAGTTTCCATAAAAATTCAACGTTTAAAAAATTACAATGTGTCAAACACATCTATACATCTTTTGGTACATCTTGTGAATGGTGTTTTCCTTCGATGCAGATTTAAAACATTTATATAACCGAATGTTATCTTTTGTCATTCTTAGAAACACTGTTTGTGCAACTGAATTATCCCATGTTTCTTCTTGCATAGTCCCATTTGCTAACAATCAAAATTCAGCCTGGTGCAAGGACAAGACAAGCAAGTCTATTTTTCAGACTGCCGCCCAGTTTTATCAACACTGTTTGGGTATCTGGTTTGCCACTGATGTGAAAAGCACACTGTCCCAAACCCAAGTACTTCATGGCTTTGCTCTGTGGCAGCCCCCGCTGTAGCTACTATAGATTAACTTCTAATTTCCTTTTCCTGACTTCTGTATCCCTTTCATACACGAGCTGTAAAAGACAGTAAGATTAGGTCCTTAGGAGGGAAAAGATGACTTTGTACTGGAAGTGTAAGTATGTCCACGTTATGATGTTGTTCCCATCCACAAACAGAGCCCTTCCCTTTGCAATTAACTTTGGATGCTTGGGAATCTACTTTCCAACATGTTATTCCTTCCTCAAAGGCAGTAACAGGAAGGCCACAGACTAAGAATTTGAGAATTAGACAGGAGCTAGACATCATCTGGTCTCATTTTACCATAAATGAAGAAATTGAGGCTCAAAGACAGAAGAGGTCGTCTGGAGGCAGGGACGGGAGTAGGGTCCAGCAGGCTGGGCTCATTCTCTAGGGCTGTCTATTCACTGAGCCATCCCTCCCCGAGCTGCAGGCTGGTGAGACCCAAAGGCATGACAGTCCCCCAAGCTCCCCATCCCATGTGCCCCACCACACAAAGCCAGCGATCCACAATGAAGAGAAAAGATATTTAATTATTTCTGTCTAATCTCTTAAAGCGCTCAAAGTGTTTTCACAAGTGCAAGGGGGAGGGATTGTTCTCAGCCAACATTTACCAGTGATTCTGACACACGCAAAAAAACTCCAAATCACGGTGCTTTATACTTTTAATTTCTGCACTGAAAAAGAAAACGCAGGTAAAAACGACAGATAAGATTACAGTGACTTCATCTTTGCCCTTAAATTAATCTTTGCTCTTGGAGGCAGAGACAGGAAAACATCAAAGCACGATAATGGTGGTGACCAGGACGCCTCGATCCGATGACAGAGTTCTGGACACCTGGACACGGTGCTGTTAGTGGCCAGCTCAGGAACACGGACAGTCAACAGTTAAAGGTACATTAAAAAGAAAAGAAATCACCCCATGACTCCATTCTTAAAACCAAGCACAAAATCTGACAGTGAAATACATCCAGGGTTGACTGTCCCTGAGAGCTGGGGCAGCTTCCTGGAGGCGGCCAACACGGTGGGGCTCACAGACACCTGCTCTACACAGAAGGCTGGTTCCCCAGCTGCAGCGCCATCCCCCCTCTTCTGGAGCAGGGTCTTCCTGTGCAGCAAAGGGGAACCCGTGGCTCACTCCCTGCCCAGTCTCCCGAGTGACAGCAGCAGCCTCAGGGGACTGGAGCTCTGTGCTTTGGAGGCTGAAGCCTCTGGAATGTTCCGCGTTCTCAAAGTCTGGTTGGGCTGTGGGTTTTTAGTTACGCTCCACACGTTGTTTAAGTGCTCACTGTATTTTTCATGTGCAAACTGTTACTGTCTAAAGCTTTCAGAAGGACGTGTACAGACATGAGCACCCTGCGGAGAACGAGGGTACCTGGCCCTCCTCCCTCCCGGGGGGCGAGTTACAGAAGTGGTTAGAGAAGCGCGGTCCCTGAACGGCCCCTGCGGCAGGTGGGCGGGCGTCCTCAGTAGGTGATCGTCCACTCCTTGACAGAAGCGTCGTGGGAAGTCGTGACCAGCGTGTGCTCGTCCAGCCAGGCCAGGCTGCTGACGTGGTGCAGCCGGTGCGCGTCTGGGAAGAAGGCGGAGAGTAAGGAAAACGTGCATCCCTGTTCCTACTAGGCTTGACTGAAAACTACCGTAACTGTTTAAATTCTTAAATTACAGTCAGACATGTTGCCATTAGCCCCCTTAAAAACACCCCCCCATTTCTAACACTTATCCCATCATTCTTGCGACTTTCTGAAAGTTGCAGAAGTCTTTTATGACTGCCCTGTACTGATTCAAAGCATGTGCCTGTCAGGTCATTTTAACTTTGGAGGAGACAGGGTCACGAGGTGCCAGGTCGTAAGGCGATGACACACGGCCGTGTCTTCACGCGCCCGCCTTCCGCGGGGCAGAAACAGCAGCAGCGTGGTCACAGCTTCCGAAGACGCTCGCGAAAAGGACTTCCACGCTCGTTTCACGAAGCGGCAAGAACAATGGGTACGTGTGTTGGAAGTGAGAGGAAGATTCTGAGGGGGATTCATGCAATGTCTTTCCATCTAAACACACACTAAATAGATTGATCACACCAGTATATACACCTGGGACAAACAAGAGGAAGCCACCTAGGCCTCCATCAAACAGGTCCCCAGCAACGGAGCACAGGTGGCTGTCAATCAGATCCTCTTTCCCTTTGGGAAGGACGAGAAAGGGAAAAGGTCCTCCTCGTGCTCCTGACCCCAAGTGGCAGTGCCCTGCCACGCACTCGGGAGGATGGAGCAGCACTGCTGGTCCCGCTGTACTGACCTGGTGGCTTCTTTCCAAGTCCCGACACCCCTGCCCCAGTCCAAGGGGGTGAAAAATTTCTCTTTTTTTAATGTATGAACCAACAATATTCAGACACAAACAGATACACAACTGGTCCCAAGTGTCCGCACGTGTAGACTCAAGCAGCTGAGGGAAAATGTGGCGAGGCCCACAATGGCCGCGTGTGCTGAACACGGAGACTTTCTCACTGTCCCCTATACAACAGAGCGCCAACTACTCACACAGCATTTACCTGTGCTGCAAATCATGTGTCATCTAGTTGATGCATACAGGAGGATATATACAGTTTATATGCAAAATTGATGTCGCTTTATACAAAGGACTTGGTAGCTTTGGATCTGATGTGAGAAGATCCTGGAGCCCATCTCCGGACCCAAGGGAAGACTATGCAGTGTCATGGGCAGTATTAAAATGAAGGGGGTGGGGATGCAACACACTGGGTAAAAGGCTGAGAAACACAGGGTTGAGGACTCATCTTCCTTCTCCTAAGCAAATCACACAACGATGGTGCCTGGATTCAGAATTCCCCACCACCTCCCCTCCACCCATTCTCAACTGTGACAATGGGCCTGGACCTCTGTGGTCTCTTGTGCTGTCCCTTCCTGTGAAGCCGAGGGGCCTCCCTGGTCTGGGTAGGGGAGCCCGTCTGCTGGTTGCTCTCCCAGCCCTGATGCCAGAAGCCTCAGCCAGAAGGTGGCGGATGGGCGCTGGAGGCTGGGATGCCTAAATCACCTGACGCTAAGGTGGGGCCTCGGTGCTGCGCCTCATCACCATGCTGATTCTTTCTGGGTGCAGAGCTCATCCGCAGGCATGAAAGCCAGCCTGGGGGCCAATCCGTGTTCGGCGGTTCCTGACCTCAACACAGAGGGGGCACCAACCCCCACTCTCCACACCACTGGTTCCTGCTGTGTTACCGGAACTCAACTGACTCTCTGCAGGGCCACGGATTTCCATACAGACCAGCACAGTTCCTGGGAACCTGCTGCAGCCCTCCCCCACCTATCCTGGCCGGCGCACTGGGAACTGCGGACACAGACCAACAGTGACCCTTCCCTGTGGCTCTGGAGTGGCCTCTGAATCCCTCCTACATAGGAAAGGCTGCCTTCTGTGTGCAAAGCATGTGGGAGGGACGGGGCTGCAAGGGGAACCTGGCAGGAGTGGTGGGGTGGAAGGGAGATGTGGGAACAGGTCACAGGTGCCGTCCCACACAGGGCCACCAGCCACACGACTCAGCGCTGGAAAGGAGCCCCCAGCATGGGTAGAAGTAATGAGATGCTGGGTGAAGTCAAATGTGCCATTAAAGAGCACATAACCGGTTTCTTTTTAAAATGTGGTGCTGCTCACGCTGGCCATCTGGTGGACGCCACTGTCACAGGGAGTGACGGAACTCAGTCAAGGGCTGAGTTAGGGGCAGGGTGTTGGGGAGCTGTCGAGAGCCCTTTGCCACACGTGTCCTTTGCATGCAGAAGCATGCCCAATGCCCCCTGTGCTTGCTGGAAAGAACGAGGGCCACACGGCCAGGGCACGGCCTCTAGGGCACTCCGTGGAGCCTGGCTCAGGGCCATTTCCTGCTGAGGCGTGGGGGTGGGAGTCACCTTGGATCTTGACTCTGGTTTCCGGGTCGCTCAGGGTCCAAACATACACCATCATGTCCATGCCGCCGGAGGCAAAGTGTTCATTGTCTGGTGACCAGGCCAGGCACATGATTTTTGCATGGTGTCCATAGAAGACGTTGTTTTCCTAGTTGTGGGTTGGAAACAGAGGCGGGAGGCTGGGGCTCAGACCTAGGTTACCTGGTATCCACCCACTACCCCTCTGCATGAGAGTGATGCGGGTGGTGGTGCGACTCCTTAGCACCTGATCTGCGCCCAGCCACCCCCGAGCCTACTGGCACCTTGTAATTCCCCCACAGGGCGCCTGCCACCGGTGGAGATGAGGACACTGAGGCCCACTCACCGAGTAGTCATCAGCAACGTTGAATACAGTGACCACCTTGCTGGCGTCGCACACAGCAAGGAAAGCACCATCATAGGAGTAGGCCAGGTCTGTCACAGGGCCCTTGGCCTCCAGGAGCTTTCCCTCATCTTTGAGTGTTGTACCCAGGATGGAATAGATGTGGACACTGCCATCCTGTGGGCGAGGACAGGAGGGAATCAGCCCCAGCACACGCGACAGCCCGTTTGGAGGCAAAGGTCAGGCTATCAGTAGAAGCGCCTTCCCTCCGCCACCCAGCTCCGTTCTGGAGCTCCTTCCCCGCTGGCATGGAGGGTGCCCCCTGCAATTCTTCATCAGGACTCCTGGCCTGCTCCCTCGAGGACAGAGGGGCTCAGAGGACTTATCCAGGGCTCCCCATCCTGATTCTGCAGGCTGGGCATGGTGAAGTCTGTATTTTCTGTGAGCAGCCAGTCAGCTCCTATCCCAATCTGGGGACCACACCTGGTGGGACCCTGCACACCCCAGCTCCATGGGTGAGTCTGCCCTGCCTGTCTCCTGCTGAGCTTCTGGTCACCTCACTGTATTGGGCACTGCCACTCACCCCAGGGCTGCACTCAGGGCCTGGCCCCAGTAAGCCACATATTTGCCTTGATAGTGGCCTGGGTGTCTGCTGGGCCTCTGCCAGGACCCCAGCATTGCCGCCCTGTATGGTCATTGAGCCCTTCCTGATCCTTATGTAGCAGAAGCCAGGGGTCTGTGGTCTGGGAGAAGACACTGCCCAAAGGGAAGCCTCAAATGAGGAAAGAGCCAGTATCCACTAATCACCAGGTCACTCCAGGGCATGCAGGGAATGCAGGAAAACCACCACCGAGTGTGCGCATTTCACAAATGAGCCAGTGGACAGCTGCTTACTGGAACGTGCAACATCATGGAGGCAAATGCAGCCTGTGTGTCCAGTACGATGGCAGACAGTTCAAATGCAGCTGTGACTCAGAAAGACACTGGGCAGGACCAGAGGAGGCCAACACTGCCACGCCTGTGGTACTAGCTGGGGTGGCCTGCCTGCTACCTAGGTGGAGGGCTCCCCCACCAATGCAGTGGGAAACTACCCACAGGCCAGCAACACCTGGGGACAGTGGCTTCCCCACCCTGTCTGGCTGACCCCCGGGTCTGGGGCCCACATAGGATGGACGAGTGGCTGCAGGGAAGACTGGGGAGGCTGGTGGAGGGACTGCACAGTGGGCAGAGCTGCACAGCTATTGCTGTCACACATGTGCCAGGCATTGTGGGCAAAGCTCTCTGCATAGACCGGCCCTCAAACCAGGACAGCAGTGTGGGAAGGCATCAACCTCTGCACACAGCGGGCTTCCTGTGGGCCTCAGCAGGTTCGTGCAGGGGTGCCGTACGTGCCCAGGCGGGCTGGCCTGCACCTGCAGCCTGGCTCTCCCAGCACGAGGACCAGGCGTGGCGCGGAGGGCTCAGCTGGCTCCCGCACAGGATGTCCTGCTTCCCTAAGGGGCTCAGGGTCTGCATGCCAGCTCCAGGGCTCCCCAGGCAAGGCCCTGCCTGCCAGAGCCTGGGAGGATGAAATGTGTGGTCTACACAGCACTCAGGACCCAGGCCGGCAGACACGGCTGCCCTCGCACACAAGCTGTCACTCCACCTGGTGGGAAAATCACCCCGTGGACGACTCAAAGATAGAACTGGGGGAAAACTGAAACCACCATGTTGGTTCCGTACCCAAAAGGTCCAAGAAGGCTCTTGTCACTGTCCTTCTGGCACTGAGGAGCCAGGCCCGCGGGATGCCAGTCTGGTTGGGCATACCACCCTCTCTAATCCCCCAACCACCCACAGGCCTGACTCCCAGTCTGAGGCCATGATGCCCCTCCTGGGAGCTCTCTGTCCACTGCACACCACCCTCCTTGCCTGGGGCCCTTGGGCTCCTGCAACTGTCACCCTGGCCACACGGCAGCCCAGCTAGCACAGAGCCCCAGCACACTCTCATCCCCTGCCCCCACCGACACCCAGACATGGGACAGCAGGAAAACACACCACGGTGTCACTCTGCACCGAAGGACGGGAGCCTGTGGGGCATGCCAGGCCGGCGGGGGGTGGGTCTTGCTCCAGGCAGTGGGGTGCTGGGCTCCATAACAGGCCATCACATCCTGGGGCTGCTGGCTCCTCCCGTGATGCACACAGCTCACAGGGGCCCCAAGTCACTCGGATACCAAGGCCAGTGGGTGTGGGGGAAGGAAAAGGCCTTACCACGCTCCCTACAGCCACTGTGTCCCCGCCAGGGTGCACCGCCACCACTTCGGGCTCGTAGCCAGGGCTGTCGAGGCTGAAGCACTTCCTCTGGTCCTTCAGCAGGACGATCTACAGGACACATGGGTGTGGTCAGAGCAGCAAGCCCTCAGCACGTGTGTCCCAGAAAGATGACCTGGCTCAGGCTGGGTCACTGGTAATAGAGCTGTTCCCACCCTCATCAGTCAAGGGTGGTGGATGAAAGCCGGGGACAGTCAGCGTCTCCATGTGGGCCATGACTACGGTCACCGTCACTACACTCACCAACCATGGGCACTGGGCTCTCAAAGGCCTTGGGTTCGATCTCAAAACAGTGTGCGCAGTGAGTGCTGCACAGTGCCCTCAAAGGGCAGGAGCAAGGGCAGGCCAGCAGCATGGGGGTGAGGGGTGACATGGCCCTTGAGCAATACATAGGTCACAGGAAAGAGCCAATGTCCTTCAGTGCACGGCTCCTATGCAGCCTGGGGACGGTGTGGTGTCCTATGATCGAGTACCAGGAAAACAGCCTACAGTCCAGCATGACCAGCCCCAGCCCTAGGGGGAGGAGGAAGAGGCCCAGGGCATCAAGGCAGGGCCCCTGCAGGCCTCAGCTGCTCCCCACAGCCCAAGCTGCCACGTGACCTTGAATCCTAGGGACCCTGGCTGCCCTGGGCTCTTGTCTTCAGAGTGTCCTGTGTGCCAGCCCGGAGTCCAGGCCCCAGCGGAGCTGCTCTCAGAAATGTGTTGACAGAAGGGGCTCTGGAGGTGGGCGGTGGCCTGATCCTAGTCCAGCCACCTACTGGTTATGGGGGAAGCTTGAAAGTGGTCCTGGACCCTTTTCCCAGGGGATAAGAACCCAAGAGGACCCAGGCCTCCTGAAGATGGAATTCAACAGCCAGGATAAATACGGCGTCAGCTACAAGAAGCAAAATCAGCAGCTTGCGGCCTCTATGAGTGATTGCTGTGTTTTGCTATGAGTGCTGCAGCCTTGTATAGCAGGGGTCAGTTCCTCCATGTCACAGGGAGAAAACAGGTACAGAGGGCTTAGGCCACATGCCCAGAGCCCCACAGTGTTACCGGAGAGCTCCCCAGAAACCCAGATCCTTGCCTGTGGCCACCACACCGGCCCTGCCTCAGCCCTACAGTGCACACAGCAGAGGGTCCCCCCCACGGACCCTCCTTCCGTCTGTTCCTGGATCTACAGACTGGCTCCCAGACAATGTGCTCCTGACCCCTGACAACTCTGGCTTTGTCCCACATCACCTGCCTCTAAGCGTGCCTCCTCCCTGGGGGTTCTGCTTCTGTGTGTCGTGGGGTGGCCAGGTGGCAGCACCCCATTCTGAATGCATAAACATCAGAGGTGGCTGGGATGGCACTTGAACCTGGCTGTTCCCTGACCAGAAGTCTCAGGCCCCTTGCAGAGCTCCTGGCCCCAGTGTCACAGAAGGTCCTCACCTGGAAGGGGGCCCCAGACGGCAGGTCAGGGGAAAGGTGCACACGTGCTTCCCAGGCTGCCCGCGTGCACCTCTTGCTGAGTGCTCCTCCCCTGCCCACCCAACCCGGGACAGGCATCCTGACACACAGGCCGGAAGGTCCTGCAGTGTGGACAAGCAGCCCCTGTACCCCACTGGCCATCCTGGCTATCTGCAGTGTGGCTTGGCAGGAAGTTCTTAGTATCTAGGACACAGAAATCCACTCTCCCTGAAGCAAATGGGTTCACAGACAGGGGAGGGGTGGGTGGATCCTTAACGGTGGCTTCCTTTAGCAGCGTTTGTTACTCGTGCCCCCACTTCCTGGCTACACAGGGGGACGCCCAAACCCCTGACAGATGATGTGTGTTTCGGAACAGAGTTCTGTATAAAGTGGGTCAGGCGTGGATTACAGGAGAGGGCAATTTGTTGCAGAAATTCCTAAAGAGAAGGTGTGCAGATGACCCCAGCATGGGAACAAGAACCCATCAGGCCCAATGTCACCCTGTGGCCTTGACAATGTCAGAAGATGGCTCTAAGCCACAGCCTCCTCACCACGCCTGTGAGTCTGTGAGGGATGAGAATTCTGAAGTTCAGAGACAGTGAGGTCAGACCTGAGGTCACACAGCTCCAACACACAGGGCTGGGCAATGACAGAACCACAGGCCAATGGGCCCAACGTGTAGTGACAGATGCTAGCTGTCCCTTTACCAGCCAGACCATGGGCAGCGACCTACCCTCCTGTACCCATTTCCTCCCAGGTCAACAGGGTAAGGCCCTGCCTGACTGGTGGGGCTGTGGTGGACGCCAGGAGCCAGTGCACAGGACGCCCTGATACAGCACTGACGGGCTCAGCACCAATGCCGGCCACCAAGACAGGCAGGACATGGATGTAACTGCAACACTGGGCCATGCAGCAGGAAGCGCAACCCCTCATCCCACACGTCCTCTTCCAGCCCAAGATGAAGCCGGATCCGTACCTGCCCAATGCACACGACCACGGCGTACCCACCGGGGCCGACAGCCACGCACTTGGGTTGGACGTCCAGCTTCACGACTCCTTGCCCGCTGTAGAGAAAACATGATTTCCACACTGCAGTGGCTCTGTGTGGTGTCTGACACACACACACTCGCACTGCAAAAACCACCACTATCCAGAAGGAACCGCACTCTATGCTGAGGAGGGCTCCCTAAGATGTAGGACAGTGGTAAAAAATGACCTGCTACCCTGGGGCACAGAGGTTATGAATCACAACAGGGCGCTGCAGGGGGAAGGTGGCAAATGGGGTGACGGGGACACTGTGCTGCTATGGATCCCTGGCAGGTACCTGGCGCTCCGTCACTCCCTGAACACAGCTCCTATCCCCACATCCTGGGCACAGAGAACTGAGCCTGCCCCCTCTCAATGGTCAGCACTAAGCCCACCAGGGTAACTGTGGGAAGATCATGTTACCATTTATCTTGGCTTATGCTATCAAAACTCATTCTAGAATTTAGTTGCACGCATGCATGCACACACATACGTGCACACTTCTTAAATACTATACATTTAGAAAACTTCCATGCAGAAAGGGAAAAGGGCGCCCCCGTCAGCGGCTCCCACGGACAGCTCTCACCTGTAGTCCCGCAGTGTGAGGTTGGTGTACCGCACGGTGTCGTCCATGCTGCAGCTGACCAGCTGCCCTGACTCGTCCACCGTCATCCTGGACACCTGATTCGTGTGGCCTTTCCCAGAGAAGGAGTCATTCTCACCTGTCTCCGAATCCCAGTAATGTAGGTGGGGTTAAGGAGAAGTGTGGAACCTGCCCCTCTGTGGGGGTTATGGTCAACCCCCGGTCCCAGGCAGCCCAGAAAGACAGCACAGCACGCTGAGGGTGAGAGGCATCCCCATGGGTGTCCGAGCCCAGGATTTCAGAAAGCGGATGCTGCAGGACAGTCCGACTGTGGGCCAGGGGCGCACGCTGTCTCCCCGTGACAGAGCCCATCCATCGATCACAGAATCCCACTGATCTATGGCACTTAATGCAGATGAGCAACTCCTGCTGGAAATGCTCCTCATTCTCACTCTCGGGCACAGAAACAACAGTAAGCGGAAAACCCCACCTCTGTTTCTCAGGGCAGTGACATCACAGGCACTGAAGACACCTGGATGTAAACTACCTTCAGGGCATGCATACAAGGTGCCTACGGAACACTGATGCATTTTGTGCTTAGGCTTGGGTCTCCGCCCCAAGATAGATATCTTTATGTCTACGCAAATATTTCAAAATCTGAAAAAACCCAAATCCCAATAACTTCTGGTTCCAAGCATTTGGGATAAGGGACGCTCAACCTGTAGTGTGACCCATTATTTTACGTCCAGCCCTCCAAAGTGAGCTCTTGCAGTGACCAGGACAACACGGCTCCCCAAACAATGGTTCGGATGAGGCCACTGGCGCGTAGACTTTGCACAAGACTCACGTTTCATTTCATCTTCTCTGTAACACAGTCAAGACTACAGCCATCTGACCATCTGCCAGGAAGCCGGCTGTGCCAGCTCCTCAGCTGATGGTTGCCCAGGTGCCACCAGGTAACAGCAGGGGACCCGCCTTTCCAGGGGCTCTGGTGCGGAATCTGAGCCCAAGGCACTCGTACAGGGTGTGGCTTCAGTAACAAGATTCTTGCACATTAACCGATGAGAATCCTATTTTGAATGAAGACCACTGTCTCCGTGGGAGGCTAGATGTGTACTCCACAGCTGATGTGTTCTCGGGGTGGAAAACCCAGCACTGGACACAGAACTCAACTCAGTACCTGTCCACCCGTACCAGTGCCAGGAGGGAGGCTGACCCACTGGGATGACAGGGGAGATGGGTCCCAGGGCCGCCTCTGCACCGGCTTCTCCTGACGTCTCACAGGGAGGAGGCAGCTTATCTGCCTGGTCTCTGGGCTGGGGGCCCCAGATCTCAGGTCTTGGGTTAAGCCAGAGAAGGAGCAGCCTGTCCCCATCACAGGGAGGGAGTGCTCTGCCAGGCGGGCAGCACAGAACGCACAGTGCCTGCCTGCTTGGCGATGGCGCCCAGGCACACAGCACAGGGAAGCACCGCAGAGGCCCCATCATTTGGGAGAAGTCCCAGGCGGGGTCTGTGAAGGGCCACAGGGACTTCCCTGGAGGTCCGGTCCCAGCCTTGGGCTGATGGGCCGAGTGACTCGGGGGCAGGCACCTGTCTCTGAGCTTGTTTCCCTTCTGTAAAACACGGGACTCCACGTCTAAGCCCTTCTGAATTCTAAGACTCCATGGTTCCACTGCTTGTGACAGGGACAAGGCTGGCACCCAATGCCATTTACAGGGAGGACAGCAGCTCAGGTCAAAGAAGGTGAGCCGCACAGGAAAGCACCTGGTAGGGTCAAGGCTGCGGCTGCCCTGGCCCAGGGCCCGGAGCCACCAAGGCCCCACGTGTGGTGGACGCCTGCAGAACCCAGTGCCACCTGAGCATGGAGCTGGAGCTGGTGCTGGTGCTTGGAGCCACCTGGCCCCTGGCCCCCAGCACTGTGGGAACAGGACAGTCCCCTCTCCCGTCAGCACCGAGTCAAAGGATATTAATGTGGCCGTCATGGCTCCCAGAGTAGATGTAGGACTTGCCGCCGTTTTTGTGCACCGTCAGACACTGGATCGATTTACTGTGACCCTGTGAGGAGATGAGGGGCAGGGTGAGCTGAGGACTCTCTGCTGCTTGAGCTGCAGTCAGCCTTCCCCGATGGCCCATCACCAACAAATCCGGCCACATGTGCCCTCCCTCCCTGCACCTGACCTCCAGGTGCACACAGGCTCTGAGCCACAGCCCCACTCAAGCACCTAAATCACAGGCACAAGGCCTCTTCCACCCAAGCTATCCCAGGGCTCTGACACCCTGCCCCAACCTCCCCGACTGCTGAATGTAGGGTCAGGTCTACAATCAGACACGTGTCCCAGAAGGGACCTTTACCTCTTCTGTGGATGCTCCTGGACAGAAAGCCCTGCACAGTGGGGGGCTCTGGTTATACCTTTTCCCTGGTCCCCATCCAGTCTCCCTGTCCTTTATCAGCAAAATGAACTGTCGAGTTGGCCAATTCATACTCTCCCAAGAACTTTCCAGCATTCTACAGCATTCCACGTGTTGACACAATACGGCACTTCCCCTCAGGGGAAGGGACACAGAGCCAAAGCACACCATGTCCCAATAAGGGGTATTCCCAAGACAGCACCCACAGTCCTGCTACTGCTTAACATGGTCCCTGGACTAGCCTGGACAGAGCGAGAGGACTCGTGCACCACCTCGCTGGCTTGGGACCTCGTGAGAGACGCACGCTCTTGGCCTGCAGCCATGAAGTTACAGGTGTCCCTGCTGAGGTGGGGGCGTTTAACAAGCTGGTGCTCCTGGGTGATCTACATGCACCTGAAGGTCATCCCTGAAGCCCCCGGCCGGACCCTGCGGACTAGCCGGAAAGCCCTTTCTCAAAGTGCCCAGGTGAGGCTCCTGTGCAGCCAGGGACGGGAATCACTTTCTCCTGGCTCTGGCTCGTGGCTCAGCAGCCTGAGGTCGGCCCCAGCCACCTTGCATGACCCACACAGGTGTGACTCATGTAGCTTCTTCTTCAGCAGCTCACAAAATGCCCTGAGCTGACCTAGCCAAGCAATGCCAGCCTGGCTCTGCGTCAGCAGCAGAGACATCAGCAAGAGCAGACGTGCACAGCCAGGCTGACAGACACAGGACGACAGACCCGGAGCCAAATGCTGCTTCACTGATCCAGGCCTGAATCTCTGGTGCGGAATTTCCAAGCATCCCACATAGAGGCCCAGAGGAACCTCAACTTGAGAAGCCCCCAACTCCCCGGGCACGGCCTTCTTGCCGCCAGGCCATGCACCATCTCTCACTATCCTCACCACGCTGCGCAAACCGAGGGCCAAGCAGGCACCTCCTGCAAGTCCCCTCTTCCGGCCGGCTACCCAGAACCTTCCACTACCTGGATCCAGGGTGGGCCAGGCTCACCTTGATGACCCGCAGGGGCTTGCTGGGGTTGTTTTTGTCCAGGTAGTTGATGTAGCCCGACAGGGAGATGCTCAGGAGGTGGTCCTTCTGCCACAGGCAGCCCAGCTGCTGGTCCAGAACAGTGGAGCCCATGGGAAACGTGCTGACGACCGAGTTCGCGCTGACGTCCCAAATCTTCGAGGATTTGTCTCCAGAAGCAGAAAGCAAGTGGGTGCTATCAGGACTCCAGCTAACCTGTGCAAACCAAGACAGGTCTGTGTCAGAGGACTCAGAGGGAAGAGACCAGAAAGCAGCCCGTTCACAGTCTGCATTTTCAAGCAGAGAGAAATGAAGCCCGGAGGCCACAGGATGTACCCAGTCCTCAGGCTCCTGCCACCCCATGTTGACCTTGAAGCTCTGCACCACTCCCCGACTCTTAGCCCCTTATTTTAAATTTTTATCTAACTTTAATATTGATGGCTACACAAACTTGGACAAATTACTACCAGCACATCATGACACACAGAAATTTAAACTCACAGCATAAATCCCTCCATCATGGGCCTTGCTTCCTCCCAGCGCACATATTTTCTCTCCCGTCTTCCCGTCATAGATGAATATCTTCCAAGAAACAAAAACATATGTGCATCACGTGTCTGGGTGTATGGATGACACGCCCGAGAGGTGGTGAGGAGGGACAGCTCCCGAAAGCCCAACACCCATCACCCCTTCACCCCTGGCCCTTACCTGGCCGTCAGCACTGGCCGTGGCAAATCTGTTCCCATCGGGGGAGAATCGAACGCAGTTGACAAAACGGCCATGGTCCTGTGGGAAAGAGGATAGTCACCCACCTGACGCAGTTCGGGGGTGCACTCTGAACCCCATGGCCAACCTCCACCACTGGCTATAGCAACGGGCAACTCAGGGGATTAGAGAAAGTCCCACATGTTCCCTGGGGCCAGTTTCAGCCTCCCCGCCCCTGCCTGATGCCCCCTCCAGCTCTTCTCCTGGTAAGTGTTCCTCCCCGATCTGACACTGCCATCTGCCGTCTCCTTTCTGGGCCTGCAGAGATCTTCAGTCTCGAGCCTGAGGCTCTGCCATGGCCAGAGCCATGGGCATCACCATGGGCCCCCTTCCTGGAGACCCAAGGCCCCAGCCTGGAGGAGGTGCTGGGGTGGGGCCCGGGGGTTTGCAAAACAAGTACGTGACTTTCCCCAGCAGGTATGACCCTCCAAACTGCATCAAAGTCAGAACTCACTTTCCAAATTGCATCTCTGTCTCTTTGGCTGCAGAAGCCTCTGCCAGTGTCAAGACCTGTCACTTTATCTCTAAGGGGCCATGGGGAGCCTCCAGGCCAACTCCTTACAGGAGAGCAGCAGGTGCAGGGAGGCTGTGTAACCCAACAGCGCCAGCTTTAAGAACCCAGCTCAAGTTTCCTGCCCAGAGCCTCGCTTCCTCAGCGGCACTGCTCTCGGGCCCTGGCAGGTGCTGGGTAGGCCCAGGCTTCTCTGGCCGGAAGCCATCCCAGGTCAGGTCCCCAAAGTCGCAGGCTGACTGCCACCCGTTCTGGGCTGTATGGGAGCTCTCTGCACAAGAAGGCCCCCTGTCCTGTGTATCAGGGACGAGGCTCACCCCATTGTTCCCTTGAGGGCCGCAGGAGCCAGGTGGGTGCAAAGCTGGTGGGAAGGGGGCCTGAGACAAAGCCTCGCAGATTGCCCACGGAGTAGGGCGGCACACACATCCCCTTCCAGTTAAGGAGGAGCAATCCAGTGACAAGATGCAACCTTAACTATACCGCAGCATCCAACTTCCTCGGCGAGCATGGCCGACTCTCACCTAGATCAACACTGACATGCCCGTCACTTCCGGGACCTACTTTTCCTTGATGCTGAAGGGGATGAAGGAGACACACTGGTGTCAGCTCACCCTGGGTCCCTCTGCCTGGGCAAGAGTCACGCGGTGCTCAAGAACTGGGAGGCCAAAAGCACTCATCCCAAATGCGGCAGAGAAGGGGACAACAGGGTGGCAGAGTGGGCTGCTGACTCTGCTGATGTACTGAATATGCCACGAATCAGAGTACTTAGCCACCGTTCAGTTCTAACCAGGTACAACACCTCACTGTACTGGTTCCCTGAGGACAGGCGTGGACACTCCTGCTCCAACCCCAGGTCTAGAAGCAGGATGCCGCTGGGAAGAAACCGGACGCCCAGGACCTGTGGCCCTAAGCAGGCATCTATGGCCTGGCTCAAAACGGTTCACTTTGTGGGGCTCTCTCACAGGGCCTGCCAGAGGCGAGGTCTGTGCCCGGGGACATGCAGCTGCAGGAGGGTGGCCAGAGAAGTCGGGACCAAGCTGATGTCCTCAAGCGCCCAAGGCTATGGGAGCCTGGGCCTCTGCTCCAGAGCCTCTCCTGTCACCATTTCCTGCAGCTCAGCCAACCACCAGGAGTCCAGATGGGCAGGAGACTCCTGTCTGCTCCTGAAATAGCCCCTGTACAGGCAGCGAGCGCCAGCAGCCCATTAACCAAGAAACGAACGCTAAAAATAGCGCTTCCTGCAGGGAGCCCAGGCGTGTACATGTGGGGCTGTGGGGGTCACTTCCAGTTCAGAGGATCTGCAGCCTTCTCCAGAGCTGTCCCCACTGACCAGAGGGTCACGGTGCAATCCTGAAGTCCCAGCTCAGGCCGTCCTGTGTGGATGCCTGACCCAGGGTGCTGCTAGAGCCAACAAGTGGAGTCTCCCAAGAGCCCTCTCGCTCCATGCCTCCCTCCAGTAGCATCACTGCTCTCACAGCAAGCAGAGGCTTAAAGAAATGAGGTATTGGGGCCGGTGAGATGGCTCAGCGGCTTAAGCGCCTGCCCGGCAAGCGCGAGGGCCCGAGTTCGACTCCCGGATCCCACATACGAAAAAGGGGCCGGTGATATCGCTCAGCGGCACGGGCGCCTGCTGGCACACGAGGTCCTGAGGTCGACCCCTGGTACCCAAAAAAAAAAAAAAGAAATGAGGTATTAAGGAATCTCCCAAGGCCATGTCACCTACAGGAATAGAGCGGCCTGGGCTCCAGGTGTCTTGACTCCAGCGTGCACTCTTGACTATCTGGCTGGCTCAGGTGTCCGTGATCCCCAGCCTTGGCAGCTGCTGTCCACTAACACCCCCCTTGACCCACTTCCCCCCCACGCCCACCAGCTCTGCCTCTCCTACCCAGCATGTGCCCCATGGCCTTGGTGCTCCTAAAACGTTCACCCTTCAGTGGAAACACCGGCTCCCTTCCTTCTCTCCACCAGGCTGGGTTCTTCCCTGCCAAACAGCTCGAGAGCAGCACTGCGTCCTTCACCCACCTCAGCAGGGCTTAGAAGCCCAAAGGAACAGCACCCACCCGACTGCGTCTCGCGCCTCCTGAACAAGTCAGCCAGCACTTTTCTCTGGAGCACGAGGGCCACGGCCCTGCTCTCTGCCTCAGGTGCCAGGATTGACAAGAGGAGGTAGGCATGCATTTGCCTGGCTGAAGCCTCCTGGGAAGAAGATGGGGTCTCCAGTATGTTTGGTCCACTTGAGACACTGCACTCACTAAGACCTGCAGGGACCTCCATTTCCAGGTTGCATGGCCACATCCTGGGCCAGTTCTCCACGAGGGAATGGGCCTCTTGCATTCGCTGTTCCCACCAATCGTTTTGCTGGACACAAAGTGCCACATCCAGCATCAACACCCGGGAGTGGAGACACGCAGAAGGCACTGAAATCCTCAAGCAACCACTGCTCACTCGCAGAGGACAAGGGAGGCTGGAGGCACAGAAACTGGCCCTTGGCCACGCCAGACAACCAAGACACCAGTGGGACTTTGTCACAACATCCAGATGTATCTGTCAGAGGGAGGCCCTGATGTGGTGGGGGCAGGACGCAGCCGTACCAATCCCCCTCCTGAGGCCACAGTCAGTGCCTCTCTGGGGACCTAACCCTTTGTCCAGAGTGGAAGGGTTGGTGACGGGGACTGTCGGGCCTAAACCTTACCTGCTCCCAGACCCAGGTTCTCCAGCGATCCTGACAGTCACCCCCGCCGGGCACCCATGACATCTAAAATGTGGGTGCACGTGAACAGGGTGGTGCCTGTGCCCACTCCAGGTAAAAGGTTTCTCCTTCACCCACCTTCAATGTGCACGAAGCCGGGCCGTGGACTGAGGCCCGCAGGGCACAAGCCAGGACTCCAGTTCAGAGCTGGAGCCCACACGCGCTCTGTGCAATAGGCTGCTGAACAAAAAGGAAAGCACCATGGCCCTTGAGCTTGGGCCAGCAGATAGGGAGGTGGCTCAATGTGACCTCAAGGTCCCTCCAACCTGGTGCTTTCATGCCACTCGGGTGCAGCCTTGGCAGGGTCTTGTTTCAGCATGCACTGGACCGAAATCCCCAATAGCCTGCTCTTTTTTAGGGCAACAGCTTGCATGTGACCTGTGTTGTCCCCTCCCTGCCCAGGTCCTGCCCTCAGGGCCACTACCCACCCTCCATGCCTCAGACTGGGGTGAGCCCCAGGTGCTGGGGCTGCATGGGTGGGCAAGGGTGGTGTGGGCATGGACGGACGGACACAGGACAGAGCTACTGCACACGGCTCACTCCCCGCAGAGCTGAGCAGGAGGCGAAGGCGGCCCTGACTTCCAAGAGTCATGCGGTTGGGAATGAAAGATCTGGGGACAAAAGACTGCTACTGTTTGGATTTCACGCTGAAGAGAACTTAATTCTCTCTCAAAAATCCAAAAAACAAAACAAAAAAAACCACCCACATGCATTTTAATTTTTTCAAGAACATTCAAATCCCCAGCTTTGACACCAGGAGGACTCACGCGTGGGAAGCAGACTCACAGTGCTTGCAGGAGGTCGGCACACAGCCTTACCTGCCCCACGCCCACACCCGGGCCCTCTGCCCATCTGTCTGTGCACCTGCCCTTTCCCACCCCTGCTGCCCCATGGTCGACAAGAAGGCAGAAGGCCGAGATCACAGAGGGCAGGAGGACGTAGCCCAGGCCTAATGCGTACCAGCAACCACACTTGATTCTCAAGGTCGGCAACACCTACCAGCAGGCACTGGGGCTGCAGGGTCCTGATGCCCTCCCTGCCCTTCTATGCCAGGCCAGCTGAGCCTGTAAGACTCTCTCTGGGCAAAATATGGACCTTGACATTTACACCAGTGTCCTGAGCCCTCCCCACAGATGTGGGCTGGGCAGGGGAGGGTCACCATCACCCTGCTTTCTGGGGACCTAGAGGCACACCTACTGAGCGTGAGGGCGGCAGAGCCAGCCAGTCGGGTGCCGAGCGGCACCCAGAGTCTCTGGTCCCAGGCCCATAGCCCTTTCCACCTCTCTAGGTCTTCAGGGTCCACGGGTGTGGGCTCCTGGGAGGATTTCAGTGTGGGTAGCAGTGCCCACCCTGAGGACGGGCCCAGCTGGGCAAAGCTTTCCATCTGACACTGCAGATCGGTGCTGCCTGGGTAAGACTGTATAAGGAGGGCAGAAAGAAGGAGGGTAGAGAGGATGATCCACCCAAGCCCCCAAGCGAGCACTCACAGGATGCAGGGCACGCAGAGCACAGGCTGGGGCTGCTGTCCGGGTCAAACCCTGGCTCCGCCACGCACCCGAGCTGCTCTGTGCCACGTTCAACCCACATCTGCAGATGAAAGGTCTTCCCCAGGGCCAGGAAAAGGAGCCCCACCCTCACACACCCTAATGAAGACCAAAGGAGTCCAAGCACAACTTGTGAGCGCCTGGCAGCTGGGACAGCGTCCCTGGAAGCAGCCAGGACAGCATCCAACGGCCCCAAAACCTCTTGCCCTTTCTTCCTCCCTTGGCTTCAGATCAGGTTTGGACCCACGGTTTGCTGGCTCAGCACTGCTCCTCCGTGGTCTACAGGACTTGTGCTCCACTTAAACGCTGACCTTGGGCTGCAGCCTTCAACAAAGCTCCCGAAACAGCCAGGTCTCCACACGCTACCAATTAGGCAGCGCTGCAGGAGACAGATCTGAAACTACAGGGTCCTGGAAGAAGCCCCCAGGACCTGCTCAGCCCGAGGCTCCAGTGACGAAATGGAGCTGTTTGTTTCACCAATGGGGAATCCCTGGAGAGCTCGTCTGTACCCTAAGCCAAGTGCCACCTCAGGAAGTTCTGCCCACTGCCGAATCCATCCTCGCCCTTCCCACTGCGTTACATCTGCCATCTACAGTTAGCTGCGTGAAGTCACTGAAATGAGCAGTCCCCCTTGGTGAGCCGCTCTAAGGACACTGTCTCATGGGGTCTCAAGGCTCAGACACTGGAACCACTAGCGCCCCTGGAGGATGATGAGTCCCAGACCTCGCCAGCCTGATCCCAAAACTCAACCACCTCCAAGGGATACACAGCCCATAAAACACACCCTTTCTGGATGAAAATGGCCACTACACCTGTTCCTCTTCATCGCAGGCACTAATGCTGGGTGCTGTTTCCAGAGCACGTGCCCAAGATAACTGGGAAAGCCACAGCAAGTACAGCACTGCCGGTCGGTGTCCCTACATACCAGCCCGGCCGTCGGGAACACACCCTGGGGCCAGAAAAGGGGTGCTGCGGCTGCCCTCTAGGGGGCTGTTCATAGCTCAAATCCCTGCCCAGGATCCTGGGTGCCAAAGGCGCCCACCCCCTCTCCCCATCGTGCAGTGGGAAAGACGAACTCAAGAGCAGCCCCCATCAGGGAGGGGAAGATGAGAGTGGGGACCCCGAGATTAGACGCTCCTGCTGAAGCCTGCACACTCCTCCAGGGCATGCAGAGAACCTTCCCTCCACAGACACAATGTGGCTGATCCCTGATGGTACCCGGTACGCCACTTTGTGGGCATGCGTGCTCTCATTGCCTCTCAGCGGAGGGACCTGGGGGGGGTCCAGGTGTCCTGAAAGGCATTTTCTCTACCCCTTTGGTAGCTCAACAGCCCTGCAGCCGAAGAGCAGGCTGCCAGGGCCCAGGTTGCTCCTCTGGTTACACGGCATCAGACATCACTGCCTTCAGTGCCCTGCTGGAACCCTGTGCCTAGTCCAGGAGCTGGTGAACATGTGGAGGGGACAAGTGTGCTCTCCATCTCTACGTGACATTTCCCCCATCCAATGCCACTTTCTACCTTCACATTATGATGCTCTGACCCCCCGCATCCATATCAGGTATCTCATACCACCTCTAAGTCACCCAAACCACCCTCAGAGAGCAGCCCACTTACACCAATGGTGAACTTGAATTTGAACGGAGGCCCCTCGAAGAACGCAGCGCAGTTATCGTCGCTTCCTGTCGCCAGCCGGTATGGCCTGGTCTGCTTGATGTCCACGCTGTTGATGACTTTGTTGTGTCCTGTGATCTCGCCCACGGAAGAGCCACTGTCCCACAGGAAGACAGCTCCGAACCTTTACCCAATGAGAAGAGTCAAGGAGAAAAAGTCAACGTGGGAAGGCAGAGGAGAAACTCAATAGCTGAGGGCCTGTGCACAAGGCCAGGGTGGATGCTGATGCAGCTGGCCCAGGATGCTAAAGGGAAAGCACATTTTGACAGCGTGTGGATTCTGGTCTATAAGCTATGTGTTAAAGGATCTGAGGATGACCAGGAGCCACCAGACTCCTCTGGAAGGCACCAGGTGTCCGGGTGCATGTCCTAGCACCGCAGCCCCTCACATGTGGAAGGCAGCCCAGGAAGCAGCCGCTGGGGACTTTATGGCTTCAACTCTTTCCTAACTGGAGGAGGGACCAGGAAAGAGACCTAGTACCGCCCCTCCTAGAAAACAGATGCTTTGCTTTAACCCAAAGCGTAAGTAAAGACCAAAGGAACATAGATACAGGAGACAGGCAGGTCTTTTGCAAATGGGAAGGGAGCCAAGGGGATGGATGGAAGGGGGATTAAAAAAGGAATTCAAATGTGTTGTGTACATGCTCCAAAGCCCCACAACGAATGTAGTCATTACATACGGCAAACATGTAGTAACGAAAAAACGTAAAATAAAGGAATAGTAATGTAACAAAAAAATGCATAAAAAATACACTTTTTAGTTTTTCTTTGTCACTGATTAGAAATGGAACTGTTGGAGCAGCAGGGATTAATTAAAAACTACAGAAGAATGAACAGTCCCCAGAGTACGCGCTACAAGCGACTGAGGGAAACAGGCACGTGGCTGTCAAGGTCAAGGGCCTGCCGGGCTGCGGTGGGCAACCGTGGCGGGGACAGACCCGAGGTCCGGCTCTGAGCCTGCCGGTCACCAACCAAGAGCGCAGCCTCCATGGCGTGTGGCCTGCCCAGGATATAGTCGCCCCTCAGGTGATGTCCCCAGCCGGAGAAACTCACGGCCAGCCCCTCTTGCAGCCATGTGGTCACTGCTGGAAGGGTCTCCTGATTAGAGGCACATCCTGTTCACTTGTCCCTTTCCTGCTGCCTGGGATGGGGGCATGACAGGGAGAGAGAGTCCCACGAGGCGAAGGACCAAGACCGCCAGAGAGAGCACAGAAGGGGCCTCAGGCCTAGATCACAGCCCGGGGATGTAGCTCCCCTGTGTGTGGCTGAGCCAACCTGAAGGGACTGGCGGCTCCACTGCCCTCATGTCTGGGAAGGCAGCCGGACGGCTGGCGCCCACCAGGAACTCAGCTGGCCCAGATCCTCCTGCCACCCTGCACCCGGGCCAGGCCGTAGGGAAAGGGGCAGAGAGGGGCCAAGTTGAGCAACTCACTTCTCCCTTCCTTCCCCGACCACGGCGATCCTCTTACTGTCTTCGGTCCAGGCAATGTCCTTGATCTTCCCGACAAAAGGCTGATACTCGTACTTGAGGAGGTGTTCCCTCTGCGTGGTATCCCAGATTCTCAGCTTCCCAGAGGCATCTGTGGCACACGGGTGTGGAGGAGAGCCACGCTTCACCACCAGGCCAGTGTGCGGGCCACAGCCCCCCGGTGCCTGGAGGGAAAGCCGCATCCTGGCACACGAAATTCAGCCACTCTCCATCAGTGCCACCTCTGCAGACTGCCTTAACCCTGCATCTCACCTGGACACCAGACCCTGCTTAGGTATGGGAAAGGGACATGGGATACCAAAACATCACGGCACAGCTAAGCAGTATCGCTTCGTGGCTCCTAGGGGACGTGAGTGGGGAGTGGACCTTGGGCCGTCTGCTTCGCACTCACTTGGGATGCACTGCAGCCCTGGGCTCCCAGGCACCTCGGGTGACATTTGACCCGGCCCTGCCTGTGCCCCAGACCCAGCACCTCAACCGTCACCCGCGCAGATGGGTGTTCCACACTATGAGCTGGGGCTGAGTGAGCTGCTCCTGTGAGGCAGGAGGGTTGCGTGCAGCATGCGGAGACAGCAGCGAGTTGTAAAGAAAGGAGCGTGGGGGCCCCACAGGATGGCACCAAGCGTTAGCCTGACACACCCCTTCCCAAAGAAGTACTGTGTGGGCAGTGGGAAGGAAGGAGCGTTCACACCAACCCTTAGGTTTACAACCTCTGCCCTGGCCTCAAAGCAGGCAGGTGGGCTGTGGCCTTGCCTGGTGTTACAGTTTGTGTCCAGATGTCCCCCCAAAACCGGATGCACTTTTAGATGGGGCTTTTCGGGGGCAGTTGAATCTAGAGTGTGTGACTGATTCACAGTGCAATGCTGGGATTAAGGGTGGGTGACTGCTGAATCACTCTGCTGGTTGGACTGGAACCGCACTAATCCCAGCAGCCTGGATGAGATAAAAGGGACAGAAAGAGGCTTGTTCCCTCCCTTTTGCTCTTGCTGCTTTTGCTGCCTTCCGCCAGCATGAACTGTTGCCCTCTGCCATGTACCGCCCTGCCTTGGAGCCAGCCGAGTATGGACTGAAACCTCCACAAACTGAGCTAAATAACCTTTCCTCCTTTAACTTTGGGTGTCGGGTATTTCGTAACTAAGTAACTGGGGTAACTAAGATACCTGGGGACCCCAGAACACTTCACCAAGCACTGGACAAACCCCACAGCTGGCTCCAGGGAAAACAGCTTCTGCGTTCTGGACTGAGCAGAGCCAAGGAGGGGCAGAGGTGGAGGCAGTGCAGGGCGGCAGCCAGGCGTCTGCACAGGGGCTCATATCTGGCCTCTTCCATGTGGGGGCTCTGTGGGCCTCACACAAGCCACGTTGCCTCTCTGTGGCCTTACCTACCTGAACAGTGCCACCTTGTAGGGCTGCTGTGGGGACAAGATGAGGCCATTGTGTGAAGTCTCAGATTGATTCTCAGTGCCCAGTGAACACTCGTTATGAGGTAACCCTGAGCTAAGGCTCTGCAGCAGCTCCTAGGGACCCTCGCTATGGGCAGACAGAGCCAGAGTCCACACCCGCAGGCTGACACTGGGAGAGGCAGGTGAGGACCACACCCAGTGCTCGCTTAACTGCAGGGATACACTGGTAAGAGGGGACACCAATCCACATGAGTAGCACCAGTCTGGTGGGGTGAGAGAGTCCCTGAACTCACCAGTCTCTCTGGTGAGAGAGAGCGCGTGGCATGTTGGCAAGGTGTGTTCCAGAGAGAACCTGGACAGCTGGTTAGCTGAATTCCTTCACTCAACAGGCCAGCAAGGAAAGGAAAGCCAGCCAGGGCCGCAGGGCTACAGGGGAGTGATGCACGGGCAGGAAGAGGTGCACACGCCTGCATACACACGTACTTGCACACGTTCATGCACGTGCATGTGTAAGCACCTCCACACTGGCACACCCGACCACCTCTCAGACAGACAGAGCCCCACTCTTCCATGTCCCTGGGCTCATCTACCTGCTTCCTCCCCGCTGGCTCCAGCTGGCTCCAGCTCCGTTCCTAGACAGCCGAGCAGCTATTTCTCCACTGCCCCCCTGCAGAGCATCAACCTCCTCCACTAGGCCCTGGCTGTGCATTTCATTCTTTCCACTGAGAGATCCCGGGGACCAGGCAGACAGCCCTGACCCGACCAGAGCAGGCCCACAGCAATTGTGGCCGACCGAGGGCCTGCTGGGTGCCCAGCCCAGTGCTGAGTCCTGGGGGTAGACGAGGTGCTTTTCCCGCAGAGGGGCCTGGCAGGGAGACATGAAAGCACACCCCTGATGACCTGTTGGCCTGCAGTGTGAGGACAGAGTGATGTTGGGCAGGGCTCCCTCCCAGGCAAACTTGTCAACACAGGGACAGCCATCCTGGATGCATCCACATGATCCCGCAGCCCACACGTGTGGCGCACACACACACGAGCTGCGTGGCAAACACCACGGGAAGCAGAGCGAAGCTGCAGCGCAGGGCAAGTGGCTTTCCAGTCCCTGAGGAGACCTCTGCTCACGTGCAGCCTACAGCCTGCCTTTCCTCCCCTTCATCTCTTGGCACACAAAGCCTTCCTCCAAAAAGCCTGCCCTGGGTGTACAGCCACATCAGGTGCCAATGCCTCATGGTCCCTGCGGTACCCTGAGGGCCATCTGGGAATCACAGCTGGAGGGATGGAGCAAGGGGACAACCTGACATCAAAATCATGGGAGGAGGAAAACGCTGCAGGAGAGCTGAGCTGCTGTGGACAGCCATCGCAATGTGGGCTCCTCCGGCCAAGGCTGACCATCTTGCTCATGCTGGGGGCTCCCTGGAGGGTCCCTCCTGCAGCAGCCCTTCTAGAAGGCCCCGTCCTCCAGCAGCCATCAGCCACTCACAGCATCCACAGATGCCAGGTGGCTGGGGTCCTGGCTGCCAGGTGCTGCGGGCTTTCAGGGGTCCTAGGTGGGACCCCACCCCAACGGGCACACAGGCACCAGGTAACCTGCTGCACACCATCACAGCCCTTTCTGAGCCTCCCTCCCCTCACCCTCACTCCAAACCCTGCATGCCACACTATTTTTAGCCCAGGGCCTGCTTCTCTGTAGTGATGTTTGATGTTCGTTGTAACCCTTAACAATCACTTTGCTCTATTAGAAGAAAGGGATTAGAAACATAAAAATGTTATCTCCACCCAAGAACTCGCCTGGTTCCCTCACCAAATCATGACACTCTGAAGAGCATGTCAGGCAGACAGTCACATATACATGGGACAGTCCCTTGTGTCCACTTGCATTACAGCAAAGGCCACTGACTTCTGTCCTGCTGAGCAGTCCCTGGAGATGGACAGCCAGGCCTGGGCTGGCAGGATTTCAGCTGGGCATGGCAGGGCAGGAGCTGTGCCAAGCTGGGCAGACGCCCTTGCCAGGCACTTTTCTCTCCTAAGAAAATTTCTCAGAGCACCAGGCTGTGTTAAACACAATTTAAGAAAGTGCCTGGGCCAATTTTAGGGGCTTAATGAAGACATTTTGTTGGCAAGGGAGAACTATCACAGGGCTAAAATAAGCCATGGGATTAGAGTAAACCTTAAAATGCCATCAGAGATCCAAACATAAAACCCATTCAGTGCCTACTACTGTACTCCCTGCCTAGCCCCTGAGTATAACCGTGGTGGCTGTCAGCAGATGCCTGTCCCCTTCCTGGCTTTCCAAACGGCGCAGTGTTCCAGTTTCAGTGCTGGATAGCATGGTCACTCTGTTGCTAAGTACCCATCTGTGTAGGATCCATGCTAGGCACTATCCACACATCACCCCTCTGGGTCCTTCCCCCACCCCCTGCAGCCCCAGCTTACAGAAGAGAATATTAAGGCCCAAGAAAGTCAGTTATGCAACTGTGGCTGCTCAGCTAGTAAGGGAGATCCTGGGTCCGTCCCAACCCCACGGCCCACTGTCTCCTGCACATACAGCCTCAGGGAGCAGGTCACACACCACAGCACCTAGGAATCCTAGCAATTCTCCCAGCACTGAGTGCCTGCTGTGGCTTTGGAGATGCTGACGAGGCCCACGTCTGCTCATTACATACCCCCTTCCCCCAGGCTGGACACAGGGCTCGGCCAAAGAGGGCCATAAATATCTGCTGAGAATGAGCAAATGAACAAATGAGTGCGATGCAGGGTGTGCCACTCTACCCCATGCCTCCCTGTCTGCCTCCCTGTCTGCTTTGCAAATGGCCAGACCTCAAAGGACTAAGCGAATAAAGCTTCGGCAAATGTAAACCTCAGGCCCCTCCTCTGCCCGGATTCCAACCGAGCCACACAGAAAGCCTGGGATGGAGAGGGCAAAGGCCAGTCCTCAGACAACGCCGGCGCCTGCTGCGAGGCTGGCTGGGAAAGGAGCAGTGAGTGGATAAAGGGGACACAAATGCAGCTCTAATTCACACAACACACATACTCACACACACCCCATGTGCTCGCCTGACAGCTACCCATGGCGGCCAGGAGTGGCTTCTGCTGGCTCTGAGCTGGAGCCTGTGGGGATACTGTGCACTGTGAAGTACGCTTTCCAAAACTAAGGCCAGGTCTGCAAAGGACACGTTTTGTTGGCTTGCATTTCCTTTGCCAGCTGCACCACGTTTTGTTGGCTTGCATTTCCTTTGCCAGCTGCACATGAGTGCCCTGACCTTTCCCCCACACCCTCTTCCCAAGCCAGGAGCCAGCCTGGGCTTCCGTCCTGGGTGTCACCTGGGCCACACCCCGTGCCCAGGAATCTGCTCACACATTACCTCCAGAGGCAACGTAGAATCCGCTGGGTGCGTACTTGGCCACCACCACCTGGTGCGCATGCTCTGTGTAGATGTCGGCAACCGCGGGGTTCTGCGGGGAAAAGAGCAAAGGGTGAGTGTGAGGAGTGAGGGGGCAGCCAGCCTGGGGTGAAGGACGCAGGCCAAGTCCTGAGTGGATGGTCACAAATGAGGCGCCCACACCTACCCACCACTGCTGCCTGCCTACTTCTCTTAAGTGATAAAGCTTCAGGGAATCTTCCCTGGTCTGCTTTCTTGTACAGCAGCACCAGCATGGGACACGTACATATTTGTGGAATGCACCCATGATGAGAGAAAGAAAGGGGATGAATCCGTGACTCTCCTCTCCCCTTGTGGGATGCTGCCGGTCAGCAGTGCATTCATTCCACTACCCTACATCCACTATCCCCGGGCCACCTCCCCTGGCAGCCCTAAGCCCACGTAGCCACCCTCGGCATCTGAGGGGCACAGCTCCTAGCTGAGGTTTGGGAGCAGAGCAGGCCAAGGCTGGGGGCCCGGGGAAAGTGTGGGCTCCCCATGCCCGTGGTGGCACAGATCACAGGCTGGCTGGACCTCGTGGCAAGAACAAGGCCAGCATCTGGGGCTGGGGACACCTCCACGCCTCCACCAAGAGCTTTACTAAGAGCAGACCCCTTCCCTCCTCCCCCACATGCCCACATGCTGAGCCGCTCCCACCCAGCGCCACAGCCAAGCCTGGCAGGAGGGAATAAAGACCCCAATCTCTGATGTCAGCTCAGGAGAAACCAGTGCTCTCTGGGAAGAGCTTCCCAGACGCCAGGCTGAGGACACAGCAGGCTGGGGTAGAGAAGCCCAGCTCTCCAAACCCAGCAGCTGCAGCACACCTGACTGGACCCCAAGCACTGCCATGCAGATCTATTCGGGCCTCCTGTCGCCCCACCTCCCTCTCGACACCCCACCCCCAAAACAAAACCCTCACCTGCGGGCGCCCATCACCAGCCCCCTTCTGCTGGGCTGTGAAACAGCATCTCCCAGCGCTGTTCCCCAAGCCGCCCACCACCCCGCAGCATCCAACGGCCCAACGTAAGTGGCATTTCCTCCATTAAGCCTCCGGAGATGGCCCCAACCTGACTCCTCTACACCTGAGGTAGGACATTAGGGCTGGGCACACCAGACAACTAACCCGGTAGAATGTGTCAAAGGTCATGAAAACCCCGGGCTAATAGGCTGAGCCCTTGTTGGAGAACCCGGCACATGTGCCACAGTGGGCAAGCAGAGCCCTCTCTGTGATGATGTCTCAAGTTGTACTGAGCTGTTTTTTCTAAACTAAAGCCTCAATATTCAAATTTAACTACAGTGTGGGCACCATGTGGTAAATAGGCAGGTTTTGGGTTGCAGTTTGGGCACTCAGTCTCTAAAAGTTTTGCCATCACCGGGAGTGACATGATTCTTAGAAAAGAGGACAAGCACAGAACACAGGACCCAAAGTGACCCCAGGGCTCCTGAGCACTGTACATGCAACCAATCAGAAAGTAATATTCTTGATCCTTCATTTGAATCTGGCACTGTCACAAGACCAATCAGAGATGCTATTTTCAATCCTTCATTTGCATGTGGACACAACCAATCAAAAGATGGAGCTGGGCCTTCCTTTACATGTGGCAGGAAACCAGGTAAGTTTGGTTATAGGACAGTTTATACATGGTGTGACACCAAGTGAGTTTTTGATAGGACAAACGTCCCAATGCCTTATTTACAGGAGAGGGCCAACCAGGGAAGTTTGGATGCGATGTCACCAACTGTTTGCAAGGTGGAGCGAGTGAAGACCCTGGAGAGCTCCTACACTGCTGGTAGAAATGCAAAAGGGCACAGTGGAAAATAGTTTGGCGGTTGCTTATGAAGTTAAAATGCATGTGTCATGAAAGAAGACAACGCCAGTCCTGTGTATCTCCCCAAAGAAAATGAAAGCACATGTGTACAAACAGCCTGGAACCAAGCCAAGGGACTTTATCCACATAACACTAAAACACCACACACTATAAGCACACCCAGTGGCTGTGGAAAGGCAGACAGAGAGACGACGCACTGTGTAATCCCCTTTCTATGAAAGAAATTCTGGAACAGGTGGTGCAGTGACAAGTACAGCTGTTGTTGCTGGTGATGGGGTGGAAGACAGAATGACCACACAGGCTAAGAGGGGTTTTCTGGTACCACAGGAATGTTCTGTACCAGGACTGTGGCTGGGTTATGTGACCACTCACCAAAACTCAAGCTGTGCACGCATATCTAAGCCCCACCTCCCTGAAGCTGCGATGCCATCTCCTGCACCTCTGTCTGCCTGATTAAATAATGCCTCCCTCCTCTGATGAGCACTTCTATATCCTCCTAGAGTACACAGACGAGCGCTCGAGGGACACGCTGACACCCCCAAGATGCTGCCTCAGGGACCACCCGCAGGCAACCCAGGACACGCACCCCACTGTACAGGTGCCAGAGCCTTGCTCTAGACAGTGACCCCTCAGCAGGGCCAAAGCAGGCCAGGGTGAGCCCAGGGCAAGGGCATCCCAGGGGGAGCTGGCTGGGCAAACCACAGCAGTTCTGTCCCTGAGAATTCCTTCCCCTAGATGGCCGGATGTTGTCTGCACACTGGGTGTGGAAAACCCCAAAGGGCACTGAATCCAAAGCTGGCTGGATGACTCACTCTCTCACTTACTCTCGTTTGTATTCTAGATACAACTGGGCCAGCCGTGGGGTGAGACTCCAAATTACAGATAATGACTTACATCTGAGTCAGCAAGGCCTCCCCACTCTGCTCACTCACTCAGCTCACTGTGGGAGGCCGCTGCCACAAGGATGCTGCCCTGCCCCCAGCCCCCAGGTGTCCTCTTCCTGTCCAGCAGCCTTGGGGAGGGAGAAGAGGGTTGGGGCAAGGAGCTTATTTGGGGAAGCGCTCTGGAATGAGGAAAATGAGATGGCGGGAAGCACCCCCACTTCAGAAGCAGCATTTAACAGACACTGTGGTGGGCAGGCACATGGGGTCACCTTACAGAACAGCCCGGGGGTGGCCCCGCCCGGAGGCACTCTCCCCAAAGACTAAGCTCAGCAATGCCGGACACAGGACCGCAGGCCTCCTGAACACCTCTCCACCCCATCCACCCCACCACACTTCCAATCCAGTTCTTCTGGCCCTCCAGAGAGAGTGACAATCCCACCATCCCTCACCTCCCTGGGGCACCGTCCTCTCCCTGCAGGGAGTCCCCCAACACCTTTGCAGTCCCTGTCCCGCTGGGAGGGTACTCAGCAAGACACAAGGCCTACAAAGCAGCTCCAAGGAGGACTTGCTTAGCCATAGATGCTGGGCAGCATCTTCCCAGCCTCCTGGACGCTGAGATGGGGGCTCCTGTGGGCTCCCTGGCGGCCTTGGAGGGAGTCCCCCCATCACCTAGGCAAGGCAAGTGCCTCCCCGGCAGGGGGCCGGGGTTCTGAACAACCCTAGGTCTGAAGCCAGAAGCAGCCCCTGCTTGTGCCTCCTGTTGCCCAATGAGCAGGGCAGGACCCAGCCCCGACAAGTGACACTCACCTCTGCACTCCAGGGCAGAACCTTCCAGAACCCACAGCCTCTATAGTCCAAAGCCCACCTCCCATGACTGCCCTCTTCCCCGCCATACTCTACCAACTGCTGCTTGAAATTTCCCCATCTAGACTGTCTTCCCTCCTTCCCAATCCCAAACCCAATGACCTTTTCCTAGTTACCAGGCAAAGGCCACCTCCTCCAGGAAGCCTTCCCTGATGCTCCCAGCCCTGAGCGCCCATATTCCTTCCTCCCTGTGCCCTCCACCACTTTTGTACCTCACCCACCATCTGCACTGGGCAGAAGGGCATGCTGGGCAGGATCTGTATTTGATTTGTTACCCTGCAGCCTCTGAAAACCAGGGCATGCCTACCCCATGGTCCCCTGCACTCACTGAAAGGCCCCCGGGTAACCTGAAACTCTCTGTAAGGTCACAACAGCCCCGCAAGCCCATTTTACAGAAAGATCCAAGGCTTAGAGACAAAGCAAATGAAATGTGTCCGGGTTCAGCCTTGGGCACGCTGGGGCCCAGTTAGGAATCAGCCTTTATTCTTCCCTTCTACTCACGCACTGCTGGCACCGACATTAACCTGATTCCTTAACTCAGTCAACCGGAGCTGCCCACCCTGGAAGACTCTAGTGTGACCTTGGACACATTCTATCCCTCACTGTATGCCCCCTTCCTGCTGCCAGGGTTCAAATCCCAGCACCCTGCTGGGCTTCAGCATTCCCACCTGGAAAGAGGGGCAAGGACATCCACACCCCAGGATGCGGACAGTGCAATGTACTCTGAGTTACCGCAGTTACGTCTCACACTGACCCCAACACACCCTGGCCTCCCAGGTGTGGGGTGAGGAGAATAGGCAGGTGACTAATTAGTGCCAGGCCACTGTCAGCACCCAAGGTGCCCGGACCGGCTCAGGAGCTCAGCTGGGTGGTGGAGTGGGGCTAGAGAAGGGCCCTAGGCATGGAGGTGGGACAGGGTCTCTTTCTAGCTAAGACCCTAGCTAAGAGAGCAGCAGACCCTCCGGGAAGAAGTCCTAGGCCAGCCACCAAAGCTGGGGATGTGGAGGTCTCTCTGGAGCTGAGTAGAGAAGCAGCAGAAGGGTCCTTCCCACCTCATTCTCCAGGTGCCCCCAACATGGCTCTGCAAGGGTGGAGGCTGCAGGATGAGCACCTCCCATTACCCTACTTCCACAACCCAGCCAGAAGCAGGGCTGCAGGAGCCCACGGTGGGGCCGTGCACCCCAGGGCCTGTGCTCTTCCTGTCTGGACTCCCTGCATCTGCTGTCTCAATCCTCCTCCTGGAAAACTTTTAGCATCCTCCACGGCCCCACTCCAATGTGCTGCTTCTCCAGCGGCTGCCCTTCCTACTCTGTGGCACGAATGACTGTTTCCTTGTGTCTCCAAAGCGCTCCAGACGTTCTCATAAAATGCTTAATCCTACGTATGAATGCGTATTTATACCAGGGTTCCTAGCCCTGGGCCCACAGGCGGCTGGGCATTGTTGACTGTGTTGTGGGACGGTCCTGCGCCCTGTAGCGTGTATGGCAACATCTCTGGCTATAGGCACCAGATAACTGCGAAGTATCCTCAGGGCAATGAGAGCCGGGCGATGCTACCCGCTGGAAAGTCCCTGTTGAAATCCTGGCCCATGGTATATGGGGCTGGCTCAGCGAGATCCCGGCTTAGGGGACACTGTTGTCAGCAGGGGGAACCAAGGGGAGCCTGTAGCACTGGTAAACCCGTGAGTGGCGCGGATCTCTGAGCAGCCTCCCCATGCCCCAACCCTCAGAGTAGAACTCTGCCCTGCAGGTCTGAGCTTGTCACACATCTGCCCACCTTCCGATGGACCCAGCTGTCTCTGGAACAGAGCCAGGCTCTCTACCCTGTGCCCTGCAGCCATCACCCCAGCTTCATGGAGCCGGTACCCACTGATCTTCCCAAACCCACAGTCACCACTCTGTGACAAAGCACCCTCCGCTTCCAGACTGCAGGGCACAGGGTTCCTGGCTCTGGACTTGAATGTGCTCATTTCTGTCCAGATGGTCACCAAACATGTCACTTCCTCCTGCTGCTGAGATCATGCCACTCCTTCCCACAACAGAGCTCCAAGGGCAGGGCCACCCTGTGCACCCCAAAGGCCAAAGGCCATCCTGAACGTGCAGCAGGGACTCAGCAGGCACGCCCTTACAGGTCAGTCCTCAAACCCCCTACCCAACACCTGCAGGGACACATACAGGTCCTTCCGCATGTGACCAGGAGCAGATGGTGCCACATGACACCTGGCGTGGGCTGATCTGCACCCTGCTTGAGGAGACAGGTCCACAGATACTGCACGTGGACATGACGTCAACCTGCTCGCCTCATCATGTCTCACTCTGAGATTCAGTATTATAGACACTGTAGCTTTCCCAACGCACTGTCTTAGTTCTAGAACCTAGGAACTCAGTACCTTAAGCAGCTAGCCCCACGCATGCCCACACGGTGAGGTCGCTGAAACGCTCATTCGCATGAGCTGGTTTGAACAAGGACGTGGTCACAGGCAATTTGGAATCATGAACAGGTTCCTTCACAGCCCCAGACAGCATCCCTCCCCAGTGTCTGCAGAGGTCACAGAAGGCAGGGTGACACACGCCTCAAGGTTAGCAGTGACTCAGGTGATGCTGGCCCACAGGACAAGGATGGAAGTACTGCAGGTACCAGTGGCTACAGGGCGCCTTCCGTAAACCCCCAGCAGCACAAACTCCCCTTGGCAGGGGTCCCTTCTACGGTATCAAGCAAGGTGCGCACACTGTCCACAGCAGCCTTAGTTTGGAAGTGCTCTCCTGGATTATTAGTTTCTAAGTGGCCACCATCATATGCTTTAATCCTACAAAGAATCTTCTCCAAGTGGAGCGATGGGATGTAGGCAAAAAGGTAAGAAACACCCCCAACAGGCACACTGGCATATGCCTGTCATCCCACCTGCTCTGCAGTTTGAGGCAGGAGCATCGCAAGTCGGGGCTCATCTTCCGACAACTTACTGAGACTTGTCTCAAAAAATAAAAAGGGCTGTGGATGTAGCACCCCCAAGTTCGATCTTCAGTACAGAAAAAGGAAAAACCCCTTCCCTTCAAGCTTAAAAAGTGATGTTAAACGTCAACATAATATAGATTAATTAATGACAGCAGCAGCTCCCAGGAGCAGTTGGTAAGAACACTCTTTAGAAGGTGGGTTCCCCAAAATTATGCCCTCCAATCTAAAAAGCCCAGCTTTTCTTCTCTTGCAGTAAAACCTCAGTGGCATTTCGACCAGTATATTCTGGAGGAATTACCACATGCCAGGCCAATCTGCTAGCATGAGGATGTGCAGTGGATGGCAGAGGGCAAGCGTGGCTCTCTGGAGCCGATGTCGAGCTAGGGATGAACAGTGGACAGGCACTTATGTACAATTAGCAGCGGCAGGGGCCTGCCAGCTAGCTCGCTTCACATTTATTAGAACTGAGCAGCAGAGAAGGCCATAGGTGGAAATGGTAATTAGGGGAAGCCCCACTGAGCCACCAGTGCAAAGAAAATTCAGGCAAAGGCAACAAGCAGGTTCCAAGAGGGACATGGGGCACATTTGAGGGCCTGGTGAGGCCTCTTTGGCCACGGAGAGGACTCCGGCTTTCACAGGGATGGGAGACCGGGGAGGGTTGGAGCCACCTAGCCCCTGGGTCTCACAGGTCTGAAAGGAACCACTCCAGCCAGGTTCTGAAAAGAAAAGACCACAGGCAGCAAGAGCAGCAGCAGAACAACCCAGGCAGGGGAGGGTGCTAGCCTGGGCAGGGCGGGGGCAAAGCAGTGCCGATCTGTCAAGGTCCTGCGGCCCCTCTGAGCGGACAGTCAGCGGGGCTTGCTGGAGAACTATGAGCTGCAGCAGGGAGCGGGGACAGAGCGGAGTCCCAGGGCTTGGGCCTCAGTAGTCAGAGGAAGGAAGTTGCCTTTTTGAGGGAAGTGCACAGGGGAACCCCAAATCTGACTTGGGGCACGTGGAAATGCCATGCGGACCTTCCATGATCTGGTGCCAGCCTCCCTTTCTCCCCTCTTTTCTCTGTATTCCTACCAGACCACATTCATTTCTACACTCTGAATGTTCAAGGGAATTCACACCTTACTTCTTTCCAGAAATACTTTGCCCTAATAAAAATCATACTCACCTCTGAGGACCAACACCCCACCCATCAATCAAACTAGTGCCCTATGTGGTTGGCACAGGGAGAGATGTATCAGTGGCACCTTATGTTACATCACAGGAACTTAAACTGGCTGGGAAAGAAAGAAAATGCACCCTCAGGGGAGAATGATAAAGACAGCCCTGGGAGGGTAAGAATGAAGACCGCAGAGGGGCTGGCAAAATGGACTCTGTAAGTCAGCGATCACTTCCTGCAAAGAAATGCTTGTCACTGGTTGTGAATCTGCCTCTTTCACCTGGCAGAGCAGGGCTCCTCTGGGGAGGAAGAGACCAAGCTGGGGGATGGGACAAACTGGCAGCACTCCACACAGTTCCCCTAGCCGGAAGTGAATACAGACTGAATGACACAGGGAAGCCTTGCTGGAGGCAAGACCAAGTATTCTACTGCTCGGTATCTGTTCAGTGCTTTAGGGCATCTTCTATGCCAAACTACTTAGTGAGGACCTACTAAGGGCAATCTCAATTTTTACCTTCTCATTTTTACTCCTCTCTCCCAGGACTTTTCGATTATTGCTATCAAAGCTCTCGGTGATGTTTCCCCAGCTGTAAAGGAAGCTGGATCAGCTTTCTAGGAATCCCCGTGACTAGCCAATCCTTAGCATCTTCAAGGCAGGTTCGCACCCACCCACTCCCTCCTGCGAGGTGCCCAGGGATCCCTGGCAGGGCAGCAACCACCAAACAGAGCTCCACGTTCCAGCAAAGGAGCAGCAGGCACTGGCTGGCTAAACTCAGAGACAGGGACACAACCACCAGCACTTCCAACCAGGAAACGGCTTCTCCTGTCACAGACAGGAAACTGAGCCCCTGCATTCCTTCAGCCAGTTGTGAAGCTCGTGGAGCCCGAGTATGTCTCAAGCCACAACTCCAGCTGATGTGATGGCAGATGTAAGCTGAAGCTGACATCCCCTGTGAGCAAGCATATGTGCACCAGTCCCACGCTCAGCACAGAAACCCCCTAGAGTGGCCACGCTAGAACCTCAGGCTTCCACTCCCCATGCCATCTTTCAGGCCCAGGTGAGAGAAGCAAGACTCAAGTGGGCAATACTTGAAGTGGAGGAGAGTGACAAGCACACTGGACCATTTAGACAATCGCAGAGGAATAATGTGAACCTGAGAGGCCTTCCCAAGGAGCTGGCTCTAGAAGCATTTTCAGTCTGGGTATAAAGTGCCTGCAGAGAATGATTCATGGAATAATCTAGTTCCTGTTTTGCTCTGAGACTCAGATCCACAGCAGCAGATCAGGCTGGAGTCCAGAGGACAGGGTGTGCGCACTGGGAAACTGACGGTTCTGATATGATTAAGCATAAGGCCATTTACCAACTGCTCAAAACGCACCAGCCACCCTGGCTTTTCAACTCATGCCATAGACCAAAGCGGCTGGAGAAAGTGGCGGTATTATCACCTCACCATCTCCATTTTGCAGATAAGAAAACTAGGCTCAGAGAGAACAGATCACCAACCACCTCAAGATCAAGCAGCGGCTGCCCAGCCCTGTCCGATCCCTCAAATCTAGAGCCCGTGGTCTCAGGACTGAACTAATCTGAGCCTCATTTTCCCCACCTCAAAAACAACTGGGGGGGAGCAGAAAAACAGAATCTGATTTCTAAATTCCTGAGGTGTGGTCATAGGGCTGAGGGGGCGTGGCACCCCGGGCCCTCGCCCTCCCCAAACCCAGGGCAGAGACATCGGGGGCGGAAAGGGAAGATCTCCACTCCTAAGGCGGTGCGCGCTGGCAGGGACGGAAGCACGCTAGGTGGGGTAGGGGGTACTCACGTCGATGTTCCTCAGGATAACGCACTTGCCATTGGTGTACAGGAAATTGTTGCCCTTGGGGTCGCCGCCGATGATTTTGGAGACGCCCCTCTCCACCTGGGGGAGGCTGGCGAACACCTTCTCTGCGGAGACAGAAGGGCGCAGGGCGGGTGAGGGGTGGTCCTTGCCTCGGCCCCCCAAGGCGGGCGGAGGACGCGGGGGGCTGGAGGAGAGAGAGGGGCCCCAGGCCGGGCCTCGCCAGTCACCTGTTGCGGCCCGCGAGAGGGGCGACCGCCACTTTCTAGGCGCGCAGGAGCCGCTGCGACTTCCCGGTCAGCGCTCGGGCCAGGCCCTGGGGGAAGCCGGGGTCGCGCTGCCCACCCCCGCCTCGGACGCCAACTCCCGGACTCCCCGAGAGGGGGTCTCCGCGCCGCCCGCCCCCTCCCGGGAGACCCCGATGCCCGGGGCGAGAGGCCGGCTCCGGGCCCGCCGCTCACTCACTGATCTCGTACGGCATCCTCGCCCACTTGTTACCGCGCCGCGCTCGCCGAGAGCCAGGGGCCAGCCGCGCCGCGCTGAGACCTCGCCGACGCCGGAGCCGGGGACAGGGCGGCAGGCGGCGCCGGGCGTGCCGGGCGCGGAGGGGGCGGTCCGAGGCCGGGCTGCGGGGCGACTCGCGCTGCCCTGCGCGCTGCCGCTGCGACGCCGAACCCGGAAGCGCGGCCCCGGCGCGGCTCGCCCCCAGCTTTGACCATATATAGTCAAGCGCTCGGCTCGGCGGCTGCGGCCTCGTGAGCCTGCGCGGACGGCGCGCCCCTCCCCCGCCGCCCGCCTGCCCCGCCCCGGAAGTGACGTTCGTTCCGCGGCCCTTGAAAAGGAGGCGCGGACCGCGCGCGGGAGTGAAAGGCTTGCGGTGGGTTACGGCGTGTTTCGGGAGGTTCCTTTCCGAGGCTGTGCCGAAGACCGGTGGGGAGGGACGGGGGGCTTTCTTCGCCCCGGCGTTCACAAACAGCGTCCGGGGCTTGCGGAAACTTTGTAGGTTCGGCGTGGGTTTTGCAAACAGAAGGAGGGGGTGTATTTGTTTTTTTCCCCCTCGAGCATGACTTAAAAGTCGCATTTTCGTGCAGCAAGAACTTAGGAAGCAAAGGAAGCAAAACTTCCTTTTAGAAAAAACTGAGAAGCCAAGAAGAAGAAAGGGAGCCAGTGCTAAAAAAAAAAAAAAAAAAAAAAAACAACGGGATTTTTCATAAAGCAGAAGGGAGAGGGGACGCATGCTTTCAAAGTCAGGGGCAAAGGCTCACGGAGGGGAAAAGCTAGGGTGAAAGTGTTGGTGCTTTGAATTTCACCTTTTAGTAGGATGGGGGGCTAAGGAGGGTGAGGGTGAAGAAGTCGGAGGTAACCTCTGGGTACTTAGCTCTGAAACCCAAGTAAAGAATTCTGGAGAGGGCGTTGTTTTTCTCTAAAATCAAATCTGTCAGTCCTGTTCTTATCAGTGTCTAAGGGCACCACGTGCCACCGCGGGCCACAGGTGTGGGACAACCTAGCCCTTATCAGGACTCACCTGGGCAATTGCACCTGTTTACTACTGATTTAGGGCCTGTACGCGCCTCCCCCACCTTCACCTTTGTTCCGGTAGCTGGGTGGGCCTTTAAATATTAGCCTAAAGCGTGTCCTGGGCTGCAAGTTCATAAAGTTTTTTAAGTGGCGCATTTGGCCCTAGGGTGCTACAGGCCTCACGGTTTTTGTAAACTCTTTTGCTGTGGTGCACCAGATTCCCTGGTGCAGGTGCTGGAGGAAGGCCTGGGCGGTGAGGCTCCCCAACCCCCGACATGTTTTCTATCTGGAATTATCTTCACAGGGCTCTACCTGGGTAACCTCATGTAGCTCAGACCTCAGCTTTTCAATGAGCATCACCTGCCCTGGCCACCTTACTTTAAACTGCAGCCTTTTAGCCCTTGCGAACATTCCTGCTCCATGCAGCTCCTTCTTGCAGTGTGACTGGTTGTCTAGAGTATATGTCAAGCCTCAGTGGTTGCCATCACTCCCCGGCCCCAATCCTTGATGTAACATGCAAGTGGTTTCAGTGAACTGAAGGGTCATAGGAACGTTCAGTCTTACAAAATGCTGAGATTCCTGACCAAGACAAGTCTACATGGGGCTTGTAGCTACTTTCTCTGAGAAAGGAGAACTCGTTTCTGTCTGCCGAAAATGAGATTGCTAGAGCAAGGGCCACAGCTCCACAAAGTACAGTACTTAAACTCTTGCAAGCTAGGAGCCAGGTGTGTGCATAAAGTCATGAGAGTTGACATTGAAAATGAGACTGCAAAGCAAACAGCTCAGATTTCCAAACTCCTATCAGGATGCTGGGCTTTATGGCTTATTTTCAGCTTAAATCGTTCTGTGTTGGAGCTTGAGAAAGTTCAGTTGTGGAGCAGTTGTTATCAGTAAAAATCACTTAAATGTCTGAAGACAACCTGGCAGTTCCTAGCACTGGGGAGAAGGGACACCCTGGTGCGTGTTCTTAATCCTCCCCGTGGGGGTAATCTTGTGTTTTCTCAGGTGTAAGGAATTCACACCTTAGTGGAACTAGCTGGCCAAGCCTATTCCTTGGGTCACCCTAGTTCCCATACAAGCACTTAATAACCCCTGTCGTAGTGGGTGGACCGTGATACGTATTTTAGTGATTTGCAGCTCTACCAACCATCCCGATCACTTGTCTATCCACTGGCTCCTGATTTTGAGTGTCTCAAATCTATGCAAGCCAAAGCATAGCCCCACTGAGATCAAGCTCTACCCATCCCTTTCCCCCACTGCAGGGATGTCCCTACCCACAGTGACCACTGTCCTTATGTCTCCAGTTGCACAGACCAGAAGCCTCGCCTACTCCTGCTCTGATCCCCATTCAGTCCCTCACCAAATCCAGTCATTTTGCAAGCCTGCCTTGCTGATATTTGCATGGTTCCATCTTGCTAGCATGGTCCTGCTCTCTAAGATGCACCTCACCGGGGCTTACTTAACCTCTTGGTGACAGTTTTCCTGCACCTGCTCAGCCCCTCATTGCAGCAGAGTAGTCTTAATTTCTCAGCCCCCCAACCCCCGTTAAATAAGCCCATGCCTCCTGGGCCTCTAAAGCCTGGGAGTGCCCAGACCTTGCCTGGCTGTCAAGCTGCAATCTCCTGGATGGTTCTGCCCAGCAGCTGTCTGCCTAGCAATATTGCCTCCGCTATTTCCTGTGGAACTCCTGCAGCTGCAGTCCCTTCTCAAACTACACTTCTTGTGGTATATGTTACACATGCATCACTATGACTACGGGACAGGAACCCTCCTCCCACCCCCTGGAACATGAGACGCAGGGGACCACATTTGTTCCTCTGTCACATAGACCAGGGCACTCCAGGCAATTTGAAGCTGATTTGCATTATGAGGGAATGGGCAATGTGTGAGCATCCCCCAAACTTGCATTTGATTCCAAAAGTGTATTTTTTTTTTCTTTTTTTAAAAAAAGCATCTCTACACAAAATGGTGCTTTTGAGGAAAGACTTCAGGCTAGCTTTTGGCAAACTAGTTCCTTGAATTGGGTAACTTGGATAAAACCCTTCACTGGCAGCAGGTGTGCTAAAGAGGTCTGACAGCTTTCACTTGGAAGAGGGGAACGAATTTCCAGTTCCCTTGGGCAGGAGCTTTGTTGGGTGATGAAAGCAAGCGCTGAGCGTGTGTGTGTGTGGCTGTACAGCAGTCTACCCCTTGTCTTCTGAGTGGCCTTGGGACTTTGTTTCTATTGCTGTAAGCCAGGAATGTGCAATAGTTCTGTGGGACCCATGCTCCTGGAAGCTTTGGGGGAGGAACCATAAGGCGAATAGGACAGTTCTGAGCTTCCAAGGCCCATCCACCCACTTCCTCAATATGTTGGGCTCAAAGGACTTTTGGGGAAGGGCCCTGAGCCAGCTGGCTGGAGAAAGTAGCAGGGAGCAAGGTGGGTGCCAGCGAGGTTTCGTCCACTGTGGGAAGTAGCTGCGTGTGAGGTCTTTGTCTGCACTGTCTGCCTTTGAAATCTACTTGGAAGTTCTTGATCTGACCCAGGTTGGATCCAGGGAACACTCCCTTGTCTAGTTAGCTATGAAGGGGGGGAGAAGTGTGGAATCAGAGGGCAGAAATTATAGGGTGCTCACCTGTGATTCTGAAGCGATGTCTGGGGCTGTCTCTCTAGAAGGGAGAGCTGGGCCCATCACATCCAAAACTACCTTTGTCCCTTAAGACTTTTGGAGGCCTCGTTACCAAAGTTTTGTTTTGCCTACATGAACCTATGCAGAAGTGTTGACGTCTGAATTGGAAATTCGTCCCAGCAAGGATGAGAGTGAATTCTTATCCTTACCTCTGACCTAGCTTGTTATTGGAGCCGTTCTCGGGGCCTCTTTATTGTGAACACCTCCTGTTTCCAATTCAGCCCACCAGGGTGTGGTGGGTCTGGGAGGCAGATACCCAACACCTGTAACCAGTGCCACGCTAGCTTTCAGTTTCCTGCCGGGTAGAACCTTCTGTCCTGCATGAGGTCATCTTCCGTGAATGTACTTTGAGGGGGCTCAACACTAGCCCAGTTCGACTAGTTTACAACATGGTTCAGGAACAGTTCCTCTGTGTTCCTCACCTAACCCGCTAAGGTCCCATGAAGGCTAACTAGCTGCAGTTGACAATTATTGCTTGAAAGATTTGGGGACCTAAGCCTGTGTCTTACGATGCTTCACTCAAATCTTTCCATAGTCGTAGGTCTGGGCTGTTACTGTTCCCTACTCAGCTTTTCAAGAACCTGCACAGCTGCTGCCTGTGACCTCCCCATGCTGCATGAGGCTCTGCGCGGTGTTGTCCCGTGCAGGTGACAGGCATCCTGCCTGGCCTTTCTTCCTGTCTGCCTCAGGAAGTTGCCAGCATACTCTGGGATGGTGTTTCATGCTCTCACACTGAAAACTTCTGGGAGTTGGGGAGCCTTCACTTTCCTCAGGGCCTGGAGTAGGTTCTGACTTGTCTGAGTTGAAAAGCCAGTAAGAGGAGGGGTGCAGCCAGGATTGCAGGCTCACGTCTGCCCTCTTCAGGGCCCAAGCTGCTGTCCCAAGAACATGGGAGGAGGGCTGAAGCTTTGGGACCATGCTTAGCAAATCTTAGGCTCCTAAATAAATGGTGACAGAAAATAACTGAAATACAAAAATAGTTTGAGCCACATGTATGTGCCTATGCCCAAGGAGCACAAACTCAAGCGACAATGGGTCTAAGGTTACATACGATTTTATAGCCACAAAAGAAAGTAAACAGGGTCATATAAAGTAGGTGAACGATAAACAGAAATCTAAGACTCAGGTGTTGCCTTTTAACAAGACAAATACCTTACAGGATCCAGATGGGTCAGTATGTTAGCTTTAGGTTTGGTGGTGGCCTCATCTGCCAAGCTTGGTATGCTGAATTTTATCCAATAGGCAGACGTGCTCAGTCAGGTGCGGAGGCTTGATAAGTTGCTAGTGAGAAGGGGCTAAAGGTAGCCCTAATGTTCTTGGTCTGCCACATTCTATGTCTCCATGATGTTCTGATTGAGGTAAAAGATGGGCAGAAAAGAAATGAAATCATAACTAAAAATTATACATTTAAAAAGACTGCAACTTCCAGGAGCCAGCTGAAGTTACCCAAAGTGATCCAAATCCGAATTCCCTTTGTTATATTTAGGCTGTTTCCCTGCCAGACCTTATCACACCCTAAATTCCTTAGGAATATTGAAAGTCTGTAAATGGGCTTAATTGAAAGTTAAGGGAGCAGGAGCCCTGATCCTAAAATGAAGAGCAGGTTGAGAGAATCCCAAGAATGTTTAAATTAAAAAATTGTACCTCAGGCCGGTGAGATAGCTCAGCGGTATAAGCGCCTGCCTGGCAAGCGCGAGGTCCTGAGTTCAACTCCCGGAACCCACAGACGAAAAAAGGGCCAGTGATATTGCTCAGCGGCATGGGCGCCTGCTGGCGCGCGAGGTCCTGAGGACTCCTGGTACCCACAAAGAAAAAATTGCGCCTATACCTGTAGAGTGTTAGTACCCTTTTTGAAGGTGGGCTGCCCTCTGAGTTTCACTTCACAGGAAGCATAAATGTTCCCTGTACCAGGAAATGTCTCATTTCTGAGCACCCCTACTCCACCCTTAAGTGCATCATAAAATTTCTGCTTAACCCTTCTGTCTCTCTAATACACCCTGAAAATTTTTCCGTGAAGAAAGTCAGCAAACCTGCAAACTTATCTTTAAAAAGGGGTGGGGGTTAGGTTCTGTATTTCAGCCTTAGGAACCTCCTCAGATCCATCCGGGTGACACAGGGAAGGTTGAACACAGAATAGAAGCTCTTGACAATGGTGGTCTCTGGAGAACAGCAGCTCAAACTTTATTCCAGTAAAGAGTAGAAGCCGGTGGCTTTTTCCAAACCAAATTTAAGGCTGATATTTTTCTCAGGGCTGGGGCAAAACATCTGACACCCACAAGTTAAAGGAGCAAAGGTTTATTTGTAGCGCGGTTTGTAGAGGTTTCAGTCCATAGTTGGCTGGCTGCAAGGCAGGGTGGCATGGCAGAGAAACAGCAATGAGCCTTCTTTCCCCCTTCAGTTCATTCACGCTACAAGCCTATTGGTTGTTGGCACCCACACCCAGAGTGGACCTTCTATCTTCAGTAAATCCAATCAGCTGCAGTCAGAACCACACCAATCCAAGCAGTGGACTAACTAACTTATCACAAGCCCTGGGGGGGGTGGTCCTTGAAGCATCTAGAAATCCATCCTGCCTTCTGCCAGCGCATGCACCACAGACTACTGCCCTGCATGTGTTGGCAGCAGCCACTGCTGCTTCCAAGTCCTTTTCCTTTGGACTGCTCCCTCATCTGCTCTCTGAACACACAATCCTGGCTCCTTTCCAAGGCACAAACAGCAGGGAGATGTTTTTCCACTCTGCATGGGGGACACTAACAAGTTGGACACCTGGGCGTCTCCATTCTTGTGCCCTTCTAGGGAGGAGTGAGCCTGACTCCTTGATGGGCCTGTAGTGTATGGGATAGGCATAAATCAGACCTTTCTTTTTTAGACCTGTGCTCTGCCTTTTGTGAACAGGGAACTTTGATCTGGTTCCTTCAAATGGCTCTGTGCCCAGGTAACTGTCACTTTCCTCCAGTAGGGAATCCAGAGCCGTCTAAGACTGCATGTGGCTAGAGAGAGGTGTATCAGTTTGCTCCAGCTGCCATAAAAACTCGTTGGCTTACCTCTAGTGGTCTGTTTTGGAGGCCGGAAGTCCAAGATCCAAGGGATGGGGCAGAAGTTGGTTTCTTCTGAGGCAGTGAGTGAAAATCTGTTCCAGACCCTCACAGCTTCTGGTGCTGTGGCACTTTCTTGGTCTTCCTTAGCTTGTGATAAAGGAAAAATAGAACTTCTGACCGGTTAATTGTCAAAGGTGCTGAGTTTTCCTGGTCTCTCAACACTTAGGAATGAAATCATGAGCCAATGGAGGAAGTTAGTGTTAATAGAAAAAAGGGGAAGAATAGGTCCTAGATTTCTGGAAGGAGTCTCAAATGGGCACAGCGACAGAGGGGTAATTTACATGGCAGAATCACAATGTGGGTAGAATATAGGTCAAACTACAATTAACCTGTAGCTGCTTAGCTAATATCAATGAAGTAGGGTAACAAGTCAGATAGCAAGGGTACATGGACAGAACAGGTATTTTTTTTTTTGTGGGTACCAGGGGGTCGACCTCAGGACCTCGCGCGCCAACAGGCACCCGTGCCGCTGAGCGATATCACCGGCCCCTTTTTCGTATGTGGGTTCCGGGAGTCGAACTCGGGCCATCGCGCTTGCAAGGCAGGCGCTTACACCGCTGAGCCATTTCACCGGCCCCCAGAACAGGTATTTTGGGAAGGGGGGGTTGGGTCTAGATGCTGTAGTCACCCACTTGGGTGATGAATTCCTATCTGGACTTACTGGACCATGTGGGTGCTAATCACAGTATAATTTCAAGTTCCTGCTTATCCCTTAAGGTGTGCAGGCCTGGCTATTGTATCTCCCTCCTGTGGCCTCCAGCCACTAATTCTGATGTTTTTATTTTTTGTGCCGACTTCTTGAGACCCAGTCCCTCTCTGATGGTATATTTTTATCTAACTTATCTATAATAGCATCGTTTATCTCTGCTTTCATCTTCACTTGTTTTCCCGCTCGTTTCCAAATTTTCCTCTTAAAAGGACATCAGTTCTAACGGATTAGGGCCCACTCTTTTCCAGTTGACCTCCATTTAAGTAATTGTGTCTGTAACAACTACTGTATTTCCCACAGCCACATTCTGAAGACTGGAAGCGAGCGCTGGAACGTGTGACTTGTACAGGATCTGAGCCTGGCCCTGCGATAGCTCAGCTTGGGCTTGCCTCCTGTTATCTTCTAAACCAGAGCCCTGGCCCCTGGCTTCTCTGAGCCCTCTAGGAGGGAAGACAACAAAGACAGTTGGGTTTTGCAGAGATCCTCCTGTACGTGGTGGTGGTGTCTTTTGCACCATAAAAACTTTGCCACCTCTTCCTGGGGCACCTGCCCTTGGGAAAATTTCAAACCAAGGTAAGAGATCATTGGGCAGGGACCTGCACTACATGTGCCTGGCTGAAGGGTCACTAAAGAAGTGATTGCAGAACAGCTGTTCTGCACCCCATCCCACCCCCTGGCTCCAAAGTTGAGAAGTATTTAATGTCTAAAGTGGACAAGTTGAAACAGAAGGCCTAAACTGCTCAAATTTAGTGGCCTAAAGTTAAAAGGCAGCCTTTAAAATAGTGACTAGAGCACTTTGTTTCATTTGGAGGCAATGCAGCATCTCCTGTCCTATGAGGGACCAGTTCCTCAACCTGACTGATGCAGCCATCGTTATTTACATTTCCAAGTGTATGACGTGGAAAACTACGTGCTGGCTCAGGTCTAGGTCCTGGATGAGGAGCCAGGCTACTTATACCTGGCCTTTGGGCTCCGGTCACTACTGGTGGCATGTTGGGACTAGATAACAAGGGCTTCTGTACACAGAACAACCTAAGTTCCATGCTTTGAGGTTTGTCTTTACAATAGATTCAAAGGGAGATTCCAGGTTGAGGTTGAAGATGGATGAGTTTTCAGACTCAGTGGGTCACATGGCACCATCATGTACTTCTGGGGGAACCCTTGGTTTTAAGCAAGGCTTTGTCTCATCATTGTACATATGTGTCTCATTGAAACACTAAGCACCTTTCAGTACAGATATTAGTTACTAGAAAGTTCGCACTACAGTTGTGCACTACACAGGAGATGTGGTGGTTTTGGACATATAGTGATGGTGGACCCTCAAAGGCTCAGCCCTGTGTATTAGATTTGTCAAGGTCAGGCACTGTGGCATTTGCTCATGAGCCATGTGTACCTAGTGTCTGCCTGACACACTGGATATTGAATAAATGAGTTTTTAATCTCAGATGTTTCCAAGAAAAGTAACCTCTTAACTGAGATAAAATCAAAGCGTTCTTAGCGATGTTTGTGTAACATCAAAAACTTGGAAACCAGAAATGTTAATCACAGGGGGAGAGAAAACACTGCCACCTCTACTGTGTTGTGGTTTACTTAAAAGGTCAAACACAAATGTAGAATGTTCTGAATCATGGTGCTAGTAGGCTTTTTACTCCCCTTTGGGAAGTGTTTTTATGCATTATGAGCAAAATATAGCCCTTTAGTTGAAAGCATGCTCCTTGGAAGAACCGGAGTGTTCCGAGAGCCGGGTATGTGGAATGTAGCTGGGTGTGCTGTGGAGCCAATGGGCAACATCATCCCTCTGCTTTGTAGGGAAATGACTCTAGAGTTGAGACCTGATGAACATGAAGCGTACAGAGGATGTGTGATACTTGGTAGAAAAGTGTAGTCTGCCCGAAGGAAGTTGGTGTGGCTTGGAAATGGGCTAGGAATGGCTGAGGCCTTTCACGTGGAGGGTTCAGTCCCCAAAACCTTAAGTTCAAACTTTGCTCATGGCACCAAAGAAGGTCTTAAAACATGACACAGGTTTCATTTGTCGTCACTACAGACATGGTGGGGTGAGGCTGGAGATGGGAGGACAGCTGAAGTGCTGGAGGGTACTGGTGTGACCGAATGGTGGCCAACATAAGCTGGACAACAGCAAAGCTGATTGGTGGTGGTAGGGGAGACAGTGTTAAATATACGGGTGGAGGGAGCAAAGGCACCCCCAGGGATGACTAACTTGAGTTGGATAGCTGAGTTAGGTGATCCTAGTCACTTAGAAACTCAACCACAAGCCACAAGGGGATCTGCCTGCCTCTTTTTTGTATGCACCGATAAGAACTGACCATTTTCTTTCAGCCATAGTGACCTCAGCTGCCCAGGGCCCTGTCACATTGTGTTGGACAGCTGGCATGGCTGGGTGGTTTTTTGGTAATGTTTGACTAATTTTTCCCAAAGATGTTACACTATTAAATATGTAGTCAGTCTTCACCTGTAAGATATAATTGTGCTGTTGTTTCCATGGAAGAAATTCACACAGCCCAACTCCATGACTCTACTGATTCTCACTGCATTTCAAGTTTCTCCAGTGTTGTACAGAGGAGTCACAAACATTGGGCACATGTAGGTTCATGGTCGTAACGATAGAGGAAAGAGATATAACTTCTGACTTGTTGTATGTCAAATGTGCCAAGTTCTTGGCGTCACAACATTGAGGAATAATGTCAGGAACCAACGGGGGGAGGATGTTAGGTTTACTGGACACAGAAGAATAGCTCCTGGATCACCAATGGGTGGCCACTGAGGCCCTTTGTCAGGGGTAATTTATACAGCAAAATCACAAAGTGGTTTACAAGGTGGTTCAAACTACAATCCACCTATAGGATTACAAGTATTATAGGTACAGCTGCTTAGCTAACACTGATCCAATAGGGAAATGAGTCGTGAAGCAAGGGTACATAGGAAGAACAAAGGCATTTTTGGGAAGGGGGGGAGTATGGGTCCAGAAGTTCTGGTCAGCCACCCATGTGTCTGATGCCTATTTGCGCCCACTGGACCAGACGGTGCTATTGCAGTATAATTTCTAGTTGCTGTTTAACTTGTAAGCCTGACTGCTGCATCTCCAACCCGAGGCGTGGCTCTTTAGATTTGCCTCCAGCCACAATTCTGATGGCTATTTTCCGTGTGGACTTCCTTGAGGGCTCAAATCCTTTGGTGTGTATGGTAATTTCTATCTAACTTGGCTGCTTATAACAAGACTATCTCTGGTTCTGAGGAGACAGCATCATTTGGTCATCTACTCCCTGGGGCAGGATGTGTCCCAGCAGAACCAATTCTACTCAAGCTGTCTTGAGCATGGGCCCTGACATTCTCTCCCAGAGCTGTGTTCGTACCATATCCTCACTGTCCCCAGTTGGGGTAACCGTGTGATGTAGAAGGCACAGCTCGTCTAACCACCTTGGTCTCTACCTGGATGCAACACAACTCCTGTGTATCCCTTGTTCAAGTTTGGGGAATTAAAAGTCCCTAAGTCACATCTCACAATGCTGTATCTGGTAAGGTGGCGAATCAACCAATTCCCTCTGTGGATGACTCAATGACAAAGAATTCAGTTATGCTTTTTAAAGGGAATTTGGCTAAACTAATAGTAATGGGATAGACCTAAGAAATTCAAAAGTCAGTAAACTCCAATCTTAAAAAAGGGGTATCTCGATCATAAGAAAATACATACTGCCATTCCCATGGCAAATCAAAATCCCTGTGACCAAACTTGCTTTGATGTGTTAGCAAGGTGGTGGTACCACATTTGGTCTTCCCAGTTAGCTGTTGAATTGTTTTGAGCTTCATCTAGAGTTGAGCAGTGCACAGGAAGCCAGGTCTTCCTGGATGCATACTTGATATAACTGGAGGTGTCTTGGATGTATTGAAGCAATGGGACAAAGAACTTGTACAGCTTTCTCACTTCTAATTCATAAATGACAGAATTATTAGATTTGAGATAGTAAAGTAAGTGCTTAAAAGTGCATCTTAGCGGCTGGTGAGATGGCTCAGCGGCGTAAGTGCCTGCCTCGCAAGCACAAGGTCCTGAGTTTGACTCCCGGTACCCACACAAAAAAAGCGCATCTTTAGGGTATGGAGCAAAAATTAACTTGATTACACATCTGCTAGTAAGTTAACTGTGTTACAGATACCGTGCTGAGTGCCCAGTGCACGTCAGTGAAAGCCAGTGTGAACCAAGACCTGCAGTTCGTGCTGGTGACTCCTGTTGGGCTGGAGTCCTAGTGGAATCCTAGTGCCTTGAGACTTGATTTTTTGCAAGGTTTTCATAAGAAGGAAGCTGATGACTTGGGGCTGGGGAGGATGAAAGTGTTGGTGGTTTATAATGCAACTGAAGAATCTGGGTGAGTTTGGTTGTGGAATCCCATCTTAAGAGTGAAGGGGGATGTGTAATAAGGCCTCTCCCAGTGGGGAAGGGGGTGCAGAAGGTAGAATTGAGCTTTCACTGGCAGGTTAAGAGGTGTGTGGAGTCCAGAATGATATTTAGTGACAGGAATTTCACAGGTTACACAGGGTTGGGGCCTAAGGGGCGTTGCAGGTCTTGGGTATTAGAGGCTGAAAGGCTAGAGAGAACATTGTAGCATTTTTGAATTCTTGGGGAAAGCTTTAGAAGACTCCCTGATGAGGAAAGCTTTAGAGCAGTGATGAATCTTTTAGAGACTGCCCAAACTGCAGCCCAAAACCACTTATCACAAAGTGCTAATACTGCAATATAACCGGAATACTGAGGTTTTAGTTTAGAAAAAATGACTACTAACATCTTTTGTTCTAAAAGAAAACTCGCAATGATAAAAACAGCTTTTCGTTGAACAGTAAAAGTTTGCGTTTGATGTGGTTTTGCACAATTAATGTGATCTTTGCTATTGTATGTGTCTGATAACTTGTCAAACCTTGGCTCATACCTCACTAGTTTGAGAGTAACACATGCTGCACTCGGGTCATTTGTTAGTCTGTTTCTTGTATCAGATTCGATATAATTTAAAGCTGAAAACAGCTGCTGACAAGCATGAGGTGATCCAAACAAAGGACGAAAAGCAGTCCCAAGTGCTTTCATTGACTTAAAATTATTTGGCAGACAATTCCACACTTCAGGTGTTTCATTTTCAGAACTACCAGCTGTGCTGTCCTTTGTCATCCCTTCACACTATCTTAAGTGTTGCACACAGGTCATAGAATTTATTTTTCCAGCTAACGCTTTCTTGAAATTCCAGTAGCTCCATTTCCACTTTTCCAAAATATAACCAGTGTAAGCAGGAAAAGCTCAGGTGCCTTTATCTGGAGGAGAAAATACAGGGTTGTCTTCATTTTAAGGAACTGTTAAAAAATTACTAAAATTTTCCTTTGCAGCTGCCTTAAAATGCTAGAAAATTCCTTGTAGATTTCCTGGTGGCTTGTAGGATTGTGTGCAAGTGTTGTAGACTTGCATTTTTAGACCTGAAGTATTTTAGCTGCCCACTTTTCAGGGTCTTTCAAAAACCCTGCAGTGGTGAGCTGACATTTGCCAAGCATAGAACTCGGTCTTTAACAGTATTTCTGCTAGGTGGCATCTTGGAGTGCATTGTATAATTCTATCCTTTTTTTTTTGAGAAATGAAAGAATTACTCCCAGACAACGTGGCAGTTTCGATAAAATCCCCATCAGAGAGGTTTACCATGTTTTGCTATGCACAGTGAAATTTGAAAGCAGTTGCCCAATGATTTTTAGAGATAGTTGCAAAAACTTAAGATCCTGGGAGAATGTTTCCTCAATTTTCCTTCAATAAACTTTCAGTTTCACCAAGTTTGGCAGCACTTCTGTGGTTGGTGTCAAATGCCACTGCCACTTGATGTGCAACACGCTTTCGCTACACAATACATAATGCTTCCCCATTGCATTCAGTCACTCCATGACTTTGTCTAGGCCTCTTGGAGTCCTCTTCCACTACAGTGAGTCCCCAACTTATGAACAAGTGCTGTTCTGGGAGGACGTCAGATTCCTTTGTAAGTCTGACAAAGTGAGTCCTTAATACACCTTTGACACATGTACAATGTAAAATAAAGGCAAACACAAAAATACTACAAACTACTGGTCACTTTAAAATGGTGAATGCAGTATGGTACAGCAACTGGCATATAGGGGATTTCATGGAGTGCATGGATTACAAGGAGTGAAATCAACAGAATGGGAGGGCAAGAGGGAACTTGGCCTGCACCTGATGCTGATGACACAGGGTTTTTTAATTCAATTGTCGACCCTCTTGGAAATGATCCAGTAATGGCTGAGCAGTAGCGCTCAGGTGACTGCGCCACTGGATGGCATTCTGAATGGCTGCTTCCTACCTTTGTGTATCATTCTACGCTGGGGTCCTGTGACTCAAACTGCCTCATCAAGTCAAAATCCCCTTGCCATTTCCTATATTGTGAATCTCTTCGATTCTTCAGTTATCTTCCTCTTGGCTCCTTCGTCTTTTCACTGGGTCTGTAATTCCATCAGGACCTCATTAGTAAGCATGTGTTGCACAACAAGGAATTCTAGCTTCTCCTAGCTCTAAGGGTCATTAAGTTGTTTAAGTCCTCTTTGGACTTCCTTACACATCTTAAATTCATGAACTGTGGGCAGAGTTTCTTCAAAACCCCATTCATGGTGACAGCCGAAACCTCATGCCAGAGTTGATTTTTTTTTTTTTATGGGCTCGTAGGTGTTTGTTCACATCTACAAATGTTCATAATGCGAGGTCCCTTTATCTCAAAGTCTGCAACTTGAATATTTATATAAATCGGGGACTTAACCACGTCTCTCAGTTTTGTGCTTTTTTTTTTTTTTTTTTTTTTTGCTGTAGTCATATTTTGGTGTTCAAGACTTGGAGTCTACAAAAACAAAAGTGAAAAAATGAAGCACCCAACACAAATCTATCCCTAGACCAAAAATAGCCGCCACTAGCTTTAGACTACTGCTTGAGGCCCCTGTCATCTTCAGGGAGTGGAAAAGAACTCGGTGAGTGCCTGTTTCAGGGATATCCGGCTGAGAGCATGTTGCATGGACCACAGATAGGGAAAGCAGGAATGAGGGCCACCTCAGCAAGCATGTCGGTACTGGAAGACCCTGCATGTTCTGAGGCTAAGGGGGTCATTTGTTCTGCTGTGGCAACAGCTGAGCTTATCCATGGGTCTAGAGACTTAGAGAAGGCATAAGGGTGGTATGTTTTTCAGGCTGACTACTTAGGCTGAAATGCTGTGTAGTTCGAATTTGATCTCCTTAACCATTAAGGTATCCAGCTTAGAGATAATAGGAAACTAGCCAGGCTTAAAGTCAGATTTGTCTGGGTACAGGAGTTGATGCTGTCAGTGTTTCTGTGCTGCATTCTTGACACCAAGTGGAGAAGGTAATGAAACTTTTAGAACCAGAAATGAAGATTATCCTGAAATTCTGAATTTGAACCCGTTTTTCAGGAAGTCCTGTTGCTGGATTATTCGTGCTGCTCAGTGCCGAGACTGTGTGTGTGCTCTCTGCTGTTAGAGAAGTCGCTGTCCACCTCTAGAAAGCCTATGTATGTAGCCAGTGTTTTAATGCTGGTATCTCTTGCATGACCAATGCTGGCTTTGACAACTGGCTGATTTCCTTTTGCCGATTGTAGCTGAATAAGTTTCTGATTACTTCCTTGGAAACTTGGTGCCAGGGTCAAGGATGGTGTATCAGTGTTTACTAGAGAAACAGAATACAAGATATACAAATATATAAATTTACAGATTGGCTTACAGTGGCTGCCCACAGAGTCAGGTGTGTGTGCACCGGGGATCTGAAGGATCCGGCTGAAGGCCTGGAGCTCCATGTAGTGTCCCATGGGAGTCCATGTCAGAAGGCTGACAGGTCCGGGCTGGAGGCTGAAGACTCTGTGCTAAAAGCCAGGAGACAATGTCCAAGGTGAAAGAAGAGTGGAGCTCTCCTGTGAGGGAAACAGAAGTAGTCCTTAATTTGCTTTTTAATGGCATTCTGGTGATAATCCTCCCTAGGGTGGGTCTTCCACACCCACAGCTATGCTGAGCCAATTCGGTTGGGTGTTACTCAAATTGACACAATCGGCTATCACAGATGGTGTGTATGAAGCTCTTGGAGAAGCTTCCTGTTTCTCATGGGGAATCTATTCAGGAATGCTGACGTGAAGGGACAGGAACTACCTACTTCTCACTTCCGTGGAAGAGAGAAGTACCCCCTTCTCCCTTCTTGTGGGGAGCCACGTTGACTTTGACTTTCTCAACCCACTGTTCCCACCAGCAGGAGATAGAAGCTTCTCTGGGCAGTGAATTCACATTTCTTGTATGCCCTGGCATTATTCTGTGTCATCGGTGTGGCTGCCCTTAAGCAGGGTTGTGAGGGCCACTTCCTCCTCAAGGAAGCTCACCTGATGAGCTTGAGCTCCCCATACTTTGGGTCAGGGGTGGAGGATTGGGGCCTCATACTTTTCCCCCCTTGAAGGGTCATCTTAGTAGTAAAGCTAGAGAACAACTGAGCATAGGCTCCATACTAAAAGTGCCTACTTTGCTACAAGATGCAACCTCTTAAGGATCTAGTTGTATGTAGATGCTGATTTGTTGTAGGGGTGTAGTGAGCTTTCTGATCTCTGGTCTGTTGCTGGCATTCTGAATTCTCCGGTTGGTGGATATGGGCTGTGTAAGCAGAAATGAGCATGTTGGGTACAATTGGCTTTATCCTGTACGGCCATGTGGGCTCCCATAGTAGCTGGAGAATGAAACATGGCTTTGCTGGAGTCCTTGGTTGCAAGGCACTCCAGCTGGCTTTTGAACCCAGAAAGTTTTACTCAGGGGCGAAGGCACACTCCTCTGCATCCTCAGTTTGAGCAGATCTTGGGAATCTGATCTTTGAGCTGCTCTCCTGCTGTCTGAAGAGGCATAGGGGCAGACAGGGAAGCCAAAACACAGCCCCCAAAACTTGTGGCCTACAGAGTACTTGTCGCCTACAAAGTACTTGTCAAACTCGTGTGCCAAATTGAAAACCCCACTATATGTGCCACTTTCTCTGGCTGGGGCAATGCCAGGGGGAGTGAGCCACAAGACCATGTATGGATCCAGAAGTGCAGGGGGGGCTGCACAGTGATGTCCGCAGCGCCCTTGAGGGGCTGATCCTGATGATGTGCACTCCAGTGACCTCTTGAGGATACTTCACCCAGAGAACTTGCCCGAAGATGCGAGGCTGCTAACTTCTGGAAGTGACCGAGCACATCGGGAGCCTGGAGTGTCCTCATCGTTGAGTCTCAGCCTCCTTGGCCTGGATCAGGGTGTGCTGCATAGTCAGGAAGCAGGTTCTATGTTGCCCGAGATTGTTGTTCAGTCATTGTACTCGGTCTCTATTATATGCATGCTACGCTCTTTTGGACCCCATCATGTGGCTACCGATGAGCTTTTTGGATCAGTATCCTATGGGGCAAATCCTGTAGAGCTCAGAAGAGGGCTTTGCTGGCCTGTCAGTGTGTGACCTGTATTGGGTGATGGTTGAGATTCAGAAGTGGAGTCTTGGGGCAAGTCTGACCTCCAGACCACCACCCTGTGGATGCTGTGACTGAACTTCAGTGGCCTCTTCCATAGACAATGGAGTCTCTGCACAGGGAGAATTCCTTCGAGCATCTTCAGTGTGAACTGTGACCTCATCCCAAAATACACCCTAGAGAATGCGAGTCGGAGAGAGAAACACAAGGAGGGGAAGGCTCTGGGTGGGGAGCAAACTCCCAACTGCCTTTGAGGGTCTAGATTCCTTCAGATTTCATCCAGTGTGAAGAGGATATTTCTTATCATTGCGGAAAAAACTTGCTTTCTGTATCCTCCCAGAAATCTGAGCTCATGTTGATGAGAAATTGTGTATCTATGCAGTGGATGTGGGAAGCATGTGAGGCCTCCCCTTTGCCATATGTCAGAGCTCACTTTGAGGACAACATGGATCTATGATCACTGTGGGATGCCATCAGCATCCCAGGTACTCATCCTGCGCTTGACTGAGCAAATCCTGCTGGGGTTTGACATTTATCCCATGCTATGAGCTTGTTGATAAGACTTAAGGTTGCTATGTGCCATGCAAGGTCACCATGAAGACCTCATTGCTTGTCTCTGCAGACGTGACCTGCAGGGGATACGATATTCTCCATCCTTTGGGCCCAGGTCTTTTTAGATGAGCTAACAGTTACTGAGCGTGGGCTTCATCTGTTGGTGCACAGAGGAAGCCAATTGAGAAGGGAAGGTGGTGGTAGAAAAATAACTAGCTTGTTGGAAGATAGCAAAGATTCTCTAAAGGGCTGTCTTGCAGGGAGGCCGATTTAGGGATGGTTTGTGAAGTGTATGGATAGACTGGATACCTTCTCACAGGTGTGTAGCCAAATAACACATCTGATCCTAATTGTTTGGTCAAGAGATACTTAACAGTTCTGCAAATCTTAAGCACCAGAATCATTTTCCCAACCTATTGTCTGATTAGTTTGCCCACTTGTAGTTCTTGACGGTACTATGCAACGGACAAGGCAGCATGGTAGCTGTCCCAGCCCCTCTTACTGATCAGGAAACTAACAGTAACAGAAGATACATTTCACCTGGTTACTAGGAAAAACGAAGGGGTCAAGTGAGTTTAAATAGGGAGTCGGGCATGAGAGCTGGGCTCTGCTTAGCTTTGATTCTAGGATTGGACTGGTAGAATCTTAGTACTCGGGTCACAGCACTTCTCAGTGGGTTCTGCAAGAGAAACTTGAAGACAGAAAAGAGAAAGGGACCCTGTGCAAACGGATTGGAGGACGTAGACAGCCCAGGACTGGGGTTAAGTGTCAGACTGCTTTGGGAGCAGCACTGTTGTGCTGTCTTGTGTTGTGCTGTCTTGGGATGATGGTGAGGCTTCCTTGCTCTCTGGTCTCTCAAGCTCCAGCTCTGCAGCTCTTTGCTGGTCCTTTGCCAAGGAGATGGTGTCTCATGAGCCACCTTAGTGCTTGAGTAAAACTTGGATTCTGGCCGGAGGCCCTCAAAGACTGTGGGTAGAGGCCTGGAAGGGGGGAGATGCTGGCTCAACTTTCCGTCTTCACTGTGTATTGCTCGCCTGTTGGTGTCCTCATTCCAAACATGACATGTTATCTCTAAAGAGGTGACAGGGGCAAAAGAGGCACAGCAGGAAATAATCCAAATGGATTGGCTGTGGGGAGCTGGAGCATGGCAGCTTGAGATAGGCTTGAATGGTATTCAACCTAATTAAATGAGATATTAGATATGCTTATATAAAGACTGACTGAAGTAAAAAATGACTTTAAAAGGAAAGAAAAGTCTACCCTCTCACATAGTCCAGTGTTAGAATCTCAGTCCAGTGTTAGAATCTCTCCACTTTTTCTCAAAACGAATATTCCTCCAGGTAGCGCTTTACAGCTTAGCTTGGCAGCTTTCTGGAGTCTGACTGTTTCCTGGACAAAGGCCCTAGTTGTGGGGAGAAGAGCCCTAGATGTGTGAATAGGGACTGTGAAGACAGCCAGCCAGGAAGGTGGGCAGGGAAAAAGTGGTCAGCCCTGCAAAGGAACACAGCTCGACTGGGCTCCAAGATGACCACAGAGGAATGAAGGATTAGCTGGAATCTAATTCTGGAAAGGTTGGGCCACCTGGGGGCGAAGTAGACACGGTCCTAACAGCTTCTCCCAGGGAATCTCTTTAAAAATCCTTGGCTCACCCCTCACACCCTCAGTGCGTGCTCCAGATTCTAAGGCAGTTAGGGTGGGTGGGTGCTGAGTCCTTTCTGTGGGAACTACTGAGCGACACAACTAGATTTTGCCAAATTCACAGCAGGGCTGTACATCAATGTGTATAACATGTTCCCGCCAGCTTGAACCACTAGTAAGAGCCTGAGGACTGGCCTAGCATAATTGTGGGAAGGGCCTGACAGTCTGGGGTGAAGGTTACACAGGGCTGTTACCAAGGTGTTAGGCCTTTGACCTCTGAATGCTAGCCGAAGTAACTCCATCTTGTGGGCCCCTGTTTTTAGCTGTCCAGTGGATCCCCACTAGGTCCTGAGGCTCTCACTGTAGGTCTGGCTAAAAACAGCCAGCAGTGCCCATGCCACAGCCTTGAATGTTGGGCTGCTTTGAAATGTACAGAATAGCCCAGTGCCCTTAATCTCAGCCTCTCGGTTTCTAGACCATGGGCAAAATGAAGGCAAATCTGCCAAGGTGTGTAATACACAACAGTCTCTAGTGAAACTCGGGGCTTCCTTTGAAGCAAAAAATCGTAGGTTGAATATGAATACGTTCCATATTCAAATGTAAGCCTCACACTTCTCACATCAAATAAATGTATTGTGATTGGTTATTGCAGTTTTAAAGGAAATCGTTTGGAAGTGATTGAACCTATAAGTCCCCTGGTGGATTAAAAAATAATGTCTTGGTTACCTTCTCGTTGCTGGGACAAGATATACCTGACCACCACCCACAAGTAGTTAAAGGAGGAAAAGTATATTTTAGCTCAATTTGTGGAGGTTTCAGTCCATAGTCGGCTGGCTCCAAGGCAGGGGTGGCATGGCAGAGGGGCATTGCAGAGGCGGCAGGAAGCAGCAAGCCTGTATTCCTTCTCTACCTCTTTATTCCACCCAGGCTACACGACCACTGCTAGGTGCCCCCAACACCCAGAGTGGGGCCTCTGTCTTCAGTAAATCCATTCAGCCACACCCCAAACTGCCAATCCTATCACATACTCTATACCCAGCAACCTTCGAAAAGTCCGACATGAACACATGTGGCTTTGTGTGGGACATCTAGATACAAGCCGTAGCAGGCACTAAGTACTTCACTCACAGGCTGGGGCATATGCAGCTGTACTGACTCCCTGTTGATAGGTCCCCCAAATCCTGGAGCAGCCTCACGTGGTTTTGGGGTGATGTTTTGGGGTGATGTTTTGGGGTGATGTTTTGGGGTGATGTTTTGGGGTGATGTTTTGGGGTGATGTTTTGGGTGTTTTTGGTGTTTTTGGTGTGTTTTTACCAGCTCCTCATACATTTCTCTTCCTCTTGGCCATTTTGGCTTCACTTCTCTTGAGTTGCTATAAAGTCATTTTGGCTTAAGACTACCTAAATGTTTTTCTTCCTTGTGGAGAGCTGGATGCAGTTTCCTATATTCAGCCCTGATCATCTCTTCCGAAGATGTACACAGCAGATCCATGGGATGATTTTGTTCTCTTCATCAAGATGCTGATTTGCTTGGCTCTTTCCCCAGAAAGATCCTGACTGACGTCAGAAGTGTTCCCTGATGCCCCTCAGCAGCCCTGTCTGTGAAAGTGTCTGTGAGCCTCGTGCTCCTGCGAATTGAGCAGAGCAAACAGCAGCAGCTTGTTCTCTTCAGATAATGAAGACAAACTTTGCATCTAGTGTGTAGGATCTAAAAACATTCAAGTTATTTCCAGGTATGCTGGGAGTGTTAGAATGTTGTCTCCTACACCAAAACACAGCCAAATCAAATGCTGTTAGATACCTCGATTCCAACAATACTAAGATGATTCCTTATGTGATAAAGGACATACAGAAAAGGGAGTCATGTCCTTTTGATCGCCCTTCAAGGTGGATTCTGGGCTCAGCTAAAGTGCCTGTATATAGGGGCTGGCTACACAAAATAGAGAAGGTTCCTATGGCCTGCTGGTGTTCCCCCTCTACCTAGGACTAAACATAGGGTTTGCTTATTGCTTCTGGGCACACCACCTCTGCTCTCCTAGAGTTCTGAGAATCTCTGGAGTGTTACCATGCTTTTCACTGGACACAGCTGATGCACAAGTATTTTCTGAATCTGAGTATACTGAGTGGCCTTCAGGACCACAGGTCACCAGTCCTCATGCTGAGGGGCCCTGGCCAGGTGATGCTGTTGGCAGGGACTGGGCAGGCAGGGCAGCCCATGGACAGTAACTTGGTTCCATCCTGATCTCCAGAATTCCACAATCAAATGTGCCAGAGCTGCTGTGGAAGGTCGGGGCTGTGTCTCCTTTTTGTGTTGGGCTGGGCAGGGCTACAAAGCAACCTGCAGGGGTTAGGGTTTTCCTAAGCATCAGGGCCTTTCGTGATATCAAGCCTGCTCTTCTGAACTTTCAATAGTGTGAGTTGTAATTTAAGAATAAAAATTGACGTGAAATGCTTTGAGACCTCAGTGTGTGAGGACTTTGTATTAAGGATCATTGGGTTTATTTGTCAGACTTTCAATTTTTCTCATGCCTGGCAGCATTGGATTTGACAAAATTCTTAGTGGGCTTGTTTGAGTTCACTATTCATGCTGCTACCAGGTACATTTGAGTGTTTAAAACACACATGGAAGCCACTGAGAAATACTTAGAAACTGTCGGCTTTGTCATAATTTTGGTAGGGTTGTGGGCTTACACAAGCCAGACTGCTGCTTTGTCTGCACCCTGGAGTGGACACTGAATTCTGGTGTCCCTCGCTGCTGATGGTCTCCTTTACAGGCAGTCTTACTGTGAAGGAAGGAAATGGACTATAGAAACTACTTCCCTTTTTATTGTATCCCGTTGTTGCATGACAAGTGAATTTTAAGAGTGAGGAACACTTGTGATGCATATATAAGCCTTGTGTAATACAAAACATAATCCTTGGTTCACTGCAATCTTTTTTTTACCAAAAACTTTCCAAAATCCCACCTGAGGTGGTTAGTGGTGGGGGGTGTATTAAATGTTAATCAGGATGCTTCCCAAGAAGAGTAGATGGATTCTTGTTGGTTCAGTGAGCACTGAAGATAAAAAAAAAATCCCCTAAGCAGTGATATGTGTGGCTCAGGTCACCAGGACCACTCATTGACAAGGGGACCCAGAAGGGGACTTGCAAGTCCTGTCCTGCTTGATGGCTGTGCACCTCCATGTCAGGGGTTAATGAATTTCCATCCTCCCTGGGGACTCAGAGCTGGGTTGCTCAGCATGTCTCTGCCTTGTGAACGTCATCCTCAACTCCACTGCTACGAGATGGACATGGTTGGGAGCCCCTTGAAAGGTCCTGTGCTATTGGCCAGAAAAAACTGAGTCAGGTAAACTGGGGGCAGAATAACCCTGAGGCAGACTCAGGGCCAGCAGGTGTAGTGAAAAGCACCCAGGCATACTAAGATGCTGAGTGGCTGTAAGGGAGGCCCAAGGTGGCACTGGGGAGGAGGTTGTGGCCAGTCACCAGTGAAGTCTTATGTGGGGAGGGGCTCTCCTAACAAAGTGTGTTCCGGGGAGAATAAGGAGTATTGAATGGTCATCGATGCTGAAGGAGAGGATGCACAAATGAACCCAAATGCGACTAAGCTGTGCCAACACAATGAAATAGCAAATGCCTAGAGCTCAAGGAGTGTTCTGGGGGACAGTGGAAGTGTCCTTCGCCGTGGGAATAGCCATTCAGGTGCAAATTCTGCACTCAGCTTCACATCCTCCCATTCAAAACCAGTAACTGCCCTGATTCCACCATGATGCCGAGGAAGTTGCACTGTAGATGACAATAGTCACTGGCCTGAAGTTGTCCACTGGGACCCCATGGTTCTGGTTAGCCCCAAGGTGTCGCTGGCTGTCATGTCTCCTGCGAGCCACAGCCCCTGTTATCTGACTCAAAACTCAAACTTGGCTCTTTTTCTCCCTCTAACGGTGTGTGGCATTTGTTTTCCCTCTTCTTGGGGAAGATTAAGGACCTTCAGGTCTCATTCTTACAGGATGCATAGAATCTTCCTAGGGTGACAGCTGGGAAGACTTTATAAGCTTCCAAGGGCTTCTGAGCTCTAAGTCTGCTGTTATGCCGTGTCATGGCCACCAGGTGGTGCCAAAGGCCTCCCCTCGGCCAGCCACTGGACTGGAAACTCATTGGCTCCTAATGCTGGATTTTTGAGGACCCTGAGAGGAGTCTTCCTTCTTACATCGGCCTCATCTTCTGGAAGAATCTTTACACTCTGAGCTAAGACATTCCCTTTACCAACCTCATAAACCTTTTTTTTTTTTTTTTTTTTTTTTTTGTGGGTACCGGGGGGTCGACCTCAGGACCTCGCGCGCCAACAGGCGCCGCCCGTGCCGCTGAGCGATATCACCGGCGGCCCCTTTTCCGTATGTGGGATCCGGGAGTTGAACTCGGGCCCTTGCGCTTGCAAGGCAGGCGCTTACGCCACTGAGCCATCTCACCGGCCCCTCATAAACCTTTTGAGGCGACCCCTGTCTGGGGGAGACGTGGCAGCTGAGCAGGGAAACTTTATTTTTATCAGTATTGTGTTGAGTGGACCTCTGTGATATACTTGTGTGACCTCAGGTACAGGTCTTTGTCCTAAATAAATAAGAATTTTGTTTTTTGAGACAGGGTCTTGCTATGTAGCACGGGCTGGCCTTGAACTCATGGCAGTCCTCCTGTCTCAGCCTCCTGAGTGCTGGGATTACAGGCATGCGCCACCACACCCAGCAAGAATTTTATTTTTTCGAGATAGGGTCTCGTTATGTAGCCCACAGTAGTTTCAAACTTGTGTGATCCTCCTGTCTCAATCTCCCAAGTGCTGGGATTACAGGTGTGTGCCACCATACTTTGTATTTAATGGGAATTTAAAAACACACAATCCAAAGCTTACATAGGAACCACAATTTAAACATCCAACCAATGAAGAAAATATAGTTATACAGTAGGGGGGAGGGGATCAGGTGCTGAGCAAATACTCTGAAAATTGGAAGAGCCTTACATGCCAGATTGTTGTAATAGAGGTAGCAGCTATCACATTTTAACTTGGCTGTGAATCTTTTTAAAAGTAGTCCTTAATGTGTAGAAAGATATAAAATGAGTTCACTAATCAATAGACAACCAACAACTTCCTGTATTGATCTGAAAACATCTGAATCCTTTTATTAAACATCTAACGAATTTAAAATGGCTAATCATGCCCAGTGGCCCATTCCACGTCCGGGTAAGCAGGGGTGGATTGTTGTCTATCACCAGCAGCATTAAGCGATCTCCTCTCTCCTTGGTCTCGCTCCATCTGTTGTCAGGGTTGGGTAAAGCGTGCTGTGTCAACAGCAGTCTGCTGCCTCTGGGTCCTGGAAGATGCAGCACATTGGCTGCTGAAGCTCCCTTCCCGCTCCTCTCTTCCTTTAGGAAATGGTCTCGGCCCACGGGACCTCGTCATTAGAATCTAACCCTTCATGGTGGAATTAGTCTGTACTGGAGGTCAGCAATGGAGGCTTCTCAATCCCTTTAAGCAAAAGTTCCCTCACTGACCTATCCTGGTCATTCCAGGGGGTTTTATGCTAGTTTCCATGTGCTAAGATCAAGGTTTCCTTCACTGCCATTATCATTTATGTGATGGGAATAAACTAGCGCATGAGCAGTGAGGGATCTGGGTTTAGGTTTCCTAGGAGTGAGGTGGAAGGTAGTGATTCCCACGTGGCAGGTTCAGAGTTGGTAACACCTGTTATTACAATCTATTGGTACATGGTTGGGATACCATAATGACTACTTTCATTGTGGGTACTTGGTACATGTACACGATACATACTAATTCCATTTTTTTTTTTGGTACGGGAATCTAACTCAGGACCTTGCACTTGCCAGGCAGGTGCTGTGCCGTTGAGCTATATCCCCTGCCCCACATCCTAATTCTTACGTCCCTTTCCCTTCCTTTATCTCTTGGTCTCCTTCCCATTTTCAGTACATCTGTTTCCTTTTATCTACTTTACTCTTAATTTATGCTTTGGACTTCTCATGAGTGAAATCATGGCATTTAAGCTTGTCTGATTTATCTCATTTAACATTGTAAACACCACATTTTATCCATTCATTTGTTGATCCAAGATTTAGCTGTTCTGAACTGTGCTGCTATAAACAATGAGTATGCACATAGCACTGTTACGTGTAACTCTTTGGGGAAGAATAACTGGGTGAAATGGGGTTGTATTTAGTTTTTTGAGGAATCTCCATACTGACTTTCATAGTGGGTTGTACTAGTTTACATTCATACCAATATTGGAGGGTTCCTTTTCTACCACAGCCTCGCCAGCATTTATTTGATGGCCATTCTTCCTGGAGTAAGACTAAATCTGTTTTAATTTGCCGTTCTCTAATGGCCAGTGATTTTGAACCTGTTTTTCACATTTATGGGCCATTTGCCTTTGAGGTGTGTATTCATTTTAGTTGCCCATTTTTTGGTTGGGTCTTTCATTTTGGGTGGTCTAATTTTTGAGTTCCTTATGTATTCTGGAAATTAGTCCTGGCTGAGGTGTAGCTGACAAAAGCAATCCCGGGTAACAAGAGCAAAGCAGGGGGGAGGCATCATGATTAAAGTTATGTTATAAAGCCATAGTGATAAAAATGGCATGGTACTGGCACAAAAAGATATGTGGATCAATGAAATAGAACAGAGGATGCCAAAACCCTAGACACATTCAGTCGCCTGATCTTTGATAAAAGGGCCAAGAACATGCACTGGTGGAGATGGCCTGTGTAGCAAAAGATGCTGGTGTAAAACTGGCTATTCACGTAGTTCAATGCAGAAGATTGAACTAGACCCATCTCACCTTGTACTACACTAAAAAATAGATCAAAGATCTAATAAAATATTTAATCTACGGGAAGATAAAATTGGTAAAACTCAGGCATAGGCAAGAACTTTCTGAACAGAGCTCCAATTTGCATGAGAAATCAAATCAATAAATGGGATTATATAAAAGTAAAAAGCTGCACAGCAAAGGAAGCAGTGAAGAGACAACCCACACAACGGGAAGTTTTTGCCAGCTGAATACTCTTCTGCATGAAGTAGCTTCTGCTAGGGAAGGGGAAATTACTTGCCCTTGACGCCTCAAGTCTCAAGGTCATCAGTGGCCTAGTTCAAGGATCCATCTTGTGGGGGAGGGTTCATGTGACCTTCTAGGAACTTCCAGGAGAAGGCCTTGACTAGGCCTCTTTGTGCTGGGATCCATTGTCACTCACGGAGGTTTCCTTTGCATCTCAACAAGGCTCTGAGGCCCCCGTTCTATGGCTAATTAAAGCCCAGGTGACAGCTACAGGCTTGGAAACGAGATTCTTCATGCCGGTTTGTCCTGTGCTGTCCTGGTGAGGTGGGCAGGAGATGCTGCTGTAACAGTGGTGGTGGTGACTGCACTTGAAGGGGTGATGGTGTGAGGGCTTTGCTAGGAATGTGAGACTTCTGTTCCCAGAAACATCTCATCTTTTCTGCTCATGCCATTACTTGGGGTCTCTCTGTATCCGAGTTCCCTTAACTCATTACCACATCAAATAAATGGATTGTAGACATTCGGTGGGTCAGCCAAATCCCAGGGACTTGCCCGGGCTCAAATGAACTTGGCTGCTTTTCTGGCGATTATGCCACATCAGTCATCAAATTGGGGAAAGGTATTCTCTGCCTACCTCCTGTGTGTTAGAACTGCCTGGAACCGTGTTGTCCATGAAACTGAAACACAGTTGTATGAATATTTATCAATTTTCACTGGATCTCAGGAAAATACGGGTGGTTGGGGAGGTAGGAGACAAGACAATATGTGCTTCTCCCAAGTCATCAGAGCTGAGGATAGGCAAGCCCTGGAGAGATGATGGGTATCACTAGGGCATCAAGCTGTGACAGTGAACCACACAGGTCCATCTTTCATCAGTAGTCCCCTGTGGTCACACTGGTCCCAGCTTACTGCTTATTACTCTTGTCATGGTCGCAGCTTTCTGTGCTTGGTGTCTTAGGATGTTCCCTTCTGAAGCTTCCCTGCAGGAGGAATGCGTCCACCTGTGCCCTGCTAGGAGTTGGCCACTGTGGCTGATGGGCAAGGTAGACCTGGTGACCAGGCTGGCCATGTATAGATGTAACTTGAGGAATTTTATCTTGGATCTGCTCAAACCTGGGTTTTTGGGTGAGACTGAAATGTGGATCATCTTAGGACAGCAAGTGGCCGATGCCATGTTACTATATTCTTTACCCTCATGTTCCAGACATGATCTGTTGCTCCAATGTCCTCTGAGTTATAGCAACATAACCAGGATGATAACGTCGTAGTTTCTTTTGACTTTCCTTAATATAGGAGTCAAGTAACTTGAGTATCTCCAGGTGCCTGGCTTTGCAGTAGGCATTTATTTCATGTAAAGGAATACAGATTTCTTGTGCTCATGGTGATTCTGAAAGTAAACCCTCAAGTGTTGAACTTTGCCCCTGGAGCAGCTTTCTACAGAGACCTACAGTCATACCTTCATAGGGTGGGCTCTTTGCTGTTAGGTGGTTTTGTAATGTAAATTCCTTGTGTGCTTTTGTGGCCCCATACAGACCATGACCCGATCCTTTGTACGTCTGATTACCAAGGTCTATGGGCAAGTCTGTTAAAGGTGATTCTGATTGGGTAGTTGATGAGAATTTTTTTTTTTAAAGAGAAGAAAAAACAAAACAAATCAAAAAACAAATTTTCAAAACAACATAATATGAGGGTAACAATGGTCAATGGATTATGTATTATTATCTTTAAGTTAGTTATTCAGGATACCAGACATTAGCATTCAATTGTCCAAACATTATTGGCTCAAACCTTACTCTTCAATGAACTAAGTAAAACTGGTAGTGTATCTATCTTAACTATCTTATATACATATACAATTTTTTTTCCCTTTCCCTTCTTTCTTTTCCCCATTCCAGTCTCTTTCTTATTGACCAGTTTCTTTTTGATTCACCATGTCTATTGTACATTTTGGATCTTATTTACTCTTTCAGTTTCGATGAGAATGTTTTGAGAAGATGAAATCCAGGGCTGCTCTGTGGTGGTTAAAGGATGGGATGAACACTAGAAGATCTAGCCATCTGCTAGGCCCATCTTCCCACCATGTTACTAAACTAAAAATGGATCAGAGATCTAAAGATTGAAACGTACATATTTGGAACATCATACACATTAGAACCAGCAACCAGGAAAAGCTGTCCATGAGTAGAAGATACCTTGTCAAAGCCTGACATGTGAATGTTCCCCATGTACTAGGGCTGGTCCGCCTATGATGACATTGGTGGGAAAACTGAGAAAGTTTCTTGCTGCAGCAAGGACACGGTGGCATCAATTGTGATGGGTGCAATTGTCCAGATCTATAGCGTGCAAAGCAAGGTGCTGCTTTATGGAAAGCAAGGGGACTTAGCCTTTACAAGGCCCTTGGGAAATGATGCTTGAGTTAATCTTCAGAAAATATGGATCATTGTAGAACAGTTAGTGGCCAATGCCATGCATTTTGTCCTCATATTCCAGATGGTAATGAAGACTTGGTTAATGAAGATTTTCTCAGTACATACCTGCAAAGATGTACCATGACTGTGCTTGGTGAATAAGTATTTATTGGGATGACTTTGTGGTAGGTGATTCATTGAAGCATGTCATTGTATTATAACTTATGGTCCTTCCTGTCTAGGGTGTGTCCTTAGTCACCCTTAGAAGTTCAGGGTGTCCATTCAGGTTAACGTTCCATGTCCAGTATGTTCCCTTTACCACATATTCTTTCCAGATATTCTCCATGGTCAGGGACATGGCTGGTGGATCTGAGGTCCTATTCCTTTGAGCTTCAGAACATTTAGAAGAATCTGTGAACCTTATTTGTGATGGATTAGGGACACTTCTGATTCTGTGCAGGTGGTCCACCTGCCTCCAAGGGTCTGGTGACCTGAGTTCATATCAATAAGCCTTCCATCTGAGGATGCCCAGCAGATGGGATTCTGCCTGCAGTGTCTTTTAGGGCACCGTCTCAGATGTACATTCTATAGAATTTCTCATGTTATCATAGTGTCATGACCCAGCACTCTCTTGAAATTGCCCTGTACAAAGAGAATTGTTTTCTATGAAAACTATTAAGGGTGAGTTCTAGAATTTCATGGGTACCTCAGTTATGGAAGATTTGAGTGAGTTTACTCCTGGGAGGTACTTTTACCGAGTTGGTCTGCTACTTATTTCTGGACAAAATGGTGAACTCGGGTTAACAGACACTTAAGATCAGCGCTTGGGTTCCTAGGGTCTGAGTCTTGGGCCCCAGCACTTCAGATCTGGTCCAAAGTTAGAAGGTGGAATGGACTAGGTGGTCTCTAGTCATAACTTGCAAGACATCACTGTGGCCACCGCATTGTCTATATCTCTGCAGGAAAATGTCACCAGACTCATCAATTACCTGCAAAGCCTAAATATCCTGACCCTTGAAGTGAGTAGTCCATGGCTATGTGCACAGTGCTTAGTAGGTGCTCCACGGGGCTTGGGTGGAAGGTGGCTTAGTTCTGAAGAACAAGCTTTAGTGACATGGCATAGTACTGTTACCTTTTGTGCTCTCCCCGGATGCATAAAATTTCAAACCCAAATGCATTACTTGTGTACCTTGAGAGGCTTTAAAGAGGCTTGTGGCAAGTTGAGACCCTTTGTCATTAGTACCGATGGCTTGGGCTGGGTGATTGTTCATGGTGGGGGCCGTCCTGTGTACTGGAGGACTTTACAGAATATTTCTTGACTGTTATGCCTAGATTTTGGGAGCGTGCTCAGGTTGTGACAAAAAAATGTCTATATATGGCTTTCCAGGGATTGATTTTTCCAGGGAGCAAAAAGCACCCTGGGTAGGGAACCACTGAACTAGGTTCTTGAGGAAACAGACAAGTGCGCCTTGCAGTTCTCTCCTGGGCCCTTTGTAGGTGGAGTGCTGGATGCCTGTGGATTTCCTTCATAAACTTTTGTAAGTGAAAGAGGATATTCTGGAGAAGAGGGGTAGGTCAGCACTTCCATGGAAGGTAATGCTACCTCCTGGGAAATACTTTATATTTCCTTTGTTAGGAAAGTCCTCCTCACCACTGATTCTGGTGGTAAAACTTGTAGCTCAGTGTCATCTCTTCAACATGAGTGTCCCAGCTTGGATGTCTTACTGTTACAGTTGAGTGGGCCAAAAATAGTCGAGGTTCTTATGTATGATGAGGAAAGAATTGCCAAATGTACCCTTCAGCACTTCACCTGATGGCGGGGCAGGGCTTGCTTAGCCAGGATGGAATTTTATAAAGGGGGTCCTCATTGGGAGGAACACACCGGATCACCTGTCTTCCTGTAAGAGCAACCATAAAATACAACACCTGCTCCATATTGGCCATGAGAGAATACTGTCTTCTGAAAGAGAAGTTTGGGGCAGCTGGTGGTTAGGGATTACTGCCCTGAAGACAGTGATTTGTGATCTGCGATCTGCGGCCTGCATTACCCTATGGCAGACTCTGGAGGTGTTTATTTGGATGTCAGTGTATGAGAATGAACCATGAAGGTCCAATCTAAGTACTCTCTCTGTGAACACATAGCTTTGCATCTATTTCATCATTGACCTTCTAAGGTCTGAGCATGAGTTTTTTAAAGTTATCAAGTTATAAATACAGATTAGCAGCCAGACTGAGACAAAAAATATAAAACACTCAAACAATTACATGAAATCAAGGTTGAGCTTCAGTTCTTAGTTACCTGCAATAGCCCCGAGTGTTGTGGTGCTTGCTTGCAGGGCAAATTCCATCCTAGGCTAAAACCAGAAGAAATAGGCTATGATGGCTGATGTTCACTGAGTGGTAGGCAGGTCAACCAGCTGGCTAGGTAGATGTCAGCCTGGTGCCAATGGTTGCACACTTTTTTTTTTTTAAAGAAAAGAAAAGAACAAAATTTCAAAACAACATAATAGGGTAACAATGGTTAATACATTATTGTTATCTTTAATTACTCAGGGTACAAGATATCAGCATTCAATTGTCTAAACATTACTGGCATATAAACCTTTCTCTTCAATGAACTAAGCAAAATTAGTAGGGTTGCACACTTTCTGCAACAGAGCTGCTTGGTATAGGATGCCTTTTTCCGTGATGAGGTTTGGAGATGTCCTGGGACTTTCAGAAGGGGGTGTGGCCAGGGTGAAGCTGCCTCTTACTGAGGTCAAGATTCCTTTCTGTAGCATCTTTCAGTCAAATACTTGAGCCTCTCCCTGTGCCAGGCTTTCTGTAAGTGCTGTTACTTGAAGAATACTAGTTTTGTCTCACACGTAGGACATTGAAAAGTAGATGAATTTGTTATTAATGCAGCCTCATGCCATGTCTTGAGGTTTCCCCATCAGAGTGAGCATTCCCTGCCCACTAGACTGCTTTGTTAGAGACCTCTTGCTCTCCAATGGCTCTGAGCAGCACAAAGTCCATCCCTAACAGTCTGAATTTTCATGACCAACACTGCTGGATTCCTCAGGTATGGTCTTGGGTTCGGGGAGAGAGACCTTTTTGGTATTGTAATTTTCCTGTTTCAACATAGCTTTTGCTGGGTGTGATGAGACACCTGTAATCCCAGCACTCAAGAGATTGAGGCAAGAAAGATCCCTGTGTTTGAGGCCAGCTTGAACTACATAACAAGACCCTGTCTCAAAAAAGCAAAACAAGCATGGCTTTTGTTGACACAAGGCCAGTGACAGGTCCCATTGTCCTCACTTCAGCTCTCTGCATCTGGGCTTCATTTGGAACAGGGAGTTTTTTCATGGCTGTGTGCATTGTCGGTCTAGCTCCCCCCCTGTAGCCAGAAGATCCAGGCTCAGTTTTGGGGTGTTGCCACCTTGGCTGAACCTCTCCAAGGTCATGGTAAGCTGCCCTTGGTGGGTCTGCTCTTCTAGATCTTGAGCTCTATCCGTACTGTGGGGTGCAGCAGAAGCTCTCGAGGACTAACGTTGCACCTGGGGCTGGAAAGGAAGCATGGAAAAGTGGGGGGAGATAGCAACTGAGGCAGAAAGAGCACAGAGGTTAGAAACCGAGCAGACTTTCCTTTACTCACAGGTGCTCCATTGTGTGGAAGGTCGGGGCTTGCCAGGACTGAGAGTTCTAATGAAGGTGATGACTTCCAGTGAAGGGAACAAGATCCTCTAGTGTTGCCACACAGATCTGTGGTCACAGTGGTGGCACTGTCAAGGTAGATAGGGGTGCAACACACTGTAGGGATGAGAAGACAACTGCAGCTTCTGCAGTGGGCCCAGCCAGCTCAGCTGGGCATGAAAGTTTAAACTCTATTGGATTTTACCCTTGGTTTTTGTAGGTAGTTCATTTGCACCTAGAAATGGTCCTGTAAAATTGGACCATGTTGACCAGCAAAGTTCTACTTGGGGTCCCCTCAGTTGTGGAATGCAGTTTACCTGCAGAATTTGCAAGGCACCAGGCATATTGGAGGTGTTACTGGGACCCTAGCCCCAGAGGTGCTTGTCTTTGGTTGTCCTAACAAGCTGCATTCAGTTGTTTGCTGCACTGGGGGCCTAACGAAGGTGGTGAGATGAGGTAAATATATATATTGGTAATTTGGCCAAATTGGGGAAGAAAGCTAACCTGTCTCCCTCGAATCCATGACAGCATGAGATATTCTGTGCATAACAAGCTAAGAAATAGGTGTAGCATGTTGCAAGTCAGGTTAGGTTCTGGTTTTTATGTCTCAAAGGGATTCTGTAACAGTCATCAGTCTTCTGCCATGAAAGTTTCAGGACCTACTGTTGCTCTTGAAGTTAATGTGCGTGAAGAAGTGTTCACTTGCCAATCAGTTGTCAGTGCAAAACATAGCTTATTGCTCTAAAGAAAGTTGAGGTGATCTGAGTCAAGTAAGTGACTGAGGCCCACAAACATGGACTGACTAATGCTATCCTGAGTTATGTGCTCCACTGTGAGAAAGGTGGTGGACTTACATAGTCAGAGAACAAACAGTAATAATGAATTTACTGAATAGATTGGTGGAGAAATTGGGTAGGCAGGCCACACCTGACTGGGGAAGTCTCTTAGGTTTAGGTGTTAATAACATTCTAAGCTTCAGGATTGGTGGAAGTTAGAAGTCAGCTAAGCTCCGCAATGCACTCCAAACATTTTACCTAGTTAGGATGTTAGGTCAGATACAGAGGTTGGTACTATATAGCTATTGAAAAGTGCTAACGATTGCCCAAAATAGTTTTGTCTCTGCAATAGTACATCTCTCCAATCACAACATCATAGTCAGGTAAACTACAGGCTCTTCACACCAATGTGGCTTCTCCAGAGAACTTCACACAGTGGAGGCTAATGAAAATTTCATGGTGCCCTCTCAGAGCAGTGTTTGAATTCTCTCCTTTGGAGGTCATGGTCAGTGCTGGGATACTCTCTGGATAGTATGCAGAGAAGAGGGCACCTGGTTGGGACCAGAGAGCTTGGGATTCTGGGGTCTGAGTCTGTCACAGCTGGCCTCGAGTGTGGATGGGTGAGTTGGTCCCTTGGTTCATTTCTTGATGGTGCACAGCGGCCTCTATCTTGCCTAGAGGAAGGGGGAGAGTACAACCAGTTCTCATTGCCCACTTTAGTTGTCTATGTACACAGGTCAAAAGGGTAGCAATATATATGGCACAGGAAATGTCTTTGGGGAAACTTCAAAGATAGGCAAAAGATGTCTTCTCTACTCTTGCCTAGTGGGTTCTGGCTATTGGATGGGACTTAAGCACTAAGTGTTTCAAAATCCTAAAGATCTTACCTATGCCTGTGCAGACTGCAAAGGCTGCAGATTGTGGGGTCTTCTGAAAGTACCAGTTGGTCATATTTTTCCCCACCTCGTTACTGTTGACACACAATGTATGATTCTTTGTGTAGCTGTGCTGACCATTGTATGATTCTTTTTTTTTTTTTTAGCAGCGTATTTTCTTCCTCAATACCATCTTCTCTAAGCTGTGATAAGTAAATGTCTCCCTATGTTGCAAGAGTAGCATACACTAAATCACTTCAGTGGCCAAATGAGTGAGAAGTTTCTCATTACATGCTAGATTCAAACAAGTATCCTCTACATACACTACTGCAGTTGCCACACATGATAGTGCGTGTCTGTGATGAGCCTTGCATTGTGAAATTAATACATAGCCTGGTGAATGAGATTTCAAGACCCATCTGTGCACTTGCATGGAAAGACTTCAGACAAATGACCAATCATCTCATGCAATGTATGATTCAAGAGTCCTGGGTAGACTTGGACTGGTTTTTAAAAGTGGGAAACATTTCCCCATCATGATCATAGTTTGGGTCCTTGATCATGCCAAGCACCCAGCACTTCAGGTCTTTCAAGGGGAAAGAGATGCGCAGATTAGTGCTCTCCTGTCATGATTAGGTCATTATATGGCCACTGTATTAGTGTTCCCAGAGGGAAAAGGGACAGCACCAACCTCTTGTCATGCCCCCATGCCCACATCCTGCAGGGAGCAACAGTACAGGGAAGAAATACTCTGGGGGAGGGCTTGAAAACGTTGAGGGGAATGGAAGATGTCTATTTCTTAGCATTTGGCATTAAGCCTCAGCACATGGAATGGGGCTGCTTTATTCAAGGAACACCTTTGCTCACATCTGTCTTTCCATGGGACATTTGTAGGTGAAGTCCCATTTGTTTGTGCATTTTCTCCATCACCTAGAAAGTGGGAGAGCCAGAATACTTACGAGGGGTGAGGGGCAGATCAGTTCCTCAATTCTTTCCTGGAAATACATCCTCAGTTTAGCTCTTTGGTTCTGTGATTTGCTTCATGTTCTTTGAGGATTCTTTTTCACCCTTGACTCCTATAGTGAGACTTGGAGCACAATGTCATATCTTCATTGTGCACAAGGGGTCTGAATCCAGATGACCTTGGAGTCGTCCTCCTCACATTGTCTGGGTGGATGCTTAATGACAACACTAGTGTGACCTATTGATGTGTGGTGTGAATCTCTGGGCTGATATGAGGACTCCCCTTTACCATGTTATCCTTGAGCCTAAACCACCCTGAGAAACCACCCTGAGATACCACCCTGAGATACCACCCTGAGATGACTTCTGCCATTCTCTGGAGTTGAAGGTAGTATGATTTCTATGTTTAGGGTTTCTCAAGACACAATGACCAGGAGGCTTATTGTGGGTACCTGCCTCACATGGTGGATGGGCTGCCTGGCAGTAAGGGCAAGTGTGAGTCTCAGGGACCGAGTTCTGTCGATGGGCAGTTCTTCAAAGGGTTCTCAGCTCTGCTGTTCAGTGGACTGAATCGGGTCCACCAATATTGGGGAAAACTTTCCTCAATGAAGACTGATGCTACTAATCAGCTCTATAGACAACTTTGCAAGTTGCAAGCTCACCTAGATTAGTATTTGGTAGGAATTAGGGAATCACGTATCTGATTTTAGCAAGCAAAACTGACCATCAGCAATTCCAAATACCCTTTATTTCTTGAAGCTTATGTCTGGAAATTAAGAAAACCAGATCTGTTATACAGTCTGACTGTCGGCAGCATCCTGAAGTCACCAGCTGTCTTCATCACCAAGACACATTGATCCAGAGCATGAGCCAGAAATTCCAGCAGGCATCTACTCAGACCTCATGTAGCAGTAACCCAGGATGTTGCAACACACACAGCATGTGCCAGTATGAGGTATATGGAAGAGTCCGGGCCTACATGGTCTTACTAGCACTTTGGATGACCAGCATTGTCATTGCCTACTTAATGAAGCACACTTGCATGGACATGACAGATGGTTAAAAATCTTCCAAGGCAAATGACCAGTTCCCCAAACCTTAACTTCATGGGGCAGTTGGTGCCATGAGCCCCTGGTGACCTTGCCCCTATTAGTCCACATTTGCCCTGGCACAGTGAGCTTGGGCACACCAAGATACACCCCAGCAAAGCACATATTCTTGTTACTCTCATGTTGACTCTTTCTGTTCTCATGGTAATAGTTCAAAAATGACCTGGTGGCAGTATTGTTTATGTTCCCTGGTGGAAGTGTCTTGGAGCTAGGGACCCCAACAGGCCAACTGAACCCAAGTCTCGGGGTAGAAGCTACTGTTGGGTCAGTGACCTTAATCTGAGGGAGGAAAGTGTTCATTCTTTGGTACTCTCAAACCCTTATTCCACCTAATGGGGAAAAGTCATACAATGGCGTAGAGTAACTATGGCCGCCTGATGCCCTGTGCTTGTTGCAGCTTGGATTTTCTAACATGCTTTTGGAACTGCTGCTGAACACAAGTGGGGTATGGAAAAGGCATTAGGAGTCTGACTTCTTCCCCTGCTTGGACCACACTGAATTTATGGCTCTGCTTCTGATTCTTCTGCAAAGCAGCAGCATGTAGAATTGGGAGGAAATCGAGGTGTAGGATGTGAGCCTGTCTGATAGCTCCAGAACAAGTAGTCTCCATTCACGTTGTCCCATGCCAGCGTGGCTAGCACTTGCACTCCTGTGGCTGTGGGCTGTTCCTGAAGGGCCTGACAATTACAGGCTGATCATTTTCCCTAATGACCAATGAGTCCTGACTTAGTGGGATCAGACGGTGCATTTCTGTCTGTGTTTACACAGCACTCCGCTGGGCAATTCACTTAGCAACTCTTCTAGGTGGTGCTTCTGAGCATTTAAGTTATTCCAATACATCGGGCTTGCAGCTCTTAGGTGAACTATAATAAAAGCATTGTATCCTTTTCTATCTATCTTTCACTATAAAATGTGTTGGCTCTTCCAGACGATTACATGCAATTTTGTGCAGTAAACTAGGTGTTCTGAAAACTATGGACAGTAGTGATACAGTTACATAAAGAAATATAAACCCCTTTTCAGAGTACATGTCAGTCACAGTAGGATAAATGAGTCCTCCTCTGGGTTGGAAAGTCAGATGTAATCACCTTGCTAACCAGGTGCTGTTTGGTCCACATAAGGGATGATACCTTTATGGAGGATTTGAATTTTGCTCCTTGCAGCTGCAGTTGAGATCAGGATCGCAAATTAGGAAGGACACTCAGTTCGGTGGCCAAGAACAGAAGCTGGCTGACTTTACTGGAAGAGTCATCCTATCCACTTGATTGTAGAATGGATCCTCTGTGATAAATACTGAGAGGCTCTGACTTTTGGTACAATAAGCTTTGGTTCCCATAGGTCCCTCTGTGTGCCTCTTCCCCTTTTTGCCCATTTTCTAATTTTGCTTCTTTCAGGCTCTGGCCAGCCAGCCAATGCTGCTAATACATGATTACCTTAGGCTCTATTTCCCCATTATGTAAAAGATCAAGGGTACTGACTGAACTCTTCCGCCCACTGGGAGGACTTTCCCTTGATAGTTTAAAAGGAAACCCTCAAATGAGTCATGCTGTGTTGCAGCAGTACATTCAGTTTGATCTTACACATTACCGAGCCGTTGCTCTATGAACTAGGAGTCATTTCCCTGAGTAACTGGCTTGCCATTGGACTCTTCCCAATGAAGCCCATCGTAGTGAGCTGAGGGTGGAGATTTAGGGTTGGTGGGAGTCTGAGGCACCTGTCCTTGTAGCTGAAATGTGGTCTTACATTTGCTTGAGACTTGCGTCCACTGTCGCTTATGCCTTTGTGAATCTCACAGCAGTCAGCTCATTGTTCCTTAACACTGTTCTGTAGATGGTTACTTGATGTTTCTTGGCCAGGAGATCAGACTAAGGCATATAGTATAATAATGCTTGGGGGTGTCTTACAAACTGCCTGCCTTCTACTGGTGAGGGCATGGACTTACACTGGAATTGCAGGGGTCTTTAGTATATACATTTCTTACTGAATCTAGCAGAGGTCTCACCCAGCATCCTCTCACCCTGGATCTCTTTGACTACATGGGTGGAGGCAAGGCAAAAGTTAGCAGAGAGCTGAGTTCTCTCTAAAACCTGCAGCATTTTTGAGCCCACTAAAACAATGGTTTGGAGTAGTACTGTCATATAATGTGTTGCTCTCTAAAGTTTAAAGTGTCTTACCAATTTTGAAGTTAAAGTTGGAAGTGATGTCCTTGGATGCTCTAAAAGCCCCATTGCTATGTTGGCCCCTGAGTCTTTGTATGTTTAGGTCCAAAAATGCAACCCCACATTTTTCAGAGTACTTACTACTTCCTGATCATCTGGGCTAATTGTTGGGATGCTGTTATATAAGTGGGCCAGTAAGATGTTTTGTAATCCCAATAGAATAAGGTTCTCGCAAATCTCTCTGCAGCAGAGATAAAGAAGTTCGAGAATCCAAGGATAAGACTTAAGAGGGTGTACTGCTGGTCTTCTCAGGACAAAGCAAACACACTGATCCTCACTGAAGAGGAATGAAAGAATGTATTTTCCAGATCTGTTGCTGTGCACGGAATGCCAGAAGAGATGGGGGTTATTAGCAGTATTGTCTATCGCGTGACGGCTGAGGTGAGTTTAGTGTGTGGTAGTTCTCTCATATGGCATGAGATATGGAACTCTGAATTGGAGCTATTCAATTGTAAGAGACGCTCTTTCCTATACTTGCCGAGTGAAATACATGGAGGAAGATGCCTCCTCCTGTACTCGTCAACTGGAACCAGTGGTCAAAAAGAAGTTTCTTGTGCTGGGAAGACTTCCCAGCCCCCAAATCACACCCACTGCAGTAAATCACAGGCTATTCTTGTTGGTAGAGACATATTCTTATAGGAGTCCAGCTTCAGGAAAACTCTGGTTCCAATCCAGGATCCTGGCTGGGTGCAAAGCTAAAGAAGTGCCCCTTGCACTTGCGCCTCAGCGCGCCTTTGGCAGTGGAGATGACAGCAGTCACGGGGGAGGGTCAGTCGTGGCCGTTGGACCCTGTAGGATCTTGTTGAGTCCTAAGATGAGCTAGGTCTTTAGTTACACTAGTTTTATTTTTTCATCAGATTCCTCAAAGGACAATGTATGAAGGTTCTGGATGCTGATGAATTAAAGTTTTTAACCTTTCAGGAAACATGGGAGTTTCCATGTGATTGGTCAGAGGCCAGGAGCGTTGCCTGGAGAACAGGTGCTCCCACCTGAACTTGGCTTGTAGGACTTCTGAGTATGGCCTCATTTTTCTCACCTGTTCTGTCCTGTGGTTTAACAAAGTGATCAGATACATGTTGTGTAACCCAGGGTGGATCTGAATCTGAGTGACCTTTGTGTGTTTATTAGGATGCTGTGTGGTCATATTTAGCCTGTTTGGGCAGATGCTCAACAGATAACTCATTTTGGTCAACACTTACATTCATTACATGGCTGTTATATGACCATCTTTATTTTTGGTACCGGGAATCCAACTCGGGACCTTGCGCTTGCCAGGCAGGTGCTGTGCCACTGAGCTATATCCCCAGCCCAATAACCATCTTAATATTGATAGACAAATACTTCAACTTTTCATTGGTGTCTTGGGAAAGGACAATCCAAGAACTTTTTCTTGTTTCCACACTGGCCAGTATTTCCATAGGCATTTTCTTCAGACGTACAGGTATCACTCATCATACAGATGTTTTTTGTTGGGCTTAAAGTAGAAAACCCTAATACTTTATGTAACCCTAATACTTTATATCATTCCTGAAATATTTCATGATGCAAGAAGGCCTGGAAAGGAAGGTCACAATGTTGGACAGCTGGTTGTTGGAGAGTCCTGCCTGCAGGGACGAGCTATTGTGTAGGCTGATCAAGTGTCCTGCAGTGCCGCTACTGGCTGGCTATGGTGTGAATGTGAATGACCTTGATATCTTCATGTAGAGATCTCTGACCATACTTAGCTTGTCTATGTAGATGCTCAGAAATATATCTATCCTGTGGATGCTGCTTTGAGATGTAGCTCAAATATATAGAGCTTTGTAAGCTCTATATCTGTCCCTTACAGCACAGGTGCAAAGTGAGGCGGGTGTGGCTGTTTTGGGTCCTGCCTTGGAAGATCTTAGGATCATGGAAGGTGGGGTGAGAGGGTCCATTCATGGGAGCAGATAACTCGGTCTTGAACCAGAGAGGACAGTCCTCAGCTGGCCTGTCAGTAAAGCGCTCGTCTGAGTGACAGGTGAACCACCGAATACATGTCCCATGACCAAAATGGAAGCTGGCAGCTGCATTTGAAATTGGTTATAATGGGGCCGGGGATATAGCTCAGCGGCACAGCACCTGCCTGGCAAGCTCAAGGTCCTGAGTTCGATTCCTGGTACCAAAAAAAAAATGTTATAGTGAAGTTTGACTATTAAGTACAGCTAGGAAGAAACCTTTTTTCTTCATAGACTTGCCTAAGAGGTAATCATAACTGTCTCAATCATTTGTTCTTTAATACTCTGTAACTCATGGCCATTTGCTTATAGTTTAAATTTAGTGACTCTAGTCTCAGGAAGAAGGCCTTAGGTCTATAACTTGTTGGATGGTGTTCAGGTTGCTGCTTAGTGCCTCCTGCACGCCCAGTATGCATAGCAACTGGGAAATGCACGGCACTCTAGGCCATGAGAGATTGTGATGAAGCCTCGAATCTGGGATTGGAAGGTGACAGTGTCTGTTGTTGCCCAGGGATATTTTGGAGAGTGTACACCAGCAAGGAACCTAATATCCCTTAGATATTTTGGACTTCAGTTCTTGGTGGATTCATGATTTGTCCCTTAATATAGGAAAGAGTTATACAAATTCCTCCATAAAAAGTTGTCATAACCTCACTACACTTTAAGGTCCTTCAGGTATTAAGATTCTTGTGTCTGATCTCTTCTCAGTGACTGAAGTGGGTCGAGAACCCAGCAGTTCTGAGATGCGGAGCAACTCAAAACAGTAATGCATCTGCAGGTGACACCCTGTCACCAGGTAGCTGGGCACCAAAAGTTGACAGCTTTTGCTGAAGGTGTGTGTGTTTGTGTGTGACTGAAGATACCAGGGCCAGGGGTGGGGCAGCCATGTCTCAGCACTTGAGCACCGCTCTTCATCTTGTTCTGCCCCTGCAGAGCCTCTGGATGGCTTTGTTCTGTCGCAACATCTTTGACTTCTTTAAGCCATGATGACCTTGGATAATGCATTCATCTGCCAAGTGACAATTCTCCTTTGCTCCAGCTTTTCAAATTGGCCTTGAAGCTTCAGAAAAGCTGAGAATCTTAAGGTATCCTTTTGCGCATAATATTTTGGGTGGGTAATGATACACAGATACAAATAATACTAGGTGGAGCCTTTAGCCATGGATATTTGGAACTTAGAGATCTGGGGCTATATTAAGTTTGGAACTTAGAGATCTAGGTACATTCGATACCAAACTGAATTCAAGCACACATTATATACATACCACAGCACTTGAGTCACACATGACAGTGTATTCATGACCAGATTTGCACTGTGCAATGGGCGCGTGTCCTTGTGAACGTGCAGGAGCGGGCAGGGCTTCAGTTTCTGTACTCATGAGGAAGAGACCTTCAACACTGACCCTTTTGTTTCCTGAAATGTATGACCAAAAAGCCAGGCCTTGCTTTGTTTGGAAGGATGATCATTAGTTTGGAGTGATTAATGATTCTTCGTTTCCTGTTTGAGCTCTCTGTGGGAGTAACTTGGTGAAGGAGCAGACCACATGGATGGCCTGAAAGAACTTTACAGATCCATTATTAGTTGGATGATGTACATGTAATTGGGGTAAAGTGAGGTTTTATTTTCATAATGGATGAGAATAAGCTTTACTGAGTAATAGGTAGATTCCTTAGTCTTGCCAAGCATTAGGGGTATGAATTGTTGGAGTTGTTATGGTGCCTCAGTGAAATGACCAAAGTCAATGATGGGTTATTCTCTCCATCACCAGCACCATTCTTCCCTCCTTTGCTTCATCTCTCTGCATTGGAGGTGGTTTTCTTCTCCACATGGAGGATGCTTTAGCTGAAGCACAGCCCCTCCATCTCCGCTTTTCCTTCTCCAGACATCTCTTTAGAAAGTCAGTCACAACCCAGGGGAATTTTGTCACTTAAACTCAATCCTTTGTGCTATCATCCCTCCAAATCTTTTTTTTTTTTTTAGTTTGCTTTTTTTTTATTTTAAAGAGAAGAAAAAAAACAAAACAAAAGAACAAATTTTCAAAACAACATATTAGGAGGGTAACAATGGTTAATACATTACGTATTACTATCTTTAAGTTATTCAGGACACCAGACATTAGCATTCAATTGTCCAAACATTATTGGCACAAACCTTACTCTTCAATGAACTAAGTAAAAATGGTAGTGTATCTATCTTAACCATCTTATATATATATATATATATATATATACAATTTTTTTCACTTTCCCTTCTTTCTTTTCCCTATTCCAGTCTCTTTCCTTTTGACCAGTTTCTTTTTGATTCACCATATCTATTGTACATTTTGGATCTTATTTACTCTTTCAGTTTCTTATACTAGAGAGATAATACGATGCTTACACATGTGCTTCTGGTTTATTTCACTTATGAGTATTTTCTCGAGTTGCATCCATTTACCTATAAAAGTCTCCAGTTTATCCTTCTTTATGGCTGAATAGTACTCCATTGTATAAAAATACCACATCTTTCTTATCCATTCCTCAGTTGATGGGCATTTGGGTTGTTTCCAAGATCTGGCTATTACAAATTGTGCTGCTATAAACATGGGTGCACATATATCGCTGTGGTACGATGTTTTTAATTCTTCTGGGAAGATGCCCAGAAGGGGAATAGCTGGGTCAAATGGGACCTCCAACCCTAGTTTTCTGAGGAATCTCCACACTGACTTCCACAGTGGCTGTACCAGTCGACACTCCCACCAACAGTGAAGAAGGGTTCCTTTTTCCCCACAGCCCCTCCAGCATTTGTTATTAGTTGATTTCTTAATAGTAGCCATTCTTTCTGGGGTGAGATGGTATCTCAGTGTTGTTTTAATTTGCATCTCTCGAATGACTAGTGATGTTGCACATTTTTTTGTATATTTGTTTGCCATTAGTATTTCATCTGAGAAATCTGTATTCATCTCAGATGCCCATTTTTGGAGTGGGTCTTTAAATTTGGGAGGTCTGATTTTTTTGAGTTCTTTATATGTTCTCGATAGTAATCCTTTGTCTGAGGAACAGCTGGCAAACATTTTTTCCCACATTGTGGGTTGTCTCTTCACTCTGTTGGTGGTTTCTCTTGCTGTGCAAAAGCTTTTTAATAAGATGAGATCCCAGTTATTGATTCTTTTGGATAGTTCCCGTGCGGTTGAGTTTTTATTCATAAAGTCTTTGCCTACACCAATGTCTCCAAGGGTTTTACCTATCCTACCTTCCAGCAGATTTAATGTTTCTGTTTTAATATTTAGATCTCTGATCCATTTTGAATTTAGTTTAGTGCATGGTGAAAGATAAGGATCTAGTTTTAATCTTCGGCATGTGTAGAGCCAGTTTTTCCAGCACCATTTATTAAAGAGGCTATCTTTCTTCCAGCGAATGTGTTTGGCACCTTTGTCAAAGATAAGGTGGCTTAGTATGTCTGGGGTTGTTTCAGCATCTTCTAATCTGTTCCATTGATCTTCAGGTCTGTTTTTTTGCCAGTACCACACTGTTTTTATCACAGTAGCTTTATAGTATAATTTCAAGTCGGGGATTGTGATGCCCCCTGCCTTGCCTTTGTTGCCCAGAATTGCCTTTGCTATTCTAGGTCTCTTCTGATTCCAAATGAATTTTAGGATTGTTTTCTCTAATTCTGTGAGATATGCTGTTGGAATTTTGATTGGAATTGCATTAAATCTGTATAACAATTTTGGAAGTATGGCCATTTTCACTATATTGGTTCTTCCTATCCAGGAGCAAGGGATATCTTTCCATTTTCTGATATCCTCTTCAATCGCCTTTTTCAGAGTACTGTAGTTTTCAGTATAGAGGTCTTTTACATCCTTCGTGAGGTTGATTCCTAGGTATTTCACTTTTTTGGATGTTATTGTGAAAGGTATTGTTTCCCTAATTTCTCTTTCAGTAAGTTTGTTATTTGTGTACAGGAAGGCTATTGACTTTTGAGTATTGACTTTGTATCCAGCTACACTACTGAATTTGCTTATTAAATCTAGCAGTTTTTTAGTGGAGTTTTTGGGGTCTTCTGTGTAGAGTATCATGTCATCTGCAAATAATGATAATTTAACTTCTTCCTTTCCAATCATTATTCCTTTTATTTCTTTCGCTTGTCTAATCGCTCTGGCTAAAGTTTCCAGAACTACGTTGAATAAGAGTGGGGACAGTGGACATCCTTGTCTTGTTCCTGATTTTAGAGGGAAGGCTTTCAGTTTTTGGCCATTTAGGTATAATATTGGCTGTTGGTTTGTCATAGATAGCTTTTACCAGATTGAGATAAAGACCCTCTATTCCAATTTTCTGTAGGGTTTTTATCATGAAAAGGTGCTGGACTTTGTCAAAAGCTTTTTCTGCATCTATTGAGATGATCATGTGATTTTTGTCTTTGGTTCTGTTAATATGCTGAATTACATTTATTGATTTACGTATGTTGAACCATCCCTGCATCCCTGGGATGAATCCAACTTGGTCATGGTGTATAATCTTCTTGATGATTTGTTGGATTCTGTTTGCCAGTATCTTATTAAGGATTTTTGCATCTATGTTCATTAGGGAGATTGGCCTGTAGTTCTCTTTCTTAGTTGGGTCCTTCTCTGGTTTTGGTATCAGGGTAATGCTTGCTTCCAGGAATGAATTTGGGAGTATTGCTTCCCTTTCAATTTCATTGAAAAGTTTGAGAAGTAGGGGCGTTAGGTCTTCTCTAAATTTCTTGTAGAATTCGGCAGTGAATCCATCAGGGCCTGGACTTTTCTTTGTTGGGAGGTTTTTAATTACATCTTCAATTTCATTGGTTGATATTGGTTTATTTAGGATTTTTAAATCTTCTTGATTTAGCTTTGGTAATTCATACAAATCTAGGAATCTGTCCATTTCTTCTGCATTTTCCATCTTAGTAGAATATAAATTTTCAAAATAGGTATAGATGATCTTCTGGATTTCTGCAGGGTCCGTCGTGATATCACCCTTTTCATTTTCAATTGCATGGATTTGAGTCTTTTCTTTTTTTAATAAGGTTGGATAAGGGTTTGTCAATCTTATTTATTCTTTCAAAGAACCAACTTTTTGCTTCATTGATTCTTTGTATTGTTTTTTTAGTCTCCAATACGTTAATTTCTGCTCTGATCTTTATAATTTCCTCCCTTGTACGGGCTTTTGGCTTAACCTGCTCTTCTTTTTCTAGAAGCTCGAGGTTCACCCTTAAGTTGTTTATTTGCGCTTGCTCTATTTTCCTGATATATAAGTATTTAATGCTATAAATTTCCCTCTTAGGACTGCTTTCATTGTATCCCATAAGTTCCGGTATGTTGTACTGTCATTATCATTCAGTTGTAGAAAGTGACTAATTTCTTCTTTAATTTCATCTGTGACCCATTGGTTGTTCAGGAGGATGCTGTTTAATTTCCATGTGTTTAGGGAGTTTTTGTGGGATCTTTTGCCATTGATTTCCAATTTCATTGCACTATGGTCTGATAATATGCATGGGATAATTTCAATTCCTTTGCATTTACTTAAGCAGGTTTTATGAGCTAGTATGTGGTCTATTTTGGAGAACGTCCCATGTGCAGCTGAGAAAAATGTGTATTCTGATGTTGTGGGATGGAACACTCTGTAGACATCTACTAAGTCCATTTGTTCAAAAGTTTGGTTCAGTTCTACTATTTCATTATTGATTTTCTGTCCAGTTGATCTATCTTTTTGTGACAGTGGAGTATTGAGATCTCCCAATATAATTGTATTAGTGCTTATTTGATTTTTCATGTCCTTTAGTACTTGTTTTATATAGCTGGGTGCATTGGTATTTGACACATATATATTTATGATCGTTATCTCTTCCTCTTGGATTGTTCCCTTTACAAGGATGTAATGACCGTCTTTATCTCTCTGAATCCTTCTTGGCTTGAAGTTCACTTTGTCTGCAAAAAGAATAGCTACCCCTGCTTTTTTCTGGGTTCCTGTTGCATGGAGTATTGTTTTCCATCCTTTGACTTTCAGTCTATGAATTTCTTTCTGAATTAAATGTGTTTCCTTGTATACAGCATATTGTTGGATCTTGCTTCTTGATCCATTTCGCCAGTCTGTGCCTTTTGATTGGTGAATTGAGACCATTAACATTGATGGTTAAAACTGATATGTATTGACTTGTCATGATATTTTCCTGTTGTTGGTTCCCACTCTTTGTTTTTCTGCTTTTCCGGCTATTTAATTATTTGCCCTGCCTGGTGGATTCCTTCTGTTGGGGTTCCTATCTCTTTCTAGAATGTCCTTCAGAACGTTTTGGAGTGCTGGTTTGGTGGTCATAAATTTTCTCAGATGTTCTTTGTCATGAAAGTATTTTATTTCTCCATCAATTTTGAAAGATAGTTTTGCAGGGTACATCAATCTGGGCTGAAAATTATTTTCCTTTAGAGCTTGCAATACATCATTCCAAGCTCTTCTTGAATTGAGGGTTTGTGCTGAAAAGTCAGCTGTGATTCTGATGGGTTTTCCTTCATAGGTGATTTGTCTCTTCTCCCTAACAGCTTTTAAGATTCTGCCCTTCTGTTGAATTTCTGGGATCTTGACTATAATATGTCTGGCTGAAGTTTTTTTTTGATCATGTCTAGTTGGTGTTCTAAAAGCTTCACTTATAGGGGTGTCAAATTCCTTTTCTCTTCCAGGAAAGTTCTCCCTGATTATGTCTTTGAACAAGGTTTTAATGTCATTGATGCTATCTCCTGCTTTTTCATTTATTCCAATTATTCTTAAGTTGTTTATCTTTGAGTCATCTAGTAGCTGCTGAATTGATTTTTCATGGTCCCTTGCTATTTTTAAGAATTTTTCCATTTCATGATCACTAATTGCAAGCCTGTCTTCTATATCTGAGATCCTGTCCTCGCATTGGCTTATTCTGCTACAAATACTTTCAATGGGATTTTTTATCTCTTGGGTATCTGCTTGAATCTGCCTTATGGATTCCATTTCTTTCCTATGCTGAGCATTCATGGTTTCTATAGTTTTCTTAAGTTCATCTATTTTTTTGTCTGTATCAGCTATAGTGTCCTTAAGCATGGTCTTCATTGTAGACATTATCTCTGCAGTTATCTGTGAGATTATTTCTGTTTTAATTTTTTCCAGAACCTCATTCAGTTGCTTTGTTGTTACCACTTCAGATAGGCCAGGTGGGTGGCTTTCGGATTGTCCCACCTCGTTGCTCCCTAGGTTTGCCTTTGGTGAATTGGATGTGTGGGGTTGCATCTTGTTTAAGTGTCGTCTCATTTTTTCTTTAATTCCTGGGTGATGTTTGCAAATTACCTATAGTAGGTTACTTTATTGCTAGTGTTTAAGATCTTTAGAAGATGACTACTTCTCTGCAGTATCTTCCAAGTGGAGCTTGCTTTTAGGTTTTGAGCTTTCTGCCAGATCCTACCTCTTCAATTCGTTGGGTATGCGAAGTTGCTACCTGTTTGGCCCAGTCCTTGATTCTTTGGCACTGTGCCACTGTATTTTCTGTGTCCCTTAGTCAATCTCAATCATGAAATATCAGGAAGGAAAGATGTTTAGAACAATTATTTCACATTTGGCTATAATGTTAACTAAAGCATCAAACACAGCCTAGAAAATGACAGACTGAGCTAACCAGTTATTTACCACTTTTAGCTGTATAGAGTTGCGGTTATATAACAAAATCTAAAACACACCAGAAAAATTATATGCAGTATACAAGTCCTGTGTATGTCAATTTTTCCCCTGAGGAGTTTAAATTTAAAATGAGTTAAGGAGGAAATAGAGTATTGGGAGAAGAGGAAGGAATTAGATGTAAGGTTAGAGGACCAAGAGGGATCCCACTAAAATTGGGACACTAGTGCAGAGGACAGGTGGTAGAAAGAGAAGGAAGGGATAAAAGGAAGAACAGATCACAACCACAATCACAAAGAAGTTAGAGGTGCTGTTTACACTCATATAAAAAACCAGAGAGAATAATGAAGGAAAGAGCAAATACACATACAGAAACAAAAACGAAGATAAAAACAATAAAACAGAGAGATCAAAAATAAAACCCCACCAAAACACAAAACAAAACAAGACAAAAACAAAAAAACCCTTCGCCAGAACAAAAAACAAATCGGTGAGAAAAAAAATAATAATAATAAAAAATAAAAATAAAAATAAAAAAATAAAAAGAAATCAGTTCCAGGTGTTGACTCTGCTGTAGGCAGTTACCCTGTGGTGACAGAGTCCTGTTCTGTGCAGGTCCGTCCCAGTAAGCCAGGAGCGCCCTCTGGCGGGTGGTGAGCAGATGCGCGTACTTTCAGGCAGAGACCAGTCTAGCTCGCCTCCGCTCTCAGCGCCCTTTCACGATCCCTGGGCCTGAGAGGCTCAGCGTGCTGTCCGGAGTGCAGGTTCCCTGCACTGGTTCCCGCCGCTCTGGTTTTTCGCCACGCCCCCCACAATGGCGCCGGGCCAGTCGCTCTCTGGCGCGGGACAGGTGTGGCTGAGAGTCCAGTCTCGTTCGCCTGCTGACCTCAGCACACTTTCGTGGGCCTGAGAGGCCCCGTGCTGCCCTGTCCAGAGCACAAGTTCCCAGAGCAGTTTCCGAGCCGCTCTGAGTTTCACCACACCCCCCACAATGGTGCCCGGCCGGTCACTCTCTGGTGCGGGGCAGCTGTGGCTGAGAGACACTCACCGCCGGTCAGCACCGTTCTCCGCCGCTCCCCTGCCCCGCCGCTCCCCTGCCCCGCTGCTCCCCTGCCCCGCCGCTCCCCTGCCCCGCCGCTCCCCTGCCCCGCCGCTCCCCTGCCCCGCCGCTCCCTCAGGATCCTCCGTGGGGGCTCCCTGGGCACCAGCTGCCACCGTGTGTCCGTAGAATTGAGCCTCCGCGGCGCTGCAACTCCCGGGATAGTAGAAGGTGCGCACGCACGGTCTGCTCCTTCTTTCCTTCTTCTTTGTTGGAAGTCACCCGTCACTGGTGCCGGGGGTCCCAGATTGCGCTTCAGAACTTCTCTGGGTTTCGGGGAGGCATCTCCCCCCCTCCTGCGCTTTCCAGGTCGCTATATTCCCGTGTTCCAATGGTAACTTTTAGAGAGAGTTTCGCTGCCTGCTTCTTACTCATCCGCCATCTTGAGGTCTCTACATCCCTCCAAATCTTGAAGTCATAGGTTTCTCATTGATTTTCCTTTATGCAGAAGTACTTGCCAAATTTGACAAATATCAAAGAACTTGGCAAATTTTTAAATGTTTCAGATTTACTATACAGTAGAGGTAAAAAGACACCAATTCTGCAATGCAGAGAAGAGGCACTCTATGGATGGTCCTTGGAATTTTCTTGGTTTAGTCCTATAGAGTGGTACTTTGGTTTACAAATTTATTTTCAATTTTGGAGAAGATGGCTTCATTTATTTGTGGAAGATGGCTGAGGCTGTGTTTGTCACCCGATGTGGAGTTTGTGAATGGAAGCAAGATTTTGCTTAATGTTTTTGTATTTGAAGTGAATTGTTTGCAAATGGAAGTATTCATGTGTTGCACGCCCTTGCCAGCAAGGAACACACGAAAGTGGAACTTGTTATTAACAATTTATTAACGCTGTACAGGGACCGAAGTCGCACCCAAGCCGGTTCTCAAGCTAAAGCTAGCTTCTTCCAGCTTCCTCTTTCTTCTCCCCCGGGCACTCTCCTATATAGGAATCCATCTCCAATCACCCTCTGCCACGAATAGCACACCCATTGGGCGCCGCCGCAGGGATCCGCCCACTGCCCAAAACCTTCCCTAATAAGGGAACATAGAAATGCGGAACAGGCTGATCAGCTGATAGGAAGCAGGCTATCAGCGCCATGTTGGTGGCGCAGTAAGAAAAAGGCTCCCAACATCTCCCCCTAATTAATTAATTTTAAATGGCACAACAGCAGGAGAATGTAGAGGCCCGTACCCTGTTGTGCAAACACCAAGCGGATTAACATAGCATGAGATGGCCAGGCTCATACTACTTCATCCCTATTGGCAATGCTCTCTTTTCACAGGGGTGGGGCTTTGGAGCAGACCCACATGCATACGAGCGTGCATTCCAGCAGTCCCCTCAACCCCGAGGGCAACTGCTGTGCAGTGCGGCTAGCCTTACATCCTGCATAGGCTATGAATGAACGGCAGCCAGCCATACTTGGGGAGATGTACCAGCATCCACAGCTGTAATGGCCTGAGCGAGCATGGCGACATCCCTACAGCGGCGTCGCCGCAGGCGGCACAAACACCAGAGGCAGAAGGCGGCACTCAAAGCCACGATTCCCAGGAGAGACATAGAGCCCGCCCATCGTTGTACCCATCCAGACCATCTTGTTATAGCAGTCCATAAACTTTGCGCAGTAACAGGTGTGACTCTGGTAGCATTGATCTGTGCGATCTGAAGCGCCAGTTGCCGAGTATAGTTGACAAAGGTAGCATTCCAGGGACCGGCCAAGTATTGAGTTTCCCATACTTTGGCAGAGGCATTGCATACCTGAACGGGTATAACACATGCAGCATGATAATGCACGTCACAAGTTAGTCTCTGCAGAATATAAAAATTGTCTATTTGTTTTTGAACTAACGCCATTTTGTTGATTAAGAGACAAGATTCCAGAATGCAAATGAGCATTAATGTCTGCTTGGGTTTGTAAGGCCGTGGCTACCCGCTCTGAGAGCTGATTGATGACCTCTGCACTCTGGATGGACTGGGCAAGGGCAAAACCAGCGGCGGTAGCAGACGCCACCACCACTGCAATAATTGCTGTCACGAAAGCTGTGAATCCAAAATCTCGCTTGGCACAATACTGAATGACAGGGAAGTGCGTTTGATTGACATGTAGCGGCATCATGACCCCAGATGGCACTCACACCAACAGTGCGCTGGTATGTTCTTCTGCCCAACAATTAGACAGCCTACAAGGAACTACAGAACAGTTAAGCCCCCCTCTTCCCCCGGTATTATTGCTGGTAACATTGAAAACAACAAAGAAGAAGGGAGCCAACACACAAGGAGTAGAAGTAACACAAAATTGTGAGCCTTGGTGACATTCTACCTATCATAATAGGTAGCTGTCCCATTGAACACCAGAACATTGCGCATAGCAAATGGAATGAAATCAAGACAAGCCTGTATACCACATAGAAAAAACCCATCAGACATCAGGGGTTGATTATACTGGTTAGGGTTCTTATAATGGTAGTCGATAGCGGCGGGAGGACCACGGAGGCCTCCCACCCACATATCTCCTTCAGAATAAGACTGATTATTAAGAAGTGGTAGTGGTTCATTGCGTAAGCAGTTACCCCAACGCATAGCAGATTGTAAATGGGTATCATGAGTATTTTGCCAGCAGAGACCCGCAGGGTGGGGATCCGTAAAGGGAGGACTAAGTTTTAAATTGGTACTTTTGGGATAACTCAAGTTCTGAACACCCAAAACCTTACTTATAGATGAGTTGCCAAAAAAGTCTCCAGTGGTAAAGGAAATAAGGATAATGCAGCCAAATTCATCATATGCCGTAGCATTAAGTGGCGTAGACTGCAGGAAATATAGGAGCTTCTTTGCCCACAGCCATAAGCATGGGAGGGTGCGAAACCCAGGCCCAGTGGTTCTCACCGCTAGAGAGGGGCAAGAGTCCCAAAAAGCCCACCAAGAGAAGAAACAATTGGCAGTGAGCCAAAATGCAGCCCCATAGGGCCCCTAGCAGGAGCCCACACAGGAGAAGAATTACTGAGAGCTCAGAAATAGGGGGAAGCCTTAAATCTCTGCTAGACGTAGGGTTGTCAGCCATAGTATGCAAGCCATTACTTGACAACATACTTACGCTGAAGTGATTAAGAATGAAAGGGCTAGAGTCAGAGCAAATCACTCCCTTAATCATTTTGTCCTTGCGTGTCACTTAGTTCCACCGATGATGAGTCAATGGACTGAGTCTGGGTTGTACTGAGTCTCACAAGACGTTCGGGAACCCACACCGGCTCTGCATTTTGTTCCTGTGGAAAAACACAGACCGAACCTCGTGCCCATACCAGCACGGGATCGGGGCCATGCCATTGCCCCATTAATACATCTTTCCACCAGACCAATCCTTTGGAGGCCATCGGAGCGCCTACATGTCGATCAGCGGCAGAGGCCCCCCGAGCGTCCAAGGTCAAAAAATTGAGGGTAAAGAGAGCCATGGATAAATGCTCCTTAGGGGTGGTTAAGATTCCCCCTTTTTGTTTTTGTAAATAGCCCTTGAGCGTGCGATGAGCACGCTCGATGATGCCCTGGCCTTGTGGATTGTATGGCAAGCCATGAGAAAGGTGTACCTGCATGCGTGCACAGAAGTCAGAAAAGGGTTTGCCTAGTATAAGCGGGGCCATTATCAGTCTTGAGATTGGCAGGTTTGCCCCATGTGGCCCAGGCCTCTAAACAATGTTGTATGACATGGCAGGACCACTCTCCCGTCATAGGGGAGGCATAAAGGACCCCAGAACAGGTATCAATAGACACATGAATATATTGAAGCTTTCCAAAACTGGGGAAGTGAGTCACATCCATCTGCCACAATTGTCGAGGAGCTAGCCCTCGAGGATTGATACCCCAAGAGGGCTGAGGACGTAGTAGCGCGCATGATTGGCAGGCACGGACGATACCCCGAGCATCTTCCCTAGGGATATGAAATTGATGTTGAAGTGTGTTGGCATTAACATGAAATTGGCTATGAAAATTAGATGCCTGTTGGTGTTTAGTGAGGGGGAACACCCAGATGGGATGAGTGGCCGCATCTACTAAGGTATTACCCTCACTCAATGGGCCAGGCAGACCTGAATGTGCTCGTAAATGTGTTGCATGAAACTTTGTTGTTCTGGCTAAAATCAATTTTTGTAACTGTTGAAAGATATGACTAACTGTACTACTGGACCACAATGAGCCCGCAGTTTCTAATAGCTGCAGTGCATTAACCACATATTGAGAGTCTGAGACTAGGTTGAAGGCGTTAGGAAAAGACTGAAACACTTTTACTACTATAAGCAGCTCGACAACTTGGGGGGAACCAGGGGTAAATTGTTGGGACACCGCCTCATGTCCATCAACCATATAAGCATCTATACCAGTTTTAGAACCATCTGTAAAAATAACTGGCGCTCCCACAAGGGGCTCTAGGGAAGTGATGCGGGGAAATATTACTGCGTGTTTGGTAAAAAAGGTGAGGAGAGGGGCCTTTGGGTATTGATTATTAATTGCTCCATTAAAGACACAGCAAAGAATAGCCCAATCGTCAATGCAATTAGTTAAGGTGTCAATTTGATTCGCTGTGTAAGGTACATGGATACCTTGAGGGTGTTCTCCAAAATGTTGCACACAAGTTTGTATACCCCGCAGAGCAAGAATGGCTACTGCTGTAGGGTAGTGCTCAATGCTCTTATTTGGTGAGATTTTGGGATGAACCCAACATAACGGGGCTGCCTGCCACAACACTGCAGAAGGCTGTCGCATTGTTGCCAACACACATAAAACCATATCTGTATGAGGTTGCCACCTGGTTAAAGAAGCTTGGGCCAATTGTTTTTCGACCTTATGTAGAGCGGAAATGGCTTCAGGGGTCCAACTGTGAGGTGAAGTTAAATCAGCATCACCAGGGAGAATATCATATAAAGGTTTAAGTTCTGCATTGGACAAACAAAGGTATGGTCGGATCCAGTTAATATCACCTAATAGTTTTTGGAAATCATTTAAAGTTTTGAGATTATCCCTGCGGGATCTCTATCTTTTGAGGAGTAACTGAGGAAGAGGTAATTCGGGCACCCAAATATTCTATAACAGGACCTCTCTGTATCTTCTCAGTGGCTATATTGAAGACCTGCTGCACGAAGTGCTAATGTGAGCTTTGTCAATGCTTTATCAACCATGGGAAGAGTAGGTCCGGCCAGTAAAATATCCATATAGTGTAAACATTTTAAGGTTGGGAACTGGGTTCGAATTGGCTCTATCACTTTTCCTACAAAATATTGGCACATAGTTGGACTATTAGCCATACCTTGCGGCAAGACCACCCACTCATAACGAGCATCAGCAGCTTCTTGATTTATAGCAGGCAGAGTAAAGGCAAAACGTTGCCGATCATCAGGATGAAGAGGAATGGAGAAGAAGCAATCTTTAATATCTATAGCAATGATGGGCCAATCAGAGGGTAAGGCAGACAATAGAGGCAGACCTCTCTGAAGTGGTCCCATAGGCTGCATCTGAGCATTCACTGCCCTTAAATCATGGAGCAAGCGCCATTTTCCTAACTTCTTTTTAATAACAAAAATGGGGGGTATTCCAGGGGGATTGAGATTCCTGTAAATGGCCAGCTTGTAACTGCTCTTGTATGAGCATATGTGCTGCTTGCAATTTGTGTTCAGTAAGGGGTCACTGGGGTATCCACGTTGGGGAGTGTTCTTTCCAAGTGATTTTGATAGGTTCCCCAGTGGCCCCTAAGAAAAACCCAGCCCCCCTGTCTATTCTTTTGGGGTTCAGGCTGAAGAGGATCAGGCCTACCTTGAAGCTGCTTTCCCAGGCCCTTTCCAGGGACATATCCCATTTTATACATCATGTCTTGGGATTGAGGAGAATACTCATTACATAGGCGCAACCCCATGACTGTTAAAATATCCCTACCCCATAGGGAAATAGATAGGGAGTTGCAGCACATATGGGGTAATTTTTCCCATATGCCCTTCTTCATCACGCCAAGTAAGTTCCTTGGCACTCATATCAGGAGTTTTGGTGTAACCTAAACCTTGAAGGGTATGGGTAGCCTTTTGTAAGGGCCAACCTTGGGGCCAATCATGGGAGGCTACGATGCTCTTATCCGCCCCAGTATCCAACAAGCCCCTAATTTTTCTTCCTTCTAAGTCCAAAAGTAATTGTGGCCATTGCTGTAAATCTATTGAGAGAGCAATGAAGTCTTGCCCCATTGATCCAAAGCCACTAGACCCCCTTTGCACATTTCTGGCAGGGAAGTGAGAATGCAAACTTGGGAGAAGAAGCAGCTGAGCTATCCTGTCACCTGGAGCAATGACTGTAACTCCCGAGGGTGAAGCAGCCATAATTTTTATTATACCTTGATAATCAGGATCAATAACACCTGGAAAAACCTGTAAGCCGCATAAGGCTGCTGATGATCGGCCAAAAAGGAGACCTACTGTGTCTGGAAGGAGTGGGCCTTTTAAATCTGTCTCTATAAGCTGCACCCCCATGGTAGGTGTTAATACGAGTCCGGTGGTGGCACGGAGGTCAAGCCCCGCGGCGCCAGCAGTGGCTCTCCGCAGTTGCTGGGATGACGGAAGGTTGGCCACTGTTCCTGTGTCGGGGGGTTGTTCTGGGTGCTTATGGCTCCATACATTTGTGGGCCCTGGAACCTGGGGCCCTGCTGGCCATTTTTTGGCTTGGCTCCTAAAAAGTTGCGCTGAATATCTCTGGTGGATCTGCAATCTTTAGCTAAATGCCCGGGTTTATGGCATCGGTGGCATGCACTGGCCTCCATACCTTTTACCGGCTGTTGGGCCTGATTAGACTTGACACCCTTCTTTTTTTTTTTTTTTTTTTTTTTTTTTTTTTTTTTGGGTACCGGGGGGACGACCTCAGGACCTCACGCGCCAACAGGCACCCGTGCCGCTGAGCGATATCACCGGCCCCTTTTTCGTATGTGGGTTCCGGGAGTCGAACTCGGGCCTTCGCGCTTGCAAGGCAGGCGCTTAAGCCGCTGAGCCGTCTCACCGGCCCCCGACACCCTTCTTTTGAGGGCAATCTTTTCTTATATGACCTTGCATACCACACCGGAAACAAGCCCCGGGCGGGAAATTATTTTTTCCCTTTCCACCTTGTATGGCAGCCATAACAGCGGCCGCGAGACCTGCATTAGTCAGTGGACCCCCAACCTCTCGGCACAATTTCATCCATACTTCTAAAGGTTTAGTTTTATAAGGAGCTATGGCTGCCCGACATTCCTTGGTTGGTGCATTGTTCAAAAATAAGCTGTTTAACTAAAGGCGTGGCTGTTTCCATAGAGCCAAAAATGCGGCCTGCTGCCTGCATCATGCGGGCAACAAAATCAGAAAACGGCTCTACAGGCCCTTGGGTTATCTTAGTTAAATTACCTCCAACCTCTCCAACTCCTGGGACGGCTTTCCAAGCTCTAATAGCACATTGATTAATTTGCTCATATACCTGCGGGGGAAATCCGAGCTGGGCATTAGCAAACTGGCCTTGTCCTAACAGCATGTCTAAATCCCATGCCGCATTACCTGCAGCATGATTATTGGCAGCCTCCTCGGCAGCAAATTCTATATTGAATGCTCTCCACTCTAAGTATTTGCCTGGACTAGTACAAGCCTTTACCAATGAAGCCCAATCATTTGGGGTCATGGCATGCCGAGACAAGGATTCCACCAGGGCTACTGTAAAAGAGGCATTTAAGCCATAGGTCTTGACTGACTCCGCTAGAGTCTTGACTGTGTTTTAAGGTCTAGGGGTTCATGGTATCTGTTTCCGGCAGCGTCCGTGAACACTGGAAAGGCCACACCCTCAGCGTGAAACTTGTGCCAGGTCCCAGCGCAAAAACTGCGGCCTCCTCCAGAGGCCCCTCCCACCATAAGGAGGAGGGGAGACAGGCGGGGCACTAGGCTCTGCCCTTCTGGGTCCCGGTCCCTTCTCTGGGGGCCGTAAAGAACCCTCGGCCGGCCATTTCCGGTTCCTCCTTGTAAATGACTTCCCCTTTTTATCTCTTGTAGGAGTCAAGTCGCATTTAGACATAGCCTCACACAAGGAATCCTCATCTTCATCACTAGAGCTACTCAATTTTTGTTGGGGCCAATCCTCCCATTTACTCCCCTGTCCCTTCTCACTGCCATATTGGGAACACTCCTCTTGAACACTCTGGAGTGCCTGTTGACCGGCCTCAATGAGCTCTTTGCATGAGGAGTCGCGTAAACAATTGCGAACCAAAGACCACAAGGGGCGAATCCCAGGGCTTAAATCTCCTTGTTCATAAGCAAAGTCTAAATCCTTACCCAATTTGTCCCAAGAAGGGAGGGTCAAATGTCCTGAGACAAGAAACCAAGGGGCATATGTTTCTATTGCATCTTTAAATTCATCAATTGTTCTCCCTTTTACCCGCAGTCCTTTCTCAGTTAGGAGCTCCTGCAGGGCAAGAAAAACTGACTGGTGAGACGAGGCAGCACCCATTACAGAGCTTAGGCAGATATACTTCCTCAAACTTGGCCGGCGCTTAAGTTGCGCCGGGCCAGTAAAAAACGAAACCTGCGTCGAGCGCAGTATCTTCACAGCAATTCCCCGCACACCCGCGGCCCCTCTCTTACCGGAGGTTTAGTGGATCCACTCCCACTCTATCAGCGGCCTCCCTCACTGGGGAGAATCGGCTCAGAGTAAAAATGAAACCTACCTTGGTGCTGATAATGCCAAGGTCGCGGGTTCGTTCCCCGTACGGGCCACCACTTGTTGTGCGCCCTTGCCAGCAAGGAACACACGAAAGTGGAACTTGTTATTAACAATTTATTAACGCTGTACAGGGACCGAAGTCGCACCCAAGCCGGTTCTCAAGCTAAGCTAGCTTCTTCCAGCTTCCTCTTTCTTCTCCCCCGGGCACTCTCCTATATAGGAATCCATCTCCAATCACCCTCTGCCACGAATAGCACACCCATTGGGCGCCGCCGCAGGGATCCGCCCACTGCCCAAAACCTTCCCTAATAAGGGAACATAGAAATGCGGAACATAGGCTGATCAGCTGATAGGAAGCAGGCTATCCGCGCCATGTTGGTGGCGCAGTAAGAAAAAGGCTCCCAACATTCATGAACCAAGATGTTGCTGTATTTTAAACTGAGTAGTCTTTAGTTTTGTCACACAACTATACAAACTTAGAGGATATGATGTTTCAATAAATATATTTGCAATCAGGGCAATTAGTATATTACCTCTTAAACTTTGTCTTTGAAACATTAAAAATCCTTTCTTCTTGCTACTTGGAAATACACAATGCATTTCCATTGAGTATGTCACACTACTGTGTAATGGGACCCTAGAACTTATTCTTCCACCTGTGTGTTGTAACTGTTTAGCCTGTCTCCATTTTCTCCCCACAATTCCCTCTCCAGCCTTTGGCAGACATTGTTTCTCTACTTCAATGAATAACTTTAATTCCACATGAATGAGGTTAGTCTTATGCCCATCCACTTAACATAATGTCCTTCAAGATTATCCAGATTGTTGCAAATGACAAGATACAATTTTGTGATAGAGTACTGTATTGTGTAAACAATCATGACCATTCATCCACTAAGGTTGAACAGTGCTGCCATGAACATGTGAACACAGATGTCTCTAACATTACTCCTTTGGCACGTACCCAGTTGTAGGACGGGGTCATATGGTAGTTCCATTAAGTCTTTGAAGAAATTCATGCTGTTTTGCGTGATTGTACACGTTTAGTGTTAAGGGTTCATTTTTTCCCCACATTTTGCCAGCACTTAGCTTTTATCTTTGTGTGATAGCAGCTATTTGAATTCACTTTGTTTCCCTAATATTTATTGATGAACATGTTTTCATTCCTGTTCAACATTTCTTTTGAGGAATGTCTATTCAAGTCCACTGCCCATTTTAAAGTTGTACTTGCTTTTTGCTTCTGAGCTGCTTTTCTATATTAATCCTTTGTCAGATGTATAACTTACAAATATTTCCCCTATTCTAGATTGTATCTCCATCCCCCTTAAGCTTCAGTTTAATCCCATTTGTCTATTTTCTTCCTCTGCTTGTTGGTTCTTACTCAAAAATCTTTGCCAGTCCAATGTCACGAGCACTTGTTTTCTTGGATAGTTTCGGGTCTGTCTTTTAGGTCTGTTTCTTCTTGTAAATGGTGAAAGGTGGAGATGTAGCTTCCTTCATATGTGGAAACCCAATTTCCCCGGCACCATTTATTGAAGAAATGGTTTCTCCAATGTGTGTTCTTGTCACCGTTGCACAGAATGAGCTGGTTGGAGATGGCTTGTCAGCTGTCTGTTCTGTTGTCGATGTATTGTGCTCCTCTGTGTAGGTCTCCAAGCCACGGGAGGAAGAGGGCTTCACAGCTGTCTTCCCATTGTCTCAACACTGGCATCACTGCTGATCCTCTTTAACAAGTAGTCCTTCAGTCACACCCTTACGACCTTCTACTTAACCATCAGCCTTGAAATCTTGCAAGTGTCTTCTGTTTCCTTTTTGCTCACAAGTCTTACTGTAAATCTTGCTAAAAGTGGCCAGCAATACCCACGTGGCAGTTGGAAAGCTTTGAAATTTAGAAATCAGATATACAACCCCATCTGCTTTCCATAAAGGTCCAGGACACAGGCATAGTTCAATCCAGTTCTTTGCTGCTTTATGACAAGGATGACCATTACAGCATTCTCAAATCCATCTGAATACAGTAGCTTTTAGTCTCCTCATCTTCTGAGCCCCCAGCACAATGATCCATAATGCATCAGTTACAGAATTCTGGCCTGATCTGGTAAAATCTTCCAACCTCTACCCACCACCCAGTTTCAGAGCTGCTTCCACACTGACAGGTATTAGTGCCCCCACTTCTTAGTACTAATTTTGTTTTAATCCACTTTCCATTGCTGAAACAAAATACCTGAGACTTGGAAAATGTATAAAGAAAAACTTACAGTTCTGGAAGCCTGAAAGCATGGCTTTTTCTGCTCAGCTCCCGTGAGGTCCTTAGGCAGACGACACTGCAGTGGTGGGCGTGCATGTGGGAGTGCAAGGAGACAAGAGCCAAACAGGTTTGCTCTTTCATAACAATCCACGCTTTAATCAGGGTCTCGTGAGAATGGTTATTAACCCCTTTCAAAGGCAGAGTCTACGGTGAAGACTTCCACACTGAGGATCTAGTCTCCAGACCTAGGAAACTTTGGGGGAACAGACTATATCCGCAACAAAGTGTTACTGATACATATTTGAAGAAGCAATTCTTCCAAACTGAGTTCTCATTTTGAGGCCAGCATTACCAGGATACCAAAACCCAACAAGGGCACACAAAAGTACAGACCGATATTCCCAATGCGATGTATCACATCAACAGAGTCGAGGACAAAAACCAAGATCATGTTAGGTATAAAAGGAAAGTATCTCAACACAATAAAGGCTGTATGTAATCTGCTAGCTATCATCATACCAAATATGGAAACGCTGCATGCTTTCCCTTTAAGATTTGGAATAAAAGCTTTCATTCAACATGGTACTAGAAAGTGTAGCCAGAGAAATTAGATAAAAAGCATCCATGTTGGAAAGAAGTAACTTTTGTCCCTATTTGTGGATGACATAATCTTACATAGCCAACCCCAAAGGCACCACTAATTATTAGAGCCAAAGCAAATCAAGAGTTGTAGGATACAAAATTGAGAGGCAAGAATCACCACTGATTCTATTAGCCAACAGCAAACTATCTGAAAGAAATGAAGAAAGGAAATCTATTAGTAATAGCTACAAAAAAGATTCCTAGGAATAGCTTTTGCTTGCAAAAAAAATTCTATCTTTACTGGTAAATCCAGGGGCTTATCCTAGCTTTCACTCTTCATGGAGCAAACCCTTCCTACATCTGGAATTTGAGAATAAAATGATCACGTGAAAAGTGTCTGAGTTTGGGCTCCTAGAAAGCACAGTGGGAGGTAGCAATTTTTAATGCATAAGTTTTTCTGGTGACCGTGCCTCAGCAGCAAAACCTGAAAGTGCAGAAAGCAAGAGTAGGTGGCAGGGAGAAGTTGAATTTGATGCTCTTGCAACAGATGGTTGTAGTCAGTTCCATAAGGAGCTCTGGAGCCAGATGAACCTCCAAAGCAGTCTGAATTGACCTACTTGGGCTTTTCTCTTCCTTGCCTTTAGGGATTGGATGTGGTGGTCTCCCAGGGAAAAGGGGATCCCATTGGGCAAGGTAGCTTCCACTGGTGCGAGGGTGATCCCCGGAGAAGAGGGGTAAGGGTCTTGGCACCTGGAGTCCAGGGTTTATCAGTGGCCTAGCCCAAGATGCATCTAAGGAAGGGCATGAATCATGTGTTCTGGAACAAGCAGCTTTAGGCTGAGACCTTTTGTCCTGTCTGTTATCTTCATCTGTGGAGGTTTCCTTTGCATCTCTGCAGGGCTCCAAGGCTCTCAGTTCCAGAGCCATGGTTTCCTACCAAGGAAGGCTCAGGTGATCTGCAGAGGCTCCTGGGTGAGCCTGAACTAATTTGCTTTGTTTTGGTGAGATGGAATCAATGGACGTGATTGTGCTGAAGGATGTTGAGTGTTGTTGCTAGATTTCTGGGACCTCTGTTCTGTTAACCAGAAATATCCTCAATCTTTTTGGCTGTTGCCCTACCTTTTTCATTTGGGATCTCTGTAGCTGTAGGGCCCTTACCCTAGCTGATAATGTCAAATGAAACAAATTTAGTGGATCAACCAAATCCAAGGAATACAGCATAGCTCACAAATGAATTTTTTTCTGTGGCCACAGAACTCTACTGCCTTGCTGACAGACATTGCTAGAATGTTTCTGTCTTCACTTTGTCTCAGGAATTATCTGAGTGATGGGGGAATGAGGGGAAATCAACATGCCCTTGCTACAAATCACTGAGGCTCAGGATCTACAAGCCCTGAAGAGATGCGTGGGCTTCACCTGGGTATGAAGCTGTAAGAATGAAACCCACAGGCGCCCATCTCTAACCAACAGTCACACTGCAGAGCTTCTCAGATGGGGCGTGGTCAGGGCTTTCTGTGCGCGGTGTCTCAGGCTGGTGGTCCTCCTGAAGCTGGTCTGCAGGTGTTGTGTCCCCGTATGCTCTGCTGGGAGTTGGCCACTGTGATGGGCGAGGTAGAACTGGTGACTGTTTCATAGATGTAACTTTGAGGAATTTTGTTTTGAATCTGCTCAGACCTGGGCTTGAGATGAGACTAAAATGTGAATCATCTTAGAATAACAAGTGACTCATTCCATTTGTTCTTTATTCTCATGTTCCGGATATGGTCTCTGATGGCTCGGATGGACCGTGACTGCTAGTGTAACATGGCCAGTGTGATGGTGCCTTTGATAAGGTCATAGTTCCTTTTGAGTTTCCTTAATGGGAGTCAACAAATTGTAGTGTCTGGGGAGAGTTGTACTCTCGCCGTACCACACTAATATCCAGGGGTGGACAGCAAGACATTGCTCTGCCATGTCCTGCCACTGCTCTGCTGGAACACACAGCTCCCAGTGATCCCCCCAATCCAGCATCGATAAACACTAAAGAAGTGGTTTAAAATAAGAATTTATTTTGAAGGTGGGGGAAGGAGGAGAGAGAACAGACATGGCAGACAAGCTACTCTGGATGAGTAGGGAGTATTCAGAAGTGAGTAACTCCTGGATTCTTGTCTGAAGCTTTTTGAGATCCTTGTCCGGTTAGGCTCCTGGAATCTGATTGGCTTTCTGGCTTGTCTTTCATCCTAACCTTGGATTTTTTTCTGGCCATGTGACCTTTCCCTTGTCCTTGGTGGAGGGTAAAATGATGGGTGGGGGGGCCTTAAGGACAAGTAGTTCAGGTTTAAGGATTAAAGGGGAAGTTAGCGATTTTGATCATGCTACCTGGGAACTTCCCGGTCCTCAGTTCTTGGGCTTTGTCTTCATAATTGCATGAGTCTAGCTGGCTGCATTGTCTTTTTAATTCCTCAGTCTAGCTGCCTTTGCACTTTTAATTGCTGGAGCCTGGCTGCAGAGGTCAAAGCTGTCTTAACAATTTTTTTTTTTGTGGGTACCGGGGGGTCGACCTCAGGACCTCGCGCACCAACAGGCACCCGTGCTGCTGAGCGATATCACCGGCCCCTTTTTCATATGTGGGATCCGGGAGTCAAACTCGGGCCCTCGCGCTTGCAAGGCAGGCGCTTATGCCGCTGAGCCATCTCACCGGCCCCTGTCTTAACAATTTTTAATAAAGCTCAATGAGTCCTTCATTCTATCTTTTCCTTACCCATGGGGGTCCCCTGTCCCTACAAAATACTTGATTATCACCAGGTACCTGGGTTTTGCAATATGTATTTGTGTTTCATGTAGAATAATACAGTGTCCCTGAGGGGGGATTCTGAGTGTGCTGAGCTTTGACCCTCCACCCTCCTATACAGCTCTGGTCCTGACCTCTCATAAGGGGTGGGCTCTTTGCTGTTCAGTGGTTCTGCATTGTAAATGCTTTCTGCTTTCTGCAGCATTACATAGTGTGCCCCTTAACATGTCTAATAATAAATGCCCATGTGAAAGTCTGTTAAGGGAGACTCGGATTGGGTAGATTAATGTCTTGAGCAGATGAAATCCAGAGCTGCATTATATAATGCTTGAAGAATGGGGTGAACATTAGGAAAGCTAGACATCTGTGACATATGTGGAATGACCATCTCTTTGACACTGGGCCTGGATTACTCATGGTGACCTCAGTGGGAAGTTTAAGGGACAGATTCTGTGGTTTTTTTTTTTTTTTTTTTTTTTTTTTTTTTTTTTTGGTGGGTACCGGGGGTCAACCTCAGGACTTTGCACGCCAGCAGGCGCCCGTGCTGCTTGAGTGATATCACTGGCCCTTTTTTCGTATGTGGGTTCCAGGAGTCGAACTCGGGCCCTCACGCTTGCCAGGCAGGCACTTACGCTGCTGAGCCCATCTCACCGGCCCAAGGGACAGATTCTTAAAATGAATTTATTAAAAGTAATCAAGGAATAAATGCAGAGTTTTCAGGTGTGTGTGTATGTGTGGTGTGTCTGAACTGGGTGATGGTGTGCTTAAAAAATTTTCAGCAATGATGGTTCATTTGGAACTCTAGCCACTTACAAATGGCCACTCCAGTACTACTGGCTACTACAGAGGGGTATACCCGCTGTCCACCAGGTTGGCACATCATTAAAATCTGAAAGAGACAAGCAAAAACCATCACATTCATTCTCATTGCTATGGGTCCTGATTTTTCTATTTGAACTGCTTTTGTGATAAATATCTGAGGCTCATTCTCATTGCTATGGGTCCTGATTTTTCTATTTGAACTGCTTTTGTGATAAATATCTGAGGCCCCCCAACCCTAAAAGCTCAATGAGTATGAGAAACAGTCCGTCCAACTCATGGTAAGGCAGGCTCCATTCTCCTATTACGAAGAGGATTATGCTTTCAGGGAGGCCAAATATGACAATACCAAATGCTCAGAAAGTAGTCCAGATTTTCCCATTTTTCTTAGAATAACTAGAGTCATTGCAGCAAACATGGCATGTCCAGTAGCTGTAGATGTTCCCTGAAGGTGGACTGAGTAGCTTCCTTCCATCCCCGAAGTGTTGGAACAAAACAAAAATGGTGGTCACGATAAGGATCACTCCAGTGATTGTGAACAGGGTGGAGAAAGCATCTCAAGGGCTATACTTTGCCTTGAGAAATCCAAGCAGAAATGTAAACAGTGGGCAGCTACAGGAGATAACTGGCAACCATGAGGGACCCTGTCTGGAAAGCACAGTACATAAGGATCATGGAGGTAGAACCAGGGACTCCTCTGAGAATGAGGAAACATCATTGACATTTTGGGCCTACTAGTGTTTGGAACACATCAAGATTCACTAATTTCTACAGCATGGATGTCTTGCATTTTTAAACAAAAAGGACACAGAAGAGGAAGACAATGTGTAAAACAAGGCAACTCCAGGACAGGGTTCTTTCTTTGCTTTCAGCTCCACATGCAAGCCAGGCAAAGGACAGTGCCAGAACTTGCCATGGCTGGGTGGTGAGGTCCAATCAGCAGACTCCAGGGCACTCTCCTGGGGCCCCATCTCAAGGCTGGTGCACTATGGGAACAGGTTATGCTGCCAATAAGGACCAATTGGTATGAATAGTGATGAGGATAATTGTTCAGAGCTTGGGCAGTCTTCATGGAAAATGGAACATATACCCTTCACTAGGTCTTTATGAAAGTGTTCAAGGAAAAAGTCATTGTCCAGCCCTTAAGTCTAGATCAGGATCGATACCATGTATTCTCTGCCTTTTATGATAGTTTACTTTTGTGTTCTGGTCCATGAAGAATCAATCTTGACTGAAGAATCTATCCAAGGTCCTGTCTTTGTACTTGATGCATGAGAATACTTTCTGGGATGTCTTTATGGTGTTTGACTTTACATATTGTCCTTACATTTTTATTTATGGATCTTTATTAGTCTGATACGTGTCCTAGGTCACTCTTAGGAACACAGAGATCCAGTGAAAGAGGATCATCAAGTGCTTTGACGGGTAGATTATTAACATGTTGTATAATAAAATACTTCATCAGATGGCATTTATTCCTTGAAGGTACTGAGCGAGTTTCTTCTCCAGAATTGGCTTGTATTGACTGATCAGTTCCCCTCTCCTACATTTGAGGACCTCTATTACTCTAATGTGAACTAGGTCTTTATTTGGTCTCCTTTCTATGTTGATTCCAATAGTTATAGGTGAGAATCCAGAGTGTGGCTGGACATCTTGGTTCATTTCTCTCTGAACTTGTACTAGAGGGAAATGAATTGGGTTCATTTTCTACCTTTGCTCCTGTTTTACATTTTTCCTTTGTGTACAAAACTGTATATTTCACTATGAGGTCCTACTTTAGTTTGAGGATATTCAGGAGTTTGAAACTTCCCAAACACGGAGAGATGTTGCTACCTGACTCGATGTTGTTCATCTGACCTCAGGGCCTGGTGACTTCAGCCCATGTTTCCCTGGGACATTCCATTTGGAAACAGCCTGTTGGATAACACCTTGCTACAGCATTTTTGGGGCACCACAAAAAAACATTAAGCTATAAAGATGGCTTGTGTGATCATATTAGGACCCAGGAACATCTTGAAGTTATATTATACAGATAAATAGAATTGTTTGCAAATTGCTATGAGGATGCAGGCTCATGAGTGCTTGGGACTATGGATTGCAGTCTGACTCCATACAAACCTTAGCACAGAAAGTGCACCTGGGAGAATCACAGCAACAGGCATCATGGGATCTGAGATTTGGTTGCAGGTTTTTTTGTAGTCTGTATTTGCAAGAGAAACAAATTTAATAGACACAGAAATTTACAAGATTAGTTGCCAATATCCACCCACAGAGTCAAATATAGAAGAGTGCAAGGGGGTGTGTCTGTATGCTACAGATTGGAAGACTTCAGGCTGGCCTCTGAATGAGGAGGCCGAGGAATCTGCAATGTAAGACTGAAGCATCTGCACCAGAAAGCTCGAAGGCCGGCGCTGGAGGTTAGAGTCTTTGCTGGCAGGCTGAAAGCCGAAGACTGAGGAAAGCCAAGAGACGACTCTCAAGGTTAAGGTGAAGACTGGAGCCCCTTGAGGGGAGAACAGCAGCTATCCCTGAGGACAGCGAGGACCAGAACTCCTCTGAAGAAAACAGCCAAAGCTCCTCTGAGGAAAGTCAGCTACAGCAGAGGTCTTCCAAGGAAAATCAGTGTGAAATCTGCCCCTCCCATTCTCCTTTTATACATTTCAGCCAACAAGCCTCCTAAGTGGGTCTTCCACACCCAGAACCATGCTGACTCGATTCAACTGGGCATTCCCAATCAAATTGACAACCACCACGCAGGTTAGTGTTGTGGAGGTTGGTTTCCCCAGTAGCAGCTTGGAGAGGATGTCGAAAAGAGGACAGTGCAATGAGAGTGTCCCAAGCAAAGGGGACAGAACCAGACTCTCAGCATTATTTCATGTCTTTCCTGAAAGCAGAAGTAGTGTACAGCAGAGGGCAAGGTGGTCCACCAGAGTGGGAAGGAAAAGTCGGCTCATCTCTCAGCTGTGGGCGGTGTGCTTCAGCAACCAGGGCGGACCTTCCTTATCTTTGAGTGCGTCTTTGACATATGTAAAAGAGAACTCTAGAAGGTATTACTCAGCTAAGTATCCCAGGCTCTCCAAGCGTTCTGTTGCTTGTTTGCAGGATGAGTGCTTCCGTCTCATGCCATGACCAAATGAATCTGGTTACTCACTGGTGTGAGAAGCAGACCAGGCACCACATGATTGTGTAGAAGGGGGGAACATAGGTCTTAGACTCCCTCAGCGAGGAGACATGGGCCATAGGCTCTCTCCATGACCTTTCTCGACAAGGGCCAGAGATGTCCTGTGATTTGCAAGCACATATGAGCCTGCCTTGGAGAAGGTGAGGTTTTTTTGTCCCATTTTCTACCATCTTCTAGTCAAATACTTGAGCATTTCCATGTTAATTTTGTTTTTTGTTTTAGAGACAGGGTCTTGCTATGTAGTCCAGGCTGGCCTCAAACTTGACGTCATCCTCCTACCTCAGCCTCCTGAGTGCTGGGATCACAGGCGTGTGCCACCATGGCCAGCCACCATGTTAAGTGTTCTAGCTACTGTGTGATTTCAAAAAGAATTAAGGGTCTCTTGTTTTGATATGGAGGATCCCAGATGTAGACCGTGTGTTAAGATTTGCTGTTCTACATTAGCTCCGCTTAAATAATGTTGGTCATAATGGGACCTTAAACTCAGTGTAGGAACTTGAAATATTTAAGCCGTTCATTGAATAGATTTCCATTTGAAAGACAGGAATTCTCTGAATGTGCCCTCTCCTGAGGTTTCCCATCACAAGATGAACGTTCTTCCTGTCCACTGCACTGCTGCTTTGTGAAGACCTCCTCCTGTGCTCCAGCGGCCCCAGGTGTAGGGACATGGTCCATCCTTATGCAAGCCTACTGGTTGACTGTCCCTGACCAAGTGTTATTTAGGAGCCCACTTAGAGTATAACATGTTTTTTGTCAAATGCCCATAAACATGGATGTGTCAAACTCACATTTATTCTTCAGAATATTTCTATTGAATTATTTTAAATTTGAGTTCTGTTAAACAATGAGTCCTGAACAGGAAATATTGCATTTTTAATATTGAGTGTTTATTAAAAGCATCAAAATTTTCAACATCAACAGATTTTTGGGGTACAGTCAAAAAAAAACTCCTATATGAACTACAATGAAAATACCAATAGCACTCTACAAAAAATTACTTCAATTACCACATCTAAGGAAGTCTTCACACATGACAACACATTCCATACATACCTATTTCATACACTGACAGCATGGATTTTGCTTCCTTGGTCTTTTTGTAGAATATACTTGACATCTCACTGGTCTTGCTGTTTTGTCAGGTTCTTATTATGCAATGTGTGATATGCAACATGAACATAAAATGTCAAAGTATTAAATTCTTAATATGTATTGTGCATTTAGAATAAACGTCAACATTTTCACATCTGTGTACGTGCTTACAAAACCCAAGAGATACATCTGAAATAAAAACCTATGTGAGCTACAGTGTAAACACAAGTATACCACAGAAAAGATCTTTGCTTTAACTGTTGCAACCAAGGCGGTCTTCACACATGACAACTGCATGTTCTATGCATATGTCTCACTTTCACTGACGGGACATGTGCTTAGATTTCCTTTCCCTATCTGGCTGTTGTCACCTCTCCTGTTCCTGTTTTGTCAGACTTCCTATTATGTTGTACAACGTGTATTTAGGGAAACAAGATATCAATAAAATAAAAACAGTGCTTAGATATTTTCACATCAGCTGTTCACTTGTTCACTTGCTTACAAAATCTGAGATAACATCAGAAATAAAAATTTATGTGAACTATAATGAAAATACCAATAGAACTCTACAACAAAAATCTTCGCTTCAATTGTCACACTCAAGGCAGTCTTCACACATGAAAATTGCATGTTTCATACACAAGTATTGCTTACACTGATAGTGCATATGTTTTGTTTTCCTGTCCTTTCTTGTAGGGCACAATTGACATCTTTTTGGTTTTCCTGTAGCAGGTCTTGGGGATGCTGTGCCTGCCTGTTCACCTATCAGCTCACCGGTATGGTCCACAATTTTTTTTTGCATAGTTCCCTGGGCAGAAACAGTTTTTCCTCTGCTGTAAATGACCACTTAAGAGTTGCACTCCCAATCCCCTAAGAAAATTTCTCTGCAATATTTTGCACTTGTTTTTTGTAAACCATCAAACTATGCCACACGTTTAGGATTCAGTAAAATGCAACCATTGGCCAACACTTTGCATTTTGAATGACGTGATAGTTGCTGCATAACTCATCAACATCTACTCCACCTTTGGTTTTGTTGTAGAAAGTTTCCATTTCAGGTTTCCATTTTGTTAAAGTTTCCCTATCAATATTTCCATCATGATGCAATGTTGATATCAGCAGTACCAGTTTTTCTTTGCCATATATGAGGCCAATGTAAATCTTTCTGAAATCCAAAGATTGTACTATTTAATTGTTTAGAAATTGTAACACTTCATTTGGAATTTCTGCTTTGTTCCTGTGTCCAGTTATGTGCTGGTCAACTTGTGCTCTGTTAGCAAATGTAACATCAGTTGGAAACCAGTAATGAATTGTTGAATGTCACATTCTGAGTAGTTTGGGAGATGGGAGCAAAAAGTCTGTTCACGACACTTGGCTTATTACTATATGAGTAAGGACCTGGTGGCTGACTTCTTGTATAAATTTCTGAATTGAAAGCATAGTAAGTCTTTGCATCTACAAAGATGTAAATTTTTTATGCCATATTTTGACCCATCATTTTTTAAAATGGTTATCGAAAAGCAACTGTATTTCCACTTCATGGTGACAAAAAACAAAACACATTGCTTACAACAGTATTAAAATATAAAATAGTGATAAATCTCACCACGAAATTTACAAGACACTTTTCTACAAGTCATTTACATTCCTGTGACTACTGTGAGAAATCCCTGCTAAACAGACCTATGAATGCTGATTTGTCCCCCAAGCAATGGTCCAAATCTTGACCAATGTTTTGCAGTGAAAGTGTTCCATTTGTGGCACTTTCATCTGTGGAGATGTAGTCTGTCTGCAGAATTTGCAGGACATAAGCCAGGTGGAGGCAGCAAAGGAGTCAGGACCCCCTGCAGCTCTTGATGTTACCTACACAAAGGAAAAGGATTAGTTTGGCAATCACTGTGAAGGCAAAGGCCTATCAACTTCATGGGTGGTCTGTCTCCTGAGGCTTTAAAAGTTTGAGTTTGCTCCTTGTGGGATGTGGTCATTGCTGCTCCTAGCCAATGAAGGAATACAAGGCGGAAATGCAAAGCTCAGCACAGAAAGGGCACCTGGTTGGGATAGCAGAGCTTGGGTTCTTATGATTGGAGTCCTATACCCAACTGTTAAGACTGGCCTATACTGGATGAGCTGGTTGGTGCCCTGGTAACAATTTTATTGATGGTACACAGGGGTCTTCATATGTCCCCAGAAAGAATGGGGTGGGGAGGGAAGCCAACTTTGTATGTCTCCAACTTCGAAGGCAGTGATGCATGTCCTAGGGAAGTCTCTGGAGAAACTGCAGAGATAGGTGAAACCACGGGTTCCTCTCTGCTCACCAACAGTTGTTCACGGTACCACAGTGTCTATGGCCAGCTCCTGCAGGCAGAAGTGCATGGCAGAGGGTTGATCTTGGGAAAACTTGAGGAAATTTTGGAGGAAGATGTTCATTTCTCATCTCTGGAAGTAAGCCCCAGCTACCAGGGTAGGGGTTCCTGTTTTGTGATTCTTCAACATCTTGAGTCATAAAAATATCAAGGATTTCTGTGCTCCTAGAAGACTGCTCCCCCAGTCTTCAGATTACAGGGACACTTTGTCAAAGCTGCTAGCTAGTGTTCAAACTCATCCGCACTGACATTGGGGCTGAATAATTCTTCACTGTTTCACATGTCTGCATTGTAGGAAGATGTTTAACAGAATCCTTTGACTACTCTATTAGATACTTGTAGGACCCTCCACATTTGACAAGAAAAACATGTGCACATACGTCCTATCTTTCCTGGAGAGCAAGATATCCCCTGGTAAAGAAACTACTAGCTTTGTGTTCCTCAAGGGACACCTGAGTATTTTACACCTGTTGTCCCGTGGGGCTTTTGTAGAGCACTTGATGCCTGTGTATCTTACACATGTCAGAAAGGTGGGAAAGCAGAATATTTTGGAGAGTGGGCGGATAATTTCCTTGACAGAAGCTAAGTGTCCCCCTCCTTGGAAATGTCCTCAATTTGGCTTGTGGGCCTGAGATATACTTCATGTTCTCCTCACTTGGAGGGATCTTTTTACCAGTGATTCTTGAACTTGTACCTCAATATCATGCCTTCAGTGTGTGTGTCAGGGTTCTGATTCTGATGTCCTCACATGAGACACTGATTCTCGGTTGTCTGTTGCATCCAGTGCAGCTCTTGAAACTCTAGAGGGAAGACGGTGGAGAATGAAGAAATGAAGACAAGAGTCAAGATGCGGAAAGCCGAGGTCAGGTGGAGCCCCCTCTCCTGATGGGAAAAAGGACTGCCCAACAACTGCAGCACGGTTATTTATACAGTCGGCGTAGAGACTGTTTACAGAGAACTTAAGGGGAGGGTAAGATCTGGAACAGGAAGAAAATCTAATCTTCAACAAAACATCATGCCTTGGTGGTTACATGGGGAACAAGAGGGAAAGTGTCTATATTATCTCGGGAAGGCCAAGTCACTTTATGTGTTAGCTCCCTGAGCTGCATACACTTCTCATGGGGCCCTGCCAAACTCATGAGAACAAGTGACCTTGTCCTAGATACCCAAGGTACAGACAGCTTCGCTCCCAGCAGTCTGGGTGTATTCTAGGTCAAAGATCCTCATGTGTCCGGTTGCCTGCTGTGGTTTGAATCTCTGTGGGTGACATATGAAGACTTCCCTTTATTATGTCATCCTTGTGCCAAAACTAGCTTGAGATGACTTAACTACCCTCTGGAGTCGGGGTAGCATGACATCTCTGCAAACACAGAAATAGCCAGAAATACTTGGGCTGTTGCCTCACATGGGTGGGGGCTGGCTAGCCAAGTCAGAAGTGCTTGTTGGGAAGGTGGCCAGGGGGCTGAGTCTGCCATGGGTAGTTCAAGGGGAGACTCAGCTCTACGATTCAGTCTCCATAGACACAGGCCCACTCAGGTGAGGATAATCATTCTACAAAGTCAACTGATTGTCAGCACTATTGAGCTCTACAGACAACTTTACCATCCCACTTAGATTAGTGTGTTTTGGAAGGTGTGTATACTTTGTAAACCAAGTAAAACTGATCATCACATGTTCCAAATACATCTTATTTCTTGATAAGCCATTTTCTGGAAATCAGGAAAACTAGATCTTACGCCAGTTCTTCTTGGTACAGCTGCATCCTGAAGTTACCAGGTATCTTGATCACCCGGATGCTTTTTAGAAAATCCCAATATGTGTCTACTCTGACTCATGTAGCAGTAACTCAGGATGTTCCAACTTAAGGAGCATGCGCCAGTACAGCTATGAGGAACTGTCAAGGCATAAATGGTTTTACCAACCCTTCTCTGGATCATGTGTTGCTATAGCTGTCAGTTCTATAGCTGTTGATGATTCTGAAGATGTAAATGGTGGAACGAAGTTTGAGTTGGATACTTCACCTACTGGTACTCCAGGGCATCTTTATATTTTTGCCCAATCATTGAAATTCAGTTACTAGATAATGGTGTGGGACATTGATCCACTACCATGGGGGTAATTCAGAGTAAGGGAGGGAGGCAGGGATGTGTCTCTTGGATGGAGTCATGTTTCTATTCCTGTAGGAATGTCTAAATTCGTGCTTCATATTTGGCCAGAAATAGTCCCTTGGGCAGATGGGCTTTTATGAAGAAGGAATTAGTGATATCAGGCTAGTAGGTCATGAGGGGTCACTGACCTCAATTCCTTGTGCTACTTGTGGGTAGAGTAAGCACTTTTACTTACCCAACAACATGCTGGTGGCTTCCACTTGGGCATCACATCAGTGTATAAGGATGAATGAATTAGGCTCATCTGTAGTCGAGCAGTCTTTGTATAGGCACAAATGGCCTCCCACTTTGCTCACCCTGATAAGGTCTAACCTTCTAGTGTGTGGTGTCATGGGATGTTTCCTCCAAGTTGTCTGGATCTTGCTTGTGGGATGAGGTATGTACATCCTGTACAATGGTCACAATGGGAGAGATGAAGTGTTCAAGCTGGCTATGTGTAGATGTCAACTTAGAGGGCTAAGTCATGGATTTACTGAAGTCTGGGCCATTTGAGAAAAGTACTTTCTGGTAACACTAGATGTCCTGTGATAGCCAGGGTGAAATAGCCTAACCAGGCTCTGCTTTGATAAAGTTGTTCATTCTTTTCCACTTCTTTCCATTCACCTATTCAAATATCTAGTGGTTGTGATATTATTCAAATATCTGGTGGTTGTGATATTTATGCAAGAACAATGACTTCTTATCTCAGGAAAGTTAGCTCAAATGTAGACCATGTCAGTTCAGCTGCATTAAAGGGCACATGAATTGAGTGACACATTGCTGTGTCCACCAGTACTTGGCAACTACAGTTGCTGCTGTATCTGGTTTACGAGAACCATTCTTATAAAAAGTTGACAATCATAATCTCTTATCATACCCAGGGTCACTCACAGTTGGTTGCCACTTCCATTGGTTTAAGTTGCTTGTTACGCATGTGGCCAAGACCACCACTTAAGAGAAGGTCAGAGTTGCTGGTGACCTTATAAGACTGTTTGACAGTAAATGCCTGGTGTTATAAGTTAATACTGGGCATAGAATCTCCAAGATGTGCCTCTCTCCAAGAGGTGCCTCACATAAGTTCTACATTCTTCTCCTTTTTACCCAGAAATAACCCTCGCTGGTCTCCATACATAAGAAGACTGATGACCTGGCAGGTCTACTTTTGTCCACTGGTGGCAGATCCATCTAGAAATGAGGACCGTCAGATTTGGTGGAACTGAATTTGTGTGGATGGAAGGTAGATAGATACTCCATTGGGTCACAGTAATAAGAGAGAAACCTACTTCTGTTCCTTCTTAGAACTGTGGATATTGAGGGAAATATACAATAGGTGTTCAAAATAGATACTGCAACCTGAATGCACTATACTTGTTTCAGGTTGGGTTTTTTGCTAGAAGCTTGGGAACTGCCGGTGAACTTAAGTACAAAAGGGGAGCATCAAATGTCTGACTCCTGATCCTCCTACTTTTTACACCATGCTGAGTCTATAGTACCTGATGCTTTATAGGTTGCAGTTGAGCTCTCAGAAATGCTGAGTTAAGATTGCAAATGAGAGTATGTTGCATAGAGCAAAGATCAAAACCTTATGAAAAGGGAAAAGATGTCATAATGGGATGTGAGCCTGGAATGAGACTCCACAGAGTATCTTTCATAAAAGTTGCCTGATGTGTCGGGGTTGTCAGAACTTCACTCCTGGCTTGGCTAGTCATCTGCTGTGGGCTGCTCCAGAAGGGAAGGCCAGCCAGGGGCTGACTTCCTATCCTCCTTAACAAGTAACATGTCCTGTTTGAAGGGGGGAACGAGGCAGTGCATTTGTGTCTACTGCAGCACTCTTACGCAGTCTCTCCCTAACTTGATTCTTTTGCAGAGCATTTAAGAGGTCATGTCACCATGACATTAGATTGGTAGCTCCCAGATGATATATAATAAAAGCCTCGCATCTTGTTCTGTTTATCACTGAGATGGGTGACTGCTCCAGGATTTGATGCTGTAAAGTAGGTACTTTGAAAGACTTTAGACAGTTTGTGGGTTACCATTAGCACACGGATAGAAATCAAAACTCAAAATATATATTGCTCATATTATTGATAAATACAAAGGATGATCAAAATATACCATCAATGCTTAAAAAAATTTAGTAAGGCACATTGCCATTATTTCCCCTCAAAATACTCTCCATTGCTTCAAACACACTTATGCCATTGTTCTTGCCACTTTCTGAAGTTTGGGACGTTCTTTCCTGAGTGCTTACGAGGTATGGGCAAAAAATGTGAATGTTCCTGTTGAGCGTCATCCAATGGAAAGGCAGGCTTGTGATGGCTAAGTGATAACTGCCAGCACACTGTCACTTATGTGACTCCAAGCTCTGAATTGAAAGAATTCAGACTTCTGGTCAAAGGCATGGGGGCTTCCCTCCTAACTTGTCAAGTGAAGAGGTGCACAAAAGACACTGTTAGTGGTTAATCAACTTGAACTAGTGGTCAAAATGAAGATTGGTATATTCAAAAGCTTCCTGACCCTAAATCCCACTCATTAGAATACTACAGAGCTATGCTTTGCATGGTCCAGAACCATTTTAATTTCTAAACATGAACCCATGGACATCACCTGTTCTAGTGCTTAGGAGCATGCTAGTCTTACCTGGGACAGGCACGTTCTTAGAAATCGAGCTTTCTTTAGGACAGCTGTGGTTCTAGATCAAGACCCTGGTTACACTGAAAGGCAGAAAAATGGTTGCATTCTTGGTCTTTAACTATGCTTTGGGTTGGGGAGATCAGCTCAGAATCTCAGGGAGGGTGAGTGCAGCTGGGCTCCCGTGGGGTCTGCTGGTTCCTAAACCTCATACCCCCTCTTCATGTCTGCAGACTTTCTTATCCAAAGGGGGGGGTCCTTGTACAAACCTGCACATTTGTGTAACTAGGGACTTACAAATGGTCAAGCCAGTGGATGGGGAGAATAGATCCTTGGGAGTTAAAATAGGCCTATTACCAGATGTTGTAGTGCCCAGTGTACTTACCAGGCATTTTTGTCCTGTTCAGTGAATTGGATGGGACAACCAAAAGGCAAAAGAGGAAGAAAAAAAGTAGAAAGTCCTCTAAACAAGTACCCTGAAACAGAAAATATGCCCTGTACACAGGATGGGCCACTGTAAGAGCAAGAGGACAGTGGCCACGAGGTGTCAAAGGCCATTTTTCATATCTTATGTCAAATCCTGGCAATCCCAAGCAGGTCCTGAAGCTCCTCTGCACTGTGTCCCGGTTGTGATTTGACAGGTCTCCATGACTAACAGGCCAAGCTTAATTGTCCAGCTGGCTAGCCGTGTCCTAATCTCCTGCCTCAGGCCCAGGCTTGTTCAGTGAGCATCTTGCTGTATAGATGTGATCATCTACTTTGACACAACAAGAATCCGTGCTTGACATTAGTCTTCAATTCTTAAATTTCTGTTCCTTTTTGATCGTGAAGGTGACTACCACTGAAGACATGGACTACAGCTCTGCTCAGTTTCCCTCCACAGGTTATCTGCAGCAGACAGATCAAGCTGTCAAAGGTTTACCATGGAGGAGGGCTAAATTGTGCATGGAGACTTCAGAGGGTACAGCAAGTGCGTTCTCAAGCAAGTAGAGCTGACACAGTAGTGAGGATATCGGAAGAGCAGCTGTGCACTTGTCAGGAAGTGTTCAGAACTGAATCCCTGGATGGGGCAAATCTGCAGGGAATGGGATGCTTTTCTGAACCTCTCTGGAGGAGTCCTCGAGCTGCATTTCTCCACAACTACTTTTCTCTTAATTTTTGAAGTGTGGATAGTGTTAGTGTGGCTCCAGAGTCAGATGTGATATATTTTTTTAAAGTTACTGCATATCCCTTTAATTTATCTGATTTTTCATGTTGCTTGATATTTGGATGAAGGGGGGGGTCTAAGACTAGAAAGACCTTTTTAGAGAAAAGGAAGGTGAAGGATTTTCTTCAGGAATTTTGAGTTGCTTCCTCTTTGGGATAAGAAGTAGTTGGTTTTTTGCCTCGTTTCATATTTCACCCTAAATATGGGTCTCTGCAGGGCTTTTTGGGGAAAGTTTGGAAAACTGGCTATTAGATTGCTGTCAACAGATCTTTCTGTTTCAGGAAGATCAAGTGTCCTGTGATGTCCTAAATGAAGCACAATGTTAGGTCTATAAGGCTGGGCGTGGTATTTAACCCTGGGTGCTGCATGGCCTGGGATGAAAAGTCCCCTCATGGGCTTTTGGCAGAGCCAGTGAAGGAAGAGGGGCAACCCTTAGCCTGTTTTAATGTAATGAGCTTATAAGGGCTTGTAAGAGGTACACTGTTGTACAAATGTCCCATGACCAAAATGAATATTGGCAACTTCATATAAAACTTGGTTGCCATGCATTTAGATTGCATTTCCACCATAGTGTCTTCCTTATCTTCATAGCTGGAAGTCAACTCTCAAATCCTTAAACATGTCATCTGTATTTCTCACCCTGTTGGCATCTTAACCTTGGTATCTTTTTCAGGAGCTTGTCATAGGGCCCTGCACACTGTGGGCAGTCAATAAATAATCTCTTCACAGAAAGTTTCAGTGAAATTTAAATATTGACCAAATGATAGGCCACTTTTCCTGGTTATAGAATGATTTAAATGGAGAAAAGATGTTTTCTTTTCTCTAAACCTATTAGTCTTTGATTATCTATTGATGTCTCTGGTCATTGCTTAAACCTATAGTTAGGTGCATTTTCAAGGAGAAGGCCTCAGCCTCTCATTTTTGGGGTGGTGTCCAGGTGTAGTTACTGCCAAGTAAATTAAGGGATGAAATTTGGGAAATATGTTTGAAGGAGTTTTGCAATGAATAATTAGGTCTGAGATATGAAGGTATCAGGCATGTTATTAAACCCCAGGTGGGTAATTTGGGGTTTGTATAATACTTGGCGAGAACTAAAATATTTCTGGCTTCCTTAATTGCTGTGTGTTCATTCATGACCTATCTCTTGATAAGTTTTACAAATTACTCTATGAAAATAGGTGGGGCCCTGATTTCTCACCACATTTGAAGTCTACCAGGGGCTTAGATTGTCCTGTGCTCAGTGACTGACCTGTCATGAGCTGCAGAGTACTTCATACGATGATAGCAGTGAACCTGTATGTGACACTATCACCAGGTACCTGGTACCAAAAATCATCAGCTTTTGCTAATGATGGAAGTGTGTGTGACTGGAGCCTCTGGGCACCAGGGTGTTTTCTGGGGTAAGCAGTGGACAGCCAGGAGTATTCAGTACTTGAGTTTCCCTTTCTTTCTTCCTCTGTCCCTGCAAGGACTCGGTTCATTCCATGTCAATATCTTTAACACCATGATCTTGGACAGTTTGCTCTGTTCAAGTGAAAATTCTCCTTCACTCTTTTACTCAAGCTTGTTAAACCTTCATTCACAAATTTCCCAGCTATCTTGAGGCTTAAAGGAAATCATTGCAATGAGAAATCCAAAGTAAGGTTTTATGTGAAAAATGACATGCACGGATAATCCTGGGTGGGACCAGGCAGCATGAGATTTTGTAACTTGGAGAGTTGGGACCATTTCATAGGCAGAGGTACATTTCATTCCAAGTAAATTCCACCATCTTTTTCATAAACCACTCCAAATGAGTTGAACACAATAGGGGTATGTTCATGATAGGATCTGCATTGTGAAAGTTGGCATATGCCCTGGTGAATGTGAGGGAGATGGCTGAATACATGTTTGCATTCACGTGAAGGGCGATCTTTGACAGCTGACCCTTTCATGAAATGTGACTCAGACCATTTCCTTTATTTGATGAACTCCGATTGTCAGACCTAGGTGTCTTGGTGTACTTACCGCAGTGGTTCTGTGGTTAATAATTAGCTTGGGTACAGGGCAGATAAGGCAGAGGAAGGAATCTCCTCTATCTGTGACTAAGAGGAAGGTATATCCCTTTAGAGGAGGTATCTAGAATAGTTTTAGGTGAGATACAACCCTCACCGTGGTCATATTGGCAAACTCTTCCTTTTTTCCTTGTTCTGTCACATTGGGCATATTGAGAATCCCTTTCTGTTAGAGGAAGGATGCTTATTCATGCAGAATTTTCTTTGTGAAGTGTCACTTTAACTTGTAAGCTCTGTACTACCTAGTCATGATTTTTACCAGAAGTTTCTACTCCCATGGTAGATCAGAGTGAGTATTACTTGAAGGTGCACATGTAATATGTGAATAGAGTGAAGTGTAGCTGGGCCTAGAATACGTCTGTTTCAATCGCAGGAGCTCAGAGATAACAATTCTGCAGCCTTGACCCCTTTGAGCATATTCCATATCTATTTTCACGCATTAGAAGATACAAGTCAGTGGTATTGTGATGACACTGTCATGGTGGACAATCCTCCTTAAATGTTTATCTCATTTTACCAAGGTCCAAAAACTACTAGGAAATTGAACTTGTGGAACCTTCTGATGCCTGCCATCAACACTCCCTTCGTGTGCTCGAGGAATAGATTTTTCACTGTTGTAGTCAGTGATTTTGCCTGGGTGGCAAAAGAAATATCAAGGCAGTCCAGTGTTGGGTGGTGGCATGTTACTGTCGATGCCTTTTGGCTGGATCTATGTTGGGAATTGACAGTGGAGAGCCCAGTGGGATGATTTTGAAGTGTGTTGAGTTTGGCCAGAGGGGAGGCTCCAGTGGAGCTGTGGATTGCAAGCATGAAGCAGGAGAATGTGGTTGCTGAGAAGGAACAGGACAATGGAAAAGATGACCTGAGGCCTTTAGCAAAGTAACTGTACACTGGAGGAAGGGAAGAGTGTATTTGGAGTGCAAGAGATCCTGTGGGGCATCTAGTGTTGCCATGCCCTGTTGTTGAAGTTAATGGGAAGTGAGGATTGTGACTTGTAATGGCTCTCTCCTAATATGATTTCAATGTAGTAATATGATGCTGATTTTTCCCTGGAGGAGCTTCAGCTGTTCTCTTTGGAAGACTGCCCGCTGGTCCTTGCTTTCACCAAGGATGGCTGTTTTCTTTGGAGGAACTCCGGTCTTTGCCTTGAGTATTTCTCCTGGCTTTTGGCGCAGATTCTTCAGCTCCCAGCACCAGCTTTCTGGTCTACTGGCACAGGCTCTCTAGTCTCCAGCACTGGCCCTTTGGTTTTCTAGTGCAGATCCTTCAGTCTGCCACTGCAGATTCCTCAGCCTCCTGATACAGACTTGTATGGGATATTTCCGTGGGCTCCAGGCCCTTGGCTTGATTCTTTGGACCTCTAGTGCATGAACAGATCTTCTGCACTCTTCTACATTAGACTCTGTAGGTGGCCACTGTAGGCCAATCTTGTAAATTTGTGTCCTGTATTAAATCTGATTCAGCATGTGCAGTCTTTGAAGAGCCCTGCCTCAGCCCTGCAAGCTCTTATAAGCACTGACTATAGCAGTCACTGAATAGTCTGCTTTGTATTAATCTGGGGGTACATCTGGAATCTATGACTACTAAAATGTTTTTTTAGTTACCCAAGTGTCATAAACCACACGGTGGTTTGACGCTTCACTAGGACAAGAAATTTATAATCATTTTGTGGGGATTCAACATATGCTGGTGTTTGTAATGTTCAGTGGCTTAAACATCAGTCTTTTCCTGTGAACATGGGATGAACCACATTGTCACTGGAAAAAAAAATGTGTGATATCCATGCTGTAGGGATCTGTGGATTGGTGCACTGGTGAGATCTCAGCTCACAGGTTGACCTGTCCTTGTGAATTTCTGAGCCAGGATCACTTCTGTCTCCTTGAATACTCTTTTAAGCTCTCTATGGGAACAACTCTGAAAGAGGACCAAATTTCTAGCCTGAGTGATTTCAAGAAATTCATTCCAAGCTAATGGCTGAATGTACATTGCTATAGAGACATTTACTGTCATGATGGATAATGAAAAGAGACTTTAAGAACAGGAAGTGAATACCTAAACCCATAGTTTAGCAGCATTTGAAAAAGGTAAACTGCCTTGCTGTTCACTGACCAAAGAAAGATCTGGATTGTGCTATGTCACCATCATTCAGTAAATGGCTTTTTTCTTTTGTATCTGCTGGCTTGGAGAAAGAGGGTGCCACATCTGCAAACTTTCTCCTCCTCTCTTCCTCATGGTGTGCTTGGAATGCGGAGGAAGCTGGCTGCTGAAGATCAGCGACTCCATTCCTTCTCCTTCCTTATGCAGGGATGTCTTCAGGAATAGTCCCAGCCTACGGGGCCTCTGCAGTCATTTGAATCGAATCCTTTGTGCTGACCTGGCTAAAAGTTTCTGCTTGGGGTCAACATGGAAATTCCCCAGCATTCCTCTTTAAGCAAATATATATACCAATTTAGCCCATCAATGCAGTGCAGAGAATTGACATTCTGGATGTACTGGGTGGGTTAAGACACCAATCCTGCAATGTGAAAGATGTGGAATGAGTTTGTGCCTGTAATGGAACATTGTGGCTGCTCCTTAAGTGTCTCAACTAATTTTTTTTTTTTTTTTTGTAGTACAAGCCAAATAGTCTTCAGTTGTCACAAATCTTCAGTAGTTTATTCTTTCAAAAGGATAATGGGTTTCACTGGCCATGTCGTCTAAAACTTGACTAGATGGATTTTGGCTTATGGGTGAATGTACTCTGGAACAACACCAGGAAGAAAGCAAGTTTTGGTCAAGGAAGAAGTTTAAGTGTAATATAGGCATAAGCTAGCTTATATCCTGAGGGGGGTCCTCCAGAGCTGCCTCAAAGTGGCTACCTGCTTGAGCTTTTGTACTTCTCAGACTACTATAGTTGTGTGACATGGATCCTCCAAGAAGAGTCCTAACCTTGCTCAAGCAGTGTCCATTGGGGTGGGGCTATCCTCAGAGGGAAGCATATTTTTGCACTTCAGGTCCAGAGATGATTATTGCTATAGTGTTCCGGTGTTTGTGTATCTGCTGAAATTCAAGCTGTCTGATGAGAGGATGCCCTTTCCTTGGGAACCCCTGGAGATGCTCTGGGACTGCCAGCAGAGCACAGCCTGGGTGAGCATGCCTTTGATAGTTCATGATTGTCTATTTCCTCCCATTCCTTAACATAGTGAATATTTGAGCATTGCCCTGTACTAAGTTCTTCAAGTGCTTGAACCATTTCAAGAATAAGTTTCTTGCCTGCTATGTGTAAGATACATAAGCTGGACCTCGTAACCCACTCAATTTGGCATTGGTAAGCCTGTTGTTCTTCGGTTCCCCATATAGGATGAGCATGGTATATCCCCATTAAATTGTGCTGTTTTGAGAATGACTTCTATTCAGTGGTCTCAGTGTGTGTGTAGTCCAACCTTCATGTATATCTGTTGAACATTTCTATATGACCAAGTGTGTTTTTAGGAGCCCCTATAAGCCAGTACATGTGCAGGTGTGGTCCTGAGCTAGGTGATAGACATATAGGACATTTCCATTAGAATCTTAATTTTCCTGATGGAATTTGGGTTTTGTTGAAGACATAATACTAACAGGCCCCCTCTGTCCTCTCTCCAGTGATCTAGACATATTTCATTTGGAACTTGAAGTATTTTCATGGCCATGTACCTGGTCAGGCCACTTGCTGCCCTTCCACCAACCAGGCCAGTGGATCCAGTGCATCTGTTAGAATGTAGTCATTTTGGCTGCCTCCCTCCTCCAAGGTCCTGACAAACTCTCATTGGTAGGGCTGTTACTTGACATCAATTCTAGCGGTGCTGCTAAACACAGCAGGAGATCGTAACTGGCATTATTCTGGAACTGAAAAGACTGGAATATGTTGGGAAATGGTCACTGAGGGCAGCCGAGGTTAGAATTCAAAGCAGGGCTCTTCTTTAATTCTATGTGCTTCAGAGACCTGAGGTTTTTCCTCCTGGAAGGCCAGAGCTTTCCAGGTGTTGAGATTGCTAATGAAGGCCATCTCTCTCTGGAGGGTGCACAGAACCCCTAGCATCTGCCGTGATGCAGGTCCATGGTTTTCACTGGTGGCAACTGCCAGCTGAACTGGGGGTGTGATACCATGAAGGAAGAGGAAGAAGAAAAATATCTTCTGGAGGAGGTGGCTCATTTGATACAAGTCACAGTTCTGCAACTTTGGTCTGTGGACCAGTGAAGATCCATTTGTGGTACTTCCAGCTGTGGAATGAAGCCCGTGTGCAGAATTCACAGGACACCAGCCATTAGGAAGTGGCAAATATGTCTCCTGCCACGGAGGTGTTGGGATCCTATGCTTTTCTTGGTTACTCCACATGAAGGAAAAGTTGTTTGCCAGTTGTAGTGTAGGCTATTGTCTGTGAGTAACTTCATGGGTGCCCTGGTATGTGAGGCTTAGACTTTTAAATTGGTTGGGGTGCTGCAGGCTGGTCCGTGCTTGTCAGCATCTAATCAAAGAAATGTAGAGTTAAGAGCCTTGCACAGAAAGGGCACCTGGTTGGGACCACAGAGCTTGGGGTCATGGAGTTGGAATTTAATGGCTCAGTTACCAGGTCTGGCCTCTGGAAAAGAGTGATTGGCAGACTGGCCCCCTGGTCCCAGCTTTCTAAATGTATTAAAATTGTTTCCAAAAGGAAGCAGGCAAAAGCCAAGTTATCTTCAGTGTTTGTCTACTCTCGAAGGCAGTTGATGCATTGGCAAAGGAAAGGTCTGAAGAGATGGGTGGAAGATGCCCTATTTCTGCTCTGAGCAAAAAGCTTCTATTTGGGTTGGACTTATTTTTGTGTGCTTGTTTGGGGGTCGCGTATCTCTCAAAACAGGCCTTGCCTGTATTCCTGGATGAATTGCTCAGATTTTTCTCTTCCAAGGGTATAGCTTGTTCTGTCTCCCAGTCTCTGTACCACTGACATTTCAGGCTGGGTGATTCTTCCCTTGTTAGGAGGCCGTGCTGCTTATTGTTGGTTTTTTTTTTTTTTTTTTTTTTGTGTGTGTGTACCCTAGGGGTTGACCTCAGGCCCTTGTGCGCCAGCAGGTGCCCGTGCGCTGAGCGATATCACTGGCCCTTTTTTTGTATGTGGGTTCCGGGAGTTGAACTTGGGCCCTCGCACTTGCCAGGAAGACGCTTACGCCGCTGAGCCATCTCACCAGCCCTTATTGTTGGCTTTTGACAGCTCCTTGGTCTAATCCTTCTCAGAGTACTTAGCCACTCTATTTTTAAGCTGTGAAAACTAAAATTGCCCCTCTATTTTGCAGAATAACAGCTGGGGTGACAAATCACCTCCACAGGAGGGGACAGCTGAGGTAGTTCTTAGAAGCATGAAATGTCTTGTAGCAGTTTCGCCAAAGGGCATAAAATGGTTAGGAGTCCTGGATGATGATAGAATCAGTTTCCACTGATTACAAAAAAATGGTAAGTTTGCTTAGTTTTGGTCAGAATTACTCCAGAGAACAGGCTAATTCTTTGAATTTTCATAATCTTATTTCTGATAATTGCTTTATTCATTTGGGGAAATCCCTTTCACCTGTTGAGCGATGTCCTATGACTTGTGTTCGAAGTCGTCATGCCCTTGTGTAGTACAGCTCAATGCATCCAAATCTGGATGAGCCTGTTAGGATGCTGTATGGTCGTGTTGGGCTTACCTGGGCAGATGCTGTGTGAGGACATCTGCCCTGTAGATGCTGCCGAGGGTAAATCCTTGTAGGTGGCAGTAGTGACTGTTCTCACCATGTGGCCAATGGCCATCCTTGGAAGTACTGAAATTCTAAATTAAGTTTATTAGTACATATCAGATATACATAATGATCCCATTCATCATGGGGCATGACACATCTTGATTGCCCTTTTTCCCCATTCCCCTCCCCTCTACTCCTACTCCCTCATTTACAAAGTTTTGTTTTGTTTCCATTTTATCCTTTTCTCATTTTCTTTTCTGTTGCTTTCTTCCCTCTTTCTCCCTAGTTCCCCTTCCCTTTTGAACATTTTCTTCCTATTTTATAATAGCTATTACACATTTTGGTCCTTATTTACACTTTCAGTTTCTCACACCTGAGAGACTTGCATCCATTTACCTAGAAATGTCTCAAGTTTATTCTTCTTTATGGCTGAGTAGGAAGTAAAATTCTGCATCCCTGGTTTGGATGTTGAGGAATGACATTTATACAAGAGTACCTTAGGTTAAATTCTACCCTCCAGGGTTTTCACACTAGATTTTGAAAAATAAACTGGGCTGTTCTAGCTCCAATAGATCTTCTCTGTCATGGTTGATAGGTGTTGAGGTCCACAAATGTCTTTCCCAATACTGCCTCAGGTGGAGCTTGCTGTAGAAGCCTCTGGAATTCACTGCTCTATGATTTGGGAGCCTTTACTCACTGTTAGGGCTACCACAATATTATGCTATGTATCTTCCATTCTTTTTTTTATGTGGGTACCGGGAGTCGAACTCAGGACCTCGCGCTTGCCAGGCAGGCGCTTATGCCGCTGAACTATCTCACCCCAGACCCTTATCTTCCATTCTTTAAGCCTATTTTGATGGGATATAGAAACCTATAAATGATATTCAGAAGAGTTCCATTGTGATGTTGCGGTCTTCAACATGTAGCCATTAAAATCTGATTCTTAGTTTTTTGGCTGTTAGTGTTATTTTTGCAAAATTTAAATTTCTTCACATAGATTAATTTCCTGAAAGCTTTAGTCTAAATGGTTGGGGGTTGTTGGAAATTCTCTTAGCATATTTGTTATACTGACAAATCCTTCTTGTTGTTGTAACCCATGTGATGTGTATGACCACACCAAAGGACAAATACTGTCTACTTCTGGTGGCAGATCAACCTAAGTAGAAGTCATAGATTATTCCATTTTTTATTTTATGCATCTTAACATGGGCAACCCCTAAAACTAGGAGGTGGGGAAAAAGTTAAGCACAACATAGTCCCTTAGTCTTACGTTCTAAAGTCAGATGTGATGAATTCTAAACCTTTAATGACCCTTTTTCTTTGCTCAGTATTTCTGCGCTTCTGATGAAAGCATCATGTGTGAGATATTCTAAAATAATTTGATAATATTGCCTTTTTTCTAACTCCATGTTGGAATCTTCAGGTGGACTAAGTCACCTGCTATCATTGACCTGTGACCCTTTTATCTCCCTCTGTAGAAATCAGAGCACGTGTTGGGTTGAATCAGTCCCAAATACTAGTCCTTGTGCTGCAGGAAGTGCTTTATTTCACCTAGAAATTCTTAATCAGTGTACAGTTCAGTTCTGTAAGTTAACTGATAATTTCTTTAGTTTCCTCCCTGAAGTTATATGCTATGTTATGTTATATATGTATGATCTTAAAAGAGACGGTTGTTCAGACTTCGATAGAACCTGAGCTCTGAGGTGGGGCACCACCTATAGAGGTGCAGCTCATGACTATGTGATTTGGGGGGAGCCCATGCATGCATGAAGATGCTTTATCTTGAAGGTAGACAATGAAGTAAGCTGACAGTGAAGGAACTTGACCACTAATCTGGGTGAATGAGATGCTAGTGATAATCAGTGTTTTGTAAAAGCAAGAAGACTAAGAAGTAAATATTGGGGATCTTTAGAGGGTGGGTTTGACATGATGTTGTGCAGCATTGTACAGATGCCTCACCTGTATGTAGTTTGGTTTTTTGAAAAGCTATCCCACTTGTTAGGTAATCACTGGCTTTCTGATGACATGGGATGTTTTTATTAGTACCTTGTGCTCTATGGCATCATCCTGGCTATGGAAGTTGGCCACACAATACAGTCCCCACTGGGGTCATCTTTATGTGATGACTGACAATCTTATTCTGCCTGACTTCCTGTGAGGCTCTCTGCTACTTGACTCACATGCCAAATATTGGATTTATAAATCCTTAGGAAAATTGTGCCTTTCTTGCTGTGCTGGACACTTAACCAAGACTGGCATCATTGCTCTGTACTGTTCTATGTGGGAGGAGTAGAAAATGCACACTTATGCCATAGTGGGCCCTGGAGTCTGAGTCTTAGCTTCAACTTAAAAGTTAGTGTTCATTCTGGAAGTCTAGGAAATCATGTCAGGTGATTGTGCTTTAGAGCAAGGACCCTTGGTTATTCCCAGTTACAAGAAACTGACTGAGGCTCTCAAATGATGCATCCTTGTGGAAAGGAATGGAATCTCTTATCCATGTGACTCTTTGTACCCATGCACGTGGCATTCTGTTCTGTCTTTACACTGAGTAAACCCTTCTTACCCAGTGTTCAGAAATCTTCCTGTTTTTCACTAACTTCTTCAGGATGGGTGGGAAAGACTTTGTCTACTCTGCTGGAAACTGTATAGTATTTTCTTTTAAAAGCAAGAACACACTTTACTACATTCAGGAAATCTGAATGGAAGGCTGGCATACACCCATTTATGAGTGGTACATAATTTTTCAATGGACAATGGCTTATAAACGAAACATGAGATGTTTGCAGATGAGGTGGTCATTGAGGACAGCCCTATATTTTGCTCTGTACCAGCGTTTTCTTTTAGATAAAAGTTAAACTATGGCCCACCAAAGTGACTGTGAAACACAAGGATATAGTGCATAGCATATATAATCGAGGCAAATAAATGTGTTCTGGGGTAGGCTTGGGTTTTTCCAAGTATTGTCAATGTCTCAGTTATATTGGTGGAACATCCCATATTTAATTCTTCCTTGGGACAGTTATAAAATGGAGAGATTGAATAACCTGGCAAGGATAAAGTTCTCTAGAAGTTTTGCTTCATGTAGAGGACCTGTTGGATCTGGAATTGTTCACCATGTCTACGGCCATAGCACCTTGAATACATCCGATTGACTTTAGAATGGTTAACCAGCTCTCTCAAAAAGGCAGTATGTTCCTCATCCTTGTCATTTCCACAGCTCTGCAGAAAGCAGCATCTGACAGTGTAGCATGCCGGGGTCATTCAGCATTGTCCTTGAGACCCATACTTGTATGAGGGAGAGGATGGAGCCAGAACTGAGTAGAGGAGGAACTTGGCTTGCAGCATGGGTCTGACAGTTGAAGGTGGTCCAAGTCGAGAATAGATTAGGCTGAAGCCAGGCCTTGATGTTCCATCACTCTCACTGAGTGTGGGCTAAGGAATACCAAAGATCCTCATAAATAAGGGGGATGGACATGTCATCCCATAAAGGGGGATCTGTGCGACACCTCACCTTGTTGAGTACAATCCATACTTTGAGCCACATTGGTTCTATTTCTTCATATGTATTTGAGAAACATTTCATCCACAATTTGGATGAATCTTAGTTCCTGAAGAGAAACCCAGGAATCAGGAGGGTTGTTTGGGATAAACCGTAGTTTTATTCTAGTTGGCCTCAGTGTTGTCATCAACAGTGTTAGTCACTTTTCTATTGCTGGGACAAAATCCCTGACACCTTCAACTTAGACTTTGGCTCACAATTTCAGAAGGTTCATTTGGTTCAACCCATAGTCCTCTGGGTTCATGCCAGCAATGGCATGGTGGAGGAAAGCTGCTCAAATCATTGCAGCCAGCAAGCAGAAAGAGCCAGAGCTGTACCCTCCAATGACATGCCTCTAGAATCCACCTCTGGCTACCAGGCCTATTTCCTAATAGCACATTCAGCTATGAACTCATTGATGCACTGAGTATAGCAGTGAATATCGCCCATGATTCAATCACTGTCTGAGAGCCCCACCTCTGAATACATGAGCCTTTGAAGGGCGTTTTAAGTCTAAATCATAACATTCTGTTTCTGGTCCCTGGCTCCTGAAGATGACACCTTTCCACGTCTCACACCCCTTCCTGCTCCCAACCAGGCCTCAGCGCCTAATGTGCATGGTCAGCTTAGAATTCATTAATAGATTAATCCAGAGTATGACACCTCCATTCTCCAATCACATTTTGGAAGCCCAACCTCTTAACAGACTTTTGTGAGGACAATTAAACCATAACAATGACATTCATCTCCTTGGCGGTGATCCTTGATCATTTACCACCTTCACCATCCTGCTTTCTTGCCCTCTTCAGCTAGCACTTCTGATCTGGTTGGCTTACCTGGTGCCATAATTGGAATCTTCCTTGAAGATTGCATGCCTGGTCACCATGTCCTCCTCAGGTCTTATGCTTCCCCTGTTCTCACAGGGGCAGTCACAATTGGGGAAGGATGGCCAAAGAAGAAGTAGGTCATTTGTGTACTACACATTCTTCCCTGACCCAATTATGGCTCACTAGGCCTGGATTTTCTGGCTTATCAAAGTCAAATACCTATGTGAAGATACTAACTCTGCCTTTTGCTTGTTGGTCCCTAGACACAACCCAAAATATCCCCTGGCAGAAAAATTGTTTCTGCTTTCATGTTCTGCAGGTCGAGAGGTCCTGATCCTCAAAACTGCATGACTTCTTTGAAAGAGTCACTGAGAATAATAGCAACTGAGCCATTGCTGCTTTCCTTCCTTGCAGATAGTGTGACCAGTGACAGTGACATTTAAAAGAACTTGAATCAAATGTGTGCTGCATCCTGGAGGAATAGCATTATGTCCCTAGAGAATACTTTGAGATAACCTACTGCAGGCATAGTTGAGACACCATTCTAGCTATCTGGAGTTACCAGGCATTTGGTGCAATAACTGGTACAATCAATGGATTCCAGGGTTATTGGCGATACCTGCATGTTTTTCACTGCGGTGTATGCCCTGGTCTGATGTGATGTCCCGTGGGACACTATATTCTGCATTGAACGTTCTAAGTCCTCAGATAGTGGAGCTGGGATAAGTACCTGTGGGTAGGGAACTTGTACAATAGGAGTAGGTATCTAGTTTTCCTCTAAGAATCAAACACTGGTTTTTCTAGCACAGCAGAAAACCCCAGTACTCAACTTTCTACCATGTGGCTAGCGGATGGAATATCAAGCCACCATGAAGGACAGCGCTGTCTGGGAGCTTCACATTGGTCTCCCACTCTGGCAAGTTATTCAGACAAGTGGTAGTACCTCGGTCAGCCTTGGCAAGCAGGAGCCCTTGTTGTGGCTCTGGTTGTTGTCTGCATCCATGGCCGTTATGTCCTTGGCCACATCAATTTTAACTTGATGGACGCGTGAACAGTGGTTGAATAACAGCTGTCAGTTTCTTCAGTGTTTTCTGCAGTAGCTGATCTCTAGTGGGGCTCTACAACAGACCTAGCTGCCTGAAATCTTCCAATCTTTTTTCATTCCATGTTGTTGCTTGGTTGGCCAGGCTTTGTGGCACTGCCCATGAATTCATGTTTATTCTAACCCTGGAAAGCATTTTTCTACACAAAGTGGATGACTGAGAATGTTGCTAGAAATACTGCCCTCTAGGACTATTTTCCTCTCAGGTTTTTTGAGGCTATGGATTTTAGCTTGTGCCCATTTGTAAACCCAGAAGCCTCATCTTCAGCTATCCGTAATGAATTCCGTATTAGGGCATAGGGGTGAGCTAAGGGAAGGTGCTGGTTTAACAGTGGTCCATGAGGTGCAGCTTGCTCATATCCTGTGTCCTACTCAGTCCCATAGGGACAACTTCCACAGCTTGATGGATTGTGGTTGGGCCCATACAAATGTATGCACTGGTGAGTCTGATAGAGCCCAGCTGACAATGGGAAGTTGAGGTTTTGTATTCACTGAATGCTTCGTAGTTGTACATTCCCTTTTACCAGGGCCTAGTCATATGCCAGGAGACATCTTAAAAAGTAATCACTGGCTGCAAGTGGTTTGGCCATCTTCAACCAACCCCAGGAACTTGTCCTCTGACTTTGCTCACGGGGGCATTTCATAGTGACACTACAGGGTGTCATATCTTTTCATAGAGACCTAAGTTTCTTGTGGTCCTTCAGTATCTCTGGAGCTCAAATTGCTGAATAGATGCTCAGCAGTGGGCTAAAATGGCTTTTCTGTACCCACATTGATAGGTCATTTGATGTGGGCTACTCTCAGAGGGACTCTTACCTTGCATTAAAGTGGGTCTCTGTAGGCAAGGCAATACCTTAGTCTTTTCAGCAGATAGCACTCCCAGCACCTCGGGGGACCAAAGCCTTCTTGAAAGGCATTCCAGGTGATGTCTTTGAGTGCCACCAACCATGTTAAGGATGTGCTATGCTTCCCTGTGTATCCTCCTTTCTCTAGAGTTCCCTCACTTGCTGATCTTCTATTAGCCCATTTTTTCTTTGTACAGTTGGCTTTTATAACTGTAACCAGTGATAGTAACCAATAATGAATAACCAAGGACAAGTAATAACAGAAGTAACGGAACCAGGGGCGAGCACTGGCTGTTAATATTCACTGATATTCTTCTAGTCTCTCATTCTAGAAGGAAGATACCCAACTTGGGAGTCTTCGAGTGTTAGGATAAAGTTTACTTTGTAGAGAAATAGATCACGTCTAAATCTGCTGGTCTAATCTCAGTGACCTGCGCTAAAGTATATACATTATGACTTCAGGAACCTGAATACAAGGAATTTGATGAATTCTTGGACAATGCATGATCTAATTAAGGAAAGGATGGAGTTCTTCCAGTTGGAGGCAGAATCACCAAAATACAGGCTTGAGCCTACCTCCAGCAGAGCAGGAAAAAATAGCTCAGAGCTCAAACCTTTGTAGTGGACAGGTTAAATCCACATTGATGGGAGATTTGGGGGCTCCTGGTAAGATATGGCCATTTCATTATGTATCTTCTTTTTTTCTATTTTTTTGTGGGTACCGGGGGGTCGACCTCAGGACCTCATATGCCAGCAGGCACCCGTGCCACTGAGCGATATCACCAGCCCCTTTTTCGTCTGTGGGTACTGGGAGTCGAACTCGGGACTTTGCGCCTGCCGGGCAGGCGCTTATGCCACTGAGCCATCTCACTGGCCCTCATTACGTATCTTGATTCTTTTGTTATTGCTTAATTGCCAAATGGTACCCTTTTGGAGCCATCTTCAATAGCTAGATCTCTTTTTAAAAGATGGTATACAGTGGCTGTTCTTGGGTGTTCCAAGCTCTTTAAATGTGAGTACAGTAAAGACGGACATGTTTTCTGGTGCTGGTTTTACCTTGGCTTTGTGCTACTTACTGGCTCCCAACGTCCCTCTTCATCACCATTTTCCTGAGCTTGCCTTGCTCATGGAGGCTTGTACCAGCAGTACTACAAAACCGTGAGCTGGCTCTCCCACATTTAAGTCATGCAAGAAAACACTTGGGAGATTTTCAAGTTATTTTGACGGCATAACTTCTCTGCAGTTTCATTTGTTATGTATTGAGTGGTTAGGAAATAAATTTGAGGAAATATTGTGAGATATGGACCTAGGCAGCTGCTATCATCCTCAGCTACCACTACTTTTGTCCTCTTTAAAAGCTGTTTTATAACAAGATTGAAATAGATTTTATCATGTCATAATTTTGACAGAAGTGAGAAATGCTGTTGGATCAGAAACAGTTGACAGAAGCCGTCTGCTCTGCCTTCCTAGCATCTGTCTCCATGTTCAAGTGAGGCTGCTTCCCAGGCTCCTGAGAATTTGCTCCACTGGCTCTGCCTCCATTTGCCTGCGGGCCGTGGGACTGTGGCAGTGGATTTCCTATAGCACTCATGGCCTTTTCAATTTTCTGAAAATATGCTGCCTGTATAGCTACATTTCCTCTGGAGGAATGTCTAACACTTCAAAACCCAAGGTTCGTTCCATTTTCGTAAGTAGATTCTTTTTCTTTAGAAGTCTGTTTTCTAGTGTTTGTGGTCTCTTGATCATACAGTAGAGTACCATGCTTGGGGACTTGATACTCTAACTTCTCTTCAGCTTACAAGGACTTAGTCTTTAGACTTACTGATTGCCACATGCTAGGACCACAATTTCAGGCTCTTAGAGGACTTAAATGGTGACAGTGACTGAGTATTAAGGGCAAGGCTGATGTTGATATTAATTTTCAGCTATGTTTTCCATGTGGCTCATGGGAATACTTCATCTTTCCAAAACAAGGGAGGCGCCTCCCACATCCCATGTGTCTTAGAATGGTCTCTAGTTCTGATCCCTGGTCAATCCTGCCTCTGTTAGACATTGATTTGAGTGTTGGGCACCAGTACCCTTGCTTCAGGGCTACTCTTATATTAACGTCAGTTGAAAGAAGATGGCATAGTGCAGGAAGAAGAGCCTAAGAGCTGAGAGCTACAGTGTCAGTGACATCTCCATCCTGTGTATATTCAGACTGTGTGCATCCCTGGATGGCACTTTGATCTCAACCTCATACTAAGCTGTTATCAGGCGAGTATACCAAGACACAAGTGCCTGCAAATTCATTGATAGAGCATGAGTTGACCTAATTATGAGTTAGTGAAGTTATGCTGTTTCTACCAATGAAGGCAAACTTTCAGTTGGGTGTATGTCAAAAAAACTAGCACTGGCTAGTCTGTCTTTTTGTCACTAATATTACCAGATAAATGAGGTTAAGACATGCGACTATTTTTGTCTCAAAAGATGAATATATTTGGTGTCTTTCACTTAGACATTCCTCACCTACTCTATTTCCTGAGGTATGGTCATTTGATAAGGTACGGTCATTTGAATGTGTTTTTGGCAAAGTATTACCAGATACTTTAGCAAGGACATCCACAGTAACGTTTAGGTATAAATGTAGTAGACAACTGAACTTTTACTGAATATCAGGTCTATACCTGGAGGATTCTACCACTGAATTTTTAAAATTGTAGTGAGAATGTTTACCATGAGTTTTACTCTTACCAATACTATGTTATGCACTTTGAAGCCAATTCATTATATTGAACAAGTTGCTCAGCACCTTCTAGAACTTACCACATAAAATTGAAAACCTTGTACTTCTGTAACAGCTGCATTGACTTCTTCAGTGGTTTCCTGGTACCTTGTGATAAAAGGGGACATAGGAACCCGCTACCTTTGTCTGCTGCAAACTGCAGGGTTGATTGCCAAATGTACTCTTGCCTCACATGCAGGAGCAGAAATTTTGGGAGCAAGAGGTCCTTGTTTGTTAGCCTATGTTTATGTAGTGGTTGCCTGAAGCTCAGAATTCCTAGAGCAGAATCGTGCATATGGCTCAGCTGTGCTGGGCTGAGACTCTGAATGCTAATAAATTGCTTATTTTTATTTATTTTATTTTAAAGAGGAGAAAAAACAAAAATCAAAAAACAAAATTTCAAAACAACATAATAGGAGGGTAACAATGGTTAATACATTACATATTGTTATCTTTAAGTTAGCTATTCAGGGTACCAGATATTAGCATTCAATTGTCCAAACATTACTGTCACAAACCTTACTCTTCAAAGAACTAAGTAAAATTAGTAGTGTATCTTTCTTAACCATCTTATATATAAATACAATTTTTTTCCCTTTTCCCTATTCCCCTTTCCCTTTTCCCTATTCCCCTTTCCCTTTTCCCTATTCCCCTTTCCCTTTTCCCTATTCCCCTTTCCCTTTTCCCTATTCCCCTTTCCCTTTTCCCTATTCCCCTTTCCCTTTTCCCTATTCCCCTTTCCCTTTTCCCTATTCCCCTTTCCCTTTTCCCTATTCCCCTTTCCCTTTTCCCTATTCCCCTTTCCCTTTTCCCTATTCCCCTTTCCCTTTTCCCTATTCCCCTTTCCCTTTTCCCTATTCCCCTTTCCCTTTTCCCTATTCCCCTTTCCCTTTTCCCTATTCCCCTTTCCCTTTTCCCTATTCCCCTTTCCCTTTTCCCTATTCCCCTTTCCCTATTCCCCTTTCCCTTTTCCCTATTCCCCTTTCCCTTTTCCCTATTCCCCTTTCCCTATTCCCCATTCCCTATTCCCCTATTCCCCATTCCCTATTCCCCATTCCCCCTTCCCCCATCTCAGTCTCTTTCCTTTTGACCAGTTTCTTTTTGATTCACCATGTCTATTGTACATTTGGGATCTTATTTACTCTTTTTAGTTTCTCATACTAGAGAGACAATACAATGCTTACACATGTGCGTCCGGTTTATTTCACTTATGAGTATTTTCTCAAGTTGCATCCATTTACCTATAAAAGTCTCCAGTTTATCCTTCTTTATGGCTGGATAGTACTCCAGTGTATAAAAATACCACTTCTTTCTTATCCATTCCTCAGTTGATGGGCATTTGGGTTGTTTCCAAGATCTAGCTATTACAAATTGTGCTGCAATAAACATGGGTGTACATATATCGCTGTGGTACGATGTTTTTAATTCTTCTGGGAAGATACCCAGAAGGGGAATAGCTGGGTCAAATGGGACCTCCAACCCTAGTTTTTTGAGGAATCTCCACACTGTCTCTTCCACCGTGGCTGTACCAGTCGACACTCCCACCAACAGTGGAGAAGGGTTCCTTTTTCTCACAGCCCCTCCAGCATTATTGTTAGTTGATTTCTTGATAATAGGTATTCTTCCTGGGGTGAGATGGTATCTCAGTGTTGTTTTAATTTGCATCTCTCGAATGACTAGTGATGTTGCACATTTTTTTGTATATTTATTTTCCATTTGTATTTCTTCATCTGAGAAGTGTGTATTCATCTCAGGTGCCCATTTTTGGAGTGGGTCTTTAAATTTGGGAGGTCTAATTTTTTTTGAGTTCTTTATGTGTTCTTGATAGTAATCCTTTGTCTGAGGAACAGCTGGCAAACATTTTTTCCCACGTTGTGGGTTGTCTCTTTACTCCGGTGGTGGTTTCTCTTGCTGTGCAAAAGCTTTTTAATAAGATGAGATCCCAGTTGTTGATTCTTTGTGATAGTTCCTGTGCGGTTGAGGTTTTAGTCATAAAGTCTTTGCCTACACCAATGTCTTCAAGGGTTTTACCTATCCTACCTTCCAGCAGATTTAATGTTTCTGTTTTAATATTTAGATCTCTGATCCATTTTGAATTTAGTGCATGGTGAAAGATATGGGTCTAGTTTTAATCTTTGGCATGTGTAGAGCCAGTTTTTCCAGCACCATTTATTAAAGAGGCTATCTTTCTTCCAGTGAATGTGTTTGGCACCTTTGTCAAAGATAAGGTGGCTTAGTATGTCTGGGGTTGTTTCAGCATCTTCTAATCTGTTGCATTGATCTTCAGGTCTTTTTTTTGCCAGTACCACACTGTTTTTATCACAGTAGCTTCATAGTATAATTTCAAGTCGGGGATTGTGATGCCCCCTGCCTTGCCTTTGTTGCCCAGAATTGCCTTTGCTATTCTAGGCCTCTACTGATTCCAAATGAATTTTAGGATTATTTTCTCTAATTCTGTGAGATATGCTGTTGGAATTTTGATTGGAATTGCATTAAATCTATGTAACAATTTTGGGAGTATGGGCATTTTCACTATATTGGTTCTTCCTATCCAGGAGCAAGGGATATCTTTCCATTTTCTGATATCCTCTTCAATCTCTTTCAGAGTACTGTAGTTTCCAGTGTAGAGGTCTTTTACATCCTTTGTGAGGTTGATTCCTAGGTATTTCATGTTTTTGGATGTTAGTGTGAAAGGTGTTGTTTCCCTAATTTCTCTTTCAGTAAATTTGTTATTTGTGTACAGAAAGGCTATTGATTTTTGAGTATTGATTTTTGTATCCAGCTACACTACTGAATTTGCTTATTAAATCTAGCAGTTTTTTAGTGGAGTTTTTGGGATCTTCTGTGTAGAGTATCATGTCATCTGCAAATTATGATAATTTAACTTCTTCCTTTCCAATCATTATTCCTTTTATTTCTTTCTCTTGTCTAATTGCTCTGGCTAAAGTTTCCAGAACTACGTTGAATAAGAGTGGGGACAGTGGACATCCTTGTCTTGTTCCTGATTTTAGAGGGGAAGGCTTTTAATTTTTGTCTATTTAGTAATAATATTGGCTGTTGGTTTGTCATAGATACCTTTTATCAGATTGAGATAAAGACCATCTATTCCAATTTTCTGTAGGGTTTTTATCATGAAAAGGTGCTCTGGACTACTTTGTCAAAAGCTTTTTCTGCATCTATTGAGATGATCATGTGATTATTGTCTTTGGTTCTGTTAATATGGTGTATTTATATTTATTTACATATGTTGAACCATCCCTGCATTCCTGGGATGAATCCCACTTGGTCATGGTGTATGATCATCTTTATGATTTGCTGGATTCTGTTTGCCAGTATCTTATTGAGGATTTTTGCATCTATGTTCATTAGGGAGATTGGCCTGTAGTTCTCTTTCTTAGTTGGATCCTTCTCTGGTTTTCGTATCAGGGTAATGCTTGCTTCCAGGAATGAATTTGGGAGTATTGCTTCCCTTTCAATTTCATTAAAAAGTTTGAGAAGTAGTGGTGTTAGGTCTTCTCTAAATTTCTTGTAGAATTCAGCAGTGAATCCATCAGGGCCTGAGCTTTTCTTTGTTGGGAGGTTTTTAATTACATCTTCAATTTCATTGGTTGATATTGGTTTATTTAAGATTTTAAAATCTTCTTGATTCAGCTTTGGTAATTCATATGTATCTAGGAATCTGTCCATTTCTTCTGCATTTTCCATCTTAGTAGAATATAAATTTTCAAAATAGGTATAGATGATCTTCTGGATTTCTGCAGGGTCCGCTGTGATATCACCCTTTTCATTTTCAATTGCATGGATTTGAGTCTTTTCTTTTTTTAATAAGGTTGGATAAGGGTTTGTCAATCTTATTTATTCTTTCAAAGAACCAGCTCTTTGATTCATTTAGTCTCTAATACGTTAATTTCTGCTCTGATCTTTATAGTTTCCTCCCTTGTATGGGCTTTTGGCTTAGCCTGCTCTTCTTTTTCTAGAAGTTCAAGGTTCGCCATTAAGTTGTTTATTTGTGCTTGCTCTATTTTCCTGATATAGGTATTTAATGCTATAAATTTCCCTCTTAAGACTGCTTTCATTGTATCCCATAAGTTCCGGTGTGTTGTACTGTCATTATCATTCAGTTGTAGAAAGTGTCTAATTTCTTCTTTAATTTCATGTGTGACCCATTGGTTGTTCAGGAGGGTGCTGTTTAATTTCCATGTGTTTAGGGAGTTTTTGTGAGATCTTTTGCCATTGATTTCCAATTTCATTGCACTATGGTCTGATAATATGCATGGGATAATTTCAATTCCTTTGCATTTACTTAAGCATGTTTTATGAGCTAGTATGTGGTCTATTTTGGAGAATGTCCTGTGTGCAGCTGGGAAAGAACGTGTATTCTGATGTTGTGGAGTGGAACACTCTGTAGACATCTACTAAGTCCATTTGTTCAAAAGTTTGGTTCAGTTCTATTATTTCATTATTGATTTTTTGGTCTAGTTGATCTGTCTTTTTGTGACAGTGGAGTATTGAGATCTCCCAATATAATTGTATTAGTGCTTATTTGATTTTTCATGTCCTTTAGTATTTGTTTTATATAGCTGGGTGCACTGGTATTTGATACATATATATTTAGTATTGTTATCTCTTCCTCTTGGATTGTTCCCTTTACAAGGATGTAATGACCATCTTTCTCTCTCTGAATCGTTCTTGGCTTGAAATTCACTTTGTCTGCAAAAAGAATAGCTACCCTGCTTTTTTCTGGGTTCCTGTTGCATGGAGTATTGTTTTCCATCCTTTGGCTTTCAGTCTATGAATTTCTTTCTGGATTAAATGTGTTTCTTGTATACAGCATATTGTTGGATCTTGCTTTTTGATCCAATTTGCCAGTCTGTGCCTTTTGATTGGTGAATTGAGACCATTAACATTGATGGTTAAAACTGATATTGTATTGACTTATACTTGTCATGTTATTTTCCTGTTTTTGGTTCCCACTCTTTTTTTTTTTTCACCTCTCCCTCTATTTAATTATCTGCCCTGCCTGGTGGATTCCTTCTGTTGGGGTTCCTGGAGTTGTAGTCCTTGTTATCTCTTTCTAGAATGTCCTTCAGAACATTTTGGAGTGCTGGTTTGGTGGTCATAAATTTTCTCAGATGTTCTTTGTCATGAAAGTATTTTATTTCTCCATCAATTTTGAAAGATAGTTTTGCAGGGTACATCAACCTGGGTTGAAAGTTATTTTCCTTTAGAGCTTGAAATACATCATTCCGAGCTCTTCTTGACTTGAGGGTTTATGCTGAAAAGTCAGCTGTGATTCTGATGGGCTTTCCTTTATAGGTGATTTGTCTCTTGTCCCTAATAGCTTTTAAGATTCTGCCCTTCTGTTGAATTTCTGCGATCTTGACTATGATATGTCTGGCTGAAGTTTTTTTTTTTTGATCGTGTCTAGTTGGAGTTCTATAAGCCTCATTTATATGAAGATCAAATTCTTTTTCTCTACCAGGGATGTTCTCCGTGATAATGTCTGTAAACAGGGTCCTGATGTCATTTATGCTATCTCCTGCTTTTTCATTTATTCCAGTTATTCTTAAGTTATTTATTTTTGAGTCATCTAGCAGCTGCTGGATTGATTTTTCATAGTCCCTTGCTATTTTTAAGAATTCTTTCTTTCCATGATCACTAATGGCAAGCCTGTGTTCTATATCTGAGATCCTGTCCTCACATTGGCTTAATCTGCTACAAATACTTTCAATGGAATTTTTGTTCTCCTGGATATCTGCTTGAAATCTGCCTTATGGATTGCATTTCTTTCCTATGCTGAGCATACATGAAATTCTATAATTTTCTTACGCTTGTCTATTTTTTTGTCTGTATCAGCTATAGTGTCTTTAAGCATGGTCTTTATTGTGGACATTATCTCTGCAGTTATCTGTGAAATCATTTCTGATTTAATTTTTTCCAGAGCCTCATGCAGTTGCTTTGTTGTTACCACTTCAGATAGGCCAAGTGGGTGGCTTTCGGATTGCCCCACCTCATTTCCCCCTAGGTTTGCCTTTGGTGAATTGGATGTGTGGGGTTGCATCTTGTTTAAGTGTCTTCTCATTTTCTTTTCTTTCTTTAGTTTAATTCCTGGGGAGATGTTTTTAAATTACCTATGGTAGGTTACTTTATTGCTAGTGTTCAAGATCCTTAGGAGATGACTACTTCTCTGCAGTATCTTCCAAGTGAAGCTTGTTTTTGTGTTTTGAGATTGCTGCCAGATCCTACCTCTTCAATTTGTTGGATATGAGAAGTTGCTACCTGTTTGGCCCAGTCCTTGGTTCTTTAGTACTGTGCCACTGTATTTTCTGTGACCCTTAGTCAATCTCAATCATGGAATATCAGGAAGGAAAGCTGTTTAGAACAATTATTTCACTTTTGGCTATAATGGTACCTGTATAGCATCAAACATAGCCTAGAAAATGACAGACTGAGCTAAGCAGTTATTTGCCACTTTTAACCATATAAAGTAGGGTTGCGGTTATATAACAAAATCTAAAACACACCAGAAAAATTATATGCAGTATACAAGTCCTTAATATGTCAATCTTGCCTTCAGGAGTTTAAATTTCAAATGAGTTAAGGAGGAAATAGAGTATTGGGAGAAGAGGAAGGAATTAGATGTAAGGTTAGAGGACCAAGAGGGATCCCACTAACATTGGGAAACTGGTGCAGAGGACTGGTGGGAAAAAGAGAAGGAAGGCATAAAAGGAAGAACAGATCACAACCACAATCACAAAGAGGTTAGAGGCTCTGTTTACACTCATATAAAAATCAGATAGAATAATGAAGGAAAGAGCAAACAGAAACAAAAACGAAGACAAAAACAGAACAAACAAAATAAACAAAAATAACCCCCCCCCCCACACAAAAAACCCTTCACCAGAACAAAAAACAAATGAGAGAAAGAAAAAAAAAATCAGTTCCAGGTGTTGACTCTGCTGTGTGCAGGCACCGTGTGGTGACAGAGTCCTGTTCTGTGCCAGTCCCAGTAAGCCAGGAGCGGCCCTTTGGCGGGGCAGTGAGGAGAAGCGTGTACTCTCTGGCAGAGACCAGTCTCATTCGCCTGCCGCTGTCAGCACACTTTCCCCGGGCCTGAGAGCCCCGGCGCCACTCTGAGTTTCCCCACACCTCCCACAATGGCGCTTGGCCAATCGCTCTCTGGCACGGGACAGCTGGGCCTCAGAGTCACTCACCACTGGCCAGTGCAGTCTTTCGCTGCTCCCCTGCACCGCCACTGTCTTGTGATCCTCCGCAGGGGCTCCCCGGGGCCCCGGCTGTCACCATGTGTCTGCAGATTTGAGCTTCTGTCGTGCCGTGGTTCCTGGGACAGGGAGAAGGTGACACGGTCTCCTCCTCCTTTGTTGAAAGTACCCTTCACTGGCACCCTGAGTCCTGAACTGCGCTTCAGAACTTTCCTGGGTCCAGGGGAGGCATCTCCCTCCCTCCCTCCTGTGCTCTCCCAGTCACTATATTCCTGTGGTCCAATGGCAACTTTTAGACAGTTTTGCTGCCTGCTTCTTACACATCCACCATCTTTTCTCCTTCCAGCATAAATTGCTTATTTCCAGAGCTTCTTGACATGAGATTTTTCCTGGATTTCAAAATTGTAGAAATAGCTTTTTTTCATGTATGATGTGGCATCGCTTTGGCTCTGTCTCATAGAACATTTGGTCTCCCTTGAACTCCCAACCACATATGTTAATGAATGTAATTTAAGGTCTTGCTTATTCCAGGTGATTAAGAGGTCAAACTGCTTTGCAATGATCAGAAGACTATTTCCCTTTGAGCCAGGATAATCACTATTTGAGGTTTGACAGCGAAATAGAACCAATAGGATATACAGATGTAGAAAACAGGCTTAAAGGAATTGGCTCACATAGATGTGGAGGTTGACAAGTCCCAAGCTAAGCCATCTGCAAACTGAGAGCCAGGAAGGCTGGAGGTATAAGTTAATTTCAGTCTGAAAGCCTGAGATCCAGGTGAACGGATAGTGTGACTTGTACTTGGAGGCTGAAGGCCTGAGAATTTGAACCTCTGATGTCTAAGGACAGGAAAAGATGGATGTGTGTGTGGAGGTCCCAGTTTAGGAGAGGGAAATAATCATTCCTCTGGCTTTTTCTTCCATTTGGGCCCTCAGTACACTGTATTACTCCCACTGACATTTATAAAGATAGACCTATATTCAGTCTACTCATTCAAATGTGAATCTTTTGCAGATACATCCTCACACATCCAAAAATGTTTACCATATGTCTGGCAGTCTCAGCCCAATCAAGCAGGCGCATAAAATTAATCTTTGAAAAATACCCGGAACTGCTATCGTTGTAAGCATTGGCTACCCTAGAGCATCAGTCCTTAAGGAGGATGCAAAACAAGTACCTAGCCTACTGAAGTCCCAGAAATATGTTGGAGTTTTCAGTTGTCTGTGCACATCTCACTCTGTGGACTCAAGGTTTTGATCTGCCACATTTTTCTCAAATAGAAATGCAGCCTCAGTGTTTAACAATTGCTGCTGATTTCTATATATAAACACTGAGGGATAGGGCTGTTTGCAATGAGTGATCTTGAGTCAGTCAACCGAAGAGGCTCTCTGAGAATAGGGCTTTGGGAAATGTCAGACAGGTTCATTGGTGATGAGCATCTCGTTCAGGAATTTTTGTGGAGGTCCAAATCCAGTTTGCCTCAACAATGGCTAATAGGTGCTGATTATCATAGCTATCATGGATGTGAGTTTTGATTTTCAAGGCTACTGAATACCTGGGAGAATAGGATTGAAATAAAAGTTTAGATGCCATGAAAACTCACTATTTTCTTTAATAAACATGCCTTGGATTGTTACGAGCATGTGATAAAGTTTCTCTTTGGCTACTTGTGAGTGTGTTCATTGCTTTTATATAGGCACAGATAGTATTTAGAGGATCTTGACCTGCCATTTTGCAAGTTCTGCTTCTACCGGGCTAAGGTTATAGAGAAGTTCTTAAGGTGTCTTTCTACTGCTGACCATAGTTCTGTATCTGAAGTGCATTATTGAGACTCAGTTGGGTGTACAGCCTAGGGCAGTGTTTAACCCTTACATGCCTGGTGTTCAGTAAGAGGTTCTTTCCCCTCCCAGAACACTTGAAGTAGTCAAAGTGATATGTTACCCTACAGAAGCCCTGAAGGAGATTCCCATAGTCAATTATTACTGGATGTTGATAGGAAATACTTTTGCTCAGGGTACTCTGGGTTTCACCCCACATTGCCACATATTTGGTCCTCAGATATCAGGAGACTGACTCAAAGGGCAACATCTTAAAATGTACCAAGAGGAAATAAAGGACTGAATACAGGAAGTTTGGAGCCAGATGTCTCCCATAATCTTTTGGATGCCTTTGCTAGAGGTAAGACTGTCTCACGCTGAGGATCATGCCTGTCAGGCAATATGGGCACCTGCTCTTCTGAGATGAGCCCAATCCAAGATATGGAGCAGATGGTTCTACAACCATCTTGGTCACCATGACTGCTGGGCTTACCTGACTTCAATGGGATAAAACTATGACCGAGAGCTATTTTCACTGAGATGCAACCCAGGGGTCTAGTGCATCTTCACATAGTACACCACCGTGTATCTGAAGTTGTGTGTTCGGACTGTACCCCACAGAAGACATCAGATGAATTGAGTCTGGACAGTTTGCATCACAGGGAGTTGAAGGCTGGTGTATAGTGCGATGGAATGATGCTTTGAATATGAAATTACTTCCTCTTATTTATCAGAATTTATCTCCCTTTCTCTGAAACTGCTACCAGCCAGCTGCATGACATCTCCTGCAGTGGGACCTCTTAGCCTGATGTCTTACTTGATTGTAGTTCCTTTTAATGGAGTCTGGCTGGTTTCGAAGGGATACGTCTTGCAGCCAGGCAGCCACCTGAAATTTTGGTAAAATGTCAATGCTTGAAAAGTAGATTGAAGGGAAGGAATTTGCAGTGGCATACAGACAACAGGCAAGCTGCTGTCTTTCACAGTAGTGTCTCAAACAGTGGTTCCCTTTTCAGGAGAAAAGCTGGGCCCTGCACTTAGAGGAGTGCATAGCTGAGTTCCATGCATCCATCCTTGTGCACTGGTGGCTTTTCTCTATCCTGGGAAGACATTTTTTAGCTGCTGTATCACATTCGACCGCCTCTGCATTTTTGCTTCTCGGAAGTGTTGGTCAGAACCCAATGATTCAGAGCTTTGATAATGGAAGACAATTTTACTTGTGTTGATTCTAAAGTTTGTTTCACTGTCTTTAAAAACTCACGCTTTTGTATAATCCCACTATGGGGTGAATGTGCATTCTTTAAATACCTATCATTGGGTCTATGTCTAGTATGAGGTTTTGAAGGTCATAAAATAGAAAACTTCAAGTCAATTGCACATGGGAATGAAATAACTGCTCAGGTTTTAAGCATGATTTTAATGTCATTGCATATCTGCTAGCATATACCTCATTATCTTAGTGTCCAGGGAGATATAATCTAAAAGCGTTGTTCCCCTTTGAATCCTGCAGCAGAATCTTTTCATTCTCTCAATGGAACTAATTTGAATTTGAGCAGCCTTTTCTTGGGTGGGTGAGGGAAGAGCTTCTTTCATTCTACCTTCTCATTAGACTCTGAGACCCTACAGTGAGAGTCAGACCTGACCTGGGATGTGTTCCTTCCCTTTTTAAACCTCATGGTCAGATGGAGAAGTGGTGTTTTTTTTTTTTTTTTTTTTTTTTTGTGGGTACCAGGGGTTGACCTCAGGACCTTGTGCACCAGCAGGCGCCCATGCTGCTGAGTGATATCACCAGCCCTTTTTTCATATGTGGGTTCTGGGAGTCTAACTCAGGCCCTCGTGCTTGTCAGGCAGGCGCTTACACCGCTGAGCCATCTCACCAGCCCCTGGTGTGTTCTTAATTCAGGTCTCTTGCTTGTAATCCTAGGCTAGTGGTGGCAAACATATGGTACGGGTGCTGCAGCGGGCTGTTATCATTGAAAGCTCTAAATGGTTTGCCATGACTGTCCTAAGGCACGCCTAACCTAGATGATGAGTTAAGTTAGATCCCTGTCCTGTTCCTGTAAGGGTAATATTCCAAAGCTATTTTGCTGAGGTTTTTGCTTAAAGAGGTATGTGTGTCCAAATGGCAGTTGGGACCATCATCCAAGCTGCCTCTATATCTTTAGTTCTCCATGTTGCCTCCCTGACAATCTTGCTTTTGTCGCAAAACAATATCCTTCCTATCTGAAAGTATTTGGGTTGGATCCAGGGAGTTTTCTACCTCTGGCTTCAGAGAGGATTTTGTTGCGTGTTGTGGTAATCTCAGGTAACTTCCAAGGCTGTTTAATGGACAATACTTACTGTGGCACTGGCATCATTCCCAAGATTCCCATTCCTGTGGTTTCACATCTCAAGGCTTGGAGCTTTGTCCCCTCCGTTGTGGTGAAGGGCTGAGGTTATGAGCCCAGTGATCTGAGTTCCAGGGTTGGTATCTCCCGTGGGTCAATTTGGTGCCTAGCACGAAGGCAGAGCTCCTCTCTGCTGCTGGTCTGGATTTCTGCCTGTGGTTGTCTGAGGCACTTAATCCAGGGCTGTCCTCTCAACAGAACCCTGGAGGTGACATTCATTAGTGTAGTAGTAGTGGGTTGAGGGGGTAGAGTGAATATAGAGCTAGAAAAACTTATTTCCTTCCCATGCAAGGAGAGGCCTGTAGTCTTCTGGCCCCTTGAAGTCGCATGTACCACAAAATAGAAGGATCTCTGGACAACTTAGTGTATCAGGCAGTTCCCCCTGATGCTTTGATTCAAGTTGCTCTATCTGAAAAATCTCATTTGTACCTTTTGGAATAAGCTTGCAGTATTTCAGAAAATGGATTTTGTTCATGTACTGATCCCCGCCCCCCCGCCGTGGTGAAGAATGCTTCAGAAGTAACTAGATGAAAAACTTCTGGTGTATGTTTCATTCTACTCATTTTTTTCCCCCTCATAGTTGTAAAGTGTACTTTTAGCTCTAGACTGAGGATTTCTTTTTTTTTTTTTTTTTTTGGTACCGGGAATTGAACTCAGGACCTTGCACTTGCCAGGCAGGTGCTGTGCTGCTGAGCTATATCCCCGGGCCTGAGGGTGGTTTTTGAATTGAATTCGCATCATAACCTGCAAACCTGCTAGTGTGCAGTCCACAGATGACAGAAAATGTGGGATTCGTGGCACCTTTCCAGTCTTAACCTTTCTATGGTTCATATTTTGCACTGTTCTGGGAAGTGCTTTTCACAAGTCTCCAAGGAACAACATTACAGGAGAAAAATTATTCAGCCTTCGTGTCAGACAAACATGCGGTTTGCTCCTGGGAGGAGGGAAGGGTCCCTTCTCCTGGGATGGTTCTGCTGACCCTCAACCTGCTGTGAGGCAGGGTTCTGTTGGTAAGCCCTGAGAATAAGGCTTCAATCATTTTTAGATACTTAATATGCCCATGATAGTATGCGGGTCAGCCTTGAGAGCAGAGGGCTCTGTGTTCAGACTATATCTAGAAAAATGGATCAGATCCTTTCAGCCCAGACCTTTTGCCTCTGGGGAAGTTATGGTGGCTGGAGGCAGGGGAGTATCTTCCAGAACACAAATGGGTCTCCTTGTTGCCAAGTTTCTCTCGGATTGCAGAGCTGTGAGCTTCTGCTGTCCACAATGGAGGTGTCATGACTATTTCATGTGAACGTAGCTCCTGTTTATGCAACCTGTGTCAAATAGACTTTTTTGCTGTTTCTTATACTGACCTTGGACCTCCAGATTTGCCTACCTAGTAGTGTAGACATAGCCTGTATGTACATTGCTGCCCTCTGATCTTTTTCATTACTAATGCCCTCATTGCTTCACTCTGTGGAGAAATGGCCTTGGAAATGACAATGCTTTAACACATAAGTCTGTACAAAATTGCCCAAAGGGTCATAAGGCTGACCTTGGGCATATTCTTGGTGTGTGGAGGTGGTACGCTCTTGGCCACCTCTGAGGAAATGGGGCTCTCATCAGATTCTCGGGGTGCTCACAGGAGCATGGAATGAGTGATGTGAGTTGCTCACATTGGACTAAACCTAGATTGTTCTGTGTCCAGACTATTAGAGTGGGCTCAGATCCTCACAATCAGGATATTTGCCACTGGGGGAGTTCGTAGTGTTACATATGGGCAGATACGTTCCAGAACGTGATCATGTCTCCATGTTTCTTCCAAATTTTCATCCTCAGGGGCAGATCTTTAAGAATTGAGCCATTTCTTCCTGTGGAATTGTTCTTTTAACCAACATGTAGTGACCTCTGTTCTCATCAGTCTTGGCTTGAAATCACTACGTCTAAAATTAGTAGCTGCTCCTGTTTTTATTTCTAGGTCCTTTTGCGTGGAATATTCTCCATTCTTTGATTTTTTTCTTTTTAAATCTGAGTTTCTTTTTGAATTAACCCATTTCTGCCAAAGATTGAAATTTTTGAATATTTGAATGAAATTCAGGTTCATTCTTTTTGACTTACTGGTATGATTGGCTTCATTGTCTCTAGGATATTCTCCAGAATTTTTTGTAATGCTGATTTGTGGTCATACATTTCTTGAGGTACTCTTTGTCATGGAAAATCCTTATTTCTCCATCAATTTTAAAGGAAAGGTTTGCATGATAAGTCATGGTTAGAAGCTGTTATCCTTTAGGGCTTAACACTACACTCCAAGCCCTCTTAGCCTTTAAGTTTGTGTAGAGAAGTCTGCTGTAATTCTAATGAGTTTACTTTTACATTTGATTTCTTGCTTTTATGTGGGGTGTGGTTGATTGATTCTGGGTACAGCTCCCATTTGTGTGATCTGCCTTGGGTGAGGAGTAGGTGGATGTGGATGTATCTTGGGATGCTACCTCTACTTCATGCCTCCAAGTTTCCCTAGCCCCATCCTGTGCTTCTGACATAGCCCAATTGGGGTGATGTCCCTAGGATCATCCTGCTAATCTGTGTCTTTACTGGGGGGAATTGAGATCATTCACATTATTATTGAGAGGTACTGACATATTCCTGTGCCCTGGGATCCAGGCTTACAGTTAGATGAGCACTGCTTCCCTCACAGCTCTTGCCCACATAGCTCCTTCACTGTGATCTTCCTCATTACTGCATATTGTGTCTTGGGGCCCACAGGAAATTATTCCAGATAGGCTCTGCATGAGAGTTTATAGAGAGCTTGCTTACTCCTCTAGAGCTGTTCTTTGATAGATCTGAGTGGGAAAATGTTGTATACAATGTCCTAGGAACCTTTGGTTCTGCCCCCACCCCTGGCATTTTTGCAGGACACTCTTCTGCAAAGAGCTGAATGTAGAATGCATAGTCAGTACTCTCCCCAGACTCTCTTGGACAACAATGATTATTTGGTTTGGAAGTTTTTGAATGGGAAGGGAGGAATCTTGTAGCTCCATAGTCGTAAGACCCCTTCCTTCTCTGGGTAGGAATCCCTCAATCCAAAGAGCAGATGTCCAAAACCATTCCCATCTTCTTATTGCCTGAATTCTGGGACTTTCTGGCCCCTTTGGGGCTAACACATGAGCCAGAACTCTGAGTCGATGTGGAAGCAGTGCTGGCCTTGCTTTCTAAATCTTAATCTTTCTCACATTTGTATTCCTGTTTACTCTCGTAGAGGTGTTTCAAAGAGCCTAAGGCAGGGCTGGCATTATGGGAAGGTAGGGAAGGTTCAGAGCTGTTAGAAGTATCACTGTGTGCCTGGCTGTAGTGAGAAGTGTTCTACTTCTCATAGCTATGCTCATCAGCAGCTCTTGGAAAGCAAGGGACCATGGGGTCCCCTGGGAAATGTGAGGACTTTGACAGCAATTTTACCTCTCTGGGTGGAGGAAGTTGGGACGTCTCCACTTCTTAGCCAATCTCATTGGCTCTTCAGAGAGAGACTACTTCCTTTTTGTTTTATGGAAAAATTGGGTATAATTTTACCCAATTTACCCAATAAATACCAGTTAAGGTATTTATACCTTAACTGGCGGGTAGAATACAGTAAGGAAGTTTTGTGGGCCCAGGGAATATCCCATGGGAAGGTTTGCAGTTACATATGTAGTTTCTTTTATAGAAAATCCGAGAACATTTTCTCCATGGAAGGTTTAATTTCTATTTCATGGCATTTATCTATTGAATTTGAGCTTGAAATTAAACATGGTTACATGGGAAAGCTAGGAGGATAGTCTCAATCAGGCTTTCCAGGGAAAGCAGGTACAGGCTTGTCCTTTGACATGTAAGGGAAATCTCAGGGACTTTAATTTTACCTGAAAGTAGATGGTGAAAGAGGAAATGAATAACACACAATTCTTTCTCCTGATTTACCAAATGACCACTAAGTTAGAAGCTTAAGGTGTGTGCACCTGTGCAAAAGTGTCAAATGGGAATTTTTACCTGCATTTATGCTCTGGCTAACAGGTTTTGTATATGTTCACCTGAGCATTATGGGGCGTAACGTACCCACACCATTCGTCTATGTAAACATGTACTTAATCACAATGGAATGTAGGTTTATTGATTTTTTTTTTCTGGTATAAGTAGCCCAATTTGGTACAATAGCTTATGAAAAACCAGATTTCCAAGTTCTGGAGGTCTAAAGTGAACCTCTAAAGTGAACATCAGATCACTCGTGCATGGAAGATGAAGATGATAATGACTTTGATGTTGGCCCTGTGAGCCAAAGTTCCTGTGGCAGTGAAATGGAGCAAGAATCAATCAATACAGACACAGGGAATGCAGACCTCGATTTAGACAATGAAGAAAACAGCAATGAGTGTACATATTTGACTAGTTGAAATGGTACAAATTGGTCACACTAACCAGTGGAATGATCTAAGGTTAGAACTAGGTTCGAAAAAATAAACAGATGAAATGATACAAGGTATTGTCAAATACAAATGCTGAAATACAAGTAAAATGAAATTTATGCCCTCGTAGATACAAAGGCTTATTACAATTTCAATTTAGAAATCTATCCTGGAACTCAGCCCCCAGGTCCTTATTCATATAGTAATAAGCCAATTTTTGGAAATCATTTAAGGCACCAATTTTGGATAAGGAATCACTATTTCTGTATCAACACAGGTAGAAGAGAGAGAGGGCCAAGTCTCTTCACCCTCATTTTTGTCTCCTTCTGAGATTTCCCTAGATGTGGGATGTTTCCCTGTAGTTAAAGGACAAAGAGCTGCACAGACCAAACTCCATGCAGAGAAAGTATGAGGGGTTATAACAGAGCCCTGGGTATGAGCACACTTTAAATGTTACCTGCTTTTTTATATCTAATGTGCCAGTCTGTGGAATACAAGGGTTATGTTTGATAACATCTTGTATGAGAAAGTAATAGGGTACTAACTTGAGCACCAGACCGGCACAGCATTTTTAATAAGTGGACACATCATTCTTGAATTGACAAATTCTATCCCGTAACCCTGGTTCATGAAAGGTTTTCAGCACGTACTTTCATTTCTTTGCCGGGCTGGCTTATCTCTGCTGTGGAACTCCCTGATGCTGATTCAGTACTCCCATTCAGATCGACCTTGCCTGCTCATGTCCTTGTTCGGGTGCCACTTGCAGAAAACCAGCCTGTTAGGAATGCCAAACTGGAGGGGCAAATGGAAATTAAAGAGAGGACACAGAGATAACTTTGAAAGAGGGAGTATGGGGCTCTTGCCACAGGGGACAAAAAGCCCTGAGCCATCTGGTTCACCTCACTTTTATTCACTTTAAGCAAGTAAGCAAGCAGTTAGATGAATTGTCCATTAACTTCTTTCTCCTTCATAAACTACACCCAGGTGTAAATATTTCTCTAAATGAGATCTTTGCTGTTGACAACTTATCTGGAACTTACTATGTGCTGGCAAGCTTCTCCCTCTGTGTCTGCAGAGGCCAACTGGGCCTCGATCCTTATGACTAGTTTCCTCCACTCCCAGAAGTTATATGCTAGCTCCAAGGCCAGAGTATGATCCTAAAGGAGACAGTTGTTCAGACTTCAATAGAACCTGAACTCTGAGGTGGGGCACCACCTACAAGGGTGCAGCTCATGACTATGTGATTTGGGGGACCCTATGCATGCATGAAGATGCTTTGTCTTGAAGGTAGACAAGTAAGTTGACACTGAAAGAAGATGACTACTAATCTGGATGAATGAGATGCTACAGTGATGAGTATTTGTAGAATCAAGAAGACTAAGCACTAAATATGGGGATCATTAGAAGGGTGGGTTGGCCATGTTATGCAGCATTGTGCAGATGCCCCACTTACATGTAGTTTTTTTTTTTTAAAGCTATCCCAACTTGTTAGGTAATCACTATGGCTTTCTTGGTGACATGGGACATTTTTTATCAGTACCTTGTGCTCCATGACATCCTCCTGGCCACGGAAGCTGGCTGCACCATCCCCACTGGGGTCATCTTAATGTGATGACTCTGACAATGCTTTTCTGACTGACCTCCTGTGAGTCTCTGCTACTTGAGTCAGATGCCAAATCTTGGATTTATAAATCCTTAGGGTAATTGTGCCTTTATTTACCATGCTGGATCCTCACAAGACTTGCCCCGTTACTATGTACTGTCCTATGTGGGAGGAGTGGAAAATATACACTTAGGCCCTTGTGGACTGTGGATTTTGAGTCTTAGCTTCAACTTACAAGTTAGTGTTCATTCTGGAAGTCTAGAAGTTCATGTTAGGTAATGGTGCTTTAGAGCAGGGACCGTGTTACAGGCAGAAAAATCTTTCAACTGAATTTGTGTGTCCGTGAAATAAGTTTTCCAATTTGTAAGTCAAACCCTACCATGTGCTTTATAATCCCTGAGGCATAACTAAGGAATGCAAAGATGGCCTGTGTTGAGGTCTGTACCCATGTTAGGAGGGAGCTCTAAGAGGTGATATTTAATAACATGCATTATGGTTTGAGACCTCATTCCTTCATTTTGTTGATCTCAAGGTTGGTTATGCCCAGTAATAAAAGAAACTAACTGAAACTGTCAAATGATGCATCCTTGTGGAACGGGATGGCATCTCTTACCTGTGTGACTAGTTGCACCTATGTACATGCCATTCTGTTCCGTCTTTACAGTTAGAAAACCCTTCTTACCCAGTGTTCAGAAATCTTCCTGTTTTTCACTAACTTCTTCAGGATGGGTGGGAAAGACTTTGTCCATCCTGCTGGAGACTGCATAGTAGCTTTTTTCTTTTTTAAAAGCAAGAAGGTTTTATTTCCTACATTCAGGAAATCTGGATGTAAGGCTGTCATATACCTTTCTTTGAGTAGTACATAATTTTTCAGAGGACAATGGATTACGAACTAAACATGGGATGTGTATATGTATCAGTTGGTCTGTGCCAACAGCCCTATATTTTGCTCTGTGCCAGTGTTTTTATTTTTTTTTTTTTTATAAACTATGGTCCACCAAAGCGACTCTGAAACACAATGATAGTACACTGAGTATATGTAAATCGAGGCCAGTAAATGTTTTCTGGGATAGGCTTGGGTTTTTCCAAGTATTTTAAATTTCCTAGTTATACTGGTGAAATTTCCCATGTTATATTTAGTACTTCTTGGGACAGGTAAAAAGTGAGAAGAGATTCAGTAACCTGGCAAGGATAGAGTTCTGTAGAAATTTGGCTTGATGTACAGGACCTGTTAGGTGGAATGGTTCACCACATCTACAGCCATAGCACCTTGAATACACCTGATCTACTTTGGAGTGGTTAACCAGCTCTTTTGAGAAGGCAGTATGTTCCTCATCCTTGTCATTTCCACAGCTCTGCAGGAAGCAGCATCTGACAGTGTAGCATGCCAGGGTCATTCAGCAATTGTCCTTGGGACCCGTACTTGTATGAGGGAGAGGATGGAACCAGGACTGAGTAGAGGAGGAACTTGGCTTGCAGCATGGGTCTGACATTTGAAGTGGTCCAAGTTGAGATGAATTAGGGTGAAACCAGTCCTTGCTATACCATCACTCTCATTTTGGCAAAGGAATACCAAACATTCTCACAAATAGGGGGACATATTCCATGAAGGGGGATCTGTGTGACACATTACCTGTTGACTACAGTCCTTTATTTGTGAAGAGATAGATCCAATGTGGCCCATACATTTGAGAAACATTTCATCCACAGTTTGTATTGAAACAGTGTTTCTGCCCAAAATAATACATGGTGTGGTTAATTTCCACTTCAGCCATGTTTTCAAAGCATGGCTCTCCAATGGGACTTGTTTTGTCTCTCCATCATTGATTGTTGCATGAAGGCCTTCATCTTGACCTCAATCACCAGTGAAGAACCTTACTAATGTTTCCTGAGAATTCTCCCTGGACAGAATAAAAATAACTTTATGCATGTAGTTCAGGCTGGTGGCTATTAAGTGATTGTCCCTAAAAGAAATAGCTTATGTTGATGACCCTGTATGTCCCTACTGCCCAAACTGCATGCATATGGTTTGGATTGGAAAGAGGGGAAAGCAGACTTTGACGAGACCACTTCTCCCTCTCATGCAGATGCACCATTCTTCCACAGAAGTGGAAAGGAGGAATGGTCCTTACCTTAAAATCAGTAGTTGAGGGAAACCTTTACAAGTCAGATTCATTTCATTCAGTATGGCTGAGTAATAGTACCATGCATTAACAAAATTTTTGAAAAATCAGTTACATCTGCGGGAAAAGTAGGGATGGTGTTTGGTCTTGCAGTGAATTTCTGCTCAACTTGCTTCTTACCTCATTTAGACTCTGCAGCCTGATAAAAGAGTTGGGAGGTAGCTACCCTCAGGAGTGGGCTGAAGAGGAGGAGCTGGTGTACCTAAATCGTGGGCTAAACAGGTTCATGCTAGTTCCTCATGAGTCATCTTGCATAAGGGCAGTTCTTGCCACGTGATCACTTTCTAGCCATGTCGTCTAAGCAGGCATGATAAATGACCTTTTAAGATCCTGCCCTTTAAAAAATATGGCTTCAGGCCAGTGAGATGGCTCAGCAGCGTAAGCGCCTGCCTGGCAAGCGTGAGGGCCCGAGTTCGGCTCCTGGATCCCACATACGAAAAAAGGGCCAGTGATATCGCTCAGCGGCATGGGTGCCTGCTGGCGTGCAAGGTCCTGAGGTCGACCCCCCCAGTACCCACAAAAAAAAAAAAAATATGGCTTCACTTCCCTCTTTGTGGTTTTTATTGACAGAAGCCAACAATGACCTTTTGTAAGAATGGCAGAGGAAAAGCAGAACTGTGTTCCTTAAACATTCTTGTTCCTACACATTCTTATAGGTGTCCAAAGGCATAGTGATGTAATCTCATGGATGAGCTACAGTACTTTGCCATTCTTGGGCCCTGAGCTACATCTGGGGAGAGAAGATGGACAGAGGTGGAAGGGAGAGAGTTGTGCTTCTAGTTTAAAGACCTATCTATGGATGTCTATTGGTTGATATACATCACTCACCCTCTCCAGGCCCACGGTATGTACAGTCTTCAGGCATCTGCCTTAGGAAGGAATAGGAGGTGGCTTATTACATGCTAGGTAAGGGAGGGAGCTCTAGGATTCCCAGACAGGGGAGGACTGCCTTGTTCTTTCCCCTGTGATCTTTGTTATACTGCAATGACACCTTTCAACTAAGAGCCTTACCACTTTGACCAAATCTTAGGTCAAGACACACTTGTTTTCTCTGTTGTAATGAAAATGACAGAAAAATATTGGAAAAATCGTATGGGAAACATCAGCCATCTCTTCCCCTCCTGAGCATGGGGCAAGTGCAGAAGTTCACTGATGAAATTCACTACAGGATAAAGCATTGTGGGTTAACACAATTTTTAGTAGCACAATCTTAACTCTGTTGTTGGAGATGATCTAAAGTTATGATTAATTTGTAAGCCATTTCTGATTTTGGAACTTAAACTGTTGAAAATGAAGTTTATTTTTATGGCGGGATAGGCTTAGTGTGTCCTTGACATTCCAACTTTTTCTTGATTCCATGAATCCTAGTGAATCCTGTAGAAAAGCCCCAACTTTCCACTGTATCCTCCAAGGACCCATCCAAGAAGTGAGATGGGTTTGAAGCAGCTGACTACCTGTTTGCCGCAGTGTCCAATCCAAGGGGCAGGATTGGGTTGAACACCATGCCAACTCACTACGCTAAAGGCTTCCATCATCCATAGTAGTGGTTATGGGCTTTGTGTGATCCTTGTTCTGCAGGCCACTAATGGCAAGGGTGAAGCTCATCCATTCGACTGGCTGCCCATTGCCCTTACTTGTTAGGAGTCAAAGCAAAGGTCATTCTCCTTAGCAAATTTGCAACTGTCCAATTGAGTTTTTCCATTTTACCTCTGCAAATGTCCATGGGAGGTTGATTATATGGGCACTGTTGGCTGTGGCCTAGGTCACCCCATTTCCTCCCACTTTTCAAAGCTTACACACTGAGCTCTCAGATCTTAGGTTCTTCAATCTGCTGAATTGCCAGGGGTGGCAAGTATGTGTTTGCTAATGTTCTCAGATGTGTTTTTCACAACTTGCGGTGAAAGAGGTCATAAAAGGAGAAAGATCGCTTGAAACAGCCTCAACAAAGGTGTGCTATTTGGTGGTATGTGGAAGGAAAGGTCTCAACTCTTTGAGGCAACTATGCTGCCCGTGAACCTGGTGTGAGGAAGGGAACTCAAGCCCATCTCTGAGTATAAGGCCTCCAATCTGTCTTAGCTCCTCTGGCTGTAAACATGGTGAGCATGTAACCAGTGAGGTGAGCCCCTAGTGCTGTGTCCAGGCTAGCTCTAGAGAAGTAGTCTTCTGGGGAAGTCACCAGTGCTATTAGATGCAGGGGAATAAGCATGAAACATGCATCTCATTTCTCTTCCAAATTTTTCTCCTTCGGGCTGCAGAACTAGTGACAGAATCACATTCTACGTGGGCTCTTGTGACAATGTTTCATTGCTTATAGCTGTTAGTGCAGTATACTGAGTGTTTATATTGAACTTGGGCCCCAAATTTAACACTGAACCGGAGACACACTGGATGTGTTCACCCCTGCTCTTTCATCTGTTTCACCTTGAGTACCTTAGGTCCTTGTTTCTGGAGAGCATTTGATTATAAAGCACTGTATTAGTCTGTTTTCTGTTGTCAGTAATGTGGTGCTGGAGACTGGGTGAGTTATAAAGAAAGGGTTCATTGGCTTGCTGTTCTGCAAGTCCAAGGTCTCTAATGGGCAATGGTCACCTTCTTGGCAGAAAACTGAGGCTGCACAGGGCGTCCCATAGCAAGAGAAAGGGAGTTTCTGTATATATGTGTATGTCTCGCTCCTCGCCTATAAAGCCACAGGGTTGAGTCGTGGGAGCTCTGTCCTAATAACTTATCTAATCCTAATCACTTCCTGACATCTCCACTTCTAAACACCACAGTGAGATTGTTGTTACCAACTTAACAGCTCACAAAGCAGATGAAATTTTAAAACATAGTTGGGAACATTCTCAAACTACAGCGAGCATTCCCAACTTTGCAAATCTGTAAGTAAAATTTAGATACTTTCCAAGAAAGTCGTGAACTCCAGGAAGCAGGGCAAGTCATTACCAAGGGAGGAGACCAATTTTTCCTTGAAGTTTATGAATTCCATCTCAGGTAGAGGCACTCCCCTGAAGACTGCTACCTGGTGGGGGCATTGTCTTGGAGGCCATTATGGCTTTTGGTGAGAATTTTTCTTCCCTGAATTCTTTTAAGCTTTGTGCTTCTTTGCACCTGTGAAATCATTAGCTGCAATGCACTCCTGACACTGTCTGTAAGGTTTGCACACAAACCACCCTCTGCCCTTCAATTCAATTTTAGTTCTGGGTAAAGGAGTCTCCTCCTCCATTAAATAGGCTGGTTGGATGATTCTGGTGAGGAGATTGCTGTGCTTGTTGCTTCTATTTGAAACATTAATGCCTAAATCAAGTCCTTATTACTGACTGCAGATGGAGCACTGAAACCAGTTCCTCTATGGCATCCTAGTTTGGGAGCCTGGTGTCTGGTGGGGCCAATGTTCTGGATTAAACCTTGGGTAGTGCTGATGAGCACACGGGTCCTGCCCACACTGAGTCCTCTAGATGTGCAATGATAGAGTCAGCTGTGTGGACTGGAGCCCTAGAGTTAGGGAGATCAGTTCTCCACTCAAGCTGGCCATTTTGATCTCAGGGAGAGATAACCTTAGGACTTCTTCCAAATAGGCGGGAAGAATGCAGTGCTCGGAACCATCTATGTGCTGCATTAACACCCACGTCTAAGGCCTTGGTCAGTGTTTCAGACACTGATGGCAGAACAAAGTGAAGGGCTCCAGGCCTCCGGGGTTTTGCTTTGTCAGCAAGTGTATACATGGGTCCTGTGGGCTCCTGGTCCTGCCAGTCCCTCACGGTCCTCTGTGTTGTAGTCTGCACAGCGCTCTTTGACTCTCACCTGTTCATGGCTCTGGTCAGAAGCCTGAGTCACTGTTACCTTATAAGTTGCAGAGGGTTCCTCACGGTGCAGACTTGAATCTCCTCTGCTGCTTGTTCAGAAAGCCTTGGGGGGTGCGCACCGACTCTTGGAAGTTAATCCAGAGGAAGTGAAGGACTGAGGCAGAAATCTCCTGGAAGATTTTCTTCTTTGTTGCCTTTGGTACCAAATGAATATTGTTGCCCCCTGGGTCAGCGTCGATCATGGTCGACATAGGCCACCTTCCCCTTTGGGGCAGCAGGGGCTCAGAGGACTCAGTCCCAGTACCAGGATTCTGAGATCGTCACCGTTACATGATGTGGGAATGGTGGCCCCGCCAGGATCCTTAAGGTGGGAGTGAGTCAGCTTGCTCCTGTGGAGTAGGAGCAGCTGCTGGTCTTGCTCTCCAGATCTAGGACCCTCTTAGATTGGCCCTTGGAGGTGTTTTCTGAGTGGTTCAGATGACGCTGATTTAAGTGGAGATTAGAGGAAGCTCAGGCCTGTTGAGAATGAATTTGGCATTTGTAGGGGTGCTGGGTGAAGTGTTCGGCCTCACAGTTTGCTGTGCTGACGTACCCTGGGTGAAGAGCAGACACATTGGTCCGTGTGAAAGGTGAGGCTCCAATACTCTTAGCCTATCTGGGGCAGACATTGCAAATACTCACTGCTGTTTAAATCAGTCTCTTGTATCAAGGAGAGAGTGACATAAGTACATACTTCTAACATTTTTCTTGGTTAAGGTCCCCAGGGAAGGAGTAGTAATGAGGACTCTCCTGGGATATATAGAAGATGTTATTGACTTTGGGTCATTGTGAAAGTACAAGATGAAATTAATCTTGGGCAGCTGCTGAATTTGCTATTTCTGCTGCAGCAAATGAACACAAAATTAAAGGCTTACGTAAAATGAATTTACTTTATCTTGCAAGGGTGGAGTTGCAGCAGTTTGAGAGGTGGGTCTTAATTGGATCTTAATTAGGCATATCTCACCTGTTCATGCAGTTGGTTCCTCTGTCACCCCCTCACCAACCTTTTTCCTTTTTTGGTCTTTCTATAGCCTCCTGAACTCCTAGGATCATGGAACCTTTTCTTAATCTTATGTGATGACTGTCTTCATAGAGTATAGGTTCAGTTTTCTTAAAGATAGGGTCTTTTATATTTCATTATGTCTATGGGTTCATGTTATGACTATACTAAGCATATATTCATAGATAGGTGAACACTGTGGAGAAATATTTCAATATTTAAAATACTGGTTCGAGTGACATCTATTGTGTTTGAAAGATGCCGTTCTTGAGATTCTCCCAGAAGAGGTGATGCCCTCTCAGAACAGGCTGCATTTTGATAGCCTCTATAACATTTCTATGGGTGCCCTTGGTCCCAATAGAAATGATTTCTCGGATGGATGGGAGACGTCATCTGTTAAGATTGTACTGTCTTTGTGATACCCAGGGCTCATGTCTTGAGCAAGAGATTTTTCTGGAATGAAGAGGAAGCTCTTGGTCGTGCCTTCCAGCCCTTAGTGCCTCTTTGGTTATTTATTCCAGATTTTCAAATAATAGCAGGAGATTAGAAGTTTTCTATTCTTTATCATAACTGCAAAGGGAATCACATTCCAGCCCCAACCACTCAAAATAAGTTTAAAGTAGTGATAAATCATTGTTTAAAAAAGGCCATACATACTCCTGAAACTGTTACACAGATTTAATGCAATCCATCAAAATACCATTAACATACCTCACAGATCTAGAGAAAACGTTCCTAAAACTCATCTGGAAACAGAAGAGACCTAGAATAGCAAAGGCAATCTTGGGCAACAAAGGCAAGGCAGGAGGCATCACTATCCCACACCTGAAACTATACTACAAAGATATGGTGATCAAATCAGCATGGTACTGGCAAAAAACCAGACCTGAAGATCAGTGAAACAGATGAGAAGAAGCAGACAGAATTACAAACACACTCAGCCACCTTATCTTTGACAAAGGGGCCAAACATGTTCACTGGAAGAGAGAGCCTCTTTAATAAATGGTGTTGGAAAAACTGGCTTTCCACATGCTGAAGACTAAAACTAAACACATGTCTATCACCATGCACAAAAGTCAAAATGGATCAAAGTTCTAAATATATATATTTTTTATATGCGGGTGCCGGGAGTCGAACTCAGGACCTCACACTTGCCAGGCAGGTGTTTATGCTGCTGAGCTATATCACTGGCCCTAAAGATCTAAATATTAAAACACTAAATCTCCTCTAAGAGAAAATAGGTAGAAATCTTGCAGACATATAGGGGTAGGCAGAGACTTCATGAATGAAACCAAACTGCACGGGGAAGTACTTCAAAGAATTGACAACTGGGATCTTATTAAAAAGTTTCTGCACATCAAATCACCACAGGGTGGGAAAACTGCCAACTGTCCCTCAGCAAAGGACTTCTATCTAGAACATATATAAAGAATTGGAAAAATCAGGACCCCCCAATTCAAAGACCCAATCCAAAAATGGGCATCTGAGATGAACACACACTGCTCAGATGAAATACGAATGGCAAATATATGAAAACATGTTGAACATCATTGGTCATTTGAGAAATGCAAATTGAAACACTGAGATTTCGTCTCCAGAAAGAATGGCTATCATCAAGAAATCAACCAATAACAAATGCTGGCAAGGCTGTGGGGAAAAAGGAACCCTTCTCCACTGTTGATGGGAGTGTAGACTGGTGCAACCCCTACAGAAATCAGTGTGAAGATTCCTCAAGAAACTAGGATCAGAGGTCCCATTCCACCCAGCTATTCCCCTTCTGGGTATTTTTCCAGAATTAAAAACATCATACCACAGGGATATATGTGCATCTGTGTTGATAGCAGGATAATTTGTAATAGGCATGTGTTGTTTCCAAGATAAAAGAGACACATTTTTATACAGTGGAGTACTACTCAGCCATAAAGAAGGATAAACTCGAGGCTTTTATAGGTAAATGGATGGAACTGGAGACCATACTCATAAGTGAAATAAATCAAACTAACCTGTTTAAACATCGTATTGTCCTCCCTAGTGTAAGAAACTGAAAGAGTAAGATCCAAAATATACAATAGATATTGTGAAAGGGAAAGAAACTGCTCAAAAGGAAGGAACTGGGATGGGGGAGAGAATAGGGAAAAGAAAAAGTATGTATACACAAGATACCTAAGATAATTATACGACTAATTTCTTTTAGTTCATTGAAAATGGTTTGTGCTTATATTGTTTGATCAATTTTGCATGCCTATCTCTTGTAATCTAAGCAACTACTTTGAAGACAATGCACAATATATTAACCATTGTTAATTTCCTATTTTGTTTTGAAAATCTGTGTTTCTATTTTTTCCTCTAAAATAAAAAATTTAAAAAGGCCACAAGGGCTGGTGAGATGGCTTAGTGGCATAAGTGCCTGCCGGGCAAGCTCAAGGGCCCGAGTTCGACTCCCGGAACCCACATATGAAAAAAGGGCAGGTGATATCGCTCAGCGGCATGGGCGCCTGCTGGCGCACGAGGTCCTGAGGTCGACCCCCGGTACCCACAAAAAAACCCACAAAATATATCTTGTAAAGTCCCTTAAGACAGTAACTTTGGTATCATCATTCAACTAAATTAAGTTTAGATAATTTTTAAATATTATGACTAGTATATTAAACTACTTATATTAAGTATTACACAAAAATTTAGGAAATTTTGTAGTAGATATTAATCTACTTGACAGACTCATTAATCCCAAAAGAATAATTACAGGTTAGCATAATCGTGTCTGTCCATTCTTTTTACTAAATTAGGCATGCGATGATTAAAGAACAGAAAGAGGAGTCCCCCAGGGCTCACGGGAGATCTTCAGTTCACCATCGTAAGGTCAGAGATAAATCCCCACTATGTGAAAAAAGCCGGATTCCAACTCTCTATCAGACGTTGCTTGTGTTTGTCAGGCACCTTTCCATATAGATCCCCAATCCAATGGCCAGCCAATGAGAGAGCCATGCTGAGTGCTGGTGAAGAAAACTCTTCAGAAACTCTGAGAAAATGCCCCTTTTCTGTGCAGTGCTTATGTTGCTCATGGATGGAGTAGCTATGCGCTTGCCTGGTGTTCACAGGGAACGTGGCCCATCTAATATCCTGTGTTTGCTCTTGCACATGCTTTTGCTGTCTTCCCTTCTGTGATCTTGCTTTGAGAGTTGCTTTCCCTCCAGGGCTGTAGGCTCTCTTTCAACTCTTGGAATGTGGGTCTGTATCCGAGGTGGCTGTCACTGTGGGAGCTTTTGGAGCTACTCCTACTGGGCATGCAGTAGTGGTATGTTTTTTTCTCATGCCACTATTAGAAATAGAAGCTGAGGCCTGAAGCATCACTCCTGTTTCCATTACTGCTGAGGTGCATGGTTTTACGCAGGTGCCCTGTGGCAGCTCATCCTGCAGCCCAGGTCGCCTGTGTGACATGGGGCTGCAGAGTCTGGCAGGTTCGAGTCTGTACTGGGCTATGCTTTACTGCCTGTGGTTGGCTCTGGGGAGCACCAGCTCTTGGGCGCAGCCAGCTTGTGAGCTAAGCCGGGAGGAACCATCAATTTTCTCACTTTCTCAGTGAAGCTGAAGTATGATCAGGAGGTTTTACCTTGCATTTTTGACATAGATGCTTTTTATCATCTATGTTATACTCTTACCTCCCTTCAATTTTGAATGAACATTGGCATTGTTACCTCCATCTCTGGAGGCTCCACCACTTGGTATATTGAGAATGCTGTGGCTCTCCTTATAGGTTGATGGCCGTAAGAAGCTGTGTCTCTAGAAATGCTCATTGGTGAAAAGTAGCTTATGCTCTGTTATGACTGGAATGGTTACAGAGTTGATGGGAAGACACTAAATTCCTTGCAGAAGGAAGTATTAGAATAATCTTTTTTTTTTTTTTTTTTCGTGGGTACCGGGGGGTCGACCTCAGGACCTTGCACACCAGCAGGCGCCCGTGCCGCTGAGCGATATCACCGGCCCTTTTTTCGTATGTGGGTTCCGGGAGTCGAACTCGGGCCCTCGCGCTTGCCGGGCAGGCGCTTAAGCCGCTGAGCCATCTCACCGGCCCAGAATAATCTTTTTTGTATATGTAAATAGTTCTCTACTGAAACAAAGCGGTCATGTCCCTCACTTCAAATCACTACAGACTGAGTTTAGGCACTCCTTGTAGTTGGGTTTTGCAACGGAAACAATACAGGACACATAATTTATAGGATTATTTTGTAATAGTCACCCAAAGAGTCAAATACAAGAAGAGTGCAGGAAATCTGTCCACACACTAATGACCCAAAGAATCCAGCTGAGGGCCTGGATTCCACAGCAATGTCCTGCATGAGTCCATCTGAAGACCTAGAGCCCATGGCAATGCCCCCACGAGTCCAACTGGAGGCCCAGAGCCCACGACAATGTCTCACGCAAGTCTGTTTCACAGATCTGCACTGGGAAGGCCCAAAGGTCAGTGGTGGAAGCTAGAAAGTCTGCGCCAGTGGGGTGAAGGATCTGTGCCAGCAGGCTGAGGGATTTGCACCAGAGCCAGGAAGCGATACTCAAAGTAAGGACCAGAGCTGTCCCGAAAAGTACCATAGCCGTCCTCAGTGACAATGAGGTCCTGAGCTCCTTCGATGATAACAGTCAAGTTCCTATCAGGAAAGCCGTCACAACAAGCTCCTCAAGGATAACCAACGGCACCAACTCTTCCTCTCCAGTTCTGCTTTTATGCTGTTGGCAACAGTCCTCAGGTGGGCCCTCCACGTCCAGCAGCATGCTGATTCAGTTCAGCTGGCTGTTACAAGGTGACCACCAGTTGTCCATCCACCACAGTGCTCAATACTGGGGAATCTGAAAGAAGAGGTAATGGGTGTAGTCTTATTCAGTGGATTCCTCCCTGAGCTGCCTTTCTGCTAATTTGAATGTTGCTGCCTGGTCCAGGAGACAGTGACAGTAGTGGCCGGGAAACAGACTCTGAAGAGGAGCCCTTGCACGTAGGACCGGTCATACTTCAGCTTCACTGGGAAAGTGGGGACGCGACGTTGGCTCAGGGAAGACTCCATTAGGAGCCACAGAGCTCTGCATCTGGAACACTCCTGGAGAAGCCTTTCGGTCAGTTAAACCCGGAAGGTGTCTCCTTATTTCTGTTCCCAATTTCACTTAAAGAGCAAGAAGTGTGACAATCTCCCCATGAGGTGTGGCCACAGCATTTTCTGTGGTCAGAGCTCCTGTGAGTGCACTCAGGCCAACTTGATTTTGGGGGATGTTTTTTTTTTTTTATGTGGGTACCGGGAGTCAACCTCAGGACCTTGTGCTTGCCAGCAAGTGCTTGTGCGGCTGAGCGATATCACCGGCCCTTTTTTTTCTTTACGTGGGTACTGGGAGTCGAACTCAGGACCTCATGCTTGCCAGGCAGGTGCTTATGCCACTGAGCTATCTCACTGGCCCCCCTGGGGGATGTTTTAAGAAGTTTGGTTTTTAACATCTTTAATAATAACCTCTTCGTGCTTTTCATATAAGTTCTGTATCTTCATTTTCCTCTGGGTCACACCAATGAGGTAGCTTTGCCTGGGAACTGTAAGAATTGGAAATGCTGGGGTCCTTGGGCAAGAGAGGGAAGCACAGGCGTGAATCACTTCAGCTTGGAAAGGGATATTTCTCACACCCATTCTATGGGACCTCAAAATTTAAAACACCAGGGTTGTGGCATGTTGTATAGGCTCATTCCTGCTATTTCGTCTTCCTCTCTACCGGTGTCCACCCATTGTCTTCAAATGGAGAAAACATTCCATTTGGAAGGGTTATACTCAGTTTTTTCCTCATAGCTGAGCATCTACGTTCTGCATGAAGGGCAAGAGGTTGCTGACCTTTAACTGTAGTGTCAGGAGACCAAGCAAAGTGTCGGCAAAGGGAAAGATTAATTCTTGATTGGCCATTTCCGTCTCAGGGGAGGGCATTCGTCATAGGACTGTTACCTGGGCGTTGTCTTGGGACTGTACTGCTTCCCACAGTAATTTTTCCTGTCCCCTGAAACCTGTCTGAGATTTGGTGGTTCTTTCCAGCTGGGGTGGTGTCCACATTAACCTCTGATGCCATGTATGGAGACCTGCTGAATCAAGAATGCCACATTTACTCATGCTAGGAGGGGTGCACAAAAACATGTTGGTTTGTGTGGATGAGTCTTCAGTGTGCCGAAGTGAGATCTGAGTCCCTTGGCAAACAGGAAAGTGTGTCCTAGAGGTCTGGGGCACATTCCGGAGAATGCCTCCTGCTGGAAGGGTGTACTGAGCTTTGAGTTTGGGTCTGAGAACTTAGTGTCTGAGGTGAGGCTGCTTTTGTATTTTTTCCTTAGCTTTGCTTCAAACCTGAAATGATTCCAGTGAACTGGCCGCATAAAACAATTTGGGAAGGGAGTGAGCAGGTGTCAGTTTTGCAAAAGGGTGTAGTAGGGGTGTGTGTGTCATATGTGTTAGAAATGCATGCAATACATGCTTTATTTTACAAACCAATAACTGACACAAGTTGAAAGTATAAAATTAACAAAAATTACATAAAGTGCAGAAAGCCTATCGAATTCTTCACAGTAATTCAGGAGTAGGAGCTGAAAGACAATATTTAACAGTATAGACTGGCTATGATAATCCAAGCAAAACTCATTTGCACAGTAAATGCTTGGGCTTTTAATTCTTGCAAAGAACAAATGAAATAACAAAGAGCATAAAGAGCTCTGGCCTTTTAAACAAGACACCCCGCAAGGAACCTACTTAATTCAGGAAAAGCTCAGTCTCCTAGAAAGCTCGCTCTGCTGTGAGTGGTGGGGGGGGGCACAGCCCTGTAATTGTGTACAGCAATGCTGCAGGACCTACTCCTGATACTCCTGCGTCCAGGAGTATTAGAGAAAGGATTCTACATCCTAAGGTTCAAAATTATCAAATCATCTCAGGGTCAGATAGACTTTCCCTAGAGAACTCTCAGCAACACGTGACATCCCTCTGCCAACTAGGTACTTTCAGATCTTACTACAGCCCCAGGTGTTGTCTGGGTGCTGACACTGGATTCCCAGGCGGCAGCTGTCAGGTAGTGTATGGATTCCTGCACATCTGCTCCAGCACAGCAGGCACCTGGATTCTCTACTTGTGCACCTCTATTGGAAGTCCCTACCCTAAGTGAGGAAGGTTCATGTGGCTCCATCTCCTAGGTGCACAGAGGGCAGGCTGATGTTGGAGTGACCATCACTATGAGAATTATCATGGAGATAGGTGGGGAGGTCGTGTGGCTGCTGTCCAGGCAGGCCCTGCTCCATGTCCTGGCCCACGGAGTGTTTGCAGTCACAGCTTTGTACATCCACAATACTTGTCGCTATAGCAGGTCCTTCATGCTCTCATACTGTCTGGGTATATTGGAGGAGGACGCTGAGGAAGAGGTTGTGTAAGTTCTTCTACTTCCTGAAGCACCAGTTACTTCAGACTTGGCAAATACTACTAAGTGGGGTTCTCTTGTAACCTAGTGCTCAAAGGTTTTGTGCTCCATGACCTAACCCAGCTTGCACTAGGGCATCATGAGCTGTGTGGTCAGGACCTTTCCACTCATTGGCTTGGCTGCCCTACTAGGAGAGACCCACAGTTCATGGAGCCTCTCAAAGTCACCACTTTTTACGTGTAGGCACTGGACTGTCCTTTGACTCAGTCTTCTGTGTGATGAGTTGGGATGACTCTCAGCTCTCGCCAAAGCGTCACCCTGTTTCCTGAAGCGCGATGTCTTTTGTCACACAGTGGACCTTTGCAAGGGCCTCAATGGTGTGGCTCCTGCTGGAAGCAGCTTATATCTGGCTTTCATTGTGCAATTATTTATCCTCAGGTATCCATATAAAGGTTATTTCTAAGTCATGGCATTTATAATGGCCCAGGTTGGGTTCTCGTCACCTCCCTGATGTAGGGGAGACTTTACTACGGTAATTTGCCCCCAGGAATGTTCCTCTCAATGTGGACGCCATGGGCTTGGATTAATGTGGGCATGGATGGCTAAGGCCCTTTTCTCCAGCCTTGTACATCCATGATCTCCCATTACAGTTTTTCGGCCTTTTCTACCGTGGGGCTCCCCTTGCTGTGGTGAAGAGCTGAGCTTAATGGACCTGCACTGTCAATACCATAGGCAAGACAGTCCTGCTAGGTCCTGCTTGGGACACACAAAGAAGTTCTGTATTCTACCCTGATTTTAAGTTAAAGTTCAACTCTGGCTGCTCTATTTTTTTTTTTTTTCCTGTGGGTACCGGGGGTCGAACTCAGGACCTCGTGCTCCAGTAGGCGCCCGTGCCACTGAGCGATATCGCTGGCCCTTTTTTTGTATGTGGGTACCAGGAGTCAAACTCAGGACCTCACACTTAGCAGGCAGGCACTTACGCCACTGAGGTATCTCACCAGCTCATGGCTGCTCTTACTTCTTGATGCTGGTTTCTTTCTTTGTGAAAGTAGCTTTGGATGCCTTTGTTAGACTCAGTAGAAGGTAAACTAAAATTTTCCAACTAGGAAAATGCCTTTTGTGTGGTGCAAAGTCAAGATCTGGGGCCTTCTGGCCTCCACAGGGCGTGCGCCCATGACACATGTCAGAGTTCATTCCTTTTGTCCATGTTTGGGTGGTTCCCCTGCGGGTGCTTCAAGTAAAAGTTGATGGGCTCCACTTGAGAGTGTAGATTGAGTTGTAAGCAGAAAGTCTAACTGAATTCTTTCTAGAGATAGTAATGTAGATCTTAGCCTATATCTGGTCCTTGTGAATAGTCTGATGTGATTCAATGTTAACTAACATTCAGCCCTGGGTGTGCCAGTCCATTTGTAAGTTATCACAAAAGCCAATTACTTTGATACCTTGAATTCTCCATTGAAAGTGGGTGAAAATCTGTAGAGAACCAGCCTGCTAGTTTGTCACCCAACCCCAGGGGGTGAACAAGAATGAAGGATAAAAAGTATTAGTTTAGAATGCAGCAGTCAGGGGCTCTTGCTCTAGTGGACAGAGATGTGAACATGTATGTAGCTCACCTTGCCTTTATTCTCTTAAATGTGGGAACAAGTAGCAAAATATTAGTAGCAAAAAAATTCATTTGGCTCCTGTTATCTCTAGTCTATGCCCAGGTAAACCACCAGATCTCAGCTGTGTTGACTTTTCCCTGGAACCTGTACTGTGCCGCCATCCCTGCATGTTGCCAAAGGAGCACGGCTTGCTGTTCTTTGTGCTCACAGAGGTCAATTAGGCCTCAAGTCTCATTATCTGATCTCCCACAAAAGTCTGTATTAGACAGCTTTCCCTCTGCTGGACAAAACACAACATGCAGAACATAGGGGAGTTTTAATGTGGCTCATTGTTTCAGAGGATTCAGTCCATAGTCTACTGGATCCAAGGCAGGACCACCATGATGGCAGAAGGGCGTGATGGAGAAAAAGTGCCCATTTCATGTTGGCTGGGAAGCAGAGCAGGGGAACACTACCAGGGAGAGAAAGGGTCCTGGAACCAGATAGTCCTCAAGGTCACACCTCCATGACACACCCAGAAGTGCGTTTTAATCTGTTAGGAAGCTCCCTAGCTAATCAGGATGACAGTTAAGCTTGGTAATCATCCAAATTTCAATTAATGAGGATGATTTTACACAAATGGAATAGATTATTTTATTTTTAGTTTTTATGCGGGTACCGGGAGTCGAACTTGGGACCTCGTGCTTGCCAGGCAGGCGCTTATGCTGCTGAACTCTGTCACCGGCCCCTGAATAGATTATTTTTGAAACATAGAGAATAGATTTTTGCCTCTTGTGTTCCTCATGAGGTTTTCTACAGCTACGTCAGTTGGATAACCTGTCTGAGCAGGTCAGGGGCCCCAGGTATGCAAACCACAGGTCCAGGGCCATGGAGCAGACCCTGGAAACAAGTGGCTGACATTCATGAGCTCTACTGTGCACTCTGGTAGCCTAAGGAAAGGGGGATGTGGTAGTGATGGAAACATATATTCTATCCTGTCTCAGTTTTCACCTATCCTGAAGCCATTAGAAAACCCCTGTGTGTTTCTATGCCTATTCTTTACAGCATTCATTCCTTATATTTTCTTTTTGTGGGTACTGGGGGTCGACCTCAGGACCTCACGTGCCAGCAGGCACCCGTGCCGCTGAGCGATATCACTGGCCCCTTTTTTCATATGTGGGTTCCGGGGAGTTGAACTCAGGCCCTCACGCTTGCCAGGCAGGCGCTTATGCCGCTGAGCCATCTCACAGCCCCATTCCTTATATTTTCATACTATGAAATTTTATGCCAATTATTTCCACCCATTTTTTTTCTTTGTGCCTAATATCAGTTATATTTGAAGGATTCAACTCTATACAATTTTATTTTTACTTCAGTAATACTCTTCATTGAGTGTAACCTCCATTTTAAAATGACATTCTTTCAATGACCACTCTGGTGGGTTTTGTCCTGGCTGGGAAATGTCTGCTTTGGCTCACTGAGTTGATGACCACCACCTGGTTTGAAAGTCACACTTGTGCTGTAGCTGAATGTTTTCACAGGTGAGAAGTCTTGGGTGGTGCTGCTGACATTCTCCATTTGAAGTGAGATGGAAATGCTAGAAGGTTGGGAGATGTCCTTGATAATTTTTCTTTGGACAGCTTTGGTACTATTTCAAGTTTTGAGGTGTCATGATGTTTTGACGGTGGTTGCCATTGGCAGTGTCGTACCTTCTCTGATGAGTAGAAGGATATTGGTGTGACCTGAAATGAATCCTAAAGACTTTCCCCCTACCAGAGTGTACCATTGCGAGCATTGACTGCTTTCCTAAAACTCATCCAGGAAACTGGGTAAAAAGACAGTCTTTGCTCGTGTCTTCCAAGCATTAGTCCCACACATTCTTTCCTTGGCAATGCTTTTCTGAGGGAGAATGGCTCAGAGGTCCTGCAACTTGGTTGTTGCAGGAAGGAAATGAAGAGCCCTAGGGCACTTCATAATGAACATGTACTTTTGTCATTGTGTAAATGAAGCATTACAAGTCCCCTGCAATTCTTCTGACCAACAACCACATGACAGACAGACTCCCTTAGTGGCTAGGAATTATAAAGAACCCTGCATCTTAACTGCTTTGATAGTAAAGGCAGTGGAGAATTCAACCAGAGATGTCTAGTAAGTACCTTTGCGATTCTGGCATGTGCTGTCTGAAGGGTGAGGCCAATTCAACCTAGAGAATTATCTGAGAGGGCATTGCAGTTGGTAATCACTCCAAAGGGAACAGACTTTGGAACCTGTAATTATTCCCTTTTTCCTTTCAGACCTAATTCTAAGCCTGTGAATATTCAGTGAAAATGTCTGAGATAAAAGTCCAATGAGAGGTGTCCACTCTGGCTTAGAGTACGGTGATTTGTACTTGTGTTTCTTTGCTACCAGCTCAGTTTTTCAAAGGATGGTATCCTATTCAGATTGTCTTGAGTTCAGCTATTTCATCTGTCATTATTCCTTTTATCTTGATACTAGTGCTAATGGCTGGTTATTTCCTTCTGTGACACTGTGGTTTAAAACTTGTTCCTCTTGGTTCTGGATATAAACAACTTAGAGTAAAAATTCACTAGAAGGTTTAACAACGTCTCACTTCTGCGATCTGTCAGTAGCAGTCAAGATCTCCTGTCTTTCCAATGGTAGACGAAAGCAGAGGAGTTCCTGAGAGATTGGTGCTTTTCTTAGATGCGTTCAAATATCTGAGACATCTGAAAATGAGCGCTCTCATTCATGATACTCATCTTTAAGGGGTGAAGATGGTTCTGGAAGGGGGCCAGAGCATCATGATCACCATTTTAAGGATAGGCAACTGGTTCATCTACCTTGGTACCTCTGGAGCAGCCATTCTCGGGTGCCCAGCGTGTATGGTCCTCAGACGCCTGCCACTCTGGAACAGAAGGCCACCATATTAGCCTGTGAGTAGCCATGCATGGAGAGCATGCTTGGCTCACCCAGCTGTGGAGGGGAAATTTGTCTCCTTTCCTTGGACTTTTATTTCGTTGTATTTATCTAGAGTGGATTCTGACCACTCTAACCAAGAGAACTTTGGAAGCATATTTGGTCTCTATATTTTGTTATCTTGACCCCAAAATGGTAGTGCCAGTTGCTGAGAGAAACCCCATGGGCATGGTCAGCCATGGCAGGGCCCTTGCCGAGTTCTTAGTGGTCCTGTGTCACTGGAGTTCTTCTGCTCCTACTTCTGATGTTACTTGGTTAAAAAGGAAAATGTTCTTAGAATGTTAAACGTAATTTTAAATCAAGCAGTCCTTAAATTCAGAACATGTTCTCTGATTAATTATAGATCAGCCATTGCCTTATTTGAACTTGGTCATCTTTGTGCTCTGAAGTCAGGTGTTCAATTAATTACTACCAGAATGTTCCTTAGATGATGGCTCATGGCAGGAGGAATTCTCAGGCCATACATAATTTAACAGAGATCAATTCTTTATTTTTACCAATGAGAGGTGGTGTTTTTTAATAGTAAAAAATAATCCCCTGAGCTCTGTGTAGATTGGAATCAACTCATGAACAGTGTTTGAAAATGTCTCTCCATTGGTCATAGAGCTCTCTTAGGAACTGAGGTCAGACAAAAGTCCCTGCCAGTCATCCTGGTATCAGTGCAATGTATAGGCCTCACCCTGGTGGGAGGTTTGCATTTACAAACTTTTATTTCATGGACAAAGTGTACACCTATCTTTGTGAATCACTGGTATTGGTTAGTATCACTGAAAGCTTGATAGCTCATTTTCTGGAGGTTGTCCTACTTGAAATGTGAAATTACTTTTTCTTTTGTGTGTGTGTGGGTACCAGGATGTTGAACTCAGGACCTCGTGCGCCAGCAGGCGCCCATGCTGCAGAGCGATATCACCGGCCCTTTTGTCATATGTGGGTACCGGGAGTTGAACCCAGGATCTTGTGCTTGCCAGGCAGGCGCTTATGCTGCTGAGCCATCTCACTGGCCCCCGTGAAATTACTCTTGAGTGTTCTAGTTTGAATTCCTTTACATTCAGAGTCATAGCTGCACTTGGGTCAGATTTGTTCTTTGAGGTGATCTCAGGAAATCCAGAGGAGGATGAAGCTGGGAAAGGAGGGTAAGGAGAACAGCTAGAGACAAGCAGAGCCCTGGAGAGCCGATCAGCTCTAGTGTCTGTGCGACTCAGCTCCACACGCAATGCATCTCAGCCCGCTCATCTCAGAGCATGAAGCTTATGGGGTTCCCAAACCCCATGCCCGTGAGGTCAGGTTGACACTTGTACACAGCTGAGTGTGCCTTTGTGCCTGAGGTCATGCTGCCCTGAGGCACTTTGAAGACCAGGCGGAGACAACCTTGACGGTGGTCTTGGGAAGGTGGCCTGAGGGGATGGGACAGCAGGCATCACGCTCTGCTTCAGAGCTGTGTGGGTAACAAGGGAATCTAGAAGGGGGCAAGCACCACCCCAGCCTTCCCAATGCTTGCCTCTCCTTCCAGAAGAATGCCGGTTCTCCTGGGACATCCTTAGCAAGAGAGGCATTGGACCAGTCACCCCACAGTGGGACTGACATTCTGTGGCTGTGAAGTTGGTGATGGCCATCTCGGGGGGTCTTTGTCTTTTACTTTGAAGCTTCATCTGGCATGGGATGTCTTTTCTGAAACACTCGGGATGGAATGGTGAAGAACACAGTGCTTGAAACCATTGTTCTGCCTCTTAACTGCAGTGATTAAGGTGGTCTAGGTGGTTTTAGGTACTGAAGGGATTCCAAGACTTCTTGGCTTTCACTTTTCCAGCAGGTGGCTATGTGGGTTCCGTGTGCTCCCCATCGTGCCTACACTGCATGGTCTTTTGTGTTAATTATGCAACCTCCACCTGCACGTGTCTCTAGCTTGGAAACTCAGGAGAACTGAAGGCAGCAAACTGCTCCTGAAAGCAGCAGTCTTCATAATGTTACTTTATATTATTTACTTTATGTTGTTACCAAGTGAATATTGTCATCCCAGGATATTCGGGGACAGCATCGATGATTCTCTACCTTAGCACCTTCCTGTCTGATCAGGAAGGACTCAGTAGTCTCCAGTCTAAACCGTAGGTCCTGAAATCATCTGCATTACCATGAAGTGGCAGTGGTGGCCCTGCTGGTCTTAAGGCAGAAAGCCTGCTCTTGGAGAGTGGAAGCAGCTGCTGGTCTTCCTGTGGAGGCCTGTGGTGTTTTAGTAATCTGTGCTCAAAGATGTTTCTTGGGTGGAGGTAGACCAGATAGTGGTCTACCCACAAAGTATCCTAGAAGCCCAAATGACTAAAGCCCATCTAAAGGATGGGTGGTGTGTGTTCAGAGGTGTTACTCAGGGGAGGTTCAGCTGATAGCAGAGGGAGAAACTTCCTGACTCCCAGGCAGCCATGCTGAGCTCCAGCTCGTGAAGAGCAGGCACCCCACAGTCCTTATAAAATGTGACCTTCCACACTCCTAGCCTGTCCGGGGAGGAGAAGTTGAGAACACTCCTCACTGTTGAAGCCAGTCCACTGGCTGGATGAGGGAAAATGACACTGTGAGAACTTTTCCCAATCTTTCTGTTGCCTGAAAAATTTTAAGACTGACCCCATATCTTCACAGTGGTAGAAAGTAGTAGGGAAGTCATCTGGGCTTCTAGGATACTTTGTGGGTAGGTTTCCAATTTTACATTTAGTTTCAATAGCAACAGAAAGATGACTGCCTCTTTTGTAAGTTTTGACAATGTTTAATGGCATTTAGGCCTCTCCACTTCAATTTTAATTGAAAAGAAAACTGTTAATGTTTTCAATGTCTCCGTGCTGAGATGCTGCATAGTAGATGACACTACTTTTGTTGCCTTTAATTTTCTTCATGATCATGGTCCCCAGTGAGGGAATAGTGATGGGTCTGTGAGAAATACAAGACAAAGGTGGCTGTTTCTTGGTCACCCTGAAAGTAGAACCTGAAATGAGGATTTTGGATGGCCCCGCATGAATGTCCTATTTGTACTGTAACCAAAGAGTGCCAGGTTAGGGACTCAAAACAAACATATTGGGATGATTCTTAGCCAAAACCCAGGTGTTGGCATGGCGGTTGCTGTTTTTCCTGGGGAGCGATCCATGCCCTTGCTTTGTCTACCTTTCAGCTGCCTCCTGCATTCCTGGCTCTTAGGTGTGTTTCACCTTCAGACCTGGGGTCCTTTTGGGCCTTCCTGTCCCTCCAGTGTTTTCTTCCCCTCCTCTGAGTCTGTCTCCCTCTTCCTGTTCTTCCAAATTCTAGTTTTGCATTTTGGCTTCTGAGTCAAATTGCTGCCCTGGGAATTTTCATGTCTTCTCTGTACCTTAAAGTCTGCTGATGGTAAAGTTTATCGTACACTTTTTGCTCCTTTCCCCTTGCTATGCGACATGGCGTGTTTTCCAGTTCAAAAGCTGAAGACAAGCACACTTTCAGGGCATTCGTAAGCCTACAGTATTTGGTTGCTTTGTTTGCGAGTGTTGTGAGGAAGCACAGGAAAAAGTTAACTGGTCATGGGTGGAGGTGGAGAGAGCAGTGGTTGCAGGAGGCAGTACTGGGATGGTCACTTACACAGGTGCCTGGGGCTCCATCCTGCAGGGACCCTCGAGGAGCCAGGAACAATGCATCTGATTGTCCCCGTGGGGTGATGAGATTCTGGCTATTCTTTACCATCCTGACCCTTAGTTTACCTCCTGTCCCAAGGTGTCAGTTCATATTCTGGGCTGAGATGTGATTTTGTACAAGTTGACTAGATGAAGGTGAAGCCCACCTGGCTGGCTGTTCAGCAGAAGAGGGCCGGGGTCAGTGGCTGCTGTAGCAAAGAGCTCCCTTTTTCAGCTTTTAATGATGGAGGCTTTGATCTCTTCTGGGGATTCTTTATGTATCCATCTCTCACCAGTCTTATCTCCATCTCTGACTCAAGGAGGCCAAAATTTGAGAATGAAAGATTGATAAAAATCTACTGCCTACTTTTTCACATGTTTTAAAAGATCTAAAATTAACATTCTACAAATTTCAGCTCCTGCTTACCCTGTCACAAGTTGTAAGATAAATATTGTAGAGGGAGTTTGCAACTTACATTCCATTTGTGAGCTAGGATGGAGTTTAGAGTGTGTAGGTTTCCGTATTCATGTGATTACTATATGCCAATTCTATTTTCATTGTCATCTCTTTCCAGGTTTATGGATAAAATGGTCTGAGATATTTTAACATTTACACTTGATAAGGCATGTTACCCTCTTGGGTTTGAATTGGAAATGATCTGCATCTCTCATATTTGAGTAATTGGTCCCTGGGATGAGAAGAGTTTATTCCTATCTCCAACAGTCTACTTCTGTCTGCCCACATGTATTTCAGTGATGTGAGCCAATATTACACTGCCTCCCAATTAAAATTCTTAGGATTTAATGAGAAGATGGTTTTCAACCCTTCTCCTGTCTACTAAAGTCCCTGGCAGAATCCCCACATGTCTGGTGACCAGACCCCATGCCGATCTCCAGTGGAAGCTGATGCCAAGAGTGTTGAGCTTTGAAATTGCCTGTGTGTGGTTTGTATTCTCATGACTGCTCCTCTTAGAAGCCTTAGGTCATCCTTTGATGTTCTTTTTCTCAGTCCACATGAGGGACAGTGCCAAGCCAGAGTGTTTGGAATGGTCTAGATGGGGGCTCTTTCCACCTGCTCTGGAAGCCAAGTCACTGGAAGTACGGGCATGGAAGCTCCTCTGGCTATGGATCATATGGATATCATAATGTGGGTTTGGGACACCATGGTTCTTTCCCTGAGGGTCCCACACCCACGATTCTCTGCTCACATGTGTTCATCCTCCTCGTGACGACTTGTGTAACTCAGATCTTGTCATGAGTTCATCAGAGCGGGATCCAGTGGTATTTCAATTCCATGCCCCGGGTACAGACAGCACCCTGAAACCAAGTTCCCTGAACATTATCTCTGCCTACCATGCAGTTTTAGGACCCCGACAAAGGTAGGGATTGGTGAGTGAGTGAAGCAAACACATTTTGTTCTTGATCCTTTTATTGTACATGTGAACTTTTCCTGATGCTTCTCGGCATTGAGAAATCTCTGATCTTCAACCACATTCTTTCCATTTTTATCTGCTATCATATTTTATGATGTCTTTATTTTAGAACCTCCTGATCTTCATTCTTGAATTGATTATTTGCCCTTTATTCTTGGACATGTCAACACTACATATCTTCATATCCTGACCCATTAGATGTCTTCACTGAGTATAGGTTATCTTAATGACTATGCCTTTTACATATCTTTCTGTGTCCTGTGGGTTTATGCTGTAGTTTTTCTGAGCATATATTCATGGATGGGCATTATTGAGAAATACATGAATATCTGAAACATTGAAGACATCTGTTGAAGCTGCCATTCCATGGAGACTGCCATGCTGTGAAGCTGTCACTATACAAACCCTGTAATGTTTTTGTGGGTGTCCTTGGTGACAATAGAAAAGTGATTTCTCGGATGGATGGAGGACTGTGCCCAACATAAACTACACTACTTTCTCCTCGGGCTCCCCAGGGCACACCTGGAATTAATTGATCTTTTGGCCCAAAACCTGAGCAAGATTTTTTGGAATGAAGAGGTAGCTGTTGGTCATGCCTTCAATACCTTAGCCCCTTTCTGGTGTATTCTTGCAGATTTTGAAAAATAAGTCTCATGAGATTAAAAATTTTCTACTCCTTCTGTATACCATGAAGCACTGTCCCATCCTAGTCCATACTTTTGAGAAAGCTTTAAACTAATGAAAAATCCATTTTTTTCTTAATATAAGGCCAGAATATTAATTTAGGCAAACACCTTAAAATAGTGATTTTTAGCGCTGGTTTTGGTGATGCATGCCTGTAATCCTAGCACTCAGGAGGCTGAGGCAGGAGGATCACCATGAGTTCGAGCCCAGCCTGGGCTACATAGTGAGTTCAAGGCTAGCCTGGAATACAGACTGTTTCAAAACACTAAAAAAAGTTACTGTAGTATCATCATTATTCATTCCTTTGAAATATCAAGTATTTCAAATGAAAGTTACAGGCAATTTTGTAAAATATGTACATGAGAACTAGTATATCAAGTTACTTGTGGTAGATCTATGTATATAAGAAAATTGATAGAATATTACTGTTTGGCATGTTCATTGATATACCTCTTGATATCTTTAACATGTGTATTTGAGTGATATGCTTATAATTATAGGTGAGCATGATTTTTTTGTGTGGGTACCGGGAGTCAAACTCAGGACCTGGCGCTTGCGATCAGGCGCTTGTGCCACTGAGCCATCTCACCGGCCCCAGTCAGCATGATCTTAATGTCTACTCTTTCCTTTTTTTTTTTGTGGGTACCGGGGGTCGACCTCAGGACCTCGCGCACCAGCAGACGCCCGTGCCGCTGAGCAATATCACTGGCCCTTTTTTCTTTTTTTTTTTTTTTTTTTTTTTTTTTTTTTTTTTTTGTGGGTACCGGGGGGACGACCTCAGGACCTCACGCGCCAACAGGCACCCGTGCCTCTGAGCAATATCACCGGCCCCTTTTTCGTATGTGGGTTCCGGGAGTCGAACTCGGGCCTTCGCGCTTGCAAGGCAGGCGCTTAAGCCGCTGAGCCGTCTCACCGGCCCTGGCCCTTTTTTCATATGTGGGTTCGGGGAGTTGAACTTGGGCCCTCGCGCTTGCCAGGCAGGCGCTTATGCTGCTGAGCCATCTCACCAGCCCTACTCTTTCCTTTTACATTGGCTATGCAGCAATGACAGACACAAGAGGAGGCAGCTCATGGTGTACCTCTCCAGCTCGTGGTCACACCCTGTGTGGACAAAACTGGGTTCCAACTCTCCGCTAGAAAGTGCTAGGTGCCTCCATCTAAATCCCCAGTGCAAAGGTGGCCAAGGGAAGAGCAGAGCTGGTGAAGAAAACCCTCTGGAGGTTCTGAGAAAATACCTACTTTCTTCACAGTGCGTGTTCCTTGTGCCCGGAGAAGATGTGTGCTCTGCTGTGTTTAAAGGAAACATGACCAGTCTCGTTTGCTGTACGTTTAGCTTTGAGATGCCTTTGCCGTCTTTCCTTCAGTGTGATCTTGCTAGGACTGAGAGCTGCTTCCTGCCCAGTGCTGCGGGACAATGTTTCAGCGCAGTGTCTGTGTCTTAGTGAAGTGGCTGTCACTGTGGGAGCTCTCGAAGCGATTCCATCCAGATTCCTACTGGGCATCTGGCACTAATTGTTCTGTGTCACTATCATAAACTAAAGTTGAATCTGACCCTCTGCTTTTGTTTCCATTATTGCTAAAGCAAAATTCTACCCAAGGGAATTACGGTTTCTTATTCCAACAATGGAGATAGATGACATCTCTATTGTGAGGACCAGGGATGCTGGGATGCTTTCCTGAGAAGCTCCTTTCAGGGCCTCGGAGGCTCCACATCTTAGGAGAAACAAGGATTAATGCCATGCTTCAGACAAGCATGCTGTTGCCCACTGAGAAAGGTTCCTCCTCAACACGGCTGTGCTGACCATCACTCTGGTGTGGGCAGGCCTCTCACTGGCCAGCCCCGAGCATAAGCATAGTGAGGGGTGTCATAATGGAGAGCCCATCGTGAGCCAGGGAGCTCTCTGTCCAGAGTATTCCTGGAGAAAATAGAACCTTTCCACCTGGAAGTTTCCCTCAGGGAAAATAGAAGTTTTAAAGTGCCTCGGAATAGATGTCTAAATGTTAGTGTCTCCTTGTTTGTATTCCAAGTTTTTTTTTTGCACCGAAGAGTAGAATTGAGTCTAACTGCTTGACCTGCAAGAAACGAGCACAATGTTTCCTGTGATTAGGGCTGCCATCATTGGCTGAGCCAGATCAATTTGACTGTTTTAGTGTTTAGCTTTTTCAACAGTTTACTTTATCATGTATTAACCACACTTTTCTTTCTTGACTAAAAAGCCGTATGTTTTGTTTGGGTCCCCCCAACAAGGTTAGAAATATAGTTCCTTGTGCCCAGGTGCAAGTTTGAGAACCGCTGGTTTGGATCCCTTCCTTTTGGAAATGGGGTTTCTTTTGATCTTGCTGGACCTGCTCGGACTTACCATCCAAGGGTGGTAGCCAGCTGTACCATGTACAGGTCATTCCTATTCCCTCTTCACTAATATCTGTTCATTTGTGAGAGAATTTGACTTTAAAGGTTTAAAGGTACTCCCATAAATTCATGAGGCTGATCTTAAATATCTCCAGGAAAACAAGCAAAGTGTCTCCAAAGGAATGATTGAATCCTTTCAGGTAGAGTTGTTCAGCATAGGACTGTTGGCTGCCCGTTGGCTTGAGCCGTTGTGCCCCCCATGGTAGTATTTCCTATTCTCTGAAAAGTGTCTGAGGTGTGGTGCTTTTTGCCCCTTGAAGGCTTCAACAGTAAGAAACCCCATGGATATGGACCTGCTGAATCACATCTACCTGTGCAGGAAAGGGATGAGCAGGAAGAGTGCATGGATTTGAAAATAAGAGGCTTTGTGTCATCGAGGTCTTGAGCACGTTTCGAAGAATTGCCTACTGTTGGGAGGCATGGTGTGGAGCTGGCCTTCAGATGCTTGTGTGCTGAGCTTCAGGTCTGGGAAAATGGAAGGGAAGTGTTATAGTTTGAGGCTGCTTTGCATGTGACTACAAGCTTTGTATCAGACATGAAATGATTCCAGTGAAACGAGTCTCTTAGAGGAGGAAGTAAACAGGTACTGTTTCTGCAAAATGAAATCAGTCTGTATGTCATATATGTGGAAGATGTGTGCCAGATAGCCTTTATGTGTGACAAAACTTGATTAAATATATAAATCTGAGTAACTAAAGATAACAATACGCAATATATTAACCAATGTTACCCTCCTATTTTGTTTTGGAAATTTTTTTCTCTTTAAAATAAAATTTTAAAAATATATAAAAATGTGAAAGCATAAAACTTTACTATAGTTAGTTCAGAGTATGAACTTGGAGTGCAGGAATAACAGTCAATGGTTTTGTGATTTTTCTCTGGCTTCATTTTCCACAAGCTGGGTATACTTTCAAATTAATTCCTGGGCTAGTTACTCATGTTCCTCAGGCTGGTGTGATGATTGCTCTAAAGCTGAGATAAGTTGGTGGATGGGGTCATTTGCTGTGTAGCTCCTGGACCTGAGGATGCCAAACTCAAATGTTGTTTGGTGGCTTGGAACACTATTATTCTCAGCATCCCTTAAATTGAATATTCTTTGTTAGGCAGCTTTGCCAATGTGGCATCAATTTCATATTCAGAATCCTTGACAGTTGTTGTACTGACTTGTAATCTCTAAATGTTGGATCCGCTTCTCTCTCACACGTATTTGCCTCTTCACAGAGGTTTGGAAAATTTACTAGTGCGAGTATTAAAACCTCCTAGCTGTAAAGCCTTAAGGTATGGAAACATACGCTGGTCACGTTTTTCTACCAAGTTAGCTTTGAGCTCTAAGAATTTTCTTGCCCAACACCAGGTAGGAAGCTTGCACGAGAGAGACCCTTATCAAAAAATGCTTTCATGTCGTCTCTGCCAACACTGCAATTAACTTAACCTGAGAAAGAAAGGCACAGTGGGTCCGACAGTGGGATGATCGCCTGGATCAAGAACGCTTTCCGTTTCCACATCCAGTCCTCTTCCCGCCAGCCATGAGGCTTCTTTCCGATCGACTTTTATCAAGGTCTGCTACTGGGGTGGTTATTCCTGGCCTGAGAGTAGCAAACATGGCAACCATTTTCTGATTTGCTCTTACAGCTTTTGAACCAAATGGTGACAGGAGGAAAGGCACATTTGATGATCTTGTTCTTTATCTCCTCTCTGGCTTGAATCGTAGGAACAGCCCATGGGGGATGGTTTCTTTTGTCACTTGGAAGTTCTTTATCCAGTCGTATAAACTGTTTTCTGGTAATACATCATAAAGGTTTTTTTTTATTTTTTATTTTAAAGAGAAGAAAAAACAAAACAAATCAAAAAACAAATTTTCAAAACACCATAATATGAGGGTAACAATGGTTAATGCATTACGTATTATTATCTTTAAGTTAGTTATTCAGGATACCAGACATTAGCATTCAATTGTCCAAACATTATTGGCACAAACCCTACTCTTCAATGAACTAAGTTAAACTGTAGTGTATCTGTCTTAACCATCTTATATATATATACAATTTTTTTCCCTTTCCCTTCTTTCTTTTCCCTATTCCAGTCTCTTTCCTTTTGACCAGTTTTTTTTTTTTTTTTTTTTGATTCACCATGTCTATTGTACATTTTGGATCTTATTTACTCTTTCAGTTTCTCATACTAGAGAGACAATACAATGCTTACACATGTGCATCCGGTTTATTTCACTTATGAGTATTTTCTCAAGTTGCATCCATTTACCTATAAAAGTCTCCAGTTTACCCTTCTTTATGGCTGAATAGTACTCCATTGTATAAAAATACCACATCTTTCTTATCCATTCTTTAGCTGATGGGCATTTGGGTTGTTTCCAAGATCTGGCTATTACAAATGGTGCTGCTATAAATATGGGTGCACATATATCGCTGTGGTACGATGTTTTTAATTCCTCTGGGAAGATGCCCAGAAGGAGAATAGCTGGGTCAAATGGGACCTCCAACCCTAGTTTTTTGAGGAATCTCCACACTGACTTCCACAGTGGCTGTACCAGTCAACACTCCCACCAACAGTGGAGAAGAGTTCCTTTTTCCCTACAGCCCCTCCAGCATTTGTTATTAGTTGATTTCTTTATAGTAGCCATTCTTTCTGGGGTGAGATGGTATCTCAGTGTTGTTTTAATTTGCATCTCTCGAATGACTAGTGATGTTGCACATTTTTTTGTATATTTATTTGCCATTAGTATTTCTTCATCTGAGAAATGTGTATTCATCTCAGATGCCCATTTTTGGAGTGGGTCTTTAAATTTGGGAGGTCTGATTTTTTTGAGTTCTTTATGTGTTCTTGAATAGTAATCCTTTGTCTGAGGAACAGCTGGCAAACATTTTTTCCCACGTTGTGGGTTGTCTCTTCACTCTGTTGGTGGTTTCTCTTGCTGTGCAAAAGCTTTTTAATAAGATGAGATCCCAGTTATTGATTCTTTGGGATAGTTCCCATGCGGTTGAGTTTTTATTCATAAAGTCTTTGCCGACACCAATGTCTTCAAGGGTTTTACCTATCCTACCTTCCAGCAGATTTAATGTTTCTGTTTTAATATTTAGATCTCTGATCCATTTTGAATTTAGTTTAGTGCATGGTGAAAGATATGGGTCTAATTTTAATCTTTGGCATGTATAGAGCCAGTTTTTCCAGCACCATTTATTAAAGAGGCTATCTTTCTTCCAGCGAATGTGTTTGGCACCTTTGTCAAAGATAAAGTGGCTTAGTATGTCTGGGGTTGTTTCAGCATCTTCTAATCTGTTGCATTGATCTTCAGGTCTGTTTTTTTTGCCAGTACCACACTGTTTTTATCACAGTAGCTTTATAGTATAATTTCAAGTCGGGGATTGTGATGCCCCCTGCCTTGCCTTTGTTGCCCAGAATTGCCTTTGCTATTCTAGGTCTCTTCTGATTCCAAATGAATTTTAGTATTATTTTCTCTAATTCTGTGAGATATGCTGTTGGAATTTTGATTGGATTTGCATTAAATCTGTATAACAATTTTGGAAGTATGGCCATTTTCACTATATTGGTTCTTCCTATCCAGGAGCAAGGGATATCTTTCCATTTTCTGATATCCTCTTCAATGTCCTTTTTCAGAGTACTGTAGTTTTCAGTGTATAGGTCTTTTACATCCTTTGTGAGGTTGATTCCTAGGTATTTCATTTTTTTTGGATGTTATTGTGAAAGGTATTGTTTCCCTAATTTCTCTTTCAGTAAATTTGTTATTTGTGTACAGGAAGGCTATTGACTTTTGAGTATTGACTTTGTATCCAGCTACACTACTGAATTTGCTTATTAAATCTAGCAGGTTTCAGTGGAGTTTTTGGGGTCTTCTGTGTAGAGTATCATGCCATCTGCAATTAATGATAATTTAACTTCTTCCTTTCCAATCATTATTCCCTTTCTTTCTCTTGTCTAATCACTCTGGCTAAAGTTTCCAGAACTATGTTGAATAAGAGTGGGGACAGTGGACATCCTTGTCTTGTTCCTGATTTTAGAGAGAAGGCTTTCAGTTTTTGGCCATTTAGTATAATATTGGCTGTTGGTTTGTCATAGATAGCTTTTACCAGGTTAAGATAAAGACCCTCTATTCCAATTTTCTGTAGGGTTTTTATCATGAATAGGTGCTGGACTTTGTCAAAAGCTTTTTCTGCATCTATTGAGATGATCATGTGATTTTTGTCTTTGGTTCTGTTAATATGGTGTATTACATTTATTGATTTACATATGTTGAACCATCCCTGCATCCCTGGGATGAATCCAACTAGGTCATGGTGTATAATCTTCTTGATGATTTGTTGGATTCTGTTTGCCAGTATCTTATTAAGGATTTATGCATCTATGTTCATTAGGGAGATTGGCCTGTAGTTCTCTTTCTTAGTTGGATCCTTCTCTGGTTTTGGTATCAGGGTAATGCTTGCTTCCAGGAATGAATTTGGGAGTATTGCTTCCCTTTCAGTTTCATTAAAAAGTTTGAGAAGTAGTGGCATTAGGTCTTCTCTAAATTTCTTGTAGAATTCGGCAGTGAATCCATCAGGGCCTGGGCTTTTCTTTGTTGGGAGGTTTTTAATTACATCTTCAATTTCATTTGTTGATATTGGTTTATTTAGGATTTTAAAATCTTCTTGATTCAGCTTTGGTAATTCATACGAATCTAGGAATCTGTCCATTTCTTCTGCATTTTCCATCTTAGTAGAATATAGATTTTTAAAATAGGTATAGATGATCTTCTGGATTTCTGCAGGGTCCATCGTGATATCACCCTTTTCATTTTCAATTGCATGGATTTGAGTCTTTTCTTTTTTTAATAAGGTTGGATAAGGGTTTGTCAATCTTATTTATTCTTTCAAAGAACCAACTTTTTGCTTCATTGATTCTTTGTATTGTTTTTTTAGTCTCCAATACATTAATTTCTGTTCTGATCTTTATAATTTCCTCCCTTGCATGGGCTTTTGGCTTAACCTCTTCTTTTTCTAGAAGTTCGAGTTTCGCCATTAAGTTGTTTATTTGCACTTGCTCTATTTTCCTGATATAAGTATTTAATGCTATAAATTTCCCTCTTAGGACTGCTTTCATTGTATCCCATAAGTTCTGGTATGTTGTACTGTCATTATCATTCAGTTGTAGAAAGTGTCTAATTTCTTCTTTAATTTCATCTGTGACCCCTTGGTTGTTCAGGAGCGTGCTGTTTAATATCCATGTGTTTAGGAAGGTTTTGTGATTTCTTTTGCCATTGATTTCCAATTTCATTGCACTATGGTCTCATAATATACATGGGATAATTTCAATTCCTTTGCATTTACTTAAGCATGTTTTATGAGCTAGTATGTGGTCTATTTTGGAGAACGTCCCATGTGCAGCTGAGAAGAACGTGTATTCTGATGTTGTGGGGTGGAACACTCTGTAGACATCTACTAAGTCCATTTGTTCAAAAGTTTGGTTCAGTTCTATTTCATTATTGATTTTCTGTCTAGTTGATCTGTCTTTTTGTGACAGTGGAGTATTGAGATCTCCCAATATAATTGTATTAGTGCTTATTTGATTTTTCATGTCCTTTAGTACTTGTTTTATATAGCTGGGTGCACTGGTATTTGGCTCATATATATATATATATATATATGATCGTTATCTCTTCCTCTTGGATTGTTCCCTTTACAAGGATGTAATGACCGTCTTTATCTCTCTGAATCATTCTTGGCTTGAAATTCACTTTGTCTGCAAAAAGAATAGCTACCCTGCTTTTTTCTGGGTTCCTGTTGCATGGAGTATTGTTTTCCATCCTTTGACTTTCAGTCTATGAATTTCTTTCTGAATTAAATGTGTTTCTTGTATACAGCATATTGTTGGATCTTGCTTCTTGATCCATTTTGCCAGTCTCTTCCTTTTGATTGGTGAATTGAGACCATTAACATTGATGGTTAAAACTGATATGTATTGACTTATACTTGTCATGATATTTTCCTGTTGTTGTTTGCCACTCTTTGTTTGTTTTTCCCCTTTCCCGCTATTTAATTATCTGCCCTGCCTGGTGGATTCCTTCTGTCGGGGTTCCTATCTCTTTCTAGAATGTCCTTCAGAACATTTTGGAGTGCTGGTTTGGTGGTCATAAATTTTCTCAGATGTTCTTTGTCATGGAAGTATTTTATTTCTCCATGAATTTTGAAAGATAGTTTCATGGGGTACATCAATCTGGGTTGAAAATTATTTTCCTTTAGAGCTTGAAATACATCATTCCAAGCTCTTCTTGAATTGAGGGTTTGTGCTGAAAAGTCAGCTGTGATTCTGATGGGCTTTCCTTTATAGGTGATTCGTCTCTTCTCCCTAACAGCTTTTAAGATTCTGCCCTTCTGTTGAATTTCTGGGATCTTGACTATGATATTTCTGGCTGAAGTTTTTTTTTTTTTGATCATGTCTAGTTGGCCTTCTAAAAGTTTCATTTATATTGGGGTCAAATTCTTTTTCTCTTCCAGGGAAGTTCTCCATGATAATGTCTTTGAACAAGGTTTTAATGTCATTGATGCTATCTCCTGCTTTTTCATTTATTCCAATTATTCTTAAGTTGTTTATCTTTGAGTCATCTAGCAGCTGCTGAATTGATATTTCATGGTCCCTTGCTGTTTTTAAGAATTCTTTCTTTTCATGATCACTAATTGCAAGCCTGTCTTCTATATCTGAGATCCTGTCCTCACATTGGCTTAATCTGCTACAAATACTTTCAGTGGAATTTTTGTTCTCTTGGATATCTCCTTGTATCTGCCTTATGGATTCCATTTCTTTCCTATGCTGAGCATTCATGGTTTCTATAGTTTTCTTAAGCTCTATTTTTTTGTCTGTATCAGCTGTAGTGTCCTTAAGCATGGTCTTCATTGTGGACATTATCTCTGCAGTTATCTGTGAAATCATTTCTGTTTTAATTTTTTCCAGAGCCTCATTCAGTTGCTTTGTTGTTACCCCTTCAGAATGGCCAGGTGGGTGGGTTTTCAGATTGTCCCACCTCGTTGCCCCCTAGGTTTGCCTTTGGTGAATTGGATGTGTGGGGTTGCATCTTGTTTAAGTGTCATCTCATTTTTTTCTTTCTTTGATTTAATTCCTGGGGTGATGTTTGTAAATTACCTATGGTAGGTTTTATTGCTAGTGTTCAAGATCTTTAGAAGATGACTACTTCTCTGCAGTATCTTCCAAGTGGAGCTTGCTTTTGGGTTTTGAGCTTTCTGCCAGATCCTACCTCTTCAATTCGTTCAATGTGAGAAGTTGCTACCTGTTTGGCCCAGTCCTTGATTCTTTGGTACTGTGCCACTGTATTTTCTGTGTCCCTTAGTCAATATCAATCATGAAATATCAGGAAGGAAAGCTGTTTAGAACAATTATTTTATATTTGGCTATAATGGTAACTGAAGCATCAAACACAGCCTAGAAAATGACAAACTGAGCTAACCAGTTATTTACCACTTTTAGCCGTATAAAGTAGAGTTGCGGTTATATAACAAAATCTAAAACACACCAGAAAAATTATATGCAGTATATAAATCCTTAGTATGTCAATTTTTTTCCCTCAGGAGTTTAAATTTAAAATGAGTTAAGGAGGAAATAGAGTATTGGGAGAAGAGGAAGGAATTAGATGTAAAGTTAGAGGACCAAGAGGGATCCCACTAACATTTGGACACTGGTGCAGAGGGCTGGTGGGAAAAGGAGAAGGAAGGGATAAAAGGAAGAACAGATCACAACCACAATCACAAAGAGGTTAGAGGCGCTGTTTACACTCATATAAAAACCAGAGAGAATAATGAAGGAAAGAGCAAATAGACAAACAGAAAAATGAAGACAAAAACAACAAAACAGACAAAAGACCCCACAAAAAAAAAAAAAAACCTTCACCAGAACAAAAAACCAATGAGAGAGGAAAAAAAATAAATAAAAATAAAGAAATAAAAAGAATCATTTCCAGGTGTTGACTCTGCTGTAGGCAGGCACTGTGTGATGACAGAGTCCTGTTCCTTGCAGGTCCGTCCCAGCGAGCCAAGTGCGGCCCTTTGAGGGCGCAGTGAGCAGAAGCGTGGACTTTCAGGCAGAGACCAGTTTCCTTCACCTGCCGCTGTCAGCGCACTTTCCGCGGGCCTGAGAAGCGTGGTGCTGCCCTGTCCGGAGCGCGAGTTCCCAGCGCTGTTTTCGCGCGGTGTTGATTTTCGCCGCACCCCCCACAATGGTGCCTGGCCAGTCGCTCTCTGGCACGGGACAGGTATGGCTGAGAGACCAGTCTCGTTCGCCTGCCGCCCTCAGCACACTTTCCTGGGCCTGAGAGGCGCGGCGCCACCCTGTCCGGAGTGCGAGTTCCCAGCGCTGTTTTCCCGCCACTCTGATTTTCGCCACACCCCCCACAATGGCACTCGGCCAGTCGCTCTCTGGCACGGGACAGCTGTGGCTGAGAGACACTCACTGCCGGCCAGCGCCATTCTCCGCTGCTCCCCCGCCCCGCTGCTGTCTCATGATCCTCTGTGGGGGCTCCCTGGGCACAAGCTGTCACCGTGTGTCTGCAGCTTTGAGCTTCTGTTTCACGGCGATTCCTGGGATGGTAGAAGGTGCGTGTGTGGGGTCTGCTCCTTCTTTGTTGAAAAGTACCCTTCACTGGTGCCGGGGGTCCCAAGCTGTGCTTCAGAACTTTTCTGGCTCCTGGGGAGGCATCTCCCCTCCTCCTGCGCTCTCCCGGTCACTATGTTCCCGTGGTCCAATGGCAACTTTTAGATTGTTTCGCTGTGTGCTTCTTACTCATCCGCCATCTTTTTTCACTCTTCTCATACATCATAAAGTTTTGAAAGACCATGAGAAATGTCGAGAGGACTGCTGATATAACCCCTCCTACTGTTTGTTGGATGTTCTTGGCAGGATTGGCCATCACTGTAGCAGCTGCTAACACTGGCTGGTCAGTAGGAGGAAGGGCAATTTGTTAGCTGTCTACACCATGTAGTTCTAATGTAGAGACGTGGTGTCCACAGCAGGGTATATTTTTAAATAAAACACTGAATACCGTCAAGTAACAAAATGGAAAGAGCACTCCATTGCTGGCCTGCTTTTACGGGAGACACAGCATGAGGTACCTGCAATTCATGAACAATTTCTTGTCCTCCTGGAAGACACGCGGTGCCATAGCAGTGTATGGCTGTGCTGCAGGACCTGCGCCTGCTCTAGAGTACTCAGATGACTACATCCTAAAGCTCAACATTATAGAAGTTGTTGCAAAGTTGGAGGGTCACAGACACCAGGGTTTTTCTGAGCGACTCAACACATGGCATTCTTCTGCTCAGAGTACCCTCAAGTCTTACCTACATCCCCAGGTGACGGCCTTGACACTGGGTTGATTCCCAGGAGCTGCCATCAGCTATGTGAGTGTTGGTGGTAGGGGCTTCCTGCACACCAGCTTTAGCTCGGAAGGCCCCTAATCTCTACTGCAGCTCTGTGGGACAACCCAGCCTTAAATGGAAAATCCCAAGCTGGCTTGACCCCCTAGAACTGTGGAGGTCAGGCTGATGTTGGAGCGATCATCATAGCCAGGGTTTCGTGACACTGGTTGTGCAGAGGGTATGCGGCTGCGGTCCTCCATGTCCTGGCCCATGGAGAAGAGAGCTCTGCAGTTGCAGTGCTGTGCACTTACTAGGGATGGCTGCTACAGAGGGTGCTTTGTGTCCTTATTTCCTGCATGGCTAACCCAAGAGAGGCAGTGTGAGGCACAGGCCTTGCAAGAGCCTCTGTCTCCTGAAACTCAGATTGCTTTGAACTCTGGAACTGCTGCCTCTTGGGCTTGGCTTGCTGGCCCTGTGGTTTGATTTTGTGCTCTATGACCGAGCCCAGCCCAGCTCGTTCCAGGGGACTGTGGGCTGTATGGGTCAGGGGATTCCCACTGGAGGAAATAGCTGCCTACCAGAACAGACCCACAGCTCATCAAGCCTCTCGTTCACAATTTTTATGTGGAGGCTCTGGACTCTGAAGCACCTGAATGAATAATTGTATAATGACCTATGTGTGATGGTGGATTTTTTTTTTGTCAACTTGATCAACTTGAGTAAGAAAAGTCCAATTAAATTGGCTTAACATAGTTCTGGGTGTGGAAGACCCACCATAGGTAGGATTATTGCCACAATAGTACAAAAGGGAAGTGAAGAAGGAAGGATTGTTTGTTCCTTTGGAGGAGCTCAGTCTTCACCTTGGTCATCATTTCCTGACTTTCAGCAGACTCTTCATCCTCCAGCATGGACCCTTCAGCCTCCCATCCCAGACCCTTTGGCCTCCTCATATGGACTCGCATGGGACACCATAGTGAGCGCCAGGCCTTTGACTGGATCCCCAGTGCTCGGACCTTTTGCACTCTTCCACATCTGACTCTGGGCAGCCACCATAAGCCAATCTTGTAAATTCTTACATATCTGTAGATCTTGTATTGCTTTTCTCTAGTAAGCACTGACTGACACAGGTTTTGGTACTGAAGTGGCTCTAGGGAAAGAATTGTGAAGATGAAATTCTTTAATGGCTTTAAGGAGGGGGTACCTGCAGTTGGTTCTCTAATTTGAGACCTAAAGATGCTATGGTCTGTCATACGGTGGGGAATACTGATAGTCCTTGGTGTGAAGTGTTTAAAGCAATACTCAGTGTAGATCCATTTGATTATCTTAATTCACCACTTGAGAGATGGAAGGAATTTAACAGCTCCATATATGAAACTTTTGAATATTTTTGGGAGTGGGAAATAAGATGCTGGCTGGCCAGTCTTAGCATCTCTATAAACTAGTGAAAGAAAACAATGAGTTCAAAACATACACAGGGAATCTAAAGTCATCTTTGAGAACAAATTAGTAGAGGAAAATAAGGGGCTCAAAGATTCAAATTCCCAACTGCAGACACACATACAAAATTTAAAAGTTTCTAAGTGTGTCCTGAAAGAGAATCTTTTCTCGTTTAGCAGCAGGGCAGAGATTGCAGAAATGCAAACACAGGCCCTCATAATTTGACTGGCTGAAATATAGCATCACTTTAATGGTCAACCCTGAATGGCACCTGAAGTAAAAGTGAGGGCATGGATTGGAAAAGAATGGGATCCCATAAACTGGGATGGGGATGTTTAGGAGGATCCTGATGAGACTGAAGATACTGAGCTTCTAGAATTAGATTATATTGGACAGGAGATTTCCTCATCCACAGTGGGGAGGCATCCTCATCCCCAACACCTGAGATGTTGACCTCTTTAGTGTACCTGAGGAAACTCATCCTGTGTTGACCAAGCATGGTGACGCTGACACTCCTCTGGACCCACCCTCACCACCCACTTTTGCCTCGAGGCCTATAACCAGGCTCAAATCACAGAAGGCTCCTACTGGTGAGGTAAGTAGTATGACCCATGAGGGGAGGTCTGCTATTCTCACAAAGAACTTGAGTGTTTTTTTAACTCTTAAAAGCGGAGCCCTTGGGCCAGTGAGATAGCTCAGTGGCATAAGCGCCTGCCTGGCAAGCATGAGGTGCTGGGTTCGACTCCCGGTACCCACATACAAAAAAAGGGCTGGTGATATTGCTCAGTGGCACGGGTGCCTGCTGGCTTGCGAGGTGTCCTGAGTTTGACCCCCCTGGTACCCACCAAAAAAAAAAAAAAAAAAAAGGCAGAGGCCTGATAAGCAAGTGCAAAAATGGATTTTATGGGTGTGGGATAATGGCAAAAAATATATACCTGGATCAGGCTGTTTGTTATGGGCCCATTAAGCAGGGATTCTGAATTTAATGTTGCAGCTTGTGGAGTAAAGAAAGGTGTAAATAGTTTATTTGGCTGGCGGAAGTATGGATCAAAAGATGGCTGACATTGTATGTTTACTGTTGATGGGATTCAGAGGCTTAGGGAAATGGGCATGCTGGAGTGGATTTGTCATGTCAAACCTAATCTGCCACACTGGGATGATCAAGAAAATGTACCCCTCACTAACATCTTCAGAAACAAATTTGCAAGGGGAGCACCTGCATCCCCAAAGAACCCAGTCATTGCTCTTCTCTGTATGCTGGACCTTACAGTGGGGACTGTGGTCACTCAATTGGGAAACTTAAGAGAAATGGGTTAGATGGAATCTTGCTTAATCACCAAAGGCAGGGTGCGTGTACTTTAATGGACAGCAGAAGCAGAAAAATGAGCAGAATGTTCTGACACGTGTAGACCTATGGCATTGGCTGATCAGCTATGGTGTTCCCAAAAGTGAAATTGATGGGAAGACTACAAAATTTTTACTAGATTTATATAATGGAAAAATTTAAATGAACAGAAACCTACTTCAAATTGTAGTAACAGAATCACAGCCCTTCAACCAGTTCCCAGATTTAAGGCAGTTTACAAACCTAGAACCCCTTCAATGAAGGGGAGGTCAGGTACCATGGGGAAGGAACTTGGTGCACCAAAAGTTTATTTGGTTGATCTTTCTCCCATCCTTCTTCAAAGGGACTTAAGGCCTTTTACCCACATGACTGTACATTGGGGGAAACAAAATGATCAGACATTTTAGGGACAACTGGACACTGGTTTTGAACTAACACTGATACCAGGGTATCCAAAATGTCATCACTGTGGTCCACCAGTAGGAGTCGCAGCCTATGGATATCAGATGATCACTGCCGAAGTCCTTTCCCCTGTTCTAGAATGCATAATTGGGATAGATATACTTGATACTTGGCAGAATCCTCATATTGGCAGTAGTGTGAGGGCTATTATGACTGAAAAGGCCAAATGGAAGCCATTAGAGTTGCCTCTGCCTGGTAAAATACTAAACCAAAACCAGTATTGCATCCCTGGTGGAAATTGCAGAGCTTAGTGCCACTATTAAGGAACTGAAGGATGAAAGGGTGGTCATTCCCACATCACCATTTAATTCTCCCATTTGGGTCGTGCAGGAGATGGATGGGTCTTGGAGAGAGATATGGTACATTACTGTAAACTGAATCAAGTGATGACTTAGATTGCAGCTGCTGTGCCAGATATGGTTTCCTTCCATTAGCAGATTAACACATCTCCTGGTACTTGGTATGTGGCTATTGATTTGGCCAATGCCTTCCTCTCCATACCTATCCATAAGGCCCATTAGAATCAGTTCACTTGCAGCTGGTAAGGCAGCAATACACTTTTACTGCCCTGCCTCAGTGTTAATATAACACACAACTTAGTTCACAGGGATCACAATCACCTTTCTCTCCCACAAGATAGCATATGGTCCATTACATTGATATTCTGCTCATTGGGCCAAGTGACCACAAGGTAGCAGCCATGCTGGGTTTGTTAATAAAGCATTCAAAAGCCAGTGGGTGGGAAATAAATAAATTTCAAGGTCTTTCTACCTCTGTGAAATTTCTAGGAGTCCAGTGGTATGGGGTGTGTAGAGATAAAAAGGTAAGGTAAAAGATGGGTTGCATCTGGCTGCCCCTACAATGAAAAAAGAGGCACAATGCTTAGTGAGCCTATTTGGATTTGAGGCAACACATTCCTCGCTTAGATATTTTACTGCAGCCCATTTACTGAGTAACAAATCTGCTACTTTTGAGTGGGGACCAGAACAATACAAGGCTCTGTGACAGGTCCAGGCTGCTCTCCACTGTGGCCATACGATCCAGCAGACCCTATGGTACTGGAAGTGTCAATGGCAGGTGCAAATGCTCTCTGGTGTCTCTGGCAGGCTCTCATAAATGAATTGCATGGAGACCTTTAGGATTTTGGAGGAAGGCTCTGCCATCATCTGCAGACAAATACACTCCCTTTGAAAAACAGATCTTGGCCTGGTACTGAGCCTTAGTACAAACTGAACTCTTGACCATGGGACACCAGGTTACCATGCGATCTGAGTTGCCTTATGTTAGCTGGGTATCATCTGATCCACTGAGTCATAAGGTTGGACATGCACAGCAATAGTCTATTATAAATGGAAATGGTATATATGTGATTGAGCTAGAACAGATCCAGAGGGTACAATAGTTACGTGAAGTTGCCCAGATGACCATGGCTCCTACTCTTGCTAAGTTGTCTTTTGTTTCCCAGCATGCACCTGTGGCCTTGGGTGCACCATATGATCAGCTGTCAGGAAGAGAAGGCGAGGGCCTGGTTCATGGACGGTTCTGCATGTTATGCAGGCACCACCTGCAAGTGGACAGCTGTAGCATTACTATCTCTTTGCAGGAAATCTCCACAGTGGGCAGAACTCCGGGCAGTGTACTTGATCGTACGTTTTGCCTGGAAGGAGAAATGGCCAGATATGTGACTGTATACCAATTCCTGGGCTGTAGCCAATGGTCTGGCTGGATGGTCAGGAACTTGGAACATGACTGAAAAACTGGGGAGAAATTTGAGGAAAAGGTTTGTGGATAGAACTCTCCATATGAGCAAAGGATGTAAAAATATTTGTATCTTATGTAAACACTCACCAAAAATTGTTCTCAGCAGAAGATGACTTTAACAAGTGGATGAGATGACCTGTGCTGCAGATAGTGATCAAACTTTCTTCAGCGATCCCTGTCACTGCCCAATGGGCTCATGAACAGAGTAGCCATGGTGGCAGGGATGGAGGTTATGCCTGGGCTCAGCAACATGGCCTCCCATTCACCAAGTCTGATCTGGCTACAGCCACTGCTGAATGCCTAATATGCCAGCAGTGGAGACCAATGCTGAGTCCCCGATATGGCGCCATTCCCTGGGGTAATCAACCTGTGACCTGGTGGCATGTTATGTTGGATCACTTCCATCATGGAAAGCACTGTACTTTGTCCTTACTGGCATAGACACTGATTCTGGATATGGGTTTGCCTTCCCTGTACATAATGCTTCTACCTGAACTACATCTGTGACCCCACAGAATGCATCATCCACCATCATGGAATTGCACACAACATTGCCTCTGACCAAGGAACACATTTTATGGCCAATAGGTGAGGCAGAGGGCTCATGCTCATGACCTTCACTGGTCTTGCCATGTTCCTCACCATGCAGAAGCAGCTGAATTGATAGAAATGTGAAATGGTCTTATGAAGATAGGGGCGTAGTGTCAGCTATGTGGCAATAGCTTGCAGGGGTGGGGCTAGGTTCTTCAAAAGGCTGTATATGCTTTGAATCAGCATCCACTATAAATCCCATATCCAGGATTTATGGGTCCAGAAATCAAGGGATGGAAGTGAGAATGGTACCACTCACCATTATTCCCAGTGATACACTGACAAAATTTTTGCTTTCTGTTCTTGTGACCTAATGCTCTGCTGGCTTTAAAGTCTTAGTCCCAGAGGGGAGAAGACTTGTACAAGGAAGCACAGCAATGACACCATTAAACTGGAAGCTAATATCTCCCCTTGGTCATTTTGGTCTCCTCATGCCTCTGAGGAAACAAGCTAAAAAGGGAAGTCATGCTGTTGGCAGGGATGATTGACCTACACTATCAAGGGGAAATTGGAGTGTAACTTCACATTGGAGCAGAGAAGAGTGTAAACATGGAGTGCACCAGAGCCCTTGGGATGCCTCTTAGTATTGCCAAAGCTGGTTAGTAAAGCTGATGGGAAAGTACTACAACCCAATCCAGGCAGAATGACAAATGGCCCAGAACCTTCAGTAATGAAGGTATGGGTCACCCCACCAGGAAAAGAACCAAGACCTGCTGTGGTGGTTGGTGAAGGTCAAGGGAATATAGACTGGGTAGTAGAATATTCTATGACTCAGCTACAAATTTGATTATACTGATTATAATTGTAACAGTTTTCTCCAAATGTGCTTCCAATGTTGATAGACATAATGTTGGACTTAATATTGGTTCTTAAGCATTGTTAAACCTATTATGTTATAATGTTCAAGCTGTGAAATGTTAAGAGTAAGCATCACACAAAGGAAACTCACCTTCTATTCTGAGGAGGGAATTAGTGTGTTTCCATTTATACACAGGATAGTTATACCATGTTAGGCATAATTTTGAACTTGTCTTTGGATCGCAGACTATGGCTGAAAGAAATGTGTCTGGTTGTCAAATTGACAAGTGGTGGATTGTGATGGTTGGTTGATTGTGTAAACTTGAGTAAGAAATGTCTAACTAAATTGGCTCATTATATTTCTGGGCACGATTGTCACCAGAATGGTATAAAAGGGAAATGAAGGAAGGATTGCTTGTTTTCCTTTTCCTGGGGGAACCTCCATCTTCATTTTTACCTTTGATGTCTTCTCCTGGCTTCAGTGCAGACCCTTCAGCCTCCATTGCTGACCCTTTGGCTTCCTGATACAGACTCACATGGGACACTATAATGAGCTCCAAGCATTTACTTGGTCCTTCGGATCCCCAGTGTGCTGACAGGCCTTTTGCATTCTTCCACACCTGACTCTGTGGGCAGCCACTGTAAGCCAATCTTGTAAATTTTTATCTATTTACATACCTCGTGTTTCTCTAGTGAGTACTGACTGATACACTGTAGCTATCCCTGGCTAGGCTTTTGCCCCATTTCCTGAGGTCACATCTCTTGTCCCTGCATTGGATCTTTTAAGATTCCTCAGCCTGAAGATGCTGGAATTTGGAACTTGTGTTGCTCTGGAGATCCCTGAATTAAGGATCTGAGGCCAGGCTTTCAGGACAAGTCTATCTGGGAGTGAATTCAGGGAGCACAGATTGGGACTGACTGGGAATTATGAGAGGGTGAGATGATCCAATCACTGGGGGACACAGCAATATGAGACCTGGTGGCTTCTAGGCTGACAGTGACTAGGCTTCCCAGGGGACTCTGTGTGCACAGACCACTCTTGTCAGGATTTACAAGGAAAAGGATTTACTACAGGACACATAATTTATAGGATTATTTTATAATATTTACCCAAAGAGACAAATACAAAAGAGTGTGAAAGATCTGTCCACACACTAGAGACCCAAAGAATCCAGCTGAGAGCCTGGATCCCACGGCAATGTCCTGCACGAGTCCAGCTGGAGGCCTAGAGCCTGTGGCAATGTCCTCCACGAGTCCAGCTGGAGGCCTGGATCCCATGGCAATGTCCTGCACGAGTCCAGCTGGAGGCCTAGAGCCCACGACAATGTCTCATTCAAGTCTGTATCAAGATCTGCACTGGGAAGGCCCAAAGGTCAGTGGTGGAAGCTAGAAAGTCCGCACCAGCAGGATGAAGGATCTGTGCCAGCAGGCTAAGGGATCTGCACTGGAGCTAGGAAGCGGCGCTCGAGGTAAAGACCAGAGCTCCCCTGAAAAGAACTGTAGCCATCCTCAGCAACAGTGAGGTCCTGAGCCCCTCCAATGATAACAGCTGGGTTCATATCAGAAAAACCAACGTGACAAACTTTTCCAGGAGAATCAACAGCATACCATCTTCACCTCCAGTTCTGCTTTTATGCTGTTGGTAACAATCCTCAGGCGGGCCTTCCACACTCAGCACCATGCTGATTCAGTTCAGCTGGGTGTTACAAATTGACCATTAGTTAAGCCACCACAACTGCATATCTAAATAGCCCTCCTTATGGGGCTAGTTTGATCATCTATCTATAATTCTCAAGTTCTTTGTAGTTAGCCCTCTGACCCAGCAATTCACTCCCTGCAGTTACGTGGCCCTTAGTGAAACAAGTGTATCCAGAGGGTGATGGTGCACACAACAGCAGTCGTGCTGTCAGACGTGCTTGGCTTTCACTTTGCTCGCTGCCTTGTTGAGGTGTTTGGCCTTGTTAGCTCAACCCCTCCAGTGTCAACCTACATCATGCTTGGATGTTTGCCTGTTTCAAATCTTTGCGTCTCATATGAGGAGACTTCCCAAACCTGAGTGTTTAGAATGGTCTGGGTGAGATTTCTCATGGCATAACTACTGTGGTGGGATTTTCATTCACTTTTATCCCGAGGGAAGTTTCACTCAACATGTGGGACCTGGGCTGTTTTTATTGTGGGCTTGGGGATCTCAGCATTCAGTTTGCTTTGTTGTGGCTTATTTGGGTGTTGAAGATATAGTTCCTGGCAGAACACCCCGGTGCTGCAGTTAAACACAGGGCTGACCTCTAGTGGAAAGGGCTGTCAGCAGTTTGCTTTAAATGTTCCAAAACTGTGGTTGTGTATTGGATTCTGTCAGCACAGCCATTTCTGGAAAGCCTATGTCATACTTTGACCCTTGGCTGATTCTCTTGTTCCCTATGTGTCCACATGAGGTTCACTCCCAAGCCTGAGGATGTGGAATGGTTCTAGTTTTATTTCCACAGAACTGTTGGGGAGGTATTCACTCCATTTACCCCAAGTCATGTTCCTTTCAATGTGCATATGGTGGGAGATGTTCACTGTGGTCCTGGATTACTAAAGTCCTTTGCTATATATCTAAAATTGAATAGAATCTCATAACTGCAGCTCCTGTGCTAGCAAAAACTCCTTTTCTTCAATATCTCTAGTACCAATTGAGTATAAAACTCTATGAAGTCTTAATTTGGACTCCTTGAAAGTCTGCATTGGAGTTCAGAGGCTAACAAGTTGATTGCATGGAGAAATGCAGCTTGGAAATGAAGGGTGTAGTCTGGGATTTGGCATAGTTAAGCACAAAGCCAGTTGTGTGCAAATCATGTTTTAGGATCCAGCAACGTCCTGCTCCATAAGAAGATGGTGGTAGCTGGCTTGTCAGTGTGCCTTCTATGGCAACAGGTACTTGAGGGCTAAGTACCCACTTTTCCTTCATCAAGTCAAGATGTATGCCTGGGTTGGTTGACAGGGCCCTTTAGCTCGGTAGGAAATTCTCAGCCATTTTGCCAACCTTCTCTGGGATGCCAGCGATAGCATGATGATTGATCTTCACATAAGTTCTGGATGCAATATACAGAGGACTTTGTCCTTGGTGGAACCAGCTATCACACTCTGGGTCCTTCACTGGTTTAAAAATCATGGATTTCTTAATTTCCCTGGAGGATGAGTTCATGGTCATCTTGAACTTCTCTGCTATGAAGGGCAATGTAAACTCTTCAAGGCTTTGATGTTTGACTTGTGAAACTTGTGTAGCATTAAAAGCCCATGTGTTGTATCACTTCTTATAAAGAAGTAACTCACCAACCTTGGGAATAAGAGGGACATTGAAAATAGAGCTTTTGCCAAAATTTCACAATTGCCTGTAAGGTCCTTTTGAATTAGCTTAAGTATTCAGCAGGATCTGGCCATCTTGGTAAGAGATTCCTCTATCCAGGACTTGAGCACAACCTCCTGATTTTAGGGTTTTATATTAAGGTAGAATCCAGTCACAAAGTGATTTTTTGCTTGGGTACAGAGGAGGATCCAGCTTGGTTGTTTGGTGAATTTTAGCAGCAGGTAGGCCACTTGAAAGTATAGCCTTAAGGGGCGCTAGTTCAAAAGTTAAGGGATGAAGTAATTGTCTACACATGACAAGGCAGAAGTGGCTGGGGAAGGTTAACATCCCAGTATTGGGCCTTGCCAAGGCAAGTGATGCCACCAGTTGTGGGTCTAATCTGACTTGATCTGGCAGAATAATTGAGATCTAAAATAAAATGTGAACAAGTATACTTTACAAGTGAGGGCCAAGGGCTGTAATCTACCTGAGGTGCCAAGACAGCTTGAACAGAGACAAGATAATCTAGAGTACATAATTGAGTAATCATCCCCAATACTGTCAGTGAGTATAGAAAAGATTTTGAGGGAGTTCATTACTGGTGCACCATTGAAGTACATAGGCTTGCCACACTCACAGAGCACATCACTTGCTCAGCCTTCATCAGGCTTAAGGAGCAGCTCAGCTTCAAGACCCTTATCTCTAGGAGATTTAGAACCTTCTCTTTGTAACTAGTCTTAGTCATGGTCAATGGGCATTGTATTATTAAAGTCTGATGGGCTACTTGAAGAATTGGCTCTTTAGGGAGAGGTACTAGTCCAAAGATGAATAGTTCAATCCATCCAGTGATGATTGTCCAGAGCTTTTGATCATACCTTTGCCCATTGTTAAGGCTCCTTGATTACATGAGTATCTTCCATCTTTGCAGAGCAAGTCCTCGCCCTGGTTTGGTGGGTTAAACCTGTCCTGGGTGATGGTTGTTGCAGCAGGCATCCAGGAACCTGGTAATAACAGTGTGGGCTGCATATGCAGTCAAGCTCAATGCATAATGGGAGCTGCAGTTCAGGCCTAAGACTCATTGTCAAGGATGATCACAAAGGCATTTCTTACAGTGATCTTTCAGCAACCTTGTCCAAGATATGATGTAGCTGAGTAGGCATCATTGTTACTGAATGCACCTATTGTATGGCATCAGTAGGCTTAAGATGAGTGAGAACTTGGGTACAGCCTAATCATGGAAGACTGGTTAGAAGTCTTCAGTTCTGATTCTTTTGGGACAAGCACTGTGGTCAAGTCTTTGGCATCTCGTAGTCCTATTTCAACTTTATTTTTCCTTGCATGCTGCCTCGCACTAAGGCAGTGTGAGGATTAGCCTTTTATGCCCTGGCTCATCTATCATTTGCCTAAGCTGCCCTCCAAATTTTAGCCAGTGTGCCTGTAGGTTGTACTTGCAGCTCCACCTTTTTGTGGATGATGGCTCTGTCATTAACGATGTCACTCTGGTCAGATTCATACTAAAGTCCATGAGCCTTGTAAAGGAGCTCCACAGCTCTGAAATCTGTATTTCCATGATCTATCCTTTGGCCAGCTTTTGGACAGGTAAATCCATTTTAGGGTCATTGAAACCCCTGGAAGAAGTTTAACTCGGGGGCATGAACTATGTTTCTGCATACATCCCCTAGTATATTCAGCTCCAAAAATACACAACACCTTAATACCAAGTTGATGAAATTTAAGTGATCAGAATTGTTTCTTCTCACCCTGTAAGCCTGCTGGCAGCAGCCAGCATTGGGTCAATCACAGGGAAAAAGAAACATATTGAAACACTGAATGATCCAACACAACTTTGGTGTATAATAGGCAAAAAGTGCTCATCTTGTTATCAACTCAAGCCTCGGTCCCATAGCAGTATTTTCAATGATCTTATGGAACTCCATCTTCACAGGTGGATTTGGGTATATCATCACAAATGCTTGAAAATGGATAGAAACGTTGAACTGAGTCAAAATACTCATAGTGTGATAGTTGAGATGCATCTGTATCTATACCCTTCAAAAACACCTGAGAATTTTCAACAATACAGGTTGGCCATTTCTGTAGCACATCCTTAACTAGAGATGCAAGCTAGAGGTGAATATGTGCTCACAACAGCAAGACAGTAATTCTGTATCCTAAGGCATGAGTCCTAATCAGAGTTAAGCAGTGCAAGTGAGACAAGTGAAATTTCAAATTCCCTATCTGCCTGAAGCTACTCAATTTCAGTAGATGAACCATCTTGCATGCCTTACTGTGGTACAAGATGTTTTTCTACTATGTCTTGAAATCTTGTATTGGTGAGGAGTTTTCAGTGTGTGCATTGCTTTGAAGCCGACACAGGTCTTTCAAGGTCTTGAATTTGCTTTCTGGAAACAGTCTTCCACAGTGTTAACATCAAAAATGGAAATTCTTCAAAAGCTATGTTTTGTTAAAATATGAACACTGCTTTCAGGTTGTGTGTGGAGTGGTGCTGTTGATGGACAGCATCTGAGACCCTCCTGGATATAAAATACGAGTCAGTGCATGACCCTTGTTTGTGTAACATTCCCGTTCCCTTGTCTAAGAGGTTCCTTCTCATTCTAGCACACTTGACATGGTCAAGGTGATTTATTTTCACTACTATAGAATCTCGAGAGATTAGGACCCTCATTGATCCAGACAAACACTACTGGATATTGATGACATGCATTGTTCAATGTTGCCATGGGTGATGCAGCACATATCATCCAGATTCTCAGATCTGAAGAGGCTAACACCTCAGTGGCAACATCTAAAAAATCAAGAGAAACCTACTGAAACCCCTGCAGGAGGGTATCAATCTCCCACCTAGCAATATGGCACATGGATGAAAAAAAGACAAAATCCTGCAGATGAGGCTCTGAGATGACTCAAAGCTGTCTGTGGAACAAGAGGCCGTGAGTCCAAGAGCACATGGCTTTTATTGGTATCAGTCAGGGAGGTGGGTGGGGGTCGTGGCAGAGTGCTAGGGAAGAGAAAATTTGCAGGCATTGGCTGTAAGGAGAAACAGAGCAATTTTGTCCCAGGCACAGAAGTCCTTCAATTAGCAGTGCCACAGACAGCTTGATGTATGCCAGGCTGGCACATTTACTGCCAGGAAGGTGTAATTCTTTTGGAGTCCCATGGCCTCAGCTGAGATGTTATCTCATGTCTTAGTCCTCGTATTTCACAGGCTCTTGCTCAAGTCCCCATTCCAGCCATCAGTGGGGGGCGGGGGGGAGCAATCTCACCCGTGTGCTGCAATGAGACATATTGGCGTCTTGGCTGGACTCGATCACATTCTTTTGGCCAGTTAAGGCAATGTCTGCTTCTATGTAGCCAGCTCTGCAGATTTCAGTGAATAGGCTTGAAGTAAAGGTCAGGGAAAGATGGAGGCAAGGAGGTTCATTTCTCCAGAGAGTGCAGTTTGGTGGTTTCCCACAAAACCAAAGGATGAAATGCAGGAAGTTTGGAGCCAAATGCCTCTTGCATTTTTTCTGGATGTCTTTTGTAGAGATGACTGAACTAGACAGGTGAGAACCATGTCCAGCATGGCCAATGTTGTCACCACCTCTTCCGAGATTGTGGAGTTCTATCCTAAAAGGTCTGAATAGATAGGATTCTAAAACCATCCCAGTCAACATTGTACCCTTCACACTCCAGGGCTTCACCTGACTTCAAAGGGATAAAACCACGAGCCAGAACTATAATAATTGAGATGCCACTAAGACATGTAGTGCACTGCTCCAGTCCTCAGACCGCTGTATCTCTGGTCTTCCTCTGTGTCACGGCCCTCCTGCAGCAAGGCTCAGGAATTTAGCCCCAGCAATTTTCCTCAGTGTGTTTGAGTTTACCACTTAGATATTTTCTGCTGAAATTGGTGCCACATTTCTCTGAATTTCTTCCTTCCTCCCAAAGAACTAGGAGCTGTGTGACAGCTTCTGTGGTCCGTTGTCTCCTCTGCTTGTGTCTCTTATGAATAAAGTCTGTGATTCACTTTTTAACTGAGGTTGAGAAGGCATCTGAAATTTTGGTACAGGGCAGTATCTGAAAAACATAGGAAAAAAGGAATTTACCATGGGATACAGGTAGCAAACATGGTTCTTTGTTCATAGGTATGCTCAAAACTGGTGGGTTATTTTTCTGGGGAAAGATGTGGGAACTGTATGTACTCCAGCAAGGCCCTCAATCTACAGCTGAGTTCCCTGCATCCATGCTCTTAGGATATTGGCTTTTCTTCATTTGGGAAAATATTTTTTCAAATATTGCATCCCATGCAAACTTGTCTCCCTTTCTGCTTCCCAAAAATCATGTGCAGCCTGAAATGCTGCAAAAACCCAGATAATGGGAGAATGTGTTACTTTATTGGATTTAATGGTTGCTTTAATTGGCTTTTAAAATCTCAACCCAGGATGGCTTCTATCAACCCAGCTTGAGATGAGTGTGTGTTTAACCACCTATGATGAAGTGCATCTTAGATGTGAGATTGTGAAAGTCATATGTCGTAGAAATCTTCAGCTCATTTGTTCATTGGAATGAAGTGCTGTTCAAGTTTTGAGGTTCTTCATCTATGCGATGTTAATGTATCACTTCATTTCTGGTGGCATACACCTGATTGTCTTAGTGCTCAGAGGATGAGGTAATTTGAATGTTTCACAGTTTCCCCTGAAGATATTAAAGCAGTATATTCACCTCATTTTAAGTTTCTGTTACTAGTTTCCATTTGGATTTGAACTATCTACCATCTTTCATTTTCCTGGGAGGAGCTTAATTGTCATTCCACTTTCTCCTTAGATGCCCATGCCTTGTTGTGAGGGAGGCCTGGTCCAGGATATTCTTTTCCTATTGTTATCAGACTTGATTTAGGAGGAAAGAGTAATGAGTTTTTAAAAAATCTCTCTTGGTTGCAGTTGTAGGTCAAGAATAACTCAGGTAATTGGTTGCGTTAGATACAGCCCTCGTTCTTGAAGGGTAATGTCCCACATCTATTTCACTTGTACTTTTGCCCAAAGAGGTATGTAGGGAGCACACGTGACCTTCCATCACCCAAGTTGCTGCTGGACAAGCCAGGTCATCTTTTCAATGTTGCCTGCCTGAAATTGCTTTTGTATCCTAAAAAGGAGCCACCTCATCGAAGGATGTTTTGGATTGAGTTCAGGTGACACATACAGAGTTTTGCTACCAACTTTCTTTACCCCAGTGGATTTTGCTACATGGGCAATATTTGTGAGGCTCTGACACCAGTGTCTTTCCTAAGATTTCCATATGTGTGGTCTTAGATCTTAGGGTTTTCAGTTTTCTTTATGGTCTGAATGCTGAGTGAAACTATTTTCAGTCTGGGACTAAAATCACTGGCTATTACAAAGATAATGGAAGTATCCATCATTAAAGTTGACTTGAGCATGACAGGCTGTGTCCAGCAATAGCTCAAGCTGGCAACCAGCATAACAGCAGAGGTACTTCTTTCTGGAGCTGGTTGAAATGGAGCTGCTGTTGTGATTTTGTGGTGGACTTTGACATAGGGCTGTCCTCTTTCTGGAGTGCTGGGCTTGATATTCTTTAACAAGGTGAGTGGGTTGAGGAGAACCTGAGTAAATGTGGTGCTAGGAAAACTGACTCTTTTCATAGAGGAACAGGTTGTCACCTCTTAGTTTCTTAAAGGGTTATGTGTCACCATATAGCAGAAGGTGCCAAAAGGCCCTTCTTCGCATTCGGCAGGTTCCCTTCACTGATGTTGCTTCATCTGAGAGTCTCATTTGTACCTTCCTTCTTGAACACCCACCTGATCTATTTTGGAAAATGGATTTTACTTCTGCTTTACTCATCCCATTTGTGGTCCTGAAGGCTTTAAAATGGACTCAGTCTGAAATTAATGATGGATATTCCAATACTTCGCTAATCCCCATAACAGCCGATGATCTTGAAATACATTTTTAATTCCTGACTGAAGATAGTTTCACTGATGTTTTCAGCTGAATGTGAATGAATAGTCAAATATGCTAGCAAAGATATTCATGTTAAGATAGAAAATTACATTTTCAATTAAAAGAAACCAGGGAAGTTTCTAATCCTCCCTGTTACTGTCCTACTGCAAATGAAGTCAGTCCAATTAATGATAAAATATGCTATTTATATACTATTGGTCAAAGCAGTAGAGGCAACAGTAACACTAGAGATTAGCAATACCAAGGAGACAATGCCTTGTATTAACCTAAGCATCCATTTACTATGATGTGTCAGGTGATGAGACAAATATTGGCTAACATGAAGAGTGGGTGTATCTGCCCAGGGTTCAGTTAACAGGGATCCATACCCCAGACATTCTTCCTAAAATTAGAATAGTATGATTTACAGGGGAATTAGATAAACAATGTGTTATACAATTAGTGCAAGTAAAATTAGTAGTCCCCCATTGGACAGATCCATAAAGAAAACACAAACTTTATTAACACATACCTTGAAAAGTGATCGTGTTATTAAGGGTCGAGAATACACTAGTAGCATTAAAATGTATTAAACCACCTTTCCATAGTTGCCCATAGTAAAAGGGCGATGCATCTTCCACAAGGACACATAAATGGGCCCCCAACTCTGGCTCATTTTTAGTAGAGGAGCTGGGGGACTAAACCCAGTGCCAAGCCAGGCAAGATGTGGTTGTGCATCTGAATGCATGGCTGAATGATTCCATTGTCCATTGAAAGAACGATAGCAATGCCATCTTAAAGTATGCCATTCAGAATGGCTAATTATATCAAACATCTAGGTGGCCATGGGGGGGTGTAATCAATTATATCAGCATTTCCATTTATTAGCTGGACTCTACAATCAGTCCATGGAGAAAGGAGCATGCAACTCGGAATTGGTCTGGGAGATGCACGTATAGGACGAAGGGGCATATTTGGTATGGATGAGTTAGTCTGAGATCCTAATACATTAATAGACCCTAACCCTAGGATTATTAATTGGGAAGCATTACATGTCATCCAAAACTGAGGAGTTATCCCTAGGCATTGAGATGAATTAAGGTTCTTGTGTTCTACACAAATAGGGGTTATGAAGTGGGCAGTATAATTTATGACAGCATTGTTATTCTTAAAATTTTATATGCTAAAGGGACCAGTTACCCAATCTAATTGAGCATGATAGACATTAGGGGGATAATCTAACCAAATAGCTGGGTGTAGTAACGGAGGATTAGGAACATATGCCTAGTAAGATTCACTTTGTATTACAGGCATACATACGGTATATGCTATGATAGAAATCACAGCAATGAAGTGATTATCAGGTATCTTGGGCAGGCTTTGACGATGGACAAGTCTTTCTGCCTCCTGAGTGGTTTTCTTTAGTTGTCCCCATGTTATGGGGTCTGAAGCTCCTGTAGGTCATAAAGGCTGCCTTTGCTTATTGTCGTCTAATGTCATCTGGTAGAAGGCTCTCACTGGTGGAAAGGATGGAGCCAAGTTCCTCCATGGGCATGTCATGGAGAGGACTTCTCCATGGTCCCACATTCCTAGAGGGCACCCACATTGTCTGTTTCCTGCTATGATAAAGCAAACCCTTGTCCCCATGTTAATAGGTTACTGGTCCTTCCCATTTCCCAGTGCCACAGTACTTGCACTTTCCCTTTTCCTCCATACTCTTGTGCTTTTGGCCAATGCATTCTGCCAGCGTGCTATCCATTCAACCAACAGGATTTAAAAAGTTAAATCTGAATGATGCGAGGTCAAGGAGAGATTGTGGCTTATTAAGACTTTCTCCCCCTTTTTGTTTTTGTAATTGTTGTTTTAATGTCGTGTGCACACTCAATAGCCTGTCCTTGTGGATTATAAGGAATTCCAGTAGAATGAGTAATATCCCACTGTTGTAAAAATTTCTGAAAGATTTTGCTTTGTAGGCAGGACCATGCTGTTTTTATTTTCTTAGGGAGTCCCAGTTTTGTAAATGGTGAGACACAGTGTTGCTGTATATGTCCTGCAATCTTTCCTGCATGGCAGGTAGCATGCATAAAATGAGCGTATCTATGCTAAGACGCATACACTGAAGTCTGTCAAATTGGGATATATGTGCTACATCCATTTGTCATATCTTTAGCTTGGAGACCTCAGGGATTACAGCCTTCTGATGGAACTGATGTAGGTAAATTTTGGCATGTTGAGCAAGATTGTACAATATGGCGTGCCTGTGATCTGGAGAGTTTAAAGCCAGAGGTAAGGGCTTGTGTGTTTTGATGGAAATCAGAATGGGAAAGTATCACCTGCTAAAGTTTGAGGTGGAGTCTTTTGGCATGATGATTTCCTTCTGCTGGTGGCCCAAGAAGACTGGAATGTGAGTGTATATGACCTATACAGAAAGGAGCAGTCCTATTTTGAATGGCTTTCTGTAATCATAAAATAGATTGAACAGAGGGGGATCCAGGGTGACTTTTATAGTGGCTGTCTCCAAGTGATTAGTGACATTAACTACATAGGCAGAATCACAAAATGTTAACAGGTTATGCCAGGGTACATTCTAATATAATAATTACAGCAACCAATTGAGATCTTTGGGCTGAGAATCTAAGGGTAGCAATTCTTTGGTGATTTTGCATAGTCTAGTAAACTGAAACCACAGGAGGGTCGGTCTAATGTTAGGGCATCTGTAAGAGGAATTGTTTGAGTATTTCTAGGTAAGATAAATGAATAATGACAATGTACTTGTATAAGCTTATCAGAAGGATAATGATTATCAACTAATCCTGTATAATCAGTGAAGGCTATCTGCCAGACCAGAGAAGTTTGTAATAAATGGGTATGCTATGCGAGATCAGTAGGGAGCACAATATGTGTTTTTTTTTTTTTTTTTTGTGGGTACCGGGGGGTCGACCTCAGGACCTCGCGCGCCAGCAGGCGCCCGTGCCGCTGAGTGATATCACCGGCCCCTTTTTCATATGTGGGATCCGGGAGTCGAACTCGGGCCCTCGTGCTTGCAAGGCAGGCGCTTACGCCACTGAGCCATCTCACCGGCCCAAGGGAGCACAATATGATTAGGATCAAATCCTAAAAGCTGTACACTGCAGTGGCAGGCCTGCTGAATTAGCTTAGTGAATTGTTCTACATAAATCGGAAGACTTTAGTAAGCTGGTTAAGGAGATAAAGCCTTTCAATAGGTTGTCATTTATTGCCCACTATTTGACTAAGAAGTCTAGTGGGAGAGTGAAGAGTGGGTAATACCATCAGCATAAAAGGCACAGTCAGACTAATTTGAAATACCTGTCTATTTGCCAAATCAGTTTCTAATATCGGGAGCTCTTTAAGGGCTTCAGGTGTGAGGGTACAGGAACAATTCAAATCTGGATTTTTTTTGTAATGTTCTATATAGGTTACTTAACTGATCTCTGTAGGTACTTCCAATCTGGGGTGAATACAATTAGTGTCACGAAATTTTTGGAAATCATTTGAGGTACCAGTTTTTGATAGGGAGACACTACTTCTGTAGTGACCACAGGTAGAAGGGAAGGGAGAAGGGGGTGCAAGGCTCTTCACCCTCATTTTTATCTCCTTCCAAGGGTGAATAGATGTGGGATGTTTTCCTGTAGATAAAGGATAAAACTGCATGGTCCAAGCTCCATGCAGAGAAAGTTTCAGTGGTTATAACAGAACCCTGAGTATGGGCGTATTTTAAATGTTTCCTACTTTTCTGTGTCTAATGTGCCAGTCTGTGAGATACAAGGGTTATATAACATATTTGGCTTGATATATATCAAGGGTATACATCTTGTAACATGAGAAAGCAATTGGGTACTACTTGAGTGCCAGACTGGCACAACATTTTTAATAAATGGACATGTTATTGTTCTTCAATTGACAAATTCTGCCCCATAACCCTGGTCAGGTGGTACAGGAAAAGTTCTCTGTGTGTACTTACTTTTGTTTCATTGCTGGACCATCTTGTCTCCACTGTGGAACTCCCTGACACTGACTCAGTACTCCTGCACAGGTGGACCTTCCCAGGTCATGTCCCTGTTTGGGCGCCACTTGCAGAAAACCAGCCTGCTAGAAATACCAAACTGGAGGGGCGAATGGAAGTTAAAGATAGGACACTGATAATTTTGAGAGACCAGGGGGCTCTTTCCTCTAGTGGACAAAGAGCCCTGAGCATCTGGCTCACCTCCCTTTTACTCAATTTAAGCAAGAAGCAAGCAAACAATTAGATGAATTTTCTGCTGTCCTTCTTTGCAATGTCTACACAGTTAAGTATTTCTCTAAATGAGATCTCAGCTGCTGTTGACTACTTCTCTGGAAATTGCAACATACCAGCATGCTGAGTAGTACTCCATTGTATAAAAATACCATATCTTTTTATCCATTCCTTGGTTGATGGGCATTTGGGTTCTTTCCAAAATTAAGCTATTAGAAATTGTGCTGCTGTAAACATGGGTGCACATATATCGCTGTGGTATGTTTTTAATTCTTCTGGGAAGATACCCAGAAGGGGAATAGCTGGGTTGAGTGGGACCTCTAATCCTAGTTTATTGAGGAGTCTCCACACTGATTTCCATAGCAGTTGCACCAGTCTGCACTCCCACCAACAATGGAGAAGGGTTCCTTTTTCCCCCAAACCCCTTCCAGCATTTATTGGTTGATTTCTTGATGATAGCCATTCTTACTGGGGTGGGATGGAATCTCAGTGTTGTTTTAATTTTCATCTCTTGAATAACTAAAGATGTTGAACATTTTTTCATATATATATATTTGCTATTTGTATTTCTTCATCTGAGAAGTGTGTGGTTAATCTCAGATGACCATTTTTGAATTGGGTCTTTGAATTTGGGGGGGTCTGAGTTTTTTAATTATTCATATGTTCTAGATAGAAGTCCTTTGTCTGAGGGGCAGTTGGCTAAATTTTTTCCCACTCTGGGTTGTCTTTTCATTCTGTTGGTGATTTCATGTGCAAATGCTTTTTAATAAGATCCCAGTTATTGATTCTTTGGAGTGTTTCCTGTGCAGTTTGGGTTTTGTTCATGAAGTCTGTCTACCCCTATGTCTTCTATGTTTCTACCTACTTTCTCTTCCAGTAGACTTAGTGTTTCTGTTTTAATATTTAGATCTTTGATCCATTTTAACCTTAGTGTATGGTGATAGAGATGGGTCTAGTTTTAGTCTGCGTTTGGCATGTAGAGAGCCAGTTTTCCCAATAGCATTTTATTAAAGAGGCTATCTTTCTTCCAGTGAACATGTTTGGCCACTTTGTCAAAGATAAGGTGGCTGAGTGTGTTTGTGTCTGCGGTTGTGTCTGCATCTTCTAAGCTGTTCCACTGGTCCTCAGATCTGCTGATTCACCAGTACCATGCTCATTTTATCACAGTAGCTTTGTAGTATAATTTCAAGTCATGGATTGTGATGCCTCCTGCCTTGCCTTTGTTGCCCAGGATTGCCTTTGCTATTCTAGGTCGCTTCTGCCTCCAGATGAATTTTTGGAATGTTTTCTCTACTTCTGTGAGGTATGTTAGTGGTATTTTGATTGGGATTGCATTGATTCTATATAACAATTTCGGGAGTATGGCCATTTACAGTATGTTGGTTCTTCCTATCCATGAGCAAGGGATATCTTCCCATTTTCTGATATCCTCTTTGATCTCCTTTTCCAGAGTACTGTAATTGTCAATGTATGAAACCTTTACTTTGCTTGTTAGACTGATTCCTAAGTATTTCATTTATTTGGATGCCTTTGTGAAGGGTGTGGTTTTCCTCATTTCTCTCTCAGTGAGTTTCTTGTTGTGTCCAGGAATGCTATTGATTTTCTAGCATTGACTTTGTATCCAGCTACACTACTGAATTTGGATATTAACTCTAGTAGTCTTTGGCTGGAGGTTTTGGGGTCTTCTATGTAAAGTATCATGTCATCTGTAATGATAGTTTAACTTCTTCCTTTCCTATCCTATTTCTTTTATTTCTCTCTTGTCTAGTTGCTCTGGCTAATGTTTCCAGAACTACAGTGAATAGGAGTGGTGATAGTGGACATCCTTGTCTTGTTCCTGATTTTAGAATGAAAGCTTTCAGTTTTTGTCCATTTATTTATTTATTTTTGTGGGTACCGGGGGTCGACCTCAGGACCTCGAGTGCCAGCAGGCGCCCGTGCCGCTGAGCAATATCACCGGCCCTTTTTTCGTGTGTGGGTTCCGGGAGTCGAACTCAGGCCCTCATGCTTGCCAGGCAGGCGCTTATGCCGCTGAGCCATCTCACCGGCCCAGATTTTGTCCATTTAGTATGATGTTGGCTGTTGGTCTGTCATAGATGGCTTGTATCAGACTGAGGTACAGACCATCTATTCTGATTTTCTGTAGGTTTTTTTTTTTATGTGGATACTGTGAGTTGAAATCAGGACTTCATGCTTGCAAGCAGGTGCTTGTGCCACTGAGTGATATCACCAGCCCTTTTTACTTCCTTTTTTTTTTTTTTTTTTGTAGGTACCGGGGGTTGACCTCAGGACCTCGCGCACCAGCAGGCACCCATGCCGCTGAGTGATATCACTGGCCCTTTTTTTCGTATGTGGGTACCGGGAGTTGAACTCAGGACCTCGCACTTGCCAGGCAGGTGCTTATGCCACTGAGCTGTCTCACTGGCCCTTCTGTAGGGTTTTTATCAGGAATGGGTGCTGGAATTTATCAAAAACTTTTTCTGCATCTATTGAGATGATCACATGATTTTTGTCTTTGGCTCTGTTGATATGATGTATTACATTTATTGATTTGTGTATGTTGAACCATCCCTGCGTTCCTGGGATGAATCCCACTTGGTCATGGTGTATAATCTTCTTGATGATTTGCTGCATTCTGTTTGCAGTATCTTATTGAAGATTTTTGCATCTATGTTTTTGCAGGGAGATTGGCCTGTAGTTCCCTTTTTTTGGTTGGGTCTTTCTCTGGTTTTGGTATCAGGGTAATACTTGCCTCCAGGAATGAGTTAGGGAGTATTGCTTCCCTTTCAATTTCATTAAAGAGTTTGAGGAGGGGCCGGTGAGATGGCTCAGCAGCATAAGTGCCTGCCTGGCAAGAGCGAGGTTCTGAGTTCGACTCCTGGAACCCACATACGGAATAAAAGGGCTGATGATATCGCTCAGTGCCATGGGCACCTGTTGGCACACGAAGTCCTGAGGTCGACCCCCGGTACCCAAAAAAAGAAAAGTTTGAGGAGAATTGGCATTAAATCTTTTCTACATTTCTTGTAGAATTCAGCTATGAATCCATCAGGATTTGGGCTTTTCTTTGTTGGTAATTTTTTAATTACACTTTCAATTTCATTCACTGATACTGGATTATTCAGAGTTTTTATATCTTCTTGATTCAGCTTTGGTAATTCATAGATATCTAGGAATCCGTCCATTTCTTCTGTGTTTTCCATCCTAGCATAAAGATTTTTGAAGTAGGTATTGATGATCTTCTGAATTTTCACAGGATCTGTAATGATTTCACCCTTTGCATTCCTTAATGCATGAATTTGAGTCTTTTCTTTCCTTTTTTTGATAAGGTTGGCTAAGGGTTTATCAATTTTATTTATTTCAAAGAACCAACTCTTTGATTCATTAATTCTTTGTATTGTTTTCTTGGTCTCCATTGTGTTAATTTCTGCTCTGATCTTTATAACTTCCTCCCTTGTATGGGCTTTGGGTTTTTCTTTTTCTAGAAGCTTAAGATATAACATTAGGTTGTTTATTTGTGTTCGTTCTGTTTTCCTAATGTGAGAATTCACCACTGTAAATTTCCCTCTTAGGACTGCTTTCATTGTGTCCCATAAGTTCCAGTATGTTGTATCTGCATTCTCATTTAGTTATAGATATTGTTTAATTTCTTCCTTTATTTCATCTGTGACCCATTGGTTGTTTAAGAGGGTGTTATTTAATTTCCATGTGTTTATGGAGTTTTTGTGGTTTCTTTTGCCATTAATTTCCAATTTCATTGCAGTATGGTCAGATAATATGCATGGGATGATTTCAATTCCTTTGCATTTATTTAAGCATGTTCTGTAGGCTAGTATAGGGTCTATTTTAGAGAATGTCCCATGTGCAGCTGAGAATGCATATTCTGATGTTGGGTGGAACACTCTGAAGACATCTAAGTCCATTTGTTCACAGGTTTGGTTCAGTTATATTTCTTTGCTGATTTTTTGACTAGTTGATCTATCTTTTTGTGACAATGGGGTATTAAGGTCTCCTGTTACAATTGTGTTGTTGCTTACTTGATTATCATGTCTATTAATAATTGTCTTATATAGTTGGGTGCTCCCATATTTGGTGCACACATATTTATGATTGTTATCTCTTCCTTTTGAAGTTTTCCCCTAACAAGCATGTAGTGACCTTCTTTATCTCTTTTGATCATTCTTGATTTGAAGTTCATATTGTCTGCAAACAAAATACCTACTCCTGCTTTTTTCTGGGTTCCTGTTGCATGGAAGATTGTTTTCTATCCTTTGATTTTCAGTCTATGAATTTCTTTCTGAGTTAAGTATGTCTCTTGTGTACAGCATATTGTTGGACCTTGTTTCTTGATCCATTCTGCTGGTCTGTGTCTTTTGGTGAGTTGAGGCCATTTACATTGATGGTTATAACTGATACGTATTGGCTTATCTTTGTCATATTTTTCTGCTGTTGGTTTCCTGCTTTTCCCCTCTGTTTAATTGCTTGCCCTGCCTGGTGGTTTCTGTTGTTGTTCTTGGAATTGTGGTCATTTTTGTCTCTGTCTAGAATATCTTTCAGTACTCTTTGTAGGATTGGTTTGATGGTCATGAACTTCTTCAGTTCTATGTCATGGAAGCATCTTATTTCTCCATTAATTTTGAAAGATAGTTTGCAGGGTACATCAATCTGGGTTAGAAGTTGTTTTCTTTCAAGACTTGAAATACTTTCACTCCAAGCTCTTTTTGACTTGAGGGTTTGTGTTGAGAAGGCTGCCATGATTCCGTTGGGCTTTCCTTTCTAGGTGATCTGTTTTTCTCTAACAGCTTTTAATATTCTGTTCTTGTGCTGAATTTCTGGAATCTTGATTATTATTTTTCTTTTGGTCATGGCTGTTTGGAGTTCTATATGCTTCATTTACTTGTATGTCAAATTCTTTATCCATGCTTGGGAAGTTTTCTGCCATTATTTCTGTGAAAAGTTTTTTTATGGCATTTGTATTGTCTGCAGCTTTCTCATTGACCCCAATCATTCTTATGTTATTTTTCTGTGCATCATCTTGTAGCTGTTGGATTGATTTTTCATGGTCTCTTGCTATTTTTAAGATATCTTTCTTCTCATGATCACTGGCTGCAATTCTGTCTTCAAGATCTGATATTCTATTCTCTCCTTCATTCAATCTGTTGCATATACTTTCAATGGAGGTTTTAATCTTTTGGATTTCTGTTTGGATCTGTTTCATGGATTCCATTTCTTTCCTGTGTTGGGCATTTGTTGTTTCCATCATCTTTCTAAGCTCATCTATTTTATCTGTGTCTTCTCTAGTATCTTTGACTTTTAAACATCATTTCTTTTTGTACCTGAGATTGTTTTCTCTATAGCCTTTTCCTCTTGTCTTTTCACTTCTGTTGCTATCATTTTGGAAAGTTCCAGTGTTTGACTTTAAATTTCATCTATTTCATTGTGTTCTGGGCTTGTCTTGGGTAGGCTGGGGGTCTAGGGTTGCATTTTGCTTCTGAATCTTCTCATTTTCTATTTTCCTCTTTTTTATTTTTATTTTGTTTTCTATGTTAATGCTTGCCAATTTCTTATGATAGCTTTATCACTAGTATTGAGGCTTCCCTAGGAGATATCTGTTCTTCAGAGATGTCCTGTGGATGTAGGTGGTTCTTTACAGCTATACCAAGAACCTACCTTCCCAGTTTGTAAAGGATGCACAGTTACCATTTGGCTCAGCACCCAATCCTTTGGTACTGGGTTGTGGTGGTGATTATGACCCCATACAATCACAGCATTATCATACAGGGGAGAAAAAAACTGATTATAACATGTATGACATCCTGGCTAAAAGTAGTACAGTTAGTAATAACAATAGTTTCCAGTACATCTTAACTACTGACTAACTATGGTAACCATTAATCTACTACTTCTGACCACAGGAGCAAAATCTATAGTTCTATAACAAAATCAAACATATACCATGCACTTCTTTGCAGTGATTTTCCTCTTAGTCGAGTGATTTTACCCTTCTGCCAGGGATTGGGGGGTTAAGATGGGTAGGAGACAGGTTAAAATGATGCATGAGATCAAATATAGTAGAGTCAAGGCTGGAGATCAAAGGATAATCACCCAAGTTTTGGGAAGCTGGAGGACACAGGAGGGAAAGAATGAAATAGAGTGCAAAGGAGTAATCAGAAAGGGCAGAGACAGTGTTTACTCACTTGAAAGTTTAAATTCAAGAACTAGTTGAGGAAAGAAAGAGGATCAGTAGAAGAAAACAAAAAAGAAAAATAAGAAACCTAAACAGTAAAAAAATGAGGAAGAGGAAGAAAAAAAACAACAGCAAAAAGAATAAAAGAAAAAGGACACCAGGAAAAGAGAAGGAAAAAAAAAAACCCAAATACAAAAATAAGCACAGAATACAAAACAAAACAAGATGACATGCAACCAGAGAGGAAAGGGGTAGCCAATCAGACAAACAAGGGAGAATAAAAGTAGTTAAATATGTCTGGTGTTTGCAGTTCTGTGATAGTGCCCATGTTTAATCCCAGAAATGTGCTGGGTATGGGGCTGATCTTGATCTTGGCCTCTGGGTGTGGGGGCTGGGCCTGGTCTTCTGTTTGAGCTCTCCAGAGCCAGTGGCTGCTTTGGACGCTTCCACGTTGCTGGTCTCACTGATTACTCTGCATGTCTGGGACTGGCTGTCCTAGGTCTTGGGGATTCCAATCAATCCCCCACCCCAGGCTCAGCTGTCATGGGTGTTGGGGTTCTCCAAAGCCTTCTTGAAAGGGGTTCCAGGTGATGTCTTTGAGTACCATTGACCATGATCAGGATGTGCTATGCTTCCCTTTGTTATCCTCCTTTCTCTAGAGTTGCTTCACTTGGTGATCTTCTACTGGCTTTTTTTCTTTGTATAATTGGCTTTTATAACAGCAACCAGTGAGAATAACCAATGACAAGTCATGCCAGAGGTAATGGAACCAGGGACAAACACTGGCTGTTAATGTTCACTGATTCTTCTGTCCCTCATTCTAGAAGGAACATACCAATTTGGGAGTTTGGGTAAAGTTTACTTTGTAGAGAAATTCTTCTCAGACTGAATAGATCATGTTTAAATCTGATGATCTAATCTCAGTTATCTGCACAAAAGTATATACGTTATGATTTCAGGAACCAGAGAATAAAGAACACAAATCTTTGGATTATGCATGACCTAACAAAGGAAAAGATGCAGTTCTTGTAGCTAGAGGCAGAGTCTCCAAAGACACAGGCTTAAGTCTATCCCCAGCAGAGCAGGAAAAAATAGCTTAAAACTCAAACCTTTGTAGTAGACAGGTGTACATCCACGTTGATGGGAGATTTGGAGGCTCCTGGTAAGATATGGCCATTTCATTATGTATCTTCTGATTCTTTTCTTATTGCTTAATTGCCAAATTGTACCCTTTTTGGGCCATCTTCAACAGCTAGATCTGTTTTTAAAACACGGTATACAGTGGCTGTTCTTGGGTGTTCCAAGCACTTTAAATGTGAGCACAGTAAAGACGGACATGTTTTCTGGTGCTGGTTTTACTTTAGCCTTGTGCTACTTACTGGCTCCCAACGTCCCTTTTCATCACCGTTTTCCTGAGCTTGCCTTGCTCATGGAGGCTTGTACCCAGTAGTACTACAAAACCATGAGATGGCTCTCCCACATTTAAGTCATGCAAGAAAATTTGGGAGATTTTCAAGTTATTTTGATGGCATAACTTCTCTGCAGTTTCATTTGTTCTGTATTGAGTGGTTAGGAAATAAATTTGAGGAAATATTGTGAGATATGGAGCTAGGCAGCTGCTATTGTCCTCAGCTACTATCTAAGTTTTCCAATATGAGATTCAAATAGATTTTATCATGTCATAATTTGACAGAAATGAGAAATGCTGTTGGATCAGAAACATTTGACAGAAGCCGTCTGCTCTGCCTTCCTGGCATCTGTCTCCATTTTCAAATGAGGCTGCTTCCCAGGCTCCTGAGAATTTGCTCCACTGGCTCTGCCTCCATTTGCCTGGGGGCCGTGGGACTGTGGAGGGTGTATTTCCTTATTAGCACTCATGGCCTTTTCAATTTTCCTAAAATATCTGCCTGTATAGCTACATTTCCTCCGGAGGAATGCCTAACACTTCAAAACGCAAGATTCATTCCCTTTTCGTAAGTAGATTCTTTTTCTTTAGAAGTCTGTTTTCTAGTGTTTGTGGTCTCTTGATCATACAGTAGAGTACCATGCTTGGGGACTTGATACTCTAGCTTCTCTTCAGCTTACAAGGACTTAGTCTTTAGACTTACTGATTGCCACATGCTAGGACCACAATTTTAAGCTCCTAGAGGACTTAAATGGTGATAGTGACTGAGTGTATTGAGGACAAGGCTGATGTTGATATTAATTTTCAGCTATGTTTTCCATGTGGTTCATGGGAATACTTCATCTTTCCAAAACAATGTAGGGGCCTCCCACATCCCATGTATCTTAGAATGGTCTCCAGTTCTGATTAATCCCTGGTCAATCCTACCTCCATTAGACGTTTGAGTGTTTTACACCAGTACCCTTGCCCAGGGCTACTCTTACATTAACGTCAGTTGAAAGAAGATGGCATAGAAGAAGAGCCTAAGAGCTGAGAGCTACAGTGTCAGTGACATCTCCATCCTGTGTATGTTCAGGCTGCATGCATCCCTGGATGGTGCTTCGATCTCAGCCTCATACTAAGCTGTTACCAGGCGGGGTTTCATGGAGATTTTGACCCCAGGGAATCCTCACAAAATTTCCCTTATGCTTTGCTCACCAGAGGTGAGCAGCACTGTTGGACAAACGTCTTGCTTGTCAGTTGCCAGAAGATCAAGTTTGGAGTTTTCCTAAGTCATGTACCTCTAGCACATAGTAGGTCAGCACAGGCCGCATGCCTCTTTCAGCAGCACTTCCCTGTCCTCTGTCTCTTCCGTGGGGTGCTTTCATGAGATTTTCTCTGCACATCCCTCTAGAATAAAGATTGTCTTATTAAGATGAATATATGAGTTCCATCTGGAAGACTCATAATTAAAATTAAACCCATATTCTAGCCCCTGTACTCTATGGTTCAGGAATTGACTCCTTTTTAGACCTCTTTGACTCTGGAAAATACCCTATTGTCTTGGTGGTGTTGATGTCCAGGATTAATACCCAAAAGTAAGTAAGTCTTAACTTAAATCAGAATTACATTTCAATAAAATGTCCTGAATAATCAGGGTTCACTTTTTTTTTTTATACTAGAGGACACTGGTTAAGGATGGAAAATTAAGTGTGTGAGATGGTTCATCCCTTCCTTGTAGAGGTTACTTCTTTAAACTATAATGTTCAGGTGAGTTTCTAAGCCAGGGTCCATGGCTATGTGAACCACATTCCTTCTTCCCTGAGTGTCCCAACCATGGGATTTTGCAGCCAACCCTCTTTACCCTGGTACTATGATATCTCTTCTAGTCATTGTGTCTTCTATCTCTGGGTTGGTGTATTAAGCACCTGAGAGTTTACATGTCATGTATTAGAAATATTTGAGCTTGTGAACAGCTGCAGCCCAGTTCTTCTTTGTCCACACCAATGGAGTTGGGAAAGTTGAAGGACTTGTATAGTTGTCATTGGCTGGCAGGGGCTGGTTCCATTCTAAGAAGGGATGAGCTAGATAGAAATTCTGTATTCTTCAGAGCCTGATGTGGCTCCTTAAGTTTGTGCTGGTTTTATTTTTTATTTATTTTTTTATTTTTTGGGTGGGAAGAGAAAATGGCTATAGTAGAAAGCTCCCCGGAGAAGTTGTATGAGACCCAGTACTTTTTGGCCAAATGAATTTGGGAACATTAGTGACAAGGAATGTAGTAGTAAAGTCTTAATGAGATTGGCATTCACTCCTATGAGGGTTCCTTACGTGTGAGACAAGCTGGGAAGAGGTGAGTGCCTGGCCTAGGGGGGTACATTTTATGCTCAAGATGAATGAAGCCTGTGCAGAAGAGATGCCTGCAGTTGGGCATGATTTTCCTTCTGTATGCTCAGGAATTTTGGGACCCTAGGTGTCCAGAATTAGACAGGGAACACTGAAGGCTTGGAAGAGCAAAACATTTAAAGGGGCCAGGCACTTCCTGCTCACTAGAAAGTTCCATAAATATTGATGACCTGGCAAAGATGTCACTCCTCCTCTTTCCTGGTGCTCATCATTGGTGAAAAAGAAACACAAAAACTTCTCCTGAAGGGACTTTCCCACATGACTTTTCAGAAGTGTGTAAGAGAACTACTGTATTCTGTGGCTTCCCAAGATGTTTGCATGTAAGTTGATTTCCACTGTCTCCCAGCTAAAGCTTCTGGGCCATCCCTTGCAGTTTAGGCTGGCCGGTGAACTCCAGTTACAAGCACCATACTTTTCAGCAGTGCCTCCTGAGCACATCTTTGTTGCATTCTTTAGATCTTTGAAAGACCCTTAGTGTTATCCAAATAAATGTTTGAGTCAAATAGTTAAGCTGTGTTAACCTTAACACCTGCCATTATGATGTTCCCATGAGTAGGAGGTAGCTTGAGAGGCAGGCTGCTGTCCTCAATCTTTTTTCGTGTCTTTGGCTACAGCCAAGTTGTTGGTTATTACCCACAAACCACATATAGATTGTGACAATCATCTTTCATGAAAATTGGATAAAATCTCTTACACGGCCCGATTGTCCACAGGAAGCATTTGCATACCTGTTCTCTTTCAGGTCCTCCAGTGCATGGGGCTGATTTAATGATCGCTTTGTGTTCTTTCTGGTGTGCTCTGCAAACTGCAACCATCTTTAAACACATCTCCAGGATGGAGGTGATTTTACAGAAAACTAGCAAACCAACAGAAGGATTCTGAGCCATTTGTTCATGGAAACTAGTGTTTTATGGAGTTATTCAGAATTGGTTTTCATTTATTTTATGATGCTCCATCTTGAGGCCTGTCTGTGAGCCACGTTGTTGATCATGAACTAGGTTTTATCTGAGCCATCAAATATTTTGTCCAGTTTTCCTACGGTCAGTTTTGGTGTCTAGCAGAGCCCAGCAGCAAGATGGAAGTTCTTACTCATGAGAATAGGGTGTGGGCTTAATCTGCTATCCAAGATGTGTGGGTTGCAGTTTCTTGTTGGGATTGTACGAGGCTGCTTGTAGCACCTGTTTGTCATATGCAACTCTGGGATCCAAGTCTTCTATTCCATGTGAACCAAGGCAGCTTTTACCTGATGTCAAGCCTTCTTTTCCTCTGGGATATACTTCAAGGTGGTACTTTATGGGTTACTTCGTAAATGAGTTTGAGCAGCACATAAATCTATGTGTACATCCAAAGCTGTGCGTTGCCTCCAAAATCTAAAAATCACCTAGCATCAAGCCACCTGCTGCCTGGTGGGCAGGCACAAGGTATACATCTCACCACTCCAGTGGATGTTTTCGTCTGCTGAGGCCCTGATGTAACAGGCCTGAATGTTTTGGAGGTGGTGATCTTGCAACTTCTGGTACTGATATGTCTTGCTAAGCCATCTTAAGGTTCTTGCTTCTTGTTGTTCAACAATAAAATCTAATAATGGCTTCAGTGATGTGGAGCAGTGTGGTGGGTGATGCAATATCAAGACACAAGTGCCTGTGAATTGGTTGATAGAGCATGAATTGACCTAATTGTGAATTTGTGAAGGTATGCTGTTTGTACCAATGAAGGCAAACTTCAGTTGGGTGTGTGTCAATGGGCTAGCTGTTGCTAGTCTTTTCTCTATTTTGTCACTGATATTACCAGATAAATGAGATTGAGGCATACTGGTATTTTTATCTCAAAAGATGAATATGTTTGGTGTCTTTCACTTAGACATTCCTTGCCTACTCTGTTTCCTGAGGTATGATATTTTGATAAGGTAGGGTCATTTGAATATGTCTTTAGCAAAGTCTTAACAGATACATTAGCAAGGACATCCACATTAATGTTTAGGTATAAATGTAGTAGACAATTAGTTGAACTTTTACTGAATATCAGGTCAATACCTAGAGGATTCTACCACTGAAATATTTAAATTGTAGCGAGAATGTTTACCATGAGTTTTACTCTTACCAGTACTATGTTGTGCAATTTGAAGCTAATTCATTATATGTATAAGTTGCTCAGCAGCTTCTAGAACTCAACACATTAAATTGGAAATCTTATACTTCTGTAACAGCTGCGTTGACTTCTCCAGTGGTTTCCTGGTGCCTTGTGATGAAAGAGGACTTAGGAGCTGCTACCTTTGTCTGCCACAAACTGCAGGGTTCATTGCCAAATGTACTTTTGCCTCACACGCAGGAGTAGGAATTTTGGGAGCAAGAGGTCCTTGTTAGCCTATGTTTAAGTAAGTATGTAGTGGTTGCCTGAAGCTGACAGACTTGCTAGAGGGGAATTGTGCTTATGGCTGAGCTGTGCTGGGCTGAGACTCAATGCTAATAAATTGCTTATTTCCAGAGGTTCTTGACATGAGATTTTTCCTGGATTTCAAAATTGTAGAAATAGCTTTTTTTTTCACATATAATGTGGCATTGCTTTGGCTCTGTCTCATAGAACATTTGGTCTCCCTTGAACTCCTAACCACATATATTAATGAATGTAAGTTAAGGTCTTGCTTATTCAAGATGATTAGGAGGTCAAACTACTGTGCAATGATCAGGAGACTGTTTACCTTCAAGCCAGAAAAGTTGCTGTATTAAAGTTTTCCAGTGAAATAGAACCAATAGATATACAGATGTAGAAAACAGAGGAATTGGCTCACATAGATGTGGAGGTTGACAAGCTCCAAGCTAAGCCATCTGCAAACTGGAGAGCCAGGAAGGCTGGAGGTATAAGTTAATCTCAGTCTGAAAGCCTGAGATCCAGGCGAATGGATAGTGAGACTTGTACTTGGAGGCTGAAGGGCCTGGGAATGAGAACCTCTGATGTCTAAGGACAGGAAAAGGCGGATGTGTGTGTGGAGGTCCCAGTTTAGGAGAGGGAAATAATCATTCCTCTGGCTTTTTCTTCCATTTGGGCTCTCAGTACACTGGATTATTCCCACTGACATTTATAGAGATAGACCTATATTCATTCTAATCGTTCAAATGTGAATCTCTTGTAGATACATCCTCACACATCCAAAAATGTTTACCATATGTCTGGCAGTCTCTTAGCCCAATCAAGCAGGTGCATAAAATTAATCTTTGAAAAATACCCGGAACTGCTATCATTGTAAGCATTGGCTACCCTAGAGCATCAGTCCTTAAGGAGGATGCAAAACAAGTACCTAGCCTACTGAAGTCCCAGAAATATGTTGGAGTTTTCAGTTGTCTGTGCACATCTCACTCTGTGCACTCAAGGTTTTGATCTGCCTCGTTTTTCTCGAATGGAAATGCAGCCTCAGTGTTTAACGATTGCTGCTGATTTCTATATATAAACACTGAGGGATAGGGCTGTTTGCAGTGAGTGATATTGAGTCAGTCAACCAAAGAGGATCTCTGGGAATGGGGCTTTGACTGGGAGATGCCCGACACATCAATTGGTGATGAGCATCTTTTTCACGAATTTTCGCGGAGGTCCAAATCCAGTTTGCCCCAACAATGGTTGAAAGGCTGCCGATTGTCATAGCTACCATGGATGTGTGAGTTTTGGTTTTTAAGGCTACTGAATAGCTGGGAGGATAGGATTGAAATAGGACAAATTTAGATGCCATGAAAACTCACTATTTTCTTTAATAAACATGCCTTGGATTGTATAAGCACATGGCAAATTCCCAAAATTTTATCTCTTTGGCCACTCTTCAGTGTGTTCATTGCTTTTATATAGGTACAGATAGTATTTAGAGGATCTCAATCTGCCATTCTACAAGTGCTGCTTCTACTGGGTTAAGGTGATAAAGAAGTTCTTCCAAAGGTGTATCTTTTGCTGCTGACTCTAGGTCTGTCTCTGAAGTGCATTATCCTGGGAAGACACATTTTAGATGCTGTGTCACTTTCAGCCTCCTCTCCATTTCTGCTTCCTAGAAATGTTGGTCAGAACCCAGTCATTCAGAACTTTGATAATGGCAGACAATTTTACTTGTGTGGATTCTAAGGGTTGTTTCACTGTCTTTTAAAAACTCATGGTTTTATATAATCCCACTAGGGAGTGAATGTGCATTCTTTAAAGACCTATGGTTGGGTCTTTGTCTAATATGAGATTTCGAAGGTCAAACAATAGAAAACTTCAGGTCAAGTGTTCTTGAAGTACACTGGAATGAAATAGCTGCTCAGGTTTTAAGCATGATTTTAATGTGTCATTGCATATCTGCTAGCATATACCTCATTGTCTTAGTGTCCAGGGAGATATACTCTAAAAGCGTTGTTCCCCTTTGAGCCTGCAGCAGAATCTTTTCATTCTCTCAGTGGAACTAATTTGAATTTGAGCAGTCTTTTCTTGGGTGGGTGAGGGAAGAACTTCTTTCATTCTACCTTCTTATTAGACTCTGAGACCCTACAGTGAGAGTCAGACCTGACCTGGGATGTGTTCCTTCCCTTTTTAAACCTCATGGTCAGATGGAGAAGTGGTGTGTTCTTTTTTTTTTTTTTTTTTTTTTTTATTTTAAAGAGAAGAAAAAACAAAACAAATCAAAAGAAGAACAAATTTTCAAACAAACATAATAGGAGGGTAACAATGGTTAATACATTACGTATTACTATCTTTAAGTTAGTTATTCAGGACACCAGACATTAGCATTCAATTGTCCAAACATTATTGGCACAAACCTTACTCTTCAATGAACTAAGTAAAAATGGTAGTGTATCTATCTTAACCATCTTATATATATATATATACAATTTTTTTCCCTTTCCCTTCTTTCTTTTCCCTATTCCAGTCTCTCTTTCCTTTTGACCAGTTTCTTTTTGATTCACCATGTCTATTGTACATTTTGGATCTTATTTACTCTTTCAGTTTCTCATACTAGAGAGATAATACGATGCTTACACATGTGCTTCTGGTTTATTTCACTTATGAGTATTTTCTCGAGTTGCATCCATTTACCTATAAAAGTCTCCAGTTTATCCTTCTTTATGGCTGAATAGTACTCCATTGTATAAAAATACCACATCTTTCTTATCCATTCCTCAGTTGATGGGCATTTGGGTTGTTTCCAAGATCTGGCTATTACAAATTGTGCTGCTATAAACATGGGTGCACATATATCGCTGTGGTACGATGTTTTCAATTCTTCTGGGAAGATGCCCAGAAGGGGAACAGCTGGGTCAAATGGGACCTCCAACCCTAGCCTTCTGAGGAATCTCCACACTGACCTCCACAGTGGCCGCACCAGTCGACACTCCCACCAACAGTGAAGAAGGGTTCCTCTTTCCCCACAGCCCCTCCAGCATTTGCCATTAGCCGATTTCTTAATAGTAGCCATTCTTTCTGGGGTGAGATGGCATCCCAGCGCCGTTTTAATTTGCATCTCTCGAATGACTAGTGATGTTGCACACTTCCTTGTACATTTATTTGCCATTAGTATTTCTTCATCTGAGAAATGTGTATTCATCTCAGACGCCCATCCCTGGAGTGGGTCTTTAAACTTGGGAGGTCTGATTTCCTTGAGTTCTCTACATGCTCTCGATAGTAATCCTTTGTCTGAGGAACAGCCGGCAAACATCCCCTACCACATTGTGGGCTGTCTCCCCACTCCGCCGGCGGTCCCTCCCGCTGCGCAAAAGCTTCTTAATAAGATGAGATCCCAGTTATTGACTCCCTGGGATAGCTCCCGTGCGGTTGAGTTTTTATTCATAAAGTCTTTGCCTACACCAATGTCTCCAAGGGCTCCACCTATCCTACCCTCCAGCAGATCCAATGCCTCTGTTTCAATATTCAGATCTCTGATCCATTCTGAATCTAGTCTAGTGCATGGTGAAAGATATGGATCTAGCTTTAATCTTCGGCATGTGTAGAGCCAGTCCCTCCAGCACCATCTATTAAAGAGGCTATCTTTCCTCCAGCGAACGTGTCCGGCACCTCCGTCAAAGATAAGGTGGCTTAGCATGTCCGGGGCTGTCCCAGCACCCTCCAATCTGTTCCACTGATCCTCAGGTCTGCCTCCCTGCCAGCACCACACCGTTTCCACCACAGCAGCTCCACAGTATAATTTCAAGTCGGGGATAGTGATGCCCCCCGCCCCGTCCCCGCCGCCCAGAACCGCCCTTGCTATTCTAGGTCTCCTCCGATTCCAAACGAATTTTAGGATTGTTTTCTCTAATTCTGTGAGATATGCTGTTGGAATTTTGATTGGAATTGCATTAAATCTGTATAACAATTTTGGAAGTATGGCCATTTTCACTATATTGGTTCTTCCTATCCAGGAGCAAGGGATATCTTTCCATTTTCTGATATCCTCTTCAATCTCCTTTTTCAGAGTACTGTAGTTTTCAGTATAGAGGTCTTTTACATCCTTCGTGAGGTTGATTCCTAGGTATTTCATTTTTTTGGATGTTATTGTGAAAGGTATTGTTTCCCTAATTTCTCTTTCAGTAAGTTTGTTATTTGTGTACAGGAAGGCTATTGACTTTTGAGTATTGACTTTGTATCCAGCTACACTACTGAATTTGCTTATTAAATCTAGCAGTTTTTTAGTGGAGTTTTTGGGGTCTTCTGTGTAGAGTATCATGTCATCTGCAAATAATGATAATTTAACTTCTTCCTTTCCAATCATTATTCCTTTTATTTCTTTCTCTTGTCTAATCGCTCTGGCTAAAGTTTCCAGAACTATGTTGAATAAGAGTGGGCACAGTGGACATCCTTGTCTTGTTCCTGATTTTAGAGGGAAGGCTTTCAGTTTTTGGCCATTTAGTATAATATTGGCTGTTGGTTTGTCATAGATAGCTTTTACCAGATTGAGATAAAGACCCTCTATTCCAATTTTCTGTAGGGTTTTTATCATGAAAAGGTGCTGGACTTTGTCAAAAGCTTTTTCTGCATCTATTGAGATGATCATGTGATTTTTGTCTTTGGTTCTGTTAATATGCTGTATTACATTTATTGATTTACGTATGTTGAACCATCCCTGCATCCCTGGGATGAATCCAACTTGGTCATGGTGTATAATCTTCTTGATGATTTGTTGGATTCTGTTTGCCAGTATCTTATTAAGGATTTTTGCATCTATGTTCATTAGGGAGATTGGCCTGTAGTTCTCTTTCTTAGTTGGGTCCTTCTCTGGTTTTGGTATCAGGGTAATGCTTGCTTCCAGGAATGAATTTGGGAGTATTGCTTCCCTTTCAATTTCATTGAAAAGTTTGAGAAGTAGGGGCGTTAGGTCTTCTCTAAATTTCTTGTAGAATTCGGCAGTGAATCCATCAGGGCCTGGGCTTTTCTTTGTTGGGAGGTTTTTAATTACATCTTCAATTTCATTGGCTGATATTGGTTTATTTAGGATTTTTAAATCTTCTTGATTCAGCTTTGGTAATTCATACGAATCTAGGAATCTGTCCATTTCTTCTGCATTTTCCATCTTAGTAGAATATAAATTTTCAAAATAGGTATAGATGATCTTCTGGATTTCTGCAGGGTCTGTCGTGATATCACCCTTTTCATTTTCAATTGCATGGATTTGAGTCTTTTCTTTTCTTTTTTTAATAAGGTTGGATAAGGGTTTGTCAATCTTATTTATTCTTTCAAAGAACCAACTTTTTGCTTCATTGATTCTTTGTATTGTTTTTTTATTCTCCAATACGTTAATTTCTGCTCTGATCTTTATAATTTCCTCCCTTGTACGGGCTTTTGGCTTAACCTGCTCTTCTTTTTCTAGAAGCTCGAGGTTCACCCTTAAGTTGTTTATTTGCGCTTGCTCTATTTTCCTGATATAAGTGTTTAATGCTATAAATTTCCCTCTTAGGACTGCTTTCATTGTATCCCATAAGTTCCGGTATGTTGTACTGTCATTATCATTCAGTTGTAGAAAGTGACTAATTTCTTCTTTAATTTCATCTGTGACCCATTGGTTGTTCAGGAGGATGCTGTTTAATTTCCATGTGTTTAGGGAGTTTTTGTGGGATCTTTTGCCATTGATTTCCAATTTCATTGCACTATGGTCTGATAATATGCATGGGATAATTTCAATTTCCTTTGCATTTACTTAAGCAGGTTTTATGAGCTAGTATGTGGTCTATTTTGGAGAACGTCCCATGTGCAGCTGAGAAAAATGTGTATTCTGATGTTGTGGGATGGAACACTCTGTAGACATCTACTAAGTCCATTTGTTCAAAAGTTTGGTTCAGTTCTACTATTTCATTATTGATTTTCTGTCCAGTTGATCTATCTTTTTGTGACAGTGGAGTATTGAGATCTCCCAATATAATTGTATTAGTGCTTATTTGATTTTTCATGTCCTTTAGTACTTGTTTTATATAGCTGGGTGCATTGGTATTTGATGCATATATATTTATGATCGTTATCTCTTCCTCTTGGATTGTTCCCTTTACAAGGATGTAATAACCGTCTTTATCTCTCTGAATCCTTCTTGGCTTGAAGTTCACTTTGTCTGCAAAAAGAATAGCTACCCCTTTTTTTTTCTGGGTTCCTGTGGCATGGAGTATTGTTTTCCATCCTTTGACTTTCAGTCTATGAATTTCTTTCTGAATTAAATGTGTTTCTTGTATACAGCATATTGTTGGATCTTGCTTCTTGATCCATTTCGCCAGTCTGTGCCTTTTGATTGGTGAATTGAGACCGTTAACATTGATGGTTAAAACTGATATGTATTGACTTGTCATGATATTTTCCTGTTGTTGGTTCCCACTCTTTGTTTTTCCGCTTTCCGGCTATTTAATTATTTGCCCTGCCTGGTGGATTCCTTCTGTTGGGGTTCCTATCTCTTTCTAGAATGTCCTTCAGAACGTTTTGGAGTGCTGGTTTGGTGGTCATAAATTTTCTCAGATGTTCTTTGTCATAAAAGTATTTTATTTCTCCATCAATTTTGAAAGATAGTTTTGCAGGGTACATCAATCTGGGCTGAAAATTATTTTCCTTTAGAGCTTGCAATACATCATTCCAAGCTCTTCTTGAATTGAGGGTTTGTGCTGAAAAGTCAGCTGTGATTCTGATGGGTTTTCCTTCATAGGTGATTTGTCTCTTCTCCCTAACAGCTTTTAAGATTCTGCCCTTCTGTTGAATTTCTGGGATCTTGACTATAATATGTCTGGCTGAAGTTTTTTTTTGATCATGTCTAGTTGGTGTTCTAAAAGCTTCACTTATAGGGGTGTCAAATTCCTTTTCTCTTCCAGGAAAGTTCTCCCTGATTATGTCTTTGAACAAGGTTTTAATGTCGTTGATGCTATCTCCTGCTTTTTCATTTATTCCAATTATTCTTAAGTTGTTTATCTTTGAGTCATCTAGCAGCTGCTGAATTGATTTTTCATGGTCCCTTGCTATTTTTAAGAATTTTTCCATTTCATGATCACTAATTGCAAGCCTGTCTTCTATATCTGAGATCCTGTCCTCGCATTGGCTTATTCTGCTACAAATACTTTCAATGGAATTTTTTATCTCTTGGATATCTGCTTGAATCTGCCTTATAGATTCCATTTCTTTCCTATGCTGAGCATTCATGGTTTCTATAGTTTTCTTAAGTTCATCTATTTTTTTGTCTGTATCAGCTATAGTGTCCTTAAGCATGGTCTTCGTTGTAGACATTATCTCTGCAGTTATCTGTGAGATTATTTCTGTTTTAATTTTTTCCAGAACCTCATTCAGTTGCTTTGTTGTTACCACTTCAGATAGGCCAGGTGGGTGGCTTTCGGATTGTCCCACCTCGTTGCTCCCTAGGTTTGCCTTTGGTGAATTGGATGTGTGTGGTTGCATCTTGTTTAAGTGTCGTCTCATTTTTTCTTTCTTTAATTCCTGGGGTGATGTTTGCAAATTACCTATAGTAGGTTACTTTATTGCTAGTGTTTAAGATCTTTAGAAGATGACTACTTCTCTGCAGTATCTTCCAAGTGGAGCTTGCTTTTAGGTTTTGAGCTTTCTGCCAGATCCTACCTCTTCAATTCGTTGGGTATGCGAAGTTGCTACCTGTTTGGCCCAGTCCTTGATTCTTTGGTACTGTGCCACTGTATTTTCTGTGTCCCTTAGTCAATCTCAATCATGAAATATCAGGAAGGAAAGATGTTTAGAACAATTATTTCACATTTGGCTATAATGTTAACTAAAGCATCAAACAGAGCCTAGAAAATGACAGACTGAGCTAACCAGTTATTTACCACTTTTAGCTGTATAGAGTTGCGGTTATATAACAAAATCTAAAACACACCAGAAAAATTATATGCAGTATACAAGTCCTGTGTATGTCAATTTTTCCCCTGAGGAGTTTAAATTTAAAATGAGTTAAGGAGGAAATAGAGTATTGGGAGAAGAGGAAGGAATTAGATGTAAGGTTAGAGGACCAAGAGGGATCCCACTAAAATTGGGACACTAGTGCAGAGGACAGGTGGTAGAAAGAGAAGGAAGGGATAAAAGGAAGAACAGATCACAACCACAATCAGAAAGAAGTTAGAGGCGCTGTTTACACTCATATAAAAAACCAGAGAGAATAATGAAGGAAAGAGCAAATAAACATACAGAAACAAAAACGAAGTTAAAAACAATAAAACAGACAGATCAAAAATAAAACCCCACCAAAAAACAAAACAAAACAAAACAAAAACAAAAAAACCCTTCGCCAGAACAAAAAAACGAATCAGTGAGAAAAAAAAATAATAATAAAAAATAAAAATAAAAATAAAAATAAAAAAAATAAAAAGAATCAGTTCCAGGTGTTGACTCTGCTGTAGGCAGTTACCCTGTGGTGACAGAGTCCTGTTCTGTGCAGGTCCGTCCCAGTAAGCCAGGAGCGCCCTCTGGCGGGTGGTGAGCAGAGGCGCGTACTTTCAGGCAGAGACCAGTCTAGCTCGCCTCCGCTCTCGCCGCCCTTTCACGATCCCTGGGCCTGAGAGGCTCAGCGTGCTGTCCGGAGCGCGGGTTCCCTGCACTGGTTCCCGCCGCTCTGGTTTTTCGCCACGCCCCCCACAATGGCGCCGGGCCAGTCGCGCTCTGGCGCGGGACAGGTGTGGCTGAGAGTCCAGTCTCGTTCACCTGCTGACCTCAGCACACTTTCGTGGGCTCAATTGAGAGGCCCCGTGCTGCCCTGTCCGGAGCACAAGTTCCCAGAGCAGTTTCCGAGCCGCTCTGAGTTTCGCCACACCCCCCACAATGGCGCCCGGCCGGTCGCTCTCTGGTGCGGGGCAGCTGTGGCTGAGAGACACTCACCGCCGGTCAGCGCCGTTCTCTGCCGCTCTCCTGCCCCGCCACTGTCTCAGGATCCTCCGTGGGGGCTCCCTGGGCGCCAGCTGCCACCGTGGGTCCGTAGAATTGAGCCTCCGCCGGCGCTCCAACTCCCGGGATATTAGAAGGTGCACGCGCGCGGTCTGCTCCTTCTTTCCTTCTTCTTTGTTGGAAGTCACCCGTCACTGGTGCCGGGGGTCCCAGATTGCGCTTCAGAACTTTTCTGGGTTTCGGGGAGGCATCTCCCCCCCTCCTGCGCTTTCTGGGTCACTATATTCCCGTGTTCCAATGGTAACTTTTAGAGAGAGTTTTGCTGCCTGCTTCTTACTCATCCGCCATCTTGAGGTCTCTGCTTCAATTATCATTTGCTGTGTATACTGTGGTTTTTGTTTTTGTTTTTGTTTTTGTTTTTGTTTTAATGTGGGTACCGGGAGTCGACCTCAGGACCTCGCGCTTGCCGGGCAGGTGCTTATGCTGCTGAGCGATATCACCGGCCCATATACTGTTTTTTTAAATTAAATATTGTTAACAAAATGGGAAGGATTAATATAAAGAGCACTATAACTGGCCTGCTCTTATACAAGATCCCTATTATTCAGGAAAAGCTCCTTGTCTTACTGGAAGACCCACCCTGCTGCGCATGTGCCTCCTAGTGGTGTGCGGGAGGAGTGCCACAGTTGTACATGGCAGTGCTGCAGGACCTGCTCCAACACGGGAGTACGTGAAAAATGAATGTCCTAGAGGTGAAAAATTATCCAAGCTGGAGGATTATAGACACCACACTTTCCCTGGAGAGTTCACAGCAACACATGACATTCCCTTGCCTACATTCCCCTGTGTCTTCATTTTGCTCTGTTATGGAAATAATATCCTTTCTAATAAAATTCTTTATCTCCAGAGGGTCAATGAACAGATACTAGTAAAGAGGAAGATGAAATAGCAGAAACAAACGTATACATTCCCTTCATCTGGGGTCCTTCATGGTCTTGTACTCTTTGGTTGTTTTACCTCTGAGGGGCACAGAGGCTGTGTAAGTCCTTCTGCCTCATGAAGCACAGATAGCTTTGGACTTGGCAACTGCTATAATTTGGGGTTGTCCTGTACCCCAGTGCTCATGGGTGTTGTGCTCTGTGACCTTGCTTCCTCCAGGGCACCATGAGCTGTGTGGCCAGAGGCTTTCCACTGGTGGACATTGCTGCCCTACCAGGAGAGACCCACAGTATAGCGCTTCCTGAGGTCACCATTTTAATGTGCATGCTCTGGATGGTCCTTTGCCTCTGACATCTGCATGCTTACTGGAAGCTGCAGGATGACCTGTGGCTGTGGCTCTCTAAAGCGCTACCCCATTTCCTGTGGCCATGGCTTTAGAGCACTTATATCTTAACCCACAGTGCACCTTTGCAGAGCCCTCATTCCAAAGCTGCTGAAATTGGGACATGATTCAGAACCTGAGAGCTGGACTGCAACCAAAGTACTGTGTTTGGAAGCGACCCAGGGGATGTTAGGTGGCTGTTAGGTGGGCACTGACTGGGGATTATGAGACAGTGAGTTAAAACTCTGAGGAACACAACATTGACCTTGTTTCTGAGCTGGTTGCAGCTGGATCATCCTGGGGACCCTGAACCACGTGTCGACTATATATGAGAATGTGTCTCTGTACGGGGGAGGGTCTAATTGTCTACCCACTACTCTCAAATTCTTTGCAGTTGCCCCTCCTCTGAGACAGCGTTAACCTCTCTAGAGAGACAGCTCTTCATGAGAACAAGTACACCCAGAAGGAGGTGATGGTACATGGCTAGCAGCTTCTCAATGGAATGCCAAGCCACTCGGACATCTCCAGGCAGCTGTGTGCCTCTGGTCCTGCAGCAGCACGAGTGCCCTGTCCCGCCGTACTGAGGTGTTCTATCCCTCTCCTGGGCGGAGGTTCTTGGTACAGCCCTGTCTCCTTCAGACAGTTCCCCATCTGCACCCTTACAATGCCTGCTGGAAATAAGTGCCTTTAGAAGTAATTACCTCATTTTTTCCAGAATATCAGTCTTTTAAATTGTAAGATTTCCTGTCACAAAATGTAGATGAGACTGAATTAACTAAAGGTCTAAAATAAGATTTACATCACCTGCCATGAATTGAGCCAAGATAAAATACTATAGAAGTATTAACTGTTTCAGGAAGTTCAAGGTGGTAAGTGGTTTAGTTTTCCAAGCATGTGACTATTTTAATATGTCAACTGTTTTTCACTGTTGTATAGCTCTGTGTATATAGGTTAGGCAAAAATATCTAGGAAGTGTCTCTATCCCTTTTGAATTTGAACAATCAGTGCTCCTACTTGGGAGAACTTTCTCCTGTGCCATCCCTTATACTGGCTCCTGTGAATTCTAAGGCACCCGTCCCAGTGCACCCCATCCATCCACTTACAGCTCCTGTCATTGAATGAGAAAGAAGCGTGAGACTCTGAACAGATACGGGCTGTAAAGAGAAGGTTTCAGGTCCTTTGCCAACTTCATTAGAAGGGGCCTCCAGATACCTTTGGCTTTGGTTGTTTTCCTCACACGTGTGGTGAGGTTTTGGTCTCAGAAGCTCAGCCCCTGCTTGGAACACTGTCTTTCTCTCTGGTATTGTGGATCCTCATACACCCACTGAGGGTCGTCCTCAGCGTGGTCCAGGCAGGATTGTCGCCACACACCTGTTCTGGGGAGGTTTTGCCTTGACTTTTTTCCTCTAGGAATGTTAGTCCATGTTGATTCCCAGTGTGTATTGTGGGCCTGGGTCCCCTGGGTCCTTGGCTCTAGCCATGTACACTCGTGATTCTTTGGTTTCAGGTAATAGCCCTTTCTGTTACTGGTCCCTTTGCGTTGGTGAAGACCTGAGCTTTAACCATGTCAAAGCCATGTACAGAGATGTCCACGTGTCCACCTCTAACACAGAGGGAAAAAAAACTAAGTTCTACCCTGATTTGAGGTTGAGATTCAGCTGTGGGTAATCATATCGCTACACGCTGGTGTGTCCACTTAGAAGTAGTTCTGCCTGGCCTTACTGGAGGGGGGTGGGTTGAAGGAAATGGAAATATATTTCCAAACAGGAAATCTTCTTCCTTGGTGCTTTCCTGTCATGATGAATTTAGATGTGGAGCCTTCTGTCCTGCTAACAATGCTTAAAGCGTGGGCCTATGACATGTGTCACAAGTCGTTTCTCATATTTCATATATGATTTGAGTGTATCAAATGCGCTCAGATGCACCTTCAGTAAAACTTGATTCCATTTTATAGTGTTTCCTCTGAAAGCTTTTACCAGAAAGACTGCCTGAGTATGGCCTTCCTACAGGCAGCTAGCCTTTAGCATGCAGTCCCTGTGGACCAGTTAGTGCAACTCGATTCATCTGGGTGTTCCCACCCAAGTTGACTATCAATTAACCACCACAGTGGGAAATAAGACTCCGTGTGACTTTAAGGCCCATTGTTAGAGTATTCCTCATATTTTTACAGGGCTAATATTTTAGTGATTATTTCCACCTTAATTTTTTCTTTGGGGGCTGGTGAGATGGCTCAGCAGCGTAAGCACCTGCCTGGCAAGTGCGAGGGCCCGAGTTCGACTCCTGGAACCCACATACGAAAAAAGGGCCGGTGATATCGCTCAGCAGCACAGGTGCCTGCTGGCGCATGAGGTCCTGAGGTCGACCTCTGGTACCCCCCCAAAATTTTTTCTTTTCTTTGACATCAGTCCTATTTGAAAAATTCACCTCTATGAATTTTTTAGTAATTCTCTTCATTTGAGTATAAGCTCCAGTTTCTTCAAGTGGTGCCATCAAGGGGACCATAAATTTGTCTTGTGAGTAGCTGTATTGGTTTTCAAGATGTGTCTGTGCTTCGTTCGCTGAGTTGGTGACCACCTGGTTTGAACGCCCTATTGCTACAGCTCAGTGTCCTCCCAGGTGTGAGGTTTGGGTTCTGCTCCAGACAGCTTCACTTGAAGCTGGATTGGAAAGTTAGAGGGTTGGAAGGAAGATGTCTTCAGTAGTGTTCCTTGGACAGCTTCAATACTAATTCTGTTTTGTTTGTGCCAGAATTATGCAGTGATCGTCACTGGCAGTGTTTTACTACCTTCATTTGTTAGTTAGGACCTACCAAGGAGACAGGCGATGAACCCTGAGAACATTACACTTCCAGAGGGTCCCACTGCTGGGATTAACTCACTTTCATACTCCTAGAAATGAGTACAAAACCTGTGTGTGGGTCTTGGGGATTTGCTCACCTTAGTGCTTTAGTATGCGGTCTTCAGGGGCTCGGCAAGTGGCACTACAGTTCTTGGGCTCAGTGTGAGTGAGTGACACTCAAGAGTTGGCCTCTAGCACTGGTGATTCTTGGTGGAGTCAAGGACAGCTGTTGTGGCCCTAAGAAGTATCAGTCTCATTGATGCAAACACCGAGCCATTCACAGTGATAAGCCATGCCAGAGTCTCAGAAGGTCCAGGTGAACTCTGGCGCTGAGAGGTAGATGAAACATCCATAAAGGGTGACAGTGGTGCTGAGGGTCCAGTGAGCAGGTGTGCAGTGCAGTGATTCCTCAGGTTTTATTAATCACAAATGTGATTCCTTCAACTTGTTCGTCCATGCAGGGTGATTCTATAAACCAGAACCAGTAAAGTTCTGAGCAGCCCAGGGCCGGAATCTGTTTTCTGAAGTCCTCTTTGTTGGCTGCCTGTCTCCATCCTTCCTCTGTCTTTCAGTTCTTTAAGAATGTTGCAAAGTGCCTGTATGTGCAGAGCTGGAATCCAGATCCTTCCTATAGACTAATAAGGGACAGCTGCCTTGTCAATTGCAGCAGGGGCAGTACCCTGCCCCCCGGGAGTGGTGTGAGCCCTGCTTACTATTGTAGTCGAGGCTGCAGAGGACTGGGGAAGTTGATGACCCCAGAGGGGAGAAGTGCACACCTGTGATGCCTGGGAACTGTGGTGTCCATAGTGTGAATGATGTGACATATATCTGCACAGAATTCTACTTCTCTGGAATACAGAGCGGGACATGGACTCGCTGAGTCATTCACCTTGTAAGATGCAGGCAGTTCCTCATAGTAACACTGAAATCTCTCAGCCAGTTTCTTAAAGGTCAAAGGTACCTGCAGCATCTTAGAAACTCAGCAAAACAGATGAAGGACTGAAGTAAAAGTGCAGGGTTCTTAGAATTCTGCCTCTTTCTCTAAAAGCTTTTCCCTGGACACTTGCTGAACATCAGTGTCCTAGAACATTTGGACATAGTGCTGGTCATGGGTATCAGCACCTTCCCTTCCGGGCAGAAAGAGCTCAGTAGTCTCCAATTTAAGCAGCAGGATATTGCAGTCTTCCCCACCACCACAGTGGGCAGTGCTAGGCTTTCCAGGATCTTCAAGTCAAAAGCATGAGCCAGAGCGCTCTCCTGTGGGTTGGCGGCAGCTGCTGGTCTTGCTTTCCAGCTCTCAGCCCCTTCTGCATTGATCTGAAACTTGCCCATGACTTTTGAAGTGGTCAGTCAGAAATCCAGGAAGGCAGGTGCCCTGCAGGGAAGGTGGAGGCTCAGAAAGGATGTGCTGTGTATGGGGGTGGACAGAGAAATGTCCTTCCTCTCGGCTATCAATACAGACTTATAGCTCATGAAGAGCAGGGACGTGGCTGCCCACTCTGACGTGGCTGAGCCTCCTGATAACTGCTGCAGGGTCACTTCCCGTGTGGAGAAGCAGCTGCTGACGAGCCTTCTGGGCTTTCATCCTTGTCTGTTTCGGGCAAGGCATTCTGTGAATGGTGACAGGACAGGTGGTGGCTATGAGGAGAATGAAGAACATGAGGCTGGCTGCCAGGAGGAATGGCTGTTGTCTACAGAGCTGGCGGGACAAGTACCACCCTTCCCCTGTGCACTGACCAGCAGCTGAGTGAGTGATGGGACCTGACTGGCCAGCTGAAGACTGAGGCTCGGGCACCACAGATCCCCCTCCAGCAAAGCTGGCGAGACCTCTCCCCATGGACTTGGGGAATCTCCTTCATCATCAGGCCTGAGCCCATGGGAGTCCCAGCTGTCTGTGTCCTGACTCACTGTTCTGAAAGAATGATATCAACCCAGGCTCTTCTGGTGAGGAGGTGTCAAGTTCTAGCTCTTTTCCTTGGGTAAGGACGCGGGGGCTTCAGAGGTGCACTCTTGTTGTCTTGTGTGTTTCAGTCTTAGGTTCCTCCTGGGAACAGAGTTCCAAGCCTGTTTGTGTCTCTTTAATGGTGCCCCGGAGGGAGAAGTCTCTGAAGGTGCCAAGTCCAGTCAGTGGTGTGCATCCCGGCTCGGAGTGCGGTGCTCCTGGTGTTGAGTTTGCAGTGCCCTCTGTTCCAGCGCATGACTCTGTGCTCGAGGGTGGTCAGGTTCAGTCTGCTGTTTCAGCCGTGGATGCCTTGGGTCTTATTCCCTTGATGTCCTGCTGGTGCCTGGCACAGCTGCCTTGTCAGGTGCACTTGGGATGACGAACTGACCCCAAGTCTTGAATGTGACCCTGGGTCCCAGGTTGAGCAGCACTTAGGAAGCAGTTTTCTGTGGCTGCCACGTGGACCCCAGAGAACAGAGGAACTTCTGTCATTCATACCTGGGAATTGACATGTCGCCGGTGTAATGTGGTCTATGTCTCCATGGGCTCTCCTCTCAGATTGTTTTTTCTTCTGGATTTTTGAGCAAAGGTGGGCTCTCCTGAGCCACTGCTCACCTTGTGTGGAGCACATATACCCTTATGAAGAGGTTTAAATCTGCTTTCATGTGTTCTTCCCAATGGTAAATGTGGAGATCAATAGTAAGGTTAGCATCTTGGTCATTTCCTTAGCAACTGTAAAGAACAGAATGTAGGCTGCAAGGTGCTGGTAATTTCTGCCTTTATTTGTTTTTGGTTTTGTCCACATGTCATATTGCCACACATCTGGGCAGAGTGTTCTTTCTGTCACCATTTTGATTTTTTCAAGGGAGATTTAGGAGATGCCCCTTCAATCAGGACTAAGGTCTTTCTTTGATACTTGTGGCTGAAGAGACTCTCCCTATGTTGATTACCATTAAAGTAGTTCCACAGATAAATACTTTCTTGCTCTTCTGTGTTTGACATGGTGACTGCTGTCCTTTAAATAGCAATTTCAGTATGGAATGACCCAATTTGGCAGTTTTCACTCTGTCTTTAATATCCCCAGAGGAGTGACTTCCCCATGCAGGCTGAACCCATGGCTCAGCATTGTCAGCAGCGGTTCGACCTCTGGGCATCCAGGGCCTCTACCTAGGGACTTGGAGAGGACTTCAAATCTGTTCCAGTCAGCACAGTGTCACCTGGCTGGCTCACTGACTGCATGTAGTACAGGTGAGAGCCGGGGATATTCTCAGGGTGTGTGTACTAGCAATGCTATCTGGAGAGACAGTACCAGGAGAAATGTATGTATGTGATGTCCACAGGCAGTGGTAGCACCAAGAACAAAAAAAACTCCAAGAAAATAATTTTTAATAACTACAAAAGCAAAACAAAAAACCCATAAAACATACCCGCTCAACAGAATCTAGCTTTCCTGCGCTGATAGGCTTCCTTCTACTTTTTTTTTCAAACTGGCCCATTGGCCAGTGACAGCTCACTCAGGGCGCATCTCCTGCTTTAGTCTCGTGGTCCACATCCCGATCTTCCTTGGAAACATCCTTCCACCCAGAAGTGTGATACAGACTTCCGAGGCAGTCCTCAAGCCGATCGAGGGGGTAACGTGATTAACCGTCACTGCTGGGAAGCTGATTTTCAGTATCCAGATCTTAACCTCTCTCTGCCTCAGGTTGGTATAGTCCTGGGAGCCATTTTTTGAACTTCTTGAAGGAATAAGACAATAGGATAAAATGTGTGAATCTGTGTCTCAGACAAGCTAGGAGCTCTTGACCAGCTCTGAGCCTGAGGCCTCCTGTCATTAGATCCTTAGCATGCTCGTGAGAGCATGAATCCATAGGTGCTACTCAACCGTGTCCCAAGAGAGAAGCCCATTATGAGCCTTGGGGGCTGTGTGTCCGGTCTACCTAGAGGAGGGCTCAGGGCCTCATAGCCTAGAAGTTTGCCTCTGGGGAAGTTGCAGTAACTAGATAAGGAAGAGTGTGTTTCAGAACATGCACTTGTCCTCTGGTTTTGCTTACATGTTCATTTGTCCTCAGTGTAGGTCATCATGACTATTTCATGTGGGCACAGCTCCTGTCACCTTGATATTTCAGGTTTCTTATACTGACCTCTTGGGCCTCATTTGCCATCCAGGAGTGGACACATATTTACCTGTGCATTATATTCACCATTGTTTGAGTTTGTTCACAATACTTTCATGTACTCTAAGAAGGTTATGAGGCTTCAGACTTGGAGCATAATCTCCACGAATCAAGACAGTTTGTGAGCAAAGGATGAGTTCATTTCTTCATTGAAGTTCACCATTGCCGTTTGGGGTGGAGCTGCTCACCTGAGCACTGCTGCCTGAGCACTTTTCTCCAGCATTCACCTTTATATTTGTGTCTGTTCCCTTCACTGAATCTAGGGCCTGTAATGCACTCACCACAGTGAATGCTGCTGTCAGGACCCTCACAGACACATGGGAAGGAATTGGGTGCACATGGAGATGGGGGGGGTGCATGTGGTTTTCTATCCCAGTATGGGATCTCAGATAATATTCCAGGGGATGCCAGTGGCCATTCCCTGGCTGACTTGGTTGCCATAGTACCTGCTGTAGACCGTGCCTAACTCTGGAAGATCTATGGTTCTAAATTCCTTCTTTCTATCTTCCTTGGCGGAAGGGCAGCTCTTCAGGCTCCTCCATGGGGAAAGAAATAGGCATGTGTGGACCTTTCCTGGCTCCCTGCCTCTACCTGATTAGTATACCATGAAGCTTTTGAGTTTTCCAGCCACTCTTCCGTGCTTTTGATGCAGTCGGTTAAGGATGCTGTGTCTCAGGTGACAGTCGCTGCAGTGAGCACCACCAGCCCTCATAACTCCTTGCTCATATTTGTCATCGTGCACATTGCATGGGAAGTGTGTGGAGTCCACAGGGACTTGTTCCAGGGACTCGGCCTGATGTAACACGTTGTTCTTGTTAGGTGATGTTAGTAGGTAAGCATTGGAGACTGATCATTCTTTTGATCTGTTTTTTGTAAACCTCAAGAGAAAAGACATTGGTAATGTCTAAACCTGTCCGAAGGGCTCTCCCATGATTTTCTTGTTTCAGGCACTCAGCCTTTTATACCACAGGCTCCCTTTGTTGTGGTAAAGAACTGAGCTTAAAAGCTCAGCACTGGTCACCGTCATTTGCAGGGTTCCTCCCCATAGATTCTACCTCTGACACTGAAAGGAGAGTTCTTCCCGGATCTTAGTTGAGCTTCAACCATGGCTGCTCTTTATCTCTTGATACTTGTGTTCTTTATAGAATTATCCTTAAGTGACTCTGTTGGAGTGAGCTGTTTGAAAGTAAATTAGAAATTTCCAGCTGAAAAAAAAAAAACAAAAAACAAAAAACTGCTTTCTTGATGCTTTCCTGTGCTGCAGTATCAAAAACTGGCTTCCCTTTTGGCTTCCCAATAATAGCCACAGGGCTTCTTCCTGTGACAGTCCTTAACTTTCACGCATGTGTCAGTCGTTTCCCCTTGAGGAGCCCTCTATAAACATTGATGGTTCCATTCCACACTGGCCCCTCTAAAATTCTATACAGAAAGTCTGCCTGCATGAGGTCTTCCCAAGAAAGTTAGATTTTAGCTTATCCTGTCCCATGAGCCTTCTAGCCTGATTCAGCATTGGCTAGTTCAGGAATACGACACTGGATGTGCTGAGTCCTTTTTGACTCCTTGCGAAAGCCAGTCACTTTGATGTTCTTAAATCTCGATTGAAACTGGATGCAGTTACAATCTATTAATAAGCATATTTTAGAAAAATGGGAATAAATTGTTTTGTAGATATGTGATACAGAAAATAAGCGTTTTGTTGCCTCTTGCTGCTGCTCTGAATTTTCTCATAATGAGAACACTTTGACTGAAATATCCAAGCAGACGAGGACACATGGGTATTTGAACCCAAGGTCCGGGGCTACGGCTGACACTCTCTCTAGTGTGAATTATGGTGGCTCATAGAAAAATGAGATTTTTTTGAGTGATAAACACATTGAGAAACCTAAATATGATTTTTAAACCCATTCATTAGGGTACTTCGATATTTTTGCACTTTTTTCATTCTTTTTTGTGTATATGATGTATTCACTCATATTGGAAGAAATCAACAGTGAATCTTATTTTTAATATTCTTCATTAAGAATAAGTTCCATTTTCTTAAAATATTGGGGCCATTTAGGTGATCATTCTTGTCTATCAAGAAGTCTGCGTCAGTCATCTTAGTTGACGGCCACCTGGTCTCATATTACACTGCTCTACGTGGATGTCCACCCAGTGCGAAGTCTCAGGTGGTGTCCTAAATTTCCCCCAGTGGCAGTTCCAATTGTGGCAGAGGAGTAGGGACAGCGATTCTCACTGGCGGTGCTGTGTTTCTGCCCCCGCCTCCGCTCAGTTAGGGTCTGATGGGGAAATTGGGCAGTCGTGAAAACCTCAGTCCCAGAGTGCATCTGTGGCTAACACTGATGATCAGCTAAAAACTTGTGTATCCAGGGACCTATGCTTTTGCCATGTCTTCCAGGTGCTACCCTCCCTCCCTGCATTTGTTTTTAAACATGGTTGTTGGTGGAAAATATACAAGCATGAGGCTCTTGTTCATAAAAAGATCCTTGTTTGTGAGGGAAGGTTTGTCTCCTGCCAGCTTTGTGGACCAAAAACTACGTAAGAAACAAGGCCCCACTGGCCATCTATGAATCCTGAGTCCCGCATCTTAGCTACACCGATGGTCAAGCTGGTCAGGAATAAACTGGCAGCCCAGTGAGTCACCTCAGTGCTCAGTTGAAACCTTGGTGCTCCAGTTGTGGTCTGTGTCACCACTGTCACCACTGTCACCACTGAAGGTGTGAGGCCAGTTCAGCCCGGGCGGTTACCTCATGAGCATGTTTAAGTTAATCACTCTACGGAGCAGACTTGAACTTGCAATGACCTAAGTGTGTGCAATCTATGGATTTCCCTCTTCCTCCGAGCAGAGCTGTAAGCCTGCGTGAGGATTCTTCCAAGGAGGGTGACATGTTGACATCTTAGGACATTTACAGTCTAATCACTGGTGTCTAGCCTGTCTGAAATGGGACGCTTTCAATTTTGCTTGTATTGATCTTTACTGCCCATAGCAGCTCATTACTTAAAGGATGGGGTCTTGTTCAGGCCATTTTGTGTCTATATCATTTTTGTCATTTTTCAACACTTTTCTCTTGATATAGTGCTGACAGCTGGTCACATTGTGACATTCTGTGCTTAGTCTTCCCTTAGTATCGGGGAAGAGCTTGGAATAAAAATGAATGAGCAGGTTTAACATGCCTTCCCTCAATTTAATCTGAGATTTGACAGTAGTAGTGAAGAGCTGCTCTTTCCAAAGCTGGCGATAGTAGGAAGGCCACTTGTCTCCTGAGCAGGAACGTACGGGAGCAGATTAGGGAGATCATTCAGTCCCCACACATCGTCACTCACCTGTTCTCCTAGAGGTCCGCTGAAGTGCTGGTGCTGGTGCTCGCCTGAGTGATCCCGAGGACCTGACTGTTTTCTGGTACTGTGGATCATGCTTTATGAAGGGCTGCAGTTGAGGATGACACCAGTTTTAGGGCACAGCTAACTGGCTGAGGGACAATAGCAAATTTCACATTCCAGGAAATGTAGTCTAAAATCTAAAGTCTATCCTGTGGGTCACAGGATGATCCCAAATATGATGACATGCCTACTCCTAATATACCTATGTTGTCTGACAATAAAACTCAGTGCAGAGCTTCTTCGTGTCTCTTATGGCTATTTGCAGTTGATGGAGCCCACTGGCTGGGACCTCACCACTCCCACAATGACAAGGTAGCACTCACGTTTATGCACATATTTATTCTTGTGTTGAATATTGACATAGCTGCTTTCTGTCCTAAACGTTGTCATCAAAAATATTGATGACATTACCCTTGTCCATGAGAGTCCTGTGCTGTGGAGAGAACAGTATGTGGTATGCTTTTATTTGCTGTTTGATCAGTCTTTCCTTGGGATCTTTTTTGGTCAGAGAAGGCTTGTGATTGGACCAATGTCCCTTTTCCCATCCTACATGAATACAACATACACGAGAGAATAAACTGCCCCTGTGGAGAAGAGAGTATTGTGAAATATTGTGAAGTATTTTCCTTTCACACAGCAGCACATCAATTCCTCGCTGAAGGGTAAGTGAGGGTTCTGGCTACCATAGAAAATTGAGTGGCAGTGGTGTGTGATGTTTGTTCCCAAGATGGATTTCTGCTTTAGCTTCATTTAGACCATGTGCTCTGTGTTGAGTTGATGAAATTCTTAGCTTTAAGCTATCCGATAGATACTTCTGAGGCATTCAGATTCTCCTTGGCTTCCACTTCTAAGACACAGATCAACCTGTGAAACTGTGCTTTCTCTGTGAGATGACGCCAGTAGTCTCCATTTGTCTTTTCTCTGGCCTTGACTGAGTGGGTTTGTCTACCACTGATGATTATGGTGACTTCAGACATACCAAGCTCCAAAACGAAGTTTGTGGTTCAAATTGTTACCATGGAGAGAGATTTCTACACACTTTTCATTGGTTGATTCTAGGGGTTCAGAGCTTTAAGTGTAAAAAAGCCCACAAATTCTCTTACTCACAGAGGCTCTCCAGGTTTGCGCTCTGTTCCACCTGTGTGATGACTATGGCGTGTTCTTTACACTACGTGTGCTGGCCCAGTCGCTCAATATGACTGCTGTTTTGAGAAGAGGTAGAGCGAGAAGATCTAGGATGGTCTGGGAACAGATCCTGAGTGCCCTGTTTGGGACCTGGGGCCAGTTGACAGAACAGGGAAGTTTTCATGTTTCGGAGGCTGTGCTCTTGAGTGAGGGGCTGAGAATCTATCTGAGTGTGGTCGAGAAGTTTGAGACTTGGTCGCGTTTGTCTTTGCTGCTTTTTCCATTTGACACCCTGGTTCCCGAACCCCATCTTTACACTGACTTATTCAGATGGAATCTTGAACTCAGTTCTTCCATGGCACCCCACTTTGGGAACCTTCTTTTGGAGGACACCTCTGATTATTTGGTGTGGTTCTAGACTAAATGTTGGGCAGTGCCAGTGAGCATGCTCTGGCTGTGGCCACATCGAAACCTTGAGAAGTGCAGTGATTCCAGCAGCTCCGGACCTCCTGAACTCTGGCTTTATGCTCATCTGAGGACTGTTAACTGATCATGGCCTTGGAACCATTGTGACCTTAACTGGAGCACTCTACCTGCAGGTGCTCTTTAGCGTTATGGACTTTTACACCACAGGCGTCTTTACCTTTGACGCACTCGCCACACCGTGCCTGGAGATGTACTGGGCCGCAATCACTGCTGCTACCTAGAAAGAGAATGAATGGGAAGAAAGATGTTGGTTGAGGGGTGTAGATACTGACTACCCAGGCTGAGACCTGGGACCCACTGACAGAGGAGGAAATGTTTCGCCTTTCTGAAAATGTGTGCTCTGAAGCGGGTGGGTAGGCGGCACAGGTGGGTTGAGTCTGGGTGTTTTCTCTTCTGCATCTTGAACGTGCTGACCTTGGAGTCAGGCCTGTGTCGGTAGTAATGGGTGCAGGGAAAGAACCAGGCTTTGTTAATGCTCTGTGGAAACCCAAACTTTCCTCCTCAGAAGGTCTCTCTTCTGTTCTTTGTTTTGTATTTGTGTCTCCCAAAGGGGCCAGCTTGTTTCCAAACAGTAGAGGAGGCCTAAACTTGAATGTGTAATGCTTGTTGCACTTTCCTCTGCTCCGGAAGGGCCCAACAATTTTCCCACACAAGGAGTTCATCCTGAAATCCAGTCCCATCTCCCTGGTGTCAGGGTGCTGGGCCTGCCAGGGTCCTCATTCCAGGAGTGTGATCCAGAGCTGTCTTCCATGGTGCGGAAGCAGCTGCTGGTCTTGCTTCCTGGGTTTTAACCTTTATAGGTTTGTGTTTGATGTTCCTTGGGGACTCGGGTGTGATTCAGAAAGCCTGGGAGGCAGTGAAAGTTCAGAAGCCTTGGTCACAAAGAATTTGGCTTTTGTGCAGTACAGGGAGAAATGTCCTATTCTTCCCACAGCTGTGCTCACTTACAGCCCAGGAAGAGCAGGGGCCCAGAAATCCCCTCTGATGGGGGGAGCTTCTCACCAAGTTGGAGCCTTTCTGGAATGAGAAGCTGCCCCTGAGACCAGCTATCCTTCTCAGTCCACTTAGTTTTCTAGGAATAGTGCTGTTTTTCAATTCTTTTTTTTTCTTTTTTCTTTTTTTTTTTTTTGCGGGTACCAGGGGTCAACCTCAGGACCTCGCGTGCCAGCAGGCGCCTATGCCACTGAGCGATATCACCGGCCCTTTTTTTCGTACGTGGGTTCCGGGAGAGAATACTTTAGAAAGCTTTTAGTGTTTGTAAAAATATCTAAATCGATATCTAGTTTATTTTGTACATTTCAATCTTTCATAGTGTTTATGTCTTCATGTTAAACATTTAAATTAAAGGAACACTTCCTTAACATCTTTCCAATCTCTCTCTTCTGGGAAGCTGCAAGGGTATGTCCCTATTTTTATTGTCTTTACTTCTTGAGCAGGGGAGAAATAATTATGAAGACTCCTATTCTAAATACAAGGCAGACCAGAATGAGCTCTGCTGGATTTGCTGGATCGTAAACCTAAAATAAGAATTTGGGGAATGTGCTATATTTCCTATGATTGTGCATCAAATGAATTAGGAACTTACATCCAGATAAATCTTAGAGTTTGAGAGATCAGAATTTCAAAAATCAGGGTGTTGTCCTCTTGCATTCTTGAATTGTGGCTCCTCATTAACTGCCAGTAGTGTCCCCTTCAGCTGCAAAATTAGCACCACATCTTGAAATCTGACTTGCGCCTTTGCTACTGCCTTCTCTCCCATCCTCTCACTTGGTAACTTGACAGTGATGAGGGATAGACCAGGAGAGATTTCCTGTGTCATAGAAAATGCAGTGAAACCATACTGCAGGTAGATGGAGCAAACGGCTCCCTGGGACAGTTAGGTGACAGGAAGAGTTTAACAAGAGCCTAGCTCCCCACAGATTGGGCTCCAGGTTCCCACATCCATGTCCTTATATCTCTGGATATTTTGGGGTCCTTTGTCATATCAACAGAGCTATGAATGAAAAGGCTGAACCCCATAGGGTCTGTGAGACGCATAGTCTCAAGTCTAAAGTGTATTTTCCTCCTTGGTGATCTGAGGTTGAACTCCAGAATATGGTTATCTGGTCCTCCTAACCCAGCCTTTGATCTCTATGGAACTAGCCCTGATTTTCCTTTTGGGAGTTATGGGGTTGAAGTTAAAGTATTTCCCTAACTAGGAAATTTTGTGGCTAGACATGATTCTATGATACAGAACCAAGCTATGTAGTTTTCCAGCCTCCAGATAACTGCCCCACAGAATGTGCTTGTGATGTATGGCAGGTCATTTCTGCTCTTCAAGGACTAGTTTGTTCTCCTTTGATACATTCTGTCTGTCTTGGTACTGTTCCATCTGAAAGTTGTACTCCTGCAGTCCTACTGGCATAACATTTGTTTTTCCTAGAAGAACAAATTCTTTATTGTATCCAATGCTGGCCATGGTCCAGCCTGCTTCAGAACTGACTAGATCTGATCACAACACTGGATATTCATGGCTTGCTTTTTAGTGTTCACAAAAGCCAATTATGAACTTCTGAATTATCAGTTGAATTTGGATCAGAATTATGTTCCTGTTAATAAGGATGATGTTTTATACTGATAGAAGTACTTTCTAAATACATAGTACACAGAACTTCTGTGTTACCAATCAGTTGAGAATTCTTCTGACCAACTCAGAATTTTGAATTGGCAAAGTGCACCTCTGCTAGTGGCTCTGGGCTTTGAGTGCCCAATGGTCTTCACCCCTTAATGTTACACCTCTGGGCCTTGATGCCAGCAGCTGACACCAGTTAATGTCAGATACTATTGCTTGTCACTGCTGGTTGCTGGTCTCTCCTCCTGCTGATCACCATTGGACCAATGGCATCTGGCACTGACCACGTTAACAATTCTGGTGTGTGGGTCTCTTGTTACTGAAACCCCCATAGAGAGTTCTTTTTTGGGGTTAGGTTTCTCACCTGGCAATATGGCACATGGATGAAAAATAAAGACAAAGTTCTGCAGGTGAGGAGCTCTGAGATGGCCAATGTCTGTGGAACAAAAGGCCATGAGTCCAAAAGCTCATGGCTTTTATTGGTATCAATAAGGGAGGTGAGTGAGAGTAGCAGCAGAGTGCTAGGAAAAAGAAACTTTGCAGGCATTGGCTGTAATGAAAAACAGAGCAATTTTGTACTAGGCACAAAGGCTCTCCAATTAGCAATGTACTGGATAGTTTGATATATGTAAGGCTGGCACGTTTGCTGCCAGGAAGGTATAATTCTTATTGAGTCCCATGGCCTCAGCTGAGATGTTATCTCATGTCTTAGCCCTGGAATCTGAAGGCTCTTGGTTGAGCTCCCATGCCAGCCATCAGCAGGGGGGCCAATTCTCATCCATGTGTTGCATTGAAACACGTTGGCATCTCGACAGGACACGATCACATTCTTTTAGCCAGTTAAGGGAGCATCTGGTTCAATATAGCCAGGTATGCATGTCTCAGTGAGTAGCGTTGAAGTAAAAGTCAGGGAAAGATGGAGGCAAGGGGCTTCATTTCTCAGGAAAGCATAGCTTGGCAGTCTCCCACATCTTGTCACTAACAGCTTCAAGAGGTAATAACTCTCTTTAAAGGGACTACTCTGTCCATATTTCTTGGGAAACAACCTCTTACAAGACCTCCCAAGCTCACAGCTGAGAAATAAATCAGATTTCCAAGACCTCTGGAGCAAGGCTTTATTTGAACAAGGCCTGTGTTGCAATGAGGATTGGGGGTAGTGCAAAGAGGAAGCCCTCCTGAGGCAGGGAGGGTAAGGCATGGCTAAAACTAGCTGGGAAAGTAGACATGACACAATCCCCAGACATAGGCGCTGAACCATTTTCAAAGCCCTGCACATGGACTTCTTGCAAGAACTCAAGCAGGTTTTTGATAGGATTATCTGGACATGACACCAATGTGGAAAATATAAAAGAGGGACTGTCGCCGTTGAGTGCTTGCTATTCTCTCTTCATGGTACCCCACCCTATGCTGTAGGGCAGTCATGGCAAACCTTTTAGAGACGAGCCCCCAAGCTGCAACCCAAAACCCACTTATTTATTGCAAAGTACCAACACTGCAATTAAACCCAAATCCTGAGGTTTTAGCTTAGAAAAAAACTCCTACATTAACATCTTTTGTCTTAAAAACAGCGTGTGTGCCATAGGTTTGCCACCACTGCTGTAGAGTGTAGTTTTTAAATTCTCCTTTTTTATACTTGGTCCAGCCTCACTGCAGAGCCTTTTTACCTACCCTTAATAAACTTTGCCAATATTTGTGCTTGTTGAGATCAATTCTTTGGGACACAAAGAACCTAGAAATCACCTCTACGTAGAGACCCCTTCACTCAAAAATCCAGTAACATATTTGGCTTAGCTAGCCAGGAAACTGGGTAAGACCTTTCGGGCACATTTTTTTGTTTCTCTAAAATTTATGGCTGGGAAGATCCCCCCACTCCTCCCTGGCCACCCCAGGGTAGGGAATCCAGAGGGCTTTCTCGTGACCCTGTGAATGGTTTTCTGATGTACCCCACCATGTGGGATGGTAAAAAGGGAGAGTGCATGGCCTGTTTTTTCTGGACTGTAAGTGGCTTATAAACCTGCTTCAAGTTTATCTCCCCTTTTCTTCTCTTTCCCAATTTCCGTCACTCTACAGGTATGAGTTATAATAAATAGCCAGAAATCCTGTTATTAGTATAGTGAGCTTTTTTGTCTTCATGTTTCTATTCTCCATGATACTTTGCTATTCCTTTGGGGCAGGTGGCTATTTAAGCAGGATAGTAAGCTATATTTCCCAGTTTACTTCTTTCTGTGTTTACAGTCCCATCTGTACTTTTCCCCTACATGGCCTTTTCTTTTTTGGTATTTCATCCTAGTTAGTTTACCTTCTGCCATTTTGGTTCTTCACATGACTGACAGCCATTTTTGGTTTTTGAGTCAGTCATGTGGGTTCCACAATGTTAACTATTTTTTTTCAACTGGCCTCATGGTTCCTGGGAAAATCTCACCCTTATAGATGGGAGTTAAGTGTCAGATTATAAGGAGCATACGGGCTTCCTCTTTTCTTTTGAATTAGTCTAGATCTCTTTCTTTCTTCTAACCAAATTTAGAGGCATATGCCTGATGGCCTGAGCAGAAGAAAAGAACAGCCAGTAATGCTTAACTCAAGTGACTGTGAATACACAAAAGTAGAGCCATTCTTGTTCTTAGGACTTTTAAAAGGGTTTTTTTTTTTTTGTTTTTTTTCCTTTAAAAGTAGTATTTAAGGCAGTAGAGACAGACACTTGAGTTTTTACTATCTGGGTAAATGTAAGAGATACAGTGGTACCTCATTCATGAACTTAATTCATTCCATGAATCTGGGGAAAATGGCCGCAGTCATGCTCATCCTCTGATGCTGGGTTTGCGAACAGACACAAAATTTTGCCAAATGCTTCTATTTGCAAACCAAATTGTTCATGAACAGAAGCATTTGTAAACCAAGATATTAATGTACTGTTTCTCAAGTGGCTCTACCCTGCTTAAGTACAGCCATCAAGTGGCTCAGTGTGACCAAAGGAGTTCTGGTGGCCAGAAACTCCCGTGAGATTAAAGGCTAAGGAAAGCCATCAAATGGCTCAGCACCCTTGTCTCTAAGAAGTTAGTGGGCCCCAGGTTGGACAATCTGCCATATTGGCTTCTGTGAAAGATGTTGGCATCATCCTACCTTCAGAGATGTCTGTCCAGTGAATACTTGCAACTCACTATTATAGGTAGCTAAGTTATTTAGAAATATTGTGGGCAGTCAGACAGGCTGGGCCCTCAAAAGATCAGTGCAGAAGACAACTGTGGTTGTGGGCACATTCACTAAGGCCAGGCTTAAAAAAAAAAAAAGGAATAACTACACTCATATACTTTCCCTAGGGGTGAACACCGGTGACTGACATCAATCACTTTGGGGTGGATGACCAAAACCACATTAACCCACCTCTTCCAAGAAAGTCCTTGTCCATCCCATGTGTGCTTCCTATGTGACTTGCTTCCCAATTTGATACCAATTTAATCAATATTACCCAAGTGACCATATTTGTTGTAATCTTATTGGTTAACCATAGTTTTGTCCCACCTCACACCCACCTTGTGACTTCCCATTGGATCAATATTACCTAAGTGACTAAACTTGTAATCTTATTAGTTGATGATAGTTTTGTCCCACCTTAAACCCACCTCACCTCATGGCTTAGCCCTTGAGAAGCCAGGTCAGTGGGCAACCCACTTTACTGGCCCCCTTCTGTCCCTCTTAGAAGCTTGCTTTCTCTCAATAACTTCTTCCTACTCTTAACCTCTGTTGTTCTTAGAATTCATTCCTCAATTTTAGATAACATGAACTTGGTGTTTCAGACATCTAGCAGGTTGGGAGTTATATTTCCCTTATTATTTGGATTATTTGGATTAAGGGATGCTTAGTGGGGCTCAAATTTGGTCTCCTTCTCCTGCATGGGGCACCATTTTAAGGACCCAAGACCCTAGTTTTCTCTCTCTTGGCCCAAAGATGAGCCATGGGAAACCTCATGAACCATGCCCTGCAGATTCCACTGACTTCGCCGCTCAACGGTACCCTTGATCTGTGGGAAAATTTCGACACTGATAATGTGAAAAAGGAACAACTTACCTATTATTGCAATATGACTTGGATTCAGTATGAACTAGGAAATGGTGAGATGGGTATGGTATGGCAGTTTAGATTATGGTACTATTTTTCAATTAAATTGTTTCTGCTTAAAGAAAACAGAGTGAAATCCCTTATGTGCAGGTTTTGGTGACCCTTTATTTCAGGAAAAACCCAGAAACTATGGTATCTAGAGTTGCCCCTGAGGAAAAAGAAATCTTTGATGGTCCTGGCCTCAGATCCTCATCTGTCTCTCAGGGGGATATAGGTCTCTGTCGTCTGTTAAATGAAGACAAGCACACTGGAAGGTCTCCTTGACCTAATAAACCTCAGACCAGTAAGTCAGTCCCATCCCCTGCAGGTGATGCAGAAGCTCCACCAGAGCCTAGCGCCCCAGAGGAACCCGGTATTCCTCAGCCCTCCTCAAGCTCCTCAGACAGCTTGAAGTCCCACTGGATGTGCAGAGCTTTCAGCCCCAAGGATGTGCTCTGAGTGGTGCTTCTTGCTCCTCTGACTCACAACTTAGCCTATCATGGTGAGATGTCCAATTCGTCTTGGCCACTTGCTGTACCACAGATGAAAGATGATCCTACAAGAGGCTGAGAACTATGCAAATGAGCACTACACGTTAGGAAGGGAAGGAAAATGGCCTGGAGAGGCTCTTCTCCCTTCAACAGAACCAAACTGGGACTATAATAGCCAGGGACTAAAAATGATATAACTGCTCTTGCTCTCACAATGAAAAGGTGTATTAAGAAATCTGTTCATTATGATGAGGTGAATGGGGTCATAGAGGGAAAAGAGGAAATCCAGCTGTCTTCCATAGCCAATTAGAAGTTAGCTCCAGATATTCAGTGTAAATTACAAAAACGTCGGAAGGGTCCCCAGACACCTATGACCCAATTGCTGCAACCCTTTTCTAAGTTCAACAATCGATATCCAGAGGAGGGTCAGAAGAGAGGCTAAAATTATAATTGTCACAATTAAATGTTTTAAACTCACCCAAATCATCTAAGGGAAAATCCAACAACAGTGATAGAGTTCCTGTTTTAAGTGCAAGAAGTCTGGACCCTGGGCACGTGACTGCACCAAGACACTGCCTGGGCCCTGCTCCAAGTGTCAGGTGGCCAACGTGCCTGACTCATGGTACTGGAGGGTTGACTGTCATTGCTCCCAGAGAGGGGCTAGGTCAGCCAAACCCTAATTTCTCAGGAAGATTGAAGAGGCCCAAGCAGAACTTCCTTCTATTGGAGTATAAAATGCATATGTTTCATGATGAAACAAATCCCTTCTGGGTGCTGTTTCAAGAGTGTTACATATGGGCTAGACATTGTTCTAGTGTGATAAGAAAGGACCTGGGCTGACACTTAGTCAAATCTCTCCCTGCTTTGCTTATACCTTGTGACTACTCATCCTTGAAGTTGCTAAGGTCTGATAGTGGGTAAGATCCTTGGTACTTAATAAGCCCAATTTGATAACCTGTGTTTATTTTAGCCAGCTATAATAAAGTAGTACAAACTGAATGGCTTATATACAACAAATTTCTTTTAGTTCTGGAGGCTGGAAATCCCAGATCATGGAACGGGCATGGTCGGGTTCTGGTGAGGCCTCTTCTGGACTGCAGACTGCTGACTTCTCGTTGTATCCTCACATGGAGGAGAGCAGAGAGAAGGTGACTTCTCATGTCCCTTACAAGGAAATTGATCATGTTCACAGGGTTCCACCCTCATAACAAATTACCTCCCAAAGGTGCTACCTACTAGCACCATCACAATGGTGATGTCTTTCTAGTAAATACTTGCATGTCACTATTATGGGTAGCTAAATTATTTAGAAATATTGTAGGCAGACAGGGCTGGACCCTCCAAAGGTTAGTGCAGAAGACAACTGTGGCTGGAGGAACATTCACTGAAGGCCAGGCTTCAAGAAAAAGAAACAACTACACCCATATACTTCCCCTAAAGATAAACAGCAGTGATTGATATTCTAAATAGACATCAATCACTTTGGGGTGGAGGACCAAAACCTCCTTAACCCACCCCTTCCTGGAAAGTCCTTGTTTGTCCCATGTGTGCTTGCTATGTGACTTGCTTCCTAGTTTGATCCGCATTTAATCAGTATTACCCAAGTGACTATTACTTGTTGTCAACCAACAACCTGGGGAAGGCCATTAGCATTCAGTTCAGAACAATATTTCAGCATGAGGCCAAAATCAAAACCAACTTAATTCCTCCCAGGTTCATGGGCAGAGTGACACCAACTGCTGGGACTAAGATAGTGTGCGACATAAACCTGAGGATGTGGAGATGCCCCGCTCACCATGGAGTGGCCCTAATTGGCAAGGTAGCCTCACAGAGGAAAGCAAAGTGTACAGTGCAGGGAAAGTGACCAACGCCATTCTTGGAGGTCTCAGACCCAGCTGCATTTGAAGCTTTGCCTAAAACTTCCCAGTAAGGCGAGGGACTTAATGATTTTCTTCTTGTATTGAAGCCAGTTTCAAGTGGTTGTTCATCTCTGACATCTGAAAGAGCCTGAAAGAATGCTTTCATTTTTCCAGCTTTGTTGGAAAACATGTTCTCCCACAAGAGTATTGCGTGCATTCATATGCGATGCAATTGCTTATAAAATATACATTGAAGGCATACATACTGTTGCATCCAGAGTCTCAAAATCTTTCTTACACCAACTTGTTTCACCAGATGAAAATGGTTAAATCAACCTCTGGCAAAAATTTTTAATGGTACCAAAATTTATATAATTGAAAAAATTTAAGGGCAAATGAACAGAAACCTACTATAAATTGTATCTGGGAACCATGACCCATCAACCAGTTCCCAGATTTGAGCCAGTTTACAGACTAAGAACTGAGAAATTTATATGGTCAATCTTTTTCCCATCCTTCTCCAAAATAACCTAAAGCCTTTTGTCCCAGTGACTGTACATTGGAGGTAGCAAAATGACCAGACATTTCAGGGACTACTGGACACTGGCTCTGAGCTAATGCTGATTCCAGGGAATCCAAAACATCATTGTGGCCCTCCAGTAAGAGCAGGGGCTTATGGAGGTCAGGTGGTTACTGAAGGAAAGGTTTATTTAGCTCACAGTTTGTAGAGGTTTCGGTCCATAATTGACTGGCTCCAAGGCAGGGAGGTACATGGCAGAGGGGCAACAGTTCATGGCACCGGAACACAGCAAAAACAACAAGGGGGCATAGCAGCATCTTTCTGCCCCTTATATCTTATCTAGACTGCTAAAATTAGGGCAGTGCCAAACCAACCAGTGGACTGATTAGTAATCACACACCCTGAATCCAGCATCATGCACTCTAGATTCAGTCACCTCCAAAAAAGCCCTATGACCCCATGAGGCTTTGGGGAGACATCTGGACACAAGCTACAACAGGCTAGGTAGGTTCTTCAAAAGGCTGTATATACTTTGAATCAGCATCCACTATATGGTTCTATGTCTCCCATAGCAAAGATTCATGGGTCCAGGAATCGGGGTGGAAGTGGGAATGATACCACTCACCATTACCCCCAGTGATCCACTAGCAAAAGTTTTGCTTCCTGTTCCTGTGATCTTATGTTCCACTGGTGTAGAAGTCTTAGTTCCAGAGGGGGAAAAGCTTGTTCTAGAAAGCACAACAATAATACCATGCAACTGGAACGTAAGACTTAGACCTGGTCATTTTGGTCTCCTCATGCCTCTGAGGAAACAAGCTAAAAAGGAAGTCACAGTGTTGGCGGGGGTGACTGACCCATACCATGAGGAAATCAGACTATTATTTCCCACTGGAGGAAAGAATATATTTGGAGTGCAGGAGATCCCTTAGGGTACATCCTAGAATTACAATGCCCTGTTATTAAAATTGATGGGAAACTACTACCCAATCCAGGCAGAGCAACAAATGTCCAAAACCTTCAGTAATGAAGGTGGGTCACCCCACCATGGAAAGAAGTGTGACCTGCTGAGGTGGTTGGTGAAGGCCAGGAGAATACAGAATGCATAGTAGAAGGTAGTTCTAAATACCAGCTATGACCACATGATCAGCTACAGAAATGACTGTTATAGTTCTCTTTTAATATGATTCCAAAGCAGTATAAAGTCGATAAATTTAATTTTTTTTTTTTTTTGTGGGTACCGGGGGTCGAACTTAGGACCTCACGCGCCAGCAAGCGCCCGTGCCGCTGAGCAATATCACCGGCCCTTTTTTCATATGTGGGTACCGGGAGTCAAACTCAGGACCTCATGCTTGCCAGGCAAGCGCTTATGCCGCTGAGCTATCTCACTGGCCCTTAATATTGTTTTTAAGTATTATTAAACCTATATTATAATGTTCAAGTTATGAAATGTTAGGAGTAAGCATCACCCACTGAAAAACTTGCCTTCTATTCTGCGGGGGGGGGATTAGTGCATTCCCATTTAATATTATAACATAACAAGATAGTTATAAGATTTAGGGATAATTATGAACTTGTCCTTGTATCTGGAGACTATGTTTTAAAGAAATGTGTCTGGTTGACAAGGGGTGGACTATGATGGTTAGTTGATTATGTCAATTTGAGTAAGAAACACCCAGATAAATTGGCTCAATGTAGTTCTGGGTGTGGAAGTCCCAACTTAGGGAGAATTATTACCAGAATAGTAAAAAAGGGAAATGAAGGTGAAGGGGAAATTAAAACTTTAAACAAAAGCCTGCCAAGAATGGCTGCGGGAACCAAGCGAATATGTCTGGGCAAGCCTGATAAGAGAACATTCCTATATTTGTGTAACCCCTGTTTTTACTGCCTTTGGGTAGCTGATGGTCTTGAGATGTATATAAATTCTTATATATTTGTATACCTTGTATTAAATCTGTTTCTCTAGCAAGCACTGACTGATACACATCCCAATGTTCATAGCAGCACAATTCATAATAGCTAAACCCTGGAAGAAAACTTTATACCCATGCACAGATGACTAGATAAAGAAAATGTATCTATATATAATGGAATACTACTCAGCTATAAAAAGTGACAAATTTGAGACATTTGTAGGAAAATGGATACATCTGGAAAACGTTGAATGAAATAAACCAGACACACAAGCTTAAATACCATATAGTATCTCTCATTTGAGTGAGGCAAACAAAATGATAAAGTTTGGATAGAAAGTTCTGAGAGGATGGATCTCTTGCAATAGGAAAGTGGTCCAAGAGAACAAGGGTGAGGGGTGCAGAGGAGAGGAAGGGGGAATAAGAATAAAGATATGCTATATATGGAGAACTAATAATCCCAATTACTGCAAATGCTATAGGCTATGACATAAGCTAAGACAAATAATAGTGCTTCAGCAATTTTAGATTTACCAGAGGCAAAGAAATTGAGCAGCACTCAGGGAAGTGAAGGGAACCAAGCTTTACTGTGCCAGTGGGCCCAGAGGAGCTACATACTCCAAAGTCTGAGCCCCAAGCTTGTGTAGAAAGTTACTTTTATACCTTTTATCAGGTAGGGTGTGGGGGTCTTTTGTGAGTGAGTAGAACTTTACAAATGTAGGAACAAACTGGAAACAAACAGGCTAGGTATAGCTTGTACCTCTGGTACATTTTGTGGTTAGCAAACCTGTTTTTAGAAGCAGAAGGAACACTGCAAACTATTGACATATTTCGATTTTGATACATTTGAACACAAAAGTTCTTCTATAATAGGAATGAAAAATGGGGTAGAAAAACTGAAGGAGGGGAGAGGAAGGGGATTAAAAAAATGGTGTAATATTTACATGTAACCATTCCCCAAGACAATTGTAAACTAAACTGCAAACATGTAGAAATAAAATAAAAAAATTTTAGAAAGAATTAAATGTATGGGTCCAAGGGATCTGTATTTTAACACATTCCCTAATTAGTTCTAATAATCCAGTGTTTGGGAAGAAGAATCACACATTACTTCAATAAATCTTAATGGTCTCCTGTAAAAAAAAAAAAAATCCAGTGCCCACATCACCATTCTCAAATAAATTTTGCTTGGTTTCTTAAAATCATGTTTTGGACACTAGCTGCATGCTCTTTCAATACATCAGACAAGGGGTCTCATGTCACCCTTTCTCACATGCAGCCATGGCTTATAACTGCCATGCCCACCCCCAAATCTACAGGCCCTTCACATTTTGGCCGCAGTTAAACAGTTCATTCTGCCTCTGGGATGCCATGGGCAGCATTGCTTTCCACCACCTTTTCCTTACTGGGGTAGTTAGGACTGAGCCACAGGGCACATTGGTTTCCTTTGTTCTTAATCACGAGTGGGTGGGTTACCAGTTTAGCTCCCTTCAATAGACCAAGCACTGTTTGCTGAACATGAGGGTTAACTTTCTTGTATTTTTTTCTTTTCTTTATTTTTTGAGATAGGGTCTCACTATGTAGTCTAGGCTGGCCTTGAACTCATGGTGGTCCTCCTGCCTCAGCCTCCCCAGTACTGGGATTACAGGTATGTGTGAACACACCTGGCTTTTTTTTTTTTTTTTTTTTCATTTTTAAACCCATATTAAACACCCAAAGGAGAAAAATGAGTATCATAGATAGATGAAAACACAATTCCCAAAGCTACTAAAACAAATTATAACCCAGGTGAAATATATTTATCAAGCCTAACTTTTCTGACTTCTGTGAGTTATGTTTTTTCAGATGAAATATAATTTTAATTAAGTTTATTGATACATTTTAGGTGTACATAATGATCATATTCATCATAGGGAATTTGTACCTGTACATGATATAACTTGATTCAATTTTTCCTTTCCCCTGCCCTCCCTTCAGCCCCTATTACCCTCCTTATTTACAAAACTTTTTTTCCATTTTTTCCTTCTTATTTTTTTCCTTTCCCTTCCTTCCTTTCCCCTCCCCCTCTCCCTCTGAACATTTTAGTTCCCCTTCCCATTTGAACATTTTATTCCTATTTCACAATATCTATTATACATTTTGGTCATATTTACACTTTTGTTTTCTCACACCAGAGAAAAAATACAGTACTTACACATGCATATCCAATTTATTTCACTTAAGAGTATGGCCTCAAGGTGCATCCATTTAGCTAGAAATGTCTCAAGCTTATCCTTCTTCATGTTAAAGTAGTACTCCATTGTATAAAAAAAGCAGATCTTTATCCATTCATCAGTTGATGAGTATTTGGGCTGTTTCCAAGATTTAGCTATTACAAACTGTGTCATTATAAACATGAGTGCATATATCACTGTGGTATAATGCTTTTAATTCTTTCTGGAGGATATCAGGAAAGGGAATAGCTGGGTTGAATGGAACCTATTGTCCTAGTTTTTTGAGGAATCTCCTCACTGATTTCTATGTGGTTGCACCAGTCTACACTCCCACCAACACTGAAGAAATGTTCCTTTTTCCCTACAACATTTGTTGTTGGTTGATTTCTTGATGATAGCCATTCTTTCTGGGATGAGGTGGAATCTCAGTGTTTTAATTTGCATTTCTCAAATCACCAATGATGTTGAACATCTTTTCATATCTTTATTTGTTTCTACTTTTTCATCTGAGAAGTGTGTATTCACCTCAGATACCCATTTTTGGATTGGGTCTTTAATATTGGTGGGTCTGATTTTTTTTGTGTTCTTTATGTATTCTAGACATTAGTCCTTTGTTGGAGGTATAGCTGGCAAAAATTATTTCCCATACTGTGGGTTGTCTCTTTACTCTGTTGGTGGTTTCTCTTGCTGTGCAAAAGCTTTTTAATAAGATGAAATCTCAGTTGTTGATTCTTTGTTATACTTCCTATGTGATTGGGGTTTTGTCCATAAAGTCTTTGACTATACTAATGTCTTCAAGAGTTTTACCTATTCTGTCTTCTAGGAGATTTAGTGTTTCTGTTTTAATATTTAGATTATTGATCCATTTCAATTTTACTTTAGTGCATGGTGAAATATATGGGTCTAGTTTTAATCTTTGGCATGTGGAAAGCCAGTTTTTCCAGAGTCATTTATTAAAGAGGCTACCTTTCTTCCAGTGAAGGTGTTTGCCACCTTTGTCAAAGATAAGGTGGCTAAGTGTTGTAGTCAGGGTTCACAAGGGAATGGATTTAATACAGGACATATAATTTATAGGGTTATTTTATAATATTCACTCATACAGTCAGATGCAGAAGAGTGTAGGAGCTCTATTCACACACTAAAGACCCAAAGAATCCATCTGTGAGGGTCTGGACCCCATGGCAATGTCCTGCATGAGTCCAGCTATAGACCTAGAGTCCATGACAATGCCCCCAATGAGGCCAATTGGAGGCCTAGAGCTCACCCACGACAATGTTTCATGCAAGTCTGTATCAAGGATCTGCAGTGCAAAGGCCAGTGGTGGAAGCTAGGAAGTCTGCACCAATGTTATGAAGGATCTGTGACAGCAAGCTGAGGGATCTGCACTGGAGCCAGGAAGTGACACTCAAGGTAAGGATCAGAGCTCCCCCAAAAAGAACTGCAGCCATCCTCAGTGACAGCAAGGACCTGAGCTCCTCCAATGATGCGAACAACTGAATTCATATCAGAAAAACTGGTGTGACAAGCTTCTCTAGAAGAATCAACAACACACCATCTTCCCCTCCAGTTCTACTTTTATGCTATTGGCAACAATCCTCAGGTGGGCCTTCCACACCCAGAACCACACTGATTCAGTTCAGTTCAGCTGGATATTACAGTAGACCATTATTTAATCCACCACACTAAGTGTGTCTGGTGTTGTTTCTGCATCTTCTAATCTGTCCCATTGATCCTTGGGTCTGGTTTCTTTTTTGTTGTTGTTTGTGTTTTGTTTTGTTTTTCTTTTTTGCCAGTACCATGCTGTTTTTATCACAGTAGCTTAATAGTATAATTTCAAGTCAGGGATTGTGATGCCCCATCCCTTGCCTTTGTTGCCCACAATTGCCTTTGCTATTCTAGGTCTCTTATGGTTCCAAATGAATTTTGTGATTGTTTCCTCTAATTCTGTGAGATATGCTGTTGGAATTTTGATCAGGATTGCATTATATCTGTATAGCAGTTTTGGAGGTATGGCCATTTTCACTATATTGGTTCTTCTACCCAACAGCAAGGGATATCTTTCAGTTTTCTTATATTCTCTTCACTCTCCTTTTACAGAGCACTGTAGTTTTCAATGTAAAGGTCTTTACTTCCTTTGTTAGATTGATTCCTAGGTATTTCATTTTTTTGGGTGCTGTTGTGAAAGGTGTTGTTTCCCTAATTTCTCTTTCAGTGAGTTTGTTATTCATGTACAGGAAGGATTTTAAGTTTTGACTGTTGACTTTGTATCCAGTTATGCTATTGAATTTGGTTATTAAATCTAGAAGTCATTTGGTAGAGTTTTTGGGTCTTCTATGTAGAGTATCATGTCATCTGCAAATAATGATAATTTAACTTCTTTCTTTCCTATCCTTATCCCTTTTATTTCTTTCTCTTGTCTAATTGCTCTACCTAATGTTTCTAGAACTATATTAAATAAGAGTAGTGACAATAGATGTCCTTGTCTTGTTCCTGATTTTAGAGTGAAAGCTTTCAGTTTTTGTCCATTTAGTATGATGTTGGCTGTTGGTTTGTCATAGATGACTTTTATTGGATTGAGATAAAGATCACCTATTACAATTTTCTGTAGGGTTTTTATCATGAATTGTTGTTGGACTTTGTCAAATGCTTTTTCTGCATCTACTGAGATGATCATATGGTTTTTGTCCTTGGTTCCATTAATATGGTGTATTACATTGATTGATTTGTGTATGTTGAACCATCCCTGCATCCCTTGGATGAATTCTACTCAGTCATGTTGTATAATCTTCTTGATGATTTGCTGCATTCTGTTTGCCAATATCTTAATGAAGATGTTTGCATCTATGTTCATTAGAGAGATTGGCCTGTAGTTCTCTTTCTTAGTTGAGTCCTTCTCTGGTTTTGGTATCAGAGTAATGATGCTTGCTTCCAGGAATGAATTTGGCAATATTGCTTCTCTTTCAATTTCATTAAAGAGTTTGAGAAGTAACAGTATTCTCTAAATTTCTTGTAGAATTCAGCAGTGAATCCATCAGGGCCTTTTGTTGAAAAGTTTGGTTTAGTTCTAATATTTCATTGTTGATTTTTTGTTTGGTTGATCTATTTGTGACGGGTATTGAGGTCCTCCATTAAAATTGTATTAGTGCTTTTTTGATTTTTCATGTCTGCTAATATTTGTTTTATATAGTTGGGTGCACTGGCATTTGGTGCTTATATATTTAAGATTGTTATCTCTTCCTCTTGGATTGTTCCCTTTATGAGGATATAGTGACCTTCTCTGTCTTTCTTAATCAATCTTGGCTTGAAACCCATTCTGTCTCTAAATAGAATAGTTACTACCTCTTTCTGGGTTCCTGTTGCATGGAGTATTGTTTTCTATCATTTGACTTTCAGTCTTTGAATTTCTTTTTGAATTAAATGTGTTTCTTTTATGCAGCATATTGTTGGATCTTGCGTTTGATCCATTCTGCCCATCTGTTTCTTTTGATTGGTGAATTGAGACCATTAACATTGGTGGTTATAACTGATATGTATTGACATATCCTTGTCATGTTAGTTTCCTGTTGTTGGCTCACTTTTTTCCCCTCTGTTTGTTTGCCTTGCCTGGTGGATTCATTCTGTTGGGGTTCATGGAGTTGTAGTCCTTGTTATCTCTTTCTAGAATGTCCTTCAGAACATTTTGGAGTGCTGTTTACTGTTCATGAATTTCCTCAGGTGTTCTTTGTTATGGAAGTATCTTATTTCTCCATCAATTTTGAAAGATAGTTTTGTGTGGGGTACATCAATCTGGGTTGGAGGTTGTTTTCTTTTAGGGTTTGAAATACTTCACTCCAAGCTCTCCTTGACTTAAGGGTTTGTGTTGAGAAGTCTGTTGTGATTCTAATGGGCTTTACTTTATAGGTGATTTGTTTCTTTTCTCTAATACTTTTTTTTTTTTTTTTTTTTGTGGGTACCGGGGGGACGACCTCAGGACCTCGCGCACCAACAGGCACCCGTGCCGCTGAGCGATATCACTGGCCCCTTTTTCGTATGTGGGTTCCGGGAGTCAAACTCGGGCCTTCGCGCTTGCAAGGCAGGCGCTTAAGCCGCTGAGCCGTCTCACCGGCCCTCTAATACTTTTTAATATTCTATTCATGTGTTGAATTTCTGGAATCTTGACTATGATATGCCTTGCTATAGTTTTTTTTTTAATCATGGCTAATTGGAGTTCTATATGTCTCACTTATCTGTATGTCAAATTCTTTTTCCCTACCAGGGAAAAAGAAAGTTTTCTGCCATGATGTCTGTGAACAGGGTTTTTATGTCATTTGCTCTATGTTCTGTTTTTTCTTTGACTCCAATCAATCTTGTTTTCTTTTTTTTTTTTTTTGCATCATCCAGCAGCTGCTGGATTGATTTCTCATGGTTCCTTGCTATTTTTAAGAAATCTTTCTTCTCATGATCGCTATCTGGAATCCTGTCCTCTATATCTGAGATTCTGTCCTCACACTGGCTTGCTGCATATACTTTCAATGGAATTTTTGATCTCCTAGATAACCATTTGAATCTGTTTTATGGATTCCTTATCTATCCTGTGTTGGGCATTCATGGGTTTCATTATTTTCTTTTTTTTTTTTTTGTGGGTACTGGGGGGTCAACCTCAGGACCTCGTACGCCAACAGGCACCCGTGCCACTGAGCGATATCACCGGCCCCTTTTTCGTATGTGGGTTCCGGGAGTCGAACTCGGGCCCTCGCGCTTGCCGGGCAGGCGCTTACGCCGCTGAGCCATCTCACCGGCCCATAAAACAGAGTAACTTTCTAAGGAACAATTTGAAGTAGAGATAATCTAAAATAGGATGATATAAGACACAATGGTGATGTTTTATTACGTTTTTATTCTCCACTCTCAATCTTTGTTTCCATTCCTGTGTGCCATAAGCGTTTGGCTTCATCCTGGCTACTTCCTGCTAATTTAGGGTGAAGTACATGGCTTTTGGAATGGAAGGCATTGATATAGTGAAATACATAATTTTTTTTCCTTGAAAAAAGTGGTCAAAGATGTTTTCTTGGCTATTAGTTTAGAGGATGCCTGTTTAGATTTTGTACAATAAAATACTTTAAAGCCCCATGTAAGCTCCGATTATTGCTACTAGGTGTGCTATCCCTAAGTTTAAAATTCCTTCAAGGGTGAGTCTGATTTCAGATAGCATCCAGGAAAATAAAATTGAAAACCAATCTCTTCTTCCTTGGAGGAAAAAGATTTAATGATGTAAGGATTATTGGATCCAGTGAGCTTGTTGTCTAACTTTATCAATATTCATTTCTACCTGCGGTGAGGTATTGATTGTAGGAGCAGCAAGATGAGCTCATAATTACCTAAGCTCCCCCTTGTTCAGCCAAGACCTAATCTAAGGTGATTCTGTTATCCAGCACCACCTCTGCCAGGGAACAAAGAGACTTTTGTAAATTGCAAGGGACCTAGTAGTTTTATTAGTTCTGATTCTAAGGATTTGAAACAGATTTCAAAGAACGTATTGGCAAGGTGCACCCTCCACTAGGATAGCAGGCTATAACCAAGGAAATATTTATCCCCATCGGGCATTCCTCCAGGGAGGTCTTGCACCTTTCTTGAAATGAGTTTTAAAGAAGTAGTCCCATGTTTGGTTTTCCTTTGCAGGATGAAAAGTAAAAGGTTTTGCCTGTAATCCCAGCATTCTGGGCAGAAGGACCATAAGTTTGTGCCCAGTGAGGGAAATTTAATGAGACCCTGTCTCAAAATAATAATAAAAAAAAAAAGAGTGGGGATGTAGATCAATGCAAAGGTCCTGGGTTTAATCCCTAGTACTGAAAAAGGGAGAAGGGGAGGGGCAGGGAGGGACAGACCATTGAAGTACCGAGGAAGCATTGTCCTGACTCTGTGGCATTCCATAGACAATTACATGCCTGGAAAGTTCCATCATTGCTGCATATGGAGATATATCCTCAGAGCATCAAAGCATGAATTGGTTTGTCTCACTAATTCAAATAGCCATGTTTTCTCCCCAGGTGTTACCAGGATAATGTATAGAATTGTTAGAGGTGGGATGATAGATGTCCAACTTCAAAAGGTATGGTTTTCTCTGGTACTGGGCCATGATGTAGCTTCTTTTGTTTGCAGTTATCCTCACCATAGTGGTGAAACACAGACAAGTAAGTGTCTCCTTAAATGAGAATTGAACAACTGTAACATGGCTCAAAATTCTGGGTTTTTTGTTCATTTGTTTGTTTTTTGTTTTTTAACAGAGCTGCACCTAATCAGAGCCATGCAAGTGCCCAGGAGCCCTAGTTGGAGGAGGCCCTCTGGTCATCACTTCCACCATGAGCAGTTGTAGTTCCCAGGATACCAGTTCATTTCTGCTAGTTCTGGATTCAGATGAGAACCTTGCTAGAAGCCTGGCAGTCTCTTGGTGTTTGAATCACCACGCCTGTCACTCCTTCCAGAACATCTTGGGAGCAACCAAGTGCCTGGCTATTCCTTTGTGCCTGCTGTCCCTCTTCTCCCTGGTCACCATGGGGGATGGGTGACATAGGCCTAAAAAGTACTTTGGATTGGGCACCCTTCTGACTGCTCTTCCATCACTTCCTGTCTCCTTCACCTCTTCTTTCCTCCTTTCTTTTCCTCCTTCCTTCAGGATGTGGAGAGATGGGTGTACACATCACACCCTTCTTTCTTCTCAGATGAAACTCAATAAAATGCCTCATTCCCCACCAAGGGGAGCCAGGAGCTGAGGCGGAGAGTGTGTGTTTTGCGTTCACTCCTTCTAGCAAGGGAGAGTGTTCTTGTATGCTGGTGGGGGTTCCTTTTTGTCACATGTGATATTGCCTAGTAATATCACTGATATACCATCTTGTGAGATCCTCAGAGGTAGAGATTGAACCAAAGATCAAATCCTCATGCCTTAGGGATAAAAGTCTTGTTAATCCTGACCACACAGCTAGAGGTGTCCATGAATGGGTACTCTCAGGCCCATCAAGACATAACACAGGTGTGATAGTAACCCGGCAAAGAAAAGGACACACAGGGGATTAAATCTGAGCAGATCCAGAGGGCACAAGTAAACTCTTTCAGTTTATAGCTAGGTTAATGTGTAGGTGAGAAGATGGGCATTCCTTGTGGGCATTCCTTCCTTCCAGCGGCGGAAGGAAAAGAAGCTCAGACTTGACTGGGTGGTCTTACTCTGTGGGTGCACATGGACCGCTGCTCCACTGGAGCCCACTCTGACTTGGCCTTGAGAGACAGTGGGATAGCGGTTTGGGTGGTGCACCCAGTTCCGACCTTGTGTAGAGTCGTGTCCTGAAGTAAGGGTATATAATAATATCTTGGTTCATGAATGCTTCTTTTTGCAAACAATTTTGTTCTCAAAAGCGTTAAACAAAATTTTCCTTCCCTTCACAAACTCCACATCGGGTGACAAACAACTGTGGCCATATTCCCCGCATGATCACCCACGGCCGTCTTCCACAAAATCATAAAAACAAATCAGGTTTGTGAACCTGACTAATTTTTTCTCTCTACTTTTGCTTGCTTTATTCTTTCTACCTGAGTTCTCCTTTTAGTCAATTACCTCCAGACACTTGCTCTGAGACAGAACATTTCATGGAGGTGGGGAAATGGGCAGGAATGTGAGCCAAAGGGCTCAACGTCTTGTCTAAGATGGGAAGGAGATTCCCATCTTCTTCATTATGCCTTCAGTTGACGTGGGAGTGATATTGGGACACTGAACCAGCCGAGCTGGGCTCTGGCTCTGGGCTAGCCCCTACAGACTCCATGACTGTCAAATCTCACCTGCCCAGGATATGTTTCTGCCTCATTGGTGTGAAGTTCATCTATGGCTCCTTGGCTTGCAGGGTACCTGCCAGGTTCCAGAGGTACCACTTACAGTAGTCTATAAAGAACTCCATGCAGCCCTGAGGGGTCCTAGAACAACTTAGAATTAGTTAATTGCCTTCATCCTATACAGCAATTCCCTAGACCAAGATTTTATTTTCCCAATTGAACACTGCCACCTGGTGGGTAAGTGTGGGAAATAGCAGAGGTAGGGTTCCCAGGAGGAAGGAAATTCCTTTAAAATAATGTAACAGTGTGTTTCTTGTCCCTTTCAATGTCATTCTCCAAATAAAAAGATTCAGGATATCAAAGAGGTCAGAGTAACTTTGCTTAGGCTGCTATGACTTATTTAAAAGGGTAAATCAGGTGAATTTAAATAGGCCCCATGGGGAAAGCAATGAGATGAGGAAGATAAGCCGTAGAACTATAGGGGCCCAACCGCAGGGAGAGCCCAGGCTCAGATCAGCCCTGACCTTCAGGCTGTCTGCTCAGACTTGGGCTCCTCGTGTGTAGCATCCGGACAGTAATGGTACTAACACTAGGAATGGTGAGAACAAGTGAGATCATCCATGTGTTTTTAGCACAGATCCCATCACAGCAAGTGTTTAGAAAACATCAGCTGTTGTTAGTTGTACTTCATACCGGAAAGACATAAGGAAAGTTACTTAAGTTCTTCAGCACCTTTGGAATAAAGTCTCCATTATCCCCATTGTCCAAGAGAGATTTATGGCAAGGCAGAGAAAGGCAGGTGATGAGATTCTCCCAGATTTGGAAGGGTGTGAACAAAAACCAAGAAGAATAATTACCATTTACTGAGACTTGACTATGCATCAAAGTTTGTTGTATGTTTGTTGCATGTTTTAATTTCATCATTATAGCTACTCCTTGAGGGAAATACTATATTAGGATTGCTGTTTTATAAATGAGGAAGTAGGCCAAGGATATTCAAGGTCACATGGCCAGTGACTGATGGGACCAGGGTGATGGTTAATTCTGCATGTTAACTTTACTGAGCTAAGGGATGCAGAGATGGCTGGTTAAACATTATATCCGGGTAAGTCTCTGAAAGTATTTCTGAGTGGCCTGAGTAAAGATCACCCTCAATAATGTGTGTGGGCAACATTTTATCCACTGAAGACCTGAACAGAACAGAAAGGGAGGGAAAGGGGGCATCTGCTCTCTTCTCCAGCTGGAACATCTATGTTTCCTGCCCTCCAACACTGGCTCCCCTGGTTCTCAGGCCTTTGGACTCAAACTGAATTACACCATCAGTTTTCCTGAGCCCTCGACTTGTAGATGTCAGATCATGGGACTTGTCAGCTCCATCATTGTGTGACTTAGTTCTTTGTGACTGTCCATCCTGTGGGTTTTGTTGCCCTGATATAACTAATACATAAACATATGAGTCCTGCCCCAGATCTCAAGTGCTTAGCTACCATATGAGCTACAGGAAATTAAACCTACAGCTTGTGTGTATCGGGTGGGAGCTGTAGTTATTGTGACTATTATGATTCTCATCATGTTAAACTCTGCTAGCAATGTGAATGACCTGTTGTCTTTGGCTTGTCTTAAAATTGTCTGTATGGAAATGCTTCTCTACTATGGTTTCAAGAGCTAGCAAATAAAAATGCCAATGCCCAGTTAAATTGGAGCTTCAGATAAGCAATGAAAAAAATTTTTAGTATAACATGTCTCATATTGTTGCAGCAAAACTGAGTCCAGGAAAGGAACAACACCCGAGGAAGTCAGGAGGCAGGGAACAGCTTTATTTACACCTGTGGTCCTGGCTGGGATCTGTCCCTTAACAAAGCCAGGCACCCAGTGTCTGTGGGCTAGTACTTTTATATGATGCTTAAGCAGGAGGTACAAAGGTGAGACAGAACAGCCTGGCAGTTCTCTGATTACTTAGCAGGGTGAGATCATTGGTTACAAGGCTAGATTAATAATCATGAAGCTTGGTACAATCAGACATCCTGCATGTTTGGTTACGCTTTTGTGGTTACAGGGGTCAAGAAAGCAATTACAGAACCATGAACCAGTTACAGAGCTAGGCAGTTTCAAAAGAACAAAGTTTTTCTTTAAAAAAGAACAATTTTTCTGGTACAATTTTTCCCTTTCTTTCCCCTTCTTTTTGTCACTCAGAAAAATCTTTTTTCAGTGCTGCTTCTATCCAAAGCTGCCTAAGAAGGGGCGGCTCTTAGGGCCTTTTGGAAACTTATGCTGTTGATCTGTTCTGGAACAAAGCAAGTGATCCAATTAATCAAGCCCTATCAGGATAACTGACATAAAGGCTGTCAGGGGTCCTGAGAGGGGTCCCATCCATGGTCCCAAGTTAGATAGACCTTGGAACCATCCCTGTTTCTGTTTTTGTTCTTGGGCCCGGTTATCTAATCTTTCTTGCAATTGTTGCAGACCTTCTTGGACTATTCCAGGCTTATTAGCATAGAAACAACAGTTTCCTCCTAGGGCATTACAAACTCCTCCTTGTAAAAAGACAAAATCTAAGCCCCTTCTATTTTGGAGGACAACTTCAGAAAGAGTCTATTCAGTCCTGTAACAGTGACATTGTATCCTGTGGACTCTGGAGTTCCTGGTTGGTGGCCTCCACTAAGTGGTTTAGTCCCATTTTCCTGGTGATTAGAGCAGTTGTTCCCAGCCTGACCTAACCAGCTAGGCTCATCCCAGCTGGGATTGGTATTACCTGGATGGCCCTCTTAAACCTGTGAGGGGCCATCAGGGCCAGGACTTACTCCTGCCTCTCCCTTACAGTCTTGTACTTGTGCTAAGATGATAACAAGGGTGTGGGTGCCTTTTTGTGTACTGTCCAGGTATGTGTTTACCCCATCAGGACAGGAGAAATGGGTATTGTTAGGGGCAATCAGCCTCCCACCAGGGTGATGGATGGCCCGAACGCGTGGAGGCAAAGTGGAGGTACTGGTGGGAGGACACAAGTTACATTTCCATAAACAGAGAAGCTAAAACAGCAGCTGAGTTTTTGCATTTGTGTGAGTCTTTTTGAGGAAACACATATGTGGGAATTCCATAGTAAAAGAGAGGTACAGACCTAAGACAAAGCCGACAATCAGAAGTGACATCTGAGGAGCTAATGTTGAGGACACTGTGGGCAGACTGTAACATATGTTCCACGTCTGGGGGAATCAGCACTGCCTTTTTTATTTCATTTTCATCTTGTTCAGCTAACTGAGGGGTGACCTTAGGGTGGTCTAGTCCTGTCATCTTGGGGACTGTAGGCAAATGTAATCGCTGGATGGTTAAGTGTCCCCCTGGATCTTTTCCTGTGGACTAGAGTCGTATTCCCTGTTTGACCAGGATACCAGGAGGGGTCGTTGGGGTCAGTTAGAGAGAGGCACATCGGATTGCATGAGCCTGGTGCACATTTTTGTCCTCTCCTTGCTTCAGACCAAAACTGAAAGGCTCGAGTGTCACTGGGTCCCCCTTGATAGAAGGCTATGGACACACATTCCCAGGATGGACAGTTATATTCCATTCTGGATCTGCAGCCTTTGTGTCCGTACCTGTCCTCAGGGCACAGAAATCAAAAACCACAAGAGTGGGTTCCCTGTGGAGTCCTCCAGGCCCTTTTTGACAAGCGGGCGTCAATGTGTCTGGAATGGTAATAATTTGGCAAATGAAATCCAAGAATTAGTGGGCCTTGCCCATTTCAGACTTCAGACTGAATTACCTCCCAGGTGTCAGTATTTAACAGGTGAAACTCTACAGGATCTTGGGTTGAGGCAATTTGATTTCCCATGGTTAAATTGAAAAAAGTCAGAATCCAGACCCCAACATTAAATACTAGCACATTAGTAACAACAAACATTTTCTAATTATAACTAATAGCCCTAGGCTTTTTTTAGATGAGAAAGACAGTTTAGCATCACAAGTCCGACTAAAAAAATTGTGTAAAGAGCAAGGAAAAAAGCCTTACTGGTTGCTTTCTATTCTTCAGAGCAACTGTCCACAAGGCCAAGGCAAAGGTCACAGCCAGTAAGAGGATAGGGAGCAAGAACCAAGCTGGATAACACAATATCAAGTACGTATGGAGAGAACTGGGATAAGCAATCACACTTGGAATCCCATGAACGATGTCCTCAAGCTTCAGCCGTGTGTTGACCTGTCAGCATCCGGACTGACAGGAGCAGGGCTTTGAGTGCTTTGCCTCCTCAGGGTTATTTTCAGGGGATTTGACTCATCCAGATAGACTTTCCAGCAGTTGTCCAGGTGAGCCTTCTTGATCCAAGAGTGATGGGCCCACAGCTGAATTTTTGAAACCTTGACCGCTTTTGGGGTGGCCAATATAACCATATAAGGTCCCCTCCAGCCAGGCTGTACAGGCTTTTTTTTCCAATCTTTTATCCAAACCATATCCCCAGAGGTATATGTATAAGCAAGTGTGTCTATGGGTATGGCTGGTCTTCCAGCTATATTTTTGTGTATCTGAGAAAAGTCTTTCCTAACTGTGTAAGTTGTTCCTGTAGGTATATGTTACCTGGTTGACATAGGTCTCCCTGGAGACCTCTAATTATGGGAGGAGGTCTCCCATACAAAACTTCAAATGGTGTATATCTTGTGGGTCCTGGTGAACTTCAGACCTTAAGAAGGGCCATGGGAAGTAAATCTATCCGTGGTGCCTAAGTTTCTTGGTGATACTTATTTAATATTGACTTTAAAGTCCTATTCATCCTTTCAACTTTTCTAGAACTTTGTGGCCTGTATGCTGTATGTAAGTTCCATTTGATTTTTAATTCTTTAGTCAGCTTTTGTATTATTTCTACCAGAAATGTAGGTCCATTGTCACTGCCTATGGTGAGGAGCAGCCCATATCTAGGGATGATTCCTCTCAGTAGTGCTCTGCAGATTTCAGTGGCTTTTTCAGTTTTATCAGGGAATGCTTCCAACCATCCAGAATAATTAGACAAGCACCATGAGATATTTGTAGCCTCTGTATGGTTTGACTTCCATAAAGTCTATTTGTAGATCTTCAAAGGGTGGAAGTCCCACATGTTCGATGCCGTGTAAGGGTTTAGGCTGAGATGGGGGCTAAGTCCTTTCACAGATCTAACATCTCTGGCTAATGGCACAGACTGAGGCTAATTTAGGAAGGTAATAGTAATGGCTTAGAAGTTGACTCATAGCAGTCTTTCCTCCATGTGTGATATTGTGATGGTGTTTTACCCAGACATAGGCTAATTTCTGAGGCACAATCATCTGATCATCCAGTAGAGTCCAAGAGCTGTTTGGTCCCATGTAGGCTCCTTCCTGTTGTGCCCATCTACTTTCTTCCTTGGAATAGTGGAGGGGCTCACTGCAGAGACTGAGGACAATATCGGGGTATGCTTCATGTTGAGCTTCCAGATTCCTTTTTAAATCATTTGTCCCCTAGGTGGAGCCTTCAGCTGCCTTGTGATTTTGCAGCTTCATCTGCCTTGTGATTTCTGAGAGTGATAGTGTCTTTTACTTTCCATTTTACAATGGATAATAGCAACATTTATAGGTTTCCAAATCACAGTCAGGAGTTGAGAGATTTCATCCTTGTTTTTAATTTGTTTTCCTTCTGCTGTGAGGAGTCCATGTTCCTTGTATAGCATCCTGTGGACATGAACAGTAGCAAAAGCATACCTCGAGTCACTATGCATGTTTACTTTTTTCCTTTTTCCCAGCTGAGGGCTTGTATTAAGGCCCATAATTCAGCTCCCTGAGCAGACCAATTTTGAGGAAGAGGCCCAGCTAGGAGCAACTCCTCCATGGTAAGAACAGCATATCCAGCCTGATGTTTCCCATCCTTGACTGAGCTAATTCTATCCATAATCAGGGTGTACTCAGCATCAGACAAGGGTTCCATCTGTAGATCTGGCCAGCTTGCAAAAAGCTCATCAGTCAAGGCAAGACAATCATGATGGAGTGGAGGGCAAGCTCAGAGGGAAAGAAGGTAGCTGGATTCAGAGGTTTAGTCAATTGAAAGGTGAGTCAGGGATTTTTACAAAGCAGTCTTTGATACTGAGTAACATGGCTATTTGAAAGCCAATGATGTCCCTGACTGTTTAGTAACTCCAGAACAGCATGTGGGACTTGAACTGTCAGATTTTGTCCTAAGGTCAGTTTGTCAGCTTCCTTAATCAGAAGGACAGTTGCTGCCAGTGCTCTCAGGCACGAAGGCCAGCTCTTAGCCACAAAATCTAAGTTCTTTGACAACTATGCAATAGGCCTCTCCCATGGTCCAACTTTTTGGGTCAGGACTCCCTATGCTATATGTCTCTGTTCATCAACAAAGAGATTAAAGGGCCCAGTCACATCAGGAGTGCCTAGAGCTGGGGCTATTAACAGCACTTGTTTTATGGTCTGGAAGGATTCAGTTTGCTCTAAAGTCCAATCTGACACTTTTCTTTCATCTTCCTTTCCAGTCAGCATGTCGTACAGGGGCTTAGCCTCCTTGGTGAACCCCAGTATCCAAATTTGACAGAACCCTGCAGCCCCCAGGAACTCTCTAAACTATCTTTTATTTTCAGGTCTTGGTATGCGATAAATGACTTCCTTTTTCTCTGGGCCATGTGTCTGAGTCCTTTTTCTGAGTCAAACCCCAAATAACGCACTTTCTGTTTACATATTTGAGCTTTCTTCCAGGAGACTTTATAGCCTGTGGCCAGTAGGTGGTGGAGAAGGGCTCGTGTTCGCTTCCAGCTGTCTGAGCTATCTGAACTGCATATCATTATATCGTCGACATATTGCAGGAGGGTACAATTAAAATTGGCATGTGGGAACTGGACCAGATCAACAGCTAGTTCTTCCCTGAAAAGTGTGGGGGAGTTCTTAAAACTTTGTGGAAGACGGGTCCAGGTGAGTTGGCCTTTTCATACTGTCTCTGGGTCTTCCCATTCAAAGCCGAATATGGGCTGGCTGACAGGTGTGACCCATAGACAGAAGAAAGCATCTTTTAAATCCAGACAGGTGAATCAAGCAACATCAGCAGGAAGAAGACCCAGGAGGGTATAAGGATTGGGAACTACCGAGTGCAGAGTCATGGTGGCAGAGTTGACGGCATGGAGATTCCTGCTCTGGCCGATAGTCTCCACTAGCTTTTCCACCAGAAGGAGAGGAGTGTTCCAAGGTGATTGACAGTATATCAAGATTCCAAACTGTTTCAAGTGAGAGATGTGGGGCTGGATGCTGAGCCAAACCTCTTGTGACAATGGGTACTGTTTAATAGCAATGGGGGTTGCATTGGGACACAGCTCGATCACCGAAGGGGCATGATTGATAGCAAGCCCCAGAGGTGAGTCTTCTGCCCATACTTCTGGAAACAAGTCTCTCAAAAATTTAGGGTTATGATTATAAGGCCTTTCAGGCTGATGTAGGTGCCATTTTTTCTCCCAGGGTACAGTCAGAGTCACTATTAAGTCCAGGACAGTGGACCCAAGTGTAAGGGAGGCTGGCTGGTTTGGAGCAAAAGAGATAGTTGCTCCCAACTTGGAAAGGAGGTCACACCCCAGGAGAGCTATAGAGCACTCACGCATGTACAGAAATTCATGTTTGATGAAATGTTCCTCATTTTCTATCTAGGGATCTCCTTCCTCTTATCCTAGTGGTGCTTGGTTTCTTCCTTTCTTTTGAGAAGAACCAAGGTAATAATTTTCCAGGGAGATCTTGGTGTCCCCTGTTGACCACACTGTCCTCTGGTGACAGTTTATAAGGCTAAACTCTTGGCCATCCAGAATTGGATGGCTTAGCACCAAGGAGAATGGCATGTTTTGGGGATAGCAGAGTCTGATGGCAGCATAAAGTGTCACAGGCCAGCTGAGCAAAATACAGAAATAGACAGCAAGGCTTCAATCACAATTGGGAGGCCTCACCTGGAGGAATCCACAGAGTTCCTAGTACTGAAACATTTGGGCACCCACCAAAAATATTACTGGCAATGATATCAACCATCATAGTGGATCTCAATGATTCCTCATATAATTTCCAGAACAGAGCCGTGGATTAAACAGAAGTCTGGGTCACCTTCAGGAAGACCCTGTAATGCTACTGCAAGTGTATTCACCATTTATTTTCCTAATCCTTCCTCATAGACACTTACAATCTTCTATAAGTCTACCTGTGTACAAGGAAAAGGGAAATACCCATGTCTTTCAAGGGATGTTGGATACGGGGGTCACTGAGACCAGGGATCTCACATGCTTTCATGTTCATCTTCCAGACTGGAAGGGAGAGAAGTCACGTGGAGGATGGAATCTTGGCCTAAGTCCACTGTATAGGGCTGCTAGGTGCTCAAGTCCCCACCCATGTCAATTTTCCTGGTACCGTGGCAGGTAAAGTCAGCATGGATATACTTAATAGCTGACAGAACTCTCACGCGACATCCCTAGACTGTGGAGTGGAACGTATATAACAGAAACAGCTAAGTGGAAGCCTCTGAAATTCCCCAGTCTCTAGGGCAAGACAGTGAAGTTATGGCACATTACGTTGGGTAGAACATCCACGGGTGCCATTTGAGGGCCACCCTCAAAGACTTCAAGGATATAGGGCTGGTGGCCCTCATTAAACCCCCATTATATTTACTAGTCTGCCTTCTGCATAAACAGATGGCTCGTGATTGATGAGGATGGACTGTGTAAACTCTATTAAGTGGCAGCCTGGTCATGGTGATTGAATCATTATTATATCGTGGCTTCATAATTATAACATGCCATTTGGCGTGTGGCTACTGATTTGATGAATATGTTGTTTCAGTGCTATCAGAAAGAAGGTCAGAGGCTGTTTGCATTTACTTGGGACAGAGAGTATATGAGGGTCTTGTCCCGGGGAATTGTACCCTTTCTAATTACATTCTCTCTAGCTGCACAGTTTAACAGTTCCTTTACCATATGAATAGTACATAGAATGTCATGATAATCCATTATACTGATGCCATCAGGATGCTCTGACCTGAGAAGGTAAAAACTGTGAGATCCTTGGTAAAACGTATGTGTGCCAGGGGATAGAATAAATTCCTACAAAGTTCCAGCAGCCTGCTACATTGGTGAAGGTCTTAGGGATATGGTGGTTATTATATTTTGTATGCAGTTTCTACCATGAATCAAAATAAACTAATACCAAGTAGTCTTTTGGATTTGGAAAATACTTATACCATGATCCAACCCAGTAATCGAGTTGCCATGGAAGGCTGCCAGTTTTGCAGGGTCCAGAGCAAGAAAGCCATCTGCAGCAGATTAAGCTGCAGCTACAAGCCACTCTGAGATCTTGCAGTCACACTATCTGTGTGGCACAGTTCTGGAGCAGGGCAGCAGATGTGACCTGTGGGCCAGATATACCGTTTTTGTACATAAAATATTGGCATGCATCTATGATCATTTATGTCATCCCTATGGTTGATTTCATGCTACAACAGCAGAGACCGTATAGGCACCAAGCCCAAAATATTTATTATCTGGTTCTTTGAAGACATGTTTGCCTACTTCTGCTCTAGAGTAGTAATGGCTCTTGAGCATTAGTGTGTATGCATACATATATGTGTGCATGTATGCACACATGTGTATTTGCTCCATCTACAAGCAATGACCACCACTAATGAGTCCACATAGTGCCCCATCTCGTTTTCTAATTGTCATTCTCAATTAAAAGGAAACACAACTTCTTAGAGAAAAGGCTGATTTCAGAATGAAGACAGGCACAAAATAAGCCTGGAGCCTCTTGTGCCAGAAAGGAAGCATGGTACCCAAAGAATTCTGGGGGCATCTGAAAAGCACACACAGGTCAGTCTGGAGAAGTTGCCACTGGATAAATTTGGGAAAATTGACAAAATAAATGACACTAATGAATGATATACATTGATATACAATGAAAACAAGCACAAAAATCCATCAATCTGTATAAACCTAAAGTCACTATATGTGTAAATGAGAAGGGAAAGCTTTTCTTTACAACAGAACACTATTTAATAAATAGAAGAGAAATGGAGCTCAAAAATCAGCAATAGATTAACTGGATTAAAATTCGAGGAGGGAGTTACATGGTCTCAAAATATCTCTCTGCAAATCGCCTATGATTACCCAAGGGAAAATAGTAAGTTCAAAGTGAAGGGACCTAACTGGCAACTCCTTAGGAAAGGATTAGAATCAATGTGATTGGTATTAGGACAAACCAGTAGCGTGTGCCATCTGATAAGAGTCCCTGAGAAAGATGCGTCACATTACTTTGTGTAATGTGAGTCAAATCATGAAAAAATTCAGATCAATTTAAATTGTTGTTAACACTGACAGGTTTTCTACCAAAAAACGATGGTTTTCATTCTTCAAAACCATCAAAGGAATAATGAGGAGCTGTGCAGACTAAAGATGTGACAGCCACGTGCGTGTGTGATTCTGCACTGGGGGAAGAGGAGCTAAGACAGACATAATTAGGACAACTGATGAAATTTGATATGAATTAGGTAATGTCAGTACCCTGAATTTGATAATTATATTGTGGGTATGTTTTTAAAAACCTCCTGTTCTCAAGGAATACCCACAGGATAAGGAGTTTTGAGATCCTCAGTTTACTTTTAGATGGTTTAGAAAAAAATGTGTATGTGTATATCCATATGTATGAATTCATATGTATGTATATGTAAATATATCTTACGTGTCTACACATAAAACAAATTGGAAAAAATGTACATAATGAGTGAATCTGAATAAAATTTGTATAGAATATATTAGCCATAAAATTTTCTGTAGTTTTGATATCATATCAATATTAAAAGTTTGAAGCTGGGTGTGGTGGCATACACCTATGTTCCTGTACTTGGGAGGCTGAAGCAGGAAGATCGAAAGTTCAAGTCCCACCTGAGCAACTTGGTGAGGCTCTGTCTTAATGTAGAAAATTTGAAAAGGGGCTGGTGGTTTAGCTCAATGTGAAGGCCCTAGATTCAATCCCTAGTTCTTCAAAATTTAATTAATTAAAAGTTTGAAAATTATGCAAAAAGAAACATGAGAGTATGGGAATGCAAATCCAGAACAAAAGAGTCTGTTTGGTCACTTTAAGGAGCCAAGACTTTATCCTCTAGAGCTATTGGTGGATTGTAGAAAGGGCATTTTGGAGATTTGACTTTGGCTACAGTGTAGAGGAGGAGGAAGACTGGTGACCAGGAAACGAGGAAACCAGTTGAAACTAATAGCAGCCACAATGAACTTGTGAAGTGATTTTGGACCGAATGATGTATTTAACCTGAGCAAGCATCAGCACTTCTCAACATAAATCCCAATGCTCTTCCTCTATTCCCAAAAGGCTGAAGTAAGGAAATATACAATTCCTTGACTAACCCATACTCATCTGTGATCCCCTTCCAAAAGTGCCTTCCTCTACATCAGAAGGATCTGAACCAATAAATGAAGGTAAGCTTAAAGAGACGTATGTAAAGTGGTTTGTCTGTTGTCCTCATAACATACTAATGAGGTAAGTGTTTTGGACAGATGCATTTTGTGCATTTTTCCAGAAAGGGATGGTAGTATTAAGTCCCAGCCCACTCCAATGACGATACATCCTCGTACAGGAAAAGCAAATCAATACATAGGTACTTGAATAGTCCCCAAAAGAGTGATGATTAACATATTTTTGATGCACTCAAAAATCAAAGTCACTCAGTCATATAGTAAATGAAGAGCTGGTCTTGAAGCCCCAATAAACTCCCAGTGTTAAGCAATACAGTATACAATGCAGGGATTAAAGCGTTCATGGGCTCTGAGGCAGGCTGGCTGAATTTGAAGACTTGCCATTTCTTAGGTAGGTGCCCTTGTGCAAGACAGTTATCCTCTGACTCATTCTCCTCATCTGAGAAGTAGGTTTATTAGACACTACTGCAGAGTTTTGATGGAAAGAATGAAAAAGTAAATTCACATTCAATCTGTTCCTGGAACATGGTCAGTGCATGATAAACATTTGCTATTAGCAACAGTAGGATTAGTGATACATTTTATGATACTGGACTTTGATGTCATTCTCTGAAAATAATGGTTATGACCAAGGTAGCACTTAGAACTGTGGTTCAGAGGCTTGAGTTTAACTGCATAAACACTTTTGATCGAGACTCCGAATCTATAGCATCTATAAGCCACTCCTTTTCAGATCAAGCCTTTAGAGAAGTCTGTAGGTGTCCATCTCAACTCTGGGTTCAGAGCCACATCGAAATGAAGGAGAGGGGGACAAGGAAAAATACCTGGTACCAACAGTATTTTCAATGAATTTTCCTTTCCTTTCCTATGGATGTTATCAGTACCATGCCCAGGTCCCCTTGGGTCCCTTTCATTGTTTCTCTGTGCATCTCCTCATCCTGATGTGTTTCCTTCCAATGGTGCATGATCGGCTCTCCTCTTCCCAAGCCTGCCCTTAGGTTACTGGAGCTGCCCACACTCTGCATGAGCAGAGATGGAAGAAGTTTAAGCTCTTCCCTGGCAAGACAAAAGCACCCAGATTCCAGGCCTAACTTGGGTGAACTCTGAGGCTCACAATCTGAGGGGAGGTCCCATTCCTGGGGAGCGAGCCAAAGTACTTTGCCTGATGTGGCACCATTTATAGTCCTCATTTTCTGCTTTGTTATGAGAGCAGTTCTTTAATGAACAACTTACACATGTTTTCAGACACTTATGGGTTTCTTAAAGATTTCCTGAAAGTGTTGTGTTTAGAGGTTTAGACCTGGCTCTATAAAGCCCTCCTGGTGTGATTTGGAGACCCATGACCAGTTTCTTTATCTGTGAAATTAGGGCATTTTTGAAAACCCAAAGGAAGTTAGGGACCCCTTCCCAAATGAGAAGCCCGTAGTACACAAGCATCACTGTGAATTTATTCCTAGAGCTTTTATTTATCTATTTATTTATTTATTTATTGTGGGTACCGGGGGTCGACCTCAGGACCTTGTGCGCCAGCAGGCGCCCGTGCCGCTGAGCGATATCACTGGCCCTTTTTCGTATGTGGGTTCCGGGAGTCGAACTCGGGCCCTCGCGCTTGCCAGGCAGGCACTTATGCCGCTGAGCCATCTCACCGGCCCTCCCAGAGCTTTTAGATCCCACTGAAAACCACTAGAGGATCCCTTCCTGGAAGATTTCTAATGCTCTGATTAACTCGTATTCTGCATTTCTGCTTTCTCAAGTCTGTAACTGAGATCCACTTAATCAAGGACAGATTGTGCAAGTTTGAGTAACTATAAATTCTTCTGAAGCAAGAGTGCCCAGAACTGTTTTTAATTTGGTTTATTTGTGGAACAAAGATGTGACTTATTGCCAAGAAAGTGTGTTTAGAAATGAAATCCTACACGTGGGGAGAGCACATCTGGGAGCGGCCCACTTCCTGGGCCTGTGGTCCTCGGAGGACTCTCAGCAGAGTTTTCAGTAGAGTGGGATTCGCAGTGCGGAAACCAGAGGTTCCGGTTTCAGCTGTGTATCTTGTCAGGTTTGTGTTTGATGATGGGTGAGAACAATGGCTCAGGTTTACAGTTTTGCCTCTATTAAAATGAAAAGAGAAAAAAAAAACCACTGTCTTCCTTAGAGGTTTGTAGTGAAAATTAAGGGAGACCACTTTTGTGCATTCCTTGGCACATGATCATCTTCCTCTATTTTATCTCTAGCTTATGAGTTCCCCTTCCTGTCTTAAACAGTGATGTTCTGCGCTGTTTCATCCTTCATCCAGTCATGTTCATATCTGTGCTCTCACTGAGTTTTAAACACATGTGTTGCTGGTAAATTCCAAGTGTTTACCTCTAACCTTGACCTCTCCCTTCACATTCGACAATCATGTCACTGACTCCAGGATGGGTATTTTCCCATGGAAAACATTTCTGTTGCTTTACTCTGTCCGCCAGACAAATCTCTTCTTTGGGTAATGAGACACCTCTTCCTTTTGGGATTTCCTGGCCTCCACTTCCTCCTACCAGAGGGAAGGAGTCATAATGCAGAATTACTGTTCTGTCTTTGCTCAGTAATTTTCCAGGAGTTAACATCTGAGCCAAGTGAAGACTCATATTTTTCTTACTAAGAGCTTACGTGGTTTCTAACAGCCAAGCCTAGTTGGCTATAATGCTGATTGGAAAATGAGGCCTGAATTTGTTGACTATTATGGCCACCACAAAGATAACAGAGGAAATTTGAGCTGAGAAAATGAAAGATGATTTGTGATTTTGATCGAGACTCTGAATCTAGCTGTGGCAGATATAACCACTGGGCATTTCAAAGGCTGCTCTAACTAGCTCACATAAAAATGGGGAGTAGCATATACAATTAGTCTGGACTCATGGTTTCTAGCCATTAAGACCCAGCATGTTGACTTTCCTTTCAGACAGCTCTTCTCCCTGTGTCCTTGTTTCAGGTGGAGATACCAACGTTCACCTAGTCACTCCAACTAAAGACCTGGAATTGTCCTTAGCTATTCCTGTTTTATACCAACTAGTCCTGCTGTCCCTACCTCTTCACTATTTCTCCATTTGCCTCTCATTTCTCCATTTCACCTCCCCCCTCCTAGTCCAGCCACCACCTCCTCCCTAGGTCTATTAGCATCTATTAGGCAGAATTTGTATCTGGCTCCGTGCCTTTCATGTTATCATGGTGGAACCAGAGAGAATTGATTTATGTCAAAGATATCCGACCTCAGCATTTCTCTGCTTAAACCTGTTCTAAGATCCGTTGCCCCAGGATCACATATAATTCATTCACATGGCACATAAAACCTTCCATGTACTCTTGAGCTATTTCTCTGCTTCCCACATTTTCATCTAAAATGGTACACCCAGAAAAGGCGTTCCTTGTATTCACCCACGGGTAGCCTCCCTGTGCCTTTGTGTATCATCTTGGGAGGTGGTATAGTTTGTCCCTATTAAAAGTGTGGCTTTGGAATAACATGGAACTGGGTTTGAATCGTTGTTCTGGTGTGGACCAACTACTGTGTGGGCAAGCTGTGTCTCCAGTCTAATCATCTCCACTGAAAAGTAGAGAGGCTAATAGTAGCTGCACATGGAAAGTATTTAGGATCTTACAGGGAGACAATAAAAGTTGGTAATTGTTTAACATTTTTGTTTATATTAGTTCTTTTGTCCAGAATGCCCTCATTGCTGTCTCTTTGTCCCAGTACTCTATTTTAGTCAGCTTTTCCATCACTGAGACAAACTACCTGATGCTCACAATTTAAAGAAATAGAGGGGCTGGAGATATAGCTCAGTGGCACAGTGCCTGCCTGGCAAGCACAAGGTTGTGAGTTCTATTCCCAGTACCAATAAATAAATAAATAAATAAATAAATAAATAAATAAATAAAAATAAAGAAATAGAGGTTTCATTTGGATCACAGATTCAGTGGTCTCAGTGCAGGGTCAGCTAGCTCCAAGGCAGAAGTGGCATAGAGAAAGCTGCTCACCCCATGGAGGCCAGGAAGCAGAAGTGGGAGGAGTCAGGGACAAGAACATACCTTTACAGGTCACACCCCCAGTGACCCACCTCTTCCAACCAGGCTCTCCCTCCTAGCAGCACATTCAGCTGTGAACTCAATGGATGAATCCACAGGTGAGTACAGGCCCCCTGAGCCAATCACCTTCCAGACTCTCGGGGGACACTTCAGATTTAAATCATAGCATCTCCTTTGTTCACTGCTGCTCAGCCCTAATTCTGCTCAGACACAATCTCCCAGGACTCCTCTTGGGCATGGGTGGGGGAGTCTCATTCCGAGTTATCCCTGGACTGTCACTGACACTGCGTGTTCCATACTGGATCATCAGCCTCATCTCATTGCTCTGAACTACTTGAAGGCCAGGATGGTGTCATCTCTGCATCATCTCCAATTCCTAACAACTTCTGGGTTGCGGTGAATAGAAATGTTGACCATCTTCCAGCATCTGATAGGGAGGATGAGAGAACTAAGCAACAGCCATGTTAATTCCCTTGGATTCTTTGGCATGCTGAGTTTCATTTATTTTTCTAATACACATAGTTTAAAGCTATTACACCTGTCCACATCTATCTCATTAGGCTCTGGCAGGTGAGGTACTGGGAAAGAAGGGCTTGTGAATACAAATGAACAGCAACAACTTGACGTTCTTTTTTTTTTTTTTCCTGACAAAAGCATTTCTTTTTTCATCATTCACAGATCTTAGAATAATGGGTTGTGAAGATTGAATCAACATCTCCTTATACTGCAGGAGATTGACTAGGCTGAGCCAGAGATTATAAGACTCAGTGAGAACACCCGGTACCCACAAAAAAAAAAAAAAAAAAAAAGACTCAGTGAGAGACTCTAGAGGAATGTTAAAGATTTAATTGCTACCATCCTCTCCATCCTTTACCCCCAACCCAGTTCAGCGGGAATGGATGGTCCCCACAAGGCTCCTAGGTGATTACGACATCTGGGAATTACTGAGTTGGAATTAGAATGCTAGGGGGAAAAGCTGGTGAGCTCTATATCTTTCACAAGTCAGACTTCCGAAGGCTTACTTTTATGATGAGAAAAGCGTAGGTTTGGAAATGAGTTTGAATAGCGGGCTGTCCCTTTTATAGATGAGGAAACCAGGAATCAGGCAGGTGAAGCCATATCCCCAGGGTCACCCAGCTGGCTGCTGTGAGTGCCTTTTTCCCTTCAGGGATGTCGGGAAAGGAACACTATGCTAAGGTGTATTGAACAACTAGCAGGGGGCTGGCATGCAGGAGCACCTAATATGGTTTTTGCACATCTGGCAATTGGGAAAACTGGTCCTAAAATGTCCCTGCTAGTTCCTTCTCAGATTTTGAGTATTTCCCCTAGGATGAATGTCCTATTTCACTTGTCATCACTCCTCACATTTTCACACACAGGGATTTTCTGGTCCTGCAGATGTACATGAGGAACACTTCCAGCACTCTTCCCATTGATCCAGTCTTGCCAGGTGGGGAGCAGAGGTGGACGTAGTGCTACCATATTAAGGATGTGGGGCTGAGTGTGGTCTTCCACCTTGGTGTTCTTTCATTCACTCACACTGATGACAGATTGGCGATCCTTCCTGTGGGCCGCTTACAGCTGCAAACTAGTCCAGGAGAAGACTATTTGTCCCAGGTCAGGGCCTGGGTGGCAGGCCTCTGTATCAGTATGAAATAGCGGGACACTAATCAGGACCACAGGTATGAGCTATCTTCTCTGGTCTGGTTGCGTGAGCAATGAGTTTATGAGTTTAACTCTGTTTGACTTCTCCTGCATCAACACTTAGTTGAGGAAGGCCAATTAAGAATAATATCATGAGCCATTGGTCAAGGACTTAGAGACACACATTCTAGCAGCAAGAAATAAAGCTAATGAGGAGCAAGATCAAGGCTTTGGGCTTAGCCAGGGGCAAGACCTCAGAGAGCAATAGCTATTGATGAGTAACAGACAGCCATTTCTCCGCTTCTCATGGTGAGCAGGTGTTTCTATTCAGTCAGGCTGATTAGGATGGAGGAAGCAGAGGTCTGTGGCACTCTAAGCGTGACCTGAACTGACTCAGACACGTGCAGGCATTCTCTTGGCAAAGTGCAGCTGTGACAAAGATTATGGAAAACGTGTCTCTAGCTCTGCTCTAAATAGGCAAATCTTTCCCACATGGTCAACTAGGCATTGTTGGGCATTCACATTTTTACTGTTTCTTAGACAAATCTGCAGGCCAGGATCATAATCCGAAAGATAGCTCTCTCCATGGAGCTCAGCATTCCTGTAGGCTTCACCCACATCACACCAAGTTAGGTCCAGGGCAAATTCAGTCCCTACTAAACTGTTTACATCGTACCCCAGCAAGGGTAGGAGCCACTCAGGTGGCTAAGGAAGTAACAATCAAATGTAATGCAAGGACTCTGTTTCCGTCTCAATTTGAACAATACATCTTAACAGTTAGGGGTACTTAAATGTAGACTGGACTTCAGACAATACTAAGGAATTATTTGTGATTTTGTGAAATATAATATTTTACTTATGTAAGAAAATGCTTAGCTTTTTGTGAGATGCCTACTGAATTATGTAGGAGCAACATAACATTTGTTAACAATTCTAAGGAAATGCTTTAGATGGCAGGTCTGTAAATCAATTTGAAATATTAGAAGCCTACAATGAGCATGTATGCAAATTATAGTTTGCTAGGTCTAATAGTAATAATAGCTTCCATAATAGAAATGATGATCATAACAGTATCTATAGTAGTAACATATTACTGTCCATAATAGTACTATCCATAATAGAAACAGTAAAAATAATAGTATCCATAATAGAATCAATCAAATGAGATTCTACATACTTCAAAGACTTGCTTTATTCATAGTCCAAAGGAGAAAAAAAAATCGTAATATGGAAAAGGCATTTTAAAAAATTCAACAGCCATTCCTAAAAAGTAATTATTAGATAGTAGATGTAAACTTCATTAGAACATTTAAAATTAAGAGTGTAATGCAGGAGAAAATAAAACAAAAACCTGTGGGATAGACTAGAAGATTATTCATATAGGATTATGCTTATTTTTTAAAGAGATGCCTACCAAATGACATGACATGTTAATAATTTTAAGGGAAATGCTTTAGAAGGACCGTCTCTGAATTAAATGTGAAATATTAGGAGGCCCACTCGAAGGATGCATATAAATTATAGCATCTAGCAAGCTCTGTTTCTAATCAGTATATTTTTCTGTGCAAAGATATAAGCCTAGTTGAGAGCAAAACACTAAAAATAAACTAATAATACTGAAAAGTACTAATATTAGAACTAATATTATTAGTACTAATTAGTATTACTTGAATGCACCGGGCAAATTGTTAAACAGAAGCAAATGAGCATGAAAATAAGTTGGTAATTTGATATTCGCAATAATTATTTCTAAATCTTTGTACTAATTTTCCATAAATTTTCTTTGTATTAATCATATGATCTATCAACACAGATCTCATACATATGGCTAGATAATTAACTGGCAGAGTATTTAAAAGATACACAAACAATACAAAAAGTGATAAAAAATATGGTGTGTATTTAAATTTTTAAAATTTGTTACAGATAAAGACACATTGCCATTAGTCCCTCTCAGAATCCTCTCCCTTGCTTTAAACACACGTACCCCATCATTCTTGCCACTTCCTGAAGGAGCAGTTCTGGAAATCTTTCATGAATGTCTTTAGTTACACAGTCCTGGCTGCTTCAATGTCCTGAATCAATTCAAGACATTTACCTTTCATGGTGATTTTTACTTTGGGGAGGAACCAGAAGTCATGCAATGTCAGCTCTGGTGAATAATGTTGATGACACACTGTAATGTTTTTCCAAGTTTGCCTTTCTGTTGGATGACAATCAGCAGTAGCGTTCGTCATATTTTTCATCACATCTTATAAAGACACTCATGAAAGAGAACTTCCAGAATGGCTTCAGCAGGTGGCAAGAATGATGGGATAAGTGTGTTCAAAGTGAAGGGGAGGATTTGGAGAGGGATTAAGGATCATCTGTTTTTTACTATAATAAGTTTTAAAAATTTAAACATTTACTGTATTTTTCATCACCCCTTGTAGATCACTAACATACAGTGAAAGAAAATAGCATATTTTCAATACCTATATAAAACAAACCCATAGGAATAAGCTAAGAAATATACAAATGGCCCATATGATCAAGCCTCAGTAGCGCTGAGACTTTCTATGCCAGCATATGATATCTCTCTCATCTTTTTATTTGTTAGCATGTCAAAAATGGAAATAAATTTCCATAAATTAAATCATCAACACATTATAATCTCAAATCGTATGTACCATTTAGAAGAACAAAGTTTAGTTGAATGTTTCATAACTCAGTTGTTTAATTCATCTGAAGGAACAAATATTTAGGAAGAGCCCAAGGGTGGGGAAAGGGAAAAGATAAGTAGTGATGAGTGGGAGGTAACTCAAGGCGGTGGGCAGAGGAGAGCCGATGCCGTAACACCCCCAGTGAACCTGAGACTACGGTCTTCGGGAAGGTCTGGTTTGGAGGCTGGGCCTGTGGGCTGAACACTTAAGCTGCTGGGAAATTTCTTCTCTGTGCTAAGAGGAGCTTACTGGGCCTAGCTGTCTGTGAGAATAATGCAGGTTGTACTGAAAGCTGCTTTCTTCCTGGCAGTCTGGAATTTTGGTACACATAGGGCAGAGGGTACCCCTGTGACCAGCCCCAAGTCAAAACTCTGGGCAGCAAAGCTCTCATGAGCTTCCCTGGAAATGGCGCTTTGTGTGTTGTCACAGCTTGTTGGTGGAGGAGGCAAGAGTGTCCTGTGTGATTTTACCACAACAGGACCCCTGGGAGGTCATGCCTGGCTTCCTGTGGACTTTACCTGTGTGGCTTTTCCTTTTGCCCATCGTGATGACTCTTAGCCGTGAGTATGCACAGCTGCTGAGTCTCGTGAGTTCATGGAGTGAATCAGCAAACCTGGGGATGGCCTTGGGGACTCCCAAAATGGACTGGAACTTGAAGGAGATATTCGAGAAGATGGAAAGAAAATCAAGAGAAAATTGGTTTGGAAAGATGAGAGAAAGGAAAATTTTAAGAAAACTGAAATTATTAATTTTCGAATGCTTTCCAGCAACACTAAAATTAAGATGCAACTCGTATGTAGTTTACAAAAGCTAAATAAAACAAGCTGGCCAGTAGGGTAGGTGACAAACATTGCCAAATCGAGGCAAGGAGATGCATGTTATTCCATCTGACCGTTTGTCTTAAAGGCTATATTGTAGACTAAATGTTTAAAATATAGATGCCAGATAAACTACACCCATGCATACTGCTGTGGACTGAGGGGTCCCTCCTCAACAAAGATAGGCTTAAGCCCTAAACACTGAATTCTATGAATATGACCTTATTTGGAAATACAGTCTCTGCAGACACAATCAATTTAAGATGAATCCATAGCGAATTAGAGTGACTTTAATTCCAATATGACTGGGGTCCTTGTAAGAAGAGAGGAAGTTGGAGGTAAGATGCAGACATTTGTGAGAGAAGGCCATGGGAAAACAGGCAGAGATTTCAGTGCAGCCAAGAAACACTGAAGGTACCAGCAACCAAAACAGGAAAGGGAACCTTCTTCTCTGAAGCCTTTGGGGGCAGCTCGGCCCTGTTGACACCTTGATTTTGCACTTTCAGCTTCCAGAGCTGTGAGAGAATTTATTTATGTTCTAAACTGGAAAACTAATGCACATGCATGTAGACATGCACAAAACCATGGTGTGAAAAACGCTGACGTGAATATTACCCTAACTCTCAAAGTACCCAATTATTACTTTGTTTTGCCAACTAGAAATAGCAATAAAATAGAAGCAAAACACTCAAAGGGGAGTTATAGTTCAAGCAAACTAATCATTGACAAATAAGTTGGCCGCTGAATGAACCGGATTTAGGCTGATCCCTCCACCACCACCCACGGAAGCACCAGGTCAGATTAGGGAAACAGAGCGTCCCCAGTATTCTGCAGGTCCCTGCCAAAGGGCCAGAAGAAAGCCCAGCCTCACATGCGAAGTATCTGAGAGTTACTTATTTGATAATTTGCTTGTTTGATTGATATGTTCTATTCTGAAACTTTGTGAAGTGTACCTTCATAACAAGAAAGTGTGTTTTTTTTTAATTTTAAAATATGTGGCTTTATATGACTGTCAAAACATCAAATTTGACTCACTTTGGTTATTATGCACATCTAAATTTCTGTTAATAGGGTGACAGTGTTTAGATGATTAATAAAACAAATATGTACTTGGCAAATTATTAAGCAACATTCCATACAATTGAGTTTTCTTGCTTTCAACTTAGCTGAATACTAGTTATGTTCTATAGTAATGATTTTCACATAGCTGTGTTCTATCGACAGAAATGATCTTATACACTAAAGGAAATGTAAAAAAATCTTTAAAGCTTGCATGTTTTCACATGAAGTTAAAATATTAACAACTGTCTTAAAATTAATAGAAATGAGAAATATTTATGAATATAAAATCTTTAATTTTAAGTTATTTAGAAATATTTAAACTACAAATGGATCACATTAATTTTTTAATAAAAGTGTAACACTAATTGCAAATCTAGCATTCAACATCTATCTAGTTGCTAAAGCAGAGAATTGGTTCTTGGCTTCATATGCATATCTAGATCCATATTTTAAAAGATACAGGAGCAAAATGAATTGTTTAATGTCGGGAGATATTTCTCAGCTGCTAAATATAATTGTGTAAATACTGCAATTATTTGTGAATACCTCTGCTGCCACATGCACAGTACAAAGCAATAAAATGAATGCTCTACACTACTGGAAATTGTTTTTTTTTGTTATGCAAGAATATATTGCATTCATACTTTGTGAACAGACGGGCTGGACAAGTTATTCTCCCTCCTATTTCAAGCATGTCCTGCAGCCTCTGAAGTAGTCTCCAAGCAGTCCAGCCTGCATACCTTCATGATGTTCATACACAGTTATCTTTTTTTTTTTCTTAGCCTATCAAGCAGGAGATATGCAGAAGGGCTTTCCTGGGGCAGAATGGTGTGGTTGTGAGAATGGGTTATATTAGAGTTATGGGTTATATTTCAACCATCTCTAAGCATCAGATCCCAGTGACTGAGGTTTCCATGAGTTCTTTAAGTACATGTATGTATTACATTTAAGTACATGTTGTGTGTTGAGGCCCCCCCAAATCACAGGACCTATGGAAGAGGCCTCTTGCACAGCTCTGAAGCTGGGGGGCTTGGGAGGATATATGGAGCTGCAGTAGTGGAACCAGCTAAGTGGTTGTTGATTGTAGTCAACCAGGGGAAAGACCTGAGGCCCTCACCTACAGTAGGCTACTCATTCAAGGCACCAGTAAAAGGCCACTGAATCTGAATTCATGCCTCAATGAAACCATAAGCAAACCTACTCATACTAGGCTTTGAGACCTCTATAGTTCAGGATTCAGGACAATTCTTTACCCCAAATGAGGCTAGCTGCTAATTTAGTCCATGCTTAGAGAGTAAAAAATCTAGTTATCTTAATGGGCAAACTCCTTTGGCCAAACTCTGTCTCTAAGGACTCAATACTACAGGGTCTTACAGAAATTTCCCCAACTCTAGACAACCTGAGTAAGAATTGATAACTTTCAGGACATTATTGTGGTGAGGAGGGTCGAAAATTATATCCTGAACAGTGTGACTGCCATCATTGAATATTTGTGTCTCCAAAATTCATGTTGAAACTTAATCCCTAAAGCAACAATCTCAAGAAAGATTTTTAGGCTGTGATTGGGCCATGAGGAATCTGCTCTTATGAATGGAATTAGTGCCTTATAAAAGGACTTAAGGGAGTTCATTCCTTCTGTCCCCTGCTACACGAGGACACAGCATTTGTCCTGTCTGGAAGTGTAGCACAAAGGTGGAAGCAGAGAGCAGCCTTCACCAAATACAGAACATGCCACAGCCTTGGTCTTGGTCTTTGACTTCTGGCCTTGGTCCCCAGTATTTTATCATAGCAGCAGGAATGGACTGAGACAGTGACAAGTTTTACACAAAACTCTCTTTACATCTATTATTTTCTTTCAAAGTCTCTCTCAACATCGGCCATCTTTTCTCTTCTCCCATCACATGAAATCTTTCTCTTCTTCCCTTTCCCTACATGAGATGACTGTAACCCCCACCTCTCTCTTACTCCACCATGGCCCTCTTCTCGGAGGGATAGTTTATGTCTCCTTGGTTGTGGCGGACCACCTGGATGACTTCCTTGAAAGAAGAGCAATTATCTCCATTTTGGCTAAACCTGGCCCTATTTCCATGTATCGATATGTACAGAGCTGGCTAGGACTTTTCCTTATCCCTTTGGTTTTAAGCAATACGAATCGGTCTAGCTGAGGTGCTGATATGTGGTCTTTGAAGCAAGGCGACAGGTCAGTGTTACCCCACCCCCCCCACAGCTGCCAAAAAACATGTGTGAGCCTGGTGGGAGTGAGAGCCATGCTCCATGCTGTCAGCTGGGATGGGAGCCTTGAGATAAAAGGCTATGACTTCCCAGTGCATAAAAGATTACACATCAGAGCTAAAGCAGCCCAAAACATTAGATACTACCTCAAATTGTGTTATTCAGATTATTCCTTCTGCATATCCTTCTCTCTGCATATTGCAGAGGTGATTTCAGGCCACCTACCTAGCCCAGCTCACAGTACTCATGTACTTCCTGCCATTCTCACAGTCACTCATCCTCGAGCCACTCCCCTCATTGAGAATTAATAAAACACAGGTTTGGCCCTGGGTGGAGGCCTTTGTTCTGCTTAACCATCACTCTAGCTGGACTTAGGAACCCCTGGGCTCCCCTCAGCTACAAATATGTCTTAATGTCTTTATTCTCACCATGGTTTGCACTGGAAGTGGTAGATTGGAATTAACTTGCTATAATTCCAATAACTTTTCCATAGGATTACAAATATAAACTTCCTGGACCGTGACGAGGACTGGGAAGGGCTCTCTATACTTGGTCTCCATCTCCTATCCTCACAGCCATCACCCTTCTCAGCACACAGAAGACTTTCCCTGGGATTTTCTGTTTTTAGAAGATGCAGTTTGGGTAGATAAAAAGGGGTCTTCCAGCTAGACTAGTGTAAAGACATAAGGTGTGATTTAAAAATATAATGTATGTTTAAATAAATTATTATAGTGAAAGTTACACTGCCATTAATTCCTCTCAAAATACTCCCCTCTGCTTCAAGCACACATATCCCATTGTTCCTGCTACTTTCTGAAGCAATTCTGGAAATCCTCTTTTTTGAGTGTGTTTAGTTGCAATGTTTTGGCAGCCTCAATGTCTGAAAGATTTGAAACATTTACCTTTCATGTCATTTTGACTTTAGGGAAGATCCAGGTGCTACTTCCAGTGAATAAGGTGGATGAGGACACAGTGTAATATTTTTATGAGCCTGCCTTTTCATTGGATGGCACTAGATAGCAGAATTCACTGTATTTTTGCTCACACCTCATAAAGACACTCAGGAAAGAGGACTCCAGAACTGTTTCGGAAAGTGGCAAGAATGATAAATGTGTTTGAAGCGAGGGAGATTAATGACAATGTATCTTTGACTGTAATAATTTTTAAAATTTAAACATTCACCATATTTTTGATCAGCACTTGTATTTGTATAATGGGTGAGGTAGATTCTCAGGTCCGCCCTCTTCTGCCTGATGGAGACTGCAAGCAGCAAAGCCGAAGCAGGAGGCTTAGGCTTCCTGGTGTCCAGGTGTGGTCACGGCCTCCTGTCCAGAGAAGAATGAGTTTCAGTGAACAGCATTTGTGTAGCCACTATTTTGTCACAGTCCTTTCTCCTCATGCCCTCATGTGTTCTGGAATCTGTAGTTCATGGTGATGCCTAGATCACCTTAAGAGGTCACATCACTTGCATAATAAAAAGCAATAACTGGGAAACTTTCTCCAAGAGCTCAACGCTTCCTTCTGTTTTTGACTTAATTCTCCCTCAGTCCTCAGTCTGGTATTCATGGAGAAGAACAAGCAAGAAAAAGCATTTTTTGAGCTAGATAAGAAGGAAAAAGGCTCTTATATGAAATGTTAGCATCTCTCTAGCCACATAATAATGAAAGCTACAAAAAGAGCCTCATCACTCTGGCTAAAGTTTCAATTTATTATTTTTTTTTTATGCGGGTACCGGAGTCTAACTCAGGACCTCGTGCTTGCCAGGCAGGCGCTTATGCTGCTGAGCTATATCACTGGCCTGCTAAAGGTTCAATTCTTTCCTGGCAGCTGAGAGAGCTGGCTTGAAGTATACTTCAATATCAATGTCTTCATTACATCCAGTATTCTTACTTCAAATGATCTGATATAAAGATCTGAAAAGAAATGCATACACTTTCAGATAATGTTGATCAGCAGAATATCCTTGTTGAGAGACTAAATCTTTACACCAGCCAAAAGGAATAGTCATTGTTCTCCAAACATTTATCACTTTTCCACCACTGGGCATTGTACATGCTCTTCCTTTTGCCTAGAATATTTTCACATAGAATGCTCTAGCTTTTGTTAGAAATTTTACAATGCTTTCGAATATCCCCTCAAAACTTCCTTCTCATTGCTAGTAAAAACTGTCGCCATATTTCTCTCAACCATCTCTATATTGACTTCAACCAGAGGTCAGAAACAGAGAGAGGGTTCCTTTTCTCAGCACCCCTCAGCGAGTACTTGGGATTACCAGCATCCCCTCTCCACTGCCTCCTATAAAACCTTCCAGTGTGCACAATGGCACCTACCCCAAGAGTTCTCAAAAACCCAGAACAAATAAGTTACAATAAAGGAGTTCCCAGAGGCAAAACAATAGATAAAGAATATTTGTTGAGTGAGTAAATGAATCCCCACACTCTGACATCAAATTTTGGAGTGGTCATTGTCTCCCTTGCAGAGGGCAGACGTATTTGACCATCTTCCAACTAATGAACTTGAAGCCATCTTGGCTGCTAAGTGACCAGGTCATGGTTCAGTTCTCAGTCCTTGTGTGGCCACAGATTTGCAATACAAATCTAGGTCTGGATAATGGAGAAAAGTGAAAGAGGAACAACACATTTCAGTTTAATGAGTTGGAAATGGCTAATGAAATGTCAAAGAGATTAACACAAATAATGGTTCATTAAGCATGTCTCTCAATGCCCTGAGACTAACAATTATAGACTGCTCAGGCTCCTCTGACTTCATTTGTCACTGTAAATTCAAACACCAACAGAATTAAAAACATGCTACAAAGGGGATTGACAAGTGGACCCCAAATCACACAAGGCAATCACATTTGAAAGAAGAAGCAAGTGAAATTGTGAAGTTTAAATGTAGACTACAAGAGGAATCAAGCTGTGTCAAGCACCCTGCAGACAACCTTATCCAGCCTTTCTCACTACAGGGGTGACCCTGGAGGGCAGGAATGGGAAAGGGCCCTGTAAAAGGTCCCACAGCTATTTGGACCACAGCAGGAATGAAACCCAGTGTGAGAGGTAAACCAAAAGGACATAATTATCTTAAATGTAGTTCCCTGTGGGTACAAGGCCATCTTGCTAACAAGCCCAGGTAATGGTGGTACCTCACCCAATTAGCTTAGCACGGAGCTTGAAATGAAGATCTTCCAGTGGAACACTGAGCTGCAGGACCATGGAGCCCTTGTTAGCTTCCCTAACAGCATTAATTAGCTATAACTCAGTAGAGTTAGGTATGACAGAAGTGGTATCTGGAGCAAGGTTTTCTTGTGGTGAAAGTTTCCTTCATGGAAAGAGGAAGCCCAGAAGCAAGTGCCCAGGTTCCTGGAGTCAAGAGTGGAGGAAAAGATAATAGGGATTCTTGGACAGACATGAAGGTGGTCCAGAAAAGAGATATCCTACCTAAACCACTGCCTAGGTTCCTCAGCGAAACACTGGACATCCCCATTTGTGGCAGAGAGACAGTGGGTCAAAGAGTTCTACCAAGTGCCCAGGGGAAAGTTCTCTATGTGTGTAGCTCTTGGTAGAGTCAAGCCCGAGCCTAGGTTTCCTGGTTCTGGAGCAGTTCTTATTCTTCTGGAAGGTAGTACGTGGCAAAGAAATATGTGATTTATGACCAGAACATCATGGGATACTGGAATGGGGAAGGACAAGAGATCGGATAATTCTCCACGTAAATGTATTCACCATGAGGGGAGAATCAACAGAATACAAGGAATCAGCCTTGGGAATCATTGCTCTTCCCAAATTGGGAATGGTTTGACTCCAGATGTTTGTGCACCTCCTTCACTCACTTTTTCCCACATCTCTGCTCAATTCTCACCTCCTCAGAGAGGTGCTCCTTGAACACCACATATGAAATAATTTGCCATCTTCTCTGTATTAGTCACTTTCCCATTGGTGGGACAAAACACTTGTCTTGGAGATATTTCCCACAATTCCCCATGCTTTTAGTCTCATCTCTTTGTCTGTGATGTTATTTCTCTCCTACTTTTTCTTGCAATATTTGAACACTGTTCTTCAGACTCTTGCTAGATGCACATTGTTACCTATCCCTAAATGCAGGAGCTTAATAACAAAGGTAAGCACTTTACATAGTCTCATTTGAAACTATCCAGTCGTAGTTAATATATATGGATATGAATAGATAATATGTAAAGGATTATCCTTACTCATGTGCAAAATAAAGTGATCAAGGTTTTGAATGGTCTGAAGCACCAAGCCACAAAACTACTAAGTGGCACTCCAGGCTCTCAAATCATGATATTATTCACAGCACCTTCTTGGCTTGGTGTAAATATCCAGTGAATCTTAGCATAGTGTTGGGGGAGTGCTAGGGGCTTCATAAATGTTTCTCTTTGATTATCCTTGTTGGCCGAGGATAGGAGTGTGCATCCATATAGATCCATATGGCAAAACCATATGGCACACTTAAGAGTGTGACCAAGGAAATATGAATTAGTGTCATGGGAGAGGTGACTGCCAGAGCTTAGAACTGTCGTTTTAGGAGAGGGCTCTCCAAGTAACCTTCAGGCAGAGACACTCACATCCCTGAGCCCCATCTATGGTCCTGGAACATTTTTCTAGCAATGTGTTCACATGGTCATATGTTTTTGTACAGTTCTCAAAATGAGGTATTTGAAACACAATTGGGTGAGATCTCTGCCTTTCCCCTCTGACTCTTCCTCCATCACACTTTCCCACCTGTGGCTGGTACTGGGGTCCTCTGGGTCCAGTGAAGCAGAAGTCTAGTTTGGGGCATGTGTCACATGGGAATTGTATGAATGGGTCTCATGAACTTTGCCTTGCCCGGGGACAGGAGTTGCAGGCCTTGTTGTCTAGACCTGGTCTCCAGGGCTCTTCTTGTCACCTTCTACAGGAGCTCACTGAAGAATGTGACACCAAGGTGCAGGACCATGGGCTACACTGCCATTCGAATGTGACTCATGGAGCCTCCCTACCAGAAGGGTGCAGGGAGTGAAGGAGAAAGAAACAATTGGATATCTACAAAGCCAGAAGCTGCTCTGGAAAATTCTCCCAGTGAACAGATGTGCAAAACTATAAGCAGAGGGTTCAGTTTGCATTGAGCCCTCCCCTACTCTAATCTAAATGGAGTCCCTTAGCAGAAATAAATTCTATTTCACACTTTTTCCATAAAATATTGACATATTAATAATGAAAGTGATTGCAGTGATCAAGTAACTAAAATGCTACATTATTTTTTCATCTCTCTATTGAAAATATTACAAAGTTGGTCAAACTTTTTATGGGATAATGAAGAAAAAGTGGATAAAATGCACATGAAAGGTATCGTTGAGGTGTGCATAAATTTTTTTGAAGTTGGTTTTATTAGTAAGCTTTTTATTTTGGAAGTTGGTATTTCTCTTCTCATTCTAAATAAGTCTTCATTTTCATATATAATGTTATATTTATAAATTTGTATTATTTTTCTTGAAGTTCCAAAACTTGTGTTAACATCTGCACCAAGCTAGTTCTGCCCCTGACCATCATTAGTAGACAAACATAGTCACTTCTAAAAGAAACTTGGCAATGAGGAAACTGGAGGAATAGACACTCTGACTTCTTTCTTCTGCTGCCTTTTGATTTCTAAACCCAAATGGAAGCCAGAGATCAAGGGAGCCCAAGGTTTCAGGCCACAGAGGTCAGTGTCTCTGGGCACAAAGTGTGGGCAAAGGGACACACGGAACATACCCAGCACCATGGCTATGCCACAATGGGCCTTCCACTAGAATAGCTCTCAGACAGGCTACCTGGTCCCACCCCACTCACGCCTCCCAGTTGAAAGAGATTCATGTAATTGGTAGGCACAGGGGAAGGAGCCATACCTTCCTGGTTCTCTTCTGGAACTTGCCTGTGGAGAGGGTGTGTCTGGGTGATGGTGCTCTGTAGGCCGCAGGCACATGGCTGTGCCAGGGGACGGGAACACGTCAGCCAATGGAGGCCAGCATGGTAGGAGCTCAAGTGAAAAAATGGTTTGGTGTGCTGAAATCAGGGCCCTTCCTGTTCTTCTTGAAGATGATAATGATAGTGAAAATAAATAGCATTATTGTGATCTATCTCAAGCCCTACATTTCACTGGTTAAAATTTTAGTTTGCTTTTAAAATATTTGCCTCATTAAAACATTTATTATGGTTGCACTGTTACTTTTAGGTTTCTTACAAATATCAATTCTTACTGTATTTGAGCATGCAGATCATGTCCAATTTTAGAGAACCTTTGTGTTCTCTAAAGTTCGAGTTACTGGCAAAGATAATTCAAAATGATGATTTTTTCATTTTTTTTATTTGAGAAATCTCTGCGTTCTAAATCATAGTTTCCTTTTATGGATTCCTTAGTGGACATTCTACCAAAATGAATAAAGACTGCAAAGATCAACTCCCTTTTCCTTCTAAATGTAATACACAATCCTATATAAGACAGGGATTTGTATAATTTTGAGGTGGGAAGAAATGAAGTGATTCATTCCATTTTATGATTTCTAAAACAAAAAGTAAAGGCTAAATTAGGAGTTTTCCGAAGAGACTGGAATTGTTTCTATTCCTCGAAACACTTGGAGATAAATTAAAAACAATGACAGCCATAGGTAAAATCGAGGCTGTTCTGGCAGGAGTGGGGGACGGGGTGGGAGCAATCCTGTGCCACCCCAGGGGCCCTGAAACCGCTGCCCAGACTCCCCAGTGGTTTGCAAAACCTTGAGACAAGCTTAGAGCCCCCAGGGGCCCACCCACACAATGACTGGCTCTAGGGTTTGTGGTAAACTAGTATTCTAATCCCCAAAACGCTGTCCGTCCCTGTTTCAAGTTACATTATTAGGAGCTAGAAAGACTCAAGTACTCAGGGTGACGCCGGAGGGAAGGTCAGCCCTGCCTGCCTTGTGAGATGCTGGACAGGAGGCTCCTCCACAATCCCATTCATTTCTTGCCTTTTAGTGTTTGAGGCAAGATGGAAAAATTTACATTTACTGTGTTCAAAAGGGCACATTTCAAAATTAAGGATGACTTTTTATGTCAGTTCATAGAAGGAAGAAAGTTCAAACAGCAAGGGCTCTAAACTGCATTCTCCAACAGCCAGCTGTTGCTTATTCTAAATGAGAACTAAGATCCCTGGAACATCAGTTTGGGCATCCTCAGATGAACTGGAGTCTGCATTTTAAGGAGAGCCTTCTTTCTTTTCAAAAATACACATGCATTGCTGACTAAGAAAACCTGAGTAGCCCTGAAATCTTGGAGGTCATATAAGAAAGAAACTTGACACATTTTCTCAAATTTAACTCAACAATCCTAAAAATTCACATCTGACTAGTAATGAGTAGTGACACCAAATGACATTTTCCAAACTGACAATAATTTAGAAAACATATTTTGGTCAATCATGATGGAAGAATTTTAAATCTCTTTTAGTAGTCTCTTTATGAAAATGATAATCCGATGTCATTGTCAAATGAACAAGCAATCAAAAAGTATGAAGCCAAAATACATAGGGAAAAAATATCAAAGGAAAGGTCAGAAGCTTACCTCATTTTAAAAAATAGATGGAATGTACTAGATGGTTTTTTAATGTTAGTTATATTTTTCAGCTTTTAAATTTTTGTAATTCACAGTGTTTTCTTCTTTTACTCTAAATAAACATTAACTTTTCTATTCAAAAATGTTAAAAATAAAAAGTACTACAGATTTTTATTGATATGAATATATGTAGCTCAAAAACATGAACAAGAAAGATATAAAATGTGAAAATAAGAAGTTGAATATCATTCTGATTTAACCTTAAACAAAACTATAAGAAATGAGGTCACAACTCACAAGGATATTATTCAGAAGCTTTAAGAATTGTCAATTTTTGGTTTCCAGTGACCTCTATGCCATGACTTCTTTTTCATCCTTACTCTGCCTGAATTCCACTTTGTGTTTTTCTATTGCCACTGTTTCTTTCCTGCATTGGTTTCTTTATTTTAATTTTTATTAGCTAATGTTTCCAGCACATAATAATGACATTGAGTTGGTACATGTAGTTGACACACCTTAATTCTTTTACGTCCCCTTCTGGCCCTCCTAAGTGATTTGTGTACATAACAAAGAGGTTGCTTCTCCAACTTCACTGAGAGTTTAAATCACAAGCTTACTATATAGGAGGACCTGAGAAGTCTTGCCCTCGATCACAGCTATGCAGTGAAGGTGGCCACAGTAAGCAGCTGTGTGGCTTTCATGAAATCAGCATTGAATAAATTCTTAAGATAGGCAGCAAAGGCATCTTGGTTTACTTCCTTTCAACCCTGGATTTCTCTCTAACTCACGGTCCAGTTAGTCAGTGTAGGACACCCTTTCAAATGCTTGCTGTTATCTTTCCTGCTCGCTCTTCCCTACCCACACTTCTCGTTCACATTTTCCTTACTTACTCTCTGTGGCTATCATATACTGCTTTCTTTAATAACGAACAGTAGGGCCCTTCCCCACGGAACTGTGAGCACTTTTTCCCTCTTCCACTTCCCAAAAGCAATAGCAAAACCATGAATACCTAACCTAGAGATAAGGGCAAGTTTGGTGAGTCAAGCAGAGCAGGTGTCTGGAAAGAAAATAAAGGATTTGTCAGATAAAGGGAGAGATCCAGGAGCAGTTATCTGGTCCGGTGTTTTTCAGACTCATCTGCACACAAGTCATCCAGAGAGCTGCAGACTGTGTCCCGAAGGTCGGGATGGGGCCAGAAAGTCTACAGTCCTTGTGAGATAGCAGGTGATGCCTGTGCTGCCGGTCCCAGGACCACACTCGGAGTAGTAAGTTCTAGGCAACATGAAAATGCATTATTTTCACTGCTATTTATCAAGATCTTAGAGCTTGCCCCCCAGAAGATGTTAATACAATAGTAAAATAAGTATTCATTGAATTTAACACCATCTGACACATTGGGTTGAGTGTCTGAATTCTCATAATAATCGTGCGATGTATAAAATATGTTAGTTTTGGTCTGTAAAATTGGGGCTAATATCTCATGCATTGAGACATAGAGCAGCTGAATTACTTGCCCAAAGCTACACAGTTAATGTGGCAAATTGTTGTTTGCCAAACATTGCATGGGCTCCCCTACATTCCCTAACCTCCTTTGAAGTTAGCTGAAGCTGTTGAACTCATTCTAGGCAAAAGACAGTTGGAGAAGTGATATGTGTCATCTCTTGGCTGGCATAATTAGAAGTCAGTGTCCCTCCTCCTGCCTTCTTTTCTTACTTTCCTTACTTTGCTGGGACATAATACCTGTTCCCACAGTGTAAAGGAGAGGTCTGTTTCTGGCTCATGTTTTTAGTCCGTAGTTGGTTGGCTCCAAGGCAGGAACGCACAGTGGAAAGGCCTGTGGCAGAGGAGAGCTGCTCACGTCATGGCAGCCAGGAAGCAGAGAGTGAAGGGTGGAGCCAGGAAAAAGACAAACCTTCCAGGCTACACCCCAGTAAGCTGCCTCTCCCAGGCAGACTCCACTTACTAACAGCAAGTCGACTACAAACTCCCCTAATCCAGTCACCTTCCAAAAAGCACCACCTACGAGCACACGAGGCTCTTGGGAGACGTCTGGATAGAAGCCGTAATAACCCTTCTGTGTTTTGTACTCTGCCATCTGAAACATGTGGCCCCCAAGGTGAGGTTAGAAGAGTGCTGTCCAACTTGCAGCAGACTTCACACAGGATTTAAACATTTTGCTGCATTTAAGGCACTACAACTTTTAGTTTTGTTATGAGATTACACTGACTAGGACGGGCTCAGTGTTGATATCAGACAGTTCTTCATAAGATTGGTTTTCTATCTGGGACTTAAGGTCCCCTAAATGTGTACATACCTCAGTATAGTCTAGATTAGGCAAGCCCCAATACTGCCAGGGGGTTGAGCGCAGATATGTAATGCTAGGTATTGAGGCCATGCAAAATATAGGCCCAGGGCCCTGGGAAACATCTGAAGACTGACAGGTTTAAGGAGAGCAGCAGCAGTGACTGTCTGTAGTCCTGGACTGAGGTTCATGCCCTGGCCAGCATCTCTTGTCTATTCCACTTTTCAAGCATGGTTAAAAGGAGCATAAGGATGCTGAGTGGCATCATGGGCTGCATTCACAAACTGAATGAAACGTTATTTTCAGAACATTTTTAACGCACACCTACTCAAGCAATAAACTTTTCAACCCCAGTTGACTCTTTTAGTGGATAGGGGATATAGTTTCTGCACACAGTGGCTACCGGCCTGAATGAGTCCCTCTCTGTATGTTGAAACCTAATCCTCAGTGTGCTGTATTAAGAGGTGGGAACTCTGGGAGGTGATTAAGTTATGGGGGCAGAGCTCTCATGAATGGGATTAGTACCTTCCATTATGAAAGCGGCCCCAGAGAGCCAGCTTGCTTTTCCCAGTTATAGTTTAGATCTAGAATTGCCCCAAAAGTCTCACGCGTTCAGAGGTGGCGCTTTCAAAAAGTGATTGGATTACAAGGGCTCTGTAGCTAATTGGCTGTTAGCAGGTGGGACCTACTTGGAGGTGAGTCACCGAGGCACCTGGAAGGCTACCTTCTTGTCTCAGCTTTCTCCCTTCTCTCTCTGCTTCCTGGCTGCTATGGTGTGAGCAGCTTTTCCCTGCCAGACCCTCCCACCATGCCGTGTCTGCCTTGGGGCCAGCCGACCATAGACTGAAACTGAGCTAAAATAAATCTCTCCTACTTTAAACTGTGGTGTTGGGTATTGTGTCCAGGAAAATGACTAAGACACCTGCCATGTGAAAACACTGCGATCCGCGAAACAGGTACTCGATAGACGTTCAATCTGCTGGCACCATGATCTTGGACCTTGCAGCCTCCAAAACTGCGAGAATACCAGGGATTGGGTAGTTTATTAGGAACAGCAGCTCATTTCTGTGATAGCAATGTGAGCTGCCTAAGGCAATGGCACATGGATTCATGTGTCCCACAAAATAATAAAAGGTGCATCATCTGACTCACATTTATATGTCAAAAGAACATAACTACTGCTTATATTTTTTCTGGGGATGTCAAACAGAATACAGTAGCAAAATCAGCTTAAGAAAAAAAAAACCTGAAAAAACATGTAACCATTATAGAAATCAAATCAGTATCTGAGGCTTTCCAATCTCAACTTCCCTTATGCCCCATCCACATTTCTCCTTCTCTGCTAAAGACCTCTGTCCAGGATGTTTCACTGGGGGTAAGTGGCTTACTGCGGCAAGGACTGATTGCTATTCTCTCAAAACAATTTGCCTAAGACAGAAAGACAGTGGCAGTGGCCCATCTGATTCTATAGGTGCAGTATAATATTAATAATAAAATAGTAAAAAGGGCAGTACTAATAGAGGAAATTATAGGCCAATATCACTTATATAAAAATGCTTGGGCCGGTCAGATAGCTCAGTGGCATAAGTACCTGCCTGGCAAGCGTGAGGTCCTGAGTTTGACTCCCGGTACCCGCATATGAAAAAAAAGGGCTGGTGATATTGCTCAGTGGCACGGGCGCCTGCTGGCGTGCGAGGTCCTGAGTTCGACCCCTGGTACTCACAAAAAAAAAAAATAAAATAAATAAATAAATAATAAAATAAAATAAAAATGCTACAATTAAATCTGCAAACTCAGCAGTATACACATGTAAATAGATCATGACAAAATAGGCTTTGTCCTGGGAATAAAGGAGGCTTCACCATGAGAAAATCTATTTAAGTAACACACAATACTAGGATTTTAAAGGAGAAAAGAGTAACATGAGACATATAAATTTAATAAATATAGCTATGAAAAATTCAAGCAATTTCTGATGGATGAGAACTACCTTAAACTGAGTACCTTCCAAAGATCTACAGCAAATATTACCCTCTTTGAAATGGTGAAACTTAACTTTTTTTTCTCTTCTAACATTGTTAGTCTTTTGTCTGCATAGAAAACACAAGGCACCCATTTTTATTTTTAATTTCATATTATACCAAGTAGAACTTCCTGTAAACTGTGGAAGAGGAGGAGTGGTGAGAGCATTTCTGCTGGAGCTGTTTACATTCTGATGCCTGGGAAGTCATTTGATTAATACATTGAATTTGCATTTGGCAATTTTGCTGAAACTACTCATTTGCAAATGACATGATGACTTTTTCCTTTTTTGTGGCTTTTATTATGGTTGCAAATGAGGCATTTCCCTCAAAATGAAGGGAATGAATTATAGAATATTACTGGTCTGGTTGAACTTTATTACTTTTTCAAGCAAATTATCAGGCTAAAAGGGGATAGCCATTTATGTCAATTTTCCTCTTAGGCATTTAAAATTTCAATGTTCGTCAGATCAAAATCTCAACATGGCCTGACCAGCAGATTTTAAAATATATGTGGAAGAGCAAAGAGCAAGGATAGCCAAGAACGCCACTATAGTTTGGTATCGTCGTCTGCGGGAAGCCTCTTCTTATTGAACACCTGTTCAGAACTGGCTCTGAAGAGGCTTCACCGCAGTGTCACACAGCCACGTGGAGACCCAGCCAGGGCCTTGAGCCTAAGAACCCTGGAAAGGGAAGCGGTCTACACACGGGGGGAGAAGCCTGCGCTCCCCACAGTGGGTGATGGACAAAGGGTAAACAACGCACGTGGAGAGGAGTCGTGAGAATGTCAGTTTAATTTGAGTTATGTACTTTTTCACACAGAAAAAAAAATCTAGACCCAGATCCATTTGAAAATGATTTCTCTAAGCTTAGAAGTTGTTATGGGTTGTTATGTGGAAGTCTGCTTTTGTTATCAAATTTAACATGAGGGACTGTCTTTTTTACTTCAAATTAGAGGATTTCTAACGTAAAATACAAAAAGCACAAAAAGTGAGGGAGATTTCTTATTTTCTTCAAAAAGTTTAAAGTGAGTATATTAGTAGCAAAATAGACACAGGATATCTGCAGGTCATTGACAGAAAACTCAAATGTCCAATACGCACTTGCAAAGGTGTAGTATTTCATCAGAAATCAGAGAAATGCAATTGGACACAATACAGTGCTTCTGCAAGTTGGGTACTGCCAACTATTACGTTGACGTTTCCATTTATCCATGTCCTCACCAACTCTTATCAGACTGCTAACACGTCACAGCTGTCAGACAGGCAAGTTACTCTCCACGGAGACGACGGCCTTACACTCCTCTTCTACGTGCACTATTTGTTACCCAGCGTGCTAGACACCGTGGTGTTGCACAATACTCTGTTCTTTTGCTCCCGCACACGTGTGATGGTGTTGCACAGCCCCCCGTTGGGAGATCGTGACTGCGAGATCCTCTCTTGCTCTTCCGTCTCGGTGGAGACGCACCAGCGGTCCTGACTGCAGCTACAGGAAGGGAGCTCGCTGAGCCCGGGCCCCTGACAGACTGCGGGGAACTGAATCCCTTGTCACCCCAGGTGCACATGTACTATGAATGAAAAACACACACTTGTTTGGTTCACCAACCAGGATGGGAAAAATAAATGATAAACAACCTCGAAAATCACCAACTGCAACACATTTTCAAGGACATAGATAGAAATAGAACTTCTGGCACATCAATATTGAATCTGGCACAGAACTGGTATTCCAAAAATGTGAGTCAGTGAAACCTAGCCTAGCATATCGAAGTGAAGTTTTAGATACATAAGATCCAGTGCTTCCCACCAAGTCTTCCTTCCTCCCGAACCATTCAGTATGGAAGCCACTAGACGCATGGACACCTGACATGTGACTAGGGTGACTAGGGTGACGGAGGAGCTACATGTTTAGGTACATTTAAAGTCTGAAAGTGTTAAATATCTTTCCATTACTTATTAACACGGCTTTTAACTGAAATTTTAACATCCAAATTGAAACATATAAGTGTAAAATACACACCAGGTTTTTAAATTGCAAACAAAAGTATGTGCATCTCAATAAATTTTATGCTGATTGGAAACATTTGAAATGTAGTGGGTTAAATCAATCATATTGCACCTCACTTGTTCTTTTTATTCTATTAAAAGGGGCTGCAAAGTGGCTTACATTATTTCATTGCACGGCACTTGTCTAAGTTCCTTCACATGGGATCTCCTCCTGATTAAGTTGTCTGGTGGATGCTGGAACTTTAAAATGGCAACAGACTACATATTGCAAAGCAAAGATTTTCCTAGTGATATATAGTGTGGGTTAGTGACTGTCACTTCCTTGACTTGTGGCTTTTAAGTCCATCTCTGCCTATTCCCTACCCTCAGCCTCTCCTAGTAGTCCATGCCTGAAATAGTTCTCTCTTCAGGCTCCCACCGCCTTATTCAATCTCTAGCCTAAATAACCACTGGCAAAGGTGACAACTGCATAGATGAATCCTGTAAGATTTAAGGATGACTCATTTCAACTCACATAATAAATTACTGAACTTAAGCAATTCACATCTCCCTTCCTCAGGCTCTGCCAATATTTATCTCAAGTCCATTCTCTTCCTTGCTCTTTTTTTTTTTTTTTTCCCTCCCTGGGATCTGAAGTGAGATGAAAAAATTAAATAGCATTCTTCAAATACCCTCATACTCCTTCCTCCCAAGTATATGTGGAATTAAATACAAAGGACGATGTCAATATTGCAACTGTATTCTCACCGTCCAGGTCAGACTGCTTCGGGACTCTCCCCCATCTCCCTCGCCTTGACCGGTTAGCCATGGATGGTAGGTGAAGTGCCCACATACGTTCTCCGCTGAGGCCACTGGCTGCTGTAGGAAAATCTCCACTCTTGTCCAAATCAGCACCTCTTGGGAATTTAAGTCAAAGCAAAACAAAAGTAACCCAGCTTCCTATCAGTTTATGCATGATTAACCAGCTAGAAGCACCTATAACCCAAAGTACACCCTGGAAAAATTCAGAACACCTGTGCCATGTAGAAGGACACTGTCACATGCTTCAGAAATGTACCATACAAGCTAGGCTGTGTGCTAAGTATCCACCTTGCTTAACAATTGAAATGAAAGGGCAGGAAAAAATCTTACAGTTACTTTATTTAACAAAATTTACTCCAACTTCTATATCTATATACAAACGCGTTTCAAAACCAGAGCAGCAGACAGACTGTTAACACAGGAATTACAACAATGGTTAACATGTTCTAACAACGTTTTGTTTTCTGCTCATACAGACATTCACAGATTCTAGTTTTCCCAAAGGCTGAGCAGCATCACATCTTCATTTTCTGGGATGGCTTATAATAAAAAGTCCTAAAGAGAGAGGCCTGGAGCTTTTGAGGGTTAATACACTGTGTTCAGTTTAGTTCATCAAACTAGCCCCTGGCCCATAGGAGGGGCTCACAAAATGTTTTGGACTGGGGATATAAATTTGAATAAAATATAATCTATTGAGTACATTTAGTCAGTAGGTTTTTAAAAAGTTTTACTCGCCTATGTCATAAATATAACAATGTTGTCTCATTTCTGGCCCCCAAAAGTAAGAAAACCTACTTTAAAAAATAAGTTTAAAATAATTTTATTAGTACTGCTAACATCACGTAGTGACCGGAAATCCTTCAAAATTAAGGTCAGAGTACACAAGTACTCAACACAGTTCTGCCCCTACTCCCTCCAATTTTGTTAGAAATGTGTTCACTTCATGACATTACCTACATGTTAACAAGCTACTTTCTAAAGCTCTTTATTTGGGGAAGACAGCCTCTTCTGCTTTCCCATTTTTCTGACTTCCAGAATACCTTTTAACTCCTTAAAAAGTATTATAGTCCTGAAAATCCCCAAAAGGTTTGCTACATATTCTACTCAAAAAATTCAGTAATTCAGCTCCACGTTAAGTACTCAAGATGTGTTTTAGGTAATACTTGAACAACAGCTGATACTGTGAAGTGTAAATATTTCAAGCTTATGCTAAATACTCTGACCTGGCCAGCTCTCAGCCCAGCCATTCAGGAAAAAGCTGCTAAGTGGAGAGGTATAGGAGAATAAGATAAAAATCACAGGCTTTTCTTCTCCTCCTCTCCACATCTTAAATCTCTTTCATGCAGGAGGGTACAAGTCTGTAACACGGATAAAACTTGAGAACGCTCTTCGTCATGTAGCGAAGTGGTACAACAGCTACCAGCCACAAAGCACCAAATAAAAATGCGCAAGGACCAAATGCTATAATAAAATGATCCACAGGGGTTTCTACTCCTGTTTGTTCACATAAATGAAACCCCATCGCTCACTGTGCTTTCATTATCTAAAAATGAGATCAAACCATTATAAAAATGTACTTCCAAAATAAATAATTTCTGGAATATAAAAATGTACATTTTCCCAGCCCACGTATCATTATAAAATAGGAAACCAGAAAATTAGCTATTGCAATTTTCATGTGGTAAAAAATACTTATATGTGTACACACACATATATAAAAATGTAAGTTTTAATAAATCAATCAACTTAACGATCTTATACTGAAGAAATGTTGAGTATCTGTGATGAGAACAAACTTCAGAGGAGTATAACCCCACCCATCAGAGGACAGTCTAAGACTTTCCCATGTTACAAACAAAACAAAGAACGAGAAGTCTCCGGCTAATTATGAGCAAGTTAGAAAGCACTGGCGGCGCTTTCAGATGTAACAGCTCTTCCTCCCGTTCTAGTCACCATACCAATCAGTCCCCCCAGGAAGGGCAGGCCGGCCGGGAGCTGCCCCGTGCCTCAGCCTTCTGTCTTGCTGCCTGAAGCTCAGTGCCCAGCTGCCTGGCCCAGTGAAGGCTCAACTTCAGGTCTGAGCTGTGTTTGCCAAGCTGTCTGTGCGAATACACACAGGTGCCTTGCAGCTTGATAAGAGTCCTGTTGTCGGTGGGTGGAAAGGGCAGCGGAAGTCCTCCCAGGAAAGATGAGCACTAGGGAAGTGTGACTGGTCAAGCTACATCACCAGCAGTTTGTTACTGGCATTGGAAACCAGGAGTACTGTCTTTAAGACAGTAGGGGATTTCTGCCCATTTCTGGTAACATCATGAAAGTCTCCCCCACACCTCAAAGGCACAGAAGGAAAGGATCAAGAGGAGATGGGGATGCTGTCCTATTCCACAGTAGAACCTGTTCAGAAAAACAGGAAAAGCAGGGAGGACTGGCCCCAGGCATCAGCATTTGGGGTCTCCAGTGATGCAGAACAGGCTGCATCTCCCCAGTTTCTGGACGAGTCCCTGGGTGAAAACTAAGTCAGATTAGACTTCACAGCCTGCTTTACAAGCCTACTTTCAACTGTCTTCCCAAGGGTTTATCTGTGTTGTAGGAAACCCATTCCTTCACATTTTAAACTGGCCATTTAATTTATGCTGTGGGAGTGTTACAGGCAAAGAGACTTTCTTTTACATATTTCCCCTCTGTAACTTTTTTTTAAAAGGCACATTCCCTACCCAATTGTCACAAGTCAAGATTTTTAAAAGAACGCAAAAACAAAATACTTGAAAAGCGTGTTTTTCAGAACACTTGTTTAAGTAGTAAATGCAGGCAAATCCTTGGAATCACTCCTTAAAACAGCCAACAAAAGGAAAATTCAGTGCTACGCAGACAATGAGTATTACAGAATGGGGAGGGATTAAAAAGGATGGCCATTTTTTTAACAACCAAATTTAAGATAACTAATGATGTAGAAAATGTAATTTCCACTATGTAACAAATATTCCAGAAAGCAGTTAAAGCAAAAACAAAGTGTATGTGCACACCAAAACGTAGGCTTAATTCTTCAGTAGCATTTATAGGAGGAGCCTGTGTAAAGTGTTCTAAACTTGCCCCTCTGAATGGATGGTGAAAGGTTCGTATCTACTCAGAAATATGGGCACTAAACAAAGAAAGGTCTCCAAACCCCACTGAAAATCTGCTGAGTTTCACATCCTTTCTCTAGAGAACTGCGTTCACTCGTGTGGACAATTCCAGGGGCTTCTAATACCTCCTAAGATCCAGCCCCGAGCTCAGGCTAAGGGCTCTCAACATTCCTACAGGGGTTCTGAAGAATCAACAATCCTCATTCCTACAGTCTGGGTTTCTCCTACTAAATCTGGGAGGGGGAAACCCCAAACAAATGAAAAACAACTTGCTTCAAATGCCAAATTTTTACTCATTTGCCCTTGGAGGAAAGAACATCCCAATCTCTAGTTGCCTCAATCAGATGCCGCTGGCCATGACTCATCCACTCTTCCTGGTCTTCATACAGCCGCCCACAAAACCAGCACTTAAATATGCACTGTGACGAGTCATCGGGCAAGGAATCCACCACCTGGTAGTTGTTTTTATGAACCTTTTTCAGTTTCATTTTCAACATCATTTGCCTCTTCATCTGGCTAGCTTCCTCCATGTTCTGGTAGGTGAGCCGGAGGTGATGCCGTCGAATGCCCAGCTGACACCTAGTCCTTTCAGACAAAACCACTTTCAGGACATTGCCTTTGTACTTGTTGATTACCTTCATCACGTTAGTCACCTCTGGTGAGTCAACATCAGGATGATTCAGCACAATGACCGGCTGGTTCCGACGGGGACATTTAATCAACTGGTCGGGTTTAACTGCTACCAGTCGAAGCTGTCTTGCAACCTGAAAAATGGAAGGATCCTTGAGGCAGCGGCTGGCCTCAGCCTGAATCTTGCTCTTCTTCTTGGATGGGTTTACTTGCTTGGTTTTACTCCTGCTCCCAGGAAGACTTCTGGAGAGCAGCCTGCCATGCTGCCCATGCATGGGGCCAGTTTTCTTAGGGGTGCCACTACAGATGCCATCCTCTTTTCTCAGTTTAGGCCGAAGAGATGTCTCGAGACTCCAGGACATGTCTATCGGGCCACTTTCACCCATCAAAGGCTGTAAGCCGGAGTCTGACTGTTTCATAGGACGGACCGGGACCGGTTTTGGTAAATGAGCTTCACTGCAAGGAATGGCAACAGGTGCATCGCAGGTGGCCTCTATGATGTGAGCATCCTCTGAGGAGTTGAGAACCCTTAACACAGCCCCCTTGGGGATTAGCACTGGAGTGGCCACAGGTGCCTTTCTGGTCCCTCTGCTTTCAGTCCTCCCATCACTGACATTAGTGATCTGTGGATAGATCTGATGTGTAAGCTGTCCTCTGCCAATAACGGCAACCTCGTTCTGAGGCTTCTGGAGTGGACCCGTGGAAGGCCCAGGGCCAGTAAGCGACACGTTAATTTCTTGAATACACTCAGAGGTTGCCTTTGAAGTTACCTTTGTTGCCTGCCCCACGGAACGACGATGTGCACCATTTGCGGACAAAGAGGAAGGCTTGCCGCAGGATTCAATTAACTGAGCTATCTTTCTGCGCAAGAGTTCAATTGACTTTATTTTGGATGTTGAACTATTCCACTTAATACCCTCTGGCACATTTTCAGATCCAGAGCTCAGAGAAAACACTGATGAGATGACTGGGCCATCGAAAGTGTCCTTAGTCCTTTCAGAATCCTTCACTTCTACAGGCTTTTCCCCAGGTTGGTGAGACTTAGCCCTTTCTTCTCCAGTTATGTTTATGTGTAAATACTCATTTTTATGTGGAGAGGAAATCTGACCTACATTTGAAACTACTTTGTTTTGTTCTGTCTCGTTATCTTCCAGCTTTCTACTAGAGGAAACCATTTTTACAGGAATACTAATGTTACTTCTAGGTTCAAAGTCATTTTCACTTAAGGGTAATACACCCTTTTCTCCAGAAAAGGAAATAGCTGCAGGCCATGCAGCAAGAGGAAACTGCTGTGAGTCACTGTGTAAATTTCTTCCATCTTCAGCAAAAGCAGCAGCAGCTTTACATGGAAAAGGGTTTGCTGCCGGTCCAAGACCACAGAAAACACTGTTTTTTATTACAGATGGTGGAGAATGGGCTTTTAAGGCAAGAGAAGGAAGAGTGGCTCTATGCGCATACAAACTGTTTTTTCTCTGCAAATCCTCAACCATATCAGAATGAAAAAAGGATTCTCTGTAGTTGTGCACACTAGAGCTTGACATGAAAAAATCATAAGACCTTACCCATTTCACATTTTTAAGTTGCTTCTGAACTGAAGATTGAAGACTATCAATGCCTAAAACTTTCCCAACATTCCCTTCAATTGTTAGTGACTTTGTTTTTTCCGCACTAAGTATTTTTTCGTGTTCATTTGAACCCTTCTCTTTACTTGTCTGCTCAGAATTCCCTCCATCACCCCTATCAGCTTCGAGGCGATTATTTTCTTCCAGTGGAAACAATTTCAGAACAAGCTGCTGTGTGCCGTTGACAACCTTCACGTCTATCAACTGGGCCAGGCAGTTTGCAGGGACAACGAGCTCTGACGGGGCCACCACCGTCAATGGCATGCCTGGCTGAACGGGTTCCTTCGCAGGGGACAACACTTCTACCTCAACACTTTTGTTCTCAAACAGGCTGACCTCGTTCGGCTCAGGTAGGGCCATTTTATTTGGAACGCACACTACGTCTTTTTGGTATTCCTTTGATTCGGGTAACGGCATGGTGCTGTGCGTTCTGTCTTTACTTCCTTGGAGAGAGAACCTCGAAAGCTGATCAGACAACTTATTTTGGAACATAGTCCTTGGACCGGGAGCCTTTAAGAGCTCCACGTTTTGTCTTGAAGCACTGATCCTTTTAGGCTCCAGCTTGCCAACAGTCTTGAGTGGCCGTTTCGCACCGGCCCTCTCGTGGACTCTTTTCCGATGCTTCACAATGTAATCATTTCTAATAGCACCATAGTCACAGTACTCACACTGATAAGGGAAAATGCCTGTATGCTTCACCAAATGCCTCTGAAACTCTCCTTTTGTGTATGAAATGTAGCTGCAGTGAGAACAAATGAATTTAATCTCTTCATGTTGAAGTGTGTGCTTTTTGTACTGTAGTGGGTCTTTTGTAGAAAAGCGACATTTATCACAATAATATTTGCCTGGCTTAAAGTTCCTTACCTTAAATTTGTTGACGGGACTTGAGATGGTTTCACTATTATTTCCGACATGAGTAGCACTGGGATTATTGTTCACAAAATGAAAACGAGGAGGAGATACATGAATGCTGCATTTGAGACAGACATACTTGTCTTCTTTTTGGCTTTGCCCAGTATCTTTCCTCAAATCCTGCAGAGGGATTTTGTGAACACTTTTGCACTTCACGCATGTGGCAATGGTCATCAAGGCAGCCTCTGCCTCTGAGCCTTGGTACAGGAGGGTCTGTGCTTCTTGTCTGTCTGGTCGCGTTGCTCTACTAGAATTAGGCTGCTTGGGTGACATGGTCAAGGAATTGTGTCCACCATTCATTTGTGTAGTATACAACTCTTCTCCGATATCCTTCATCTTCTTTATCTGCATTTCCAAAAGCAGCTGGCTGAAATTCAGAAAGATTCACATGCTGAATCCTTTTGAGGCATCTTTCAACACATTTGCGACTGGTGGAAAAGCAGCTGCTAATTGCTGGCGTATCTTAATAACCTTTTTTTGTATGTGGCCACTGTAGGTGCATGATCCAAAATGTGACTGCTTTCAATTTTTTGGTAGTCCAAGGATCACTACAGGAAAACAAAATCATAAAGAACAATTAATATAAGAGTATAGAGACTAGATATTACCAAGCTGATGCTGTATTTATTGCCCTTAAGAATTCTATGCTAAATCTCAAGCTGTGATCTTACACATTAACGTAACTGGTAACTAAGCTAAACTGAAAATTTTCAAACTGAACCCCCTAATTTCACCCCTTTAGACAGCCATGAACACAGACATACTGGAGGGAAGATATCACAGCAGCCATGCCGAAGAGCCTCTGGCCAGTGCTGTGAGCACATCCTAGTGAGGATGCAAGTGTAATTTCACCTTAGCCTCACAAAGTCCCATGCAGGGCACTGTCAGTTCAAGGTTCAAATGTGTTAAGCCACCCAGGGAAGTATTCACATTGGCTTTCATGTTACAGCTGATGTTCAGCTTGGGGGCCAGCTCTTACTTAAACTACTCAAATCTACTGTCGCAAGTGGCAAGAGGCCAATAAGACTGACAATATAAAGAAGGCAGAAATAATTACTCCTCCAGCATCTTCCTGAGCACGTTTCAAGTGCCAGACATTATTCTAAGGGGTACAGGGTAGTGAATGAAAGCACATCAGTCCCTACACTCACAATGTACACACCACAGCACTGCGTAGCGGTGGTAAGATAACTAGAAAAGAAATACCATAACGTCAGGCAAGGACAGCGAGCACTCACGTGAGTGTGTGCAGAGGGCTGGGGCGCTCAACCTAGTCAGTGATACCTGAGCAGACATCTAGGGGCAACCAAGACGCGATCTCTGTGGGTGTCTGGAAAAAGGGAGTTTCAAGTAGAGAGATGGCCAAGTCTGGGGGAAGTGAGCCCAATGCACTTGAGGAATGGGCGAGGGAGGCTGCAGATGTGGTCAGAGGGAATGGGAAGACCAGGCAAGGAATGAGCCGCGACGGTGGTGGTGAACCTGTGGCATGCGTGCTGCAGCTGGCTGTTTGTCATCATTGAAAGTTCTTAGAGGTTTGCCAGCACTGATCTATAACACTGTGGCACAGAAATGTGGCTTTTCCTCAACACAAGACAGAGAAGCAGGACATGATCTGACTGACATTCCAACAACCTCGAGCTGCTGTGTGGACCACAGTCTGTGAGGGATGACGCAATGGCAGCAAGGAAGCTGAACGGCTCGGACTGAGGCAGGTGTGACAAATGTTTTCTAGAGCACGTGTAAGTCAGTACATGCTACATGTTACACAGTGACTAATTTTTATATAATCTTTAAAGAGACTTCTTCTTCAGACCACACAGAGCCAAGAACCAAACTAAAACCATGCTAGTATGAGACTGGCTACAAGCCTTTCTAAAACCATTTGCATCTTTTCAACCTCGATTTTCTCATATGATAATTAAAATTAACTAAGGACACTTATCCAAACTCTCCCGCAGAGCTGCTTCAATGAGGACCACAATGCTCAAGAGTGTAAGGAAGCCCTTGGAAGTTTAAAGTCCTTCTCTAAGCGTCGAGAGGCACACAGAGGCAGGCAGTAAGTCTGCTCGATGGCAGGCACGGACAGAGCTATCTGGCCAAGGACGCAGAGCTGGTCTGAAAGCCAGATCAGGGGAGCAGAAAGGCCTCTCTGTATGGTCAGGACAACCAACTGCTGCTTATTCAGATGTGGCCTAAAACTTGCCTTCTAAAAGCAGCTCTGGAAAGTACTAAATGAACATCTCACATTTGGTCACAAGCTGTATTTCTTCGTAATGTTCTCTTTTCCAATTCTGCTCTAATGACAGTCAGTTACCTTCTTTCAAAAGCATTTTTCAGCATGCGACTGCCCTGATGGCATCTAGGGGCTCGGTCAGACTTGCCCGACCACACATGGTATGCAGGCATCCAGCAGACAGAGCCCTGGGGGCTGAGGTGCTGTCTGTCCCCTCCATGCTCAAACACATACCTATGCTAGAGGACCCTGATTTGGGATAGGACACATGAATGCCCTGGACTGGTGACAAACGAACACTGGCAGAGACAAGGGCTTTCTCTTCTACTGCACTCCTGCTACAGACACCAGGTGGGCCTTTTGGAGGAGTCACTGGGAGAAGCTGTCCCACACTTTTATTTTGCACTGGCTCTGGAGAAGACAGAAGTGACACCCAGAAGTTCTGCTAGTCTTGCAGTGACCTCAAGCAAACCAGCCATCTGTATCAGCTCTGTCATCTATAAAATGCGGGGATGGACTAGAGGATTTCTAAGCCTAGCCTGATGCTGCTGATCACTGGAAAATGGACTTCACCATCTAAGCATACTACTATCTCCCATGTTGGCGCTCTCTCCTAGCTAAACCAAGAAAGCCAGAGCTGCAGTGGGACCCTGAGAAAGCCACAGGCCCAAAGAACAAATGCAGAGGCTTCCCCGTGATGCAGGATCTGGTCCAGGGGTTTGCCATCTGGAGGGGCCTCAGGCTCACCCTAAAACAGACATTCTGGGCTGCATCCCAAGGCCAGTGAATCCAAGTCCACCGGGGAGGGAAGAGGGGGCCACCTCAAATAATTCTGATGAAAACCCAGATCTGAAATCACTACAGCTTCCAGTGACACTTAAATCCTTCAGTAATCTCCACCAACTGACCACACATTTGGTGCTCTAAACACCAAACTTCCTTCTTTTAACAGCAAATTTTACTTTCAAATAGTTTTCATGGTCAACAAATTATCCTTCAATGAAACTGAAACCAGCTTCCCTGTAACTTTCTTCCACTTTGAGTCTGGAGCTGCAAAAATAACTTAATCACTCTCAATAGGCCAGTTATTCATCTGTGAATCTCTTCCCTTATCCTGCAGCCCTTGGTTCTCAATTCTGTTCCAAAGATCTGCATACCAATGAATATGTAACCTCAAGTTGAGAGAAAAGAAGCTGATTTACTTACTTGCCCAAGCACAACTTGCTCTTCCACTGTTTCAACATAACACTTTATATATACATTAATTTTAAGTAATTCTCAAAACAACAACTAGAAATATGTGACAAGATTCCTCTATTCCACCCAAACCAAGATTCCGCTCGCACATTTTCAGTTTTTTGGCACTTTTCTCAGCCTCCAATGTTCTTCAACATCACGGAAAGCAGTTTTGACAAAACTGGGAGGTGTCATTCCTTCCAAAAGTCAAAATGGACTGCATGGCAGGATCACGACCATCTGCAAGAACAGAAGAGCATCCTGAAAAAGAAAAGTCTTCAGAGAATCAGGCTGGCTCGAGTGCCAGAGGACACACAGTCCTCTCAGTGATACCTCTTAAAAAACTGTCTGAGCAGTTACAGATGCTCCTCAGCTTACAGTGGGGTTACAGCCCAACAAACCCATCAGAAATTGAAAATGCTCTAAGTAAAAGGTGCATTTAATACCCTGACCTACTGCACATCATAGCTTAGCCCAGTCTTCCTTGGAGACGCTCAGAACATTTACACATTAGCTTCCAGCCGGGCAAAGTCATCTTGCGCAAAGTCTGTTTTGTAATAAAGTGTTGACTATCTCGTGTGGCTTACTGAATACAGGACACTGTGGAGTACAGTACTGGTTATTTACATTCATGATTGTGTGCCTACCTGGGAGCTATGGCTCAGTGCTCTGCCCAACAGCACAAGAAAGTACTGTACTGCATATGACTACCCTGAGAAAAGACCAGAACTAGAAATATAGTTTCTACTGAATACATACTGCATTTGCACCATTGTAAAGTCACAAAATCTTAAGTGGAACCATAGTAAGTCAAGGACCATATGCATCCTGACTTAAGAACTCACCAGAACAAGTGGCAATATGAAGCAGGAAGCTGTGCTGAGCAGTGAATCATGTCACCTGTCTGAGAGCATACTCTTGGACTCTAAACTACTGTCAAAATAATTCCGTGTTACACACTGCCATTTCCCTAAGTCTTGGTGGAAAAGATGTGAGCTTTCTTCAAAACAAGCAAAGTTCTTTTCAGCCTTCACAACTCGTGGCTAGCCCCAGGAGTAGGGAAAACAGCTGAGTTACATCACACCCAAAGGTAAATGGAAGCTGCAGCACGGAAGGAGGAAGAGGGGTTCGATGTTGGTATCTGTATGTGAACACTCCTGAGCACACTGCTTGTGCATCCGAACGAGGGCCTGGCCCCTGCACCTTGCATACAACACCCTCCATCTGTACAACCACCCATGAGGCTGAGTCCTCTGGGCAAGTTATGGCTCAGTGGCCTGATGACAGAAGGGCGGTACTTAGGTGACTTTGACACTGAGGACACCCAAAAAACCACCACTGACAACAGCATGCGTTCACCTACCTTGTAAACACACACTGCCTTAACAGAAGCCTCTGCATTTCACCTGCCAGGACTAGAAGCACCTTCTTAGAACACCAAATGCTTAGTACTGCTAACTTCACAGCACAGGAAGACGTCCATTCAACATTAAGTTGTCCATCTTCCATAAATAACTTAGCAGCATAAGTGAGGTTTTTAATGTAGAATTATCTACAGCAAAAGCCAAAGATGACTGCCACAGGCCAGAGAGCACAGGTGTTGCAATCTGTTCTCTGCGCCTCTTACCTGTCTTTGCAGGAAAGGCCTCCTGCATTTGTGGGGTGGGGGGGCATTCTGATTCTGCACTCACTTGCCTGGATTTCTTAAACACTTACGGGAATATGAGAGGAAAAACAGTGAGTTTGCCAGCACACTGACAGACTTCTTAGCTGCCTGACAACTGCTCTCAGAGCATACACTGGATCTCCTGTTATAATTTTAATTACAGTTGTTTAGATCTTTCAAGAGATTTACTTCTGGAGCAAAACAACCTGTTAGTTTTAGTGGGAAAGTGGCTACCAGCTGTGTATAATCATTATGTTAAAAAAAGCTCCACTACTGAGTACTCACTCACTTTGGATTTGAGTGTGAGCTAGTCACTGACCTACCTTTTTTCACCTCCTTCTCTGTGTGTGTGTGTGTGTGTGTGTGTGTGTGTGTAACTGAGAACTGAATGCAGGGCCTCTGCACTGACCTACATCCCCAGCACTTAAAAAAAAAAAATAAATCATTATTTTAACTTTTGAAACAGGGTTTTAGCTAATTTGCCGAGTTGCCCAGGCTGGGCTCAAACTTGCAACCCTCCCGCCCCACCAGCCAGAGTGCTGGGACACAGGTTTGCACCACTGCACCTGGCTTCGCCCCGTCTCTTGCAGCTCAGCCACACTGTGAAACAACCCTGCGGAAAAAGGAACCTACTTCTGTGCAAGACGTTAACGTGAAGAGAGAAGTGGCTGGCCAATTCTATCACATGCATTTTTTGTGCATGAGAGATGCCCAGCAAACTCTGCATTAATTCACTGACCATATCCTTTTTGGAAGGAGAAAGAAACTTAAGCACCTCTTCTCAGGCATTTTGACCCACAAATCCTCCTTTCATTGTGGATCCTACCACATCCATCACTGGGACAGCAATGGAACTGCTGTACCCATGAACAGCAAAAGATCGCAAGGTCTGAGGCTCAAACCCCGATCTGACCCCTTCCTTACCTGCCAGGTCCTTAGGCAAGTGATTCATCTCTATTCACTGCCAGGCAAGAACACCACTTCGGTATCTTCTAGCTTAAAGGATGATTAGAAGCAAACTGGGTAACATATATAAAGCCCCCCGCCCAATGGCACACCCACTCAAGACTAGGTCTATGTGTTCCTTTTGTCTATTTAGCCATCAAAGGATTTCTAACTAGCTTTTTGCAGTAACCTAAATTTGAACTCAATTCTACCCCAAAGTGCCCAGGGATATGTAAAAGAGTGACGGCTAATTAGGGAAAAAATTCAACATTACACATGTAAACTGGAGATGATACTGAGGAGGAAACCACTGCCTAATCAAGAGCTTTTATGACCATTACAATGAGTCAGAAATGAACTCACTAGATCTAAATAGAGAAAAATGTAATTAAGCCTTGCAATCTCTATGCCAACCTACCTTACAGTTAGGATTGTACATTGACTGCCGTCCTGATGACAAAAGAATACTTCCAAAGGCTGCAGACAAACACACCACCCTTGGGTGCCCACCTCTCCTGAAATGACATGTGCTGCTTGGACAACGGCATGGGGCAAGAAGGTTGCCAGTCTGATTCCTCTGCCTTCTAGGTGAATGCAGCTCCGTGGAAGAGCGGCCAGAGTAATGGGATAGGCAAGAACAAGGTCCAAAACCTGGTCTTTGGCTTACTAGTCAGCTGTGTGATTTCAGACTTGTTATCCCCGGCCAGAGTTTTTTCACTTGTAAAATGGGAGTAACGATGCCTAACTGACACGGCTGGTGTGGGGATAAGAGGAAACAGTATATGCAGGTGACAGTTCACTTTATGACTGGCAAAGAGATGTTTTGTCAAGGCAGAAGTCAACATATTTTTGCAAGACTCCTTCGAGAGAAGAAGAGTGCAGAAAGGTCCAGAGAAGCAGAAACTGGAAAGCTTAGCAAGAGGCTGTGAACTAAAGAGAGGTGTGGCCAGGGCCTGGGCTGCAGTCGAGGGCCCTCCTTCCTGCCCCCCACAGGCCTTTGGGGATGACTTGGTGCTGTCTCTGAACATCGACTGAGTCTGTAACTGGAAACAAAACACTGACTTTATGGGCTTTTTTCTCTGAGCAGTTTCAGAGAAATTCTTTCAGAAGAAAGAATATACCCAGCGTTGGAGTCTAAAACATGTAGTTTTCCATAAGAAGAAATGTTAAGGAGCAAATATGCTTATTAAATACATATATGGTAAGAACAAGGAATAACATAAGCATTATTACAAAATTCTGAATGCAATGAATTATGAAACACACCAACAGTCTTGAGATCTCTAAAGATGCTTACAATGGACACATAGATTTTTGTTATTCTCCCCTCACCCTTTTTGGCCTCAAAGAAAAACTAGAGTTTCACAGAAGAAATGGGTTAAGAATTTCAAACAGAGAATAAACATCTTCCCCCTTGGCTTTGGCTGTGGGAAGGCAAAGCTCGTCAGGACAGGCTCAGGATGTTTCCAGGTCTCTGGGACAATGGGCTATGTGACAACCCTCTGAAATTCTTGGGGCTTTAAAAGTAATGACCCCTGGGCCCCACCCCTAAAAGCTTCAATTAAATTGGGGCGGGGGCGGAGTAAATCCATACACAGAGATTTTAAAAGTTTCCCAGGCGATTCTAAAAGCAGCCCAAACTAGAACCATGTGACATTACAGCTGCAGGGGCACGTGGGATGGCTGGAATGACACCAATACCTGCTCAGTATCTTCTACTGGAGGTAGTGCAAGGCTTGGTTCCACCCCTGCCCAGCTGTGCGACCCTGGGGACATCACTGTTGCTCTCTCAAGTGCGTGAGAACGGTGCCTACGCTGCAGATCCTCAGCCACTTGAATGTGCTGAGGTGCCTGGCATGGCCCGAGTGGTGTGCAGACGAGGACTGTCCGAGTTCCACACCTGCCAGGGGCTGCTGTCCCTACGAGCATGGTGAGAGGTGGGAGAAGTGGGTAGTGTCAGCAGAGACCCCTGCATCGGTGGTCTCATCAGCGTGCTTGCTTAGTGGTTGACTGCTTGTCATTCCTGGAGCACCTGGACCCAAGTCGCATGGACAGGGTGCCTGCAGGAGCAGGTTTGCATTACCTCCATACCCCTCTGAAGCAAGCCTTCAATTACCGGCTTCTTCAAAGGGAAGGTATGTGGCTCTGCTACCTTCACAGAGAGCTGGAGAATGGGCTGCTGCCAGCATCCAATCTAAACTCTATTTTCTGTTACCCACACAGTGCGGACTTCCTGCCTGGAGCCAGTTGGGAGGGGCAGGTCGCAGGGGCTCTTCCTTCCCTTCAGGCCTTTTCTTCTCAGGCAACACCACTTCAGGCCCTGCTGTAGGCATCTATACTTAGCACCCTGGGCTGCACAGGGAGCCTGGAACAGAAGCTAGACACTTGGGTTTAAGTCCTAGAGCTATACAGCTTTGGTTTTGGGGGCATGTTTCTTCTAGAAAATAGCATGAGCCCCAGAAGTGTTTCTCAGACATCAGTGAGCCTTCCCTGGGGTGGCTTAAAACATGTGATTTTAAATTTTTCCTAGGTAAGTCTGAAGCCTCTCCATTCCCAGGGTATGTTGGGAATGTCTGCATTTGATCATCTGTAGCTGCCTTTACTCCAAGGATGCAACCTAGAAATCGCAGTTGGCTGGGTTTGCATATGTGGGGAAAAAAAAGATGTAGTAGACAAGAGGCAGTTTGAGAACGATCCTGATTGGAAAACCCTGCTTATCCTACCCAAGAGCACAGGGCTTGGCTGCAGAAGGCACTCAATAGTATTGGTTGAAAGGAGTGAATCGAAGAAATGGCAGCCTTCCTTGTGACAACAATGAAGATGTTCTTTGTTTTCCTCTTGCATGAACACTGGCTCAGAGCCTTTTACTTACAAGCAAACAGGCCAGGAGAGAAAGAAGTTGTGTGTGTGTGTGTTTTGAATCGTCATTTCTGGATTTTTAAAAATCTAGTTTAGCGTATCAGATCAGGGAGGAGTCCCAATAAACAAAGCAATATTCTTTGTTCTTTTCAAATCGAACCTGAAATGCTGTAGGTACTCTAGAATAAAATTGGACTTATACAAAAACGTGTTATTTTTCAAGGATACTACATGAGGTCCAAGAGAAAAGTAATTCTAAAAAAATATGCACCCTTGGTTAAAGATAATATACAATTTAAAAATGAGAATACTCAACTTGTACTCTGTGAAGAAACTATACGGCGTTGGTTCTCATGAGAGTTTGTGGGCTTCTAGAACCCTTGGCTGGTGTCAGCCCACAATGGTGGGTGGGGCTGAACTTTGTGTTTGTGACTCAGAGAGACAGAGCCCCATCTCTGTGCTCCACCTCTGCTCTTTTTTATTTTTATTAGTACGCGTTGCAGCACATAATGATCACATTCATCCTGGGTAGTTAGTACATGTACATTACACATCTTCATTCTTTGTGTCCTCCTATTTTGCCAAAGATCTATCCCCCCTTCCTATTATCTTTTAGTTTGCTCTTTATTTATAGTTCGAGTTTCTCCTATAAGAGAAACCATGCGATCTTTAAGCTTGTGTCTGATTTATTCCACTTCACATTATAGCTACATACTGCAGGCATGTGCCGCTCCCGATTTCGGTTCTCAACTTGAAGGATGATGTTTTAAGGACTCCAACACAACCCAACGATTTAGCTGCATAGACTTGTATTTTACACAGGACAATAGACTTCTATTTTTCTTTACGTTACTTTGATAAGCTGTTCCTTACCCTAGTGCCCAGCATGTTCTATTCTCTCCTTTGGCTTTTTCTTTTCGGTTAAGAAATGTTCTCTTCCTTGTCTCCCTGGCCTTAACCCCCCGCCCCACCCCAAGGCGAGGAGATAAGAAAGGGCCAGCGGGACGGGCCCAGGCCGTGACAGCAGCATTCGGCACAATCCAAAGCCTCCTCTCCCCACGCCACGCACCGCGCTCCGGGGACGAGCCCACCCCGACCCCGCGCAGCTCTCCAAGGAAAGACAATGCCAGTGTGGATCTCAAGTTTATTGTTGGCACGCTGGGCGACGGCGCGCTCCTCCGAGGCGGTGCACGCCGCACGGCGCGGCGCTGGGCAGGCGCGGGTCCCCGAGGCCGGGCCGCCGTGGCGGGGCGGCGGCGGGGCGTCCCCGGGGTGTCCCCGAACCCCGGGAGCCAGAACGCGTCAAGGCCGCCGAGGCCCGCAGGAGGCTTTAAAAATGGCCTCCTGACGACACTTCCTGCTCGGCGGCCGGCGGGGCTCGGAGCGATGCATCGTTTAAACGCTGGGGGCGGGGACCGGGACAACGGCCGCGCTCGGCCCGCACCGGGCTGCAGGGTGCGCGGGTCGCGGCCGCACAAAGGCGGGGAGCGCGGCGGGCGGGCTTGGCGCCCGGTCCCCTCCCGCGCCGACCGAGGCCGTCACCCCCGGGGCCCCGATCCCGGCCGCGGGCCCGCGGCGCAGCGCCCCTCGCGGTGCGGCCCCCACGCCGGCCCGGATCGCGCGCGCGGGGTCGGAGGCCTCCGCCGCCGGCGCCGACCCAAGCCCGGTCCCGGTCCGGCCCCCGCCCCGCGCGGCCCCGCGACCCTCCCGGCCGCGCCCGGCCCCGCCCGGCCCGGCCCGCGCGCGCTGACTCGGGCCCGCTCCCTCCCGCTCGGGCACTCACCGGTCCGGGGTCCCCGGGTCCCTGCGGAGGGGCGTCTACACCGCCGGCTGCAGCCCGCTGCCGCCGCCGCCGCCGCCGCCGCGCCCGCTGTAGGTTCCTACCCGGGGGGGCGGAGCCGGGCCGTGACGCGCGTGCGCAGTGCGGCGCGGCTGCAGCGGCGAGGCCGGTGTCCGAGGTCTCCGAGGCTGCGCCTCCTGGGACCTCTGGGCTAGAAGGGGCCGAGTCGTGCACACAGCTTCGCCTGGCTGTCGGGCCGGACTCTAGGCCTAGAACTCAACCCAACACGTCGGTATCCGCAGCGTGCACTGCGCAAGGAGGTGGATTCCGCGCCCTGGTGGCCTAGCGGACCCCCGGGAGCGCCCCGGTCCCGCGGATTTGGTGCCGTCCCTCAGGGAGCGTTTAGTCCTGCCACGGGCAAGCGAAAGCTGGAGCAAGAGAGCTGGGGTCCCCAGGCCTCAAATTCCTCCTCCTTCGAGAGCAGCGTTGCAGGACATGGTCCTGAAGTCCTGGGTTCGAATCCCACTCTTGTACCTTCCAGCTGCTGGACCCTGGATGTGGAAGCCCCCTGACCTGAGTCTCACTGTTTCGTTTCTAAAGCTGCGGAAGATCAAACCTGAGGCCCAAAGCCTCATCTAGCATGCAAGTTGCGCCTCTCAGACGAGACGACGGTTGTGGGACAGTCTGCAGACGCTGTGAGCTCCTTCAGTGTCTGGGTGGCTGGTCTGCCTCCTGGATCCAGTACAGTTTTGGGGCAATCAGTGCCCCTCCACACAGGCGCGCACCCACGGTCTTCGTGAAGAAAGAGGTGCCTAGAATAGACTCGCTGTGAGTAAAGAGGGGATCCCCCAGTCCAGGGTTCCCGTGGTTCGGGATCTTGGTGCTGCTCTCGACAAAGCAGACAAGCCCCGGATTGTGGCAGGGCAGCAGCGTCACAGCGAAGTGCAGATTCTCCAGCAATTAATTAATGGTGGAAGTTTGGCTGGAGGCTCTGGTAGGGGAAGAGGCATGACTGGTTCCCTTGGTGGCAAGAGGCCAGCAAGCCTGGATGCTGGGCAGGACGCGGGGTGTCCAAGGGTGAAGTGGTGATCAGCAAGAGTGCCAGCCACAGGCAAGACTTCTGCCCTTGAAAGGAGGTGGCGGAATATGCCTACTGCTCATGCAGTCCTCTTGGCCTTGTCCTGATGAAGGAGCCCTGTTTTGTAGGGCTCGGAGACGCTGATAGACTTCTCGGAAAACACAGCTGCAGAGTTTAGTCTTCCCCAGGGCAGGTAGGGAAGGGTACTGAGAATCTGAACTGGTCCCTGCTGGAAAACCTCTGGTGTTAAAAGGAGCCAAGTCAGTAAATGAGGTTAATTCCATGTATTGGAGAATCAGTCAGAAGTCTGTGGTTTACAGAAATTTGTCTCTACCTTTTAGCTCACTTTTTGTCATCTCTTCTTGTAACTTCCATTCGTGGGTCATGGTTCTACACTCTGGTCACATAGAGTTGATGAAAGGTGATTTGTGGGTCTCTCTGGAGTTAGAGCTGTTACAAATCCCAGCTCTCGCACTCAGAAGTTGCAAGCCTGCTCTCTAGTTTGTCTAAACCTCAGTTTTTTATGTAAAAGTCACTAACAGGGCCTTCTTCCTCCAGGGAGACCATCAACATGAGAAAAAGCAGGTGACAATTTCTCAGAAGAGACCAAAAACCTACTCTTACATTTCTCAGAAGCCCAAATGCAGTGAGATAAAATTATTTTCACAGGGTCTGGAAATGGGATAGTTGTGTCCTGGAAGAGGGTCCAGCGGGGCTAGAAACCACTCTTGGAGAAACCTTGATAGTGGAAGTGTTGTTCCCCCAAAGTCTTTGGATGGGGGAGGCAGCTCACCCGGAAATGTGAACCACAGAACACTTCCCACATTTCGCCCTTCCTGTCTCCTTCCCCACCCTCCGGCATCATTCACCTAAAGTCTTGTTTTATTTTTTCTTTGTATTTTTTTAACTTTAAAAAATTTATTAGTACACTTTTGCAGTACATGCAGTTTACAGTTGTCTTGGGGAGTGGGTCCAGCTTGGTTCTTTTTAAAATCCCCTACCCCTTCCCTCTCCTTCCTCCTCTAATTTCCCTATCCTGATTTTCATTCTCATTGATATTACTAATCTTAGCTCGTGTTATGGCATATAATGTTTACATTCTTTGAGGTTATTGGGTTCCTGTACCTGGCACATCTTTATTCTACTTATTTCCCCTTCTCCTCACCCCTCACCCTCATTCCCTTAGACCCCTTCCCTATTGTAAGAGCTCCATCCCATTGTCCCCTTCTATCCATCCCTTACCCTTCTCTTTGTACTTTGCCCCAAATGAGAGATACCATAGGGTATTTAAGCTTGTGTGTCTGGCTTATTTCACTCATCATTATATTTCCCTGGTGCATCCATTTTCCTACAAATGTGCTGCTATAAACATGGGTATGCGTGTATTGCTGTAGTATGATGTTGTAAGCTTTTTGGGGAAGACACCCAGAAGGGAGGTAGCTGGGTCATATGGAATTTGTAAGTTCAGTTCTTTGAGAAATCTCCATGCTGAGCTCCATAATGGTTGTACTAGTTTACATTCCCACCAACAATGAAAGACAGTTCCTTTTTTTCACCACAGCCATGCTGGCATTTGTTTCACCTAAGTTCTCCTTTCAGTGTTTCATGGGTCACTTCTGATGTGGACTGGATGGTGTCCCCTGCTGCTATGGTTTCGCTCTAGAGGTCCCCTAGGAGCCTCCTGCACTTATAGGCGGAGCTTTGGGAAGGTGATTGGACTGTGGGGGCCTGAAGCTGCTTTGCAGTCAGGAAGTGGGGTCTGGTGGGAAGAGGTGTCACAGGGGCATGGCCTGGAAGGGTTTATCTCCTTCCCAGCTGCTCCTTCTGCTTTCTGCTCCCTGTCCCCCATGCCCTGTGCCCCATGTGGCCCTGGAGCCAGCCCACTATTCTGCAACATAACCCCAAATAAACCTCTCCTCCTTTAATTTTTGGGTGTTAGGTATTGTGTCTTAGTGACAAAGACTAAGACATCTGCCTACCTGTGAGTGGCACCTTTTTGGAAGTAGGTTCACTTCGATCAAGGTCATTAAGTGGGCCCTTTCCATCGGACTGGAAGAGAAGAAGAGATACAGAGGTGAGTGCCTCATGGGACACAAATTCTCTGGTGGAGGCCAGCATTGAAGACAGAGCCACAGACTGGAGCTACAAGGCCACGAAGACCCTGGGAAAGCCCACAAAGGATCCTCCCGGGAAGGTTCTGGAAGGACCTAGCCCGGGAGATGTGGGACAGTGAAGTGTTGTTTGCTATGATAGTTCTAAAAGCAGAATAGACTCCTATTTGCAAGTGCCTAGGACGCGGAAGAGAACTGCTGAAGGAAACAGTGACTGAGGTAAATGGAGCCGCTCCCCGGAGGGCACTGACTCAGTCTCTCCGCACTCATTGGTTGGGCAGTGACGTGGTGCAGCTTCCAGCCCAGTGCTGAGGTGAGAGAATAAGGTGCAGCCTGCAGAGAGCGCTCATTGTATTGGGTACTGCAGACCACAAGCCTGTCAGGGAATACATGTATGATTAATATGCAGGCGGGCTGGATGCTAGGAAGGAAATAAATTGGGGTAGTGTGGCATGGCAGGGAGTGAATGCAAAGCAAGAGAAGGGATGACCTGGAAGGCGCAGGGGAGGAGCCTTTGAGATGGGTGCTGAGGCATGTAGGCAGAAAGAGCCTCCAGCAGGGGGAGGATGTGCAAACGCCCTGGGGCAGACAGCCCGGGGCATGTTTGTGGAGGAGAAAGGAAGGCCTGTGGAATTAGATCATCCTAGGCACTTACAAATTGTGTGATGGGGGGGGGGTCTTCTACCGAGTTCTGCCAGTAAGGAAGGCTGCAGTGAGGCTGGTGGGACCATCCTCTTCGTCTTCATGGCCGTCCACACAGCCCCGTTTTATTTTCTCAAGGGGCCTCTAGCGTTCCCCAATATTAATTATGTTGTTGGACTAAACCCCCACTGTCCCTTAGACCCACACCTGGACCTCTGCGCTGGCAGTGAAAGCACAGGCTGTAACTCTCAGACGCAGAAGGACCCTGAGAACAGAAGGCCCAAGAAGGTGACTTTTTCCTCTCCGTGTTTCAGAAATTTCCGCAGCTTTTTCAAGACTTAGCTTGTTCATCCGTGAAAAAAGGATGAAGCCCCCTTCGCCCCAAAGCTGGTGCGGGACAGGGGTACTCAAACTTAGTTCTCCAAGTGAGGTCCGGGGCACACGGTGTGGACACTGAAATCTGAATCCCGACCTCAGTATTTACCTTTCCCAGCTGTGTGACCTTGGGCGAGTTACTGCCGGTCTCTGAGACGCTTTTCTCAACTGCAAAACGGGAGAAACCAGAGCAATCTTTCCCGGAGGACGCCCGGTGGACGTCGGCGCGGACCCTCCCCAACCGCCCCCGCCCTCGCCCGCGAGGTGGCGCTGTCCCTTCCCCTTTGAGCCCAGCTGTGCCCACCCGGCTTGGCTGCAGCTAGAGCTGCCGGAGCTCGCAGAGTAGCGCACCGGGCATGCGCGGCCGGTAGAGCGTCGGGAGGGAGGCGCTGCAGTCCCGCCGGCTGCCGCTGGGTCGCTGCGGAGCCGGCCCTCAGCGCGCGGGCTGGCGTGTAGAGCTCTACCCGGCTCCGCGGCGCGCGGTGCGCTCACCTGGCCGCGGGCAGCCCCTGCGCTGCCGGGAGCCGGCGCCTCCGCGCCCCGGGGGATGTGCCGCTGCTTCGCATTGGTTTCCTTTGTGCTTTGGGAACGGGGGCCTCTGGGGCTGGACTCGCAGCGGTGGTGAGCCAGCCTAGGACCGGGCGGAGCGCTGGGCACCACCGAGTGCGCTCCCCTGACCCTGGTGCGCGTGGGATCCGAGGCCTCCCCAGGAGGTCACTGTCGCGGCCACTCCCGCTTTGTCAGACCCACGAATAAATCCGCGGCGCCCCGTCGGGGTGTAAGCTCACCAGAGATAGACGTGTAATATACGCGTGTATGAAAACCGGTGAAACACATTATTCTGTACGACAAAGGACGGGCCTGTGTTAGTCGTGCAGGGCCCAGGATCCAGCGTAGTGCTCAGCAGAGAACAATGCTGGCTTCCAGGGCCAGTCTGGCTAGAGCCACCAGCACCCCTTGCCTAGGCCAGGGCTATGAAGTGTGGGGACAGGAGGGCCCCAGGGTTGGCTGGCAGGGGAGGGGCAGAGAAAGGGAGAGTAGCAATCAGACACCGCCTGCGACAAGGTGGAGGAATTGGAGTGGGCAGTCGCTCTTGGTGAGGGCTGCTTAGAAAAGCGCAGGTTCCATTCGGACAGAAGCTGGGCGGGGGACCTAGTCCTTTCCGCGAGTAGATCTAGGCGGCTGTGCTGGCCCCGGGTCTCCTCTCAGTCATACTGGGCATCCAGAGGGGACCCCTACAGAGCAAGCCAGAGCCCTGCTTCTCAGTCGCTGCAGGATCTCCGGCCCTACCGGAAGGGGCACTGCTTGCCCCGCAGACGCTGTCCGGTCTCTGGCCAGGCTGGCTGCCCGCTGCGTGCTGACCACCAGGCTTCTGTGGAAAGAGCTAGCGTTCCCTCTGCCTCCAGCGTCTCTTATCTTTCTCCTCTCAACTCAAAAATCACCTTCTCAGAGGTCTTTCTGACCTCTTCACCTCACAGGGTTGTGGCTTCCCGTTCTATCACACTGGGTTTCATATTCATCAGAAAGAAGCCAGGAGTGGTGGCGCACGCCTGTAATCCCAGCACTCTGCAAGGCTGATGCAGGAGGATCACAAGCTGAAGCTCAGTCTGGGCACCTTAGTGACTTGGTGAGATCTTATCTCAAAATTTCAAAAAGGCTGGGGATGTGGCTCAGTGCAAAGGCCCTGGGTTCAATCCCGAGTATCTCAAAAACAAACAAAAAACCAAAACGGAACCTGCTGAAATTATCTACTTTGGTTTCTTCATTTTCCTCCACTGTGAAATAAGAGGTCCCCTGTCTGTTCACCATTACATTCCCAGTGCCCAAGGCAGAGGTCCTGACACTTAATAGGCACCTAGGGCAGTTTAGTTCCCATTTATTCCAGATCGTGAAAGCAGCCTTGGAATCCCCAGGTCAGAATAGGAGCACAACACTGTTCACCCACGCTTCCATCGCTAGGTCTTCTCCTCTGAGAAAGTTACAGGAGAAACGATCGCCTTTTGCTCCATAAGGTTGCCACGAGGATGAGGAGTAACTTTCATTGAAGACTTAATAACGGTGCTCATATTGGAGCCAAACGTGACTCGGCTATTGCAACAGTCAAGAGGGCTACCTGCAGTGATTGACACTCCCCACGTCTTAGTGGCTGAGAAAGACCTGGATTTATTTTCTCCTACACCACGTGTCCATCATGGATGCACAGAGGACTTAGCCACCAGCTGATAGGTCTCTAGCGAAGGGGGAGGAAACAGGAGCCTGCCTTAATCAAGTACTGGCTCATCAACTTCCAATCAGAAGCAGCAAATGACTTCCGCTCGCATTTAATTGGCCAAAGCCAGTCGCATGACCCGTCCTAACTGCAAGGGGCAAACAAGCGAATCTTCCCCTTGCTTTCAAGAACTGCAACTGCTTCCTAAGCTGCTGCTGCTTTTACTTTTATTTATTCTTGCCGTCTCTCTTTTGGTATACTGTGAGGTGTAGTTGCTAATAAGCCTCCTTCAGTTTCTTGCTTTTCTTCGGGTGCACAAATGATACTTTACCTTCAGGTTGTGAACCACCAAAATCTGTATGGGGCACCCTGGTCTGAGGTCAGCAAAATTTTCATTAAGCTTTTCCCCAGTGAGCTTATGAGGTCAGGTTGAGGCTGGTGGTGTTAAAGACACGATTTTCTTAATGGTTCACACTGGGCCATGAGCAGGTAAGGAGTCATGATCAGAAGATCTGTCAGGAATAACAAAACATATCTCCCAGGTATCCTGTGAAGAGTAAATATGATGATACTGTGTCTTACTGATTGATCACTTAAGATGATAAAGGCATTGACAAATGATACGTTGTCAATATTTATGGTTTTAACTTATTACAGGTGAATACCTATTTTTCTACACATAGACTTCAATTTTAGCTATCATTTTAAATTTGATTATTTTATTAAAAGGAATTGGATAGTTTTAAAATCCAGTTTTACATCAAAGTTGAGTTTCTCCAAATTTTTAATAATTACTCTTTAAAATGCTAGATAGGTTGCCTACAGACCCATAGACAGTAAAAAATGGACAATTTTAAGTTTCAGTTTTTCAAAGGGAAGATATTATGGGAGATTTATAGTTGATGTCTGCTTGGAAAGGGACTCAAGAAATAAAAAAATGCTGATTATTTGCAAAAATTGTGAAAAATTACAGAAGGGTGTTAAACGTTTGTAAAATAAATAATAAATTGAGTTTTATATATCACATCATTTTAGAGGATGCATGAGAAAGTTTAGTACCAATCAATCTTTTTTACAATCAAAGAAATGTTCTCATTTTCCCAGGTTATCTTCTAAACCTATTCGCATGCATATTCATTTTTACATATTTGCTCTTATATTAGCAGAATTTTCTAGTTTGGTAGGGTATGATTCATGGTGCATGACTTTTTCCTCCCTTCACTATTTCAGAATCTTCTCTCCTTCCTCAAACATGTTCCTAGGCTTCCTATTACACATGCTAATAATCTTGTATATTATTTTTTAAAAAATTTATTGTGTATATAGTATTTGAAGTTTACAACATGATGTTACGGGATACGTATACATAGTAAAATGATTACTGCATTGAAGTGGATTAACGTATTTCTCTTCTCAGATAGTTACGTTGTGAAGAGACCAGCTAAAATCCACTTATTTAACAAAAATCCCCAATATAATTCAATTTAACTTCCATCCTTTCTCTGTTCATTAGATCTGTAGAATTCTTCATCTTACTGGTGTGCTGCTTTGTATCCTCCCTATTTCTTCCACTTCTCCTTGCCCATGGTAACCACCACTATTTTGTTCTCCATCTCTCCTGTATATTTATCTTTTTAAAAATAATACATATGAGTGAAATTAGGCAGTATTTTAATATTTTTCTTTCTGTGTCCGGCTTATTGTACTCAGTGCATTGTCATCCAAATTCACCCATGTTGTGGCAAATTGCAGGGTCTCTCTTGAAAGACTGAATTATATTCCATCATACAGCTATGCCACATCCCTTGTCCATTTGTTCACTGAGAAACAGATACTTGGTTTCTGTATCTTGGCTGTTGGGAAGTGTGGCAGTGAACATGGTGGAGGTGCAGATATCTTTAAGGAATGGTGATTTCATTTCCTTCGGGTTATGCCTCGAAGAGGGACTGCTGGGTCATATGGTAGTTTCATTTTTAAGTTCTTGGGAACTCCCGTACTGTTTTCCATAATGGCCACACTGGTTTTGCATTTCACCCATCTGTGTACTAGAGCCCCCTTTTCCCCATACTCTCACCAACTGTAGTTATCTTTTATCTTTTTGAAAGAGCCACCCTGACAAGTGTGAGGTGACTTCTCAGTAGTTTTAATTTACTATTCTCTGATGATTAGTGATATTGGGCACATTTTCATATATTTATTGGTTATTTGTGTATCTTCTTTGTAGAAAAGTGTATCTTCTTTTCAGGTCTTTTGCCCATTTTTCAGTCAAGTTATTCATTTTTCTGTTATTGAATTTTAAGAATTCTTTATAAATCTTGGGTATTAGCCTCTTATCAGACACAGTATTGCAAATATTTCCCTATCCCATAGGCTGCCTTTTAATTTTGTTGATTGTTTGCTGTGCAGAAGCTTTTTATTTTTTATTTTTTGTGCGTACTGGGGGTTGAACTCAGGACCTTGCGCTCCAGCAGGCGCCCTTGCCGCTGAGCGATATCACCGGCCCTTTTTTCGTATGTGGGTAACGGGAATCGAACTCAGGACCTTGTGCTTGCCAGGCAGGCGCTTATGCTGCTGAGCTATCTCACTGGCCCTGAAGCTTTCTAGACTAGTGGAGCCCTAGTTATTTATTTTTGTTTTGTAGCCAGAGCTTTTGGTGTAATATCTAAAAAATCATTGCGAAGGCCAGTGTCAGTAAGCTTTTCCTCTACTTTCTGCTAGAAATTTTATGGTTTCCGATCTTATAGTTGGGCCTTTTGAGCAATGTGAATTGTTCTTTTGTGTATGATAATCTAATATATCCTTATATAACTCCAGTATTTAAAAAAACTAACCAGATATATGTTGTAGGGCATACTTGCTTTTACAAATATAGTTCTATGCAAATTTCTCACTTTATATCATAGCTACCCCAAAAGGAAAATTGATGGGGTAGTAAAACACTCTTTTGACTAATTGCATGATATTTCACCATCATCATATTCCGCTGAATTTAACCATCCTAATACCAATTATTACAAATTAGTAAATTTGAATTTTTGTTTTATTTTGTCACTTAGCAAATATTCCATCAATAAACACCCTTTCCCTACATACTTCCTATTTTAGTAAATATGCTTTTATCTTTACAGGATTTATTTCTACAGGAAAAATTTCAGAGCTAGAAAAAGGATAAACATCTAAAAATTTTTAATGGATTTTGCCAGATTAATTTCCAAAAAGTCCATGGGTATGAAAAAATTTGGGACCCACCATCTTGCCTGTGCCTCACTCCCTACTTACACTGCATGCAACTGTCCTCTGAGCTTTTTGTCACACACTGAGTGGATACAGTGAGCCCCTTGTTACTTTACTTGGTGTTTCCCTGATAATGGTGACCTTGAGCTTCTTTCACGTGTCGGGATTTCCTCTTAAATAAATGACTGTTTTTATCCTTTGACGTTCTTGACTGGGTTGCTCATTCTTATTGTATCAATTTATGGGCATTTTTATGTATTATATACAGGAGTCATTTATTTGACATTTGTGCTTCAAATATTTTTCTCAGCCCACTCTTTGTCTTCTGCTTTTGTTTATTGTCTCTTAGGTTAAATATTTACATCGTGAAATGTTTCTTCATTTCCCTTGGTCTTTGGAGTTTCCTGTCTTGCTTCAGAAGTCCCTACCACTGCCCTACCAGGTCCATAAAACATTTTTTTCTAGCTTTTCTTCTGCAGAGCTATCATTATATTTCTAAATCCTTAAATATATAATTGTCATGGAAATTACTTTTATATAGGTGAAAAGAAAGCTCTCCTCCGCTTTAATTGCCAAGTGTTCCAGAAATACTTATTTAAATAAGTCACCCTTCCCCACTGACTTTTAATAGTGCCTTTATCACATCTTCAGTTTCCTATTTGTGGATTTTCTAGTACTTTTTGTTTACAGTGGCTTTTTTTTTTTTTTGTGGGTACCGGGGGGTCGACCTCAGGACCTCGCGCCCAGCAGGCGCCCGTGCCGCTGAGCGATATCACTGGCCCCTTTTTCGTATGTGGGTTCCGGGAGTCGAACTCGGGCCCTCGCGCTTGCCGGGCAGGCGCTTAAGCCGCTGAGCCATCTCATCGGCCCTGTTTACAGTGGCTTTATGTTAAAAAAAAAAAAAAAAAAAAAAAAAAAGTCTTCTAAGGCAAGATCGGCTCCCACTCCACTCTCCCACAATTTTTTTCCAAGAGCATTTTCTTGGGTATTTTCTGATATTTAGTCTTCATAGGAAACAGACACAGAGCCTGGGACCCTGCATCAGTTAGTGGCGCAATAGCCTCATCACCCTCAGAGTGGCTTAGAACCCCCAGCACCGCTTGGAAGCAGCCAGCAGGGGTGCTCTGAGGCGATGCAGTTATGCAGGGCTCTGCACAGGGTGCCAGGCCAGGGGGACTGCAGCTGGAGAGACCATTCTCTTCCAAGGCACAGGGCCAGTGTTCCCTCCCCCACACTTTCGTATCTCAGCAAACCCTGCTTAAGCATGGAGCTGACTCTGCACTCTTCCCTCTAAGATCGAATCTCAGCACCATCCTCATTAATGTTTTTGGAGCTCCTCTTTCTTGATCTCCTCATATTGGAGATGGTTTTCTATTAGATGGCTGCAGTGGGGTCCAAGGGACATCACTTGCTTGGGTTATTTCAAAGACTTCTTAAGTGCTTTCTTTTTAAAGTGTTTCTTTTAAAGGCTGAAGTCCAGCACTGCTGGAGCCTCTGGGGCTTCCCGCCCACCCCACTGCAAATCAATGTCAGAGTCTTTACGGACACTGCGACGCTCACCGTGAACCAATGACTCTCCTCTCTGCTCCGACCGCTCCTGTTACTCTCCTGCCCAGGTATTCACTTATTCATCCAACAAGTATTTACTGAATACCCATTTCAACCCCTGTTGTGGCACTTGGGATACCTCAGTGGACAAAACGACAGTGATCTCTGTCCTCCTAAAGTTCGTGTTCTGGAAAAGGGAGTCAGGGAAGGTATAGCAGACACAGAAAATAAGTAACACATAGTGCTGAATGTGTAGAAGTTGGGTGACCGACCGGGCCTATTTACCTGAGATCGAGGAATTTCTCAGGATACAAGACATTCCGTGATGAGAACAGGAGCGTCTCAGGGAAGCTGGAAGAGGTGGTCTCCCTAGGAAAAACGTGTTGCCAGGAAAGAGAAGGAGGAAATGGAAAGGGAATATCCAGACTGTGTGTATATATATATATAGTTGCTTTTACAAATATATGTATAAATGTTTGTATGTGTGCTGGGCTGGGAGATTTTAACTACAGTGGTCAGGGAAGCTCCTCCTGCTGAAACTCGTCCCTGGGCTACTCCATGAACTTGGTAGACATGCGCCTGCCTCTGGCCTTAACATTAGGTGTTCTCTCTGCCAGACCACATTCGCCCTGGGAATCCATGTGTCTATGTCTTCACTGTCTTCATGTCTCTATTCAGATATTACTGCTATGGTTTGGTAATGTCCCACAGTGATCATGTGCTGGAATCTAACACCCATCTTGAAGTATTAAAAGGGTGGAATATCAATTGAAGTAGGGCCTTTGGTAAGTGAATAAAATTAGATGAGGTCATGAGGGTGGATCCCCCATGATTGAATCCTGGTGGCTTTATAAGAGGGAGAGAGACCAGAGCATACATGCACACACACACACACACACACACACACACACACACACACACACACACACTCATTTTTGTGGTTTCACTTGCAATATCTCCCCTTTCATTCCCTCTTTTAGCTATTTGAGACTTCTTTCTTCATTTGTATAGCTAAACATTTTATCAATTTTGTGGATTAAAGAAAAGCTTTTGGCTTTGTTGATTTTTTTCTATTATTTTTATACTTTCTATTTTGTTTATCTCTACCCTGATCCTGATTACTTCCTTTCTTCTGCTATCTTTGGCTTTAGCTTTTGCTTTTCTAGTTCCTGGAGGTATACAGTTAAGTTGTTGATTTGAAATCCTTTTTCTTTCTTAGTGTGAGCAGTTTTCACTGCACCCATCCCTCTTAGTATTGGTTTTGCTGCATCCTATAGTTTGGCCATGTGCACCTTGTTTTCATTTGCTTCCAGATATTGTCATATTCTCTTATGATTTCTTCTTTGACTCACTGGTTGTATAAGAGTCAGTTATTTCATTTCCATGTATTTGTGGATTTTCTTGTTTGACCTTTGCTACTGACTTCTAGGTTCATTGTGTTGTAGTTAGAGAAGATATTTTGTATGATTTTAGCTTTCTAAAATTTGTTAAGAATTGTTTTGTGGCTTAACATATGGTATATCTTAGAGAATGTTTCATGTGTGCTTAGGAATATAAAGTTTATTGTTATTGGGTGGAGTGTTGGTATGTTTGTTAGGCTCATCTCGTCTACAGTGTTCTCAAGTATTTTCTTTCCTTGTTTACATTCTGTTTTTTTTTTTTTTTTAACGCGGGTACCAGGAGTCGAACTCAGGACCTCGTGCGCCAACAGGCACCTGTGCCGCTGAGTGATATCACCGGCCCTTTTTTCCTTTATGTGGGTTCCAGGAGTCGAACTCAGGACCTCGTGCTTGCCAGGCAGGCGCTTATGCTGCTGAGCTATATCACTGGCACTCTGTCTGGTTTTTTATTCATAACTGAAAGTGGAATATTAAGGTCTCCTGTTGCCATGTGTTTATGTCTATCTCTGTCTTCAGTTCTGTCAGCGTTCGCTTTATATATTTAGCAGCTCTAATGTTAGGTGTTTATATCTTTATAATTGTTGTATTTTCTATGTGAATTGACCCTTGTCTTTCCTATTTCTAGTGATAGTTTTTGTCTTAAAGTCTATTTTGTGTGCTACAACTATGGCTTCCCTTGCTCTCCATGAGTTCTCATTTGCCTGAAATAGCTTTTCCAACCTTTTACTTATAGCCTATGTGTGTCCTTGTATCCAAAGTGAGTCTCTTTAGCTGGCATAGAGCTGGATCCTGTTTCTTTTATTCCTTTGTTTTTTGAGTCTAATACTATTATTTTTTCCTGTTCTTATTAGTGCCTATTAATTTTACAAAATATTAGATTTCACTGCATGTATTTTGATCATATCCATCCTCCATCACCCTTTCTTACATCTCTCCCTTCCCCTCCTCTTTATTCCCTTAATCTTGTCTTATAATAGTCTCCCTTCTACTTTCATGTCATCTTTTTAGATTCCACATACAAGGGAGAAAATAAGATGTTTGTCTTTCTGAGTCTAGCTTAATTCGATCAACATGAAGTGGATCCTGTTTCTTTAATTCATTCAGCCAATCTTTATAGCCAATTTCTTTTAAAAAAATATGCTTGTTGTTTCAGACTAGCTTTAAATTTACAGAAATGTTGCAAAGCTAGCACGGAGAATTCCCTCGAAACTATCAGTGTCTCTTGTTGCTAAGGCCATGTGCTAAGCTCTACATTTTACACATGTAGTAAACATAATTGCTAGCAATGGACAAACCAATTTGACACATTTTTATTACCTACAATCCATACTCTATTTGGCTTCCTTTGGTTTTACATTAATTGCAGTTTTCTGCCTCAGGATTCCATCCAGATATCTCATCTTGCCTCCTTAGGCTCTCCTAGATTGTGAAGATTTTTCAACATTCCTTGGTGTTGATGACTGTGGCAGTTTTGAGGAATACTGACCCAGCACTCTGAAAGATGTTCTTCTCAACTTGGGGTTTGTCTGATATTTTTCTCATGGTTACGTGGTGGTTGTGGGGAGGAAGGCCACAGAGGGCCTTTCCAATCGCCCCTGTCGAGGGGGCTTGATCTCAACAGGATTTATGACTGACCATGAGAAGCTTCATTAGCTAGGTGGGATGGTGAATGTCAGGTTTCTCAACTACAAAGTTAGTTTCTGCCCACTTTCCATACAGTACTCTTTGGAAGGAAATCCCTCTGCGCAGTACACCTCCTGGGGCAGAGTATCTACATAAATTATTTAGATTCTTCTGGAGAAGACATTTATCTATTGTCCATCACCTATTTTATACTTTTGTTTATAACATTAGGAAGTATGACCAAAATATGCATTGAATGTTTAAGATTTATTACAGTAGAAGACATATTAATTCTTTTCAAATACTTCCCCTTGCTTTGAACACATGTATCCCATCATTCTTGCCACTTTCTGCAGCAGTTCTGGAAGTCTTCTTTCCTGAGTACCTTTACGAGCTGTGATCAAAAATATGGTAAATGCTGCCACCAAGTGCCATCCAGCGAAAAGGCAGGCTTGCAAAAACAGTATGGTGTGTCCTTATCCACCTTATTCACCATGTAATTTCTGGCTCTTCCCCAAAGCCAAAATGATCATGGAATTTTTTGAATGTTTGAATGTTTTGAAGTCATTCAAGGCATGGGAGCAGCCTTGACAGGACAACTAAGACACTCAGGAAAGAGGACTTCCAGAACTGCTGCAGAAAATGGCCAGAGCAATAGGATAAATATGTGAGAGTCAAGTGGGAATATTTTGAGGGGGATTATGGAAATGTGTATTTTACTGTAATACATTTTTATAATTTCAACATTCATTTTTTCAGTCATACCTGTATACCTGCTATTTATTTTGTTGCTCAAATTGCTACATGGGGAGTTCTTTCAATTGGCTCCTGTGACATCCCCGTCACCGTGCAGGTGTTTTGAGCACAGGTGTTCTTTCTTTTCTGGTTCTACCAGATGCTCTGTGAACATTGTGCATGTTTTCTGCCCCAGCCTTAGAGCCAGCTGTTTCTCCATGGAAGCCTGGTTTCTGTTATCGCATAATGTTAGGTACCAAATCAGGGCACCATTTGATCTCAATGCTACTGGGGTGTCAGCACTTCTGCCTCTCTACGTGGATGGAGCTTTGGTATGTGTGTATGCATACGCTGCTCACATGTGTATGTGCTGCTATGGTTGAATGTTCCCTCCAAAATTCAAGAGTTGCCCATGGGAGAGTATCGAGAGGTGGGGCCTGTGTGAGGTGATTAGGCCAGGAAGGCTCCTCCTTTGTGAATGAGATCAAAGCTGTTATAAAAGAGGCATCACGCATTGTTTCCCTTTTGCTTTCTACCAAGTGAGGGTATAGTGCCCGCTCCTCTCCTCGAGAGCACAGCGTGTTCAGGACAGCTTGGAAACAGAGCCCTCACCCTCGCCGAACAACGAGGCTGCCAGTTCCTTGATCTTGCACTTATTCTCTAGGACTGTGAGAAATAAGTTGTTTTTATACTACCCAGTGCCAGGTATTTTGTTATAGTAGCAAAAAATAGACTGACATTTATACTTATTTCTATATTTATCCACGTGTATCTATATTAAGGTAAACATGAGTCACACGCATGTTTCCAACTCTAATGCAGTGTCACGTGGCTCATTCTCACCTCATTGCCCTCTTATCTATCGCCTCCCATCAGAACAGCAAGAATCCTGGCTCTCCCCACCCGCCATCCATCTGCAGTTGTTCAGTCCCAGGGTACGAGTGTCCACAGGCCTGTGAGAAGGGACTCATCAACTGGGGGACCATGCTGTGCTCCATTCTCTTTGGCTTTACCCTTACAGTCTCCACTCAATTCCAGAGTTACTTAGGCCAGCTGCTTTCTTTTTCTCGCTGATTTGCTGATATTTTGTCAAGAATTTTTTTTTTTTTTTGTGGGTACCGGGGGTCGACCTCAGGACCTCGCGCGCCAGCAGGCGCCCGTGCCGCTGAGCGATATCACCAGCCCCTTTTTCGTATGTGGGATCCGGGAGTTGAACTCGGGCACTCGCGCTTGCAAGGCAGGCGCTTACGCCGCTGAGCCATCTCACCAGCCCAATAATTTTTATACCTTTGTCTTTTTTATTAATCAAATTTTATTTCTTTGTATTTTGCTTTTGGTTTATTTGTGATTGATATTATGCCAGCTGTATAAAAAGAGTTGGGATGTGTTCCCTCTTTCTGTATATCCTGAAAAGGTTTGTAAGTTTGGTATTAATATCTTTTCATAGTAATAGGATCCATCTTGATCTAGAGCTTTTCTTTTGTAGGAAATCTAATTTCTTTTTGGGATAAAGTGCTATTCAGATATTCTGTTTTTCTCAACTTCACTAAAATAAAGGTGCTTCTGGTATTCCTTTACTATTTCTTCAACATCTACAGTGTCTGTTTTGTTGTTTCTTCTTGTATCCCTATTAGCACTTTACATATTCTTTGCTTTTGTTTTTTATTATTTTAGCTAATTGTTTATTGATTTTCTTCTTATTTTTTATTAGTATATGTTTGTGATACATGGTAATTACGTTCACTTTTTGGGGAATAGGTTCATATAAATGCCATATATTGATAAGTTTTATTCCTCTTCCTCCCCTCCTTTCTCCTCCCTTCCCCAAATCCTCTTCCCGTCTCTAAAATGTCTACCCCCAGTTCCTCCCATCTCTCCTGCATTGTGCTCTTTAAATTATTTATATACTGGGTTTGTCATATAAGAGAAGCCATGGGCTATTTAACCCCGTGTGTCTGATTTATTTTATTTAGCATTATAGTCTCAAGATCCATCCATTATTTTTACAAGTGACTCAAATACTTAAATTTATTCTTCTTTATGGCTAATATATATATATATATTATATATATGCTGATATATATATATATATATATAATTTTTTATCCATTCATCTGTTGATAGGCTTATTGGTTGCTTCCATAATTTAGCTATTATAAATTGTGTTGCTGTAAACATGGTTATGCATGTGTCACTATAACCTGATATCTTTAACTTTTGGGAAGATACTAAGGAGAGGCATAGCTAGGTCAAATGGAATTTCTGTTTTTAGTTTTTTGAGCAATCTCCATACTGACTGCCATAGTGGTTGTACTAATTCACACACCCTCCATAACGTGGAAGGGTTCCTTTTTCCTTACAAGCTCATCAGCATTTGTTGATTTTTGTGTTCTTGATGATGGTTATTCTTTCTGGAGTAAGATAGAATCTCAGTGTTTTTTCAATTTAAGTCTATTCATCTCAGTTACCCATTTTTTTGATTGGGTCTTTTGTTTGGGGAAATCTGGTTTTTTTAGTTCTTTATATATTCTACATATTAGTCCTCTGTCTGAGGAGTAGCTGGAAAAAAATTTTTCCCCATTCTGTAGGTTGTCTTTTCACTCTGTTGTTTCCTTTGTTTTACCAGAATCTTTTAAAATTTGATATAATCCCATTCCTTCATTCTTGGTATTTTTTGGTGCAATTGGGGTTCTGTTCTGTTCAGAACCTCAATTGTGTGCCTATGTCTTCAAGAGTTTTACCTACAAAACTGAATCAAGTTCAATGGTTAGGTTCAGTGTTGACCTTATGGGGAAATTTGATTTGGTTCTTGTCCAGTTTGGATTGCGACCAGAATCATGGAATTGAGTTTGTGAACCGAGGTACCACTGTATTTTATCTTGCAGATGATTCAGTATTTCTGTTTTTATGGCTAGGTTTTTGATCCATTTTGATTTGATTTCAGTACAGGGTGAAAGATATGGTTCTACATTCATTTTTCTGCATGTGGATAGCCAGATTTCCCAGTACCGTTTGTTAAAGAGGATATTTTTTCCTCTGGCATTTTGGCTCCTTTGTCAAAATCAGATGACTAATGGTGTATGTGGTTGTTTCCGTGTTTTCTATTCTATTCCATTGCTCTACCTATCTATCTTTATGCCAGTGCCATTCCAGTTTTAGGACTGTGGCTTTGTGGTATAATTAGAAGTCTGGGGTTATAATGCCTCCTACTTTTCTCTTGTTGCTCAGAATTGCTTTAGCTATCCTGGGGCTTTTCTGGTTCTATATATATTTTAGGATTTTTTTTTCTACTTCTTTGAAGAATGTTATTGGCATTTTTATTTGAAATGCAACACACACACACATGGGAATAGGGGATGTCTTTCCATTTTCTAATGTCCTCTTCGATCTCTATTTCTAAGAGTGCTATCATTTTCATTATAGAGGTCTTTTGCTTCTTTGGTTCCTAGGTATTTATGTTTTTTGGCCGCTATCATGAATAAGATTGTTTTCCTGATTTCTTTCTCAGTAGGGTCATCGTTGGTGCACAGGAACACTATTGACTTTTTGTGTTGATTTTGTATCTTAACATTTTGCTGAATTTGTTTATTAGCTCTAAAAATCTTTGGGTGAAGATTTTTTTGGATCCTCTTTGTAAAGGATCATGTCATATGTGAATAAGGCTCCCTTTTATTTCTTCCTCTTGTCTGATTTCTCTTAACTTTGTTTTATTTATTGTTTACATTTTATTTCTTTGATTCTGTTCTTTATTTTTTCTCCTCGTTTCCTTTGAGCAGAGTCTATGCTTTATTTTTTCTTGAGGAGGAAACTTAGATTTTGGGCCTTTATTTTCCACCATAAACATTTAAAGCTGCTAAGCCATAAATGCTTACATTAAAGCTTTACATTTAAAAGTTGCAAATATTCTCAAATTTTTGTGCGTGGCATTTAATTGTCACTTATTTTGAGATAGCTTTAAATTCCCCCTTTGTTTTCTCCTTTGACTTTGAGTAACTTAGAAATATATTGCTTAATTTATATGTATCTTTTATTGATTTCCAATTTAATTTTTTATATTTTTTTATATTGTTTTTGGTTCCAGAATACGGTCCTTTGGTGAATGATCAATGTATACCAGGGAAAAAAGTATGTATTTTAAATATTTTTCGTAAACTGTAAATGAGAATTAGGTCTGATTGGTTAATAGCAGTGTTTTTTTTTTTAAATGCTCTTCTTTATTTTTGTTTCTTATGTTATCAGAGTCTTATAGTTAGGTGTTAAAATTGCAGCAATCACTGTGGTTTTATCTACTTTTCCTTTTAAAATGGTCCATATTTGCTTATGAGTATTTTTATGTAAATAGTATTTTATGGATACCTCATGGATTCAATGGTTTACCACTCTGATGATATCAAGTATACTTTTCTTTTTCCTTTTTTTTTTTTTTTAATGTGGGTACTGGGATATCACTGAGCGATATCACCGGCCCTTTTTTCCTCTATGTGAGTTCCAGGAATCGAACTCAGGACCTCACGCTTGCCAGGCAGGCACTTATGCCACTGAGCTATCTCACCAGCCCAAGTATACTTTTCTTTGCAGTTGTCTTTAATGTCCTGTATTGTATCTTTGCCTCAAGTTCTATTTTTCTTCTGGGTTGTAGCTTTTGTTTGATATCTTTCATATTAGGAGGTTTCCTCCAAGGCTGTTCATAAAGTGTGACTGGAACTTGTGAGTATGTGTGGGGTTTCATGGTGACCTGATAAAGAGGCTCTGGGTCTTTTGTTGGGGCCAGCCAATGTCATTATTTGTATCAGAATTGTTCTGCTCTATTGATGGATGGTTACAATCCTATTGCTCTTCCTGTGAGCCAAGTATCTAAGGGGGGCTCAGAGCATGTGGAATGATGCTTTCATTGAGACCCCAATTTTCAATACAGCATTAACTTCACACTTTTTCAGCTACATATTATAGGACTAATTTGAAATATTTCCTGGAGGCATATTTTCTCAACAGCTGCCACAAAACTTGGTTAAGTAAATCTCTGGTTCCTAGGAAAGGAGTGTGTTGATTATAATATATGTTTAGAGTGAATATTCCTCTTATTATTCCAGTTCCTTTACCAACATTTAAGGGTAAATACTGATGCCCATTTCCCACCCTTTCCAGATTTTTAAAATGGAAGTCAACTTGATTTTCACTGAGTTTTCTGTTACAAGGTTAACTTTGACAATTCCATCACTGTCGTTTTGTTAGCCACACAAATAGGGAAGATTGGATGCCTTGGCTTGTTGTGCTATGAATTTTCTATTTGTTTGGGTGCATTACTCATTTATATTCTTTGCTCATACATATTGATGGTTTAATTGCCTTCTGACTTTGTCCAACTTTTGCAAACACTTAAAATTTTAGTACAATGAACTTACCAGTCTATCCCTGTGTGATTTATATTTTCATCTAATTTAAGAACTTTTTCCCTATGCCAAAGCCATAAAAGTTATTAGACAAAGTACAAGACTCAATTTAAAATTTGCTGTTTTTCTTTTAGCCATTTGATTCATATAGAACGTATTTCTGTATATGATTTGAGATACAGACATAATTGTATTTTTTTTTTCTGGATGACAAGTCAGTTTTTATAGAACCACTTAAATCACCTCTCTGTTCCCCATAGATGTTACCTTATTTTTTCACTTACTTGAAATCACTGCTCGAGTCCCCACAGCCTAGAATAGTTCCTTGGGACAGGAGTACTCTAAGATCTACTGACCAGTACTTGTACAACTCTGTTTTAGGGTCCTCCTTCAAGTCCCAGCCTGAACCTCTCCACTGAGTCCTAGGACAACCCCAGGGAAAGTGTCCCAGACCACATTCTCCTCATGCATCTGTTCCTGCCTCCCAATGCTGTGGTGGTGCAAGGGAGAGAACTACCAAATATATTATTCTGCATTGCATAATTTTGGTAACAGGTGTGTCTTCTTTTTAAAAAATAGCTTTACTGAGGTACAACTAATACAGCAAAAAGTATATTAAATATTCACCATTTTATGAGTTTGGAAATAACCATGCACTTGGGAAACTATTGCCACATTCGAGGTAATAAGCATATCCAGTGCTTCCAAAGTTCCCTCCTGTACCCTACCTCCCCACCTTCTTGTGGAAAGAATGCATAATACAAGGTTTACTCTGTTAATAAGTTCTTAGTACACAACAAATTACTGCTGACTGTAGGCATAATGTTTTATAGCAGGTCTCTAGGGCTTACTTATCTCATAGAACCCAAACTTTATACTCCTTGAACAACTCATTTCCCCTTTCCCCAGCCTCTGCAAACCACCATTTTACTCTCTGTTTCTGAGTTTAATTATCTTAGATTCTGTATCTAAGTGAGATTATGCAGTATTTGTCTTTCCGTGTTTGGCTTATTTCACATAGTATAATGCCTTCCAGATTCATTTGTTTCATTACATATAAAAGTGCTTCCTTCTTTATTAAGGCCAAACCATATTGCACTGTATGTATATAACATATTTTATTTATTCACCTGTTGATGAACATTTCCGTTCCATATCTTGGCTATTATGATCAATACTGCAAAGCAGATCATTCTTCAAGATTGTGATTTCAATTTTTGGACGTGTATCCAGAAGTGAGTGGGTTTGCTGAATCTTATAGTAGTTCTATTTTTAATTTTTTAAAGGAAACTGTACTGTCTTCCATAGTGAATATACCATTTGAAATTCCCATAAACAAGGTAAAAGTTTCTAATTGATTTACATCCTTGCCCATCTCTCTCTCGCTCTCACTCTCTCTCTCTCAGTAGTGGACCACAGATAAATAAAAAGGTGGGTAACGCCACTAATGATCAGGGAAACGCAAATCTAAATCACAATGAGACAGTGCCTTCCACCTGTTGAGAAGGTTATTACGTGTGTGTCCTGCCTGCCTGGCTCCGAGCTCTCAATCACAGAGATCATCTCTTTTTCATCTCTGTCCCCAGTATCTAGCTAGAATGGGGGTCATATGTCAAATAACTGTCCTAGATTGTTTTCAGCTACATTTGGCCTAAGTATGATTTCAAAAGGGCTTTAAAGCTAACAGGGAACAAAACAAAGAAAATTAAACTATGTATTGAATGCTCTTCTTCAATATTCAGTCCCGCAGAATATTATAACATTTAATTACAAATTTGCTTTCATTTAAGTAACACAGCTATAATCACAAATGTTCAACAAAAGCAGATGTGCTTAGCTAGAGCAAACATTACAAAGGATAAAAAATAAACACAAAATATACTAATCGTATGAAATATAGAGTATCTTATAAAAATGTGTGTATGCACAAATGATAATGGACTATATTTGACAGAGTAAATTTGATGTTTTTCTTAGTAATTAGAAAGATTTAATCGATTATAGCTATTATGCACTACTCAAACACTCACACCCCACGAGGAGTAGTTTTCTATATGTTGGGAAAATTTTTAAATGTTCTGACTCAAAGTCTTCTCATAAAAATGTTGAGATTTTGATGCAATCTCAAAGGAGATTCATTACAATATTTAATGTTGGCTTCACCCCATAAGCACTCAGTGATGTGTTAAAGGGAGATATGACAGGCTGATTGGAAAACGATTTGGATTGCCTCATTTATCTGTACCCTTACTTGTCATCTGTCTTTCTCAGTTATTCACTTCTCCATTTCCAACATGCACAATAGCACTTAGCAGTGAACACACAGGAAGCACGCAAACAAGTGCTGTACCGATACTTCATTAAAGATGGCGGAGACATGGGTTCAGAATGGGCGTTATTTAGCTCAAAAGAAAATATCTGGCATGCATAGATGCCATAATCAGGGGAAACTGAAACTCCACAACTCTGCTGAGGCTAAGTATCAAGTGATACCTTTAGACTGAAAATGAGATCATACTTGGAGAAAGATTAAAACAGTTTTGAATTTGTGCCTGCAAAACCCATATCAAATTTTCCATAACAGGTCCTATAAAGCAGATAGATAGAAAACAGAATTATATATGAGAACTTTGGTTCTTGTCACAACCATATCATTGTAAGACTTTGGCCAGTGAGACAGTTTCTGCAATTTTAAATTGTGTTAGGAGTATCTACCCTGTCTTCTTCATAGAACTTGTCAGAATTGAAGAGTTAAAATTTATGTATCCTGTTCTTTAATAATCTATTACAAGCAAAATATCCTTACTACAATCAACACTGAAAGCAGGAAAACAGGAATGGTGCTGTGGCGGGTGTGGACGGGGAGACTTGGGTCTCCCTTGGAAGAACTTGCTGACCAGCCAATCAGCCGATGCCTCCCCGGGTGGCAGACTGTGGGTCTGCCACACACTTGAAGGACGTGTTTTCTTCCACGTTAGCCCCGGACAATGACTTAGCATGAAGGGCCACTGAGGCCTTGCCATTTATTCTGAGTGCGAGACTCTCCTCTGTGGATAATCTTGGAATTCACCAAGGGCTGGCCAAGACTCTTCCAGAGCTATTACTCAGACCTAAGCTTTTCTTACACTCTACCCCTGCTTCCCTCTCTCTACTCACAAGTGGCAGCCTGAAGGGTCTCTACCTACCTCTGTTCATCCTCCTCATTACCCCGCTGTAGGAGAGCCGCCTCTTCATCAAATTCTCCTCGTCTAACCTACACCCCTGACTTTCCACTGACTCTGAAGAGCCTCTGAGCAGGTGCTTGGCCAGTAGATGCTAAGGGCTCCTCCCAGAGAGCTCATTGTCTCCTCTTTTAGAGATAATCCTGGGCATTGTGTTGGATTCTCTTACCTTTTAGTTCTGTTTTATTTCCATATTAAAGATCCAATTTCATGAACACTCCATGAATTTTAAGCCTTGGTAACATTTGAAATCATGGAGAACCATTAATTTCAATAGTATCTTTCTTTTCTTTTTACCAAACTTACTGCACTCTGAGAACATGTTTATTTTAAGGTGGAGAAGTCTGTGTTTTCAAATTGTTTCTCTTGCTCTTTTCAAATCTACCTTTTCAACTTGGCTGCAGAATTCCACAGGGCACAGGAGATGCCCGTGAAGATGCACTTACACGACCAGGCAAGATAGGTGACAGTCTGGGCTCGCTTCTTACACTGAGTAGATCAATAACTTCACTGAGCCTTCTCTTCCTCATCTGTATTATGTCACAGAAATAAAATAAAATCTTCGCCTTCAAGCACACACTAGCCTGACATCTGCGAGCTCACTGCAAGAATCGACTCTAATTGCCTCCAGGGTGGAATGGGGTGAGGTCTGCTGAGCTCCTTTCTGTGAATTTGATACTTCCCCTGGCTCAGAGTTGCTGTGAACAGAATGTGCAGAGCATGGAGAAAGTATTTCTACTTTCTGTTGTTAAGTTGATATTCACAAGTTCTCTTGTTTCACTTTCCATATTCCTTCCCTATCATTGAATGTCCAGGATCACAGATAAGACAGAGCCAACATGTGGCCGCATCTCTAGCATAAGGAATCTTTCGAGTACCCGAAGTGCAGGAGTCCAGGGAGGCTGCTTAGCATGCCCTAAAGCACACAGGGCTGGGAATCTCATCCAGACTTTTTTTTTTTTTAATGTGGGTACCGGGAGTGGAACTCAGGACCTCACGCTTGCCAGGCAGGCGCTTATGCCGCTGAGCTATCTCACCGGCTCAACCCAGACTTGTTATACCAGCTACAAACATTTCAGCAACAACTTCTTTTTTATTATTTTATTTTATTTTGTTATTTTTTTTGTGTGGGTACCGGGGGTCGACCTCAGGACCTCGCGTGCCAGCAGGCACCCGTCCTGCTGAGCGATATCACCGGCCCTTTTTTATTATTTTAAAGAGAAAAAACAATAAAAACTATGACTCAAAGTTTCAAAACAAGCTAATAGAGGATTAACAATGGTTAACATATTGTGTATTGTTATCTTCAAAGTAGTTGCTCAGATTACAAAATATAGGCGTGAAAAATTGATCAAACAATATAAGCACAAACCATTCTTTTCAATGAACTAATAGAAATTAGAAAAATTCTTTTCCCTTCCTTCTTTTCTCCTTTCCCCCATCCCAGTTGTTCTTTCCTTTTAAGCAGTTTCTTCCCCTTTCACAATATCTATTGTACATTTTGGATCTTACTTACGCTTTCAGTTTCTTATGCTAGGGAGACAATACGATGTTTACACATGAGAGTCTGATTTATTTCACTTATGAGTATGGTCTCAAGCACATCCATTTCCTATAAAGCCTCAAGTTTATCCTTCTTTATAGCGGAGTAGTACTCCATTGTATAAAAATACCACATCTTTTTTTATCCATTCCTTGGTTGATGGGCATTTGGGTTGTTTCCAAGATTTAGCTATTACCAATTGTGCTGCTATAAACATGGGTGCACATATATCGCTGTGGTACGATGTTTTTAATTCTTCTGGGAAGATACCCAGAAGGGGAATAGCTGGGTGGAATGGGACCTCTAATCCTAGTTTTTTGAGGAATCTCCACACTGATTTCCACAGTGGTTGCACCAGTCTACCCTCCCACCAACAGTGGAGAAGGGTTCCTTTTTCCTCACAGCCCCACCAGCATTCGTTACTGGTTGATTTCTTGATGATAGCCATTCTTTCTGGGGTGAGATGGAATCTCAGTGTTGTTTTAATTTGCACTTCTCAAATGACCGATGATGTAAGCAACAGCTTCGCTGCTCATCTGTAATGTGAGCATAATGACTATGTTTATAGCTTTTTATTTAGAAAATACTTTTGAAAGCCTGGTTTTTATTTTTGCATGTTATAAATATCTTTTCTGTGGTTTCAATTTTCAAAATCATGATTGATTTTTCCAGTGTGCATTACAGAATGTTTTTCTTTTATGCAAAGTCCACAAAGTCATCGCTTGAAGACTCAGACAATAATCTTTTGAAATAAATGAAACATGATATAAACATCGACTCCACTGAGCTGAGGACCAACAGGAACCAGGCTACCGAGGCGAGAAGTGTCTGGCGAGAGGCAGTGGCTGGGTGAGGTAGCATTTCTCCCTGTGGATGCCTCTCTTGTCTTTCCCGTCAATGAGTATAATAGGAAAATACTTGTAGTGTTCGATGATGTCTTCCACGGAATCAAACTTCTGAAACACAGAAAGGAAAGTTAATGATTTTTAACAGATTTTTGTTGGGTACTCTATTTCAATCAGGGAAGAGATGAACTCACTTCCTGATGTTCGCATTGTAAATTCATGTCAGGGAGTGATTTTTCTTTACAAGGATGTGGCAGACAAGCTCTCGAAGGATGAATGATAAGAGTAAGAAGATGACAGGAGAGAATAAACAAGCTCGTGGAGATCAACAGTGAGCTCTGTGTCCACTCTCATGATTCCTACTGTTGGAGTCTTCCCTAGAATCAGACCACAGGGGCCATGGTCCACCGCCACCTTCCCATCCTAAGCCACTCAGACAGGTTCATTAGCAAGCCCCATGGGACCCCTGCTGCCTCCCTAGTGGTGCACTAACTGTGACCAACCCAAATGGAGACGAGGAAGGCTTGAACTTAGCAAATTGGTTGGAAGCGCCCGTGGTGAACTTCTGCCGGCATACCCTCTGTTCTAATGAGTCCTGCCCACAGAAGGAACCGTGACAACCACAGGGCCGCTCATCCTTGGCCAATTTGGCTTCCTTTCTAGGGCTTCTTGTGAAATAATGAAGTGACTGCCGATGGCATGTTGCTAGAGAAACAGATGGAGAGCTATGGCGATTTAATAAAATGTAAGATTATTTCAGGTTTAGGGGAACCAGGAAGTTCTTTGTTCAGGGTATAGACTTGGACTTCCTGTTATGGGTGACTCTAAATAAGAAGACAAGGAGGGTTAAAAGATGTTAAAAGCAAAGCATGGACAAGGATGGGTGTTGGGGAGACCCAAGTACAGAGGGTAATTCTTGGAAGTGTTCCTGAAGGAAAATCCTGGGAGGTAATCAGGAAATCTTGCTCCACCTGCTACCCACACCTTAAGACAACCTTGATCCTCCTTCACAAGCTTGTGAGGTGCTGGGAAGGTAGAATTATTGTGAACTGCAGCCAAGAGAAGAAGATTGACTGACCTAGAGTCACACAGCTAGGGGGCAGGGCCAGCAATGCAGCCTCTCTTTTCTGGACAAGTAGCTACTCTTTCCATTACAGCACAGTACCCATGGCTGTGACCTCTGGTATTCCCACAGAGTAGGTCAGAGGGTGGCGCAGCCTGTGGGAAGGGAGCCATGGTGAGAGACTTGATTCTGAGTTAGTTTTGTCTGTTTCTCCTTCTGCCTAGGACAGGTGCAGAAATATTGGAAGGCCTCAGGGGTACCTAGCAGGGAATGAGACTGCCGAGAGATTCCTATTCTCGTGGAGATTACTTTCTTGTGGGGGCAGGCGGAAAATGATTTCCGATGCCAGTAGATCATTTCATTTAGGGATATGTGCTATGAAAGTGAGTGGTGCAGGCTTGACACCCTCACCAACCCACCCAGTCTTCCCGTGGGCTGCATGTGGCTGGGGGACATTCTTTTTGGTTATGGGAACACTACACTGAAACGCTAGAACCCAGCAGCTGCCAAGGCCACCTTCTCTTCCCTCCCACGCAGAGGGTGTCTAGAGCAAGTATGCACCACACTGGGGGCAAAAACAGGGAAGGAAATGTGGAGGAAGGGGTCTTGCCATGAGCCAGTCTCTTTGTCAGCTCCATTCCTGACCTTCCTGGTTACAGGAACCAACACATCTCCCCTCTTCTGAAGTGCGCTGGAGTAGAATTTTGTCTTTTCACAGCAAAGCTGAGCAGATTCAGCCTGGAAGTGACTTACCCCTGCTGACCTTACACTGGGTCTGTGGAAGAGTTTTCAACCAGATAACCTATGTTTCAGCCTGTCTTAGTCTGTTCGGGATGCTATAACAAAATATTATAAACTAGATGGCTGATGCAAAACAAACTTGTTTCTCACAGTTCTCAAGGCTGGGAAGTTTAAGATCAGTGCAGATTCTGTGTCTGGCAAAGGCCACCTTCACAGTTCATAGATGGCGCCCTTTCATTGCGATCTCATGTGGTGGGAAGGGTAAGGTTCTCTCTGAGGTCTCTTTAATAAGGACCCCAAGCCCATTCGTGAGGGCTCTACCTCCCAAAAGCCTCCCATCCTAATACCATTACCTTGGAAGGTTGTGATTTCACCATATGAATTTGGGGGATACCCATATTCAGATCATGGCACCACCCCTAAGGGGTATACACTATGTAAGAGTTCCTCTTACCTGATGCTAAGGTAAGGTGGTTTCTTAATTGTCCAGTGGGGACAGTAATTGTTCTACCACAGCAGGTAGTCATAAGTGAATCACTCCCCAGTCTAAATACCAGAGTTCAAAGCCTGGCTCCTACCTATCATCTGTGAGTGCTGGAGCAAATTTCTTACACTCTCTGTGTCCCAATATCTTTTATCTATGAGGAGTAATAGTAACAGCAGGGCCTGCTTACATGGTTCACTGTGCAGATCAGTGCGGCTGCTACATAGACAACATCTAGAACAAAGCACAACCTATGTTCCTGCATACAGGGAGTCCTCCACTAGCATCAGGAAGGACTGACTATTCCTTTTTTCCTTCTAGGTTTGCCAAGAACACCCTGTGAGAGCTTGCAATATCAGAGGAGTTTATAGACTATTACTGTTAGCTTTTAGGAGAAAGGGGGTTTGTGCTATTACAAACCAAGGGCAAATTTATTTTCTCTTTCTTTACATTTGAAACAGAAAATTAATGGAAGGAAACTTTTCATGTAGGACTCTTCCACAAAATTGGTTAACAGTCAGTGCTAAAAGGAAATATCCTTTATTTGGTATCAGTCTTCAGAAGGAAAATGCTTGCTTCTTATTCTTATTTCTGTTTTCATTAGGATTATCCTTGAAGAATGAATTCAGTATTAATTGTTTTAATCATCTACTACATGGATGATATTTTATTTAAAATTATAATTTTAACAAGTAGCAGGAAGCCAGGCAAGTGCAATTAATCATGTTGTCACTTATTGGCTGCTAGGGATGTGCTCACAATGGAAATACTGCCTTAAAGAGACTTTTTAAAAAAGATTATAATTAAGCTCTTAGTTTCATATTAAATTATGTTTTTTTTTTTTTTTTTTTTTTTTTAATGTGGGTACCGGGAGTTGACCTCAGGACCTCGTGCTTGCTTGTGCTGCTGAGCGATATCACTGGCCCTTTTTTTCCTTTATGTGGGTTCTGGGAGTCGAACTCAGGACCTTGCGCTTGCTGGGCAGGCGCTTATGCTGCTGAGCTATCTCACCGGCCCCTAAATTATGTTTCAAGAGGACAGCAAATGTCATCCTAATCCTAATCCTTTAGATCTTAAAGTCTGTTTAAACTCTTTGTTTTTATCTTATATAACATAGTGTAGGCAGTGGTACCTTTGTCTTTGCCAGAAAAGTCAATAGATATGGTCAGGTACCCACATAGGTGTACAAAAAGGAGAGAGAGAGAGAGAGAGACAGACAGACAGACAGACAGACAGACAGACAGACAGACAGACGGAGAAGAAGCAGACAGAGGAAGTGAGAAATAAACTCAGGGTTCATTATTCATCTGTCTCATAGCCTTTAAAGTTTAATTTAGCATGTAAATGTCTCTTCTAGCTTCCAGAAACCTCGCATACACATTTGTAGAGCAAGGAAAGGTCTGGTAGTTGACGCTGATCTCTTCTCTGAGCTTCACAGAAGTGCAGACGGACGTGACCTCTAAACTTGAGTACAGGGCTGGGGATGGCAGCAGGTTGCCTGGAGCAGGTATTCTGTCATGGTCCCTGCTGCTGAGGTGCCTGCATAGACAGACACAGCGGTTTAAGGTATCCCCTGTGTTCTCTGAGTGGGGCATGCGTTTGCCATAGCGTAGGCATAAAATCAAGGCTTTGCCAATAAATGAGTAATTGAGCATAGTGGGCTGAATTGTGCCCCTCATTAACATGCCTGCATACTAATCCCAGAATTGAGGAATACTCCCTTACATGTTAAAAGAGTAAATATAATTTTATTTGGTAAAATACAGTGTTAGGTGAAGGATCTGGAGAGGAGGAGCTTATCCTAGGTCATCCCGGTGGGCCCTAGAAGCAATCACGTGTGTCCTTAGAAGAGAGGAGCAGTGGGAGATTTTAATCGAGAAGAAGAGGAGGCAATGGGACCACAGGGGCAGAGACTGGAGAGATGTGGCCAAAGCTAAGGGAGCCACGGATGGCCGGTAGCCACCAGGTTCTCCTCCAGAGCCCCCAGAGGGAGCATCTCCCTGCAGAAGCCTTGATTTTAGATTTCTGGCCTCTAGAATTGTGGGAGAATAAATTTCTCTTGTTTCAAGCAATCCAACTGGCGATAATTTATGATAGTAGTGTCAGAAGACCAATCCAGCGGGTAATTCCTAAATCTGAAGTTAGGCAGTAATGTCTAGTCTTCAGGCAAACGGAATGACCCAAGCACCTCAACACGAAGCTGAGTAGGGCTTCCCAGTTCGTGGACCGGCAGTGGGTTTGCTCATCCTGTGTGCTGGCGAGGGATGTGGGTGCTCACAGCCTTTCCTGGGGCCAAGCCTGGAAGTCTGCAGCCCTCAGGGTTCTCCCTATGCCTGTGGCACATGGCCCTGAGGAAAGAGGTCCTTGGGATCAGTTGCAAGGGGATTAAACATCTGCTTCTATGTGCCTTCCGAGGCATCTGCATCTCCTCAGCTCACATCAAATAGCTCCCACCAGTCGGTGCTGCAGTCTCCTCTATGCAGTTAACTTCTGAAGTTTGCAAGACAGCTAAAAACACAGAAACTCAAAATTGTCCCTGAAATCTCTCTTCCTCATTATGCATTTCCTGCTGAGATGGGTGAGGATGCTATTTCTTTGATGGAGGGGCTGCTAGTTGGCTCGCATTGAGCAGAGCCTCACTGCATCAGATTCTTATAAAGATGTGAGATTTTTTCTCTGCTAGGCAGAGAGGTTCAGGCTGTGAAAGGCTCAAGGGGACAGAGCATAGCCCCGATCTTCTACTGCTACGCATGCGCACAGCTCCTTCTGCAGGAAGGTAGGAAGAACCACTTGCAAATTTCAGTTTCTCCCCCAGAACCGGCGAGCGGTAAGCCCTGAGTTAAATGTTCCTTTTCTTCACTGTGCAGTGTTCTGGGCTGTTTACAGACAGGTGGGGACTGTCTGCATTTCGACCTGATGTTTGAGACTGTATGAGAAGGCTGTGTTTTTGCAAAGTATATTCAATCCCAGCATTGCCATTTACTAGCTGTGACCTTAGACCAGTTCCTGGATGTTTCTGTGCCTCAGTTTCACCATCTGTTATGCAGGATGTGATCTGCACCTGCCTCACAGGAAGGCTCTCTGGATTCAGTAGACTCCGTTAGGTACTGCTTGATGACTCGCAGAACGGTGCCTGTTCAAATACATGGGAGGGGAACTCGAGTTCAGGGTATGCGAAGAAGAGAGAATTATGGGTTAATGCAAAAAAGGGATTTCTTAAAATCCCTGGGTTCCTGACCTTGGGTTCTCTGAGGGGTCTTTGGTGACAATAATTGGAGCAGCTCATCTGGAAGCTGAGGGTCGACTTGGGCTGCCTTCGTTGACAGCTTCTTTTTTCTTTTTCCCAGGGCAGTCAGAGAATGGAGAACGGGTGACAGCCTGACTAAATGCTATTAGGATGTAATTACAACGTCGCTCTGCTTCCTCTCCTTTATTAGCAAACCAAAGAATGGCTTGGGGAGAAAAGCGGTGACCTTGTGACAGGGTCAGTGTCCTCACCAGTCAAAGGGCCCAACAATGTGTCCTTCACAATGTTTTCAGGGACCGAGTGAGAGAAAATTCAACAGCCCCTGGCACACGCTCGGCCTGTGATGTGGCTAAGGACATTGCACATTTAAAAATAGTGTAAATCTTTTCTTAGAAATGACAGTTGTATGAGTTGGAGGGAGATGTAGAAAGGGAACTTGACCTGGCAAGTCCATTAGCCGTAGGTATCTAGTTGAGTGGGATTATATTCTAGTTATTAGAAGGGCTCGCTGGTAATGATGAAAACACAGTAACTACCATGTAGAGTGGGATTCATATGTCCCAGGCTGTTTGAGTATTTTATAGTCGTTGACTTGCCCATCCTCACCACAAAAGGAAAGGTTGGCCACTTGTGTCTTTAGTTTTGATGTAACACCTTTTGAATGGAGCTCTGTCTGGCAGACTTATGCAGTGATCTGTGTACTCACTCTAGTGCTCATTCATACTACAACACCCCAGGCTGCAGCAAAGGCAGTGACCTGACCCCACTTCGGCCTTGCCAGTGCCCCCACTTCTCCTTAAGCCATGTGTGGTTCTCGGAAAAGGGCTCTGGGCCAGACACTGGATTTGAGCTGACTCTTCATGCAGCCTACAGAGGGGCTTTTCACACACATCCCTGTTCAGCCCTGGCAGTGGTCTCTATTTCAGTATGTATTGGAGAACAATAGATAGCTGTGAAAGTTCTGGTTTTATAGTTTGCTAGTTTGTGAGGGCTCTTATAACCGGGTGGATTAAATAACAGACACTTATTTCTTCCCACTGGAGGAGGCCAGAAGTCTAAGGCCGAGGTGTGGGCAGGTTGGTTTCTCCTGAGTCCTCTCTCCTTGGCTTGCAGATGGCTGTCTTCTCCCTGTGTCCTCACAGGTCCTCTGTGCCAGTCTCCTCCTCTTGTAAAGGAAAGAGTAGTATTGGATGAGGGCTCAACCCCATCATCTCATTTAACCCTGATTACCTCCTGAGTTTGGGTTTTAAGACTTTGACTTGTGAATTTTGGGGGAGGGTGAGACAGAATTTGCTTCCCAACATACACTGACAGCAAAGATTGTGGTCTGGAGATGCTAAGTGGGAATCATGGAATTACCCAAGTTGAGACTAACAATGTTCTCAGTTGAGGGAAGAAGTTATGCAATCTGTCTGAGCTCACATCCTTAGTAAATGGCAACCCAGAGCTCTCTTACTTCCTCTCCTTTCCTCTCTTTCCTCTCTTCCTTCTCCTCCTTCCTCCCTTCTCCTTCCTCTTCCTTCTTTCCTGCCTGCCTTTCTTTTCTTCTCTTTTCATCAAGAGGCTGAAAGAACAGCCTTTACTTCCTCTCCCAATCACTACCTGTATGAATTTGGTCATTTATTTAATTTTCTCAGTCTCAATTTCCCTACATCTAAGATAGGAATGACCACTATATCGAAGAGTCATTGAGGATTAAAACACAAGGTAATGCAGACATTTTCTGTGTAAACTTCTCCTTTCTCACCAATTTACTTACAGTTACTAACAAATGGCATAACTGACTCATTCTTTTACCCATCCACCCATCAGTAGACCTGCATGGAGGGTGGGCACACTCATAATGGCACTGAAGGGTACCGCTTCGCTCACACTCACTGGGGGGATGTAATCCTATGGATAATGTCTGCTAGCAGACTTCGGAAATGCCTGCAGTGGGGGTCCGGCATGGGGTGGACACAGGAGGTGCCATTAGCATCACCGTCCAAGGAAGCCTCCCAGGAGGTGGAATGAAGACACCTTTGCAGCAAGAATTTTCAATAGTAGCCAAAGTGGGATGGAAGCATGAAGTGTCAGGATGGGCAATGGCCTGGGGGCTGAAGCACAGATGTATGCAGGGATGTTGGTGGAAGGGGATGGAAGGGTCAGACTGCATCTTCTTCTTCCAGTGCAGCATCTTTTCTCCTGGCCTGTGGTTGCTGTGACATGGAGATGTGACTCCACCATCCCCTAAACACCATCTTTGTTGGTTGGTTGTGGAAAAGGAAGCAGTGAGGTCATACCAACCTCATTTCCTCTGAGTCCTGTCCCCAGTGCAAACTTCTGGTTCCTCTCCAGGAAGCGGATCTTCACGTTGTACACTTTGTTCCTGTAAAACACCACCAAGACGTATGGTTCTGCCGTGGATTTGGTGGAAGAGTCTCGGACCAAGAAAGTACCATCCTGAAGCAAAAGGAGAAACAATTATCCTCCAAGGGAGACAGCAATGATGCCCACATCTGTTTTGGGCAGACCAGTTGTTGAATGAATTTAATTCAGTAAGTTTTCACTGCTTGTTGGTATGAGTGAGGTGCCCATCACTTTCTGAGCAGTGTGCCAAGCGATCATGGCATTCCCTTCTTTCAAATCTCTCCTTAACCTGTAGTGACCTGGGCGTGGAGCCGACAGCCTTAGCAGGTGTTCAGGGTAAATGCACCAGCTTGTCCTGTGCTTGACTGGCCCCTGGCCCCTGACTTCTGCCAAGGTACCATTTCCCCATGGTATCACTGTGCCGGGCTGTTGGCCTTGGCATCCACAAGGCCAGCTGTCCCCATGCCCCTCCCCCAGTCTCCTTGGAATTTGTCAGTGTTCACGTATTTTCTGTTCTGCTGGGGGCTGGGTCTGGAGAGCATGAGGCTGTGAACAGAGCCAAAAAACTGGGTCTCTATGTGGGGAAATACCAGTGCAGGACCAGGCTCTCCAAAGAAGCAGGGGCTTCGAAGGGACTGATCCACAATGAGAGGGCACCCTACCAGGAGGGAGGAGGGGTATCCTGGGGCAAGGCAAAGACAGGGAAAGCAGAGAAGGAACAGAAACCTGGGGTGTCAGAGAGATGAGGAAAACGGGGAGCTTCAGCACTGCAGAAAGTGAGCGTGTCGAGCAAAGATTTGCGAAAGAAAATCAGCAGGGCGGAAGGTCTGAGGGAGGCTGGGAGTGGACTCGGGGTCACTGGGGAGGAGGCCTGGGGTGAAAGGCGGAGAGTAAGTAGGTCATCCAGGACCTGGCACCACAGGGCTGAACTTTACGGTCACATTGTGTCACTGCCATGATGAAAAATACGGAGAAACATGTAACTGCAATTGTGTGGGTCACTGTACAGGTGGCTATAAATGGTCTATACAGATGCTAGACAATGACGTATCTATAATAAGTTATATCATTCTCTACATAGATTATATATAATAGCTCTATATGTAGGCATGGGTTATATATAGTACCTATATATAATTCTTTAGGTATATATATTTATTTGTTCATTTCTTTGAGAAAAGGTCTCATTATATAGTCCAGGTAGGACCTGAACTCATAATCCTCCTGCCTCAGCCTCTCTAGTGCTGGGATTACAGGCGTGTACCACCTAGCTAGTAATTATATTATCTATAATTAATATTTATAGGGTTATATGTAATATGTGCATATAATTATATGATTTATAATTAATATTTATAGTGTTATATATACTATCTATAGCTATATAATTATAATAATTATTGACATTTATGGACACAGATATTTATATACATCACAATGGTAATAAGGCTATATAATAATATAAGTACACCAAAGTGTATTATAACTAATACCATTATACTCTTTAAATGTTATGACTATGTAGGCAGCTAAGGTTTATTGAGAGTTACCCTCAAGTACTAAGCAGTTCACATACAGTTTCACTTGATCTTTGCATAAACTTCAAGTGGAATATTTTATCCCCATCTTATAGGTAAGGGAATTAGGGCCGAAGAACTAAGTGAAGCCCCTTAAGCCTCACAGTTAATACATGGAATATTTAAAGTCACCCCTAATTCTTACTCATTAAACCCAGCTGCCTACAAGTATATAAAGCACAATTGGGAACCTTTCTGGAATTTGATTCTTCCTGAAATATTCAGCCCCAGCGCAGATCACTGCCAAAGATCAGAGAGGGAGGGAAGGCCAAGACTCACAGCCAAGTGTTGGTTTTATCATTTTTAAGTCTGCAATGAAATTGTCAAAATAAAGCTGAGCAACCCTGCAATTTAAATGAAGATATTTTTCATAAATGGGAAACACATTTTGACAAACTGAGAAAAACAGAAAAGGAAACCATGGAAAGGAAAATATGAAGTCATTCAACTGAGATTGTTTTTCCCCGTGCTTCTTGGGAAGAAGTGGCACAAGGGGAGGGAGGGGAATGCTCACTGGACACCTGAGTGTCACCCAAGGGACACCAGGTGACGTGTGTGTTGCTCTGCCAGCGTGGTCCACACGTGGGTTCCTGCGTGGAGCTCCTCCAAGAGCAGCTCTGGCGATGGGAAACAGACTCTCATACTCAAGGGCACCTTGGGCAGGGATAGCAAGAAGGGAGCCCAAGGTGCAGGCCAGTGCCTCCGCACCTGCCACGCCACCCTGCAGGTTCTATGGACAGGCAGCTCCCCATCTGGCTGTATAGAATGGTAATGGCTACCAGAGGCAGCTGAGATTTTGTGAAAAGGCAGCTGATTTTGAACATAGGTCCTGCTACTTTATCCATTTTGTGGTGGAGACCTTGGCTTAGCATCAGTCTCCTCCATTCCAGGTAATGGAATAATTCCATTTATTCTTACTATGTTTAAGATACTTTTTCTGACAACTGTGTTAGTTTCCTATGCTGACATAACAGATTACCATGAAATTAATTGCTTAAAACAATAAAGTTATTCTTTCAGTTCTGGGGGTCAGAAATCCAACACGGATCTTACTGGGCTAGAACCTTTAATGGGCAAAATCTGTTCCTCTGACTTCCTGTTGCTAGAGGCCACCAGAATTCCTGACCCGTGGCTCCCCACGAGTCTGACCTCCACTCCCATTATCAGATCTCTTTTCTCACTTTGACCCTTTGCCTTCCTCTTATAAGGACTGTTGTGATCATATCAGAACTACCCAGATAGCAGAGGATGACCCTTCACCTCAAGATCCTCCACTTAATCACACCTACAAGTAACCTAAGGTGACATATTCACAGTCTCTAGGGATTAGGATGTGGACACCTTCGGGTGGGGAGATCATGATTCTGTGTACCAAAGAATTATATTACTTACATATGATTTATTTTTATAATTTCAATTCTGAGAATCCATTTATTAAACATAATTGGAGGCCTGTTAGCTATTCGGTAATTAATTAAATCATTCATTTTTGTCTTTTCTGACTATTGGTTAGCTACAGAGAAATTTTGATGTTGAATCAGTCTTGAGAAACTTTCTGTCACTTCTAAGTAGCCTAGTATATTTCTCAGCACATAATAGTCACTTAATACTTATTCGTTTTGTAATGATGGTTGTGATAGTCACTTGACCTGATTATAAGTATTCCAGTTCTCTCCTTTTGGTCACATGTCCTTTGAAGTTAGGTTTTTTTTATGTGAATTGGGACAATGATATATGAGCAGAGGCGAAGTGTTACTTCTGAGAGGATGTGTGAAGAGCCTGTGTATGAAATTAGAAACATACTAATAATCCCTCCAGCAGCCTGGATTAACAACAACAACAACAACAAAGAAAACAAAAGACAAAAAACAAAACAAAACAAAACGTGCCTTGAACATGGAATGCAACAAGCAATGACGTTTTGTTACGCCAAAGGACTGAGATCGTGACGTTGTGTTATTGCATCATAACCTATCATACCCTGACTATTGCAGCCTTCACGATCCCTGCTCCTTTCCTAAGAAGTAAGACAAAGACCCACTTGTACCTTGGGGAGACCTCTTATAAGAAGCTACAACTTGAAGAAGGAAGACGGCACCATCCATTGTGACCTTCATGTCCCAGGTGCCACACTGAATAAAGAAATCTATAGGTAAAAGTATTTATGAACTAGAGAAAGTCACACAGCTGATAAATGACAAAACCAAGTCTTAGATCTGAAACTTTCCATTTCTAAATATCGCCTCCCCTTTTTTTTGCAGACCTGGGAATCAAACCCAAGGCTTTGCGTATGCTCAGCAAGTACTTTACCACTGAGATACATCCTGAGCCCTTAAATTTACTTTTTAATTACAACCTCCCTAGGATTGAAAAAGTTCGAGATGATGCAGCAGCACTATGTCAGAGCATGCTGCTTCTTATATCATGTGACTTATGAGCAGAAAAACATAAGTATAGAAGCAATGCCAGTGGCCCCGGTAGAAATCGTTACCTTGCTCTCCTGCATTAACGCCTCTTCAACTACCCGGCGACTGTATTCTCCAATGTACCATTCGTTGTGCTGAACACCCTACAGTACAGGTTCAATGAAAAGTATTTTAGGATCTAAGGAGATACAGATTATGGATTAATTCAAATTTTACTTTTGTTCCATCAGTGCCCATTACTTATGGGCATTTATGATAGGTATCTCATGAAGTTTTGTCCTTGGACCTGGAGATACCCATCATGCTAGGAGAAGATGAACACAGAAAAAGTAACTGCCGCTGGGGATTCTGAAGTTGGTGGGAGTGAGAGAGACTGTCTGCATAGGGAGCAACTAGAAATTGTGCTCCATCAATTTAGAAGGGCCCCTCACCACCACCCTCAGGATAGATATCAAGCCCTCCATCTATCAGCGCTTTCTGAATCCGTACCTGTCAAGTCTCCCTGAGGCGGGAGGTATGTCATTTGTGAAGCCCGTGCTGCCTTAGTCATCATAAAAACGCAGGAAGGAGAGACCTGTGTAGACTTACAGTGTCTTCATGCCACTCTCCTGGGGCCATATGTGATACAGCTGAAATCTGAACAGCAGTAGAGCTGGCTTTCTCCGTGTGCCTTACTGCCTTATTTATATTGATGATGATTGCTTTTAAATTATTTTGATTATAAAATCCATCATAACAGGGAGCAGGAAGGACAATCAGAGAGATGTACAGTGAACCTGCAATTCCTTCACTGGGTTCCAAGGACCTAATATTGAATTACCACTCCACAAAGCTCTTTATTCAGTATCCAAACCATCCCTCCACCATGTCTGTGCAATAGGGATGACAGGTAGTGTTAATCCTAGTTATACAAGGACCCTGGAGGCTTAGAAAGTCAAATTCTGCCACATGATTAACAAGAATGAGGGGCACAACATCAGGTATTTGGTCTCTCAATTTCTTTTAGTGATATTAAAACCCGATAACAACAGCTAGAGGGGAAAAATTTAATACCAGTCATAATAAACCTCTTTTGGACATTGCTCAATGAAGTGTTACTGGGATGCTAAGCGCACGTAGCAGGACTTGGCAGGGAAGTGTCTGCCTCACCTTTGCAACAGATCTCGGGGGCAGAGGTTTTCTCTGGCTGGTGTTTGTAGTGGGCAACGAGCTTTCACCTGGGCCACAGCTGGCTGGAGACTGGCATCTCTGAGGGCAGGAGGACTGCGTGCCGCCTTTAGGATCTGGAAGAGGAAACACACTTAATCATGACTGCCTCATTCTTTCAGCCTGCCTCCCTCCCACTCCTTTTAAAACCTGGAAGGTACAATAGCTGTCACTATTCAGATTTGGATATTTGGAAGATATTTCATTCAAAATGAAGACAGAGAGCTAGACGCTTCATTGGAAACAAGGGGCAGTTTTTGTTGCCAATCATACGTTTAGACTTTTCAAGTGCAAATTGGAATTTGGGAAAGCCTGCTGCTGCCTTTGAAACATAATAGTATTTGAGTAATAAGACTTTTCTGATGAAATTGGTGGTGTTATTTGCAAATGTAATTTTAAAAATATAACATATTGTTATGGTTTGGATCTAAATGTCTCCCAACAGCTCATACGCTGCCAACTTGATCTCAGCTCATGGCACTGTTGGGAGGTGGAAGAAATTTTAGGAAGTCAGTTTATGAGGGGGACGCCCTTGAAGAGTCTGTTAGGACCCCAATACCATCTTCTCTCTCTGGTTCTTGGCTGCCCTGCTGCCATGCGGTTCTGTCTCCCACAGGCCCCGGCGACAGGGCCATGCGACCATGAATTAAAACCACTAAGATGTGAGCTGAAATAAAATGTTTTCCTCCTTTTAAGTGATTTCAGATATTTACCACAGCAGTAGGAATCCATCTGACACATATATGTTAACCCTGGAAGATAGGTTTGTCTGTGAACCATTATTTCCAAGCGATCACTGAATGATACTACAAAATCACGCCTGAGAAAAGATGAATTCAAATGCAAAATAGACCAGTGCACCTTAAAGCAAGGGAACACCAGGAGCTCATTGATAGGGCTTTGATTTCACTTGGCGCCTAAGCTTGACTACCTCTTGTCAAATTTTTGTATGTCATTTCTCTACACGCTTCAATCAAAGTAAAATATTTCTAGCCAGGCATTGGAACAAATGTCTGTAATCCCAGCTACTCAGAAGGCTGAGGGAGAAGGGTCTCAAGTTTGAGGCCTGCCTTGGCAACTTAGCAAGATCCTGTCTCTAAATAAAAACACACACAAAAAAATCCCCCCAAACAAAGGGACTGGTGGCTGGGGATTTAGCTCACTGCTCCCTAGGTTCAATCCCCAGTACCACACAAATAAACAAATAAATAAGTAAGTTAATTAATATAAATTGCATGTCCTTCCAATAAAAGGTAAATTCAATGGAATTTAGATCATAAGGATGGAGAGAGGTATCAGTAGAAATGGCAAACAAAGATATTTGTAAGTATTTTAGTAGTTCTATGTAGAAATAACTGCTAAAAAAATAAGAACTTGAGAGTATGAAAATGCTGTGTAAGCTGGGGATATAGCTCAGCGGCACAGTGCCTGCCTGGCAAGCACGAGGCCCTAAGTTCAATTCCTGGTCTAAAAAAAAAAAAAAAGTCCTACATAAGTAAAGTACAGGACAAAAATTACATAAAATGGGAAAGAGGTGGTCAGTGTTGTGACAGAGTTATAAGTGGTTTGAAAAATACAACTGAAGTTACAATCCTGGTAAACAGCTTAATAAGGACTTTGTGCCCAATACAGTTTTTAGATGAAATAAACATTAAATAAAAGAGCAAAAATGTACGTGCCAGCTACCATATTTAGTGTTTATCTGTATTCATTCTGCTTCTTGACATCAAAAAGCCAAATTTCTCTCCAAGATTACTGAGAAGAATGAACAGTACTCCTGATTCCTTGAAATTTCTATTTTAATGGTAGCAGTGATTGTGGCTTTTAAAGTTGACCTAATAAACTTTGTTTGTCAGGGCTGGGGATATAGCTCAGAGGCACAGTGCTTGCCTGGCAAGTGCAAGGTCATGAGTTTGATTTCCGGTACAAAAAAAAAAAAAGAATAAAGGTTGTTTGTCTATATCAAAATAACTGTTGCACAAAACCAATCACTTAAGCTTTATTGCATTTATTTTAGTACTAAATTCCACTTACCAATTTATGATCTTGAAAATAGCTAAAGACATCCCTCCTTCTAAACTTCTGTAAGTAATAAAGTTTAACTTTCAAGTGGTAAGAAGCCATATCCTCAAAGCATTTACATTTCCGTATCATTTATGTAGAAAATATGAACTTCAGATTTTTAAAATTCAAGCGTACCTTTACTTAAAAATGTTAAAGTTAGGGCCGGTGAGATGGCTCAGCGGTGTAAGCGCCTGCCTGGCAAGCGCGAGGGCCCGAGTTCGACTCCCGGAACCCACATACGAAAAAGGGGCCGGTGACATCGCTCAGCGGCACGGGCGCCTGCTGGCGCGCGAGGTCCTGAGGTCGACCCCCGGTACCCACAAAAAAAAAAAAAAAAAAGTTAAAGTTAGCAAACAGAAAAATAATTTTGGAATGTTTATCTTCCAAAAAAGGTTAAAATGGAGAGGAATGTGGAGATGAATCCAGTATATGGCAGGAAAAAAATTAAAAAGTTAATGAAAAGTAGGTAAGTGGGAGGAACAGAGTAATTTAAAATATATCAAAATGTTAATAATTGCAATAAATATCAGAGGTACATACTTAGCATTTTTTTTTCTTTTTTTTTATTTTAAAGAGAAGAAAAAAAACAAAACAAATCAAAAGAAGAACAAATTTTCAAAACAACATAATAGGAGGATAATAATGGTTAATACATTACGTATTACTATCTTTAAGTTAGTTATTCAGGACACCAGACATTAGCATTCAATTGTCCAAACATTATTGGCACAAACCTTACTCTTCAATGAACTAAGTAAAAATGGTAGTGTATCTATCTTAACCATCTTATATATATATACAATTTTTTTCCCTTTCCCTTCTTTCTTTTCCCTATTCCAGTCTCTCTTTCCTTTTGACCAGTTTCTTTTTGATTCACCATATCTATTGTACTTTTTGGATCTTATTTACTCTTTCAGTTTCTCATACTAGAGAGATAATACGATGCTTACACATGTGCTTCTGGTTTATTTCACTTATGAGTATTTTCTCGAGTTGCATCCATTTACCTATAAAAGTCTCCAGTTTATCCTTCTTTATGGCTGAATAGTACTCCATTGTATAAAAATACCACATCTTTCTTATCCATTCCTCAGTTGATGGGCATACTTAGCATTTAAAAATCAGATATAGGTTGGTTTAAAAGTTCCAGCGTTGTGCTAATTGCATACGTGTAAAGTAAAATGGCACAGAGAAATCACAAGTAAGAAGATGGAGAACTACAAACCAGGTAACCCTAATAAGAGAAAGCTAACAGAGATAAATTAACATAAAATAGACATTAAAACTTCATTTTAAGTTACAGTGAGCCAGTAGATAGAGGCCATAACTATCTTTTCAACATGGACTGAAGCAGTGAGAACATTCTTGAGAGGGGAAAACAATCATTGTCAGCATTTCCTATCACTTCGTTTATGCTTCGTTCATAACAGTGTTCAGTGATTATGAATTTTTCATGATATTTTGTCAACTGATCTATTATTTCCCAGTCCTCTGTGCCTTGCTTGAATATTTAAAAAGCCCTACTTGAAAAAGACCATTTGGAAACATTTATGCATTTGTAGTCTGTTCAGAGAATGAGTTAAACAAAACAAAGCAAAAACAAAACAACTGTCACATGATATTCTTACAAAGGCCTGGTTGAGTCATCGTTGAATGAATGAATGAAATTCTAAGCATATGTTCCACTAAAAGAAATTAATTGATTTCATTCTAAAATAATGGGAGTAGCTAAACTTTGGAAAGTTCTTCATACATTAAACATGGTTTTGAGTTTTATAACCCTGTGAAGTACGATTCTCCTACTTGGAAAAGAGAAAGGTACAGCCATGAAGACATTGACAATTAAATGAAAGAACATTGGTGGTAGGTGATCAATGTCATGTGAGAACAGGAAAGCAAGTAACAAAAGGCACAGGTTGTAAAATCATATTATCAATAATTACTAATATTTTTAAACTCTTACGTAGCTAATGCTCAGCACAGACCCTGACCCCTGACCCATGCTGGTGATTTCATATGTGATAGCTGTGTGTGTTGCTAATTTTACACTTTAGATCTAGAATGTACCCTAAAAATCTCATGTGTACAGAGTTGGGGCTTTTGCAAAGTGATTGGATCATGGATGTGTATACTCATCAGTGAGCTATTATGAGGTGGGGCCTGGTTGGAAGAGGTGAGTCACTGGGGACCTGCCTTTGGAGGGTGAGTCTCCCTCCCTAGCCTGCCCTTCTCTCTCTACTTCCTAGATGCCATCAGGCGAGCAAATATTCTCTACCATATCCATCCATCATGCCATTTCTTCCTTGAAGCCAGCCAGCCATGGATGGATTCCTCCAAAGACATGAGCCAAATTAAAGAGTAATGTTGTTACTATTGTGGAGTGTAACTGAACATTTCTTGACCCTCTTTTGACATGTCAATCTTTGTTTGTTTTGAGACTCGTTTGCTTGGACTCTTCATAGTTTAGCTTGAATTCATTTCTCAACCAAATGTGTACAGTGACTGAAAGAGTCAAAATAACTAAACTGGCTTTGTTGTTGTTGTTCTTCTGAGATAGGGTCTCATTTCAAGGCTGACCTTGAACTTGCCATCCTCCTGCCTCAGCTTTCCAGAGAGTTAGGATTATAGGTTGGTGCAACCATATCAAGCCAAGTTTTCCAAAATTCTTTTCTAATTTTTAAGAAAAGGATAATAATATCTATATCTGCAAGGATATATATTTCAGAGTTCTATGTGAGTGCCCACCTTTGAGGCATTCAAATTAAAACCAAGAGGCTTTAGAGTCCTTGGTGGACTGAGAAGTCTATGAGTGCAGAGATTGAGAGCAACTTTATGCATACTTAATATTGCCATTGTGGTGATCCGGAGAAGACTTTTTAGTCAGTAGTGAGCTGATGGAGAGCATTGCAGGTGCATAAGAACGGGTTAATAAGAGGGGTGTCTCTGTAAGAGTAAAAATACACTTAGAGTCTAGGGTAATTTTGGTTATAAACTGTATGCTCGGTAAATGTCTTTTGACTAAAAGAGGAAATAATAGGCCAAGACATTTGCCTTGTCCATTCTGGGCTTCTGGAGGGAAACTTGCTTCCTCTGAGATGAGTGGAGGACACTCTAAAAGCCCCCAGTACAAAAATCTACACGCAGCCCTAGGATGTTAACTGGATTCGTGTTGGAAGGCCATTCCCTTCACCAACACTTCTGTTCTTTCTTCATTGCTCTTTACTTGCATTTGTGCATGATTTTACTCTAGATTCTTTTTTAAGTTATTGCCTTCCCTCTTCTTGCAATGTATTTTCAGTGTCACCCCCCCGCCACCACCACTGAAGTAATGCCCTTTCTGGGGCTGTGCAGCACATGGGCTTACCACCTGGGTTCTCTGTCTTTTGTGTTCATAACCCAGATCTGAGTTTTAGCACTGCTTCTAGGGATGGAGTTCCCTGGGTTAATCACAGTTCTCTTTGTTCATTTTTTTAGGAGTCATCTCTTGGGAAACTCCTATTTACAGTCTATGCATTAGGGGAAATGGGCTTATCACCTAGGACTTAGGCTACAAAATCCTAAGTCCCCGATGCCATATGGCAGATGTGGAAAGAGAAAACTTGGAAATCCACTAAGGCCAACTGGGCATGAAGGAGGACAGGGACTTCAGAAAAGAAGGAAAAACATTAAGATGTACCCATTGCCGGGCATGCGGCACATGCCTATAATCCCAGCATTCTAGGCAACTGGGTAACTTAGTGAAACCCTATCTCAAAAAAACAAAAATTTTAAGAGGGCTGGGCATATAGCTCAGTGTAAAAGCCCTGGGTTCAATCCCAAGTACCATTAAGAAAAGATGTATCCCTTGCCTACTACTTGTCAAGGAAGTCTCTCTATGTATGCTAGGGCATGTGTGCAATACATGGCTATTAATCTATGAGATATTATTTGAATTTTATGGATGAGGAACTGTGAAGCTCAAAGAGTGAACTTGCTCCAGGTGATTGTATGGTAGGGAGAGAGGCGGAACTGGGACTAAGATCAGAAGAGGTCCTCGCCCTCCCTACTGTACTCCATGGTGTCTGCTTCTTTCAAGCCTAAATTCTCTTTTCTGGCTCAACAGACAGACTGCAGGGCTAGACCTGAACATGGAATATATAGAATATAGAGTAGAATATAGAGTAGTGGATTTAGTTTGGGCAAAATAACACTAATAATATCAAAACCCATCAGTAATAATCATATGACACTATTTATATGCTGCCTTAGTGTTAGTCAGCTTTGCATCACTGTGACAAAACACCTTAAAATCAACTTAAAAGGATGAAAGATTTGTTTTGGCTCATGATTTTGGAGGTTTCAGGCCATTTTTGCTTGGCCCTGTAGCTGTGGGCCTGAGGCGAAGCTGATTGTCCTGGGGGTGGAGTGTAAGTGATTAGGCCAAAGCTACTCCAGCTGGCAGCCAGCGAACAGAAAAGGAGGGGAAGGGGCTGAGACAAGAGGTACCTTTCCACGACTTGCCCCTGTGACCTACTTCCTTCAATTAGAGTCTACCTCCTAGAGTTTCCATCACCTCCCACTAATGCCATCAAATTATGAATCCATGAATAAATTAATGCACTGATAAAGTTAATGTCCTCATGATCCAGTCACTACCCAAAAGGCTCCCTTCTGGACAGTGTTGCATAGGGGGCTAGACCTTCAACAGGTGAGCCACTGGGGGAACATTTCATACCTGAACCACAACACTGAGACATCTACACAAACATGGTATCCTGGGTTTTATCTTTACAAGCAACTGGCAAGAGAGGTCAGTTGTATTTTTTTCATTTCACAGACTTTTTTTCTTGAGAGAAATCTATATTGCACCCAATAGATTCAGAAACATTAAAGGTTTTTCATAAATAACTGTTGGAGAGAGGAAAAAGAGCAAAAAGTGGTATTAGTCATAAACTGTGGGTGACTAATTGACATATCTGCTTTGAAAAGTACATCTGAGGCGACTGAAGAGACACATAGCCTAACCATATCCCCAGCAAATTCTGTTTTAGAGAGAGAAGTGATTCTATTGTATACATGGGAAAACATCTACAGCAATGTTCAGAGCATAACTGGAAATGACCTCTGTGACTAGATTTAGTTATGAATTAAAATCTTGTCAAATTAACTCAGTGAAATGCTATCAGCCAATGAAAATGAGCTAATCACATCTATACACATCAGCTCCACGACTCTGAGGCACACAAAAGATAAGCCACAATGCAGGAATATCATGGCATGATAACTACTTACCTGTTAATTTCATAATTCTTATTTAAAGTGGCCTTACCTCTGTCTTGCATATTGTGGTTTCTCAGCATGAAGGAAGAACTAAAGGAAAGGGTGGAATTGGTAGAGTGTTAGAATTTCCCGCCAGGGGTAGGGTCTATGCTCAGGCTCTGATGTTACATTTATAAAGTGTGGGGGACCACCTGGACGGCTCTCCTTCAAAGAAGAGCAATTATCTTCATCTTGGCTGAACCTGGCCCTATTTCCATGTATTGAGGTAGCTAGGACTTTTCCTTATCTCTTCAATTGGCTTTAAGCAATGCAAATCAGTCTAGCTGAGGTCCTGATATGTGGTCTTTGAAGCAAGGTGCCAGGCCTGTGTTTCCCTGCCCCTTTGCTACCAATACATGGTTGAGCCTGGTGGGATGGAGAGCCATGCTCCACGCTGTCGGCTGGGATCGAGCCTTGAGAAAGAGACTATGACTTCCCAGGGCATAGAAAATTACACATCAGAGCTGAAGCACTGACCCCAAAACATTAGATACTATCTTGAATTGTGTTATGCAGATTACTCCTTCTGCATATCCTTCCCTCTGCATATTGCAAAGGTGATTTCAGGCCACCTACCTAGCCCAGCTCATGGTACTCACATACTTCCCGCCACTCTCACGGTCACTCATCCCCGAGCCACTCCCCTCCTTGAGAATTAATAAAACCCGGGTTTGGCCCTGGGTCGAGGCCTTTGTTCCAGTAGCCACCATCTTGGCTGGACTTAGGACCCCTTGGCTCCCCACAACTATAAATATGCCTTAGTGTCTTTATTCTCGCTGTGGGTTGCACCGGAAGTGGTAGATTGGAATTAACTCGCTAGAATTCCAATAACTTTTCCATGGGATTATAAATATAAACTTCCCGAACCGCGATGAGGACCGGGAAGGGCTCTCTATAATAAAGCACTTCATATTACTGAATATGCTAGAAGAACTGTTAGTTTTCCAAGGCAACAAGAGCCTGGCTGTTCTCCTTTCTTAATACTGGCAAATGTTAGATATGGAATAAATTGATCAGCCTAAATGCTTCCCATATCATGTCAGCAAACACATTTCATAATTCTTTACCTTCAAAGCCAAGAGTTTAGACTTACCTTATCGTTACAGTCATAGACATTGGTATTTGTTTGAGCTTATATTCTACTGAATTTGTTTAGTGATTGAGAGTCAGCTATAGCTAGAAAGAAGAGTTTACAAATTTTATTACTTCTTGAAATGTGAGCTGAGTGAGAAAGCTGTACGGAGTACTGTAAGGAGTTCCATAAAGGAAAGGAGGATTATAAAGATATAAGCCAATCAGAACAGTAATACGCATTTCTAAACACAAGAGTAGTATTACCAAGATTGTTCATCAGTAGCTTTACCTACCACCTAGCTCTAATTTTCTGGTTCATTTTGTACTGTGGTCCACATTGTCAATATAAGCTCCAGGTGCTAACAGAGTTAAATCTAATTATGTAGGGCACATTCCACTCCATGGACTGTGCTATTGGCAAAAGCCTCTGGGTTAATGAAATGAAACTGCACCTTTTTCTAGTACCAGTGAAATCAACTGCATATATTTGTGGTTTGCGTTCTCTCTGTGAAAGCCTAGGTCTTTGCAGGTAAAAATGCCAGCAGATGATCTGACTGCCACACTCTGTCACCAACACCGTTCAGACTTCTGACATCCAAACGCTCGACTGTAAAAAACACTATCCTTATACTAGGAGCTGGAGGAATTTTGTTAAATATCTATGACAAATTTATGAGCGGCAAAGTTTCTCTGTTCTATTTTTCAGGATTTCTGGGCAATAGCGAACGATGAAGAATATCCTCAAGACAGTTTAGATCTCTGGTACATAGTTTACAAGCACAAAACAAAAAATCCCCAAACTAAAACTAAGGTCAAAATAATGATCCTTTCCTTGAACAAACACGTGCTGAGACCTTCCTGGATGCATGGTATGTTTAGGGAACGTTAAATAAATAAGGCGTGGTCTCTGCCCTCGTGGATGTGTTTTATGCAGAGAAGACAAGTTGTGTCATCACTGTAACACACTTGGTGGGTGCCACAGTAAAGGTGCACACGGCGCCAGCTCCTGTGGTACACAAAGGTCACTAAAAAGTGGAATTGCTCTGGTTCTCAGCAAAGGCTTCTGGGTGAGATTATTATAAAGCAATGGTCCTAATACCCACCCACTGAAGGGTGATAGCAAACTTAGTGGAGGTGCAAAATCGACATGGAAGCAAATGAAGGAGGAGAAGGGGTCGGGGCAGTCACAGTGCTGCTACTGCATGGGACCTGGGAACAGCAGTGAGAGCTGGCATCGACTGGGCTCTGGCTACAAGGCTCTGGTTGAGCTTCCCATGTAAGATGTGATGCTGTCCAAGTCACACTGTTCGCTAGTGGTGACACCAGGCACCAGAGAGAGTCACAGTTCATGGATAGCATTTTTAGCATCAAGTCATAGTAGGCAACATGGGCTACTGGAAAGTGCTCGGGGTTTGGAGTTGGATTCAGCTTCACATGGAAAGGACTCAGTGTCTCTAGGTCTCATTTTTCCCAACTGGAAAATGGGAAAGAATTATCTCCTGGCTGGAGTGTGGTTTTAGGCTGGTGTGTGATAGATGAAAAGTTTTCCGAACAGGGAGAGAATGACGAGGAGCATGGAGGAAGAGTCCCAAGTGGGGGAGTGCAGTGTGCAGTGCCCTGCAGTGAGGGGAGCATGGTAGTTGGCTGGGGGCAGCATGAGGCTGTAGAGCGGGGTGTGAAGGGAAGTGGCAGGACTGAGGTCACAGCCATTGGCCAGAGTCCGATCATGAGGGTCTCACAGAACTCACCTGGAGGCCCTAGGTTCTGTTAGGGGAGCCTCTGCTGATTTATAGGACCTCAGTGAATGAATCCTCTGACAGAGTCTTTGCTTCGGGGTTGACAGTTATCACAATAACCTGATCAGACAATTATTCACTCATAGAATGGCGTTTTCCATACCTGGCCATCTATGAAGCGCTGTTCAAAAGTGACTGTGCGCTTTGATGTGGACATCAACTGAGAATAGTAAGAAAGAGCCAACTTCTCTAAGACTGATTAGCATCCATTCCAGTAAATCCTATCCAGTTAATACTCAGTTCTTAAAATCCCTTGTACTTCTCTAACGTTAAATCAATCACTTGCAAATTGCAGAAAGAACAATATTATAGCATTCAATAACCTCCAGCATTCCTAGGTTTCCGAGCTTCAGAATTAAAGGCCAGAGACAGTCTCTGTTCTCAAGTTTTGGCAGTCATTGTCCAAGACAGCACACGGCCTCACCCCCGAGCTGGGACCTAACGAAGTCCTAGCTCCTTACCTGGTAATGGGAAGTGGAGTCTTCTGAGTGTTTTGGTTTTCCAATGGGCGAGATGATTCAGGCTTTATCTGGTGATAAGAAGCTAAAGGCATGACATAATTTGGTCAGGTTGAATATTAAAAATGATTGAGGATGATTAGAAGCCCAACTAGCACTGTAATTTGACCTCACTAATCTCTGATTATTATTAAGAGGCTGTTGGTGGTCAGTGGAAACCACAGCTCATGTATTCTATAACTCTCCCAAATTCTGGGGGTGTCTTCTTTCCACAGCTATACAAATTGCATTGAGTGCTTACCATCTCGGAAATACAGAATATTGCATTGGAAGGTATTTTAGGGGATATTTTACACCAGTGAGTTTAAAAGACTTCTGGTTTTATCCCCATTCACTTATCCATATCACTCAACAAACATTTCCTGAACACCTGCTATAGGACAGGTACTCTGCCAGAATATGGGGTTGGTAGAGGAGATGGACATGGTATTTACATTCCAATGAAAGGAAACAGGAAATAAATGTGTAAGTAGATCAACAGGAAGAAAGTGTAAGTGATATAAAGAAATCAAGGTACACTTCGGCATGCAGTGTGGCTGTATGTGTGAGTAAAGAATGCTTTTGGGGTGAAGATCTCTGAACCAGGACCTTGACAAGGAGGGAGTTAACTTAAGGGGCTGCTGTAAGAGATGGAGACACCCACCACCACCCACCACCCATGTCCTCAAGCCCGTCCTGTGACAGGACAGGTAAGCATCCAGAATACTGATGTAGACCAGAAGTTTCCAGCAGGTGACAACCAGGGATACATTTTCTCAATGTTTTCCCCTTGATCATCAAGTTTTGAAAAGTTCTGCCAAGTGTACAAGCTGGAGTTATTTAGTAATTACATATGCTGCCGGTGTTGCTGCTTTTTATTTCCTTTTCTTCACAGGTAGATTCTAATCATCCATCCAGAATTACAAGGGCGCATAATAATACTATGATGTGAAATCCTACAAAACATTCTCTGAGTGGTGATGGTAAGTAATAAAGCCAAGGAAGCATACAGATGACACTGACCCAGGTGGTTTAATTTTGGTTGTTACTCTGGGTTGTATCCAAGGTTGATACTAAACTGGACGCCTTTGATTGAAGGCCTGAGATTACTGGAGATGTGATTGGAGTCAGTGACCGGTCTGTTAAGCCCACATCCCATAAAATCATTTCGTGTCTTCAACAGCCAACCAGAGCATTCACCCCTCCCGAGCTGAACAATGTCACGTTGTTGCACTGATAACCACCCAAGCCTGATGCAGCAGGCCACGAACATTTTAGTTAGTATGGTGAGAAAGGGCATGGTTTTCATTATTTCAAAACTATTTAAAATTGCCCATGAACCTCCAGTCCTCCATCAGAATCCACAAACCCAGGCAGTACCCTCTTCAACTTAACTTCCTCCATATATACAGAAGAGCAGTGTTGAGACCCAAAGAGGAAAAGCAACTTGACCAAAATCACACAGTGAGTTGGTAGCAGGTCTCCTAATCCCTGACCCAATGTTGCTCTGTGGAACTGGGCTGCTTATTTGTAACTCTGGGCCACAGGCAGGACCTTTTCCTCTGGGCACATTTTATCCTTTTAAGGGAATGGAAATGGTATTTCAAAGGTAGGCATAAAGGTACCACCTGCATCCCGCTGTGCAGTGAGTGTTGGGTTATATGCTTCTACAACAGTGGCACCAACAGTGTGCACATCTGTGTGTGAACGAGGGCATGTGTGTAACAAGCATGGTGATGTCAGAGGATGAGAGACACCAATATCTTCTGGAGAGCTGTGGGGCAGCAATTTCTTTCCAAAGTGGCAAGAGGTGACGGTGGCTAAAAAAGAAGACTGATTCAACTCTGATTTAAATTACCCTGTTTAAACTGGAGGACTTTGGAATACACCAGGAGGCCCTGCATCCATCTGGACCACATCATTGTACACACATGCACACACACACACCCATATATATCAGACTTCAAAACAATCCTTTTAAATAATGACTAGTCCTATAGATTTAGAAACAGAGTTTATGCTAATGGCATTGGAGTAAGAAAACCTTGTAAACACCTTACCTTTGTCTGCTTGCAGGGCCTGTATTGAATAATAAAAAAAAGTAATGTTGTACAACTTCTGGTGATAGAAGATTTAATAGAATACTATGAGTATTTTTGGAGAATTTGGTTAGTAGAGTTTGGGAAAAATTCTTAGTATCAATTTTTAAAAAATCTACCTGGCTTTCCCAAAGATTAAGTAAAATTAAACTTTTATACTCTTTGTATGATGCAACAGACAAACCTATGGTCAACCAATGGCATTATAACTTGCTTTGACTCTTTCGGAAAGCACTTTAGCCATAGTTATCAGGTGCCTTTAGAGATTTGCTTATTCTTATTGCAGTAATTGATTTGATGAGATGCTTATCTAAGAAACAAACTGACATCTGCAGCAGATTCTATGTACGAGGATGTTCAGCACATCATTGCTTATAGAGTCAATCTTTGGAAGCAGTTTATGTGCCCAGATCAATAAGAATTGTTAATTTCCATGCTATATTTGCTTATTGGAATATTCTGAAGGCATTACAGGTGTTTATGTAGAGAACAGAGTAAGATTATACTGTAAGTATGCCTCAGTGTTACATAAAAAGTTCAGAATAAAAACTGGACCCATGATATATTTACACATTGGTATGTTTTAAATGTATATACATACACCCATGTGTGTGAATGCAGAAAAATGAGTTTAAAGAAATATGCTAAAATATTAAAAGAAGTTCTGGTCTAAGTGATGAAGCTATGATTAATTTTTCTTTATACTTGTTCTGAAATTTTATTTAAGGAAATGAGCAGATAATATTTACAATATTTTTTTAAACTGTTATTTATCTCCCCAAACACTTCCTTTCTCTTTCTTTCCTTCAAAGTGGTAAATTACAGATTGTCCTTTGTTATGAGAATCTACATGTTTATTGAATGGCTTTCATCTTTGACCACATTCTACTCTTGAAAAAGCAAAAAGCTTTACAGCAGGGACAATATTTGCTGAAGTGTTTATTTAATTGTAAGTAATCTTATGAATTCTCTTTCAGACATGATATCAGCTGGAAAAGATGTTAGGTACCATTTAGATAAGCCCTTGTTAATCTGAGGGATGGAAAAGATCATTGTCAAGTGAGGTTTATAAATGTTCTAGAGTAAAAGTGTTTCTTCTTTATAAATATATGCATACTTTTTATGGGGTGAGGAAGGTTTATCATACCTTTCAGAAAAATTTCAAAGGGACTTGAAGTCCAAAAAGCATTAAAAGCCATTGTTTTACAGATAAGCTGCAAAAAGGTGGCGCCATCTGCCCACAGTCACAGTTATCTTGCGGCCAAGCTGACCCTGAGTCCTGTTTTCCTGACTCACAAATGCTTTTTGGTTAAGAAATATTTAGTAGCAATTTCTCAGAGCAGCAGCTTATGTTTTATCTGAAGCTAGCCAAAAGACAAGGCTTTTTGTTTTAATGACCTTGGCATCCCCTAGGGTTCGGGGAAGAGGACATGCATTTTATTATGGACAGCAAGAGGGAGTAAATCTACAGGCCCAGTAAAAAGGGTAATGGGTCCATTCTAATGAGTGGTTTGGAAGTCTCCCCACTGAGTCTTCCCCAGGACTTTGAAACTGCCTGCTCCAAGCGCTCAATCAGACAGGGCAGTTCCTGGACTTGTTAAAGGCACGGGGAAGCAGAACCATAAATCCCGTCAGCGGAAATCCCTGCTCGGGAGAGTAGTTGTTTTATTTCATTGAGACCCAGCCAACTTTTTGGTTGAGATCTCTGAATTTAAAATCAATGCAATAAAAAGTGGAGTGAAATCTCTCTACTTTTTCTACTTTAACTTTTTTTGCTGTTAGAAAATAAGTATAATCAAGTGAGACGGTAATGTCGCCTTTATCATCTCTCTCTGTCCCTCCATTCTTCCTCCTCTTGCTCTCTCTTCCTTCTCTTTCTTCCCTTTCCTCCCGTACTTCTTCTTCCTTCCTTTCTTATTATTTAGCTGAGGCTCCTCAGTAGTTTTTAAGGAAGAGAGTCATGGCTGTGGGGGGGCAGCCCTGGACGATGGGATTTCAGGGTCTGTCCCTATCTCCTGCCAGCTGCAGGAACTCTTGCAGTTTGCCACCTCTCTTGGGCTTCATTTTTCTCTTAGGGCTTTGTGTGGATGAAGAGGGACTATGAGTCTCTACTTCCTTTGCAAACTATGAAGTGCCAGTTGAATTTGAATCAGGGCAGGTAGTATTCTCCTGGAACAGCGTCTACTCTGCAAGGCAATTAAGCAAGCTCTTCAGGTGCTCGCAAGTGTGGTGTTTGCTGTTCTACTTGGGCTTTGGGGGAAGCATCTTGGCAAAAGATAAGAAGGAATGTGTTTTGCTCCTAGATCTTTTTCTTTAGATGAAGCCAACTTCTAGCAGAAATCAACCAAAGTTACAGAGAAAACAAACAGTCCTGCATGCTCCCAGCTGCTTAAGGGGGACCTCCCCGTGCCCCTCTTGCTTGTTGGTGACTGGAAGACCTATTGTCCCCTCAGGCTGACCAATGCATTATGGACTCGAGGGCAGCCAGTCTCTACCTGAGGCACATCAGTCCAACCTACAGGGAGAGAGGGGTGGAGTCCTGGGTCCAGGCACCAGGATGTGTGGGCTCCCCCAGCAGCAGAGCATCACGCTCAACTTGCTCCTTCCTGGTGGCACTCAGGAACTCCAACAACTCTCAGGAGAACATGAGCCCAGAACATCTTGTACAGAACCAGGGCTGTGTCTCTCATCCAGGAGTGACATGTTACCCTTCATGACATTATTAATCATTTTGTGGATTACAGAGATGTAATAAATGTCTTGTTTGAGTGACAAACTAAAAGTGTGGCTTTTGATATTAGCGTTCTCATAAGACTAACCAAGGAGAAAGGAAAGAAGGTAGGAAGGAAGGAAAGAAGGTAGGAAGGAAGGAAGGAAGCAAATCAGCCTTTATAGTCTAGACATAAGAGCATAGATCAAATAAGAAAACAAGAACTGAATGTGTTAGCAGCCCAATGGAGTGAGGTGAGGCCACGTATGTTGTTGGACAGAAACCTTCCATTAGTCACCCTCTTCTTAAGAAACTTCTTCTTTGTGAATTTAAGGATATAACACCCCTAGAAAACTCCAGGATAGGTGCACCTCACCTGCCTTTCATGCCATTTATTGACCCTTTATTGGTCATTTGTGCATTTATTGAGATTTTTTGACGTTATCACAACAATTTTGCAAAGAAATATATTTGTTTCTGTTCTATGGCTGAGGGAATGGAAACCTGAGGATGGGGACACTTGCCGAAAATCACAAAAGCTAGTAGGCGGCAGAGCAAGATTCAAAACCCAGATTCATTCGACACTGGTTCCCATCTTCCTTCTACTTTGCAGTCTTGCTTCCTGGTGAAGGACAGATATCAAGTTACAATGTGGTTTCCAGCACTTCATTTCTGTGATGCTGGAGGTTGGGTACCATCTGTGGAGACATCTTCCCTGTTGAGTGTGCGTGCTTTCCACTGTACCAACAAACATGAAATGAGTGTGGCAGCAGAATAGGGTCTTGGCTTACAACCTGGATCGTTGTTTGTTTTATTTTAGTTTTCTCACCTTTAAAATAGGGATGATAATACATTTGGAGCATAGCTACTGTGGGAATTAGGTGTGATGAAGTACCTGAAGCAAGTAGAATTTTGCTCGTTGTGGTCATTTAAGGCACAGAAATTCCCTTTTTGTTTCCAAGGGGAAAATTTGCTACTTACCTCACTTAAGTCCTTTAAGCTTATTTGTCTGTAAGGAAAAAGAGACATGGTGTTAAATAAAATGCAAGTTGTAATGACCAAGATAAAATCATTCTGAGCCCTTATAAACCTTCAGTTACATTTTCATTGCCAAATTAACAGTCCATAGTTCAGTGTGATATTTATCACTATTCCATAAAGCTAAAATGGTTATTTTTTCCTCATAATTTTCTAGAGAAAATAAGTTATAAGCCAATATAAAAGGTGGTGATAGGAAGGGCATGAATATACATGCTTCTCCTTTTAGGAGGATTTAGAGAACATCATTATTCCTCCTGACATTTGATTTTCCATGTCCAGTTTCATTAGCACAGTCAGACCTATTATTGACTTGCTTTGAGAAAATGTAAAGAGTTTTAAATATGAAGCAGTCATATGCAGTGGTATCCCAGGAAGGCATATGTAAGAGAAAGAATGCTGGTAAAGAAAAGAGATTGGGGGGCATGAAACTGGAAGGGAAAGAAATTGATAATCGGAATTTATCAAATTGGAATTTGATAATGTGGGCATTGGATAAGTCTCAATAAACTCCAAGTCTTTCATTCTATTGACAAGTCATTTAGCTTCGCTAAACCTCATTTTTCTCATCTGCAAAATGGCAACAAGCATATTCATCTTGGAGAATTCCTAGAGATACAATTGCAAATGGAGGCCATGCCGTAGGCACCATTGTTATTAGAATGTGGCCAAGTCAGAGGAGGAAGCTATGAGGTTAAAACTCCATAGCTGAAGGCTAATCTCAGCTCTCAGCTGTGGATCCAGATCTTTCAGAGTCTGTACCAGGCAAGATGACCCTGGAAGCATGCAACACTGTCACTATGTCCTGGTTTCAGATCTCCAAGCAATAAGTGACTGTCTTGAGGTTCCATGGTTCCTAAAGTTTCAACTCAGCCTGCAGGAGAGAGCATGTGGGGAACCACTCAGAATGCTTCGTTGGCGTCTAAGGACACCTGAGGATGTGACCTTACTTGTCTAGCGCAGGCACGCAGTGGGATACAGTTGTGTAACCATGACTTAGCCCAGGTAAACATGCATGCACTGGTTATGGCACTATGTAAGGATGTAAATATGAGATAACAACCTGTATAAGAATTACACAAGAAAGATGCAGGCGGCTCTCACTCTTCTGCTGTGCTCTGCTACATGCTGCCTGCTGTTGTTGCTGATGTCTTACACACGCATGTTCTTTAACCTTGGGACCTCACCCACAAAAATCTCTCTTGGACCTCCTGAGGGGGCTGACAGACCACCTCTGTACTTTCTTTTCTCTTTTAGTTGGGCAAGCGAGAAGATGAAGTGAGAGGGAATGGAGTTAAAGCAAATGCCCATAATGTCAATTATTTTGAGGTTAAATCTCAGGGCTGTTAATGTTTAAGAGACTAGCATATTGGGGTTACTGAAGGATTGACTGCATGACTTCAATTTAAAATATAGACTTTAGGGTTGCAATTTTAAATTATAATAGTGAAGACATGTTCAACTCTATTTGTAAAGAGTTTGAACCATGGAAGAGAACTTGAGTTTTCTTGTATTTATACATTTACTCTATTAGATTGACAACAATTGTTGAAGAAAGTTTTGCTTGCTAGGATTTAAACCTGCCTCATCAGCATTAGGAGTATGTAAAAATCAAATCCTTTCAATTTATAAAGGCATTTCAAGTATTTAAGTTGATCTAGCTGAGTTTGTAAGGAAATCTAACTAAGATTCCTTAACCTAGCTCAGCTGAATTAGTTCACACTTGTAGAAGAACAAGCAGAGTGATTATCTTTCTGTTCAGATAACAGCACTGAATTTATATACAGCAGTGCACTCTCTAGATTGCCATTAGAGCCTCCAAGAGCCTACTTAGGCTTTGGAATTTGTCACGTGAATAAATTGAATTTTAGGATGAACCTCAGAAACTGTATCAAGTCCCTTCCACATAGACCTGGGTGAGGCACTCTGGCGTGTGACTGTGGGTCATTCCCTGTGTTGTGAGCATCCACGAACTCCAAGCTTTGTCCATGTTCTATCTGCTGGAGGTGATCAATGAAACATGGTCATTAATCCCATTTTCTTCCTATGCATAATAGGTGCTGGGTATAAACTTAAGGTGACTACCATTTACTATAAACGTGGACCTTCTTTGAATATCTTTTAGTTTTTGGCTAAGTTTTAAGTGAATTGGATTTAAATCTGTGCTTTGTCATCTATGGGCTTTGTCACCCTCAGTAAGTTAAATGCTCTCTTGAGGCTGAGTTTTCCCACCTATGAAATGGACAAATCCAGAGAGTAATGAAGAGAGCTGTTGAACGTGCTAGTAAAAAATGCACGCGAGAGCTGCATTGGGATGAAATAACATTTCCCATAGGCAGAACTCCTCAGCCTGCAACTTCCTTCCACATTACATGTTTTATTCTGAGATAACTACAGATTCCCCTGCAGTTGCAAAAACTAATACAGAGGTCTTCTCAACCCTCCACCCACTTTCTCTCAATCTCAGCATCCTGCAAACTGTAATTATAATTAAGTTCACACCTTGAAATCTGTATTCCCATGTACAAATGTGGGTTTGTACATCTCCATAATCTATATTGTCTCTCTTTGAAGGGACCATGTTTTTTCACATCTATAAACGTTTCTTTTTTGCTTCCCAATCATCAGAGGATGTAGTTTTGCAACTGAGATTGCTTGAACAGGTGGGGTGCCAGCATTGCTGGTTGCACAGGGAAGGCCAGAGTTAGGCAAAGGGGTTTTGGGTGTCTTTAATATGACATGCTTTATTTAAATTATATTTTGGCTGAACCCCAATCCTTGGGGCATTGCATTTATTGAAGTGTAAAGGAACTACCATGGCACAGTGAGTTCTGTTTCTGTGTTTCCCTCAGTAAAGTGGGGATAGTAATACTGCCTTCTTCACAGAGCACTGTGGGACCAAATGCATCAGTACACACAGGAGGCTTCATGCCAGAGCTGATACACAGTCAGAACTCAGAAAATGCTCACTACTCTTATTATTCAGGATGATTATATTTGGCCGCGGTATTAAAATGGCTGTGAAGTTATTCCTTTTTTAATTCTTTTTGAGATTAGGTCAAGGAGAGAGTCTCTTCATAGTGACCAATACCTCCTAAAAACCAATTTAATCTTAGCGTATTTTCCCCTTTAGCGGTGAGAAATGTCCCCAGGTTAAAAGTTATGGTCTGACACCTTCAGTATCGCAGTAATTTATAAGTAAATTTACTTAAGTGAGAAACAAATGAGCTAGGCAAAATAAATATTAAGTGCATGGATACTGTAGCAATCATAACAGCACATAGATCATCTGGTTTTTTTTTTTTTGTTTGTTTGTTTTGTTTTTGGTACCGGGAATCAAACTCAGGACCTTGCACTTGCCAGGCAGGTGCTGTGCCACTGAGCTGTATCCCGGGCCCCAGTGCATAAGATTGTTGAGACCACACAACTAGGTTCTCCAAACTTTCAAGTTCTCTTCTAGTTCTGAGTTGTCAATGAGTTCTCTAAAATGACATTTTCCTTAACCGAACTGCTTTGATTCCACAACTGTTTTATGAAGCCAATACTTAACTTTAATTAAGAAAGAGAATGAATGGGTGGAGCCACAGCCACCATCCAGGCTGAGCAGGCAATTGTCAAGGGTTGCAGCTGTTGCAGCCATTGAAGCCCTTGATTGCCAGATGTAAATCACATCTGCCTCAGGGTGCAATTCATGCACTGTGCTTTACAAAGCAGCTGCTAGCAGGGTGTGTGTGTGTGTGTGTGTTTGTGTGCACGTGGGGTTCTGTGGGGGCTGCTGCAGAAGCTCAGATTTCCGATGTTCTATTTTCACAGCCTGCATGGCTATTTACACGTGACCCGGGTCATCAGTAAAGTTGTCTGACCACCCAAGTGTGCCCTGTTAACAGTGCATTTGAAAACACAGCTTTCTTCCTAAAGCAAAACTCTCCCATTCTTCTACTCTTGGTGGCGTCCCAGTGTCTCCTGGAGGGCTCTGCGGGCTTTTACTCCTGACAGTCACATGCCAACCTTGTGACTTTGACTAAGTTACCTAACCTCTCTGAGTTACCTAACCTCACCTGAGTGACCTTAGAGACCCAAAGGTAGGGGAATGATATTTACTGAGTGCCTACAGGCCTTCCACGGGGCTGGGCACTTTGCCATGTTAAGCCTTAGATAAACCACACTCCACAGAGCCCTGGAAGGAGTTCTTAAGATGAAATACGGTGACTCTTTAGAGGGGTTTGCAGTGAAAAGATGCTGCCCAATTCCCATCACACCCAAAAATGATTTAAAAATTACAAACTAGAACTACAAGGACACTGAGATATAAAATCCCAATTTCCAAAGAGACCAAGATCACCAAGCCGGCCACTCAGTGGACTTGTGGGATCTAGCAGCAGAGGGACTCCTGGTGGGTTGAGGGGGCATTATGGCAGAGATTGGATACCTGGGCACAGACAGACAAGATGTGGGAAGTGTTTGTGACACGTGTATTCCTAGAACCAGGTTCCTCTGGGTTCCTAGCCCTGGCTGCAATGATGTCCACATGGGGGCGCCGTAAAAATGGGCAGTGCCATTCCAATAGATGCAGCAGGATTCGGAGTTGTTAAGAAGCTCTCTGAAATTATACAGCTGGAAGTGGTTCAAATGGGATTCAGCCCTGTTCTGCTGGGCCCCAGGATCCCGTCCTTTTCTGTCATGAAGAAGTAGAAAGTAGATACACCTTTTTTTTTTTCACACTAAACAAGCTCATCACCAATGGTATCTTAGTAGTCCTATTTTCTGTTTTTTTACTTCTTTGCAGGTTGACCGGTTCTTAATATATTAAACTATTTGATCAAGAGTTTTCTGGAAAGAACACTTCGTATTTCTAATCTTGATGGCACCACTTCCTAATGTTACTTCCTCTCTGTCCCTCCCTCTTTGAAAGTGGAAATCAGAGCAGAGCAACTTTGATGGCTCCTCCTATGGTTAGGTGCCTTTGGAAGCTGCAGAAGGAAATACACGCTCATCAGACATCTACAGCTGCATACATCAGGCACTGTGCTAGGAAATACAGATACCACGTGAGCTCTTTTGGGGTGTAAGAGTCAAATCAGAATCTGGATATATTACGTGGGGTTGAGAAAAGCTCAAACAGAAAAGAGCTCAAGGTCCTGAGTGTGCAAGAACTATTAGTTATAAATCTGTGCTGCTAAGCACATTAGGAGAATCATCTCATTTATTTTCACAGTAGCCAACGAGGCAGGTAGGTGGTAGGTATTGATATCATCCTTCTTTACCAATGAGGAAAACCTTGGCCTCAGGAAACATCGGTATAGGACTTTGCAGGACTTACTGAGGCATTTTCTTCCCTTCCATGCAGAAAGCTTGCAAGTCTGTTACCCTGGCTCTGGGGAGGCACCCATGCTACTTACTAGATGCCAGTAGCAGCCCTTCCCCTAATTGTCACAACCCAAATTCTCTCCAGACATTGCTACCTGTGCCCTGGGGAGGAGGAAGGGTAAAGTCGCCACTGTCCCCACTGAAATAGAGCCTAAGTTTCAATCAGGACAGTTTGAGTCCAGCCTTGAGGACTCATCCTCTTTCCTGGGGGCTGTACTCTGTGAAAGGGGGACAGATGGAGAGTATGTTCCAGGGAAGGGAGGAAAAGGGCAGTGATTTTTGGAAGACCTGCTATTGTTTGGGACCTTGAAGGATGAACAGAAGAGAAGAGACATTTACCAGACAATTAGGAGGGAGAATGAGAAGGCATTTAAGGCTATTTAATGACCCCTCCCATCAGAACCAGTGATGAATAGGTCTCCCATACAGCTCAAAATGGGTCTGAGATCCTGAATTTCTGCACTCCTGAGAAATATGTCCCAACTCAATCACAGTTATACCTCAACCTGCCAGTGCAGCCCGCAGCCAGAAAGCATCATTCTTTCCATGCAGGAATAAGAGGGAAATGCTACGCTCTGCTCTGACTTCCAAAAAAGGCAATTTTGGTTATTTAAACTATCTTGGGGGAAAACTACTCACTTGAGCTAGTTACATTTTGTGATTAGCATCAGCTGCCAAACACCCTATACATTGGGAATGGGAATTCAATTCCCATGGAAGCTCTTAGTGCCAGAGGGCTGGTTTTGCAATATTGATTTGTCAAAAAGGCAATAATATTTTGATAGAAGAGTTTTCAGGCCTGGCTGTATTTCTCCAGCCTGCGTGATGGTGAGCGGTACCCTGGATTGGTCCTGAGTAGTCTGAACCCCTCCCTGGCTTTTATATGCAAGGTCCTGATTTCCTCCTGGCATGGAACAGTTTCTTCAATAACTAACTCAGACCTCAAAGGAGCAATTCTTTCAATAGTTCACTTTCTTACAAAGCTGTATTTCCTGGGAAGCGTTAAACCACAGGTTTCCAAGACTATTTTCCCTCAGGGAGTGGTTGGCCTTCCCTGCCCCAGGGGGAGCTCCGCCTACCCTCCCTGTGAAAGCCTCCTCTTTGGGAAGTGACTCTCTGCCACCCTCCCCAAGCCCACCCCAGTCACTCTTTCTGGGCACTGCACAGTAGCAATGCCAAGTGTCTCACCTGGGCCCCCTCTGGGCTTCTGGGAAAGTGTACCGCTGTAGGGCAGGTGTGTGGTTCTCTGGTGGCGCGGGAGGCAAGGGCTGGTACCTCTTCCGGAGGGTGGGGGGAGGCCTGTGTGAAGAGTCCCAGCAGGGTTTGAGCAGGTTGGTAACACAGCTGGCTCCTCACCCCCTGAATGCATCCTGCCCAGCCCTCCCTGTCCCAAGTCTGGGTTGGAAACAGTTTTACGATGCTCACTGGTTTGCTGAGCAGCCCAAGCTGTTTCAGGCAGCCTCAAGTGTTAGTGTATTTGTTCTTCTAGCAAATCTAAATCGACTCCCTGAAGCCTCACTCATTGGTTTGGTGCTGTTTTCTAGAGGGCGATACACTTGTCTGCAGGGTGTCATACTTTTCAATACAGCGCCTACTTGAGTTTTAGGAGACCTGGGGAAAAGAGAACGACAGCCTTCTATTCATTGCAGGCTGAAAGAGTTGAATTTTTAAAGCTCCCCAATTAAATATGGAAATGTTTGGAAGTGAATGAAGACCAATTCACCAATTCATTCACCAGTTTAGTTTGCGCATTCATTCAGAAAGCGTATCCGGTACTGTGGTAGATGCTGAGGATGCAGAGAGGAAAAGGTCACTGTGCTTGGCTCAAGATGCTTCCAAGGGAGGGAAGAGAGAGGACTGAAGAAATGAGTGACGGAGGTGTAACAAAGGCCGTGGCAGAAGCACACGTAGGCCTTAGGAGAGCAGCAGAAGTGGCCACGCACTGAGAGCCTCAGCTGCGCCCTGCTGCTCTTGTCTCCATATCTATGTGTAGTATAATATTATTTGGCCTTATGCATGTATTATATAAATATATGTGCTTATATGAACATGTATTTATATATTGCAAGTCTCATACGTAGGCATTGACTCTCTGATTATTGACTTGTTGATATGCAGAGAGATAGATAGGGTCAGCCCAGTCTCTTTTGAATTTGAGTGTAAGTATATACCCGTCAATGATCTGGCAGATTTCTTTGCTAAAAGAAGGGAGAGAAACAGGAAGGAATTGTTGGTGCGAATGTAAACTAGTACAACCACTATGGAAATCCTCAAAAAACTAAAAATGGAAATTTTATTTGACCCAGCTATTCCCCTTCTAGGTATCTTACCAAAAGAGTTAAAATTATCATTTTACAGGGACTCATGCACACCCATGTTTATAGCAGCACAATTTATAATGGCGAGATCTTGGAAACAGCATGTATATCTATCAACAGATGAAAGGTTAAAGAAAATGTATTTACACACAATGTAGTACTGTTCTGCCATAAAGAAAGATAAACTTGAAGAATTCATAGATAAATGGATGCAACTTGAGAACATACTGTTAAGTGAAATAAATCAGACACAAAAGCTTGAATATCACATGGTTTCTTTTATATAAGAAACTCAAAACAATATATATATATATATACACAAATAAGAGCAAAATAGAAGATAGATAAATAGGAAATAAGGAGAAGTTCAAATAACTGTCTAAATTACCTATTCAATTGTTTCAAAATATTTTAATATATATGCTAATTTGTTACATTTATACTACTAGTTTCTCTTAGTTCATTGAAAAGAAAGTTTTGTGCTATTATCTGTTTGTTTCTTCTTTTGAGAGAATATTTTCTCATCCATGTTTTGTATTCTGAGTAAGTACTTTGAAGATAGTGATATACAGTGAGTGTATTAACTATTGTCATTCTCTTATTATTTTGTGAAAGTTTGTTTTCTTTTTTTCATAGAAAAAGGAAATGAGGTCCCTCATTTCTTTGAGCACCTGCATTCTGCTCTCCAGTGTGTTCTGTGTCTGTCTCTAGTAAATCTTTCTCATGTCTTTTTAAAAAGAAAGAAAGAAAGAAAGGAAATGATGAGTGAGGGTATATTGAATAATTAAATGTGAATGAGTGAATGACTAAATGGATGAATGAAGGCTTGTCATTGGTCAACTCATTAGTTTTTTCAGTGTCAAATGTTTATATTTCTTCTTTTCAAGTGCTGGCAACATCACTTATGTAAATAGCAAAAAGGGATATGATTTTAAATGTCTTACCTAGGGGGTGGTATAGGGATCTGTAAAAAAAAAAAAATCAGAAATTAAATTTGTTGTTTTTTGAGCAGTGCCAGTGGCTAAGTGTTTTTTGGCTTACAAACAGAAATTATGAATTATGACCAAGCTCCTAGGGCACATTTTTCAAGTCATAGCTAAGCCTTCACCTCACCCACAATTCTATGATTTTAAAGAAAAGAATGGCAAACATGTTCTCATTATTTCTCTTACCTTGTTTCCCTGTATGGATTTGTCTCCTGAAACATAAGAAGGAATACCATGAATTTATGGAAAACATTGTCAAGCACTATTCTTACATTCACTTAAATGGAAATTATTCCTCCTTATGATTCTGATTAATATTTTTAAATATCTATTAGGTGCCCAGTGTGATGCTAAATATTTTGAATTTGTGGTTTTATTAAACTTTATACTTGCTCTGTGAATGAAGAAATCAAGGGGGGAAGTCGAATATTTCACCTATAGTCACCTAGCTAATAAAGGGCAGAATTAAGATTTCATCATATGTAATGTGATAACTAAGGGCCCCGCTAATCACTGGCTCCTATTTAAAATTAACATTCATACATGATTGATTATAATATTTAATATTAAATAGGGAACATATATCAAGAAATGATGAGTGAAATTACATTGATTAGGTAATATTTACTTATATATTCAATTATATATATATTTCATTTTATGCATATGTATATGATTAATTCAAGTTCCTCAGGGTACAAAATCAACATTAAGAGAACTAACAGCTTTTCTGTGTATCAATAATGAACTAGCTAAGAAAAAAGTCAGTAAAACAGTGGCATTCACTATAGCATCCAAGAAAAAAAAAATATCTAGGAACCAATCTAAGAAAGTGAAGACCTCTACAATAAAAATTACAGAACAGTGAAGAAAAAAATTGAAGACACTAGAAGATTGAAAGACAGCCCATGCTTATAGATAGGCAGTATTAATAGATAGGGCAGTATTAATATTGTTAAAATGCCCACTACACCAAAAGCAATCTGCAGAACCAATGTAATGCCCACCAAAGTCTGAATGACATTCTTCACAGAATTAGAAAAAAAAAAAATCCTAAAATTCATATGGGAATACAAAAGACTCAGAATAACTAAAGTAATCCTAAGCCAAAAATGCAAGGTTGGATGCATCATAATACCAGATTTCAAATTATACTACAAAGCTATAATAACAGAAACAGCATGGCACTGGCACTAATAAACACATACACCGGTAGAATAGACAAAGAAATAAGCTCATGTGACTACAATCACTTGATTCTGGACAAAGAAGCAAAAAATATACACTGGAAAAGAGATTGCCTCTTTAAAAAATGGTGCTGGGAAACCTGTCTATCTATTTGTAGAAGGTTAAAACTAGATCCTTATCTCTTACCTTCTCCAAAAATCAATCCAAAAGAGATTTTATCCCTTATATTTAGGTCCTAAGTGCAAAACCTGAAATTTTGAAATGGCTAGAAGAAAACATAGGGGAAACACTTGAAGCCATAGGCACGAGTAAAGACTACTTGAATAGGACTCGAACAGGACAGGAACTAGGAGCAAGAATCAACCAAAGGGGCTACCTCAAATTTAAAAGCTTCCATACAGCAAGGGAGACAACCAACAGAGGAAGGAGACTGTTGACAGAATGGGAGATCTTCCCAGCTACTGTTCCAACAGAAGATTAATATCTAAAGTACATAAAGAATTCAAAAAACACCAAAAAATCAAATAGCTCAGTCAATCAATGGACAGGTGAGTTGAATGAACACTTCTTAAAATAAGACGTACAGCTGACCAATAAATATGATAAAAATGTTCATATGATAAATATACGATAAGATATTTTTAGCCACAAGAGAAATGAAAATCAAAACTACACTGAGATTCCATCTCACCCCACTCAGAACAGCTATCATCAAAAATACAGAAAACGATAAATGCTGGGGATGTTGTGTGTGGGGAAAGAAATCCTCTACACTTCTGGTGGGAGTGTAAATTAGTACAGGCACCATGGAAATCAGTATAAAGGTTCCACAAAGAACTGAAAATAGAGCTGCTATGGCCCCGCATCCCACTCCTTTATATTTGTCTGAAATAATTAAAGTCAACATACTGTAGGCAAATCTGCATAGCTATGTTTACTGCGGCACAATTCATAATAACCGAGATAAGGAACCAGCCTAGGTGTCCATCAGCAGATGAATGGATAAAGAAAACATGGTATTTACACAATATGGAGTATTATTCAGCTGCAAAGAAGAACAAAATTATGTCATTTGCCAGAAAATCGATGGAACTGGAGATCATCAGGTTAAGTGAAATAAGCCAGACTCAGAAAGATAGGCACTGCACGTTTTCCTTAATACATGGAGTTTCAAAAGAACGACATGAAAGCAGAAGGGAGAATATCGTTAGAGGGAGGAATAAGGGCAAGGAGGGAAGAAGGTATAAGGGAGAGTAAAAGGGAGGATGGATATGATCAAAATATATGGATGAGTGAAAATATCACATTGAAATGCAGTATTTTATGAAATTAATAGACACTAATAAAATACATTTTAAAAAATAATTCATGTTCCTGTCTAGCACCTTCATGGGGTATTTCTAAGCACAGGAAAATAGCATCACAGTATTTTCAAGAGAAAAGGCTTTTCGAAGACCCCCAAAACCCAAGTTCCTTATTTTAGGGTTGAGAAAGTAAGAATGAAGTAGGTAGGACAATATCAACTAACCCAAAAAAGGCCCGAGTGGGGCCTGATACAGATTTTTCTGACTCCGAGGTAGTTTTATTTCCAAGATTCAGTTCCAAAGTTCTTGAGCTGCACTGAGGATAGAGACAAATGCGACACTCTCCTCCCCACAGGGGCTCAGAGCTGTGCTGCTCTAGGCGAAGTTCTAGGATCTGGGACACAGCGAAGGAGATGACAGTGTCCCTGCCGCTGAAGGGTTCGTTCCTAAGTGGTGGACATGCACAGAAAACATCCCGAAAAATGCCAGCATTTCAAGAAGAGGAAGGATGGTGTTAAAGGGACAGATGGGAGACTGGAGTGCCCCGGCTGTTAGCAGGAGCTGCTTTGGGAGCTGAGGGGTGGGGAAGCCCCTGGGAAATGTCAGCCCTGGTCCGCAGGCTGGCCAGTGGCCACACCGAGCTGGGTTTCCTGACCTGTGAAACAGTGAGGTCGAACTGAATCAGTGCTTTCAAAAATTTATGTTTTTGAGCTGAGGATGTAGGTCAGAGGCACAGTGCCTTCCTGGCAAATGCAAGGCCCTGAGTTCAATTCCCAGTACAAAAAAAAAAAAAAAAAAATCTATGTTTTTAACTATGCTCCAGACCTCCGCATGGGAACCTCAAGAACCTGGGGGGTTACGGGGCTGGCCTGTAGCTCCCCACCTGTAGCAGAAGATGCCCCCCCCAGCCAGAATACTTCAGTTTTTTAGTTGCCCAGGTAACAGTTCCTGTTGCAGGTCCGGTTGCTTCTGTCTCTTAGAAACAGCTGGTCACTGTGGTGCATAGCTGGTCACTGTGGTGCACAGCTGGTCCCTGTGGTGCATAGCTGGTCACTGTGATGCACAGTGTAAGAACCAATCCCAATGGAAAGCCATTCTGCCTCTGTACTTCCTGCTTGCTTCTCCCATAGAAGCCCTAGACCACCAGAGATCAGGGCCTGATATTCTGGGAACGATCCCAGTCAGTGCCCGTCGACGTAAATAAATCTGCCTCCAAATCCTGCGTGTCGTTTCCGTGTTTCTGCTGGCCGCTGCACACCCAGCTCACTGCGGGCTCGGCTTCGGCTTGCTTCCCAGGCAGCTCCTCCGACGGCTTCTGAGGGGAGGACAAGCTGGCTCGGCTCAGCACCAAGTGGCACTGCACAACACAACACAGCGCCCCCCGGCCTGCGGGACGTTCATGGGCCGTCCAGCTCTGAGATAATTACTTCATGGAATAAAATTGCCATTCTCGCTATTAGAGCTCCAGTTTTCAAAACACCTGTATTTTTTAATTTTAATGTAATACATAGACATATTAATAAAGGAAATATTAAAAAGCACTCTTTTTACTTCTGTAAAAAAACCAAAATTTTGTAACAAAATAGAGAATAACAATAGTTAATATGCTGCCTACCATAACTTTTAAAAGAATGGGCAAAATGTTACTCAGAGTACAAGTCAGAGACAAAAAAAAAGATTTCTTACAAAAAAGAAACAAATGACAGCACAGAACTGCAAAATAGGAGATAGAAAAACAGAAAGTAGGGAGAAGTTCAAATAATTCCCCAAATTCTCTATTTTGTTTTTTCAAAAATATTTCAACATATATGCTAATCTCTGTCATTTATACTACTAGTTTTTCTTAGTTCGTCAACATGAAAATGCTTTTAAATGAGTAGAATCAACATCTTTATATGAATTCCAAATACCAAGTGCAAGCAGAAACAATGGACGTTCTTGACGTTGCAAAAACGCAAAACACAACCATGATGTACTTCAGAAACTGCAAAGGACTTAAGGTTGTATCTTTGTCTATTTTAATGATGTCACACAAAGCTTAGGCCACCTGATGGTTGCTTAAGGCACCAAGCTGGAAAACAATTAACTTCCCCCCAGTTTATCATGTATAGGTGTCACTCCCGGAGCTTTCTGGTGGTCAGCTTGATGCTCATGTTGCTAACTTGCCCTGTGAAATGGAACGCTGGGTTCCGCCAAAGCTGTTGCTACATCTGCTGGGGACCCATGGATTTGACTCACAGGAAAAGGTGTTCAAGGGGACACGTCTCCTGTAATTCAACAGGAACACCCCATTTATTGTCTTAGAGGAATCTGTTCCACTTGCTTCAGGGGCTGTGGGTATAGGAAAGAACATCCACCTAGTTTTTATTCACTGACTTCTTATGGAGCACACGCTGTCAGGCACCGGCACACTTGTAATATACTGATTTCGGTAGGTGTTAGAGAATATAGTACCGAGGAGCGAAGTTGCTGTTCCCTTGTTCTCCCATTACACTGGCAGGGGATAGAACATACATAAATAAAAGTATAAGTAAGTAAATCATCACAGGAGACAAGGGTTGCAAAGACAAGGAAGGTAAAGGGACTGCAGGGAGGTAGGGGAGGTGGGGCTGGGGCTGTTTGGCAGAGAGGTCTAAGGAGGGTTCTCTGGTTAGGTGATGAAGTTGGAGAAGTCAGAGGAGAGAGACAGAGCGAGTCACCCAGATAGATACCTGGGCAAGAAGAGTGCTGACAGCAGGAAGAGCAAGTGCAAAGGTACTGAGGTAGGAGGGATGGGGGAGATGGGGGAGAGCCCAGATCACACGGGTTCTTGCACCGTGTTAAGAACATTGTTTTAGCCATGGCCCATCTTTTCGCCACTTTGCTGAGATTTGATTGACAAAAAGAGCTTTATGTGTTTACTGTGTGTATCTCAGAGAGTGTGGGGACGGGTCTACCCCTGTGAAACCCTAACCTCCATCAAGGCCACGAGCACACCCATCACCTCCTGAGGTTTCCTCCTCCCCCAGCGGCAAAATCCCTGGAGCTTTCAAACATCAGCTACGCCCAGTGGCATAGTTGCCAGAGATGCCGGAGAGATTTATCCTTGCTTAGATGGGCAAGGTTCTACAAAGTGAGAGGTCCCGGTGAGCTTAACGGGCTTCACGAGTGAGATGCGGATCGCACAGGTGAAGTAATCTGCCACACAGTTATTTTATTATGCATTTGCAATAATGGAAAGCCAGTGAGTTTGGAGTTGAATTTCTTGCAACGGAGTCTTGACTCTGCTACTTACTAAAGGCGGGATCATAGCAATTGCTCAGCCAGTGTTCATGAAACGGGTGGACTGAGGACTGAAAGAATCTTCAACTGGGAAAGTGGGGGATGATTACTTATACTTCATGCAGTTCAAAGCTTTGTTGATGAGCAAGCACCTTAAGTTGTTATTTATTATTATTTACTGAAAAACGAGAGGGAAAATGGAGATTTACTCTCCTGAAGAAGTACTCAGATATCCTCAAATGCTACTGAAATTTCCTGCCTGTCAAACAAAAGGGCCAAAACAATGGTCCTGCAGTCTTTCCCACGTTGAATTTGAGCGAGCGAGATTCCCAGTGGAGGCGGCTGCCATGTGCGCCATCTGGTGGCCTGCGGTGTCATTGGCACCGTCTTCCCGGAGACTGGCTTTTCAGCCTTAAGACAGATTTCACAACAGCTGGCGAAGTCACTGCTTTGGGCGGGCGGGGTAATGTCGCGAGGTGAGCGTGGCGTGGCCATAGAAGATGATAGACCTTGGCTTGATTATCACCCCAGCACAACTTATTAGAGAGAAATCATGAAGGAGTTGACTTCACTGTGTTACACGCTGTTATAGGCAGCTACGTGAGGCAGAAATATTATACGCAGTCAGACAGGGCTGGGCCCTGGAAGAAGTGAGTGCAGAAGATGAGGACACATTACAGCTGCGACTGGAGGTGCATTCGGTGAAGGCCAGAACTCAAGACGAAGATGAAATGACTACACCTACGTACTCCCCGAGGGATAAACAATAATGAGCAATATTCTGAACAGTTATCAGTCACCTGGGCGGGGGACCAAGACCTCCTTAATCCATTGCTTCCAGGAAAGGTCCTTGTTCTTTCCATGCACACTTGCTATGTAATTTGCTCTCCCACTGGGTCAATATTACCTAAGAGGCTATACTTGTAACCTTATTGGTTGCCCATAGTTTTGTCCCACCTTATACCCGCCTCCTGATTTTGTACCCACCTCATGATTTTGCTCTATAAAACTGCCTTTGAGAAGTGGGCTTATGGGCAGCCCACTTTCTGCATCCCCTCCCGTCCCTCTCAGGCAGGAGCTGTCTTTCCATCAATAAAATTTCCTACTCTTAACCTCTGTTGTTCTGCAGAATTCATTCTTCGATTTGGGAGAACACAAACTCGGTGCACCAGACACCTAGCAGGTTGGAAGTTATAATACTTCCCCTACATCATTTGGAAGTCCTTCATCATTCTGTGTCAATGCCGTTAAAGCCAGGCTTCTTGGAGGAGAAAGTTGAAGAGGCCTGTGTGTGTGGTGTGTTGAATATGTCTCTACCAGATTGCAAGAGCTAGCTGTTGACTTTCCAAGAGGTCTGTTACCTAGTTGTTAACTATAGACATCACTAGAAAACGCATTATGTAAATATATGCTTGTTATATTGAAAGGCGATACGTGCTCAGCCATACTGCCTCCTGCTTTACTGTTGTCTGCGCTGTCGAGGCTGTGTGGCCTCATTGTTCCTGTGACGGGAACGCTATGCAAGGGAAGCTCTCCCCAGCCCCACGTCAAGAGCACACAGGCAGCTTCAAACCTGGTATGCTGGGAATGTGGGCGCCTAATTACACCACAGGAATTGGCCGACTCTACAAGACACAGTTTGACTTACTGTTTTATTAGTCTTTGATTAAGAAAGTAATAGAAAAAATGCTAATAAAGCAGATTAAGTTTAAAAATGTGTGGGATGCTGGTAGCCATTACCTTGTGAAAAGCAGAAAATTGAGGAAATAGACTTCTAGTCTTGTATTTGAAAACTATAATTGAGCTCAGCTAAGAGGGTGTCTGTGCTGTTATTTCTGTTGGAGCCACAGTCTGCCTGCAGATACAAGAGTTTGACGAAACATTAATCAAAAGCATCTGTAAGAATCAAGAGGCTCTGTGGAGTCATGAAAAAGAGCATCGCATCTTTCACCCTTATTTAAAATTGTGTGCTATGTATCCTTTTATCAGTAAAATGTATAATCACGTATATACCTATGCATTTGGATCCTTTTTATTTAAGAGACCCAGTTGTTCAACTGGATCATTGCTTGTGATCTCATTTTATTGCAAGTACAAATGAGCTGAGGAAACTTGATACCAATTGCTTGGTCTCTCTGAGCTTTTGGCACCCTCCTGTGTCATTAAAAAGTGTTGGAAAAGAAGATATGTAGGAGGCAAGGATTTGTCCTATAATAGAAGGGACAGTGACACAGTAGGCTGGTCATAAATAGGATCTTTGACATCATTCAAGTTAGGTTCTAAGCCCACATCTGTCACATATTGAGTTGTGCTGGACAAGTTGTTTAAATATTCTGGGTTTTAGTTTGTACATCTGTACAATGCAGATGATGAAATCTAGCTCCTTGAATTGTTAAGATTAAATAAAATAATATTTGTTTTTCATTTTGATTCCATCTAATTTGTGCTACATGTACGTAATACCCTTTGTCTATGAAATACAATCAATCAAATCAACATTTTCAGAAAGAGACCGTCACCATAATGTTCTGTAATTAGAGAAATAGACTTTGGACAAAATTGGATAAAACTTGGCCTTGATCACAAGATTTATTGTGTCCAAGAGTTTTATGACATACAAAAGTGAACCATTAAGATTTCATGTCCTGATGATTAATTATGGAAGAGTCCAAAGAACCAACTTACAATCCAAGTGGCTAATAATGTATTTTTGGCAAGGCCTGTTTGAAAAATGTCTCCAAGTCTATTAAAATGCTCAGAAATTAATTGCAGCAATAAATTACTGAAACCATTATCTGGGATACAGTGGGGAGGGATTAAGTTAAGCAAAGTCAAGAATACAGGAGGAACTGATCTTCTCTAATGGCTCCTCCCATGAGGGCAGAAGGTACGCGTGTATTCCCGCAGCTTTTGGGTTGGAGTTAGTGTGGGATGAGGGAGGGAAATGTTTTTCCCAAATGAGCCTGGGGAGGTGGCTGTCTGCTGTCCTGGGTGTGGCAGGAAATGGAGGAGGTGACAAGGGACATGTGGACTAAGGCTGAAGGAGGGGATGAACAGAATGGGCTGGCCATATTCATGTGTATGAATCCTAGCCACGTATTCACAAAGTGCTAGACACCACTGAGCTCTACTGGGTTTCCACAGATGGGATACTAAGGCCCAATGCAGGAAAATGACTTGCCTACCTTTAGAAATTGAGACAGAAATAGTGCCGGAAACAACCCAGGCCTCTTGACTTGTCCCTTCCTAGGCCCCCATACCATGGAGATGGGACTGAGGTCCCCAGGTCTTCCCTGTCACGGCTCTCTCTTGGGCAGAGAAGCGATGTTCATCTAATACAGCAAGAAAACCAGCTAAGTTACAGAATTAATGTAATAAATATTTACCAAGCATTCACCATGTGTCCAACACAGTGCTGTCTGTTTTCTGTAGGGAAAACCGTGACTCATAAACTATAATCTCTGTGATTGAGACTTTTAGTTTATTTTCATAAATTCATCTATAGTAGATTTGTTTTCTAGGCTAAAAAGCCAGGTAGACAGAGTGTGCGATGGTTTCATTCTGCAAAGGGAGTCAGGAGAAGCTTCCAGCTGGGGAGAGAGGTGCAAAGTGAAGGAGGAGGACAGAGCTGGGAAGGGGCAGTCCTGCTCCCCGTGCCTTTGAAGAGGGTCCAGCATGGGGCGCTGACTGTGATAACGCCCCTAACACCTCGGGGTGTGGTGCTACACCCTTTGCAGAGACTCAGATTTAGAGAGCTTATGTTGCTTGCTGTAGGTCTCCTATTTGGGAAACAGAAAAGCTGGGATTTCAACCCAGGGCTACTCATCCTCAGTCCAGCATCCGTGCAACCACATTTTAGTTGCTTCCGAGACTCAGAAATGTTGCTTGATGTCCCCTGAGGTCACTGCTCATGCCTCAGTTCCACGTCCCTTGCTCTGTGAATCCCTTCTGGGACACTCACTCCTTTCCTTAGGTGGGGTGAAGTGGGCACTTTTCGAGTCCCCTTGACACTTAGCATAGGACTCACCAGGGTGGGCTTTTCAGGGTGTAAGTTCCTATGGGACCTGGCACAAAGCAATTCTAGGCAAAGGGCCCTCCTCCCACTGCATATTGTAAATACTTTAGGCTCTGTCTGAGGAACTCATTGTCTGCTTGGGGAAATGATACCTGCTACTCGGGATTTACTGAACAATGGGCACACTGGCCCTGGTGTGAGCATATAGTAGATGCTCGGTATTATTGGCTGGATTATGAAGAAATCAGACACATTTCACCTTGCACTGTGCCCATTTTTCTCTACCTTTAAAATCCCTTTTTGCACAATTGCATGGGAATCCTGGTGGAGGCATTGATTTCGGGGCCCCTGGATACTGGAACCTGTGGATGCTGAAGACCCTTATCTCAAATGGCACAAGATTTGCCTGCAGCGGATTCACATCCTTCCATATATTTCCAATTATTTCCAGATTACTGATAAAACCTAAAAGAATTTGAACGCCATGCAAATAGTGTTTATGCTGTACTATTGGGAACAGGTGCTGAATACAGGCACGGTTTATTCCTGAACAGTTTTGGTTGGTGTGGGTTGAATCCACCAGGGCAGAACCCAGAGATGCCAAGGGCTGACTGTACAAGCAACTTTGGAAATACATTTAATGTTCATTATCCATGGCCTTTTCTTCACATGGCAGTACAGGATGTGGAATTAGGAAAACTAAGCAAGGAGGAGAGGGGCCGAGCTCGTCATTCTCCACTGGGTTTGTGGGAAGAGTGCCTGACGGAAGGTGTTTATGTTCACAAGGCTCCTGTGTATGTGGATCCCATACACTGAGGAACATTTATGCAAATGATGCCTGTGGATGTTGTAGTATCTCTCATAGCAGCCAATGCAAGGGATCAGCCTAGGTGCTCAAATGGAAGAATGGATGAAGAAAAGTGGTATATACATAATGGAATATTATTCAGCCGTAAAGAAGAACTGAATGCTATCACTTGCAGCCAAATGGGTAGAACTGGAAGTCATTATGTTAAGTGAAATAAGCCAGACACTACAAGACAAATACCACATGTTCTCTCTCATATGTGGAAGGTGAAATAGTAAATTGATGTGAATGTAGAACCATGACCACTAGAGTTTGGGAAGAGGACAGAGAGGGTGGATAAAAGAGGGTGGATTTTATCAGTGCATGCTGGATGCGTGTGTTGAAATACCACACTGAATCGCATTAATGTGTATAATTAGTACCTACAAATCATTAAAAAGAAAATGTTTATAACCGCCAGGGAACTACTGAGAATGGGAAATGCTCTGTGAATCTATAGGGCATTTGTCTGAGTTTGTGTCAGTTTTCTGAAGTGTATTCTGAGGAGCCTGGGCCCTGGAATCTGGTCCAGGACGTAGCAGGGTTGCTGGACGTTGAAGTTGCCAGTGCTCTGTGCTGTACGCCCTTCTGGGAGACCCATGGTTCTTGGAAAGTTGGGCAGCAGGGAGATCTGTTGACTTTCGCTAAACTCACAGCCCCTTTTAATGTAATGCATCCAGAGCCCCCCTTTTTTTTTTTTTTTTTGTGGATACCGGGAGTTAAACTCAGGACCTCGCGCTTGCCAGGCAGGCGCTTATGCCGCTGAGCCATCTCACCGGCCCAGAGAGCCCCTCTTTTATTTAATGAAACTCTCACTGTCTCACATAACTTGCAGCTTCCTAGAACAAGAAGCAAAGGGAAGAAGCTGTAGGGAGACAGAGCTGTCCCTGGGCACGGTTCGGGCCCTGAAGGAAGGAAGAGGGCTGCTCTGGGACAGTGGCCAGGTCTTGAGTCCCAGGGCTCAGTTGCAAAATGGGGCTGGATGATGGAGTTCTGCTGTCCTAAACAAAACAGCCCCCGCATCCTGCGGGCGGGCAGGCAAGATGTGCAGATGCAGAGGCCACATCTAGGTGACCAGCTTGGCAGGTTTGCCTGGGACTCCCCTGCTTTTAGTCCTGCCTCCAAGAAAACCCTCAGTCCAGAGCAGATGGGGATGGCTGATGCTGGTAACACATCCCAACTTTACAAAGACAATAAGATGCTTTCCATCATGCACATGCATTAAGTGATTTGGAAATGGTTTTATGGGAAGGAGAATATTTTGCCCAAGTAAAGATAGTTTTTGTACTTGGAATTCTATTTGGAAGTTGAGTCTTCACTGGGGAATTATTACTTGGAAGATACGGATTCTCCTGTGCTTTTTTAATTGAAAATCTTGTTTTTATGTTTCTTTACTGGAAAATATATTTGCTATGTCTAGGAGTTATCAGATGTTGCTTTTTTTTTTTTTTTGAGCCTTATAACTTTCCCTGTGTAGTAGTGGGACAAATATTGCTCTATGATCCCATTAATGAATGATTTAACGAAGTTTGTAACATTAACTTTGATCCAAAAATAATACATCAATGCCTGTGTTGCTTTTGAGCTGTGGGTTGTACTTTAAATAAACTTAAATTTCCAATGGTAAGGGAGTAATTTTAAAGTTATTTCTGATCGACTCTGTCCTAAGCCTTGCTATTTGTGATAAGCACAGCCAAATCCATTGCTGTGGTACAGTACTTTGTATTGCCATGTTCTGCCACTAGGGGACAGTATCACCAATCAATTCGCATTTTGCCTGCTAAACTGTATAGTTGGGATGAGTGGGAGGGATGTCAGAGGCTTTTGCAGCCCTGGGAATGTGGGCGCGGTGAGTGCACGTGGGCTTGGCCCTGGCCACCTGCTGGACTGTCTTGAATGAGCCACTTCTTTGTTGGCCTTCCTGGCGTAGAACAAGGAGTTGAGCCAGATTAACTCCAAACTCATCTATGACTCTTAATTTCTTTGGCACCCAAATTCCTGTAAAAGCAAGTTAGCACGAAGATCTTTGGATGGCATTGTGTGGAATTCTCTTTTGCTTCTTTTCAACCAAGCTCATGTTTCTGGGTGTACGTGTTCAGTCGCCTAGGCATAATTCTCTTTTTCTTTTCTTGTGTAGTTTATTGTATTTCTTGATAAACTCATTCCCACATATAATATGCTTGTCACTTCAAAGGAAATTGGTTTAGAGTCTGTGCTTGGTTCACATTTAGGGCAGAGAGAAATGCATCTTATCCTTTTTTATTTTCAGCTTTGGTTTTTCTAGCAAACTAAGCCATGTCGTATTTGAAAATTACAGTCGTCTTCCTCTGAAGGTGCGATGACTTCTTCTAGATTTGTGGTTCACGCTAGTGGTTCGTCATGAATAACTTGTACTGTAAATACTTTGCATCCAAATAAACTTTTAACCATTTTTAAGGATGAAAAAAAAAACATGTCAAGCTTCAGGGAAGATAAGTTCTTGAAATCTGATAGTTTCCAGATAATGTCAGAATATGATTGCAAGAAAAATGACACGAGGGCCGGTGAGATGGCTCAGCGGCGTAAGCGCCTGCCCTGCAAGCGCGAGGGCCCGAGTTCGACTCCCGGAGCCCACATACGAAAAAAGGGTCCGGTGATATCGCTCAGTGGCACGGGCGCCTGCTGGCGCGCGAGGTCCTGAGGTCGCCCCCCCGGTACCCACCAAAAAAAAAAAAAAAAAAAAAAAAAAAAAAAAAAAAAAGAAAAATGACACGAAATATGAATTACCATAAATCAATAACTGCTCAACTTGATGAAAAATATTGCCATAAAATTCTTCCCTTACAGAACCAACTGATATGTTTTTATTCTGTGACATTTTGTGGGAAGGAATAAATTGTCTGAGAATGTGTTTGCATCAAAAATACAGAATTTTGTAATAAACACATTAATCAACTAAGCATTTTCCAGCAAGATGCCTGATCCTAAAAATGGGAGAATTCATATTCATTTCTGCCCTCCCGGCTTCCCTCTTGTATGGAATATTAGAGCTCCAGATAGTAATAGCGAACCATCAATTATAAAGTGTAGCAAAGAAAGATGTAAAGAGAATAACTCTGCAGAAGCCTGGCACATCACCTCCTCGCAATCCCAGCAAGCCTCTGCTTCTGTGAACCTTGCTTTCTATGAGGGCCTCTAAGCCATTGAGACCTCATATTATACTGTGGTCTGGTTTAAAAAGAAATGGTTTTATTTTTGTGGCCATGCTGTCAGGCAATATCCCTCATTAAATAGACAGCATGGATGTAATCCTGAGAGGTATAGCTTTGATTTACCTGAGAAATTGGTTTTCTTTTTTATTATGAGAAATTTTAATATTATGTAAGGATCTGGATTCCCTTTTTGCTCAGACTGCCAGGAATCTCAGAGGCAAACTAGCAGTTTGATTTTAATAGAATGTAGTCATGTGTGTTTGAAAATCTCAAATTTGATCTTAATTTTCATATCAGATCATTTATCTACACTTTCCCTCGGATTTTCGTTTCATTCAATTTTACTGTTCAAGGTTTTATTAACTACTGCAATTGTTAGGCAGGTAGTTAGTCATTAGCAATCCTGTGGGACAAAGTTGGGGGGACAGCAGGTGTTGGCAGTTAAGTAAAAACCAAAGACGTCAATGTATAATACATTTATAATCATTTCCTAGGTCTCAGACCTCAAATGATCGCACAGAGCACAATGCCGTCCTAAGGTTACACATTGTGCCATTTCTGCTGGTCCCCGGCCACCTGGCCTTCCAGCTCCACAAGAAGCCAAACCGCATTCCCGGCTACCACAGCCCACAGCCCAAGGACAGCAGGAAGTGGACATTCCTTAACGACCCTCCCGCCTTGGGCTGGGACCTGGTTTAAATTATGAACTCATCTTTTTAAGTTTCCTACATGATTAAAGTCCCGAGGAAACACTGACCAACTGAAAAGGACAGAAAGACATTTTGCAATTCCTAAGTAACTTCTAAGTAAAATGGTGGTGAGCATCATAATGACCTCAGTCCCCTGAACCCCAGTAGTAACTTTTGTGTGCATACAAAGGTGTCCAAGCTCGCACAGGTGCATGTGCGGGTCTCAGCACGCCTGTCTCTAAGGCATAGCTCTCTCTCTGTCTGCTTTATGATGAACTCCACAGAATCTTCTGCATGGTTGCCTGTGTGTCTCGACTGAACTCTTTCATGACAGGCACAAAGAACGAAGGGCTAAGGAAGTGAGCGGCAGGTCCCGCGCTGTGTCAGGACCAGGCTTCCTGGTGACACGACGTCTTTTGACATGACGGCTTTGTGAACAGAGGCAAAGCGGAGGTAAATCTATCCTTGAACAGATAAACAGAAATACTGATACGTGGATTAGTGGCTGAGGAGAAAGCTTCTGCAGCCAAAGAAATGAGGGCAGATGTGCACAGAGAATCCTAAGAAAACACAGCAGACGCCAGATCCCTTTGCCCTGCTTCTCCCGGGACTCAGCTCTCATGAAAAGCCCAGAAACTTGCTATTAGAACATTTGAATATAAACTGACCCTTTCCTGGTCCCTTTCTGGGTGGAGAGGAGTGGAAATGCTTTTCCTCCGTAATTCTCCCAGTGCCTCCCAGCCTGAAAATGCACCAGAGAAAGACACCCATTCAAACCAAGTGCTGTGTGCATCAGTCAGGACTAAAGAGGCAGAGGTGACAGAGATGACCGATGTCCCATGTCAGGTGGGGGTTAGAACAGGGATGAGGGGGACGGACCAGAGCCTGTGCGCTGCGGAGGCTGCAGGAGGTGATGGAGCAGGGCAGGGGGATCCTGCCCACCGTTGTGGAACCGGCGCTCCTCGGCCTGTGCAGCTCAAGTGAGGAGTCCTCAGCCCCTACCTGCTCCACATGCTCCAGGAGGGGGGCTCAGGGAGGTCAGGTGCCTCGCTGAATGTCACATAGCGAGGAGTGGCAGACCTTAATTGCTGTCCTCACTCTGTCCACCGTGTTGCCTGCTCCCAGCGTTCCTCGCGGATGCCTCTCTGCTTCCCCCTCCCCACTGCCCAGTCTCTCCTTTGTGGCTGGTCCTGCCATGGGGAGGTCACCCGGGGAGACCAGAGAGAGCGGTCAGGATCTCGCTCCCTCGGCTCCCCCAGGAGGTCTCCTGAGCTGGGTTGGTGGCCTCCACCAAGGACACGGCTCCTCTCAAGTCTTGTCTCCCGGTGGCTTTTGGCGACCATCCTGTTCTCCTTTTGGGCTTTGGCTATCAGCATGGCTTCCGTCCTCACCCACACCCCACACGTCGGGAGCCACAACCTCACACCACCCTGATTTGAGTGCCACCTGCTTCTGGGGGGGACCCTAAGGGTTACACTCGCTCATGAAGGAGAAGGTGGCTTCAGCAAGACATTATGGAATAAAGCATCGGTGCACACAGCGAGCTCACTATGTTCCAGCTATTGGGAGGCGTAAGTCAGCCTGTTGTCATCTTTTCTAATCAGAATCAAGGAGACAGGGGTGGCGGGGGGGAGGGAGACACTAGGACAGATCCAATCCAATTAAATTTCTTTGTGCTTCACTTAAGTTTCTTGTACTTGCAGAATTGATTGTTTCCTTTTAAGCTTGTCCCTGTATTTCCATCCTCAAATTGAGTCATTTGGCCTAAAGCTTTAAGACCTATTTTCGTATTAATTAATCAACATTTTAAAATTAGATTTCTGTCTTATGAGTTTTCTGGGTATAGGCCTGTAGAAATAACATGGTTATGTATTTAATGCAATCCATATGTTCCCAAACAATTTCCTTCTCATATGCACAGCCCAGAATATGAATTTTCACAATCAATTTCTTTGTCAATAAGGGAAAGCAATAAAAAGGGATAAGGCAGACCTGACTCAAAAATTAGTTCTTTCCTGGAAGGAAGTTCAATAGAGCAGCTTGTGCGAGGCAGCCTGTGAGCACAAAGTGACACACGTGCTCTTGGGGCTGAGGCAGATGCGCTCATCCTTACAGTGCACACTGTGGTGATGGGACTTTACCTTTCACATGCTGGCTTCTCATGTCCTTGGAAAAGGGTTTGTCCACCTGTGGAAGACAAAGTGGGACCGTTACCTCTCGAACTGTGATGATGACACCACCTCACATGTGATGCCAGCCACATTGCATGGCTGATTCCCAAGGACAGGTGTGGAAGCACCTGGCCTTGTGGTTCAGGGAGAACCAGGGCTGTGCACCAGGGCTGGCCGTCAGTGAGTATGTGTGACGTGTTCTGCCCCCGGTGAAGGATGCGGTGCCCAGGGGCATCTGGCACAAAAACACTTGGGTTTGACACCCAATCCTGTCTCCTATTGGTGTGCAACTTTCAAAAGGCATTTAGTGTAGTAAGAACTTCACTTCATAATGGGAAAAATTCAATTTATGTCACTGGGCTACTGTGAAGATCAACACACCTCAGGTCAAGGGTGGCAGGTGACAGTGTGGCCTTGTGAGAAAGCCATGATTTGGCTGGGATTTTGCTTCCATTACGTGCTGGCTATGAGCAGGTGGCAAACCACTCAGCCTCTGAACCTCAGTTTCCTCTCCTGTGAAACAGAGGTTACAAAAGTACCACTTCCTCGTGAGGAGGGGAGGACAACATGAGACCCAACGTGTCGCATGCCTGGAGCACGAGACAGCGCCGATCATGCTGAATGACTGTGTCACTGTTAATATCCCTGGAGACATTCGTGAACCGTTACTGACTGTAGAACTGGAGCTGGCAGGGTGTGGGAGAGAGTTGAAGCTCTCCGAGGCCCCCTCTTTTCTGAGAGCCTTAAGCCTCTGTCAATGCTGGGGTCTCGTGCCTCTCTCCCTCCCTCCCTCTCTCCCTCTCTCTCTGACATCGAATTAATTGTTAAATTTTTTATTTTCATTGGCACATGTTTGCGGTGCATAGCGATTATATTCACCATATGGAGTAGGTCCATGTGCATACCACATCTCAATTATTTTAACTTCCCCTCCCTCTTTTCTCCCTCCTTCCTTCTTCCCTTTCTTGGTCCCCTTCCCATTTGCAAAAGATCTATCTCCTTGTTTCAATTGGCTATCTTTTATTTGCTGTTGATTTATTCGTACCTTGGGTTTCTCATATAAGAGAAACCCTGCGGTATTCGAGCGTGTGGTTTGATTTATTTCACTGGACACTGTGGTCTGAGGTGCTTCTTTTCACTGGCACTGAGTTGCATGGCCAAGTGTTTGTGAGGGGTCACTGAGCCCCTGCTGGTTCTTGTCCTTTGTGGGATGCTGTTGTCCTGCTCCAGTCTGGGTGGGACGCAGTGCTGGCTGGATTCATCCTGACTCTGCGCCCCTTCCATGCACGATCACTTTGCAATCTTTTTAGGGTCACCTGTGAGGATGGGGACACTGCAGGGCTTTTTGCATGTTCCTGTTGCACCCTTAGCTTCCAGTGTCACTGCATGCTTGTCCTGCAGAAAGGGCCTCCCTGAGTGCTCCTTCCTGGCTCTGCCGCTAGCCTGGTCATGGGGCAGGGTGGGCTCTGCGGTCTCCAGCGTGCCTGGGTCCTGCATGCCTAGGGCCTTGGGAAGGGGCTTCCTGGGGCTCCTCTCCTTTCCCCCTGCAGCCAAACTCTTCCTTTGGCAGATCCGCTGCATGAGTGTTTTGGTGTCTTTCTTTCTGCGTTCTGCCCAAGGGCTCGTCCTTCCTCTATCACATTACGCTTATCAGCGCTGACTCTGTACCTGCACTGATGCTGCACCATGAGGGAACCGAGAGGAATCACCTTGGATACCAGAGGAGGACTCAGACATGCGCAGGGGACACGTAGCACCGGGTCTCAGTCTCAGCACCATTGAGATGTGGGGCTGCGTCGTTCTTTGCCATGAGGGAGGCTCCAGTGTGGAGTCCTAACTCAGCAGCATCCCTATCTTCCACCCACTGGAGGTCAGTAGCTCTCCCCTGGTTGTAGCAACCAACAATGTCGCCACGTTGCTAAAGGTCCCTGGGGATGAGATCTCCCCCTTGAGAACCACTGATTCCTGTGCAGTGTGTAACAGGTGTGCAAGACAGGTGTGCCTGCTTCCTTCGCTGCGGCTGCTAGCTGGGCTCAGCCGTGTGGCTTGATGCATCTGTGCCCTCTGTGTCCACCTCCACCCCGGCACTTCCGGTTACACTGAGATGGCCACTTCGAGTCACCGCCTCCTCCGTTAGACTGTGGGCCTGGCTCATCTTTATACTCTATTGTTGAGCACAGTGCGTGGTACACAGTAAGTGCTCAATGAGAGAGAAGCAGTTTAGGGCAAGGCAGTTGTAACCAACGCAAGGAGTTAAGAGCTGACCTTCGTAAAGGGTACTGAAGATCCATTTCATAGATAGTTTAATCTAAATATAAATGTACAGAACTAATAAGAATCAATCCCTGCAAATGAGGTGGTAATGAAAAAGATAATCTCCTTCCCATAAAAACTTGCTTATTCAAACATTGATTATAAAAGTAAAACTCTATCTGAATTGAGGCCAGGACCTTGTTTAACTTGTAAAGCAGCTTCCCTCCTGGCCAACATTTTGCTTATGCCTCTCCTCCCCTGTTTCTCACTTGATTTCACTTGACTTAAATGTGCCGAGATTGCAGCTCCACTTGCAAAGCGATCCTGCTACAAGAAGAAATTTGGCTTTAATGGGAAGCTACAAACAGAATAGGAAGCAGGAATGCAAAGTACTAAGAATGGAGGCTTAAATTCTGCCACAGTTGTTTTTAGAAAATCAAATGAGGATTATTTTTTTCCTGAAAAAAATTCCACCCACGAGCACTTATCTGTAAAAGGAAACCAAGTGTTTTCTAGATAAAGGAAAGCTCGAATTTCTAGCTGTGATTATTGACTTCTTTATAACTAAACCCGTGTCTTCAGCTACTGGGCCAGTCACTCTGGAATTCTTATTTTCTCCCGGATGTGCTTTGTGCTCCAGAAATAGTGCCTAGAAATGCTCCTCTTCCTGCTCTGCAGCCCCCCGCCTGGTGCTCCCAGTTGCGGCTCTTGGTAGCAAACAGTGGTAGCAAAGCAAGGGAAATTTGTGGGCCAGACTGAAAAGTGTTCCGTGTGGACAGACACCCAGCTGGGGAAAGGCAGAGTCCCTCTTCCTGTTAAACAGCTATGCACTGAGTTCAAATGATGGACAGTTTGCTCATCTTCATCCCTTTAACCAGGATCTATTGAGAACCACTTACATAGAGGCTCTGTGCAAGGGGCTGGGACTAAAATAGTCCCTGTCCTCATAGAGTTGGCCTCTCATGACTGCTTGGCTGTGCACTATACTTTCTGTGTGTTATTATAACAGCTGTGAGATTTTCTAAGTAAGACAGTGAAAGCTCAGAAAGGGTGATAACTGGCCTAAAGGCACAGAGCTTCTAAAATTGCAGCTGTTAAAAAGGGAACGCTGAGGTTATTTTAAGGATTAAGTGTCATTCATTCATAGTCCGGCCACTAGTGAGAAAGGTCTTCCTTGACTTTCCTTATTCTGCGTTATTTTTCAAAGCATGTCCTCCCTGGCTGCATTGTCCATCTATTATTTACTTATTTCTTAGGGGTCTCCTTGCACTAGCATGTAAGTTTCATGAGAGCAGGGAATTGGTTTTGCATTGATTTGACTCTGGAGTCCCTAATGGCGTCAGATCCTGGTGGACGTCGAGGGCAGGGCTCTTGAATGAACTCGCTGAGTGATTTATTGGAAGGTCTGGCTTAGTGCTGGGTGAGGAGGAGGTGTGGGGTGTTGTATCACTCCTCCTGCGCTCTGAACCCCTGTTGGATGTATTCTGTGTACAGGGCATCGCGTGGTAATGTGTATTTTCCTTTCCTTATGCTCTATGATTTAAATATCCCTCCCCTCCCCAGAAGGCTCATATTAGAATCTAATTGCCATTGTATATGGGCTCCGCCCGTGTGGGTGGATTGGTGCCTATACCTTGGGAGTGGGTTTGCTCTAAAGGGGAACTCTGGCCCCTCTACTGTCTTTCTTTCCCCATCCGATTGCCAGAAAGCCCTCTCCTGTTGCTACGGGCATTTGATCCTGTGCTTCCCAGCCTCCAGGACTGAGAGGTAACTTCTGTCTATCATAAACCCAGCCTTAGATATTCTCTCATAGCAGCGCAAAACAAAGACATCGTTCATAGGGATAGAAGCCCTCAAGTCAAGTGAACAGTTAGAACATAGAGTACACACGGGTAAGGCAACTAAAGCCACGTTCACACTCAGCGGTAAGTGTAGTCATTGGATGCAGACTAAAAAAGGAATTAACAGTGAAATTCTCTCTCTTATAAGAAAAAGTAGGCCTTTTTTCATTAAGAAAATTAAATGTTACCAAGCATTTTATTAAAAATATAAACCTATATATGCGTTTGGAGCATTTTCATTTACAAGATATTTTCATAATATTAACTGTCCTAACCTCCCAATGTTGTTGTTTTGGCAGTACTGGGGATTGAACCCAGGGCCTTTGTGTTTTGCACTGAGCTATATTCCAGCACTTAAATTTATTTATTTATTTATTTTTTTGAGATAGTCTCTCTGAGTTGCCCAGGTTGGGCTCAAACTTGGTGATCTTCCTGCCTCAGCCTCCCAGAGTACTAGGACTACAGGTGTGTACCACCACACTCAGCTGAAGTAGCCTTTGGAAGTCACCTTGGCAGGGATTTTTATTTCTGTTTTGTGGACGAGATGGCCGAGGCCCAGAGAGGCTGTGTGACTTACTTATCACCTCCCAGTTAGCAGTTGGCAACGCTGGACTGAGGATCAGGGCAAAGGGATATAATACTATCGCAAAGGTGTGAGTTCAAGACCTCGCTCTGAGGAAGGCACTCAGCATTAGATGACATGCACGTGAAAGTCCTTGCCTGGTGCCTGGCTCAAGGCACATCGACCACAAACGTCAATTCTCCTTCCCCGCAGGCCTTTCCATAGCACTAGGCACCCTAGCATCCTGTGCTCGGGCTCCCTGAGCCTCGCCTGTGCACGACCCATCGCGGCCCCGGGAACCCGCGGGTTGGGTCGCAGGCCCGGCTGCACTCACTTCCTCCAGCCGCAGTCGCACGTTCCGGGTTCGCCCTGTGGGGGGCGTTGAGGGCTTGGCTTGCCGCAGAGAGGAGGCGTCCACTGCACCTCTGAAATAGCGAGTATCTGTGCCAAGGGAAGAGGATCGAAGTCACGCCTCTGTGGAGTCAGCAATACTCGTGCAACCTGGACAGGACCCCCCTTCCTGTTCTCCGCCTGCGATCTCTGCCAGCCCTCCAGGGACGCGCCAGACCCCCCAGGACATCTTCCCAGACCCTGCCCCCCGCACCGCGCCCGCTGTCCTCTGTGTCCTTCTCTTGACAGCTCCGCCACATTTCCCCGTGGATCTGTTCCTGCCGCTAGCCTGAGGCCTTCCCGGCAGTGTGGGTTATCTCTGCTCCTCCTTACAGCCCCTGATCAGCTCTACGCTGCTAAGTGGCATAGTCTAGATGCTTTTTTAGCCAATGAAGGAAAGATCGTCGCTTTATTCACAAGGCGATTCTCTCCAGAGATGTTTCTATGCGATCGATTCCGTGGGCCAGGCCCTCGGAGGTCCTGCATGCTTCGCTTCCTCTTTGCTTTTACAGTGGTGTGTTTTGTCTGAGGTTCTGAGACCTGCTGAAGTTGCCCTACGTGCTCCAAGTACAGGAACACAAAAGTGAGTGCAAAGCTAGTTCTTCTCCACTCCTAGCAAGTATGGCTTTGTTGCTGTATCCCGGAACTACGCATGGTCTGACTACCTGCGGAAAACGTCGTCCATGCTGAGTTCCCTCCCACTCCCCCGCCATTCAGACTCCAGCTTCGCACTTGGCATTTGGCCCATTTCCTGGCTGCCCACACTCTGCCATGCTCCTAGGTCTAGCAAGCTCTGTGACCAAGAAGAGCACCATCATGATAATGACAGCTGCAGGTCCAGAGCTCTGGCTCTGCACCAGGGCCTGTGGCAAAGAGCCCCCATGTATGATTCATGTCATCGCTGCAAGGACTCTCTGGGGGAGGCCTATTACTATAAATGCTATTTTTGGATGGAGATGGTGAGTTCTGAAGAGATGCCCAAGCCATCTGGATACTGAGCCATGGAGGCAGGATTTCAACCTAAGGTTGTTTAATTCAGAATCTGTATCCTTAATCACTATGCGCTATTGCAGCACGGACGTGTGGCCCTGCCCGTTACCTGCATATTCAGATTCCTTTACAGGCCTGGCTGGTAAAATTTTCACCGATGGCCACGTGTTGACCATCTGAAGCTCGGGGTCTTCATAGTCGTCGTCAGTGGGGAATTTTGCTCTGTCCAGGACTGCAGTTGTGTTCTTTTCCTAAGTAGGTGGGTACATCTTGGTGAGTCACAGAAAGGGACAAGACTGCAGGCCACGGTGTGGGCTGGGGGAGTGATATAGATGCTTTAACTGAAATTTAAAGACTTAAGAGTCAGGGGTCTTAATTAGAAGTTGAATTCTTATGGTAGTGAGAATTCCAAAGATGCCCCCCAGAATTTTTCCCTCTCTGACTATTCAATCAAATACCTACTTAGTTTCTACTATGAAGGGTCAGTGAGGATGTAATTAAGGTTGTTAATCAGCTGACTTTAAAATAAGGGGATAGTCCTGTATTATTTGGGTGAGCCCAATATAGTTACACAAGCACTTAAAAGCAGAGGGGACCTATTTGCTGATGAGATGATCTTATCTATAGAAAATCCCAAAGAATCCACTAAAAAGTTATTAAAACTTAGAACTAATAAATGATTCAGCAAGGGATGAGAATATATGAACAGTCTTATACAAAATTCATCTGTACATATTGGCAATAACAATTTGTACTTCTATAAACCAGTAATAATTTGAAAATACAAATTAAGACAATAATGACATTAGCGTAGCTTCAAAAAATGAAGTACTTAAGAATAAATTTAACAAAAGTTGTGCAAAACTTGCACACTAAAAACTGCAAACACATTATTGAAAGTAAGTTACGAAGACCTTAATAAGTGGAAAGACACTCAAAGTTTATGGATTGAAGACTAAATATTGTTAAGATAGGCATCCTTTGTAAAGCAAGGCACAGATTCAACACAATCCACTTCAAAATTCCAAGCGCTTTTTCCTCTTCCTCCTCCCCGCCCCCTCTTCTTTTGCAGAAATAGACAAGCTAGGGCCAGTGAGATGGCTCAGTGGTGTAAGCGCCTGCCTTGCAAGCGTGAGGGCCCGAGTTCGACTCCCAGATCCCACATACGGAAAAGGGGCCGGTGATATCGCTCAGCGGCACGGGTGCCTGTTGGCGTGCAAGGTCCTGAGGTCGACCCCCGGTATCCACAAAAAAAAAAAAAAAAAATAGACAAGCTAATGGAAAGTTCCTATGAAAATGACCTTTCTCTCTCCCACCCTATTCATGCACTGTACAAAGGACATGTGTGTAAACAACAAGAAGGAAGCCATCTGCAACCCGAAGGGAGGGTCCTCACTAACCCTTGGATTGGGACTTCAGTTTCCAGGGAGTGTGAGAAAATAAATGCCTAAGCCATCCAAGCTGTAGTATTTTGTTATGGCAGTGCCAGCCAACTGACATAGGTACTTCTCAAAGGCTCTGGGGGCTGAACCCTGGGTGGCAGTCCACAGAAAATGTCGTCGTGTGTAACTGTCATCAGAGCAATCGTGGCATGTGGAACTGTGCATGGGGGCCTGGAGCGGGCCTCGTGCTCTGAGTAGGCAGAGACACAACTCTCGTCTTGCCTTCCTTCTACCATCCCACAGAGCCACGCAAGATCTTTTATTCTCTCCAGGTCTCAGCTCAACTTTCCCTGATTTTGGTCTTGATTTGAGCTTGAGAGAGAAATCCAAGTGCCAAGATGGGATCGCATCCATAAATGCTGAAGTTTGGAGAGATCTAAGGGGTGTCACATGATGCCAAGAATGAAAATGAGATAAAGGCCTCACTTTTCAAGGACATCCCCAGCTTGGGTCTTTCAATGAGGAGCTTTTATCTTCCTTTTACAGATTTAGAAACTGGTATTGGTGACTTCCAGACCACGCAGGTCATAGGTGCCATGGGTGAGCAAAACGAGGTCTTTACACCAAATCCAAACTGGAACCCAGCATCATTTAAAACTGTTCTGCACCCCAAAAATGAAGGGCAGAGAACCCAGGGCCTTTCTTGGGTGGATCACGTCCTGTGTGCTGTGACGAAGAGCCCGGTCTGGGCTTGGGTCCTGCCATTCTGCGGATTCTTTATTTTCTCCCATCCCACTCACAGCCCTGCCTGATGGGTGTGGGTGGCCCTTGAGCCCTGCTTAGAATTCTCATTTTATTTTGATTTTGACAGTTAAGAGGTGACAGTGTAAAATCAAAGCTGTTACTTTCTACCCTGAACTATATTTGGACTTTTTTCTTTCAGCACGTAGCAAATTATTAATTATGCTTCATAAGTGCATAAATTAATAGATCTTAACAAGTTTTAGGGTATAATAATTCCTATGTGTATGCTTTCAAATTTTTATTCATGTTGTAATTTGTCTACTTAGAAAGGTGTCCTTATTGGGGTCCACTTGAAGCTTATTTTTGAATTAGATGGCTGTACGCACACAAGTCAGTAGTCACACATACTTACGGGATAACTTTGGTATCCAGAAATGTCTTCGATGAGACAAGGCAGGCGAAATTTCGAGTACAATGCCTGGTGGGAGCTCTCAGTAAAGGTTACCTGGCCTGCTGCTGCTCTGAGCAGTGCTGGTGGAGAAAGTCAGAGATCGCAGGAGGCAGCAGCCTCTTCCAGCCTCTAACATTTGTCTGGGACTTAACAGGGGCTGGGGCTTCACGTACTTGATCCCATTGTATAAGCAGGAAAATGGAACAGGCGATTTTATCATAGTGGAGAGAGACCAGCCATTAGTCAGACTTGTGTTCTAGTTCTGCCCCACTCCATTTTTCTAGTTTAGTTGGGCATCTTGCTTCCCAGCCCCTGGCCTCAGAGTGTATGTGTGGCTTTTTCCTGTCATCCCCAGCTGCAGCAGTGTGGTAAGGTAAAGAGGAGTAGAGGGGGGCCGGTGAGATGGCTCAGCGGCGTAAGTGCCTGCCTTGCAAGAGCGAAGGCCCGAGTTCGACTCCCGGAACCCACATACGAAAAAGGGGCCGGTGATATCGCTCAGCGGCACGGGTGCCTGTTGGCGCGCGAGGTCCTGAGGTCGTCCCCCCGGTACCCACAAAAAAAAAAAAAAAAAAAAAAAAAAAAGAGGAGTAGAGGTGACTCCAATTTTTAGGTAGGCAGCAATGCAGAAAGGACTTGGCAGGCATCAGTGTGGAAGGCAGGCTCGGGGGCTCCACTAAGGCTGAGAGAACTGGAATCCTTAGATGCAAGGGGACGGAAGGGTAGTGCGTATTGGACCTGTAGTTGAGTGAGCTTCTGCTGTCCATGGGACAGCACAAAGATGGGGTGAGGAGCCTGAAGACAGCAGCTTTGGCTTTCAACGTGCTCACCCTTGATTCCCACTATGTGCTACGCTGGAAGGGAAGCCCAGGGTTGTACATGAAGTCGCCCATGGATAAGTCATCAAGGGCAAGTTTGACAGATACAAGGTGCTCACACGCGAGGGGCCATGCAGTGACCCACAGGCAGGAAGAGAGCAGAAGAGAAAAGCTTGGTCACTAAAAGGAGAAGAGGTTAAGTCACCAGGCACAGAGTTGGAGTAGAAACATCTGCATGGTGGCTTTGATGCTGTGCCCTCAGAGAGTAGCACTGCTGCCATGTACCCCATGGAGTGGTCTTGGGAGATAAGCGAGGCTGGGACTGGGAAGTTCTTCCCTGTGAAACCAGGTGAGGCTGGCTTGGTCACAGCAGGGCTTTGTGGTCACTCTGTCCTTGATCTAAATTGTGGTTTGGTTAGATTTCTGACCATGGGGAGGCCGTAAACCTCCCTGACTCCATTGTTCCATCTTTCAATTGGAGATGACCGAGCCTACTATGTTTGGTCATCGTCAGGAACCCGCTGATGAAGCGCAGATAAAGGCTCTACTTGGTATCTGCCCCAAGACGGCAGTGCGAGCTCAGCGTGTGTAGAAAGATGGCTTCCCTCTCCTTGATGCACTGAGCTAGGTGGACGATGCACTTGGACTAGGGCTTAGCAAAGCCGCTGCAGGAACTCCAGCAAGTTTCATGACCAGCGCAGGGGAGGGAGGGATGGAACTGGAAGTGAGTTCTGAGCCACAGCATGGGCAGGGGGCATTTGCCACAAGGAACCATTTGTGTGCTATTATGGCAACTGCCAACGCTCCCTGGGGAAGAGGCTCTTCCGGAAGGTTGGGGACACGCTAGGACTGAGGATGTGAGACTGCATGCAGTTGTCATCAGTCCTGTGGCTGGACTTTGTGGGGGTGGCGGGTGACAGGAAGGGGGGAAAAGACCACACCTGTCACCCCGGGTGATAAGAATATGCACCAGCCTTCTGAGGCTTCTGCTTCTCAGAAGTGAATGTAAATATTTGTTCTACTTTATTGGAGAGAGAGAGAGAGGGAGGAACGGAGAGAGGGAGAGCAGTGGGGGAGGAGACAGATTTAAAAAAATATAACGAATTAAATCTATCTGTCTGTCTATCTATCAATTTATCATCTATCTACCTACCTATATAGTAATTATTATCTATTTTCTGGCAGCCTCAGGGATTCTTTACTATAGGTTCAATATTCACTACCTATAAGCCTTCTAATTAAAAAATATTGTGTATGTGTGTGTTTCCGTGTGAGGGTCCATAGCTTTAATTAGATTTTTAAAGCGGTGTTTCAGATAGTAACAAGCCAATGACTTTATAGGCAGGTTATCTGTCCATCTATCTATCATGTATCTATATCTATGATCTGTCTGCCAACCTATCATCTATCGATAAGTTATTTAAATTATACGTGTATATAACTTAATATAATTATTTATAATATTAGGCATTTTGAATTAAGGTCAGAAGTTAATCTTTTTCATTAGTTGTTAAAATCCTTTTGAATATTTCAAGTGACTGTATAAAATGATATATCCTGCCCTATTCAACTATTTCTATATTGTTGAATATTTAGCACGATTCCAATGTGGTGCTGTATTATTACAAAAGATCAATGAGTATGTTTAAATCTGAGTCTGGAATTTAGGTTAGTTCTTTATTTTAAATTTCTGACCATGTAATTAGTGGGCCAAAAAGTGAACATTTTTATATTGCTCAGTTAATATTGTGAATTGTCTTCCAGCAAGTTTGCCTCAATCTAAAATTCTGCCTTAGTGTTATGAAGCGCCTTTTAATAATGCACTTGCTAGCTCTGGGTGTTAATATTTTTGCCTTTTCACCCTTCACATTGACCTTGTGCACTGGGAATTGGAGTTGGAGTACAGTGTTTTTTTGTTGTTATTGTTGTTTTTGTGGGTACCGGGAGTTGAACTCAGGACCTTGCGCTTGCCAGGCAGGTGCTTATGCCGCTGAGCCATCTCAATGGCCCCGGAGTACAGTGTTTTACTCAAGAATTAAAATGCAGTTTTCCTTGCCCGCAAAGTATGCCATTTTGGGACTTTTTTTTTTTTAAAATACATCAAGAGACTTGAAAAAAGTTCCTTATTTTTTAAGTTTTGAAGACTGACAGAACAGCTAAGGGAAGGAGGACTCACGCAGTCGGGAAGAGGCGCCCCCACGGTCTGGTACTGGCCTGCAAAAGGAAACACACCAAATGTTACTGCGGTCCCCGCGCAGGCAGCTCAACACCAGAAGAGTGGGCCTCAGTTTCCCCCCAGAAACCTTGTGTTCTTTTCGATTAACTTCCTTGACTAATTTTTCAGAACTGAAGTGCACATCGCCCTACTGCCCATCCTACTTGTTGCTTTGCAAAACTACAGACAGGAGAAGGAGGAAAGAAAATCAAACTCAACCAAAATGGTGACAGTGGAGACAAGTAGGCTGGCCCTTCCACAGCAGGTTAAATTCTCCCTGAAAGAGAGACATGGTGCCAGGGACCAGCCTCCATCTCTGCTCCCAAAGTCACGCCTTGTTCATGTTGTACATACAAACTCTATCATGCACCTCGTGTAAATATTTTGAGAACAGGGTTCCTACCTATTCATTCATCCAAATCCCAGGTCCGGCACAACCCCCAGTATTGAGAAGTGGAGATGTTTGTCTTTCGTGGGTCTTTACTGAGTTAACATTGTTCAGTTACAGTTTCAGCTCCTCAGCTCCCCACTCGCTCATTTGAACTCATTTTTTGAAAGACTGCCTGAAGTCATGCAGCCCTCTCAGTATTCAGTTTTAAATTTTATTTCAGGTTGTACAAAGCCACCACAGAACAGCTCGAGTGGCTGCACCCCTTTTTGATTCCCTATAGACCTAATTTTTCTAAATTGCATTGTACTTTTGTGCTATTAGTCTGCATCGAGGACTATTAAATGAAGCAAATATTCTTACCACCTTCTCTTTATTAGCACATATGTAAGACATACTTTCCTTCTTTGGATGCTAAGAAGTTCAGGATAGATTTTTGGAATTCGCCTAGGTGTTGTTGAGGACCATTACATGGTCCTCTTCTATATCTTTCTCTAGCTTCATTAGAATGTCCATCCTTTCACCCCGAATTCCCTGACCACCTCTGGAATAGAGGTGTGAATTTCGTCAGCATCCCCGTGTCTTTTCTAGGGGTCATTAATGAGAATGTGGCTCGCTGGATACACACTTCTCTGGCATTTGCCCAGGACTAGTGTATGGGGAAGTGTTGAATAGCCCAAATGAATTACTTTGAAATAATGAGCTGAGAGGGGCACATCCCTCTGCACCTGCCCCCCGTCCTACCCCATCTGGTGATAGGACCAGTCACCAACACTACCCTGGGGCACAAACAAAAGCTTCCAGACGCAGCACCACTGAGCTCCCTGGCAGAGGGAACACGAGTTTTCCAGCCTTTCAGAGGAGCGACTCGTACTTTCTCCTGAACTGAGTTGAATTAACCACACCACCCATTACAGCCCAGCTGGCCCAGAGGAGCAAAGCAGCAGAGAATCAGTGGGGCTTCTCTCTGGCCCTTCTCATACAGGAAGCAACTTCCCTGTCTAACTCAGGGCTCACTATAATGTCACTGTGGGAGATTGGCTTCCTTGAATGTGACCATTCTACTAACGTCCCTCCAGGGCACCGTGGTGGTTTCTTCTCTCGCAGAGGGCCAGCAGTCCTCTCCTGGATCTTGTAATGCCTTTCCACCCCTCCTTGTCTCCTTGTGTCAATTCCCCCTGTATTCCTCGCCCTTCCTACCTCCCCTTTGCTTCCCAAGTGCAATGCTCAGTGTCCTTTGAGGCCTGATGTCCCTGCTTCCTGGGGCTCCCCTTCTGGACTGTTCCAGGCCACGTTAATCTCCCTGAATGGTAAAGCCTTTATTTCCTGTTCACTCACCATGACACTTAAAATTAGGCAGCATCTGATGGCTTCTTTGCTGTGTACACATTGTCTTTCACTGGGGAAGGATTTGTCTTTTATCTCTTTATTTCCCAGACTACCTGTGTTATCCTAAGGGCAGAGTGGGGCCTATAATTATAGTGCATATAATTCTAGGTATAGTTCTAACACTGTACCTCTGTTTGTGTCACCCATTGCCCACCACATCTGGTCCAGATCCCCAGCATGGACCCCAGAGCCCAACACAACCTGCTTCTGCCTTGGTGTCCACCTTGCCTCTCCCAGTTTCTTTTGACAAAAATTCTGTCCTGAGTCGAACCCCAGGTGGGCTCCTCTGAACTCTGTTTCAACCAGGCCCTACCTCTTGGGCTTCTGTGTTTGCCTCTGCACTGTTTCCTTTTAGCAAGAACCCTAGTAATCGAGTTTAGCCAGAATCTTCTACCTCCACATATGATCACCATCCCTATCTATCTGTAGTCATCACCCTACATCATCCTCCAGGTGATGTCCACTTTCACCAGAATCACCCTTTATCCCCCATGGTTCCTCTTAGTAATTTTCCATCCTCTGACTCCAACATTGTGCCTTTGCTACCCATTCCCACTTTTCCTTGTATTCAGAGTTGAGCTCGATCTCCCTGCTCTCCTGCAGATGCCCACTGGAGGGGACCTGTACCTATCTTGATGGTCCTGAATACTCAGCCTTTCTCTGAAACAATATCCAGAAACTTTTTCTTTATCTCTTTCTCCCCTCTGAATTCGGGCTCTTTTTAAGTCTCTGCAGCACACCATGCACTCCGTCTCAAAGACTTAGCACATGCTGTCCCTCTTTCCAGAATGTTCTTTCCTTAGCTCTGCCTGGATCCATTCTGACCCTCAGATCACACCTGGAATGTTGTCCCCCAGTGTGTCTTCCCTGACATCAACCTTAGCTATAAATAAAAATCATCTTTCCATCCTGGTTCCTCACACCATGAGCACCTGGTCTTGCAGTGGAATGCTACACCCTCTGTGCTCATCAGACCCTTCCTCCTTTCCTGTGGGTGCTTGGTGAGGGGACACTTCCCAGCTCCCCCTGCACTGGGTGGGGATGGCATGCGCTGTGGCTGCTGAGACCTGGCCGGTGTGGTGAGCCCCATCCCCGCTGGCCTGCTGGATCCTGCATGTTTTTGTTTTGGCTCGGTCAGTGCCTGGTCAGACACAGAGGATCTTGGGGCCCTCTGGGATAATGGAAGCCACTGGGGAAAAGTGGGTGTTTGGAAACAGATCCCCTTTAACTCATCCATGCTGGATTGTGGTGGGAGCAAGAAATAAACTTTCATTTTATTCCACCCCTAACATTTATTCATTATATGTAGATGTTGGTCCTGCCTAATATATGCTTTCTAGTTCCTCACAAAGATAATCAATACATAATATAGATACAGACTCTGGTGTCTGCCCCCCTAAGCCCATGGTAAGAAGAGTTCAGGTTGTGATCACTTCTGTAACCCAGAGTAGTGCAAAGAAAAGCACATGGTAAGTGCACACTCAATGAATAGTCAGCTGTCAGCGATAGCATAGGATACAATGGAAAAATTCCAGAAATGGGAGCCAGCAGCAGAATTTCAAGTAGAGCCTGGTCTCCTCTACTACTCAGTGAGCTTGACCTTGGTTGACTCCTCCTCTTGCTGGCCCCAGATCACCACCTACTGGCCCACCCAAACCTGTCCTGGTCTTTGCCTCTTCCTGGAACTGAAATTGGTGCTATAGTTTGGAGCATGAATATTACCTAAAGGTGTACGTGTGAAAGGCTTGGTCCTCATCCTATGATACGACTAGAAGGTGGAGGAACCTTTAGGAGGTGGGACCTAGTGGAAAGAAGTTGGGTCATTGGGGGTGTACCCTGAAGGGGATATTGAGACCCCAGACCCTTCCTGTTTCTCTCTTCCTGCTTCCTGGCCTCCATGAGGTGAGCAGCTTTGATCTACCATGCTTGCCCCACCATGATGATTCTGGCTCTCCACAGAACCCAAAAGCAATGCAGCCAACCATGGACTGAAACCTCTGAACCACAAGCCAAAAGAATCCTTTGCTTCTTTTAAGATTATCTCAAGTATTTTGTCATAGTGCGGGAAAGCTGACTAACATAGTCGGTTTCTGACAAGGAAACTGAAAAGAAAATTGTTCTGTAGCTCTTCCTATCACCTCCGGATGAGTTCTAGCTCTGTGCTGTGGGATCTGCAGGGAGTCACTCATCACCCACAGGTATCAATCAGCACCACAGAACAACTGGCTCTGTGTGCCCCTCAAGGAAACATCTTCCTGCAAGAGGAGAAGGCCTTTACCAGTTGTTCAGAGAGAATCAAAGATGAATATGTGCAGTGTAACTGCTGGTGGGTGTGCAGACAGGCAGAAGTCAAATATCCCACCCTGTGGGCATCAACTTGGATACCTGTTCTCATGCCCAGAGGGGCAGGGCTGAGGCAGACAAAAGCACATGACCAATGCCCAGCAAGCTGAGATTCCCTGGCCATGGCCACCAGATTCATCTGAGTTAATTAAAAAATAAAACAAAAGGAAAGAAAATAAAATCTGGGCCCTGGTGTAAATGCATGGAATCATGTCTGCTTTGTACACAAGTCCACGGTGTTATTCATTTATCCTGAACTTCGAGAACCAGAGACCTAGAAGCTGCTGCCCTCTGCCAATAGCAGATGGGCCGTGTAAGTTAGACCTGGAGATTCTTGGATTCGTCTCATTTGTAAACACTTCTGTGAGCTCAAGACTTGGAGTTGCAAGGCTGGTGACATTGTCCACACCTTCACTTGGCACCTTTACACGGGCATCCTGCCTGGCTGAGCCTCCAAGTGCAGTTGCCATGGGATATTTGCTTCTGAGGAAGTCACAGGCCAATGGGTTTCCCAGCAGGCTCCCCGATGAGAATATGGTTATCCAGAGAGAAGAGAAGCACAAGCCAGAACTCTGCAGGGCTTAGAACTCTCTCTTTCCATAGGTGTGGTGTATTGACAACCGGTGGGCAACTTGTAACACCCAGCTGAACTGAATCAGTGTGGTGCTGGGTGTGGAGGGCCCACCTGAAGATTGTTGCCAACAGCATAAAAAGAGAACTGGAGAGGAAGAGGTGGTGCTGTTGGTTCTTCTGGAGAAGCTTGTCACACTGGCTTTCCTGATATGAACTCAGCTGTTCTCATTGATGGAAGAGCTCGAGACCTCGTTGTTGCTGAGAATGGCTGTGGTTCACTTTGGGGGAGCTCTTGTTCTTACTTTGAGCATCGCTTCCTGGCTCTGGAGGGGAAGATGGTGTGCTGTTCAATCTCCTGGAGAAGCTTGTCATGCTGGCTTTCCTGATATGAACTCGGCTGTTCTCATTGTTGGAGGAGCTCAGGACCTTGTTGTCACTGAGAATAGCTATGGTACTTTTCAGGGGAACTCTGATCCTTACTTTGAGTGTTGCTTCCCAGTTCCAGTGCAGATCCATAGCCTGCTGGCACAGATCCTTCATCCTGCCAGCTCAGACTTTCTAGCTCCCACCACTGACCTTTGGGCCTTCCCAGTGCAGATCCTTGGTACAGACTTGCATGAGACATTGTCGTGGGCTCTTGGCCTTCAGTTGGATTTGTGGGAGTTATTGCCACGGGCTCTAGGTCTTCAGCTGGACTCATGCAGGACATTGCCAGAGGATCCAGGCCCTCAGCTGGATTCTTTGGGTCTTTAGTGTGTGGACAGATTTCCTTCATGCTTTTGTATTTGACTCTTTGGGTGACTTTTAAAATAATCCTATAAAGTATGTGTCCTGTATTATATGGTTTCCTTGCAAGCCATGACTACAACAATAGGAAATGAAGTCAGTGGGCAGATTTCTCCAGGCAGACAAGTTTCTGAAGTAACATCAGCTTCTTTTTAAATTTCAATGAGAAGAGAATTGGATGCTGGCAAAGAAGAAGTATGGGGACACTTAGGTTGACCCCAATTCCAGCCTGCCTGCCGGATTTCCTCTTCAATGTGTGGTGAAAATTGAGGGGCCAGTGACTCCCATCTGCCATTTCTAAGGACTGTGCAGAAAGCTGTGTCCCCCTGGAATTCATTCTCCTCTTTTCGGTGCTAGATATCACCTGGGTCATGTCGGCCTTGCGGTTAGGGGGCCATAAGTCCATGCTTTGCTCAAGGGGATCTAGGTAGAAAATCCACTCATGACTTCCAGGAAACTTTCTGCAGGTTACGCAGTTTTTTCCTTTTCCTTCTTCCATCCTGCTGTGTGCAGCACCGACATCTCTGTTTTAGGCTGTAGGATTGAGGCCAATACAAGGGACGGAGCACAAAGACGGGAGGCTTCGCGGTTGCCTTACCTGGTTCAGCCCACATGGGGGCGATGTTGGATTTGCCAGTAGCACAGCAGAGCTGCGTGGAAGAATCCAGGGGGCTGAGGGCGTGGCTCAGGGAAGGGCACCTGCGCAGGATGCGTGAGGCCCGGGGCCAGCCTTCAGCAAAGCAACGCGGAAGGGAGTACAAAGGCAAGAGAATGGCAGCCTGTATTTCCTGGAGGCCAAATGTGAAGCTCTGGGTTCAAGTCCTGACCTGTTATCTTTTGACCACGTTTTAAATCTCAACACGTGTAAGCCTTGGTTAGTGGAATCGGTTTAATGACATCAGTCCCAAATAGCGGTTGCAAAGTTCTGGACAATGCCCTCCAGGTGGAAAACCAATTCACAGTTTCCGGAGAGCGTCTCCCCTGCTCAGTGCCCATGAACAAGATGCTTGGTTCTGTGTTTGTCTTTTCAAGTTCAGCTTAATGACCAGATCTTTCTTATTCAACCCAGCTCTTCGGAACTGCTTTCAGCTCTATAATAAGAACTTTTTCACTATTATAGCTCTCAGTTTCAGCAAAACGTGTAGCGTTTGCAGCGTTCAATTCTGCGGACATCTTCCCGCTGATTCACAAGGGCTCATCCAGCTGTGTCCCCTCCAGCTCTGAAGCTCAGGGATTCAGCGGCCCATCACTGGGGTGAACCCTCATTGAGCCATGACAGATTTAATCCCAGGACCCTGAGGCTGAGGCAGGAGGATAGCATGTTTGAACACAGCCTGGGAAACTTAGCGTCTTAGCAAGACTCTCTCTCAAACAAACAAACAAACAAAAGAATGTAAAAGGTCAAGTTATATAGCTCAGTGTGGAGTTATATAGCCCTGGTTTCAACCCCCAGTATCAAGAAAAAATCAAACAAGATGAAAGACAGGCCAAAGTTGTTTGGCACACAACCCAACAAGTGCATTGTGCTGGATTTGGGTTCTGCTCTACTGATTTCATTCCAACCTATTTAACCTCTCTGGGGCTCAGTTTACCTTATCTCTACAAGTAAGAATAATAAAGTCAGAACTTTACAACTAAATTAGACAAGGACATAACATGCCTGGCACCTGCTAGAACCTCAGTGTATGTTAATTTCATGAATGATAGATAGATAGATAGAGAGTAGATAGATGGCACTTTCTGGGGATTTCAGTTTTGTTTGCTGAACCAAAGTCCCCTGACATGAGATTATGAGTGGATCATTCTTTTTTTTTTTTTTTTTTGTGGGTACCGGGTGTTGACCTCAGGACCTCACGCACCAGCAGGCGCCCGTGCCGCTGAGCGATATCACCGGCCCCTTTTTCGTATGTGGGTTCCGGGAGTTGAACTCGGGCCCTTGCGCTTGCCAGGCAGGCGCTTACGCCACTGAGCCATCTCACTGGCCCTGAGCCGATCATTCTAAGTCACAAATAGCCACGGAGGAAACATTCACTGGGAGTTGGGAGGAGAAGCTTGATGCTCTCACTAGTTGGCCCTTGGAAGTTCATGTTCCTCTCCCTAGATCCTAATTTCTTCTGTAAAACAGTACTATAATCTTGACCTTGCCGAGTCCTTGAGATCTTCCATTTTCATTGTTCTTTTTAAAAAAATTCGTGGCCGAGGCTGGCTGTCTCATCTGCCACGTTAAGGATGGCCACGAATTGGCTGGGTGTTTGAGGGGAGAGGATGGTGACGGGCGGGGGAGCCGCTCCCACCCTCTCCCCAGCTGCTCTTCAAGACCTGAAGGAGATGCCTGAGACCATTAACAGCAGCTTGCTGGTCTCGATAGCTTAAGAGAACATTCTAGAACTACTTGACTGGATCTGTCTTGTTAAAAATAGGGCTCCTTGTCCTCACAATATACCTTCCAAAGCATAAACCCTGGGGGCAGATGTGAGGATAAGCACGATTACTGCTGGGATTCTAATGTACACTGAGTTTTGAAGACAGTCATTGGCCCTTAGGTTTGTCAGTCCTGGGAAGATGTAAAACCCTGAACTGTGCTTACAAGAACTCAGCGAACACCTCCTCCCAGCAGTTTGATGTCTGTGTCTTCATACGCCCGAATCTTGGGGACAACCTTGCAACTTCTAGAAATGGCCAGCAGGGGGCACCGAACACTCACATTTTCTCTTCCTGCCTTTCCTCCCTCCAGTACTAAAATCCTGATTAATTTTTCTTTTAAAAGTGGAAAGGGGAAAAAAAGGAAGAAAAGAAAAAAATGAACCTTAAGGCTCTTTTCCTTATAAAACTAGAAAAAAAATCAAATGTTCTAGGAGAGAATGAAATTTCTTGTCTCTTTAATCGAATCAGCCAATATCTCTCTTTACCAAGGTTTTTATTGAATATGGTGACTTCAGACAGAAGGGCCCACATTCTAAAGAAGGCCAGCTTCTTCAATTTCATCCTTGTTTGGTGGAAAGAGAGAAATCCCTGAGTTTACTTTCTGGAAAAAATATAGCATTGTTCTCTCGATATAAGCCTCTGAGAAGGTACTGACATTGACTGATTGTGGAAGCCTGCGTATGTATCTGTCTTCTCCAGGCCTGGCATATGTTTTCTTTTAAGAATTTATTTTTTGAAAGATTGTTTCTAGTATACAAAAATATGTGTTGCTGTTGAAAAATTATAAGGCACAGATATGCAAAAAAGAGAATAAAAATTTCACCATACCAAGACAACCACCATAAATATTTGATTGTAGCCAGAATTCAGAATTCATACGCGCGCGCACACACACACACACACACACACACACACACACTCTTACACACACTTTATTCTATGTACATACGGTCACACTGCATACACTGTTTTCTTCCTGCTTGCTCAGAAAATAACACGCTACCAACACATCCATGCCAAGGAACGGGCTGCAACATTTCAATGGCCACAAAGCATTTTCTCATGTAGATGTCCCATTGCATTTACAGCCAATCCTGTAAAAAACTGCGAGCAACTTAAAATATCTAGGAATGCATAAAAGCCCCTGTGATGGACATTCTTTGATATAAGTCCGAGTACACATCCTTAGTTGTATTTGGTCTGTTATATTTTCATAGACATTTGCAGTGGTCTGTAAGGATGCATAGGCAGTAGTGTCATGATTTGCTAAGTATTTCTGGCAGGGAATAGATGTATGTGTGTTCAGGCAGGCCTGGACAGCTCTATCTCAATTAACTTCGGGAGTGTTTTGATTTGTTTTCTCTTCCTTGCTGGTGTTTCTAGAATGTTGTTAATGAAATGCAACACCCACCTGTCAGTTTCTCTCTGCCTTAACCAAGGACAGGAGGAGGTGGAAGGGAGAGGGGTACAGGAGGTACGGCTGGTGGCTCTGTCTCACCCATCTGGGTTCTAAGTCACTGGCCAAAGCCTCAGAAGAATGACTTTGTTCTGAGGCACCGTGGCCCTTGGCATTTGCTACAGTGCCCTTTAGAACTCAGTGGACTGCGGGAAAGGATGAGAGAGGGGAATGAGGTGGTATATTTGAGACCAAAACGTCTGCCTTGAGAGAACACATTTCGTTAGCCCTGACTGGGAAGTTTAACAGGGATGTTTTCTGGACGAGGGGTTCAAGCTGGGTGCCCATCCCCTGTTTCAATTCATACTTTGTGATTTTGCTTTTGCCCCCGATTCTCCAACACACGCTGAGCCTATGCTATGTAAAGGCCCCAAAGCACCTGCTGGTTACATAACTGCCCGCGATTCTGACACTTCTTCTGGGCTACCGCTCTGCTTGTGACTCACTCTGGCCATCACAGCTAGCTGCCAGCTTTCTAGTAAGTTCTATGGGATTTTCCCTGAAATAATAACCCATGTCCCAAACCAATAGTGCACACTTTCACTCTCACTTTAACCAGTTCCCACTAAATGTCTAGGGCCAGGAAATTTGCTCTGAATAAAGAAACAAGAGAAACATAAAGTGTGGTTTCTGAGTCATTTTCTTGGACTCATACTTTTGGGAAACCTATGATAATGAGTGTCACTGAATGAATGTTAAAAAGTAGTCATGGGGGCCGGTGAGATGGCTCAGTGGCTTAAGCGCCTGCCTGGCAAGCGCGAGGGCCCGAGTTCGACTCCCGGATCCCACATACGAAAAAGGGGCTGGTGATATCGCTCAGAGGCACGGGTGCCTGCTGGCGCGCGAGGTCCTGAGGTCGACCCCCCGGTACCCACAAAAAAAAAAAAAAAAAAAAAAAAAAAAAAAAAAGTAGTCATGGGCCGGTGATATAGCTCAGCAGCATAAGCGCCTGCCTGGCATTAAAAAAAAAAAAAAGTAGTCATAATCTTGGCACTTAGGCAGATTTACACTGCTCACCGTGGCCAAAGTTCTGAACTGCAGAACCCACCAGCACGACAGGGGTTGTTATTTTTCTGCCACCCACACACAAAAGAAAGGAAAACAGGAAAGAATGGGCAAATAGCCGGACAGACCCGTGCCGGCGTTCCCATGGCGTAGAGGAGAGGAGGCCGGGACTCACCAGTGGCACTATGGACGCCTGGCCACGACCTAGGAAAGAAAAGAGAACCAAAGTCAGTGTCAGGCACCGAGATCAACAGCCTCCCGCACAGGGGTGGGCGGTCATCAAAGGTCATTCACACGTCAGCCTACAACAGCTTATGCTTATATTACTATAGACTGGAAATAAGATATTATTAAAACACAGAAAAAATTGTATCGAAGGAAAAATCGTCACTGCGTTTTAATGATTCTTATGAACACACATGTACGTACGAAGATACATGCATACAATTAAACATACACAGTATTTGTATAAAATACAATAAAAGCATGATTTGGCTCCTGATACAAACATGCTTATTAAAAAGCATGAAGTGTATTGGTTGTACGGGGGAGTCAGGTTCTTGCTAGTTTTAACTATTGTAAATAACATTGAAATGTTTAACTATGCTCACATTTTTAATCTCATCTCAAAATTTTCATAGGTATGCTTTAGCGCAACGAAGGGGTCAAATGGTGTGGAGACTCTGGGCCCTTGTTGCATATTTCTTAGTTGCTTCCTCGGTGGGTTGTGTCAATTCATATTAATTTATATTCTTATCCATACGAGGTGAAGTCACCACTATTAAATCCATAGATCAACACCACTCTGCCTGCTTAGCACTTGATTCCTTATTTTACCCATTTCATTTCCTGAAGACTAGTGAGATCGCATTATTATTACTGTTATTTCAAAGTTGTTTTGGGCCATTTGCATTTCCTCTGTATACGTCTTTATCCATTTTTCAACCGCAACTCAGCGTAGCCGTAGCTTCCTCCCTTAGACGGTGCGCTCTTGGGAGCTGCTTTTCCCTGGGTTTCAGGCACTCATCTGAAAGCCCCGGGGAAGTGGACAGCTCCCCAGGATGCTGCTTCGTGAGCCTGCTTGTTTGTGCCTTTAATAATCCCTGGCCCTTGCAGCACACCTTCCCTCCGAGGCTCTCCAAATGCGTCACAGGACCAATTAATTGAACATCGCAACACACAGCAGGTGTAAATATTTATGAGGTCTACTTGGTGGTTGGGACACTGGGCACACAATAGTCAAGCAGATAGGTGTTCTTAACCACGACCACCGCGGTCCCCTAGTTTAACTTCCAGTTCACCCTGTTGGTTTCTTTGTACCAATTTAATCCTCCAAGTGTCCTTGTGGGGTAGCTGTCACTGTCTCAAGTTTACAGAACAGGAAATGGCACTCCAAAGCTCAACACATTGCCCGACCCAGTCACTAAGAAGGACAGGGCCTCACCACCAGCCGGTCTGCTCTTCCCAGCCTTGCTGTCCGCCTGGCTTATGCCTATAGGACGTAGCAAGTTGTGCTTTGCAGGCATGTGCAGCGGTGGCCTCAGTGCCCTTGTGGTTAGCAGTTGGCGCCCTTTCAGGCTGTCTGAAATTCTGAAAAAAATTAACAGTAAATCAACCGGCAAGGAGCAAATCATTTATCTGGGGCTGCAAGCTCTCTCTTGACACCTTAAACAGATGGCCTCTTCCCTGACATCCTGGTCTTTGATTAAGGCCTCAAAAGCCTCCAGACTTGCAACTGATGACATGTGAGATGGAAGTGGTACGTGTCTGGGACTCTGTACGGTGAGCTCACTGCGTGTGTGGAGAGCCATCCCCATGACAGAAGGTGGCAATTCCTACATGGGCAGCCTGGGAGTCTGAGCCCAGGGATTGTGAATACATGGCAAAGTCTTCCAGACATCTGAGAAGGAACTTTGGCCTTTATGCTGAACTTCTGACACTGGCCTCATGGATTTCAGAATCAAAAGCTCATTGGAGATTAAGTGGTCTCACTCATTCGTGTTACAGAGGGGAGACCTGGGGCGCTGCTAGAGGAGTACTTCACTCCTCAGACTCCTGAAGGCAGAGTTGAGGTCCTGTGTCATCGCAGAGGAGTGGAACCGAAGGGAGAGGAAAAGCACATGCATTTTTAGCATGTGTCCGCGCAGTGACCTAGGCGCTACTGTATCTGCTACTTTTTTTTAGTAGGCCAATTTGACCCATTAACATTTATTTTCACCATTTCTTCCAAACTCGATAATTTTTAAAAAATTATTTTAACTTACAAAATGTTGTACATAATTAGTGTATACAATTTGACAAGTTTAGAGGTAAGTATATACCCGGGAATGGACCAACACTAGCTAGCAGTATCTAAAAATAGAAGAAGGGCAGAAAGGCAGTTGCCAAGGCTACGGGGAGCAGGAAAGAAGGAGTCAAAGTGTTCAAACAGGGCTCAGAGATCTATAGGGCAGCAGAGTGCCTAAAGTTAGAAATATTGTGTTGCATAATTCAAATTTTGCTAAAAGGACAGATCTTATGTGAAATGTTCTTATCGCAACACAAATAGGTAGTGGAGAAGAAGGTTTCGGAGATGATACATAGGCTTGTGGCACAGGCATCTTGAGTTCCGCTTTGCAGATGCAATGAAAACTTCGAAGAGTCGAGTTACTCGCCCACGGCGGCACAGTGAACAATTGGCGGAGACGGGTTTTGTCTGACTCTGAGGCCCTTGTTACTTATAAGCTGATCACAGTGATTGCAGAGTTGTCTGTGTTTGGAAGCCTCCTCTCAGTTGCCCAGGCTGTCCGAAAGTGGCTTATGTGATGTATTCTGCCTCTCGGTGGGGCCCAAAGTGATGGTAATCTTTTGCGTGTCAGATCCTCTGGGATTACGCACCCCGGGGCTCTCCGTGCGTCAATGCAAGCCAGGTGAATTAGCAGAGGAAGCATCAGCAAAACAGGGAGCGGGTTGTTATTCCAGCTGAGCCCGCTGCTGTGAGCCAGAGAGCCAGAGAAATCAAGGGGGAGGGAGAAGAGGAAGGCTGGCCCTGGCCCCTGGGCCTGGGCACCACGGTTTTGTCTGGCTGGAGCATGGACATCGTCTTGACACCAGCCGCTGACAGGCTGTCCAGAAAGCTTCCTGTGTTAATGCTCTTTTCAGCCTGATACCCCTGGGTGACGAGTGAAAGATGCTGCTAGCAAACTTCGTGGAGACTTGATGTGCTCTAGCCTGGTGTCAGCAAGCTGCCTCTTGCTAGGGAATTACAAGATGCTCCCTGGTTCCCTTTTGTCAACAGCGTCAGTAACAAAGCCACATGCGAACAGGCCACAGCTGGATGGCATTCAAGGTTGGCATCCCCATTCCCCTCACATCTGGGCTGGAGGGAAACAGCTCCTCCTCCCTCTGCGTTTCCGGTGTGGACAGACAGGTGTCAACATCATGGTGGGGAAGTACGCAGAGCGTGCAATGAGCTAGGCTGACCCGCCAAGGTCTGTAGTTCTCAACATTTAAAGCTCATGACACATACAGATTTTTAATTCCGAATTATTTAAAAACTTTTCATACTCTTAAATTACTTAATACACTTAGTGATTTTTAATTTTTAAAGGATACTAAAGAAAACTCCCCCTCCCCCCGCCCCCACTGCTTGCTCCTGGGCAGAACCAGTTCCCGTGATGCAGGCAGTGTATGCTTGCGTCCCACTTATTCACAGGAGCAAAGCTTGGAGGATGCGTTGTTGTGGTCCTACAGGTGTGGGCCCGGACTGTCCCCAGGGCCAGACTGCTAGCGTGGAGGCTGATAACTTACTGCGCCCATGAGTGTGGTATGCGTGGTCCCCTCTGGGCCTCCCCAGGCGCCAACAAGGCCAGAATTCGGCGGCAAATCCTTGGGAAATAATCTGGGTGACTTCACACTGCCAACCTCTCCCTTTCCCAAACCTCCAAGATTAACTGGCTGAGCTCCATGGCTCCTTCCAAGCTCTGCCCCTGAAATTAAAAGGCTATCAGAGAATAAAATTGCCTACTTTCGGAAAGACAATTGACACTTTTTTGGGAGTTATTCAGCTCGTTTTAGATGCAGACAGAAATGAAGAAGGATGCACGATTTCTAAGTTCATTCCTCTTTTCTTTCCCATTGAAGATCTGTTGTTTCATTGGGAACTGAGCAAAAACCTCAGGATGGTTCTTTGCGGACAGCATCTTTATCTCCATTTTGGGGCTTTCGTAGAATTCTAGTGCCAAACAGGACAGTGAATAATATGAATTAACCCTTTCATTTGCCTGTAGTTAGTCCCCTGAGGGGTCCATGGGGCTGTGTCATGCCCAGCCTGTCTGCTGACAGAGCTCACCGTGTGACTCTCCATCCCTCGAGGAGTACGTGTGCATCCGGGAGCTGTGGGGTGAGGAGTGGACATGCGCAGTGGCCCAGAGCTAGGGCACCTGAAGGTGCCCAAAGGTTAAGTTGGGCCAATGCTGTCCCGGGGTCAGTGTGATGCTTTGCAAAGCATGTGAATAAAGGATGGTCAGAGCTGCATCTAGAGGGGCAATGTAAGAACATGTTGGATTGATTGGAGAGGGAAGAACAGGGGTTTGTCATAGGCCCAGGAAGAGGATATGGTGACCGGACATGGAGTATTTTCCTTGCTCCCTTCTTCTTCTCTCTTCACCTGGATCTGTCCCTGGCGTCTTTCTGATCCACCCACACTCGTGCCACTAGAACAGAGTGTGATTGAATCTTAAGTCTTCCACACTGGACTCTGAGCTTCTAAAAGGGAGAGGAGAACACACACGGTCCCTGGGGCAAGGGCCATAGGCGCTGAGGCCAGGGAAGTGTGTGGGGCCTCCCATGGGTGAGACGGCCTGGAGACCTGCAGGCCACGTCTGGTCCTAACCTGGCAAGGCCAACAGAGCATCCAGCATGTAGCACGTGCACACACGCACCCTGTAATTCCCCGGGAGATGGTTCGTGATTTCGTTACAGATTGGAGACTAGAGAGCATCTCCCAAACCCATGTTTCTCTGAAGCAGATGAATTTTACTGTGAGGTAGAACAGGGACAGGGTTCATATGTTCCATCTGAGTCCATCTTTCTTGAAGGCATTCACGATCAGCTTTAAGAATTTTCCTTTAGTCAGTTGACACATAACACTTGTACATATGTATGGGTGTTATGTTACATAGGTCTGTTTACAATGTTCAAGAACCCTTCTCTTAGCTATTTTATTTTTTTGAAAGTTATTTAGGGCATGCAAACATCTTCAGGGCCCTTGGGGATAGCACTGAAAGTGCTGGGACCACGTGGAGTTGTCATAGCTTACAGTCTGAGACCCTCTGGCTTGCATGAGGCCCAGCCCATGCCTGCCCTGCCAGGCCCTTTCTCCCCTGAGCTCCCATGAAGCACCTTGCTCTAATGATGAGCTTAGTCAAGCTGGGAGGCTGCGTATGATAATTAATTTATAATTTACCACATACTGATAAACTTTTCCTCTCTTTCTTCGAAGACAGACAGCCTGTCTTTAGGAGCTAGTGCCTTTTTCAGATATGCTATTGATGTCCCTGTCAAGTCTGAAAAAGTGAAAACAAAATTGGGCATTTTGGTGGGTTCTAGGCCAGACAAGTGAGCCAGCAGGATGATCCGCCTTGCCTCGGGAATTCCTGTAGGGGCAGGCAGTCGCGCCTGCATCCCAAATCCCCTCCACCTCTCTCTGATCTTCCTACTCAGTGTCTGGCGTCCATCTCTTCTTCCTTCTGGCCTCGCCCCTTGGTAAAGTACATTTGTCATCTGTGTAAGGACCTGGCACGTGCCGGGGCCTGCCTGAGGCTCTGCATACAGCACCAGCCACCAGCAGCCTGCATCGTCACTATAAAGCCCTCATGAGCCCTGACTACTCCTCTCCTTCCTCTCTTCCCTTCAGGAAATGTTGCTGGGCATCTACTATGTAGGCGCCCTTTGGGGACAACCAGAGGACAGCTGGCGGACACCCCACTGGGTTCCTGCATCCTTGATATAGCTCTCGGCTGGTGGGATCTTCCAGCAGAACACTTTGCCTTCTGCTCAGTCAAGTGGGCCAGAGCCAGAAGTGGCTCTGAGGGGTGTCTCGGCGCAAGAAGTCCCAGCAGGCCTGAGCCAGGAAGAGCGGAGCATGGCTCCAGGGTGTGCTCGGATGCGGGGCCAGCAGAGGGCGCCCTGGCGCACGAATAGAAGCAAGTTCCTCTACCCTAGGGGTGAGGCCGGCCCTGGCGGGGGGACCTCAGCGCCCACAGCCACCTGCTGCACTGTGTCTGCAGGAGTGGGTAGTGGCTGCTCTGTAGTAACTGTTCCCTTGGAAAGCTCACTTAGCCATACTCGGATTCCCTCGGCATCGGGCCCTGTGCCCGCTCCAGAGTTCAAGACCTGCAAGTCTGCTGTAAGGGTGGTGCAGTGTGTGCAAATCACCCGCGGCGCCTCCTGTATACTTTAATGCCTGACACGGTGTAAGGACTACGCAAACAGCTGACAGACAGTTGACTAGGGAATAAGGACAGGGAAAGTGTCTGTACGTGCTTAGTGCCAGATCCTGGACACCGGAAGTGGAAATGATCTGTGTTTTCCTTGGGAAGTCTCCGGGCCCTGTCTTCCGAGCGGGCTCTTGCACTCAGCTAGCACTTTGCTTTGTGTGTCACCAGGAGGCTGCGTCACTCACATCTGCGCCCATGGTACGATGTGACATCTGTCGGAAGGGCAATGGTGGGGAGCGCTGGCATTGTTTTCTGTATCAGTGCTAATAACTGTGTTTAACGTTTACCGTACTACAACTAGTTAGGTGACCTCGGAGAACTTTCTTTGCCCTCCCTGGGCTGCTTTTCCTCTGTCCTATGGAAGGGAGACTCATAAGAGTGACCGTTAGGGCCCAGTGAGAGCCACCTATTAAGCTTTTAGGGTAGCACCTAGTACCTAGTAAGCACTCAGGGACTGTCAGCCTTTGTTATTTATTGGGAACTGACTGTGTTCCAAGCACCGCAAACACAGGCACTGCTGTGGGCTCAGAGATTCCATGATAAACAACACCCTACTTTTCCAAATGCCATTTCCAAAGTACACAAGGTGCTGAATTGGACACAGCTGTCCTGGGCTGCATGGCTAGCAAGCAGGACAGCTGAGATTTCATTCCAGGCTCTGTGGTGTCGCCCTATACCGTGACACTGACTGCTCCCCACTGCCACTCCCCGGTGCTGGTAATTGCTATTTCCATGGGGAATGAATATCATCAGTGTAATAGTTATTAAGGTATGATAGCCCAAATATGTAGTTTTCAGACATTTTGATTTGATTTATATATCTCAAATGTTAATTTATATTCATATAATACTTTCATTATAAAATATGCAGTGGTACAGAGATTTGTATGTATATGGGAACTTTAAAAAATTTTGGGTTTATAAATGGTTTGGAACAGGTTGCAAAACATCGTCTGTTGCTCTCTTTAATATATCTTGAGCATGCTATGACACATCCTGAAATAATTCGCTTTGGAGAAAAAGCATTGCTCTTCTCTGTCTTTTTCTCTTCCAAACGTAACTGTAAATATTACTTTGATGGGCTTAATTGCTTCAAGCCTCTTCATTTGAAGGAAGGCTTCTAACCCTTCCATTTCCCATCTTTTGCTTTTGTCAAGAAATAAGAAAAATGGACTTAAAATGCATTATTCAAATGTATTTAATGTAAACATTAAAGAAGTCTGAGAACAGCCACACATTTTACTTTGCTTAAAGTGGTTTTGAAAAATAATGTGAGTATTCTGTCTTCACCCGGCTTAGGAAAATATTTATTCTAGCATGCCCAAGGGTCCCAAGACCACTCACAGTGCCCGGACATAGTCGGTCCTGAGGGTGCTTGGTAGATTGACTTGGGTTAAACTAAATTGGGATGTGAGGATTGGTAAAGGGAAGGAGCCCCTCAGGCATCACTGGGAAGAAAGACTACCGCAGGCAGGCTCAGAGGGAGTCCTGGCTGAGTGTGGGGAACCCCGGCTCTCAGCATTAGGTTGTTATCCAGTGTAGGTTTGCTGGCCTGTGGAGAGCAGGATTTGACTTTGGGTTCGGTTCCTTGTTGGTAATTTCATCAAGTTAGCCCACAATACGGAGCCTTCTGGCTTGTCTGTAAGCTGCTGGAGGGTAGGAGTTTTTGTCTCTGAATTTTCAGTGTTCTGTGCAAGTCTTGATGTCCTAGCTGCTCAGTAAATTATTTTCTCCACTGAGAAATAAAAAAGATAACAGCAGGCCCAGTAGGCTCTTTCCTGTCTGCAGGCTGTGAAACCCCGAGGGGGACTTGTGGCCTGATCTCTGATCCGTCATCCTTATCATTCACTGGCGGGGACAAGTACCTCCCCTCAGTGGCTCTCGGGCTGTTTAGAGAGATCGGTGGGTGACATAAACTGCCCCAGCCTGCGAAGCTGCAGAAGCTTCTCAGCAGCGGGTATCATGTACCTGGTGGCTGTCAAACTCATGTCAAGCTCCTCCTCACCTTGGTGTCTATAGCACCTCAAACATCATGGCCAGCAGGTTAGTTTTATCCTATAAATGCTGTGTGTGAGTGTGTGTGTGTGTGTGTGCTTGTGTGTGTGTGTGTGATGGTCAGTTTATTTGCCACAAAGTTAAATTTTTCTCTTCTCTATTAATAAACAAGTAAATATTCTGACCTAATTTTTGGCAGAGCGATGTTCTGGAATTTCAAATCACTGGATCCTTCTTTTGTTGTCCTTTTATTGCCCCTGGGAAGAAAGAAAATAGATTATAGCTGGGAAATAGCAAGGAACTAGGGGGAAAATTAATTAGGTGCATTCATTCATAGAAACAACCACCCAGTCAGATTTAAGTAATTAATGCCTCACACATAATTCGGAATCTTTCCTTAAATTTCCATTGGATGCAAAAAAAAAAAATTTGTAATGAAATTAATGAACACTTTTAAAAATGTAAGAGGTATATTTTACAGGGGGCAGCATTGTGGGGTGGAGTTAACACCCCAGTCAAGATGAGGTCTTGGCCACCCCTTCCCCTCATCAGAGTGACCTCCGTGTCTTCCCTAAGTTCCATGATTTCTGTCTCCTCTGTCAAACGAAGCCCATCTTACTTCTGCCACATGGGTGACTGGAGGCCGCTGAGATATTGAGGGACAGCAACTGTGAACCAGGCACGGTTCTAGATGCTTCCCTCTATCAGCTGAATTTGACAAAACCCCATCAATGCCCTTCCCCGGAGGAAGGCATACTTCTTAGCGAGAGCAGCTCTGATCTAAATGACATGGACTGAGCTCCTGTAGAATTTAGGCACTTGGCTAAGTCACTTTCCATGAAGAGATTAAACTATTTTAAATGGAGTTAATTTGTTAAAATACAGTAAGCATGTTCACTACCAGAAACCATCACTGTTATGCATCCCTAGTACATTTAATGAGCCCAGTTTAACACCTGTTCTCTTCTCAGGCATTTCGAGAGCTTTCCAAATGCTCGGGGGTTAGTGTTTGCCCTGAGAATGCTCCCGGACAACAGCCCATTGGCAGGTGTAGGACACTGTTTCCGTGGTGTCTCTCCTGTTCTCTCCACTTGGGCTGTTCTTGCCCTTCTTGGTCCTTGGACACCCTCTGCCCCCTTGCACAGGGCTCCTTCCCTTACCGTCCACTCTTGGCTCCCTTTTCCCAGTCAACCATAACTCATGCTGCACACCTCTGCTCCAGCGCCACTTCCTCAGGGAAACTCCCTCACCCCTTTGCGGCACTTGGCTGAGTTTTCCTGTTACTTCTGTTTTGATTTGTAGCTCGCATGCACTTCCGACAAGAACTTTGAACTTCCGGTTCTGGGAGAGCACAGATGTGCAGATTTGCCTCTCTGGGTCCTGGGTCCATGCCTGGTCCACGGTGGACCTCCGTGGAGAAGCTGGAGTGCACACGTGGCTCCAGGACCACAGGACAAGCCTCCTGATGACTTGAGGCTCTCTCTCCCCCTGGCATTTGTGTGTAGCCCATAGCATACAATGTGATAAATAAAAATCCCAGCAGATTGTCACTTATGTAAGTGGATCCTTTAGAAAATGATGGCATTATTTAATGATGTCATTATTACTCATCCCATTTTTCCATTATTCCTTTCAAAATGATTTTATAATTGTATCATTTTCTATATTTATTCATTGTCCTTTTTCTACCTGAGTCAAGCTTGTTTCATAAATCTATATCTGCACCTTGGACTTTTCTTCTAAATTCTGAACATAAAGATCGAACTTTTTTTTCAGGTGTTTTTCTGCTGCTGTCCTCCAGCAGGTCAGACCCTTTCCTCGGAAGCAGTTCCCGCGCTCACAATGTAGTTTCCAGATCAGCCACTGGGCACTAAGCCCTTCTCTTCCCTTCCCTTCCTTTCCCTTCCCTCCCCTTCCCTTCTCTTCCCTTCCTTTCCCTTCCTTTTCCTTTCCCTCCATCACTGCCATCTTGCTAATTTGTTACCGGCTCTCAATGCCAGGACCCGAGCTGATCTCCAGCTCCATCCCGTCCTCTTTTCTCAGTAAGGTCCTCTTAGTCTTACTTCTTGTAGTGTCTTAGCCCCTACCTGCTTCCTGGCTTTTACCAAACTTCTCTAAGTACAACCTTTCTAATTAGCACTATAACATCGAGTCACCTCCCTGCTTGAAAATCTTCACTAGCTCTCCATTCCTGCAGGATATAATCCAACTTTTAACCACAATAATTAGCCAAGATGCCTGCTTCAGTAGCTTCCCTGCCAGCCCCCTACCGGGACCTTGGAGGCATACTTTATTTATTTATGTATTTTTTGATGCTCTCATATCACTGATCAGATCATTCTTTATGTTTTGTCTGGATCTTGAAAAATACTTTCTGTTCTTCAGAGTCAAGTTCAAGTATGTCTTTCCTATTTGTTCTTCCCTACTGCTTTTTCTGGGAGTCCCTTTAGTACTTTTGCATACTTGTGTGTTGCCATTCATTCATTTGCTCATGAATCCATTCATTCACTCACTCAGCAAATAACTGTTGGCCTGCTCTGTCCCAGGCAGTGGGCTCAGCAATAGGAAGCAGCCACTGAAGAAAGCGGAAGGAGTCTGCCACAGGAAGCACTGGGGGAGTGTGGGAAGATGGGCCACACACTACATCTCATCATGTGGACCCGTATGAGCCTCTGTGTGTGTCTGGGTTCCCCTCGAGTAAGTCCCCTTGGATGTAAGTCAGGTCTTGGGCATCTTTTTCTCTCCCAGGATACCATGTACAAGCTTACCACAGCATGCTCTTAGGAATGCTTATACGACAATGCATAGATAGATTGGAAATAGATAAATGACCTCCCAGCCTGGGTTCATGTACAATAGTGAGCCATGCATTTAACTGTGCAGAATCCCTTGTATCTGATACCAGGGGGTTTCTGGTCTGTCCCTGCACTGGGAAGGAAGCCCTCAGATTCTCTTATTTTGGGATTATGAGCATCATTTCTGTGCTCTGGCAGCCCCTGTGACATTTTAAAAAATGGCTCTAACCCATCCACTTAGGGTACTGGGAAGGATTCTGGGACTTACTCAATTTCCTCCTGGATGCCTCAAGAACCCAGCAGCCTGGCAGCTCCCTCTCACCTTTCTAATCAGCTTTGGCCTTTTAAACTTTATGCCAAGAACTGAACTCAAATTCTCTTTCTGTTTCTTGTTCACAGTAAGCCTTAATAATAAAGAGACAGTCATCGTTCTTAGTGCTATGCTGCAGGTGAGGAAGCAGGGCCTGAGAGCAGAGGGGATGAACAGGTGAGCAGGCTCCAGGCGGCAGGCCCAGGGCTGCAGGTCACATCTGTCTGGGTGTGTCACTGTGCTGCAGAGAAACTCGGAGTGTGTGACAGCCCACTGCTGCCAGCCCTGGATGAAACCAGCTAAGAAACATGTGAAGAAAGGGCTGAGAGAAGGAAGGAGAAGGATGGAGAGGAGCTCTTCTTCCTGCATGGGATTATTCTGGGAAACATTAGCAAAGCTGGCAAATAAATAGCCATCTACCTGCACAGTAAGTAAAGTGCTTACCAAGAGCAAAGAGAATTAGCAAGTTTCCTCCTTGTTAGGTTTCTCTGCTTTAAATACTTCCTTAGAGTTCAGATCACAGGGACATTTTTTTAAAACATAAAAAAACTCCCAAACCATCACAAAAACAGTTATGAAAGACTATTCATCATCATAAGTCAAAATATTTTATTCTGCATTAAATTGAGATCTGACCTTGGAAGGAAGCGCACATCCTCAAGGTGGCCACTGCATTTGGATATGACACACGACATACCGTGGTCTTCCACGTAGAGAGGCCGCATTTTGTGAGGCCTCCAACATGGGGGGCCAGCTCTCCTTCCTGTGGGCCACTCGGCCTCTCCCAACCAAAGAGTAAAATAAGTCAGCATCTTAAAACTGCCTGCCTATTAGCTCATAACCGACTGGTCAAGTGTCCTCCAGGGAAGCAACCCGGGTGAATTCACTGCACGGAGAAGTCCACACACTGCAGGAGAGATGGAGGAACTGAGGCACAGAGTCCGTGAGCGGCCACCTCACACTCTCAGAAATGGAGCCTGCTGTGCCCCACTGTCCGGCTCCTTTTTCTGCCCTCTCTTCCTGTGCCTGACGTAAGACTTTGCAGCCATCTTTGGTTTCCTTGTCTGCTCTTGCACCTTCTTTTTGTCTGACCAGTCAGCAAAGTCCACCTAACTCTCCTCCACGTGTTTTCCAGTTTCGTCCCCTCCTTGCGTTCCCTCTGGAACTGCCCTCTGCAGACCCACATTCTTTTTCAGGTGGACCTAATAGTTCTATGCAGGACAATCCATTTATACCAGCTGCAGATTTGGACCTGTGCATGTAACCCTAGTTGGGTCTTTGGAGATGTAATTAAGATCAGGATCTTGAGACAAGCTCAGCCTGGATTAAAGTGGATCCTGAATCCAGTGACAGATGCTCTTCTCAGAGAAGAGAGAAGGAGAAATCCTGGCACAGAGAACGGTGTGAGGACCCACAGAAGACAGGAAGAGACTGGAGTCCTGCTGCCCAAGGCAGGGAACTCTTGGAGCCACCAAAACCTGGAAGAGGCCGGGAAAGATCCTCCCATAGAGCTTTTGGAAGGAGCCTGGGCAGCCTGCACCTTCATTCCAAACTTCCGGTCTCTGGAACTGTGAGAGGATACATTTCTGCTGTGAAAAGCCACCCTGGTTATGGCAATTTTATAGGGCAGAACTGTGAGAATAATACTGAACATCTCACCTGTACCAAGAGGAAGGAAATTAATCAGACCCACATACAAACCTGGCTGTTTAACAACTACCTGCAGTCTTGAAGATAAGAGAAGAAGCTGCTCAGATCTTCAGGTGAAGCTAAGGAAGGCTTTCAGGAGGTGACACCTGTGAAGGCTGGAAGGAAGTACAGGAACTGGCCAGAGAGATGACTTAGTAACTTGGGGGTGGGGAAAAACGAGGGGCAGCCTTTTCAGAGAATCAGACACCTCCTCCAGTCCATCCCGGCCGTTGCTGTAACTTTTCTCCTGTGCAGGAAGCTACGCCCATGCAGGTGCAATCTGACCAGCACAGGAAAGATGATCATTTCTTGTGTCGTGAAAACACCGCTCACAATGGACTCTCACATCAAGTTCTGATTTTTCTGAAGCTTCACATTCTATACACTCAGCATGAGCTTGCAAATGCTGCTGAGAAATCACACAAATTGCTCTTACTCGTTAAGTCTCGTGCAAGGATTTTTAACTCTAAGACCATGAATAATAATAACGCATGACTCTACAATTAGAGTGACAATTGGAACAGCCAAAGATTTATATAAAATTCACAACTGGCTGGTCATTGTTTGGCATTTCACACATACTTATCCATCTAGTCCTCATAGCAACTCAACAAGGCTGGTCCTATCCTTTTCAACCTTGTTGAATTTCTCTCTCTCTCTCTCTCCTTCTTTCTTCCTTTCTCTCATCTTTCTTTCTCTTCTTTCTTTCTTTCTTTCTTTCTTTCTTTCTTTCTTTCTTTCTTTCTTTCTTTCTTTCTTTCTTTCTTTTTTTTCTTCCTTTCTCTCTTTCTGATGAGTTTTGCTATGTAGTTCAGGGTGGCCTTGAACTCACAATCTTCCTGCCTCTGCCTCCCTAGTACTAAGATTATAAGCATGTACCACCATGCCGAGTTCCTGTGGAGCATCTTCATCTTGTGTATAGCTTATGGTCCATCTTGTCTGGAATGGCCAGAGGTTGGGCTCCTGAGAAAGACTCAGAGGTGGATGAGTGTGCAGAAGTGTACTGGGGAGTGGCCCTGGGACCAACCCTATGGAGGGAAGAGAGGGGAGCAGGATGTGGCAGCGGGAGGAGTCGAGCTGTGATGCAGAGGTCTTAGCAGCTCCATGGGGCTTGACACTCCTGAGCTGTCCTGAAGTCGGGTGAGTGGTGCCACCCTTTGTAGCCTGGGATTTCTTCTTAGTGGATGTGGGCTTCCTTAGGTAGAATAATGCCATGGGCAGTATTCAAGGAAGGTGGGGTAGGAGACCTGGGTGGAGACTCGTTTAGGACAAGATTGATTTGGATTTTGACACACTTAGTGAGCCTGGGACTCAAGGAAAGATGGCCTAGGCTATAGTATTTGCACAGAAGGGAATGAGAGAAAACACAAGGGGGAAGGAAGGATGGGGCCAAAGGCAGGAGGTCCCCTGAGGAGAGGTGTGCTCTGGGAAGAGGCAGACCAGTGATATGGTATGGGACAAAGATAAGGACCACTCGCTTGTGCTGACTGAGATTTGAATGCAGGCCTTCCAATCAAACAAATCGCCTAATTTATCTTCTCATTCCCATTTTACACTCAGGGCAGGGCAGCGGTATAGCTCCTTCCTCCTATATAGACTGCATGTTAGCATTCATTACCTAGGGCCCTGTTCTTACCCAAAATGATCAAGTAATTGCAGAGGCTGGCAACCACTGCACTCGAGAAGGAAGGTTTAAATATTAAGTATTTTAACCAGGTCAAAATTTTGGATACTCAATGCCAGAGAAGTGAATCCACAATCCTGGAACTGTTACCTAATTTGTTTGACCGCAGAGTTGTTTCTGGTTTCATGTCCTGATACCTTTTGAGAACAACACGCCCTTATTATTTGATATAGCAGAGGATTCTGACACAAAGTACATTTTAACCTGAGCAGACCAAGAGACATCAAAGAAACTAAAGAGCTACTGCCACTGTAGACTTTTCCTAGAGTAAAATTAAGCAGCTGAATTGTAGTTTTCCTTCTGGCCCTTCCTCCTCTTGGGGGCTTGGATGAGTTCACAGGTCACATCACAAGGGTCTGACATTCTCCAAATACAATGCCTATCCTCATTAGCCAGATAACTGTTGAATATTTTCTCAGGAAAATAGAATATTGTATTCCAACATGTCCTTTACAGCAGGAGCTTTAGGCTCATTATCTTATCTTATACTACTTGCATTTTAAAGGTTATATCATTGCCCTTAACCTTAGAATTTCCTTTTGGTGCCTGCTGAAAGGCTTTGAATGCTCCCGAAAAATTCTACATAGCTTGTAGCTTAGACCAGGACACATCTTTCCATGGAATGAGAACTCTTTGCCCAGGTCACTTTTTTGTCACTTCACTTCCAGGTGCAAAATATTTGTCCCTTGTGAGAACTTTGAAAATATTGACATTACCACCTGCTGTCTTTCCTAGATCATCATCAGTCTAACTATAAAGCCTTAAAATCATTCTGTAGAAATCGTGTGTCTTCCTCCTCAGGCTTATAAGCATGCTCTTGTTATGACCCAGACTCTGAGTGATGAAAATCGTAATGATGTTCCAGGCCATCAAGCACAGGAGGACCACTCTCGGATGGGTGGCAATGCCAGCTGTCTCTCTGTCTTGTGCTGTTAGATCTAAAATGTCTCTCCAACTTCATGTGTTCAGAAGTGGGGCTTTCAGAGGGTGATTGGATCACGGGTTGCTGTACCCATCGGTGGACTAACCAACCCACTAATGTATCCCTACCTGAACGTGCTGTTAGGAGGGGTCCGGTTGGAAGAGGCCGTCACTCAGAGTTGAGCTGAAAGGATGTATCTCAGGCCCCTGCTCCTCCCTTCACTCTCTGCTTCCTGGCTGCCATGAAATGAGCAGCTGTTCTCTGCCCCGGACCTTTCCCCATGTGGGTTCCGCCTTGGAGCTGGCTGACCACGGACTGAAAACATGAAGCAAAATAAACCTCTCCTCCTTCAAGTTGTGGGTGTTGGGTATTTTGTCTCAGTGGCAAGAAAGCAACTAAGACACCTGCCATGTAGGACAAGCCCAGCTTAGCCAACATGGTGCCATATTTATCTGCAGAATCCTCCAAGATCCACAGGCTCCAATTGCCACCTGTTTCTCTGACTCTATGAGACTTTCTGCTGCCATAAAACCCATGTAACTGTCTACTAAGCCCAGGAGGTTGTCTCTTAGAAATCTAGGAGGTCTTTTCCTTTGGTTTGGTTTTGGTGGTACTGGGGACGAGACCCAGGGCTTTGTGCATGCCAGGTAAGTGCTCTACCTCTGAGCTATAGCCTCACATTTTTATTCCCCTCCTTATACAATTTATCTATTTTCCTATTATTGAAATTGGTTAAGTCCTGGACATCACTGGATATAAATTCCTTAAATAACAATTTTTCTTAAGTTATCTTTCAGCAAAAACCTCTAAAATGCGCCCAAGGACTGGCTCTTCAGGAATGGACATGGTAGAAGCCAGCTTATCTGGCCAATGTCTTTTCCATGTCACATGCTGTGAATTCCCCCCTGAGAACATAACTCCCTCCAAGAAGAAAGATCCTGTCCGTGAAGAGGCATGAGCGCCATCTAGCCCTGTGCCAAAGGACCCTCACCTCCCTTCTCCAGCCACAAACAGCTTCTCTCCTTCTCCTTCCCATAGTCCTCCACTAACAATGCATTAGGGAGGAAGATTTGAGCTTTTCCCTGGCTCCTGGCCTCCTTGCTAGCTGACTGAGCAATAAAGCTTTTCCTTTTCTTTGCAAAAACCCAGTGCCATGGATCTGGTTTCTATACGCACCAAGCAGGGAGCCCTATTTTGGTGCCATTGTTATCAGATATTAGTTCCCTTAGTTTCTCTTATCCTGGCTTCAGAAGGACAAAAACACCCTGTTATTTTAGCATCTTTAGAGATGTTATGTTACCTTTCATTTCCTTCTTAAAAGCTGTGCACGCTGTATCAGTCATCTGTTGTTACCTGACAACGTATCACCGGCTTAGAGCCTGAACAGTGCAATTATCTTTTCATAGTTTTTGCAGCCAGGGATCCAGGCACAGCTCCTCTGGGTTCCCAGCTTCAGGGTCTCCTCAGAGGCTGCAAGCCAGGTGTCAGCTGGGCTGGGTTTTCATCAGAAAGCTCAGCTGGGGAAGGGCTGCTTCTAAGTCCAGGTGACTGTGGGCAGGACACAGTTGGTTTTGTCTCTTGGACTAAAGGCCTCCTCTCCCTCGTGGATGCTGGCTGGAGGCCACCTTCCATACCGCGTGCATTTCCCTGGCACGGTGGGGTCCCTCATCAAAACATGCATGGGAGGAAAATGGCAATCTTACATCATGTTGTCGTGGACATGACTCCCCATCTCTCTCCTACTGTTTGTGAGCCTGTGGTTTTTTTTTCCTTTTGTCCACAGTACCTGCCTCACAGCTTTTCTACTCCTTATAATTCCCTAAGTGACTAGAGCCACACAAACATCTCTGGCTAAAGTACTTGACCTTTGGCCTCAGTTTGGTTCCTGAAAGCAGCTCTGAACAGCCCCAGAGTGACTAAAGTGAACGACCCAGTGCCTTCTGTTATTCACAGCAGGTCCCTTTCAGGTACACTTGAGTTTATTATGTTAGTGAAGTGGTTTCTAGAAAGTCCCTTGAGGTCCACAGCCACACTCCCCAATCTGGGGAGAAAAAGGGGCTGAAAGTTGAGCTGGTTACAGATGGCCAATGATGAGATCAATCATGCCTACACAGTGAAGCAGCCACGAAAACCCAAAGCAACTCTCTGTGAGCTAGGATGGTGCCTGCTCTTTCTGTAGTAAATCCTTGCCATGTTTTCCAAGCCCCACCCCTACCCAGGCCCTTATCCCACTCCTACTGCACCCTCTGCTCCTGGGAGGCTCTGTTTTAGGACCACGCAGACAAAATCCTCCCAGACTCAATTCCTTTACTGAGCTGTACTGAAGTTCAGTAGCAAATCCTGGTGCCATCTTCAAATCAGGTAACTTTTGAGTAGCTAGTATGCGCTGAGTGTTGGATTAGGTCTTGCCTGAATCAGTTCAGGCTGCTGTAACAAATTACCACAGCCTGGAGGCTCACACAGCGAATGTATTTCTCACAGTGCTGCAGGCTGTGAGGTTCAAGATGTCACTGTAAGAAGAGCTGGTATCTGCTGAAGGTCCGATTCCTGGTTTATAGACTGCCATGTTTTACATCCTCACGTGCCATGAGACAAATTTTCTCTCTGTGCTTCTTTTTACAAGGGCAGCAAACCCATTCATGGAGATTCCAGCCTCATCACCTAATTACCTCCCAAAAGTCCCTAGTATCATTATTAGGGGTTAGAATTTCAACTAACTTTAGAGGAAACAAACATTAAATCCATAACGGGCCTGGGACATAGGCAGACAAGGCACAAAAGCCCTTCATGAAGTTGACAGCCAAGTGACTGGGATCCATGTGAATAGGT